>OY041604.1:12189923-13547923 GCA_955876795.1 Eupithecia tripunctaria
TCTTTATAATGATAACTAAATTAAATCTGTTAAGTGTTCAGAACTCACATAATTACGTACTTACAGATAACATCACCTCCTTAGGACCTATAATTACAGTATCGCTGATAAAAATGAAGGCTTTCATCCAAATAACTAAATATTTAGCAACACAACGGATATTGTTGGAAGACCACAGATGCTTAAGTTCTTGTGCCCTACTATGTCTGTGTCACTTGATATAGATTATTAATCCTTTAGTTTTTGTTATTATAACCTGCCACTCTGGATAATTTCAAACAAATCAAAAACGCTTTTTTCCCTCGGGTTCGAATAATATTTGCTTTCTTAAAATTAAATCTGACAAAATGTGTTTGCATAAAACATGAAAGCCATGATCGAATATGAAACATTACTAGTAGAGCTCGTTCATGAAAGGCATAAGGGCTTATCATATCTGATTTATATAGACTCTCATACTCTACCAGGGTTAGTATAAATAAAAAATAAATAATGCAGTACAATCCACACAGTACCTTCTAATAAATCTAATAAAGTGCGGCTTTTGAATAATATGTATACAAACAGATTAAATAATAATGCTGGACAATTCACACAGAGTTCACACGCGTATCTAGCCCCAAGCTAAGCTTGTGTTATTGGTAAAAAAAGGTTTTGCTTCTAAGTATTTTACATTTTCGTATATTATTGAAGACGAAGGAATAAATTTCAAATATTGAACAACTTCAATGTCCGTGACGAAATTATTCTCTATTCGACCATATACAACAATTGCTTTGCCTGCCCTACTGATAAAGTCAAATATGTAGGTACTCTACGAATTCGATCAATAATGCTGGCACTGCGAACTCGTGTCTCTACTGTACACTTATAGAGTGAAAATTTATTCAGTGCCAACTATTATCTGTTCTGTATGTAGACGGACGTCCAATCTGATAAGTCTGAAGGTTGTTGCGCTCGCGTGACTTTAGATACAATCGTTAAAATAATTCAATAACTTTATCCAACTTTTATGTAATAGTTGATCTGAGTTATTCAATGAATTTTCAAGGAGCATTTTTTTGCGGAACCTTGTGAAACTTTTAGGACCGTTATCTATTATGAACAAATTATGTTAGTCACACTAATATTATGAATGCGAAAGTTTGGATGAATGGATGGATGTTTGTTACCGTTGTAAAATTTTGCATACAAGTAACTCTAATCTTGAAATCAAACATAGGTTACTTTTTATTCCATAAATCAGTTTCCGTGGGATGAAAATCACCTTTTAACGTTTCCATAGGAACAACCTGCTGACCGCAGCTAGAAATTTATAAAATCATTAGTTATTAAGAAAATTACAATTAAAATATTAAAAAAACGATTGAGCCAACTGCAAACTGTTGCAAACAATCTGCAGGTGCAAATCAACGGATCCATATCAATACCAGACGGAAGCGTCTCCAAGACGCTGCTTGTTGCATTGTCCCTGTTGTAGGACAATGTTGTTGCGCTGCGCCAGATACCTACTCTACTCACTACCTCTTAGGTCACGCGCCGCTTTGACCAAACTTACAAATATTTATTTTGATTCCAGAGAGCGTCGGTACCTCATGGCTGAAACGATATTCAGAAAGCTATTGTTATTATTACAGTGCCTGATAAATGAAAAAGCATAATATAAGACACCTTTTAATATAAGATTTTTGCTAATATAGTGTCTAAGCCCTCGGGAGCTCCGGGTATTTTCTATGGTTTGAATTCTGTCAAAGCCAAACATTTTTTCGATTTTATTCATCATCAATTTTAATATGTTATCTCTTCCATATCCACCCCTACGATAAAGAATAGACTAGGGTCATTAACGTAAGAAAAAATATCTGCTAGTTATTTTTCTAAGAACTTTTAAAAGATGTAAATAAACAAAGAACACAACGCCTAATAGCACAGTGCATTTTGTAATCATAATGCAGGAATGGAATCCGTGAAAATTAGCCAGCACAATACAACAAAACGTCATTCATCGTAAAACCACCAACTTAAATATTCAGGTGGACAAAACTAGAACTAAAGTTTTAAGAACAAAATATCTAGGATTCTGATGGAAAACTCACCGCTGGCGCCACTGTCAAGTGATCGTATAATTTTGTAAAACAGCACTGTACAAAATGCTCTGTGGTTCCCACTATACTCTGTTTTGTACACAATCAAGCGATTTGATAAGCATTTATGGGTTCATTGATGTCTAATAACGTTGTAAGAAGCGTGTAGTCTTAATCACTTTAACTGTGATCAGTTTGTTGGTACCCGAGTTGAGTCATCGTTTTTACAATTATGTTCGTTTTTGTTTTATTTAGATTCTGATTTTTATAAATGATGAAGTTGAGGAAGAATTTTTGTGGTTGATACTATACGAAATCTATAAATGGAATATTTTTACCCATATACTACGGTAAACTAACAAAACTTTCTTTTATATAAATACTAGCTTTTGCCCGCGGCTTCGCACGCTATATTCAAGTAGTACCTAATAAAGAACAGTGAGGTATCATCCACTCCACATTGACCTAATATTTCAGCACAGTTCGCTCGCGTCTTAAACTCAAATGATGGTATATTTACCATCATGGTATAAATGCAGCCGTTGTAAATGCTTTTAGTATTAATAACCATGATGTACCTAATTTAAAGATTTATCAAATACTTTGATCAGTTCTCAATTTTAAGCTTCCGTTAAAAGAATACACCTCCTCTCTTGTCTTAGGGCAGCCAAGATCAAGAACAGGAAAGAAAACTCTTTTGAAATGACCTATTTATTTAGAATGAATGTTGTTTTTTATATTATTTCGCCGGAGACCTACGAACAGAACTGATTGAGAAGTATGTATATCAAATCAAATCACGGAGGATTTGATTTGAAATACTTCTCGAATCTAAAAGTAGGTACCTAGTCTTGAAAAACAATTTCAAACATGAGAGCGGCCTCTGATATAATATTTTCACGTTAATTTTGGCACCATCAACATCATAACAAACGCCCCAAAATATTTCCAGAAGGCTTTTAGCTAATTTTAGGTCTCGATCACAAGTTCACATCGTATAATGTAATCCGAGTATGTAGAACAAAGCGCAACGCAACCTTCGCGGGATGCTTTCGGCGCCGGCGGCGCCCCACCGGCCAGCGATTGTTATAAAACTAGTGTGGTATCTTATGTATGTCAGTCTCGTAGCAATATCCCAAAAAAAATGTTCGCTAAAGTAAGTTTATTTTGACAGGAAGCGATAATCTTAAAGTTTAGGCTAATTTAGTGTATACAAAAGTGGTTTAGTAAAAGTACTTTACTCTCTTGAAAGAAACAGTAAACTGAGATGCATTGTGTGGATCGCCAAATGAATAAGTATTTTACATAATAACAGATTTAAGTTGAATTATAGCTTGGGTATTTTATACTTAGTAAGCAGCTAGGGTTTCGAATGCCACAAATGTCCAAAATTATTTGTCAAATACACAGTATGTACCACTTACAACTAACACATAACTGTTTACTACAAAAGATTCCTTTGATTCCTAGGTGTTAGCTCTCAGCGCCGTCGTGGCAGCCGCCAGCGCTGGTCTTCTTGGCCACAGCGACTACAGCATCTCCTCCCAGCACAACCTGGTCCACCATGCAGCCCCAGTGTACCACGCAGCCCCGGCATACCAGCCATCGTACCACTCTGCCCCTTTGGTTGCTGCAGCCCCCATTCATGTAGCTTCCCATGGGCATGAGGACTACTATGTTAGTATACTTTAATGTTTTTTGTTTTAATGCGTCCCGTTGATGTCGTAAATTTATAGGATATTCATTAGATTTTCAGTATACTTCGTTGTCTACTCCCCATGCCTAAAGGCTCATAATTATACACCAACTGTCGTAGCTTGCACTCGACGGGTGCAATTGCCTTGCAGTCGGCTACTTGCAATCCGTGTATTTGAGACATGGAGTCAGTGTATAGAAGTGGCTAGCACTAGTGAATTACTTCTATTTACCCCTTTTCACCTGGACCTACACGATTGAGCTGGACAGCGATATGGTCGAGCACTGCTACACCATCAGAACAGCATTAGTTGTTAACACGTGCTGAAAATGAGCTGAGTATACGGAGTTTTGGTGGCATAAGCAAAGTTTGATAATACGTCCGTGTTTCAAACAACTTTTAGGTATTGAGCTATAAGTAAATTTTTCTTTTTCTTGGCATTTATATTTTAACAGCCTATCCAGTTGCTAATCCCATTCTCTGCTCCTCTTACAGGCTCACCCCAAATACCAGTACTCATACTCCGTGGAAGACCCTCACACCGGCGACCACAAGTCGCAGCACGAGTCGCGCGACGGAGACGTCGTGAAAGGAGAGTACTCTCTGCTGCAGCCT
This sequence comes from Eupithecia tripunctaria, assembly GCA_955876795.1. Taxonomy (NCBI): domain Eukaryota; kingdom Metazoa; phylum Arthropoda; class Insecta; order Lepidoptera; family Geometridae; genus Eupithecia; species Eupithecia tripunctaria. Next base: position 12,194,319 of record OY041604.1, read on the forward strand.
GATGGCTCTTTCCGTAAGGTTGAATATACCGCTGACGACCACCATGGGTAAGCTAAAGTTCTATTTTGAATTTTTATTGCTTTCAATCATTTGTTTTTTTCTCCACTTCTTCTTTAACATCATAAAGATATTTCGATCTTGCAAATTGAAGAAGTCTGAAATATGTTTTAATTAATAATGTATCATTTGACTCATTAAATACCAGAAACAGCGAATGAATAAAAAAAAAACAATTTCTGCTTACGGGTTTCCAAACAAAAAATCACTTCGAAGATTATACCATAACTAATAAGTAATAACAAAATACGGTCATATTTTGAGCTTTATGTCAAACTTAATCCTCTTCATAATTTAATCGTGGTTTCTTGCCAAATAACAAATAGCTTTCCCCAAAATTGCTCAATATTGACCATAGCTTTCGTGCTCATCTCGTAATGCTTACGTCCAGTCACATGGTGGTCTAACCGGCTGACGTATGACGACCTCACTCGACCCTACGCTACTTCCGAATCAATGGACAGAACCTGTTATTCCAATCATACAACTATACGGACTAGTTTAAACGATGTTTTGATTTATTGCTTTTATGTAAAGGAGCTTACTGTGATTTCTGTCTGTAATCTATTGATTTTTAAATCTTATTCAATATTTAATGAAAAAGATATGTAGAAGTGGATTTATAACTTTATTGCACCATAAAAACTTGTATGAAGGTTTTATAAATTTTGTGCCTGATGATAATGGTAATATCATTAAACTTTTACACAACTATAACAAAAGACAATCAATTATCAAATGTATATTTTTATCATAATGGTGTTGCCAAAGGGTACCACCTACCTTACCCATAAGGTACGTATACTTTAATTTGAAAATTCAATAATTCCATTTATTTCTTTGGTTTCAGTTTCAACGCAGTAGTCCACAACTCAGGACCCAGCCATCACGTCTATTCCTCTCAACACCACCACTACTAATCTCCAACTCTCCAAGACCAGCTCTATGACGTCACGATTCCTTTACTTGAAGCTTGACGTCACTGTCATAAAGTACCTGTACCTTATTTATTCTCACTGTGATCTTCAATTGACATGTAAATAGTCATTTAAATAAATTGTTATTATTTACTATTATTGTTTGTCTCTATCATCAACATACACTCAGATAACTGCGGATGGATATCGGGGAGCCTTAAAAGCCTGCTGTAGTTTGTGCTATGCACTGCGTTCCTCTTTTGATGATGAAGTCCTCCTTGCCGAATTTCAGCCACGTATAGCCATTTTCGCTGGACATATTGAACTGCACAAGTATCTGAGCAACTACAGCTGTAAGTACTCTGTGTTTTCTCCGATGGGACAGAGTCAGAGTCACAGTCAAATCGTTTATTTCTTTAGACTTTCAAAATAAGCACTTAGACAAGCCAAATTTTTACTATATACACAGCTTGATAAATAGTAATTACTATCAAACAAGAAATAAGATGCAATTGACTCTAATTCACTACAATTTTTTGTCCGAAAGGACAGCAGATTGACACGACTTGAAGGACGCCAGAGGCTGGATCAAGAACTTAGATTGCTTTAAAAATCTTACTATAAATATACCAATAACAGTTTTTGCGGAACCCGAGATTTGAACCCAGGTCTTTATAATCAGTGGTATTTTTAGCTTTTACCCCAAAGTTGGACGACCGAATATTTCAAGATCAGTATTGCATGATACAAGAAACGGATTTGTAACTATAAAGACCAATAAAGACATGGTCACTTTAGAATGACCATATAAATAGCTTACCTGCAAAAAAGTTACAGGTGAGTCCATTCACTAGGGTGGTCTTAGCGAAGTAAATTGATATGATCCTTGGTAACATTAGACAGTATGATTGCTTGCTTCACCTCATTAAAGACTTGCTTCATAATCACGATAAGTTAATTTATCAAAATGCCATTGCGCATTGTAGCAAAAACACAAGTGTTTAATTTTATAATATCACATCAACAGCCTTTACCATTGCACTGCCGGGCTCCAGGGTTATTATTATTTTCCCGACAAAAAATGTAATTTTGTTTTATTCCGGCCCATTGCTGTTCTTTATTACATCGAATTAAAGGACCAATATGCACAAAAAAACAAAACGAAGTAATCAACCTCAACAGCCTATATTTGTCCACTGCTGAACGCTGGCCTCCCTCTAATTATCACCTTATTGGCGTTTATCTAATGGGGGGTAATGCCCATAATCCGCACGCTAGGCAAGCGGGTTGTGGATAGCAGTTAGGTGGTAGAATTGTTCTCCAGGGGGCGCTGCTACCCGTCCCCCGGTGAATATCCCTTAAACGGTATGTCAACTTTTATTTTATGACGACTAATTTTGATGACATACCATAATACTACCAATTACCATAGTTACTGTATATTTTCCAGCACTTATAAATTTTTGTTTATTATAATAGGTCTGAATAATTGAGTTTGTTTTAAAAAAAACTATAGACCGACTTCGATTATATGGTTGTCTCATAGATGCCATTGTCCATCAAAATCAAATCACCCAGTCAAAACAAAAAAGTTTAAAAATATGTTATAATGTTCTAAGGTGACAAACATAAAAAAAACATATTGAGAACTTCTCAATATGTTTTTTTATCCTTCTTTTTAGATATTAGTTAGAGCACCGTAAGAAATGTGATGATCGCTTTAAACCTACTCGTGGGCAACGGCAATTCTACTAACCAATGGCTTTACTACACAGATTACCTTTACTATGACAGTGATATCCTCGCAGAATGGTCCAAACATGAAATAAACTCTAGATAGTGCGTGCGTGCTATTTGCACGGAGAAATTAAGGCGCATACGAGCCAATGTGACAGCAATAAATATATTTTATCATATTTTTACGTTTATCATAGGAATTTTAAAAATTCTACGTTCAGTTTGTGGTATCTATTATAAGCAATTTTTTAATACCTCTGTAGTAATTTTAACTCATATAGTTTACGAGGAGACGCGAAAATAGAGTTTGGTGGCCAAAAAGCGCAACTTCGTACCTCTGCCTGAGCTTTACAAAATGAAACTATTACAGAGGCATTAATAAATAACTTATAATAGATACCACAAACTGAACGTAGGATTTTTAAAACTTGCTTCGTTTAACGTAATAATAAGATAAAATAGTTGGGGGCGCCACTTTCACTTTTGTATGGGCCTTAATAGATTGGTTTCAACCCTGACACTTTTGACACCCATTCCTCCATCTGTATCTTTCAGTATCTTTTATCAAATGTAGTATCATGTCAAAATGTGTCATTAAGTGACGATACCATTGTTTATTAGACACAGTGATTAATTTAGTGGTATTCTGCTCCAGACCACCTACTTCGTTTAGTATCTATACTAATATTATAGAAAGGAAAGATTTGTTTGTTTGTTTGTATTGAATAGTCGCCGAAACTACTAAACCGATTTAAAAAAATATCATTATTATAAAGCTTACTTTTCAGGGAGTGACATAGGCTATATTTTATCCCGCAATTCCCACGGGAACAGGGGCCTAATTCCACTATTTTCTAAACAAAATGCTATAATGGCGCCATAATGGCACCATACGATTACGATAGAGATTTAGTCGTAAATTTATTTGGTATTCCAATACCATACGATTACAATCTCTTTGAATTATAATATCGTGTCAATAATGTGGTGGGGCATATAATCATAATCGTAATAGTCATAGATATGGCATAAACAAAAAAGATCGTGTTAGTAGAATACCAAAAGGTGTCAATGGCGGTGATTGTTAAGGCGCATACCCGAGCCAATCTGACAGCGATACCTATTTTATCATATTTTTACGTTTAACATAGGAATTTTTAAAAATCCTACGTTCAGTTTGTGGTATCTATTATAAGCTATTTTTTAATACTTCTTTCATAATTTTATCTCATATAGGAGGAGATGCGAAATTAGAGTTTGGTGGCCAAAAAGCGCAACTTCGTATCTCTTCCTAAGCTTTACAAAATGAAACTATTACAGAGACATTAATAAATAGCTTATAATAGATACCACAAACTGAACGTAGGATTTTTAAAAATACCTGCGTTTACGTAATAATAAGATAAAATAGTTGGGGGCACCACTTTCGCTGCTGTATGGGCCTTAAGCGATAATGAAGCGATAATAGTGTCATAGTGAGGCGATTGTGTTAGTGGAAACAGGCCCCTGGAACTACGCGTGTGAAACCGCAAGGCGTTGCTAGTAGTAGATAAAATAGTTGTTGTTTTTGGCGTACCCACGATAGTTCTATAATTCATAGAGAATTACAAATCTATTGCAGAAGAGTCATCAACGCGACATCAATCATAGACGTGAACTTTCGATCCTGTGTAAAATTAATAACACGGTCACTTTGCTAATAAATGCTCATTCATTAAATTTGACCCGAATTGACGCCTTTCATTCAATGCGACCTCCGTGGCGCGGTGGGCGAAGGTCCGCCTGCGACGCAGGAGGTTGCGGGTTCGATTCCCGCCTCGGGACAAATGTATGTGCGATCTGCAGATATTTGTTCAGGGCGTTCTGGATGTTTACTATGTATAATAAAAAATATCTATGTATGTAGTATAGTATTATGTATATCAATTATCTAGTACCCATAACACAAGCTCTGCTTAGCTTGGGGCTAGATAATGCTGTGTGAATTGTCCAACATGATTTATTTATTTATTTATAATGAGCTCACAAAAACACCAGTCGAATCACCTTACTGCTACTGAAAAGTCAAGAGGTAATAAGATACAACTGTCATGTTTCAACGTTCCTGATTTGTGATGATAGCTTATATCTTCCGTGTGGTGCCGGCTTAAAATTGGCACCACTTCAACTCTTCCCGAGGCTGTCGTAAGCGGTGATTATGGGATATTTACGGCGGGCGGGCAGCAGTGCCTCCTGCAAAACAGTTCTTCCAACGATCTGCGATCCCCAACTTGCATGCCCAGCGTGGGAATTATGGGTACTACCCCCCATGAGATGAAGGCCAATAGGCGCTTATCAGGGGGATACTGAGTCAGTGACTGTGGAAATTGCGGGCGGAGAAAAAACATAAAGCATTGTGTGCCGCTGTTTCCGCGCCGAAATAATAGGCTTATTTCAGCCCGATCCGTTCCGTAGTTGTAGCGTAAAAGGTAACAAACATCCATCCATCCATCCATCTATCCATTCATTCATACAAAATTTCGCATTTATAATATTAGTGTGATAGCTGTCGCTGTTTCCGCACCGAAATATTAGGAGAAATAAGTGGAGGCCTTTGGTCAGTAATGGCATCCACCTCAGCGTACACTGTTGAACGTCCCTGCGCGCCGAGTAATGGACTTACTCACATGTTATACATAATCACAGTAGTTTGTATGGATGTATGGATGGATGTTTGTTACTTCTTCACGCCAATACTACTAGACGGATCTAGCTGAAATTTTGCATACAGGTAATTCCAATCCTGGAATAAAACATAGGCTACTTTCTAGCCCATAAATCTGTTCCCGTGGGATGAAAATCACCTTTTAATGTCTCCATAGGAACAACGCGTGCGAAGCCGCGGGGCGCAGCTAGTAATGAATATTTTTAATGCTCGAAGGGTTGCGGTACACGCGCGTCTAGAACCGCACTCGCCCTGAAGATGGGATGAAACGTTGGTGTTCTTCCAACACAAACAAAGTTCGTATCTAATTTCTTACATTACCGCTTACATTCATAATGAATAATATAATGTACATATACATTACTAGCTGCGCCCCGCGGCTTCGCACGCGTTGATCCTATGGAAACGTTTAAAAGTGATTTATATCCCACGGGAACTGATTTATGGGATAAAAAGTAGTCTGTTTGATTCCAGTATTAGGATTACATGTATGCAAAATTTCAGGCCGATCCGTTTAGTAGTTGTGGCGTGAAAAGGTAACAAACATCCATTGATCCATCCATCCATCTATCTATCCATACATCTATACAAACTTTCGCATTTATACCAAATATTAATGTGATAGCTGCCGTTTGAAGTTGTTTGAAGCCCTTTAGTATCCAAAACTGTTGAACCGCAGACACTACTTACTGTGTCCAGAGGTGGGGCAGTAGATTCAAAGTATACGAGTATATATACCCTCTACATAAATAAACATAAAAATTAAGTCCTCCATTGCGAAAACTTGCATAGCAATCGGAAATCGTTTTACTAATATCAGAGTAAAACTACGAATGTAATCCCAGGACCTGTTTGTCGCCTATAATATAACTAGTCCAGTTTAGACCGATCGCTGTTTCATAACCATAACGTACCTGTAATTATCCCTAGAAGGTATATGAATAGCTTTGAATTTCACTTAGTAGTATGAATATTCGATAGTAGGTGAGAAATAACAAGATAGCCGTTTTATTTAGTCTATAAATTTATTTAGTTATCAAGGATAATAACGGGTTATTTCATGAATGGTAATTGATAATAAGAATAGCCCCTCGTTGACTTACAAGGATGGTTTCCTTGCAGCAAATTTACGAGGCATAGTTTGCATATCAAAGCTATCAGATTTCCCGGAGTTGTTTTTTAGCAGTCGGCACAAATACCTATTGGGGCATCGATCCGGACCCTACTAATTGTTATTATTCCACCATTGCGTAAATGCGTGATCATAAATCAGCGTAGACATTCCCTATCAGTTCCTATTACGATATATTGAATATGCAAACAATAGAAAGGGTCTCACGATTTGATATAATTGTGATTTAGTAAATGACCCGAAGGCTAGAAAGGTTCAGTGATTCGTGAGCCGATATCGCCGTCATCACGGAAGCAAATACCTATTTCTGTACCAAGAAACAATACAAAGCATTCGTACCAAGGCTAGAGCTAATGTAAAACCGAAAGGAGTAATTTCGACCTAATGGACTTTAAATAAACACTGGAAACTGGTTGTCAGCGCATATAAAGCTCCGAAACCAGTTTTACTTATACGCATTAAGCTCAGTTTCTATCAAACACGTAGGAAGCGGAGATGGAGTAAGGCCTACAGTAACTCTAACACACAACAACCAAAGGTAGCCCACAGCTGGAAAAGGCCTCCCTTAATGAGCGCATCTAGCATCTGCCTGTATTTTTTCGCAGTTCAACATGCCATCCTGCCGAAAGGCGTTCTACACTACGTTTGCCGAGCTACAGTCTTCATTCAGAATACGGTTACCGGTTGTTCCTGTGGTTACCGGTTGTTCGCGAGATACGGCGAACCCACTGCCACTTCAGCTGGCTTTCTTTAAACGAAGTCGTTAAAATTGATGAAAGTGGACCTAAATTATCAAATGCAAAATAATAAAAAATAAATTTATAACTTAGGTTCCATTTCACCACTGTAAAGTTATTTTCACCGTTGCAATTAAACACGATCAATTTAAGGCAAACTAAGCTGCCATATCATAAAATGTCAAATATGACAGTAGCAGACAAGCTAAACGTTTAAAGGCAGCAAACAGTGAAATTAGACCTTGGTAATTGTGTAAAGGTACGATTATATCATCGAATTAAAACATAGAGGAAGGGAGACAGAAAAGCATGCTCACGCGCAGCTATGTTAGTATTCGTCAAAAGCAGCAGTACCTTCTTTCTATGTAAATGCGTCCGTCCATGCTTATTGTAAGTACATAGTTCAGGGGTTATTACCCGAATTGACCGTGACTCGTACCGATTTGCTTTAATCAGCGCCTATTGTTGCACTTATGTGATCCGTCATAATAATATTATGTGTTCTTGAACATAACTAATGTCTCATGTCTAGGTATAGATTAGCTCTTTACTCTACCATACAAACACCAGTTACAATATAAAAAGAAATGCTGAGAATCGTGGAGAACTTGTCTATAAAATTCGATAAAGCTCTGTTAACGGGTAACTTAAGTAAGATTTTTTTTGTAATCCTCAACCTCGACCTCAACAGCCGGTATTGGTCCACTGGTGGACGCAGGTCTCCCCCTGATAAGCGCCTTCCCTCCCCAACCCGCATGCCCAGCTTGGGGATTATGGGCATTACCCTCCATGAGAAAGATGACAATATTTCGCGATCGCCTCTTACGACACCCATGGGAAGAGTTGGGTTGGTGCAAATTCTAAGCCACCATCACACATAGCTCTAGAGCTATGCTAAGCAGATTTTTGTAATCCGAATGCCAAATAAATTATTTCGCTAAGTACTGTTTTCAATTTGTGGACAACGGGGCTGATTATACTTAGAGTAAGACTACTTAAGTTTATTCTTTTTAATTGTAAGATGAGTTCGTGGTCGTGAATTAATAAAAAAGCTCATGAAATCAGGAAGATACGAATAGTCTAGTATTTGTGTATAATATGAAAAATTGAAATTCAAGCTCTGTATTAACAGAATCGAATAAGGAAACAGAATAATTTTAATTAATATTGCTCCAAATATTTAAATGTTTATTAATTAAAATTACTTAGCTTAATGAAGGTCCAGTACAATAATTATTTAAGTACAAAATGATTCCAAAAACATTTCAGAGTGTACTCTATTTGTTCCAATCCGAAGGTCATCAAACCCCAATCACTTTGTGGGTGTATCACTCATACTATTTGCGCCGCTGCGCTCTTTGGTTTCTTTAATTTTTTCTTCGGTAACAAAAGGCAGCCAATGAGCATTGAAAATACGATGACTAATGCATGCCCAGCTTGGGGATTATGGGCATTACCCTCCATGAGATAAATGACAATAAGGCGCTTATCAGAGGCCTGCGTCCAGCAGTGGACCAATACTGGCTGTTAAGGTCGAGGTTGAGGATTACAAAAAAAAAACTTACTTAAGTTACCGTTAACAGAGCTTTATCGAATTTTATAAAAAAGTTCTCCACGATTCTCAGCATTTACACTCATTTATACATCTGACTTCTTGACCAGCTACGATCCAGTCACCTTTAAAAGGTTCAGCAGTTAATTTGCAAGATAGATTAGAACTGGGCACGTACTTCGTACGTAAACCAAATCGAAGTTTCTTATGCATTTTCGTACAAACGCTAATCTTCTGTAAGCTAGCTATATAAGAGTTTGTTATGCACGACAACGAAAATAAATCTTTAGTTTTCGACGCCCTACTAACCTCCACACTTCCTTTTCCGAGTAGAGTGATAGAGTTTCGAGTAGTGAAGAGAAGTTTCGTATCAGAAGCCAAGATCCACTCAAGTCTTACCACAGTAGCTTGTACGTAAATTATTCAACCTTATTGATTTTCCCACTTTAAATTTATTCCAACAACTTTGTTTCAACACTCAATTTACCTATCAACTCTGGGTGATCGCATTACTCACTCGGTTAGGAAATTAAACACAAGATACTAGGTATCTAGGTACCTAGGTGACCACTGTGTGGTAAAGTACAGTACATTTTATTTGATACTGATGTTGTAATGACAATCAATCAGACTGCAATGAGATCAAATTGGTTTAGGAACATGAAATTGATTGTCTGATAATTAGTCTGACAGTTTTGCAAGCGACATTCCTTTATTTATCAATGCCGCATTTGATTTTTTTAGTCCTCGGTGTTTAGTTTGTTTAGAGTACTTCAAGTATCTGGTACCTCCAAACGTGATGCGGCCAAAAGTTAATCGGAAAAATCTCTCATTATCGTTTTTTCGGGAATCCGCCATAATAATTTTCAGATTTGTATACGGGACACAGACACACATATTCACAAATTGTAGCTAAATTGCACATTTTTAGAGATAACTAGTCTTGGGATGCTTCCAATTCGTCGAATCCAAATGAATACTTACCAATCGGAAACCACTTCCCAAAGGCACTGGCTTGGCATCACGCTGTTTGGCAATACTGATGCGCTGCGACAGATATCCACCGGCCCTCGGGTTATGTGTTATAATCACACTAATATTATAAATGTGAAAGTTTGTATGGATGTATGAATAGATGGATGGATGGATGTTTGTTACCTCTTCACGCCAAAACTACTGAACGGATCGGGCTGATTTTGCGATACAGGTAATTCTAACCTAGAATCAAACATAGGCTACTTTTTATCCCATAAATCAGTTCCCGTGGGATAAAAATTACCTTTAAACGTTTCCATAGGAATAACGCGTGTTGCAGCTAGTTTCAATGGCCGCGGATTGCAGCTAATAATCTTATATTTTTGCAGATAGCCATAACTTTTTAGCTATTTCATTCATTTCGCACTTATACTACAGGTGAAGCTCGAAGAAATTGAGAGCTTTTATTTGTAGAATGGTAGGTACCGATAGATGTACATCTAGAAACCAGGAAAACAACACGTAGAGGGCGAAAATACTTTGGTCAGTTTTCAGTGGAACTTTTTCAAACTAACCCAAGCCCGCTAAAGGAAGAAAAAGGTTTTTTCTTATCTGCTTGTTGCCAAATTATAACTTATCGTTGTATATTTAGAGCGTATTGTAAGCAACTTATGTATTTCGAAATACTTTCCTTGAGACAAGTGGTGTTTTAAATTAATGCCCTTAGCATAAAAAGGGACCGGACTAAAAATAATTCAAGTTATTTCATAAAAGTTATTAAAATCATTACAATACGTTTAACTACATCTAAGGACAGCAGAAAACCTTCAAAACGCAATTAATAATTTAATGGATATCGATCGAAGAGACGTTAAATAAAACATTGTTATAATATTTATTGCTCACGCTATACATTCCCGGCGAGCCTTCGTAATGTCCGTTCTCCACGATATTTATTTTACTAATTATTTCATTGATTTTCATTGATACTATGACGACCTTTGTCTTGTGGATTAGTGGTAAAGTTTGTGAAGCTTGTAAGAAGCAGTTGAAATAGGTAGAGACGTAACGACATTATAATGTAGGTTACCTACATTATTTCATTATATTTCGTTATGTACTTAAGGAGGTACGGGCAAAGGTTTGTGTGACCTACAGATTTTGGGTATGAAAGATATATTTAGATAAAAGAGCCTTGAGAGATAAATTAATGCAGAAATACCTTTAATCAAGGAAATTAAATTTATGTCAATTTCTGAATAACACCCACAAAATAAATATATAGTACCTACCCGCAACAAAACGGAAATCTCTTTTAAAAGAAAATAAGGAAGTTTGTCATTTATGTTGAGCAGAGCAAATTTTCCACCAAACTGCGATCCCCAACCCGCATTCCCAGCGTGGGGATTATGGGCATTTAAGTTAAACGCAAAAAGGCGTTTACCAGGGGGAGGCCTGCGTCCAGCAGTGGACCGATACAGGCTGTTGAGGTTGAGGTTGAAAAAGTTAGAATTATGACTTATTTTTTTACTTCAGCGGCATGTCATTCATGATAGGAGGTTGAACAGAGATTTTTTTTATTTATTTATTTATTTATTCAATTACATATTTACATTGACATTACAGTTCCCATATATCCAACATATCCAATGCGACAATGAAATATAAAAAAAATACATTATACACTTATAACCTAAAACATTACAATAATTAAATTACAGCAAAAAACAACATTACTTTACACAACTGTTACCTACTTATACTTAATATTATCTATAAAATGCTTTACATATTTAGATGCGGCCTATCTAAAAATGTAAGTACCGCATCTCTGAATTTTGGTAAGGAAATATAAAATATGTCAACATCCTCCAGTTAATGCAATACATACCTATAATTAGTAATTTAGAGATTTTCCTCAATTTTTAACTCTAGGAAGACAAAAGCATCTCATTTACAACTATAAACAGAAATGTCGACAACCTCTGTGGCGCGGTGGTCGAAGGTCCGCCTGCGACGCAGGAGGTTGCGGGTTCGATTCCCGTCTCGGGAAAAATGTGTGTACGATCTGCAGATATGTTAAGGGCGTTCCGGATGTTTTCTGTGTATGATAAAAATATCTATCTATATAGTATATTTAAGTAGATTTATATCAATTACCTAGTAATTGATATAAATCTACTACTTAAAGGATATACTCTACGTAATTGATATACTCTACCCATAACACAAGCTGTCCTTAACTTGGGGCTAGATAATGCTGTGTGAATTATTATAAATACTCACGGGTTTGTTTACCTATTTTCCCGACGTTAGGTTTACACTCTGTCGTAGTCACGGGAAATGTGTGGAAATGTCAGGAAAAATAGGTAATAACCCGCGAGTATTTATAATAATGTTTTCTGATGGCGAAATTTTAAAAATGTTTATTGCGTGTAAATTGTCCAGCGTTTCATTTCTATAACGAGTATTGCTAGTATAGTTTTATATTACCTGTGCAACCAGTGAGCTTTGTCTGCAACATCAAGTAAACAACGGCTTTGTCTCAAATGTGGGCTATATGCTGTAAGTTGGCGATCGCTTGAATTATAGCCCACAGAAGGTATGCCCCGCGACCTCGCTGTGTCAAACTTACGGAACTGACCGCAATCCCCTCCACAGGAGTCAGGCTCTTTGCTTTTACATATATAAGTCGAATCCAGACCGATAGTGGTATCAGTCACCTGTCTGATTAGTAGTGCAAAATGTTCTCCAAAGTAAGTGGGAGCTGGAGGTTTTTTCATATACTGTATTTTCTATTTACAGTTCTCAGATTTCAAAATAAAAGATTTCCTGCTCGGATTTCTTTGGGTTTTCTAGACTAAATACTGATTGAGTTCAAAAACCTTTGATCCAGGGGCTAAATTACCGTTATCTGACTACCCTCGCGTTCAGGTCCTCGACAATGCCTTTATAAAAATAAATCGTTTTTCCATTTCCAAATTTAAGGAATTTCTTATATATATTTTAAGGAACAGCCGCGTTTCTCCAGTTTTAACCCTGACTACCAATTTTATTGCCTCTTAAGACACTTTAGACCAAATCTACAGACAATTTACTTCCCAATTGTTAGCCATTGCGATCGGGAAGAAAATTTTCAGTGTTTCAAAAGTGTTTGTCTACTTCCAGATCCTTGCCATCAGCGCCGTCCTGGTAGCCGCCAACGCTGGTCTCCTGGGCCACCACGCGGCAATCTCATCCCAAAGCATCATCCGCCATGATGCCCCGGTGCACTATGCCCCTGTTCACGCTGCTCCTCTGATCCACGCAGCCCCTATTGTCCACGCCGCTCCTGTTGTACATGCCCCCATCGCTTTGGCGCATGGACACGCTGAATATGTAAGTATTTTATTTGGACTTTCGTGATCAATTATAAGTTATGATAAGGAACTCGTTAGTCACAAAAATGTGGTATTTAACTACCACATCTTTGTGCCCAAGTTCCTTATTAACGTATTCACTGCCCAGCCCTTTGCGGTGCGACCTGCAGTGGCGCGCCGCAGCCGAACGAGGTGGAGAATGGCACCTGCGTCTTGGGCCATGAAGGTGTTAACCACTTATTACCTGGCCCTACAAAGTCAAAAACATATATTATTTTGCAATAGCTTAGACACCCTAAAAATTATTTCATTGTCAATATTAAAAAAAATCATAACATGAAAATAAAGGACACGTCCAAAATTCTAAAGCTCCACCATTTTGTTACTATTTCTCAACCAAATTCTATTAAATTGTTTAAAATACTGATAAAACTTTGTACCCTGACTAATGCTATAATTTCCTTCTAGTCCCACCCCAAATACGACTACGCATACTCCGTGGCTGACCCCCACACCGGCGACCACAAGTCGCAGCACGAGTCGCGCGACGGAGGCGCCGTGCACGGAAGCTACTCGCTGGTTGAACCTGACGGTTCCATCCGTAAGGTGGAGTACACCGCTGATGACCACCATGGGTAAGATTAATATTCTCTCTATCTCTACGTTCTCAACGCACGCAAATAACGCAGGTCCTTTGTAAGTTGTCTTTGTAGCACGGCAGCTATGTTTCGATAGAACAAACCCAAATGAAAATCGGACCACCCAGTCAAAGGTTCTGAGGTAACAAACATAAAGAAAACATGTGAATGTAGAACCTTCTCCTTTTTTTTGAAGTCGGTTAAAAAGTACGCAAAGTTGTTTTGAATAATTAAACAGAATTAAAGAATCAATTTCACAACTTTTTCTCCAGTTTTGCAGTGTTTATAATAATCTCTGCATTTGCAGCTTCAACGCTGTAGTCCACAAGACTCCCGGTCACCACCCCGCCCCCGTAGTCCATGCCCCCGTTGTCCACGCTGCCCCCATCGCCTACGGACACGGACTCAGCCATGGAGTTGAACTCAGCCACGGACTTGGACTCAGCCACGGGCTCGGCTACGGACATGGACTGAGCCATGGACTCCATTACTAAACAAACACCAACCTAGCTATACCCATGTGTGACGGATGACTGATGAATGATGTGATATTTATGTTAATGTGTAAATAATGATGATAACGAATTTATAATCGAATGTAAATAAATACTCAGCTGCTGAAAAATGATTTGGTTGTTTCTCTTAACTGCATTATATGTATATAATTTACAGTTTTAGTTGTTTACGAGTGAGTCACGCTGTGGTAGTCATTATTAGAGAAGCAACGTTGAACAGGCATAACAATATGAAGATTTTAACAGTCTTCAAAAAAAGAAGAAGGTTCTATGTTCACATGTACTTTATATTATTGAATGTTTGTCGATTCTCCGTCAGTATTGGACTGATTTTGGAAATTTATACAGAAAATAATCACATGTACTAAATATTAGTCCCGCAAAAATTTAAATACTGTGCAATTATAACAATGGATTTATAATCAGTTTTAAGTTCCTTCAGAACAATCAAACTAAATAAATAAATATGTAGACGCTCAGCGATTTCAATAAACATAATTTTCACACTAGTTACCTACTTAACTGTGGTCTACATCAAAATACAAGAGAACCATAGATGATTAGAAGTTAAAAAATAATTATTGTCCTCACTGTCCGTTGACATTCATTCTCAAAAGGCGAACTTATACGAGTACACGCTTGTTCAATCCCTTTGACAACCCCAACCTTAAGGCCCATACACCAGCGAAAGTGGCGCCCCCAACTATTATATCTTATTATTACGTTGAACGCAGGAATTTTTAAAAATCCTACGTTCAGTTTGTGGTATCTATTATAAGCTATTTATTAATGCCTCTGTAATAGTTTCATTTTGTAAAGCTTAGGAAGAGATACGAAGTTGCGCTTTTTGGCCACCAAACTCTATTTTTGCATCTCCTCCTAAACTATATGAGATAAAATTATAAAAGAGGTATTAAAAAATAGCTTATAATAGATACCACAAACTGAACGTAGGATTTTTAAAAATTCCTATGATAAACGTAAAAATATGATAAAATAGGAATTGCTGTCAGATTGGCTCGGGTATGCGCCTTAACAGCCTGTCCACGGCTGGACGCAGGCCTCCGCCTGATAAGCGCATTATTGGCATTTATCACATAGAGGGAAATGCCAATAAACCCTAATGCGGATTTGGGATCGCAGTTTGGTGGCATTATTTTTCTGCAGGGAGCGCTGCGTTAGTTGCCTCTTACAACACCCGCATGAAGAGTTGGGGTGGTGCAAATTCAAAGCCAGCACCACTCAGATATCGTTTCATCCACAGTCAACCAGCAACATCAAGCTTTCTTAAAAAATACTTTAAATAGTAGATCAACGGAGTTTCATCATCATCATCAGCCCCCAGCAGACATAGGTCTTCTCTTATGAGCGCTATAACGCCTTGTCTTCAGCTCAACGCATCCAGCATCTGCCTGCAGTCTTTCGCAGAGCGTCATCCCACCTGGCCGGAGAGCGTCCTACACAACGGAGTTGGCTGTGTCCAAATTTTTTCATAGTTCCGAAATCTGTTCGCCTACATTAATTAACAATGCCCTTGAATGATAAGCCAAAGTCTCAGTTTTGAATAATTAGGTGTTGGATACGCGTGCGTGCGTGCGTAGTGTGAAAAGTGGGCTTGGCATAGTGTAGCAGACAAAACAGTAGCATTATTTTCGTCGACCGCAAAAATTAAACCCAAAAACTGAAAAACTATCTATAACTAATAATACTTATAATAAAAAAATCAAATCGCGTAAAAATATTTAAACGATCTTGTTGGTTGATGTTTTTTATAGAAACAAATGTGTAGGTACTGTGTACTAACCTTCGACTGTTTCCCAACAAAACTGATACCACCTAAATATTTTTTTTAAAGACGTTAAAACCGTATTTGCACTACACCAACTCTTTCTAGGTATCCACCGGGAGGCAGCAGCACCTTCTGCAGACAATAACAGATCAACCACCCAACAGCGACCAACCCTTATGCCCAGCATGGGGATTATAGCATTAAGCCCTGGTATTAAGAGCGCATAAGGGGCTTAGCAGTGAAGACCTACGTTCAATTTAAACGCTGTTGATGATGAGACGTCCAAATGCTTCGGTTAAGGCGCATACACGAGCCAATATGACAACGATACCTATTTTGTGGTATCTATTACAAGCTATTTTTTAATACCTCTGTAATAGTTTTATCTTATATAGTTTAGGAGGAGATGCGAAAATAGAGTTTGGTGGCCAAAAAGCGCAACTTTCGTATGTCTGCCTAAGCTTTATAAAATTTAACTATTACAGAGGCATTAATAAATAACTTATAAAAGATTCCACAAACTGTACGATGGATTTTTAAAACTTCCTGCGTTTAACGTACTAATAAGATAAAATAGTTGGTGGCGCCACTTTCACTGGTGTATGGGCCCCTTAAGGTTCGGAACTTTTGTGCGGTTTCAACGCGCACTTGGCTAGTAAACAAATACTGTGGTTTCACTGATACACCCACACATTCCTCTGGTCGATTCGCTGAGATAATTGTGGCACAATGTGCATTGCGTAAATACTTAGTACTTACATACCTACTAGCCAGTAATAATAGCTACGACCTAGAAAAACTTACAAATTGACTGTTGAATACGTGTGACTTTGCAAGTTCATAAGGCCTACGTGCTTTCCCAGGTTGAAAATGTTTAAAGTACTTAATGGGCATATTTCGTTTTATAGTAAAACACTAATCACACACACACTTCACACTAATAGGTATTATAAATGCGAAAGTTTGGATGGATGATTGAATTTTTGTTTTTGGTGATTGAATTTTGCATAAATTTCAGCCCGAGATGATCGATTCTAGGATTAGAATTACCTAATTCTAGTCCCAGAATCGAACAAAGGCTACTTTTATCCCTTAAATCAGTACTGGCATCATTTTATACTAGATATGCGATTATGAAAAGTTTCATGGTTTCAATAATTTTAATAACATAAGTTGTTTTCTACGTACGAGATTTTTTCGTTCATACGATTGTAAACTATCAGATAGTGCAATTATCACTTTTATTGTGACTTCTAATTAGTTACAACAATACAATCATCTACAAGAACTATGATTGAGCAGGAAATCAAAACTTTTGATAATAACTTGAAAACCATAACACTTTTCATAATCGCATATCTGGTACAAAATGATGAGGTGCCTTTGATCAGTTGCTTCAATCCCTACATCGTTCCACCAAACACCCTGTATACTATAACTAGCTACAACCGGCAGCTTTGTGCACACTTTTCCTGGATAAAAAGGATGTAGTCGTGAAAAGTTAAATCAGTTAAGAGTCTAAAAGTCCTTTCTGTTTTTGTTCCTTACGTCATTCTATTTCGTTCTGATTGCCATTATTTCATAGCCACCAACCACACAGCGTAATTTATAAAGCAGCAAATCATTGATTGCATAGCGTGTACTCACAATTAGGTGTGAAAACGCCCTTAGCTAGAGTTCATTACCTTATCTTAATTTAAGTCAAATCAAACCCAAACTACATCAATCTAAACGCAATCATTGTAACGACCGGAGAACAAACAAATAGCAACAGTAAATAGGTATGAACCAATAGCAGTGCGTAGTATGTATGTGTAAACCGTAATGATACTATGAAAATAGTTAAGGTATTTTCTGATACAGTATTTCGACATACGGTGGTCACTGGTGATCAATCACAAGGTAAAGAGATAAGTAAGCCCTTAAAGTCATTTACAACGGGATATTTACCATGATATGAGTTTTGAGCTTTCCAGTATTTCGGCACGAGTTGTGTTCGATACTGAAACCGATGGTAGTGGTAAAATTAGTAGCAAAAGACTAAAAATGAGGGTAGATCGATATATCTGCCAATAAAACTCACTCGCAATGACTGTAGTGTTAATAACCATGATGGATTCAAAAGTTTTATTAGTAAGTCCTTATTCCTATTAGTGTTGATAGGCTCAGTGTATTCCGAAATACTTGGTAGAGTTTACTAAGAACATCTTAGTTGAGTACCTGTTTCATCATTATCACCCTGCAAAAGTCATCTGCTAGACATATCGCTTCCCCATACTACGCCATAAATAATAGCGGTCCTGCATCGTCGCCTCTATCCATCGACGACTCTATGGCCCGTATTATGAAAGGTTGCTCAGTCATCGATCTATGTTTGAGCAACGCTTTTCTATGGCATAAACGACACTCAAACACAGCTCTATGACTGAGCAAGCTTTCATAATACGGGCCTATGACGCAGCGGCCGAAAGTCCGCCTGCGACGCAAGTTCCGGGTTCGATTCCCTCTGGCAAAATGTTTCTACGATCTGCAGATATTTATTTGTTCAGGGTGTTCTGGTCCTTGTCTATGTATAATCAAAAGTATTTAATCTATGTCATGTATTGTATTATGGGTATCAGACATCTACTCGTTTACACAAGCTCTGCTTAGCTTGGGCCCTTTTTTATCGACTCCCTGTGACCGCTACAATGTCGTCGGTCCTCGTGGATAGATTATTTTATTTATTTATTTATTTTCAAATCTTCGGAAACTTACAGCTAGAACAAAAACATGAAATATTAATCTAAAAGAGAGAGAGAAAAGTAACATGTACCTGAAGGCTATTTACGAAGTTTCCACTGGTAGTACAATTCTAGTTTTATTATTTCAGTGGTAATGGCGGACTATAAAAGGAATACACAAAATAAAGTTGTGAAAGTGTTAAAAGAAGACTAGAGTGGATGGTCGTAATTATCCATTCCCCAAGCGACACCACCTATAAGTAACTTAGGTAAATATCCGTGACTAAGCCGCCTCCATTCCATAATAGAAAAGAGACTTCGAGTAAAAATGCAACCAAGGAACAATGAGACCGATCTCTTCCAGGCAATCTTGGGATGGACTGGAGATACAGAACAATATAGACGACTAGCTGCGCCCCGCGGCTTCACACGCTTTGATTGTATGGAAACGTTTAAAGGTTATTTATATCCCACGGGAACTGATTTATGGCATAAAGTATGTTTGATTCCAGGATTAGGATTACATGTATGCAAAATTTCAGCCCAATCCGTTCGGTAGTTTTGGCGTGAGAGGTAACAAACATCCATCCATACATCCATACAAACTAATATTAGTGGTATTGTAAAAAGTAGCAATATAAAATGTAGTATGTAGGTAAGTAAACCCAAAGACAGGGTAATTTACATTTTATTTCTACAAAAATAGAATTTTAATAAAATAAAATTGAGGTTAAATCCAATAAAGGTCGATGACATCGAGGTCCATTCCGTACCTACACAAAATATTGAAAAACAGTAACAAAGTACAGTAATACCAAATGCGTCGCACTATTTAAGCGTAATTTAAACCTTGAGCCGACGAGATAAAGATCACCGTTACGTGATGACGCTACAATCACATAGTAAACGTGTTTGTCATCTGATAAAAACACAAACAATAACGCTGAAATTAAACACCGCGTGGGAGGACCGTGAGAAAGTTTTAACACTGTTGATGATGATACGTCAAAGTCGTCAAGTTTTAAACTATATTCAAAACATCAACATAGAAAGAGGAGCCATCCCCGATCAGAGTTTTCATTCTGATATGTATTTATAACATCATGAAACATACCTAATACAGTAGTATAGTATTATTATATCTATGTCTAATATTACTGGTCCCTGATTTATATGAAGGGTAATTTAATTAAATTAAAATTAAATAATGCTGGACAATTCACACAGCATTATCTAATATGTTTAAGTTAAAATCTGAAAAATATGAGGAAACCAATAATACGTTCGCGACTTACAAAGTTTTAAGTAAATAACTAACGAATTATAAACCGAATCAAATTCACACCGATAAATTAAGTTAGAGATAAAAGAAAATTGGTCAGGTGAAAATATCCCTCTAACTTCTTCGTAGAAGCTTAAAACTCTTCTTATTCTTGCGTGTTCAAACAGAAACTCGATACCAAATTGCAGTTAACCATTATTTAGTTCCTAGTACCATGTAGTAAATTATACAAGATTTAATACCTATCTATTGTCTTATAATACAGAATCTGTCTCGATTACAGCCATGTCTACCATTGTTGAAATACATTCACAGATTTATTGCTTACCGATTATGAATTCCATTTGAGGAATTTGGAGCACCTATTTAGAAATGAATCGTGAATTCCTATGCTAATCTGACAACACTTAACTGAGGATATTGTCCTATGTTTCTGTTAAGAGACCACATTTGCTTGAAGCTATACCATAAAACTGATTACCCACCTCGTTTGCATCTGGACAAAAAGCCCTAAGCCTAAGGCTGTCAAATATTGGTTGATTCGAAAAGATTGGAGTATTTATCAACTAAGACAATAAGTTTTTTATAAATCTCGTAATACTTACGTAATACTTACCATTTCAAAAGTTTTTTATTTTCGTTATACCACTGTTAGCTTCAAGTCACAACAATAATGAATTCAGCCATGGAAAGAAATAGTGTCCATCCTGAATTCTCTCTCATCGAGAGGCATCAGTCGGGCAGGGCGGTAGCTGAACCTTTTCTTCCATGGCTGAATTCAGGATGGACACCATTTCTTTCCATGGCTGAATTCACGGTGGACAGATTCGACCAGATTTTGTACATGTTTCCCGAGTCTGATAATGGAGTAGTGGCAGATATTATATTATTAAAATTCACACAAACGTTGTCAGATTAATCTTTAAAGGGGTGGAAGAGCGCACCTGTATTTGCCTGCACCCTGGGACACCACAGTATGTCCTGCGTACCTGGCGAACCTCCGTAGTCATTAACTAATATTATACCCTCAAATTTAGGCCTCTTGTTTACCTATTGGCTTGTGGAATTTTATTGACCATGAAAAAAGCTAAGTAGGTAAGGTACTGCTACTATAGTAGTAAAAGTATTAGTTCTCATTATAAATCCAAGGACGCTATAATGAGTATGAAATCCGGGAAATAAAGATCATTATTTCGGGGCCTACTTAGATAAGAACTAAGTTTACACCTTAGTATGAATATATTTTTTATGTTTTGTGTACGAGTACATAGGTAGGTTAGTGTACGTGTTGCACAACTCATTCAAATATGTACTACCTAACCGAATTATATCTTGAGGTTTATAGCATTCTTTGTTTCCATGATAACCTTGGTAGAACAATAAAACCTTGGTTTATATAGCACATTTTGGGCTGTGACTTAAACTGGTACACAAATAAGACCTTCTCTTTACAGGCATAAATGATTAGACCATAAATGATTAGACATCTTTAATAGGGACTTCCAGAACAGCATTGATAGTTATCTCATGTATGATGGAGTAGCTGAGCTGATACTGTAATTTTTTAATTAATCTTTAGATTGTTTGACCACAATCTCACCTGAAGGAAAGTCACGATATCGCCGACGATATATCGCAAAGTTCTGGAAGAATCCTATTCAGTCTTATTTTAAGAAGACCCGGGTTTTAATTGGCCGGAAAACAGCAGCAGTCAGTGTGCTCCAAAATTTAGCAATGCGAGGAATGAAGGAAGAGGAAAACCACTGACTGGAAGGTACATAATGTACATCCACAAATTTCACAAGGTAAAAAAGGTATTGCAGATTTGATTCCTGTACTCGAGAGTTGTTATCATTTTTAACCGACTTCAAAAAAGGAGGACGTTCTCAATTCGTCTGTTTTTTATGTTTGTTTCCTCAGAACTTTTGACTGGTTGGTCGGATTTTCATGAATGATTCACTCAGATTTTATATGAAAGCTGGTGCTTCCCGTGTTAATTTCTAATTTTATCCCATTTTAATTTGGTTCAGTTCTGACAATGGGATCCATGAAAATCCATGAAAAAACTAAAAATTTAAGTCGATTTATAGTTTTTTAAAACAATATTAATTATTTAGATAGCTAATATTGCCTTCGTAACATGCAAAAGATTTGATGAATCAAAGTGACTAATGCATGTTTCACTTTTACCGCTTTCGTAAATTAGCTATATCGTGACCGTCCTACCTCAAACATTTACCACTTGCATACTTAATGTTGAAAAAGATGTTATCTACATAATTTACGTACTATTATGATAACTAAATGTACCGATCTTTATAACGATAGTGTTTTGCTAGTTAATAATGTCGTAAGCAACAAATAAGTGGCGACGCTTCGACGGCCGTTCTTTTAGACATTGACCTGAAAACAATTTAAGTGTAACAGTGATTACGCTGCTGCGCGTAGTACTGAGGGACGGCGGTTCTCAACATTTTGCCGAATTCCTAATATCAATTCAAACTAAGTAGTACCTACTCCACGAAAAAGGACTAAGTTTTGATGTAAAAAATACTGAAGTACTTATGTATAGGCTGAAATTTAAGGCGCATACCCGAGCCGATATGACAGCGCCACCTATTTCATCATATTATTACGTTTAAACACAGGAAATTTTAAAAATCTATTGTACAAATTGTCTTATCATTATTAAGCTATTTTTTACTACCGCTCTTATAGCTTTATCTTGTATATTTAGGCAGAGATGCGAAAATAGAGTTTGGTGGCCAAAATGGGCAACTTCGTATCTCCGCCTAAACTGTACAAAATAAAACAAAACTATCACAGAGGATAATTAAATAACTTATAATAGAAACCACAAACTGAATGCCATGTTTTTAATTTCCTGTGTTAAACGTAATAATATGACAAAATATGTGGCGGCGCCACTTTCACTAGTCACAAAGTGTAGGTCTACCGCTACCGCAACGACGTACATACTAAAATTATTATCACACTACCGCATTCTGTGAGAATTGTTGCTTTTAGGACCTCAAGTTTAGAAACAGTGTCGGTATTTACTGCTTTGTCTCATTGAGTAACGCTGCTCGTTAACATTATTCAAACAAAACTAACCACAATTAAACCTACCTACTTCTATTACCATGCACCTATTTGAGGTGTATAGGATTATTTACATACGCGTGCATTAATATAAGAAACAAGTTGTTGTACATTCATATAAGACAGTTTTGCTTGTTACTTATCTACGGTAGATACATTTAGGTATACTGGTATAACAATCAATACTGGGCTTGAAGTGGAAATGGGCAGGACACATTCAGAGACAAAAACCAAACAGATGGCCATACATAGTCACAAAGACACCACGTGAACAAAAAAGAAAAAAAGGGAGACCTTTTAAAAGATGAAACGAAGACATCATACAAGTGGCGGAAAAAATGTGGTCACGGAAAGCCAGAGACCGAAACCACTGAAGATCCTTGGAGGAGGCGTACACCGCCGAAAGCGGTCCATATCAAGAAAAAACTGACATCGCATGACATAGTATGAAAATAATCCACCGGACATAGACTTAACAATTAAAATTAGTACTTTTTTTCAAAATCTGATATGGAATAAAGCTCTTTTTATTTTACTTTGTTTTTAGTATAACAAACTCACACAGAAAATGCTGGCCGATAGGAAGATTCTACTCAATGAGGTCACACAGAAGTATCATTAACGCCAAACGCCAAAAGAAGAGCCAAGCAGAGGTTCTCTGGCTGTAAGTCTCGGTGGATAGCGCACTTAGGATTTAGATTTTGATATTTTGTTTATAACGTACAAAACTATATCGGCTAGGTTTTGTGTTTAAAGTTGGCTGTTCTGTATAATACCAGTTTATTAGTAAAGCCATATAATTATTATTCTTGTCTTGTCCTTTCTTCGTTTATTGTAGGTAATAATCGTTTACTCCCCTGTTCCTGTTCTGTTGAGTAGTTCTGTTGACAGATGTCTCAACGACGTTCGTTCCGCTTTTGTTCTCAAAAATCTCTCCTTACAGGTATAAATTTATAAATATACGAAAAAAATATTGCGCCAAATTATTTATGCTACTTATCTGCTTAAAATAACTGTCATTTATTTTTTCTCGTTGGTTAGTGATAAGTTTAGGTTAACACTGGCATATTTCTTAGTCAAAATCTTTAAACTATAAATCTAATTTAGAAAATCTTTTAACCTATACGCTCTATACTATACCTATCATTTTAATGCGCTATAAACTCGTCGCTTAACCTCCTATCCGTTTGACTGTGGTTAAAATTCCAACTATTTTTGTTTTTAAATTAATCAATAAAACACCTCCACACACCAGAAACTAGGCGCCAAACACCGTGAGAAAAATCTGAATACCCTATTTGTATCAGATGCTGGGCATTTCCCAACCAATATGGGATATAACACATTGTCAGGTTTTTATAATGTAGTTGTTTTCTCACAGTGCATTGTTCTTCTTGTGTAACATTATCTCGGAAGTAGTTGTTATAGGTAGGTATTGTTTCATTAGAATATTGTTTGAATTTCAATCGGATTGATTTTTGATCAGAAGATGATTTACTACAGTGCATTGTCGGGTAGAGTAAACTCATTTCATACTGTCCAGATTCGGTAAAAGGAAGAAGTTTAAATTTACTTTAGCTAGAATAATAATTGATTTTGTTTTAAAAAACTAAAAGCCGACTTTAATTACATAGTTTTTTCATGGATCCCATAGTCAGACCTGGACCAAATTAAAATGGGACCACCCACGTGGTCCCATTTTAATTCTATCCAGGTCAAGTACCAGCTTTCGAACAGACAATAAACATGAAAATAGAACCATCCAGTGAAAAGTTCTGAGGTAACAAAAATAAATAAAAAAACAGTTGAATTGCAAACCTCCTCCATTTTTTGAAGTCGTTCGTCTAGTAGCCGGTGACAAAATTGTCGACCAGAGGATTTATAATTAAAAACAAAATTATTTTTTTGCCTTTATCAATAAGTAGATAAATACATTGTTCCATAAAATTGAACAACAAAATTAACTAATCAGGAATCATGCCTGAAAACATACAAGTACATACCTATTGATATAATCATACGTTTACCGAAATTACAAGCGAGGCGCCCGCCTTCACGAAACAATGTAAATGCATTCCATACTTAACATAGTACAGTGTGTGAAAACGTAATCCAATTATTTTATTCAAATCTACCTATATTTTCTTGAAAATAATCTCTTTTTTCCGTTTGGTGCTGGCTTAAAATTAACACCACCTAAACTTTTCCCGCGGGTGTCATAAGAGGCGACTAAGGGATATCCACCACTGTGCCTTCTGCAGACCAGTTCTACTACCGAACTGCATCCCCAACCTAGAGCTTAAGGTGAGGTAATCTCTTTTCATGAAAATAATAAATACTAGGAGGCTCGAGGTAGACTAAACTTGACCAGCTCTCGGCGAAAATTCCAGGCAGATTCTGCGGCAAGTTCAATAGTGCAGCAGTGGACTAGTTTTGTTTATGATGATGATGAATTTTAATCCATTAAAAGAAACCTGTATATATAATTCATAAATATATACATAATCCATTAAAATAACTGCCTCAAAGTATTCACATCGTAAAGTTTACAGCAGGTATTATGAGTTGTGTTGTTTTAATAATGTGAACATTGTTAACCATCATACTGCAGCGTATATGCACTTTGTGCTGCGTTTGTACATACTATGCCTAGATATTACGATAAGGACGTTGGCAAACCCTGAGAAATTGATCAATGGATATTTGCTCTATTAATTCCCACAATTATAAAACCTCTATATAAACTAATGAGGCGACGCCAGTCATGTGCAGTATTGTCTCGATTAGAGCCAATTCACAAGTTATTTGCGTAAATTTTCACGGAAATTTTGTCGTACAATATGTTATCTCAAGTAAGTGTAGTTCTTGATAATTAGGTTCGTGACATTGAGGAGCCTATGCTATAAATATTGCAAAAAAAAACTGACGCTCTATATTTTCTCACAATTGCATCTATATAAATACTCGTGCCAGGTGTGATTTTGATGATCAATGCTCATTTGTCTGACTAGTGATAAGCTAATTTCAATTTCAAACAATTATTAGTATAGTTTATTTAGCTAGCTCAAAGTGTTTGTTTGGGTCAAATATAGTAATTCAAATTTGACCCTCTTGCTCTTGATGGATTGATCGGAAATTTGACACGCACCTTTATTTTTGATGACAATCAATAAAAACCGTTTAACTTTTAAAAAATCAGAAACTTTAATATCTTACTCTCTCTCTCTCTCTCTTCTCTCTTTTTTAACTAAATCGATTTTTATATATTGTCATCAGAACTTCAGTTCTGTTTTGTTGTAATATTAATGATCTGCACCTAAAGGTGCGTACCGAATTTCAAATCAATAAACCTATAGGATTATATTTACCATTATACTGGTCACTTATTTATTCCAACACGTTTGTACTGAAGTAGCCCTTTGTTGAGTTATTCCGGATTCTTAACAAATCAATCAAATCAGGAAAAATCATATCCTGATTTGATTCTGGAATTAAATCAGGATTTGATTTTCCGATTTTTCTAATCTGGATTCGTCCCATTCTGTTCATAATCTAAACTTTCGTTTCAGACATTGACGATTCTGGCCGTAATATCGGCGACGCAGGCCATCTTCCCTCTCCACCACCACCTCCCTATCCACCACCATCATCCGGTCCACCACCACGCGATCTCCCACCAGGAGTTCGAGAAGCACGTGGGTCCGCACCATCCCGTGCACCACCACATCCCGATTCACCACCACGTACCGATTCACCACCACTTGCCGCTGCTGCATCACCATGTCCCGATTCAGCATGTGCCGCACCATGACCATTATGTGAGTATTCTTTATAATATTATAATTTAATTAATTAATTATAATTCCTAAAGTACAACGACTGTGAAAGATCTACTTCAAACTTCTATATTTTATCTAATTATAAATTCTGCAACATAACATTTGGGCCAATTAGTGTACTCCAAGCTACACCGAATTTGACTACGCACAAAAAGTACTAAACAATCGATTGCATATTTTAGATGAATTATAATAAAATTTCAGGATACAGTTTATTAACTTCCGATTTCCATATAAATTGTATTCGAAGTCCACACCAATTTTTTTAGTGGGAATAAAGTTTAGCTTCAATAACTAGACAACTAATGTATTTCCGGGATATGTCACACTTAGGAGACATTAATAATGTGCAATGAATATTAAAATTGTAGTTCCTAATAGTAATAAGTTGTAAATGCCACTACCGATCCGACCACCCACATACTCGACAATTAAAATAATTGCTCCAATGAAAGTTGAAGGCTCCAGTGACAGAATTGTGAAAACTAGGGTGCACTTTATTGGTTTTGCGTATTCAAACTACTTTTCCAATCACTAGGCAGTGTGAGGATAGACTTATCGACCATTCTTATATCGACTTGATAAAAAATATTTTAAAAGAAGCCATCTAAATGTCAGTGTTGTTTGTTTTTTTTTATCTCCGTCAGAATCAGTTGCTTAAGGCCCCCATACACCAGTGAAAGTGGCGTCCCCAACTATTTTATCTTATTATTACACTAAACGCAGCAAGTTTTAAAAATCCTACGTTCAGTTTGTGGTATCTATTATAAGTTATTTATTAATGCCTTTGTAATAGTTTCATTTTGTAAAGCTTAGGCAGAGATACGAAGTTGCGCATTTGCTTCACCAAACTCTATTTTCACATCTCCTCCTAAACTAAATGAGATAAAATTACTAAAGAGGTTTTAAAAAATAGCTTATAATAGATACCACAAACTGAACGTAGGATTTTTAAAAATTCCTATGATAAACGTAAAAATATGATAAAATAGGTATGCTGCGCTGTCATATTGGCTCGGGTATGCGCCTTAAGGTTTAACGGTTCTAGTGGGCCTAGGCCCATGGTCGTACAGGCATCGCCCCGCCCCGCTGACGTCACTGCTAGGGCAAGATTGTGAATACTAGGGCGACCCGATCTTGCCCCAATACGGTGGAGGACTGTTCACGGGTGGTTTTAGTGGGATCAAGCCCCACATACCCCCTACGGCACCCTCTCGTTCCGAAAGGGCAGTGCAATGGCATTTCCCGCTCTAAAGAAACAAAACGAGCTTTAACCAAATAATGGTCGTCGTACCAGCTCGGGAACGACTAAATAACATGTTTTTCTGTGTGTCTCATCAAAATGACCTACTTATTATCTCTAACCGACTTCGAAAAACAAAAAAAAGGTTTACGTTCGTTTGTATTTATGTTTTTATCTTATGTTTCAAACACAGTCATTTCGAAAAATAAAATGGGATAGGTAGCTAAAAAGTTATATGAGCATCATACAAATAGATCTTCAAGTCTATATTCGAAAAGCAGTTATTCTAACTAAACTAATTACCCTATCAACCGTCGCCGGGGACATAAGTTGCATGACACATAAATACGGAATTGCATAGCTGACCAGTAAATGCCATAAAGCAATCAAAAGGTGTGCAATACTGTCATTATCACACTGTCAACTTCCTATCCACTTTGGCTCAGTCAAATATTGACTAACACCGCATATTTAGCTATCTACTGTCGATCAAATGCGATATCGGCTCTAATATTATTATGAGTTTTGTTTTCCGCCACTGTCCGTTAATATTTCAGCTTTTTTACTGTTTCGGATAGGTTTGGAAAAATGGTCCACCCCATTTTTTTGTCATGATATGCAGTGCATTTTGTATTTCTGGCAAGCAAATCGGAGTTAGTCCGTATACAGAAAGAACGCTTGAAACTTATAAGCGCTTACCGGCGCTTGACAACGCTGGCCCGTGAAAAGACATTTGTACATATAAGACACATGTACATCGGGCGGCCTTAACGCTCAGAAGCAATTTCTTCCAGACAACCATTAGGGTTGAAACAAGGATATTATACTAATGTACCTGCTGCTATCATCATCAAACTACTCTACCTAGATTTGTTTACCTTCCAATGGACCAAACTTATCGTTAAAACCAACTCTCAGTTAGAATCACCACCCCGTATCTTGGCAAAACGATGACCACAAAATTAAAAATTCATCGAAACCAACTCCTATTCCAGGCGTTCCCAGAGTACAAGTTCGCGTACTCCGTCCAGGACCATCACACTGGTGACGTGAAGTCTCAGCACGAGGTCCGGCATGGAGACGTCGTGAAGGGCGGATATGAGCTGGTGGAACCTGACGGTCGCTTCAGGAAGGTGGAGTACAAGGCTGATGACCACACTGGGTAAGATTGGTTTCTAACTTATCAGCACTCATACTTCTACGGCTGGACGTGCCAAACAAGAGGGGAGGGGGGAGGGGGATGCTCATTCGCATGCCCAGCCTGGGGATTACGCGCACTACCCCCAATTGATTAGAAATATTAATTACAGCTAATTTAATACACAGAACACGGGCGTTTTTTGGGCGGACCACTCTGCTATATAGTATTATTTTTCCTGCTATATTGGTCATTTTTGCCGTCCTAATATAACTTAAAAAAAAAACTACGTTTATAATATGAAACTGAGAAACAATATTCACATAGCGTAGGTAAGAATCTCCACTTTACTTCTGTTTTCGATGAATCTAAAATATTATTTACTTATTATTTATTTATCTTTTATATGTTTCAGCTTCAACGCCATCGTCCACCATTCCTCGCCTCATCATCATGTTCATCTTGCTCAACACCATCACCAGATCTGAATCCCTACGACCCTGGACCGCCCCCCACTTCTCCGAGACTGAAAAATACTTTGTAAAATACTTTAAATACTATAATGCAAATAAACAGATTAGCGCTAGTTTTGTTAAAGCCTTGTTTCCTTAAATTAAAGACAGTTTAATAGGTTTCCAGTATCTCTTAGATTAGTACAATTAAGAGAGCGCAGATTACGTCATTTTTTTCAGTATACTGAACTACTGTACCGTTAAATATAGTAACAGAAGGTAAAATCAAATAGAATTTTAATGATTTTTCTAGAAAAGGTTAGTGAAAGAGCCACTCTTACACAGAATTTTTTATATGATTTTCGAACCTGATTCAGGTACTTTATCATCGCAGTAAAATAGAATCGTGATTTCTATGGTACACAGAAACATTGGAACTCGTCATAAAATCATCTTAAATGTATGCAAAATAAGACACAAAGAAAACCATTAACATTTTTACGTGATATCCGGTAGATACCGATAGAAAGTGACGCGAAACGAACACAATTTGTTCGTTTCGCGTCATTTTTTTCCAACACGGTATCTTAATACAGTGTAACCGAAGAACATGTTCTGTAATATTTTGAATTATTTGTGATCAGTCCTTGAACATATAATAGATAGAGTTCATAGACATGAAACTCCGGATCTAGTGTGCATCAATTGATTGTACACGCCCATCCACAAAATTCGAAATGATACATAATTGCCTTAAACACTTATTCGTTACAGGATAAAGATGTTTAAACCCAAAAAAAACTATAAAGTATAAATACTTCTTGAGATTAGTATTGATTATCACTTGAGTTTTGTAACTCATGAAAGACCTCAATATGATTTGGAAGGTAATAATTTACTTATCTGATAACATTTAATGCTTTTATTATTGAACTTTTATCGCTTTCTATTTTCTTAATAACTGATAAGATTGTTTTCTGTTGCATTTATGCTTCATGCACGAAACTGCAATACATTGTTCATGAGAGTCACTTTCTTATATTCGATATTAGTACAAAAGGTAACGTATGGCACCATTACTGCACCATAATTTTGGGTTCCATAATTCGAATTTTACTAGGACCTATTTCTTACCTGGTACCTCAACCTCAACCCCGACAGCCTTTATTTATCTACTGCTGGACGCAGGCCAACAGTCTTATTGGCGTTTATATCACGGAGGGTAGTGCTCATATTCCCCACGCTGGGTTGGGGATCGCAGTTTGGTGGTGTAGTGGTTTGTACCTAGTAACCCATTGTTAATTATATTTGATTTCTAATTTTCAGGCTTGTATATTGATAAGTGTGGCGTTGTGCGCGGTGGGTGGCAGACGCATACCCGTGTCTGAGCAGAGAATAAAGCAACAGTTCTCTGGTCACCACGGTGATCTCTCCCACATCGGAAACCAGAAACCTGATAATCATGATGGATACGTAAGTATCATGCCGTAGTGCCTCAGGCAGTTAAATTGCTATTTAGAGTGTATAACTGTTACCTACCGGTATAGTTTACTTACTTTGTTGATCACAAAAGATAAATGCGGACAAAAACTGCAGAGGTATTTTAATTCCTCGATAAGTCGGATTTGATACACGGAAACTTTTGACAAATCAAAATAGCGTATAGTTAGAATTCAAATTCGAATCTGACGTTTTCGCTTCGGAAACGAATCGATTAATTAAAATACCCCTGCTAGTATATGATTATTATGAACGTCTCGGAAAATCGTACGCGTATTTGCGTTACGATTTTCCGAGACTTTTATAGTCTCAGAAGAGTGAAATATAGATTACCATCTACATTGATTTTATTATCTATCATAGAAAACTACATTCAACGTATAGAAACAGCTAGACTAATGGAAACAATTGAGCTAGCTGCAGCTCAACAAAACCATATTGATTGATTTATGAGTTTGAAAAGTAAAACGAACGATTATCCGATCAATTATATTAACGTAACTAAGGTGCGCATCCGATACATTGTTGTCTTAAGGCGCATACCCGAGCCAATATGACAGCAATTCCTATTTTATCATATTTTTACGTTAATCATAGGAATTTTTTGAAAAATCCTACGTTCAGTTTGTGGTATCTATTATAAGCTATTTTTTAATACCTCTTTTATAATTTTATCTCATATAGTTTAGGAGGAGATGCAAAAATAGAGTTTGGTGGCCAAAAAGCGCAACTTCGTATCTCTTTCTAAGCTTTACAAAATGAAACTATTACAGAGGCATTAATAAATAGCTTATAATAGAGACCACAAACTGAACGTAGGATTTTGAAAAACTCCTGCGTTCAACGTAATAATAAGATATAATAGTTGGGGGCGCCACTTTCGCTGGTGTATGGGCCTTAAGGATGAATCACGCTACTCCGTGCTAGTTCCGAGCTGACTCTCAACCATAGCACGGTCAACTAATATTTCCTAGGCGGTGGAGCGGCGGCATTGTATTCATGCAATGCGCTATGGCCGAGCCGAGTCTCGAGAGAACTCGGTCCCGCGAGTTGTTTCCGAGCGATGTCCGTTGCTCGGCCGTCACTCGGTTGCTGAAAAGTAAAACTGGACGATTATCCGCTCAATTATAATAACGTAACTAAGGTGCGCATCCGATACATTGTTGTCTTAGGGATGACTCACGCTACTCCGTGCTAGTTCCGAGCCGACTGTCGGCCATAGCACGGTCAACTAATATTACCTAAGCGGGGTGGAGCGGCGGCACTGTATTCACGCAATGCGCCATGGCCGAGCCGAGTCTCGAGAGAACTCGGTCGCGCGAGTTGTTTCCGAGCGATGTCCGTTGCTCGGCCGTCACTCGGTTGCCGTTCGGTAATGTGAGTGACTCCATAGAAAATGTAATATATTGTGTATTTAGGCGCATACCCGAGCCAATACGACAGCGATAACTATTTTATCATATTTTTACGTTTATCATAGGAATTTTTAAAAATCCTACGTTCAGTTTGTGGTATCTATTCTAAGCTAAATTTAACACCTCTGTAATAATTTTATCTCATATAGTTTGGGAGGCGGTGCGAAAATAGAGTTTGGTGGCCAAAAACGTAACTTCGTATCTCTTCGTAAGCTTTACAAAATAATAATAATAATAATAATAATTTATTCAAAAACAACTAAGGGCTAAATGGATAACAAAAGAGTCAATAATATCTAATATAAAGGTATGAAATAATACATGTGCCTGAACTAGGTTAAACCTGAATCTCAGGCAGAAAGTGCTTACAATGAAAAAATAATAATCACATCAATCAGTAGTCATAATAAAACAAAGCAACGGTGCAGATTTGTAAATAACTTAAATTATGCTAACTACGCTAAACTAGTAAAGTGTAATAAAGGTGCATAGGTACAAAAATTTTTAGCCTATTTTAACAAGGCCAATGTCTAATCTGTGTCATCGTATTGACATACTTTTCACGATTCAAACACAAAATTCACCTAGAATAATTAATTTTGCAACAATGAAACAAAAAGCATAAAAAAAAAAAACAAACTGAATCGAAAGTTGAGATAGGAAAGCTAAATATTATTATAGTTGTTACAAAACGAAAAAGAGAACATGGAAAGCGCCTTTAGGCTTCCCCATAATCTATAGAATTTATGTATCTCTTTTCAGCCGCTAATTTTGCCGGACAGTCCGTGGAGCCAGTTACATGGTTCCCTGGCTTCTTAA
Organism: Eupithecia tripunctaria; assembly: GCA_955876795.1. NCBI lineage: Eukaryota > Metazoa > Arthropoda > Insecta > Lepidoptera > Geometridae > Eupithecia > Eupithecia tripunctaria. The sequence continues at coordinate 12,227,944 of OY041604.1, forward strand.
AGAGCAAGCAGGTGGCACACTTAGGATCATCAGCTAGCTTCTGACATTCTTTGTTCGTATGGCCAATTCCGCCACAGTGCCCGCAAGTATAAGCTGCCTCGCGACAAAACTTTGCCGCGTGTCCATACTGCTGGCACTTGTAGCAGCGGGTAACCAGGGTGAAATCCCTTACAGGACATGAGGACCAGTTGACAAAAACCCTGTCCTTAGTGATGAGTGCTTTACGGATGGCGGCTGGAACTTCAATTACATAATTGCAGGACTCTGCATTCTTCCTGCCCGACTTGTGGCTTAGCTTAATGGCGCTCAAAAACCTTTCAAGGTCGCAGGTTTTGAAAGTGTCAGCTAAATTTTGGTGGAAGAGGCACGAGAAAACTTCCTTTTCAGACATTGATGTCGGCACTCCGATAACAACGACTCTCGGCTTTCGTTTAAGAGGCTCGTCGATTGTTAGGCCAGAGTTGGTGATCTGAACTGTGTTCTTCAGCTTTTCGATGTCATCCTTGAGTGCTGATGATGACGCCTCCATTTCTGGTCTTCCGTAGCCCTCTCACATGCAGCTTCATTATCTCAGGGCAGATAATCTTTTGTACCAGGGATTCCGTATCTTCGCTGGTCTTCAGCTTGTCGTTCGGGTATATGGCCACAGAACTGACATTGGTGGGCTTTATGTAAGTGTTTGACCCTTTTTTGACCATTTCGGCGAACGATGTTTCTTCAACTTGTTTAGATGTTTTTCCAATGGTCTTAATGAGGTCATCCAGCTGGTGGGATTGGGCAAGTTGGTGTTGGAGCATTTCTATCTTGCTGTAGGCCTTCACGACTTTGGTTTTAAGAGATTGGTAATGGACGGCCATTTGCGAGGTGCCATTACCCAGTTTAAGGCAGAGAGCGCTAACTCGTTGCTTTTGCTCAGAGTTAAGCTTGCCTTCCGATGCTATAGTGCACACTTCCTTCAGGCACTGGTTAATCGAGTTCATCCAACCTTGTATTTCGGGAGTAGTCACAACTTCATACTCTACTTCTTGGGCGGCAGGCACTTGGCGAGGGGGGGGGCTCCGGTGCAGACGTGGCTGGGGTCGGGGGCGGCGAGCGCGCCGTCCTGCTGCTCCGGTGACCAAAGGGACTGGAGGTTTCCATTTTGCACTCGTTTAGTTTAGATAACCAGAAAAACCTATCATTGTTACTAATTAGGTACACACGTTACAGATTTAATAATAATAATAATTGTTTATTTTCAGATAACATCGATCCATACGTTAGTAAATTCTTAGACTATGTTAGTTTTAGTTTTAACTAATTAATTAATACGGAGATGGAGTGTCTGTACATCACTCCATCTAATTTATCAGCGATTGCTGACAGGATGGTGTTGGTACTTCCTCATACAGGCGGCGAAGCCGTCTATGCGGGCCTCAGCAAACATGCCCGAGGCGCTGCAGAATCGAGGGAGCCCCATCAGCATCCTGAAAGCGTTGTTATATTGGACACGAAGAGTATTGACGGATTTCTTCGTAAACGTGAACCACAGGCTGCTCGTGTAAAAGGATTGGCAGAAGGATTTAAACAGAGTTATTTTAACTTCTGCGGAACAACGAGCAAACCTGCGGACCAACATATTCGCTCTCACCGTCAACGCCCTTCGCTCCCTCTCCATGTCCTCCTCATCTCTCAGGTTATCTGTAACCAGATGACCCAGATACCTAAACTTAAATACTCTGGTAAGCTCCTTCCCACTTAACAAAAGGGGAGGCACTAATACCGGGGCCTTACCCCCAGGTCCAAAAACCATAAATTCACTTTTTTTGGCATTATACTGCAAGCCATGTCTAGCAGCATAAGCCTCACAGTAGGACAATAAGTCTCTAAGTGCCCTGATCGATGGCGCCAGCAACACCATGTCGTCTGCGTAGCATAAGTTGTTGACTGAGATGCCGTCAATTGTACAGCCGACTGGTAAGCTGCTGAGGCCCTCTATCAGGCCATTCAAGTACAAATTAAACAGCTTTGGAGAAGATATTCCGCCCTGCCTCACACCGCACTCCAAGCCATAGGCGTCTGAAAGAGCACCCGCCCACTTAACATAGTTCACTTGATTTGCATACCAATACTCAAAAACAGAACATAACTCCTCAGGTAAGTTTGTGTCTCTAAGCTTTTTCCACAGTATGTCGTAACCAACTGTGTCAAAAGCTTTTGACAAGTCGAGGAAGCACGCGAAGACCGGCGTCTGTCTTTTCACGTAGTAGTGGACCGTGTGCTTAAGGGTTAGTATAGCACTCTCGGTGGACAGCCCGGGCCTGAACCCGAACTGTCCATCGTGCAGCTGGAGGTGCCGGTCCAAGTGACTATCCAAAAGCCGGTCCAGCACTTTGGCAGTTATAGTTGCAAGCGAAATTGGCCTATAATTACTTTTATCTGCTATATCACCGGTTCTGTTTTTTAGTATTGGTACCACAATGGTTTTTATACAATCAGATGGTAAGTACGAGTGACTAACACACATTGAATAAAACATGGCGAGCACCCCGGGCAGATGCACGCCCGCGTACCGCAGGTGCTCGACACTCAGCCCGTCATGTCCTGGTGACTTACCTCCACTCATAGCTTTAAGAGTTTTCCGTACTTCTTTGCCAGAAAATCGCGTCAAAGAATTAGGGAAATGACTAGAATGAGTCTCGTTCACCCGCGGCCCGGTTACTTGTCCTAAGGTAGATCTAACATTAAATTGGTCTTTGAATAAGTTAGCTATCTGTTTAGGATCTGAGACAGCTGCTACACTCGATGGTAGGCCTTGTTTCGGATCCAACTTTTTAATATTTTTCCAGAACATGGAGAAGTTTGTCACAATCAGCAAAAAAACGAGGTCACGATGTAGCAATTGATTATTAGCAAATTGTTTACACTAAGGCACGTCTTGCCTCAACGACGGATTGAAAGATGAATGAAACTATGATAGAGGCATTAATAAATAACTTATAATAGATACCACAAACTGAACGATGGATTTTTAAAACTTGCTGCGTTTAACGTAATAATAAGATTAAACAGTTGGGGGTGCCACTTTCACTAGTGTATGGGCCTTAAGTCACAACTCGGTCCCGCCTCGGCCGGATCGTCGGGCACGGTATAGCGTGAGCCATCCTTAATGCTGTTGTTTTCTCATTCCGTTGCAGGCTTGGTCGTATCCTTCATATGAATTCTCATACAAAGTGGTCGATCCGCACACGCACGATATCAAGGGACAGGAAGAACTCCGGGACGGGGACAAAGTGAAGGGGAATTACTGGCTGATCCAACCCGACGGGCTTAAGAGATATGTTAAATACCGGGCTGACGATAAGCACGGGTAGGTATTACTTTCATTTCTTCAAGAAAATAGTGAATATGTGTTTTTAGTCTACACCTTCGCGATACACTGTCGGCTACATCATCAATTCCGACGTGGAGAAGGTGATGAAGTGATAACAGTGACATAAGGGGATTGGGCCCAACAAAGGTTATATAGCCGAAAACAGTAATTTCAATCGCTTTCTTCGTTTTAATAACTCAAAATGTACCAATATTATAGTCTAAGGAATATGTATTTACCGACAGTTTTCAGTATAAATAGGTTCATAACTGGGCAAACTTTAAAAATGTTAGGATGCTGATTTCACACAGTTTTATAAATCTATTTAAAATCACATGCATTGACAAATTTCAGTTTTACCGCAGACGTCCGTTATTCTAAGCTCGGAGGTGATAAAGAAGAAGGAGAAGAAGAGAAGGGTCCTGGAGGTCCTGAAATACAAGGTGAAGGCCAACGTGAAGAACAGCAAGGGGGTGAAGACAACGAAGACGAAGAAAGAGGCGACCAAGGCCAGGAAGAAGGCCAAGGGGGTAATGAAAGCCGTGACGGAAGTGGACGTAACGAACGTGGACGAAACGAAGGTCGAGACGGACGCGGACGTAGTGGACGCGGGCGAGATGAAGGCCAGGGTGAACAAGGAGGTGACGAGGGTAGAAACGGACAAGAAGACAACGAAGGCCAAAGCGAAAGTGGAGGTGATGAAGGTGAAACAGGCAAAGACGGACGCGGCCGCAACAATGACCGGGACGGTCGCAGACGTGGAGGGAACCGTGATGGACGCGGACGTAACGAAGAGCGTAATGGAGGCCGCAACGAACAAGGAGGCCAGGAGGTCCAAGGAGAAGGACGTGGAGAAGGTGATGATCGACAAGGAGGAAACCGTAATGAAAAAGTTGAGGATATATGGTTAGGACTTCGCGGCTGGAGCAAAGGTAAAGATAATCGCAAAGAACGTGGAAATGACAATGAAGGTCAACAGGAGGGTAGGCAAGGCAGTCGTGGAGGTGAGGGTCGAGGACAAGGTAAAGGCCAAGGCCGAGGCCAAGAAGGTGGAAATGACAATGAAGGTCAACAGGAGGGTAGGCAAGGCGGTCGTGGAGGTGAGGGTCGAGGACAAGGTAAAGGCCAAGGCCGAGGCCAAGAAGGTCGTGGTGAAGAAGGTCGAGGCCAAGAAGATCAAGAACAAGAAGGTCGTGATCAAGGCGGTTGGGGTCAAAAAAGCCGTGGTCAAGGAGGCTGGGGCCAAGAAGGTCGTGGTCAACGAGGTCGAGGCGTAGGAGGCCGTGGTCAAGGAGATCAAGCTCGAGAAGGTCGAGGTCAGAGCCAAGAAGGTCGTGGTCAAAGAGGCCAAGGACAAGAAGTCCGAGGTCAGGACCAAGGTCGTGGTCAAGGTAGCCAAGGTCTAAAAGGCCGCGGTCAAGGAGTCCAAGGTCAAGAAGGCCGCGGTCAAGGAGGTTGGGGCCAAGAAGGTCGTGGTCAAGATGGTGGTATATGGAGTGGACTTCAACGTTGGGGGCACCAAGATGAAGGTCGCAAAGATTGGCACGGACGTCCAAGCTGGGGCTGGAGCATCAGCGGCCGTGACGATCGTCGAGGCAATGAGAACCGCGGTAAAGACAGACGCGGTCAGCGACAGGGACTTGGCGCTTGGGCCGACCGTGATGACGAAGAAGCCCGTAAGGGCGAGCCATCCGCCAACTTCTTCTTTGAATACAAACCCCTGCCTTAATGCGAACGCTTACGCTTACACCCGACTACATATAAGTCGAAGATCTCAAGGGTCATACTGAACGATCTGCTTGAACTTATCTGGGACAGTGAAATGTCGCGATATTTTCTTAGTTTTTTAGTAGCAAAGCTCCAAATAAGTGAATGTAAACTATATGCATTCAGTAAATATATCGATACGAGAGTAACCATTTGTTTCACTGTTTAAATGCATCCCACCCATCTGAATAGATTCCTGTAGGTAGTCAATTAAATTATCAGAGACAATCAGCGCCTCGCGGTTTCAGCCGCGTAGTAACCGTTCCGTGGGATTACGGTATAAAATATAGCCTATGTCTATATAAAATATAGCCTATGTCTATAATGGAGCATCTTCACTCTCACATTTGGTTAAAAAGGTATACTACACCTTTTTAACCAAAGGTATTTAAATCTATATATCACTACAATGACAAATATGAAATTGTGAATTGATTTATTTGTTGCTATCTGTTATAGAACGCCTGAGAGTAATTTCAGAATTTGTAATTATATTGCCAGAAAATATCATACAGGAGCTCAAACGTGATAAAATAATTTCAAACATTCAGAACCATAGAAAACAGGTAACAACGTAGATAAAATTGTTGTTTTTCATATTGCCATAACCAAACGCCAAACCAAAAACACAAAGTATGTACACTTTATACTAGCTGGGCCCTGCGGCTTCACCACCCTTTTTACTTACTAAAAGTTTATTGTTTTGAAAATTATATCAGCTTATAAGTTATTCGAGAACCACAACTATGTACATAAAAAAACATCTAAATTTACTAGTTATAGAGATACGTGGTAACAAACAGTTACAGAAACTTTCGCACATAGGATAGGATTCTGTTTTAGTTACATTATAAAAACAAACCAACACTTCCAATTGCCATACGATACGACGATTCATGGACTTGTTCCGTCTTCTACACAGCTGAGAGACATGGCAGTGAAGATGAGTGAGTGAATAAAACACCTCCTAAGATTGTACACCTACCTTCTGAGCAAAAAAAGGTTTGAACGACGTAAAGATGTTGCTATTTAAAAGGTTTCAGGCGTAGGTATTCGATTTAGAAATTAGCAAAATAATTGACAGAATGTACCTTATTATTATAACGTTCGCTGTATTGTTAGCTTATAGGGTTAATTTTTGAGACAAGATTGTATTGCCTAATTAGCAGCAAGATTTTAACTCCTATGGCTCAGCGACCAGAAAAGTGTCTTGGCAAACAAAAACTAGGTTGCACTTGCACACATTGTTTTTTTCTTTCAATACACTACTTAGGTTTACATCAACTCCAGTAGAGACAAACCATTCTTAAAATGAACGCGTTCACTACCCAGGTAACTAAAAATATGCAAAATAGGTAGTCTTATAACAGGCCAGGATTTGAACCCGGACGTGTGAGTAAAAATCTTTCGGAGTTACGCTTATATCCTGCCATTCCATAACGAGAAATAGGATGGAAGTTGGCCTTTTGTTTACCTTTTTCTAAGATGTGATGTGATTTTATGGCCAAATATGATACTATAAGAAATAAAGAAATCACTAGATTATTAAGAATAATGAGGCTTCCGTCAATTGGGACCGCTAGGTAAAGAGACCGCGGTCCGATTCACCGAACTGATTAATAGTACATTGCTACCCAAGGGGTGAAAGTAACTCATTGAGCCCCGAGACGGAGTTTGGCGCTAAAAGTTCGAGGGCCTAAATGTTACTTTCATCCGAGGTAAACACTGTGCTTTTCACTACGAATAAAAGGAAAGTAAAACAAAAAATATGAATAAGCTAAAAAAAACTTAGTAAATTTTATTTTACGTAAATCAACAACTTAGGTGAGATATTTATTTAAAATCCATGATAAAATTAGAACAATATTAGTTATAGATAGTGAAAGGTTTTTTCCAGGTATCTCTTGAGAAGTGAAAACTTTGGTTTTTTTTGGTTAAATCCATCATTTTTCCTTACGATAAAAGATGCCAGTCTCTCGAAATCTTTTAAATTATATGTACATTGTGTTTAGTAACTTAATGTTCTCTTTAACATTGAATACACGCACCATAATAATTATTATGTTGATGATTTGTAAGTCTTTGAGAATTCGTTAAAATATAATATTAACAAAACTTTTCCTATAACGATTTCACTTTTTCCTCAGCGCAGCATTTCATAAAATCGTTTTACGATTTTACTTCATTTTGATAACAGGTTTTCCACTACTGCTTTAGCCTCTTTTTAGTTCAATTACATGGTTCCATAGAAATGTGAGGTGACAGCTGTCACTACTTGTCATTACTTTTCGTTCCTAGGGACGAAAAGTATTACTTTCATCCCGCTTCCCGGGCAACTTCCGACCTACTTTCCGATTATGAGTAATGAATTTTTTTTTCTTCCGGCGAATGGGGCCGCAAACCACGTGACGTAAATTGTGTGACTGTACAGTCGACGACGTCAGGAACAGATCCGAAATAAATATGACAATGTATAAGTAAGTAGTACCTACCTTGTTCATAATATATAATAGGTCCTATATCGAACACCTTCTCATTTCAAAAATCAACCCTGTATTGTATATTAGTTGTTTGATAGCGTTTAGCGTTTATGATATTTGAACTTAGGCACTGGAGAAACATGATAAAGTCGGAAACAATTAATTGTTTCATTGTCTACGCCTAAATCTATTGAGCTAACCTGTTTCACCTCGCCGCCTGCGCGCTGACACGCATCCACCACCGGTGGGACTGAAGTTGATGTAGCTACTATCTTGAGACACTTGGCACAGTTTTTGGAATACCACTAGGTATTTTCGTGGTCAGTCTTGGGTTTTCACGTTTTGAGAATCACAAATAAGCAGTAAAGTTCGAAATGAAATCAAAATCGGCGCGGAGCGATGCTCGTTGATTTTGTCGCGAAACGGAAGTGAAGTTTTCACTCGCGGAAGGCGCTGGAGTCGTTATCCGTGATTGGATGCTTCGATCTCACTGCGTATAGCGCGCGAAATATGAAAACAGGGTTGCTGTTTCGATCCAGGCGAGACCATCAATATTTATCTATGTACCTAAGTGTATTCTGTTGTCACAAATCTCATAGTAAAATTAAAAGTATGAAATAAATCCTATTATGGTACAAAACATTCATAAATAAATGTAGTTTTTCCCGCGAAATATCCTGATCGATGGCGGCGCCCTACAAAAAGCCCTGTCTTTGATACGGAGGTTAATCACAGCAGGGTATTTTAGTTTTGAAAAGCATAAGGTAAATAAGCAGGTACAATATTTTTATTTATTTTATACTAGCTTTTGCCCGCGGCTTCGCACGCTCTATTCAAGTAGCTATGTCCGTCCCCGGGATACCGTTTACCTCCCTGCCAAATTTCATCAAGATTCGTTCAGCCGGGAACGAAATAAAAACTATCCTATGTCCGTCTCCTGGTTCTAAGCTACCACCCCACCAATTTTCAGCCAAATCGGTTCAGCCGTTCTTGAGTTATAAAAAGTGTAATTAACACAACTTTCTTTTATATACAGGGTGGGACACATTTTTGGCCCCTTAAGGGTTTTTAAAGAAGCTACCGTTTTTTTGTAGTTAGAAGGTTTTGTTCTTAGGAACCTTCGTTCCCGTACAGGCGCTGGGCTGACCCATTCCTCTTAAATGAATATATCTGTTTTTCCTTGATAAGTACAGGATCTTGGTTGGAAAACTTGGAAGGAATCAAATAGGAAGCAATCATTGGTATATAATACACTCGAGAGCAATGAATCCGGGTCACTTAAAGAATGTTAAAAATCTCGGAAACTAAAAATGATAGGTTAATGCAATAAATTGTATTTAATAGACAATGTAATACTCCTTAAATGAAAGTAAAAAAAATATGAGTCACCATACATTTTATTAACACAAAATTACATAAAGAAAAAAACTGCTGATCTCTCCTTAAAACAAAAATAGGAAACATGAAATTTTTGAACTTTATTACGATTTTCTTGAATTTTAATACTTCGTATTGCCTCCTCGTGCTTCCATTACTGCGTTTACGCGGTTTGGCATGCTGTACACCAAGTTCCTTATACGATTTTGGGGAATATTCTCCCATTCCTCTGTGAGAGCAATTTTGAGCTCACGAAGCGTGATTGGGGGAGGGTTTCGTTGTTTTACGCATCTGCCTAGCTCGTCCCAAGCATGCTCGATCGGGTTGATATCCGGGCTGCGCGCTGGCCACTCCATACGAGTAATGTTCATCTCTTGAAGGTCCTTCACAATCCTACCTGTATGAGGTCGGGCATTGTCATGCATAAATATAGCATCCTCACCTAAATTGACCATAAATGGACCAACGTGATCATTGAGGATTTCTTCCACATATCTTACGCTAGTTAAAGAGCCGTTTTCTATGATCACCAGCTCTGTGCGACTTTCAGAAGAAATTCCGGCCCACACAAGTACAGACCCACCACCGTGGGCTACTTTTTCTTCGATGTATGCTTGCTTGAATCTTTCCCCTGGTCTTCGATACACTCTGTGTCTTCCATCGTGCTTGTAGAGCATAAATTTTGATTCGTCGGAGAACATAACTTTTGACCAATCTTCAATACTCCAATTTACGATTTTTAGGATTCTTTAAGTGACCCGGATTCATTGCTCTCGAGTGTACATTTCTGCGATTCAACGCCATACGTAGACTATGGCCAGGTGACCCGCCATCCTGACGACAGGATGAACGGTCACCTTAAAATGTTTAATAACTTCTTTATTATAGAGGAAGCAAATCTCTTATTGTAGGAAGCAAATATATGCAAATGGGAATCAATTTGTGGACAGAATTTCAAGTAATTTCAACGTGAAAAAAGATAGGTGACCCATCATTCTGACGGTAACAAAAGTATACGCCAGTAACAGTTTATTATATTCGTAGTATTAGTAGATTAAAAAGTTACCTAGGAACAGCATTGGTTTAGGAATTTAAAAAAGCCTATATCTGTCTTCATACATGCATTTATTTTAATAATATGCCCATCAAGTATACAATCGATCCGTAAAGGAGCCACTTACAAACTCACAGAGATGTTGAAAAACCGCTGCTTCTTTGTATAGCATCTTGTTTTGTGTTCCAAATACTCTAGTTGTGTTCCAAATACTCTGTTGGTGAATATACCAACCGAGTGAATTAATCACCAGTGCAACCAATAACATAGCTCCACGAGCTAGCGAAATCTAAACCATCGGATGTAGCCAATCATACAAATTCGACAAGATATCTTATATTGTATAATGATCGAAATAAGCACTTAGTGTAGGGAACTAGCCGTATTTATCGTTGATGTTCGATATATATCTTTGTTAGTTGTAACTTGAAACTTTGAGTGGCAACATGTTAAAAGTAAGTTGAAAAGTTATCGAGTAAACTCACATCTCATGTGCACTCAGCATCATCGTTTCCTTAATCTAGAGTACACATACGTTGAACATAATGTTGAACATAATGTTGAGCTCCCCAAGGGGTGTTTTGCCATAATAAATAAAAAAAATCGTTTATTTCAGGCACACAATACAAAATTAGGGACACATTTCACAAATAGAAATAACTAAAATACACACACAAAAAAAAACATTAATAACATCCCATGGCATAATCACATCCCATGGCAGGTGGATTGGTGATCGCAGTAAAGGTGTCAAGAATACACATAAGGAAGTTGCTGCTTTTCTTGGTAGCTTAAGCTGTGAGGTGCTGGCTCAAAATTTGCACGCTTTTGTTTGATTTGACGTTTTATCCATAAACATCTCCGCACATTGCTATATATTTGTGTTTACGTATGCGATGACTCGCTGCACGCACCGCTGTAGGCACCGCTACACGCGCCGCTGCTCTAGAAGAAGTTATTTTATCAAACTCAGTCATGTTTTAACTTGATTCTCATGATTTTCATATATTCCCCTAATCATCCACGTTTAGGGGAATCTGTTGAAATCTGGGAAAACGTTCAATTTTTGAATGATACATTTTTCGTTGAATGACTTTTTCACACTCTCAAAATACGTAGGTAATGTTTCATGGTGCACGTATTCTACATGGAACTAAAAAAGAAAAAAAATCTAATTATTAAATTTTTTTAAATTTGTTCTTTTCTAGTTATTTGTTCTTGCGGCGGTGCTATCAGTGAGCGTGGCCGACGAAGTGGCCGAAGCTACCGCGAGTCCACAACTCCAAGATGCTTTGGATCATCTCAGCATGCATCAGCACCCAGACAACCCTTACCAACGTCTTGACAGACGTCCAGATAATTACGAGCGTCGTGACGGAGGGCGCCAAGATCTAAGGAGTCATGATGAAAGGCGTCATGGTGACAGGCGTCATGATGAAAGACGGCTTGATGAAAGGCGTCAGGAATTAAGGGGATATAATGAACGACGTCTCGAAAAGCCTTACAATGTAATACACGACGAAAGACGTTACGATGAATTGCGTCATGATGTATTGAGAAGTCAACGGCAGCCATGGTGGACGGACAAGGATTATATTAAACATTTTGATGACGAGCATGATATCCCTGGTCCGGTTATTTTGCGAAACATCAAATCCAATGACGAGGTAAGTAGTGGATATAAAGAAATTTGACTTTTGTTTGGTCACAATCTCACCTGTTGGTTAATGACGATGTGACTGATGTGGTGTGTTTATAGGAACCATGGTCTTCCTACCTAAACCCTAGCTTCCTATCATAACCAATTGATATTATATTGAAATCAATTGCAATTCTTTACAGATACTAGTTTGCAATATTAGGCTTACCTATCCTCATCTCACTGAAAAGCCCACTGCTGAACGTTTCTCCCTCAAACAGGGTGGTGAATGGGGTAAATCCCTCTTGAATTTGCCCCAATCCCAATCTAAGTGATCGCAGTGGGGATTTTAAAAATACACAGAAAGAAACTGCTAACCCTATCCAAATTTTAAGTACATTATAGAAAGTCGATGAAGCGCGTTGATGTCTTTTGTATGAAAAAGTTGATCCTACCTATCTATTTTTATTCATGTCAATTAATTGCTTTTCAGCCACGCCACCCGAATATCCAGCGTCAAAACCAGTAAGTTATTAATTAATTACCCGCACGGTTTCACACATGAGTGCTGAAAGAATTCAATTATTTATGTAATTCATTGAACGCATGAATGATCCTTGACAAAATTATGGACGAATCGTTTTCTGGTCAGTCGTCAAATAATATTTTCCTCATTTATGAGGCACACTTATAAACGCACACTTATAATTTTCACACCTGTCAGTAATTTGCAGGGAAAGACAGGATTTATTTTCGGTATTCCCTTAAAGTAGTATTTTTATACATATTTCTTCGTTTATTCGCGCACGCATGTGCTTAGTATATAAATAATTGATATATACCCATCACGTAGCGTACCATCTCGAAGCAAATTTATTTGACAGCTTATGTACTGCCTACTCGCCTAATCTCTGTTAAGACTAGCTGACGCAGCCGAAATCACAGCATAGTACATCATCGTCGTATTCCTTACATTATCTTCATGGTTACATCTTTCCAGGATAGTTGAAGAGGTGTACAGCCCCGACTACGCTGAACCAACATGGGTTATAGACTACCGTTACTTGAAGACTGGAGGCCGAGACTACACTCGAGGACCAGGTGGTCAGATCATCATCCTACCCAAGGGAATTCGGACCAACGAGCCCAAGGAGTTCAGAAACTATGATGAACTGATCGAGCATCGACGACAGCTCCAGTTGAAAGAGCGATCAAAACCTTCTTATTTTATGCCGTTGGGTCAAGAGGCTCAGCCTGATTATAAGTCTTGGGAGCAGCAGAGAGATGATCGGCGATGGGGTCATTGAGATGTGGCACCGTAAAACGGGGGAATAGAAACTCCAGGGTGAATTAAATCGAAATACTAGAGCAAGACATAACCTGACTGGTAGCAGTGGAAGTACCCTTAGTTCCTGACTCACCTTCTGTGTCAGTCGATCGGACTGTAAAAGGATGTTTTGTTCGAGTTTTTCCTTTATTTCTATTCACCCTTAAGTTTCTTTTCCCTCCGTTTACCCTATACCTACTTAAATGAGCTGACTGTTCTCATTTACTCTTATTATCCAACCCGTAAGGTTTCTTATTTTTTCTGTTACTGATTTTATAATTTTGCCGTTGTTGTTTGTCTGTATTTCTAATCGTTTTAGCTTAAATTACTGTAACGATATAGTTTCTTCTTGATATTGCTATGATGACGAATACTTTCACTTAATCTCTTATCTAAACTACATAATTTTAGGATAAAGTTTTATTTTTTATGGAGTTTAACTACCAAATACTTACTTATGGATTTCCGATTCGATGCATGAAATATTTAAGTTCACCGAGTCTCTTATTGCAATAAAATAATTCAATAAATTCTGCTGTACAAAAATCATTTTATAAAGTATTCATGATTTAATTTCTGAAAGAATCCAAAACTTATTTGAGTATACTTTTTCACTGTCTTATTTTTTTGGAAATGCGTTGCTATTGAAATAACTCTTATATCTTTGTAAATAGATTGAGTATTCACTATTATTTTGTTTCTGTAAAGTAGATTTCTTTTAAGCATTGCTTAATTTTATTTAACGGATAAGAAATAAAATTGACCTATTATATAATGTTTAAGATTTAAGCATTTTATTCTAAGGATAGATGGTTCTAGCAAAAGAGCTAGAGAGAGTCGAAAACCCGTTTAAATAAATTTTAATATTTAATTTATGGGATGTTTATCTAAGGATGGATACAAAAGAGCTAGAGAAAGTCTATATTTGAGAAGGGGAAAATATTATGTTGCCTGACAACATTTTTGTCATAGTGACGATATTTAATGATTTAATGATCTCTCTTGGGCGAAACCCTTTGGATGTCTAAAAATGTCAGGAAAGAATAGACATTTGTTTATTATACATGTTATGTATAGGATAAATAAATATAAAAAAAACATGGACAATTTACACAGCTATGCCCCAAGCTAAGCAGAGCTTGTATTATGTATATTTGTTTTTCTTTATTTATATTTATTATGGGCACTAGGTAACTGATATACAATACACTAGATATATATTTTTTAGTATACACATTTTTAGTATACACAGAAAACATCGAGAAAACCGAGCCACAAAGGTCGTCGATATATTTAGGGGCTACTCATTTTCTAGCAGAAGACAATGATATGCTTTTGATGATGGTTTTGCGGTATTGCCGTTTTAACATGCATATAACGCAGAATTCATAAGTACCATAATGATAACCTCTGTTACTACGATATTGTGTCAGATAATGAAAGGTACTTGATAAGTTAATTTCTTAGATTATTTGAGTAAAATAAATATGCAAGGCCAAAAATTGCGTGCTTCTTAAAATCTTACAAGTGAGAATTGCAAGCGATTGGAGAAGGGAAATAAGGAACAAAAGAAGTCTAGTCTATCTTTATGATAAAACAAAGTTGGGTAAGTAACACTATTAACTCAAATTACCGATTATATTTTGTGGATTCGGTGATTTGTTCGATTTCTCTCAGCCCGGAATAGCAAAAAGTATCAAACAATTAGGATACCGCGCAAAAACAAAACATTTCGTTCATAGATTCAAGTCGGTCTTTCGTCCCATCTGATTATAAGAATATATATGAGAAATATATATAATGTTTTACGCACATGGGAAGTCTCCGTTTTGACAAGCAGCCGCCGCCGTGGCCTGAAAATATGGCCAGGAGGACGGACACCATCATAGATACGAGAAGAGAAACCACAATCGTGATCAAATGGATGGCAAAGCGCGGTAGGGGAGGAATGGTGGTCGGCCTGGGCGAGGGAGTGCGACCACTGATCTGCAATCCAAATGACCGAATGATCATCTACTTTAAAAGTAACGTTGGCATAGCCGACACGCCAACACACAAATTGCGGGAATAACTTAATCATTTCCACTTTCTCCAAGAGACTCACATGTATAAATAAATAATGTTAAATAAATAATGTTTGACAATATGCACAGCATTATCTATCCCCAAGCTAAGCAGAGCTTGTGTTATGGGTACAAGATAACTGATATACATAATACAATACACTACATAGATAGATATTTTTTATTATACTTAGAACACATCCAGAACGCCCTGAATAAAAATCTGCAGATCGTACACAAATTTGTCACGAGGCGGGAGTCGAACCCGCAACTTCCTGCATCGCAGGCGGACCTTCGCCCACCGCGCCACGGAGGTCGTCGACGTATCAGGTACCTACGCAGTTTTATGTATGTATGTTAGTTTAAAGTATATCTCTTTTGATGTTTTTAAATTAATAATATATTCCTAGACTTAGGGTCTAGGTATATCTTTTGTTCCCTCGTTCGACAATAACCCTGAAGGCTTTTCGTTATATCGAGTAGTGGTTTAACCCAGCTTCACACACACGTTTGCTGCCAAATTGTTCAGTAAAGTAACAGTAGGTACTTTACTGAACAACATAGCAGCAATACTCCATACCGGATACCAGCATCTGCTCGATTCAAGTGTATTCGTTATTTGCCGAATACATCTGAATCGTTTGTTTTAGGAACAAACAGGTAGTAGGGAGATACCTCAGAAATACCCCTTGATCAGACGCACAGTCATCAATGACGACAACGACTCTCCTTCCACTGATAAAATGAATAAAACGAACTGATAGAAGAAACCTTTCAATATGAATGATAAAATTGCTTTAAACAAGCAAATTAATCAACAAAAAAACGTCTATTACCTGTGCAGTGTACGAACCAGAGCGTTTCGCACATGAATGGCATGTGTAAGTACCATCCTCATGCCAGCAAGTATCAGTTTCATGACTAGAAGTAATCGGTCACAATCAAACTGCTTAATGACTTGTGTCGCCCTTCGCAAAAGAAACTTCAGTTTCGAAAATCATTAGAAGTAATACTTATCTAATTATAGGTACAAGCGCTAATATTAAGATGATTATTTGATTATTTGGACATGCTAATTGAGGATATAGTAATTGGTGAGATTGTGTGGCAGCTACCAAATGAGTCTTCGTGTTTGAATATAAGCGGATCATTCTTCGGTTGATCCATAGTTCAGTTCTAGCTCTGTGATTTGAACAGTACCTACAACATGTGGTTCCAAGTGAGTTACAGTAATTTGTTTTTTGAATGAAAATTATCTTATTTAATTTCCACAATATTCAACACCTCCTAAACAAAACACATAACAATAATCTTTGTGAACCCAAAACCGCAGCATGAATGCGGGGAGCAACTACAGCGTTGATGTTTTGTGGCGCCACTAAAGTGTCACATTAGTGCAGCCAAAAAATATTTACTACGTACTTGTATTGCGCTGAATGTTGGGCAAAATATTTCGTAGACGCACGTGTTTTCAAGAGTTTTGGATCTTTGGCATACCATACTTAACTCGTGCCTTTGAAGGGCGAAATTCCATGGACGGCAAAAAGCTATGCCAGACAACTAACATTCAATACGCTTTGATGAAACTTTTAGACTCCATCTCGGCTTTGCTATAGATTTTTTCTGCAACCTTAAACATAACCATTGTTAGGTATTACAGAACTGTTGATGTATTCCATTTATGGCTCTATGTAAATACAGCTAATAGCAAACTATTAGCTGTATTTTCGCTTCTGTCACTTACAAATCACCTTTTAACTTATGTGTGTAGGTGGCTCTTTGCATGATGGTCGCAGGCGCCTCGGCGATCCCCCACGCTACCTCACATCAGTCCCGTGTGGACCATATCGACGGACATCATATTGACCACGGTGAGATTATTATACATATACTTATACCTATACTTTTTAATGATAACCATTTAACCGTGCGATGAATTATTGTACTCCGAATCCTGTTATGTATTTTATTTAGTTTTGTTGGTAATAAACAGTGTTATAAATATGTAGGTACGCTCTAGTCAATAAGATGTAAAAGTGAAATTTCCGACACAATTTGATTATTGTTTGAGAATAAATAAATTGAATTGAATTGAATTGATGGCTAAGCAGTGTCTGTCTCTGAATTTATGTGTTCAAAGAAGAGAACAGCTACTACGACTATAGTTAGAAGTATTTTTTTTTAAGAAAGTGGCTCATTATGACCGTTTTTGAGCCAAGTGATTCTAATCATTCTAGTTGGTACTGCTACTGTTAAACCTCCCCCAGGTTTACAGGTCAGTATCCCCCCCTAGGTTCAAAGATCGACCTTTGAAACGATAGCGCCACAAACTGAACATATTTAATAGTTGCAGCATTTTATAAAAGCTAGCATGTGTTCCATAAGTTAATTCTGAACTGTAACAGGCCGATTGTTGGTACAGGACCTGTTTATAGGCCAATCCTGGTCTACCTATCAAGCCTATCAAAGGGTAGAAAGTAAAACGGGCTTTGAGGATGTATATTTTTTAGTTTGCCAAATTGAGTCAATATCTTCTGAGCTTCGAGTTTGTGTACTATGTAAACCCTATGCTTCTGAGAGTGAAGCTCCAAATAGGTGGAAGACATTAATCAGAATCGTTCGTTATTTATGATGCACGGATCATTCATCATACAATTCTGCTTCAATTCATGATGACAATTCATTTCATTATTATTAAGTATATCATCAATTGAAGCAGAATTCGGACGTCATTGTTATAATATGAGTTTACCCGGTAATAAATCACCAAAAACATATTTGCCCAGGTGTGGGACACTCTTAGCTGATGTGATAGTATTAATATTTTTCAGGACATCACGATGGTCACAACGTCGGTCATGGCATCGGTCAGGGCATCGGTCATGGCATCGGTCACGGCCACGGTCACCACAATGTCCACCATGAACCTCACGTAAGATCCAACTTTATAATTGCTATTATAGCCGTTACGCAATACCTAAAGGGATTGATACGTTCAGATTTTTATAATAAAATCGAACAGAACAAGGGCAAAAGATACTCCTTCTGTCTTTCCAGCTTTATCCCATAAAGGTAGTAGTGTCAGATTGTTTAGACAATATTTTCCACGTGATTTTCGGCGTCGTCTTCAGCAGAATCTCTCGTAACCTATAATCTATAAGATATCCTGGACATTTTAACTATGTCTCGGATCTACCTCTGGATCTTCGACCGGGAACGGAAGTTTTTAACCCTTAATCAAGAAGCCAACCACAAGCTCATCTAGCCCCAAGCTAAGCTTTGGGACATCTAGTCCAACTTGCTAGATCATTTATTGTTCTTTTTTTTAAAGTTTCAACAACTGATTAATAATGACATGTAATGTATTCCAGCACCGCCCGTCGTACAAATTCTCGTACTCAGTGCACGACAAGCACACGGGCGACCAAAAGTCGGCGCACGAGATCCGCGACGGCGACCACGTGAAGGGCGCATACGCCCTCGTGGAGCCCGACGGCAACGTGCGCTCTGTTCATTACTCTGCTGACCACAAGCACGGGTATGTAATCTCGACCTCATTAGTTCTACCATCATCAGCGTAGAACTAACGTTTATGCATAGCTTTACATTCCCTTTAAGTATCCAAATAGAATTGTATTTTAGCGTAATCAATAATGGGTTGTAATCTATCAGTAATTTAATATCTTAGATTTCAATCCGTTTTCTCATTCTAGTTAACTTCGTGTTCAAGTTTCTTCCTTCTCCTCGTTAGCATTTCATATATATCCTATGTTTCGATTTTTTTTACAGATTCCAAGCCGTGGTTCATCACAAGACTGTTCATCACCATGAAGTGCCACACCACGGTCATCATGACCACGGACACCATATTGTCCACCATAGCCATCATGGTCACCATGGCATCCATGGTCTTGGTCACCACGGTCAACATGGTAGCCACGGCCTTGGTCTCCACCATTAAGCTGATCTCTTCTATAATTCGAAGTGCCAAATCGACCTATCAACAAGAATACAATTTAACATACCATAATATTATAAAAGCAAAGTCGGCGCCGACAAATAAACATGTTTATCATGATTTTACTCTTTTATTCAAATTGCCTACAGTGGCAGGTATTGAATCAGTAATTTGCGATGTAACTTACTTACACTACAATACATTTCAAATTATTACAAACAAAGCACGTGGTAATCATTGAAGGCTTTCTTAATTTCTGCACTATAAACAAGTAGAAAACTGGTCAAAATAATTATAAAAAGGTTTTTACAAAACAGACCAACAGCAATACTAATCAAATAAACATAACGCCCTACATTTTCCAAATAACTCGAGTGGTTACTATGAAAAACTTTTCTCCTGTTAACGAAAAATCAAACAACAAAAAGCTTTAACATTTGTAACCCAGAAAATTTCGGAAAATGTACACATCATTTTCTGAAATTTTCTGGGTTACAAAATGGTAATTCTAGAAAGCCTTATGGTATCATATCAGAAAAAGTTAAAATGAATTACCAGGGTTCTCAAACTTGCTTACATGGTTGACACTGAACTCGACGTCAGATCCATAGATCCCAGATTCCTTACGATTAGGGATGTACGCGTTCCTTTGAGTCGAGTATCCAGGTTGAGATGGTTCCTCTCTCTGAATGTTGTTTGATCCTTGGTATGGGTTCCGATTTGCATATTGATGCTTGGTTGCTTCGCTGCGTTTTACTACTGCATTGAATCTGAAGATGAAACAACGGTCTGATCAATTGTACCTCTACACATATTAATAGATCGTCAAAGACTGCAGGTAGATGCTGGATGCGTCAAGCCGAAGACAGGGCGCTATGGCGATCATTAGGGGAGGCCTATGTCCAGCAGTAGACTAGTATAGGCTGATGATGATGATTATGATGATGACATACTAATACGTCTCATCAACTAACTTCAGTTCGATACTTATATGTAAATAAAAGAATCTTTTATACTTCAATGTTTTCAAGCAAGATTCTAGTGGTGTACTTTGCGAACGTAGGCTGCTATGGTCATCGATTTTTACCAATTCAATAGCACTTTATTACTCTGTTGCTATGTTGACATGTGCAATTATTTGATCAATTGTTAAAAAGATCAAAAATAATGCTCGTTCTTTGTTCGGTTGTTCTCTATTCATCTTTACTTCATTTCATTTCATTTATTTATTGCCAATATGTATTTAGGATGGTAGCTTATGATCTAATTTTAGCTATAGTTAGTACATACACCCTGTTGGGCACTGCAATTCTGATATTAGTTATTTACATTCTAGTTATTATTTTCTAATTATTCAACGTATAAACAATTCATCAATAAAAAATTATACAATTGGTTTGGATACGGTTAGTCGATGGAAAATACAATTATTTTATCAATAGCTGAAAAAATGATGGAGTAGAAACACTTTTCCAGTAGGAAAACTTAACGGGATAGTATATAGTTTTAAAGACAATTTGAAGCCTATTATAAAGTTTATTTTTCAGTTTATTTATGTAATTCACTTACCCATGCAAAGCATCAGCGGTATATTCCACAGTTCTCAGAGCACCATCTGGCTCATACAAAGTGTAGACTCCGCGTACTTTGTCACCCTGTCTACTCTCCCAATGGCTCTTCCGATCTCCAGTCTGATGGTCTGATACTTCATATTTGTATTCGTATTTTGGCTGGAAGAAAGGTATTATGATTAACCTGGGTAACCGGTTTTTTTGGTAAATTGTGCTTATTAGAAATTTAAGAAGTACTATTCGCCATTAGATGGCAGAAGAGTCATATTTTTCAGTTTAATTCTTAAATTGATTTACATAAAGTGGATTATTAAAAAAAAAGTATATGATAGTATTACTATTCGCCCCGAAACCTCCTGTATATACTAAATTTCATGAAAATCATTATTTAATTATAATTTAATAGGTATTTATCGCGTACCTTGGTTTTTATTTCCCCTACGTTAAATACCCGATAAATAATAATTAAAAAATGTTAACAAATCGCGAAAGTTTAAAAAGTTTCATGAAAATCCTTGGAACCGTTTCCATAAGAATTGCTCGTTTAAAGGTATGAGATAGAATGTGCCACCTATTAGTTTTTTCTATACGTAATTAGTATATTCATTTACTAAAGTAACTTAATTTCAAGATATATACCTGTCTTGAGTTTTGTCGATCTAAAGCTGATGCACCTGTAAGAAAAGTGATTTAAAGTGTGTAAGATATATTTAAAAATTTAAAGAAAATTAAGAGTAATCTACCTTAAGATGGAATGTAATAATAATTAGGTTCAAGAGCAGTGGTTGGTATTGATATTACAGACATGTCAACACCTATTTAAATGATTACAAGAATTGTTTTCTGAAATCTGTAATAAAATAGCCTCTTATAAAAATAGAGAGAGTTTTCACAGAACAATTGTTAAAAAAAATAACGCACTTACTTGGAATAGCAGTAGACGATTCTGTTGCTGAATGAAATACGAAACTCTGGGAAGAAGTGGCATGCTGCAGCATTGCCACCGGTGAACCACGAGCCAGCACTGAGCCATTTATTAGAAGAACAATCTGAAACTATCAAATGTAAGAGTACTTTATTGAATCTCTTCGATATAGGTTCGTATTATTTTACTTAGTACTATATTTTTCTTGTGGTAGTACCAATTTGACTTTCGAAGTCGAAAATGTAGGTGAAAAGGGTAGATGGAATGTATTATGTATGCCCTATTCTAAAGAGGCATCAATGGATGCAACTAGCGAAGGAACCAAGCGGTTGCCATAAACTTCGGGAGAGCTCTTTTATTATACTCAACAGTAGATAGACAAGATTTTATTCCGAACATGGCTAACTCACTATTGCGCGTCAATTATGTCATACACTCCCAACTCTTCTTCTATAAAATCGTAACATTTTGACTATCTAGGTAAAAGTGTATGAAGAAAATGAAAACTTTCTACTCGTTTCACAACCACTTGGTCAAATAAAGTCATTTATAACGGATATTTACCATGATTTGACAAAAAAAAGAAACTCAAATCATGTTTAATATCCCGTTTAAATGACTTTAGTGTGACCTTATGTGATGTATTAAAAAAAATTCTTCGGTCACTCAATTGGTTTTTTGGGGCCCCAGATTCCAATTAAACTTGCCTTTAAGTATATCAAATCCATGACCACAACAGACGTAAAAGAAGTAGATTGAAGGGACGCGACTCGTCAAACCCCTTTTTATAGCCCAGTTCATCTGATAAAAGAGACAATGTGTTAGCGGCGGATGCATTTGCATCGGCAAAGGTCCTTGTCAATTACACTGTGATAGCGTTGTTGTTTGCTGTCATGACGTAAACAGGGGTTGCGAGACTTGCTAGAACTCCAGGTTGGTTGGTATACGTAACCATACAGGTATGCATTAAGTCATTTATAACGCAAGCTTTTCCTAGCTTGGCCCTTTAAGATGATGTGTGGATTGTCTAGCATCATTTATGTATTATTATTATTAACATGTAACAATATACAATTGTGTTTGTGCAAATGTGTTTGTTGTATTTATTGACCAGCTTGGGATTTTATTTATTTATTTACTTACAACTGCACGTTAGGTAGAATTGCATATCGGCTTGCTAATGCATACCTCCAAGTTTTATAACTATGGCTAGATCAGTCTAAGTTGATTGTGATCAACCAACGATCGTCTTTTATTTTTATTGTTGTGACCTAAAACAATAATTTTCTAGTTCCTTCTCTCTTCTTCTTTAGTCAAGTACTTAAGTAATTTTACCACACCACAAAACAAGAGAATGCTGGAAAATTTTAAAATTCGTTTGTTTATTATTTATTTTATGGGGTTGCATTTTCTGTGAGTATTCAACGTTCGTAGAAATATAATACAATTAATTTTGTTTCAATTAAAAAAACATCGCAAAAATTTAATGTTAACGAGTTCCCGCCTACTGTGTAAATGCAAACAAAATGATACTTGTGTACTATACAAACATAGGTTTTACAAAAAATGGCCGCGCGTGTAAAAATCTAGTCTTATCATCAGCTCGTTAGCAAAATGAGGGAAACTACTCTAACAAAGTAAAGCATTCGTTTGTTCCATTGTCATCGGTCGCTTCAACTTTTGTCGGGTTTTTAAGATATAATTTAAAAGTAGCCAATTCAAAATTGCATAATATAATCGGTTTTTTTATAGATGGGATAAATAATATATAAAACAGCGTTTTGAAGTGTATGCCCTCTAGCGCAAATGTCTTGAACCAATTAAAGGAACTTGATCAAAAGCGAAAGTGTATTTATCGAAGTATGCGCAACTACGTAGTCAGTACTCGAATATGCCAATGATTCTTACAACCATCAAGAGATGTCTATAGAATCAGCTCATTGAAAAGTCGCAGCCCAGAGTTTTAGCATAGTCTTAAGCTTCTAACTTATAACACAGAAGACTACTTATTACGAAAAATAACGGGAGCAATACATTTCATTATTTAGATGAAAACACCCCTTTATTTATAAGCGTCCGGAATCCTGGGTTTGGTTAGCGTTGCTTGCGCTCTACCCGATCCCTTAATTTTTTTCACGGTTCAATGATCGAACTCCATATTACCGAGTATATGGAAATCAGTCATCGAACCGCGAAAAAATTTAAGGGCTTGCCGCTCGGGTAGAGCGCAAGGTAGATGCGCTACCTTGGGCATTAAAATACGCAAATCCTATACAAAATTTGAACGCCTAGAATCGTACATGAAGAACCGATACTAACGAACACAGATGAAGAACTATCGAGTAACCGAATTCAGGGCTCTAATTTTATGAAGAGCATAAAACAGTTGCTTTTTCTTTTGATTTACGGCAGTTATCTCAAATCCGTATTTAAATTCGAAATACTTGTATTTGAGTACTACTTTATAACAAGAAAATCGCGTTTATTTAAGTTTTTTGGCAGATTCCTTTATTGTATTTTGATGCGTATATTGTGTATTGCGACACAGATTTATACTTCTGCAGGTCGCATCGCTGCCTATTTCTGTTATTTTAACTCAATTATGTTCCTAAATAAAGACTTTTTATGATTTATGTTTTATTAGAAGTCCCTACTTACGTACCTTCACAAATTTCGTTCAAACATCTTAATAAATTTTAATCGTTGTTCTAATGAGAACGTACGTACTTGAATTTCGTCATATAATGTTTGTAGAGGGTTATAGAAAACTCATTACGACTCCTTACCTAAATTAAAACGTTTAATGAACGTTAATCAATATTCATTATGTCGAAAGAGATTTTTAATAGCTATCATAATAAAAAAATAACTATCCCACATAAAGTTTAACAAGGTTAGTTTATTATTTTGACCATAAAAATTAATGTAAATTGCCCATAGGTCAAAATACCATTTAAAAGGTATTCTCATGAGTGGTAGTTGTTAGTACGAAAATAAGCTGGGCAAGTAAGATTCCAACTCACGCACTGAGAGGGTTTCGTAAAAGTTTATGATGGGTAAGGTTTAGGGTTTTTCAACCAATGATTGTTTTATTTAATTGATTTACAGGGAAGGGAGGTAGTCACCCGCAATAAATATCGATACCTAAGTATACTCGATACATTGGTTACGATACCGAGTAATTTAGTAGTCGATATTATTTATTACGGTACTGAGTAAGAATCGATGCTTTTCACCGTACTCGATACTTTTTCATTGTATCCATCCCGTTCTTCTTGACTCTATTAAGGGAGGTCCCCGTCCTAAATCACGGAATTATACCAAAACTTCGAGAGCGTAAGTAACATAGAGTATATAATACCTCCTCCAAAATCATGGATTGATGCTAATGACGCTTTAATCTTGGAATTTAAATCCGCATTATTATAATAGACTTATAATAGATACTATATTCATGAGTAGTATCGCTATTCCTATTTATTTTACTTTAATTAAAACGGTAACAATGCCACTTACATTAATTAAAGATACACAATAATACTTATTAATATTATATAATTCAAAAAATGAATAATGATTAAATAGATTTTATACAGACACACAATCATACATCGCGCTCACAAAACCGCCGACATTATTTCCCGAAGCTGTCCGCTTATAGGATATAGGTTATAGGATAAGCCGCTTTATAGAATAAGCTTGTGTTATTCCAACTCTAGACTTATGTGGCATACCGCCATGGCAGGATTGTGAATACTAGGGTGACCCGATCTTGCCCCAGTGCTGTGGAGGCCTGGTTCACTGGTGAGTTAGTTGGTTCAAACCTATTTTTATAATAGATGTCGAACGAGCACAGAGGTCTCTGCTAAAAGTAATGTATTTTAGACCATATCGATATCCAACCCAATTACTTTACTCAAACTCAGGGTTATTATCTATTAGAAAATTATATATATTACAAACAGTTCTAAAAATACATAAAAGTATAGAATACGACCCAAATAAAGTAACACAACGAAGAAAAGATAAAATAGTAACAAAAAAATCTGTAAAATCTAACTTTGCTGCTCGCCAATTCGCCACTCAATCGGCCCACCTCTACAACACAATTAATAAAAAACGGAATATATTTGCCCTAAGTAACTACGAATGTAAAAAAAATCTAATTAAATGGTTAATAAACTTAAACTACGATGAAACAGAAGAACTAATAAATTAATTAAACCAACAACTTATCAACTATCTACTAAATTATATATATGACAGACATGGTACTCGTTTTTATTATAATATACTAGCTGCGCCCCGCGGCTTCGCACGCTCTATTCAAGTAGCTATGTCCGTCCCCGGGATACCGTTTACCTCCCTAGATTCGTTCAGCCAGGAACGTAATAAAAACTATCCTATGTTCGTTTCCTGGTTCTAAGCTACCTCCCCACCAATTTTCAGCCAAATCGGTTCAGCCGTTCTCGAGTTATGAGTGTTGTAACAAACACGACTTTCTTTTATATATTATATAGATTTATTATCTATCCTTATGTACGCAAACAGCATTTTTTCCTCAACCGACAACCAAGGATCTCTCTGTATCACCCAGACTCTTAAGAGACTGGAGTTTTACGGAGGGGCCTACTCCAAACCACAATATGATTATTTCTTATACACTTACCTACTTAACATATTTGGGTCTCCTGTTGCCGAGACTCTTAAGAGACTGGAGCCTCGGGAGACAACTAGCTTACAACACACACACACACACACACACACACTCTAATACAACACACACACACAAACAAACATCAACACATAGGCGCAGGACGCCTATGTTTTTCTGAATCATTTGTGCACGTAAATTTAAGTTGCATTATCTTAGCTTAATTTTATATAAACATAATTTAACGAACTGCTTCATCTACTATTCAATGTTATTTTTCTTGGAAGAGCGGGATTCCCTAACACAGGTATATGTCTTACTTAAAAGGAAATCTCAAACACTGTCATATTAGGTACTTTAAGTTAAAGAAATAAATATTTTGTATAAACCTTTGTACATTATATGCAAAATTCCAACCTGAAAGAAATAATCAATACATCTAAACATTACATAATATTATTAGTTTGATAGGACTTGTAGTGATTTATAAAAATATTTTTTCCGCTTAGTAAATATCAAAGACGGAGCCAAGATTTGCGTAGTAGATTGATATGATAGGACTAATACATTATGCATGATACATTCAGAACCGACTTTATGAATAACTCGGTGCTGACAAGGTTTGCTGATACCATTGTTTTCTAAGTAACTTATGTATAAATAGGTTAAAATATTGGCGTAGATATTGTTTCCTGACATTGGCTTCTTCTTTGTACTTGTGCATAATTAGGTACATTTCAATGAGCTAGTACATTATTTCAACAAAGACACAAAAACAACAAAGAGACAAATTACAAGTTGTATTTACATTTGTATTATATACCATACCGTATTTACGTTTGAATAATATAGGTTAATGACGATGATGGTTTACATTTACTAACACCAATTTTCTAAAGATCTACAGATTTATATTAGATCTACAGGTTTATATATTTATCTAGGTCGCTGCAGATTTCACAGAGTACCGTTTAACCCCAAAGCAAGCTGCTTTTATTATGAGAACGAAAGACGTATTTAAAAGAAAAAACTTTTCGTCATGACGCTTACGACTACGATATCGTGGTAATTTTATTGTTATCGTATACCATCATACCAAACTTATATCATCTGTATAATAGGCGTAATTCAGCTGTTATAAATAAGCTTATTCCTAAGTAAGCTATTACTGAGGTGACTGGCTTATGTGAGAATTCATATTGAAAAAGCGTTAAAGTTCACTTTTTTTTTATCGTGCGTTAAGTTAAGTTAAGCCGTTAAGCGTTTTTTTCCAATTTTAGTCTAGTAAAATGGTAAAACAAGATAACCACAAAACCAAACCATTTATTCGTTTTGTAGAATTCATGTTGCAATTTAAACAGGTATACATTTACCATTTAAAAAGTTTGCAAATAAATAATGTCCAGTGTCCATTCGATAGCCAGACATAGAGGACATTATATCCTTGAATAAAGACGATATTGTAATTTCATCTTTAGTCAAGGATGGCTTGGCTTGTTAGATAAGTTCTAGATATAAGTTTGCTATAAATAAATAAATGAAGCCGGTCGATACACCGTTCAGACAGCATGCTAAGCTAAGCAGAGATTGCTTTAAACGCTTACAGGTGATTTCTATCCCACGGGAACTGATATCAAGAATAAAAAGTAGCCTATGTTTGATTCCAAGATTCAAATTACATGTATGAAAAATTTCAGCCTAATCCGTTTAGTAGTTTTCGGCCTGAAAACGTAATAAATATCCACCCATCCATCTAAACATCCAAACTTTCGCATTTATATTATTATAGTGATATTTGATAAGGCCTGTAAGCTCTTGTAGAATGTAGAGCTTTCGCGCAAATTTTGTAACATATGTAAGGCAACATGCAAATTAACGAAGTGTCGGTAAGGACGGCTGTATTTTATGATCACCTGTACTTGTATATTACGACTAGACCTAGATTTAATTGATTATGTTAATCTGTTTCATCATACGCAAAATATTGCAAATTTCAACTAACATGTTTACTTTCGTGAAGCAATTACGTTTTGCTAATTACTCCGTCTAGTTTTGAATGATTAGGACTTGGGATGGAAAGACGTTATAGGTTTTTGCACATTCACAACAAAATGAAATTCCTAAGGAGTATAATTTGGGGTCAATTTTAGCGTTAGTGAATATATATTAAGTGTTAAGGCCCATACACCAGCGAAAGTGGCGCCCCCAACTATTATATCTTATTATTACGTTGAACGCAGGAATTTTTAAAAATCCTACGTTCAGTTTGTGGTATCTATTATAAGCTATTTATTAATGCCTCTGTAATAGTTTCATTGTGTAAAGCTTAGGAAGAGATACGAAATTGCGCTTTTTGGCCACCAAACTCTATTTTTGCATCTCCTCCTAAACTATATGAGATAAAATTATAAAATAGGTAGGTATTAAAAAATAGCTTATAATAGATACCACAAACTGAACGTAGGATTTTTAAAAATTCCTATGATAAACGTAAAAATATGATAAAATATAGTCAGATTGGCTCGGGTATGCGCCCCGTATCTTGTTTGTCGACGTATCGTTTAGCTGAGATGATGATGATTATAACAGATAGATAGATAATTCTTGATTGTGCACTTAACTTTAAAGTAATTTAGAAAAGCAAGCAGTGTTTACCTACAAGCGGTTTGTGCACATAGCAATAATTTATGGTTACCTATAATGTCTTTATTTTGTACCTAACTCTACATTTTCTTGCATGTTAGTATTTTGTATTTGACTAAAATTTTATTGATTAAAAGATGTAAGAACCTGTGTGTAAAACTATTGGTAAACCTAATAAAGAAAATAAAATAAACAATTTATAGAATATGAAAATCGGCTGTGTAATCGCTCAAAAGCAATTTTTGTTAGACAACCTTGAATGTACCCTACCTATAGGAAGATTTTATTGATGAAGTTTTTTGACGAAGATTAGAATAGCCAGTAGTTTCTTGCTGAAAACTAAAACGTAAATATATGCATGAAAGTATTTAGTTACAATTCTGCGAAAAAAACCTTCTGCGATAAAAATTATACATTATACAAAATGAAAGAACATTTATCAAAATAAGTCGTCAACTAAAACGTTCAAAAACATTCACCTTAAAAGATATACCTACGTTTAAATATAAGTATCTCGTGACATCATAATTTCCAAAAAGAAGCAAGCAACTTGAATCATTATAAATGTTATGAAATTAGCTAACTTTAGCACACTTAAAAAGTCCAAGTTTAATTGAATTACACACATGATCCAATTTACACAATAATACCTATTCAATAGTACAATAAATAACAGGCATGTAACTGTTAGGCACTATTTCAAAATACTGCCTCACTTCCAACATACCTAACCTAGCCAAAGCAGGTGCGACCAAGCTTTGTCACGAGCTTCTGGTACAGTCAACAAAAAACACACGTAAACGTTAAAGATGCTAAGCGAAAACTGAATGACTATGACGTCATGTCTCATGTCGTCCTTCTTAGTTTTATTTATTAGATAAGATAGACTTTTCCAAACGTTAGAACACAGTTTATACAGGGTGCCATAGAAAGGATGTACTAAACCTAAAGATCACCCCTTTAGGTTTAGTACACCCTCGGTAGAATATTCTAGAAGAGGTCAAGATTGGCTCTAAAAAATTTTTTAAAGCAAATCACATTTTTTTACTTTTGAAAAAGTAATTTAATTTCATGTCTCATGTCGTGCTACTTAGTTTTATTTATTAGATTAGATAGACTTTTCCTAAAGTTAGAACACAGTTTATACAGGGTGCCATAGAAAGGATGTACTAAACCTAAAGATCACCCCTTTAGGTTTAGTACACCCTCGGTAGAGTATTCTAATAGAGGTCAAGATTTGCTCTAAACAATTTTTTAAAGCAAATCACTTTTTTACTTTTGAAAAAGTAATTTTATTTTCATATTCGTTGTCTCTGAAGGATAGACTTCGTAACGAATACATCCGACAGAGAACCAAAGTTATCGATATAGCTCAAAGAATTAGCAAGCTGAAGTGGCAGTGGGCCGTCCATATTTCGCGAAGAACCAATAACCGCTCGGGTAAACGAGTTCTTGAGTGGAGACCCCTCCGGCCAGGTGGGATGACGATCTACGAAAGACTGCAGGCAGATGCTGGATGCGTCAAGCTGAAGACAGGGCGCTATGGCGCTCATTAGGGGAGGCCTATGTCCAGCAGTGGACTCATATAGGCTGATGATGATGATGATGATGATGATTCGTGCGCTCTTTTACGTGTATTCGTGTATAATTTCTATGTTAGAAATTGAACAAATCGTTTTTGACAAGCTAATCCATTCATGGTGTCAAGAATAAGTTTTGTTCGTTGACTGTACCATTTTGTATGAAACTATTATGATTGATAGCTGAATGTGAGACCTTATACAAGAGATAAGGTATGCGAATTGTATAAAACAAAAACCTGTCTAAAAGCATGTATGATTTGACCTCTATTTATTGCAAATTCAGCAATAGGTAGATAATATAAAGTTACTTTGAAACTAGTTATCAAATACCTCTAGTTAGGACATCGCAAGATAAAAATAATGTATGTAATTCGTACATGAGGGGTACCTACTGTGATTTGCGATTAGGTTTCGTTAGACAATGATAAAGGAAGTAGGGAGGCTTCTTTTGTCGTTGTCGGGGGTGAAATCGGTTACAATTTTCATACGAAAATTCAGCAGTGCGCAACCATCTAATTGAAAACTGTTTATTGTCTGCTACCACTCCCTACCAAAACTCACGCTATGCTCATTGAAATAATGAGTAACGAAAGAAATTATAAATATTGTTATAACAACCAATAGTAATATAGCTTCATTGTCATCAACAAGGAGGTACCTAGACACATAATAGATTCAGGCGTTACTTTGTGGAAATCCATTGTAAATAAGATGAAAATATTTAGTTACATTTTCGCGAAAAAGAGGTCTAACAAATTATACATTTATACAAAATGAAAGAACATTTATCAAAGTAAGACATCACTCTTCTCGAGACATCATCAGGACACCGCAACACTCGATCTTGACCCTGAGAGCGCCAAGCAACAACGGCAGAGTTCCACCAGAAATTCTGCCACTCCGAGCTCCGCTCGCCAAGTCATGTCTCCATGAAGTCGTTATCAGTGTGCCCTGTAGTTTAGTCGATGATCTGTGAAGATATCATGGCCTACCTACATAGAATGTTATCTGTACAATCAGTAGCTGGCACGTCTGATCTGTCTTCAGATATAATTGATCCTTGACTAGATTTATTGAAGTAGCATATCAACGGTATTATGTAACGACGTATTTTGAGACACATTTGACACTGTTCGTCTTATTTCAATTTAGTAGCTACATAATATATTATGTAGTGAGAGAGAGGTAGGTTCTTTTTATCTGCAATATCTGCATACGTCTTCGACCACTTTATGTAGCTGCTGTTTTAAGAACCTTATATATTTTTAACCTACTTCAAAAAACGAGGTTCTTAATTCGACTGTTTTTTTATGATACCTCAGAAGTTTTGACTGGGTTGTTTGATTTTGATGTTTTTTTTTATTTGGAATATAATAATATCCTGGAAGTAGGGGCTTACGCACTGTTATAACAAAATGTTTATGAAAAACCTGTTATGTTATGCCGACCCAAGGTGTTATGGCAGACATTAAATTTGTAAATATTTATTGAAAAAGTAAATTACAATCAAAGATTAAATTACGAGTATATATAAGATTTCTTCTATTGCATGTCTCGTCTCATCTTTCGTAACTAAAATCTGGCGAAAGCTCGGATAATAAGCTCTTAAAAGATGCCTACTGCTTACTTAAGAGTGTGCCATAAGCAATTTACTTCAAAATTGTACTTCAAAACCTTTATTTATCCTAGAATGTGTGAAAGCTACCTTCATATTTAAGGAAAAGACACGACTGGTGAAACTTAATTCGATAGTTTATTTTTTTGAAAAATCTGTACAAAACACATTTTGCTATTTATCTCAGGAACAGCACACTTTTTTAAGCTATTGCATAGCTTCTATCGCGGGCCTTGAGCGCGGGGACCGAATCCAGAAATTCCGTAACGCAAAAACCTTGACGTTTGTCTCTTTAGTTCAGCAACTCGCCTCTAGATGGCATTGCAATAGCTTTACCGCGGCAGTCCCCGAGTGCCACACGTCTTTTTATTTTTCGGTTCTTGTTTTAGTAAGAAACCAAGAAGTATTTCTTTAGTTATGTTTTTTGTTTTGTTGTATTAACTTGTAATTAGGGAAAAAAATTTGACGCTTATAAAATTCCGTGCAAGTCTCTGCTCTGTACTAATCACTCGCGAAAAAACCATATCTTGTCATCTCGCTCGAAATCCATCTCGTATCGGCGTTATTGCTCACTCTTAAGTATATGTAAATTAAATTGGTCTTCTAGCAAGTAAAATTGTAGCTTTATTCATGTTCTAGTTATCCATTAGGTGCCAATCAACAATTTCATTACGAGCGTTAAACTTTGCAATAGCAATTATCGCATATGAGCTTGCTATACCGTGCCCTAGGCTGGGCATAGCCTAGATTTAGATCTTCGTTATACTGGCATAACCTGTCTTCGAATTATATAGATATGATTGACTTGGTAATCAATGCAAAAATAATAAAGATGCGGTAATTTTTTACTGCGCACCTATATTTTTTTTATTTTCATGTGTTTCGGCGTATAAAAAGCATTTATATGAAGTTTTATTGATTACAAAGAAAGCTGTTTGTGGCCACGGGGCCTACTCGGAAAACGAATATCGTAGTTTCTGATTTGTGTTCATGCAAACCTTACTCTTAGGTCACCTGCATAAGATAGCATTTGCACGGAAACGAACCTATAAAAAACATCGATTTTCCTCTATAAGAGTAGGTACGGGCCCAGAGCTTACTATTAAGTATAGCTTGGATTTAATGCCACACAGCCATCGATCAAAAATTTCGCCGGCCGCAAAATTTTTGATCGATGCACACAGCTAAATTAAATAAATAATAATACAGGACAATCATAAGACATAATCTAGCTCCAAAATATTCTGAGCAGGGAGCAGAGCTTTTGCTATGGATAGGTACGTAACGTACGTTCAATGCGTCATAGCGGTCCTCAAAGGGGTGGTCCCATTACCCCACGTCCCACGCCCCTAATCATATTTGGTATTTTATGTTTTTGAGTTGTGTAATGTTATTGAATTTTAAGGCAATGTAGAGCTTGGGAATATGCTCACGTCCTTATAAATCTCAAGCAAATCCGTTTCAACTACCTTCCAATGAATACTAATGATATGTTACCAAAGTGCTGTTAAAGGAACGTCTAGAAGCAATCAGCTTTGGGACTATAATTTAGAATAAGTCCTACTAATATTATAAACGCGAAAGTGTGTAAACATGTATGTATGTGTTTAAACACGAATGTATGTTTGTTGCTTTATCACGCAAAAACTACTGAACAGGCTGAAATTGCATACAGGAAGTTACAGGCCTGGAATAACAAATAGGCTAGTTTTTATTCCATAAATCAGTTCCCGTGGGAACTGAACTGGGGCGCAGCCTCCTAGTGTTGTTTCAAAAAATGCCCTCCCCAAACACTTTTTCCAATATTTTGCGACATACTTATGAACAACTAGATGGAAAGATGTATCTAGACCAAAGTGTGA
Source organism: Eupithecia tripunctaria (assembly GCA_955876795.1). Taxonomy (NCBI): domain Eukaryota; kingdom Metazoa; phylum Arthropoda; class Insecta; order Lepidoptera; family Geometridae; genus Eupithecia; species Eupithecia tripunctaria. The sequence continues at coordinate 12,261,814 of OY041604.1, forward strand.
CAGAGACAACAATTAGCACGCATAAAACGACCGCCGCCGGCGGCGCCCTGTTCCGATTAGTGGTAGGATTGGACCTAATAAAATAATTGAGGTTTTTTTACATCGATGGTGGCAATGTATTTTTTTCCAAGACGTTGTTCATAGATATTTTACAAAGTTAACCGACAAAGCTACCTTAAATCTCTCTGAATTCTCAGTAAGTAACATGCATTTTACTTACATTTTACTATCGTAGACCCTCGAGCTCTCTTATACAGAAACTATCGTGACATACAAGATTGGTTAGGTAATCATATCTCAAAAGCTACAGGCCAAATGTCATTTGCTTTAATCTAGACGATAAATTGATCTTAGGAAATCAGTTAAAAGATTTGCTTATTGATTTCATACATTTCAGAGAGATAATTTCGCGTCCAGAGGGTGCATTGCTCAATGGAGCATAATGCACGGCATAGTTGCTAGTAAGCACCCATTATGATGTCTAGTAGCTCGACATTCAGACAAAGAGGTACAAATTAGAGTGGAACGTTCAGTCATGATTTGGAATTAGAAAAATACTTGACTTTAGTCATGCAATTGAAACTCAAATGCGCATGACTTCGGCTGATTGTTGGTAGAATGACAACAAAAGACTTATAGAACATGGTCTTATAAATAATTATAGTAGGTGTTTTGTTTATATCATTTATCACAAACATCAGAAGTGTCATAGCAAATCTTTCAAGACACCACCTCAACCTCAACAGCCTGTATTGGTCCACTGCTGGACGCAGGCCTCCCCCTGATCAATGCCTTATTGGCGTTTATTTTATGGAGGGTAACACCCATAAACCCACGGTCATGCGGGTTGGGGATCGCAGTTTGGTAGTATAATTGTTCTGCATGGGGAGCAGTGGCCCGCCCCGGTGGATATCTCTAAGTCGCCTCTTACGACACTCGCGGGAGGGGTTGGAGTAGTGCAAATTCTATGCCAGAAAACCAGTCAGTAACACCACTAATCTCGATTAAACCGAACGGCAATATCAAATCGTAAAACATGGTCCTTAAATAGTCGTAACCCAACCCTAAAACACATAGGTTTGCAACTGTAGCAGATTGGCAAATATGGTAAGTAAACAGCCTATTTCAAACCGTGTGTGACCTTTTGAATTAGTTTACGTACACTACGCCTATAAACCAAAACCCTACCTTTGAATAAATACCTAGGCCTTAGGAATGGGCGTCTTGAGAAACAAAGACAAATTGACATGTCGCTATTGTTTAATTACAATTGAATGCAATCACGAACTAACATAGGTTAGATAAAGTATTGAAGCTTACCAGTCCTTTTTCCTTTCAATTTAGTATAGCACCTCTATTGGGAACTTCCCGGTTATATTTGCACCACTACTGATTTGCCCCATCAACGGTGCGTAGTGCGTAGTAATGGTGCAAACAATTGATTTAAAAAGGGAAGATAGGTTACGTTCTCCCAGAGCTTACTCAAAAATTGGCATGTGTTACAACTACACGCAAACACATACGCTCACAGTTATATTTCCAGTCCTGTGCAATACAAAGAAGAACTAAGACGAAAAGACGTATCTAGGACCGAAGTGAGACTGAGACAACAATATTTCACGCGAATCACGACCGCCCGTGCCGCCGGTCAGACGGTGACTGATGTGGGAGAACACAATTTTACACAATTTGAGGTTGCCACTTTCGAGCAACCAGTGCCTCATCTTTGGTGCAAACACATAACCAGTTACGTCTGCACCATTGATGGGGCTATATATGGTTTATCCATTTTAAATGAAGCATTTTAGTAAACAAACTACAACAAAAATTGGCGGTTTGTTTACTAACATGCTTCATTCAAAATGGACTGCACCTTATTTCTTGTTTGATAGTAATAACTATTAATCAAGCTGTTTATATAGTAAAAATTTGACTTTTCTAACTACTTATTTTGTAAGTCTAAAGAAATAAACGATTTGACTCTGACTCTGACTCTGGACACGGTATAGTCGGTCTACCGTCAAATCCTCATAGGTACGTTTAAATTTAAAACGTCGACCGATATTTGTCAGTTAAACGTTCGTAACGAGACGTTACGAGACGTGATCGTTACGTCTCCTTTTTGTAAATATGAGGATTTGCGTAGGGAATACTTTTCGTGAGACTTTGGGAATCACTCCTCAAAAGTGACAAAAACTATAGACAATAGAGAGACGTCGAGTCTAGAAAAGGAAAGTTGAAACCTTGAAGAATCAAACAGAAAGTATTGGAAGAACAAATAAAGAAATAGCTATAAACTTAATGATAACATAACTACATCTTCGTTGTAAATTAAGCACTAGTTATTATTTTTGAAGGCAATAAAACGATCACCTAATAAGCGAAAAAATACGTTTTGTGATGCAATGATGAGTCATTATTGAAACTAGTAAAATGCCCCAGTAACGCAACATGTAAACATGTTTGAGAATAAGCAACCGTAGTTTTTAGTAGTTTTTATTTAATTAAGATTTATTCTGTAAATCTGTAAACTGACAAATTCGCAGAATAAATCATATCAAAAAAAAATTGAATGTTATTGATAAATGACTATAAATAACTCAATTACATAAACACGATGTTTAATCGAATAGGTAGGTGATAATATCAATGCAGTAATTATAAAAAAGTTTGTCAAAGTTGTCTCGGGTAGAATAGAGAAAAATGACATCGCATCGTCATACATTGTGTAAATTATTGAAGTTGAAGGAATGAGTTTCATACATTTTACGCATTCGATTACTAAGTGACGTATTTTTTTTCACCTAGACAACCCTTGCTAGGCCTACAGCAGTGGGTGAGGTCGAGTTGATGATAAATTTGTAGAGTTTCTCGACACTCTCCAAAAATTGTGTACAAAAAGCTCTATATATGTATTCATATTTTCGCAAAGTAAACTATCATCGGCCAGATATACCTCTGTTTCTTGTTCATCTTTCGGTTCTTATCTCACGCTAGATGGGTTCAGCGCCTCATATTCTCTTCCATTCTCCTCTATCAGCCATCATCTGCGTACTTACCTAAATCTTTCTTACCCACCACCAGTCTATATTGGTCTACTGCTGGACGCAGGCCTCCCCCTGAAAAGCGCCTTATTGGCTTTTGTCTCATGAAGGATCCATGATCCTTACGCTGGGCATGAGGGTTGGAGATGGCAGTTTGACGGTAGAACTGTTCTGCAGGAGACGCTGCTGCTCGCCCCCGGTCGATCCATTAGTCACCTCTAACGATACCCGCGGGAAGAGTTTAGGTGGTTCAAATTCTAAGCCGGCACCACACGGCTCCACTCAAAGGGTACCTACATGTATTTATTTAAGGTTTATAAACAAACAAATCCTTTCATCCATGCTCACATTAGTTCAACCGACCTTGCCAACAATAAGTGACCATTAAGTGGTAGGTGCTTTGGGAACCTCGCGCTAGTTATTAAAGAGTTACGTAAAATTGAATTACATTTGGAAGCATGTGTCGATTGAAAAACTGGTCGGTAAACAAACACAGGTTCGAGTAGAGTAGATGAATTTGTGATTTGTGATCTAGTTTTGGATAACCAAGGCTGAGTAGTTACTCAGCCCTAGTTAGGGCTAAGGTTTTGTGGAAGGTCAGGGTAGAATAGTAAAGCCCTGAACTGGAAAGTAGAGAAAAAATAATCTCGTCTTAACATCAACAGATAATAAAAGTCTTGGATTACAGAACACAAAACATCAAAACTCTAAGGGTTTGCAGTGGATAAATAAATAATGCTGGACAACTAACATAGCTAACCCCAACCTTAACAGAGTTATAGGAAAAGGTAGGAATGAAGATAATCATGATAGTAGTAAAAAGTTCTTAATGCGTCGGTACACTACTGTAGAGAGCATAGGTCAGTTATATGGGGCACCTTTAAAAATAGATGAAAATGTACAAAAATCTAAAAGCAAAGCTAGATCAAGCTAAGAATCCAATGTGAATGATGACTTGACGAATATTGAAGGCATACCTGACAGCAGCTGTCCACAAATTGACTCATAGGACATCGCATTGAATTGACCCACTTCTAAAGCTATTTTAACGAACTAAATATTGTAATAGAGAATATTTTATATGTATACGTGCGTGGTAATATGATTTATACATCCTGCAAAGAGCAAAGGCGGACTGAGATAAACTAATGGTAGGCTATGGATACTTATGGTTATAACAAAGGGTTCCCAAGTGAGGCGAATTTTATTTATGTGCGAACTAGATTTAGCGGGGTGATATTGATAAAGCTTTATGTTAATACTAGCTACGCCCCGAGGCTTCGCACGCGTTGTTCCTATGGAAACGTTTAAAGGTGATTTATATCCCACGGGAACTGATTTAAGGGGTAAAAAGTAGAAAGAAAGAAAGTGTAGTAGTTTTGGCGTGAAGAGGTAACAAACATATATCCATCCATCCATAAATCCATACAAACGTGTGATATCATGTGCATAATTGATCATACAATTTATACTAAGAAGATGCAGCTATGGTTCAAAGAACAAAACAGCATATATTTATGTTTAGGGCTAATGTGTTGTTAAGAACATTCAAATCGAATAAGTAATTTCAATAACCATTCATATTAACATTAATTAATGTATTCACATCCGGTTTGTAATATTTTACAGCCTTACAAACCATAATTCTCAACATAACTGTCGTCGATTAGGTATATTAGTTTTATTGAAAGTAAAAATAAATAACTATTAAACACGGAGTAGAGTCCGGACAACGATATTTATACCTGATTTTTTCTTAATCTTTATATAAAGGCTATAACTAGATACATACACAACACTGATTCGCAATGCCTACAGTTATTCCGTGGTCATGATGGCATAATAATATGTAACAGTGCCATAATTTTACTGAATAAAACAATTCAAACCATGCTTAATATTTTATTTTAAACTTGCTGTGCCCCGCGACTTCGCACGCGTTGTTCCTATGGAAACGTTTAAACGTGTTTTCCCGGCAGTTATTCGATTTTTTCTCGCCTTAAAAAATATCCTTGAACTTCAACGAACATTTAAAAAAAGAATTGGTCAAATTGGTCCAGGCGTTATTGAGTTATGCGCTTACCAACACATTTAGCGATTCATTTTTATATTATAGAAGATAGATGACTAGGTATAATATTAATAACTATGATAGTGAAACAATCCAAAACTTTTAGGTTTAAGTTTATTTATTTTAATTCTTTTTTGTATTGATGGTGCAATAAAGACATAATCTATCTATCTATCTATCTATGTACCGGTGGGTGATGATGTCCATGGCTTGGTAGAAACCCTGTGGAAATCACTTAGCATCGGATGTGAAGCACGTGTTGCAAAAACACGAGCTCGTATGCAGTAAAAAACCGGTTGAATGAGTTTCAATGACGTAGAGTTCCGTAGTGGTTAATGCAATCGGTTTTATGTTTTGACAAATTTTTATCTGCTATGCTAATTTGGCTCTGCTCAGCTTGGGCGAGAGATTTGTGTTTGTATTTTCCATCATCATTTATTTTATATTTTATTCATTTATTAAACGAAAAAGGCAAATGTGTCACGTATATTGCTTCAGCGTCTTCTTTTTCTCATATTATGAGAAAAAGAAGACGCTTTAGCATTATACTCTTAGCAATGTACTGATAATATTATTATCATGCAAGACGAACGATATGTTTCGTTAAAAAATTGACAATCTTACTCATTCCGCCTCTCTCAATAATGCTGGACAATTCACACAGCATTATCTAGCCCCAAGCTAAGCAGATCTTGTGTTATGGTATACTTAATGTAGATATACGAAATGTTTGTTAGGTTATGAGCGGAACCCTGTAACTATAAAGTATTTTCGTTCTTGCAGTAAACTAATTATATGCAAGAGTATAAACAAATACGTCGCACTAAATTAATTCGGGATTAGTTTCGTAAGTAGCAAATAATTAAGTGCACCTACATACGCATTGATAACTCGTAGACTTGCATTCAGGGCTGTTACAACATCACTGATAAACAATGGATAACCAAGAGTTTAGTTTGTCTGACTGATATAGTCTACCGTTTACGATACCTATAACACAGTTTGACGTTGGGAGACAATAACAAGTCTGCTCCATTGTTCAACTTTACTTTGGTAGGAATAGTATTCTTAACCGACTTTAAAAAAGGAGGTTCTCAATTCGACTGTATTTTTTTTGTTTGTTAGCTCAGAACTTTTGACTGGGTGATCCGATCATGATGACTATTTTTTTATTAGAAAACTGATGCTTTCCGTGTTTTCCTTCCATTTAAATTTGGTCCAGTTCTGACAATGGAAATAAGAGAACCATATAATTGAAGTCGGTTTATAGTTTGTTTTTTTTTAAACAAACTTGACTACATACTTATTAAGTGATCCCACAGATTGTGATCCCGAACCCGCAAACCTACCCATCGTGGGAATTATAGGCCCTTGAGATAAAAGTCATGAAATTAAGGAGCTTATCAGGGGGAGGCCTGCGTCCAGCAGTGGACCAATATAGATATACGTTTGCCATATGAGAACTGGGGGTAGAAACCAAATGCAATAGCTTGGCGGCTTTTTGTACCCTCAAAGGATCCCTTTTTTAAGAGTTTTTGAGTTTTTTCCTAAACATTTTAACTTCTAAGTTGAACAGTCAATTTAAAATTTTCTCTATTCAACACTTTGCAAGCCCATAGCTGCTTTATTTACCTAGATCTCACATAATTATTTTATCAGTAAGGACTAAAATGCTAAATGTAAATTAAAAAGATTGTAAGCCAGTTTATTTAGTAAAAATCAAGTTACGGTACTAAATAGTTCAAATTTCGGAAAAAACTCGAAAATTCTTAAAAATAGGCGGGAGGCAGACGTTGTACCAAACATCTTGAATAATGCCCGTTTACGTCTCACGACGAGGGTCCTTGGGGTGGCACCGCCAAGACTGGCCAGTAAATGCGACATACTAAACACAAATTTGGTACTTAGCCCGTTTTCAACAATGCTTAGATAAGCTGCATGTACCAGCAGCAATAAACTAGAAGTAACAAGTCGAGCAATACTTCCAATCAGACTTCAAAACAACCCCAATACAATTCTGATTGAATAGATAAATCTTGAAGCGAAAGCTTCTCGGTTTATCTATTATTCATCATATAACATTTTAAGTAGACGTCCTTACAGACAGCCCTATGTCTCTCAACTCGAGATGTTACAACTGTCTAGATGAAATCAGTTTTATCTTTAACACTTTAATCCTTAATTGTTTCGTCATGGTACCGAGTTAATCTTGTGAGGTAATAGTCACGCAGAACAATGCGAGTGCAGAGTAATCCTTTTAGTAAGTACAAGAGGCGGAACAAACAAGTTGCAAGAAAAAGTTTATTTGTGTTTCTTTTCTTCATCGTGTTGTTCATTTAATTACGGAAGGTCATGCATGTTTTGTGTCGAATTAGAATTTGCACCACCCTAAGGCCCGTATTATGAAAGCTTGCTCAGTCATCGAGCTATGCTTGAGCAACATTTAAGCTATAGAAAACCGTTACTGAAGCAGAGTTGAAGACTGAACAAGCTTTCATAATACGGGCCTGACTCTTCCCACGGGTTTTGTAAGAGGCAACTAAGGGATATCCACTGGGGTGCCAGCAGCAGCTCCTCCTGCAGAACAATTCTGCGACGGAACTGTGATCACCAACCTGCATGGATTACGAGCATTATACCCCCATGAGATAAAAGCCATCAAGGCGCTTATCAGGGGACGCCTGCGTCCAGCTGTGGACTAATAATTAAAGGCTGTTGAGGTGAGGTGAGGATGATTTGAAAAACCTTAGTTGAGGAGTTGACAGGTACTTCCACGCTACCTTACTTTCTTCTTATCTAAGAACATTAAATAAAATAAATAAATAATGTTGGACGATTCACACAGCATTATCCAGCTCAAAGCTAAGCAGGGACCTAATTCCACTATTTTTTAAAGAAAATGCCATAATGGCGCCATACGATTAAGATAGAGATTTAGTCGTAAATTTATTTGTAATTCCAATACCATAAGATTACAATCTCTATGACTTATAATATCGTCTCCATAATGGGGTGGGGCATATAATCATAATCGTAATAGTCATAGATATGGCATAAACAAAAAAAGATCGTGTTAGTAGAATACCAAAAGGTGTCAATGGCGGTGATTGTAACGCGATAATGAAGCGATAATATTGTCATAGTGAAGCGATTGTGTTAGTGGAATCAGGCCCCCGAGCTTATGTTATGGGTACTAGATAACTGATACACATAATACAATAAATAAATAGATATTTTTTCTATTATACATAGAAAACATCTAGAACGCCCTGAACAAATAGCTGCAGATCGTACATACATAGTTCCCAGACGGGAATCGAACCCACAACCTCCTGCGTCCTGACCGGTTCACTCCGAACATATAAATATATAAATTACACCACTGTGTAAATAAAGTAATAGTAATTTTAAATAAATAATGCTGGACAATCTACTATCAGTGCGTAAGCAGAAATAATTTAATGTGTCTTGTCCATACTAATATTATAAAGAATTGAAGGAAAGAAAGATTTGATTGTTTGTATTAAATAGGCTCCAAGCTACTGGACCGATTAAAAAAAATATTTCATTATTAAAAAGCTTACTTTGCGACATAGGCTATATTTTATCCCGAAATTCCCGCGGGAAATTGAACTACGCAAGTGAAACTTTGAGGCGCTACTAGTTTTTAATAATACCAACCATCAAATTCATAAATATGCAATCAATGTAAAAGCTTAAGTAGGTACAGGTACCTACCAAAAGCTTACGAATAAGCAGAATTCAGTCAAACCAGCCAGACGTAGAGTTCAGGTAATTTCCATGACGTAGGTAGAGCCTTAATCAGTATATCATATAATATCTACCATGCGTACAACTATTATTAAGAATGAAAGCACAAATAGGTCACTTATGGCTTAAAGGCTTGGCTTATATTGCTGCAATGACCCAGTGCAATTTCATCTACAAATACTGTGGAATTTGACACCCTGAAACCACTGAAACCTAATAAGTATAACTTCCCCAATCAGTCAGTATGGCAAGGGTCTCTTAATTTTTGTTTACTACAGTAGATTTTTAACTACAGTACATTTAATTACTTAACAAATAAAATGACTACGGTAACTACTTACTTAGCAACAAATAAAATTAGAATTAAAGAATTGAAACCAATTAGCAACAGTTTACAGTTAACTCAACTGTTTTAATAGTAAATACTAGTTGTATTTACTATTGAAACAGTTGAGCTAACTGCAACTGTTTCATAAATTCTAGAGGTAACTCAACTGATCCAACCAGTCGGAAGCATCCCCAAGAAGCTACTGGATGCATTGCTCTGCTGTTTTTTATTGCTTGTTCAAAAAACTCCTGATTAAGTTTTGTTTCACAACACTTGCAAAATTTTATCATAGCTACTACGTTCCCAGTATTAGTCAATTTCAAGGCACATTAAAACTTTCTAGACCAATAATTATTCTATACCCATTAGTTAGGCAACCCATATATTCTAGACCAGGAAATTGGCAGTGCGTGGATATTCAGCCAATAAATTCTCCTTATCTAACCCGCTCACTATAGCTCGAACTTTACAAAGTGACCGCACCCACCCGTACAGTACAGTACACGCCACAGTAGTTTGGTAGGTAATATGTGCCTACTGTGAAGGCGAATGTGAAAAATTATGACCCGTTCTTACACACATGAGATCGCTATATAAGAGTGTGCGGGCCCACTTTGCTCTCATTTCGACCGACGCTTAACTTTAGTTAATACATTTTAAGACCTCGATATAATTTAAACAATTTATTTTTATGTTTTGTTGTATTGATACATTATGAAATCGGTGAGTAGAGTAATGAAGACTTTTGATAATATCAACTGATAAAAAATTGTCACACTTTTTAATGCGATCATCGATTATCTTTTCAGATAATCTTCATAACCGCTCTGGCTGTGTCAAAAGTGTTTTGTTACCATGACCCTGATTTAAATTATCATCTGAGCCAAGTACAAAAGGTGTCAAACTGCGATAATGGATATTCATACCCCACACCGGCCGTGCAACTTTCAAGCGGAGTTAAGGCTGCACCTGCGAAAATTGTGACTCAGAACTACTTAGCTCCTGTAGGGTACGCCACAACCGCGTACTCGGGAGCTTACCAAGCTCCGAGAATAGCATACGCGCAACCAGCATACCAAACCCAACCAACGGTCACATACCACACACAACCAGCAGCAAACTACCTCGCACCATCACCAACGTACCTTCCACCGACGGCACCAGCTAACTCGTATTTACCAACAGTGGAATCCAACTACGCATTATTCAACAACGAAGTGCATGGATACGCCACATCGGACGGACTCTCGACAGTGTCAGAAAGACCCATCACACCAGTATCGACCTACGCTCAAGCTCCAATCATAGCAAAAGTCACCGGCACTCCGCTTATAGCGAAATTCGCTCTAGCACCATCTAAGACCACTTATACAGCACAGAACTTATATTCCCAGCAAGTGATTGCCGGTGGATCGGCAGCTAAGGCATCATTGAATTCATACAATTCCGTGCAGGCGGGTGGATCGGTAGTCTCCCAAGTGTACGCAGCTCCAAGAGAAAAGTACACGACAGCACAAGAACTGAAGACCCAAGTTCAGCCTGGGTACTTTATACCTGGAATCCAATACAGTCACGCATCAGCTCAAGCCCAAGCTCAAGTAGCGCAATACTCATCAGCCGTCTCTCAGCAAGCTGGCCAGAGCTACTTTACATCTGGACCTAGCGCTCAGTACCTGCCAGCTCAGCCTGGAATACAATACGCGTCAGCTGTTGCCGCACCAGTGACTCAATACGCCTCAGCACCCGTAGCAGCACCGCAATACGCAACCCAAGTACAATACTCAGCACCTGCTGTACAATACGCCACTCCAGCTGTCAAATACGTCGCTCCAGCTGTGAAATACGCAGCCCCAGCTGTCAAATATGCGTCTCCAGCTCAATACTCAGTGCCACAATACAACGCACCAACTGTCGCACAGTATAATGCTGCCCATTACACAGCCCCAGTCCAGAACACGGTATCAGTCCAGCAGTATACAGCACAGCCTGTGGCGTCAGTGCAGCAGTACGCATCCCCCGCTGTAGTATCTTCAGTGCAATATCCATCAGTGCCTGTGTCACCTGTTGTGAAGACACCTATAGTGAAGAATGTACATACCGAGTTCTTGGAAAACTATGTGAGTAATAGTAGTTAATAACTTGTCGCTACCATAATGATAAATGAACCAGATTTCACAATTGTGAATTTGGCCTGCCGAGCCTTTGAATCTGAGAATTACCTACAATACTGCTTTATTTTATGTAGGCTTTTAGGACCATGCAGTCGCGATTCTAATAATGTTATCCTCACCTCGACCTCAACAGCCTGTATTGGTCTATCGCTGGACGCAGGCTTCCCCCTGATAAGCGATTTATTGGCATTTATCTCATGGGGGGTAATGCCCATAATCATCACGCTGGGCTTGCGGGCTGGGGATTGCAGTTCCGTGGCAGAATCGTTCTGCAGGGGGCCTGCGGAACAATTCTGCCCTGCGAGATAAGTCACATCGTATGACACCCACATACCTAATGTTATCGATAAATACAAAATATTTTCAAAAATATAAATTACCGGTAGCGTTGGCAAATCGCAAGTTTTTGTTTTCTTTGTTGACAAAAAATATCTTGGGTTCTGAGTGAGTATACTGACCGAGTAGGTCCTATACCTATAGTTTCTGATGTTGAGTTCATTGACTTGAATGGCTAGATATTCTAGACTTGCACTAAAACTGACTGTTATTGATTGGGTTAAGAATTTTAAACAAGTTGCGTAACAGATAATTTTCCGCCAATTAAAATAGACGAGACATTATTAATTAAGCCTAAGGCTAATTGAATCTGGTTATGGTATGAATAAATTCAAACACGAATTTGCAATCTCGCATTTTTTTTATTCAAGTGCTTAAATAAGCGCTTTATGCCAAGGTAAATTTTGTGGGTCAGTGTATTGGCATTAAAGGGTCCTCTTTTACAATTAGTTAGTACCTAGGTATTATATTCTTTTGGATATTTACCGTCGGCGTGGTATACCAAACCAAGTCAACGCCGAAAACCGCTGAACAAGATAAAACTTTAAAAACCTTTTTCATTTCTGATGTTTAAAGTGCACAATTATTGATGTTAGATAGCCGAATTTTGGCCACGGCGGCGGTCGGTCTCAACGAAGACTAGACATGGACTATTATAGTGTACAAGTGAGTGCGCAACCACAGGTGCACTCTTATTCTCTTTCTCTCATAATTACTATTCTACAGAGGGATCGCAGGTACACTCTTAGGCCCGTATTAAGAAAGCTTGCTCAGCCATCCATCTATGCTTGAGTAACGCAATTCTATGTAATAATCGTTACTCAAGGATATATTTTCAACTGAGCAAGCTTTCATAATACGGGCCTTATTCTCTTTCTCTCATAATTATTATTCTACAGAGGGCTGCAGAACTATTCCACCACCGAACTGAGATTTCCCACTCGCATGCCTAGCGTGAGGAATTTATGGGCACTACCCCACATAACATAAAAGCCAAAAGGAGCTTATCTATTCCCGGGCAGGCCTGCGTCCAGCAGTGGGCCAATATAGGCTACTGAGGTCGAGATTGAGTCATTAATAGACGCCTTATTACTTATGTAGAGAACAATAAATCACGAAAATGCAACTAGGTATAATAGCAAACCGATACTGAAATATGCTATAGCGCTAAAACTGACAACACTCCATTTTGCGCTTTAATTACGCTTGTGAACGTGAAGCTTACAAGGCTTACTAAGTTTATCGAGAATATCAACAATATTAGAACGTTATTGTCTGAATTAACAAGCAAAATACAAGACAAATGGTGACAGTTTTCAAGGAACTTTACTGCAAACATGTTCTAAGTTTTAAGTTATTATGGCTTTAACTAAGTAAGGTAGCAGGTAGGTACATAAGTAGACGTAGGAAAGGTAGAACCATTAAACAAGAAATGTATATATGTAGGTAGGTACCTACCAATAAACCTTCTTACAAAGTTTCAAGTAACTTTAGTTCTTTTCTCTCTCCCCAAAAGTTTGCTGTAAGAAAACTATTTTAGGATTAAGCTTGCCTTTACACATGTCCTTTATTTGTTTACTTCTATGTAGGATTTAATTGGTTTTCAAAACCTGTATTAAAAAGTCAACAAAATTGCGATCAAGCTATCCCATGCTTGCTGAATCGTACCTTGGTTAAGTATTGGTAAGGTTTCGTGACAGAAATAATCTAATTATTCTGATCTTTCGTATGGTAAGGAGGTTTAGCAACTATAGGCCACTCAGGCATTATACCTTTAGGAAAGAGAACTATTTGTAACGATAGGAAAATTATACTTTTTTTTACGTTTTTTGAAAAATCTTTTTTACACAGGCGTAAGTTTTTACGTTTAATAGGGGCGGGACAGATCATACATTTTTGGCACGGCAGCGTAGGCGCAAAAATTTATTTTTTGCTTATTTACGAGAAAACAGCTTATGAAGAACCTTGAAAACTGGCAGCTAGCGCCTCCTACAGAACAATTCTACCACCGAACTGCAAGTTCCAGCAAGCATTCCCAGCGTGGGGATTATGGGCTTTACCCCATGAGATAAAAGCCAATAATGCGCTTAACAAGGAAGTCTGCGTCTAGCAGAAGACAAATATAGGCTATTGGCGTGAGTCTGCGAATTTGGCGAATTTGCCATTTTTAAAGCTTTGTATATCATGATTTTAACTACCTCAAGTTTTGACATGATTTACACCCGTAATTAATAAAATCAATTAATAGATACATTTTTAATACGTAAGTAATTGTCCTGGTTCAAAAATGTGGCTTATATAAGTTTCGAACTGGATTTTATCTCAAATCCATCAAACTTTCACTGATGATGGAGCTTAGGTTTCATATTACGTATTACCGAATATGCACCTACACAAAAATTAAAACTAGTACATTGATACCTCGACTGGTATTATTAATGAGCCGATTCTATGAACTCATTCATCACAGTTACACCTACATATTTAAATATTATAAAAAAACAGTTTATTTAAGTAAACTCTTCTGTTTAAGAATTTAATTAAATAAACGGTTTTTATTAAAAGTTACTCTTCGTAAGCGTTTAAAAATAATACATACGTAAAATCAAAAAATAAAAAATACGTTAAATTAATCGTGGTTATTATAGGTTTTTGCGATTTGTTGGAGCGATTGATTGGTTTTCGAAGAATTGATACATACATTAGGGAAAGAAGATATCTAATAATTTATAGTTTACAAACTTCTAAAGTTATTTACAATGGGATATTTACCATGATATGAATTTTGAGCTTCTGCCCGAGGATTTGCACGGGTCGTCTCTATGGAAACGTTTCAAGGCCATAAATCAATTCCCATGGAATATGTATTATTCTATCCTATAGGAATTTATTTATGGGATAAAAAAGCCTATGTTTTATTCCAGGCCTAAGAACTTTCTGTATACAAATTTCAGTTCGATCCTTTTAGTAGTTTTGGCGAGAAGAAGTAACAAACATCCATCCATACATCCAAACTTTTGCATTTATATCACAGTGAGTATATTAAATGAAGTGTGATTTGAATTTGACTTGTCTGAGCTTTATTGAAAGCCTACAGAAATAAGCCGTAGGTATTATTTCCATGATATATAAAAATCCATCAAATTCTGCGAATTTATAATTTTAACTGAACTTTAGATCGAAGAATACATTCTCTTACAGGCCACATTATCTTAAAAAGTGTGCCATAAGCAATTTACTTCAAAATCGTTTATTATCTCAGAATCTGTGAAAGCTACCACCTTCATATTTAGGGAATGTTACTTACTACTTTAAATGTTACATTTTTTATCTTGAATAGGGTATATGCATGTGATTTCAAAATGGCTAAAAAAATATATACGTATTCTCTATTGATATAGAAACATATCTACATATTTATTTTTGCATTTTGAAATGTTTTTATTGTTGAATTTAACCATTGAAAAATTGATATTTTAAATCTCAATCGCAAAATTTCAAAACGCTACGCCATTGACTAGAGCGGACGTGACATCACTGTGCACATTTTTTCTCTTTTTATTCTGCTTGCTGCACCATGATTTGACACTATTCTGCCCACTTGACATTTCGTATTGTCGATTATTTTCAGTTTTTTCGGAAAACCTCTTTCCTGAGATGATCACTACCGAGGTCGTCACCAAAGGTTTTAATCAAGTGTGTACGTCGACGTCACATAAACATGGCGCCAATATGGCAGAGTTTTTATCACCCGAAAATGATTGTAGTTTTGATTTGTTTTTTTTACCTTGTTAATGCGAAATTCAGTGAGCGTCTTATCATTCCTCGGTTAAATAATGACCTAAAGAATCGATTAAAACAATAAAAAAAATCGATGCATATACCCTATTGGTAAAACTTTTCTCGAGAGTAAATTTTTTTGTAAATAGATGTTTTGCACACATTTTGCTATTTATCTTAGGAACAGCACACTTTTTTTCTTCGGTTTTTGTTTTGCTAAGAAACCTATAAGTATTTCTTTAGTTACCTATGTCTTTTAATATTTCGTTTGGTTGTTTCATTAATAGGTAAAAACACGTTTTGGCGCATAGAAAATTCGGTGCATGTCTCTGCTCTGTAGGGACCTACTTCACTTCTCACTCGCGAGAAATCCATATCTTGTCATCCTGCTCAAAATCCATCTCGTAGTAGTTATTGCATACTCGTAAATTGCTGGTATAATCATGGTAACACGGTGTTATCAACAATCGCTGCAAAGGCTTCAGCAGTTAAGCCTGCAAAGTTCGCACAACACCTAATAAACTTCGACCTTGATGAACCTTTGTTTTGTTGGCATTTCGCACGGCATTCCCATCATAGATTAAAGTTACGTAGGTATAGACAAAGAATTCAGCAATCCTTCCGATTGCAAATTGATCATTCTTGTTTGCGAAATAATAGGGCAATATAAGTATGAAAGTTATCAAAGATCAATCAAATAAAGGAAAAACAAAAATATCCGTTTTACATCGTCCCTTACCGCTTTATCAGTTGCGATTATGGTGAAATGGAGGTTTATAAAAACTCCATGATATTCATTATGAATGTAAGCGGGTTAACTACGAACCTTGTTTGTGTTGGAAGAACACCAACGTTTCATCCATGATATTACAGAACAATATTATATTTACGAAAATAGTATGAACGAGTCATTCAGTAAAACTCTTGATGCCAAGAATCACTCTCTTTCGGCATCGTACAACCTTTTCCGCTGCACACTACCGATAAATTCGTTGACGTGTCTTGAAACAAAGTGCAGTAAAGAAAATAATTAGGTAGTTTACCGTTGACGTTACCTGAAACACAGGATTACCTAGTTCAGGCTAAATTGTTAGCTATATTTATTCGTTTACTGCACTTATGTTTTGTCTTTTTCCGAGAGTTTCATTGAATAAACTTTAAATTTCATTTCTGATAATAATGATTAAAAAATATAACAGGATGCGCACCCGAGGTACGCCTTCGAATACGGAGTCAACGATCCTCACACTGGCGATATCAAGCAACAGAAGGAAACCAGGGATGGTGAGGTAGTTAAAGGTGAGATATTTTATATACTTTTTACAGAATAAAGTTGTAATTGGCATAAACACACCTTATCGGAAGCATAGACGGTGACTATGGCGACCATTTTGCTTAAAAAACGAGAGTACCTAGCGAAAATAGACCTAGCAGTCAAATTCATCATACCTACATCTTCTCTTGGAATATTGGGCGTTAGTCTAAAAAACCAAACAGGGACTAAACAAGGTCTGGAAGAAATTATAAGGATATTTATAACGAAATAAATCAACATCCTTGTTTAGATTTGCGCAGGTAGAGTAGGTCAGGGCCACAAGACCGGCCCACTATCTCTTTATCCCTATAAACCTATGTACTCTATATCCGCTATCCAACTCGTGTCTAGATCTATCGCGTATTGCAATCATTGATAATTTATTTGCGATAAATGTTTTCATTTACAGGTCAATATTCACTGGTGGAACCCGACGGCTCGGTTAGAACAGTGAACTATGTCGCCGATTGGGAGACCGGTTTCCATGCCGACGTACGCAATAGTAAAGACAATCAGCATTAGAAGCGGACGTACTTTGCCTGGTGGGGGCAATTGGACCGGAAATAGAGGGCAAAGCGTAGGCAAATATTCTAAGCTCAAAATGCTTATTCTAGTGATGTGTGTGTAATTAATGTGTTTGCCTTCGTTAGGTATCATTTTAACGCACAAAAAAATATTCAGAGTTACCTGGTAGTATTTAGACTGAGTTTCTAGAAAAGACGCATGTAAATTGTAAGTGGTCCTTTGCCATGAGTTGAATTTTGAATTTTAAAGTTTCTCATCTTTTTCTGGAAACTTTTGTTCATATTTTGTTTAACCTAGTCGTAAAACTTGCATGATAAGTAAAATTCAAACTGTTACCCGTTGAAAGAATCCTAGATTCATCCCTGGCGGATACCCATAAGCGGCTGTTCACCTGTCACCTCGAGTATTCAATAAATTAGAGTAATGGAAGGAACTGGTAAACTAGCTACAGAGGAAATATTTACATCGGAATGGAGAATGTCGGTTTTTTTATGAACTCTATTGCCTCAATGCAACTGTGGGATATTCGGCATTGGCAGCAGCTTTACGACAAATTCTGGGATACTTATGTTATTTGAGTTTGATAATATTTAGATAAGTTCAAGTTCGATATAATTTGCATCAATTGTAGTAGGTGCAGTCAACTCCGAAAATATGACCTATACACGCCCGTTTTCACTTTTATTATACTCATAACTTGGGAGAGTATACATGTTTTCACATCTGACTGCACTTTGATGCATTAAATAAGCTAGGTGCAGTGCAAAATCGTCATCGTCACCTTGCGACCAATATAGACTAATAAAAGCTGTACTTATCACAAGAAATGTCTACAACAGGTCAAATAGGCACTCAACCCAGCCGTAAGATACGTGCAAAACAGTTATTTCGTCATTTTGACCGCGAAGTGCATTTCTGCAACCAGCGAGTCCAAATTTCGCTTTTAACGACATTTTCGAAATGCTTTATCTACCTACATGGTCCTGTGATTCTCCCTTTCACTTGATGCACAAGGCGACACAACTTTCGCCGGTGAATTCTGGTTATCAAAAATCTGTAAGTGCTCACCGTGTTGAAATTTAATAGGTAATTATTTTTTTACCGATTTTTGGTGACCAAATTCTTCTTAGGGTTAAAAACTTTAAGGAAGTGTTAATGTGCTTCTATGCCTTGGACTATGTTTATAGGCATTTTAAACGTGCTAATGCCGCCGTGTATCCAGTCATTTTATTATATTAAAATACAATTATATTGTATAGGTCATAAATTAAATTGATGTCATTATATTGATTGTGATTCAAGTTGCTATTTTGTCAATTTTATAAATTTTATAATCTAAGTGCTTTTCATAGATTTAAGTAGGATGTTGAGATTTTATGAAAAATAAATAAATTTGTAATCTATTTTGTTTTGGAATGAAAATATTTACCTTTAAATAATAGTTGTATAATTTTCTTAAAATAATATGACTTTCATATGTTTTAATCCTTACTTATAAATCACAGCCCCACACTATACTTAAAAGTTATTTACACAATATTTTTTGACTACAATGTAAAAACAAATAAAACTAATTGACTATAGGCTATCTCTATACTAATATTTAATATGAAATCATTAAAAACCTTGTAATGTCTTTCCCATTGTAATAGCACTTCGGGCATTCATAATCTTTGTCGGCAGTTTTGTTGGCCTGTGAACAAACAAATATCAATTTAATAATAATAATAATATTAATAATAAATATTTATTTTAAATGATCTAATGAAAGCAATATTATTTATCTAAAGAGGCAAACCATTGATTTGCAATTAAGCCTATCATAAATCCTATCTCATCAGGGCCGTCATCATCATCATCATCAGCTTATTCTAGTCCACAGCTGGGCATAAGCCTTTATGTAGAACATAGACACTTATCATTAAATAAAATTATTCCCATAAAAGGTTTCATCATAGATCACCATAGATGTGTCATTTACTAGTACTTCAACTGTTATGGTAGGTGAATTGAAGAATGTTCAATCAATCAAACACAAAATGTAAAAAAAGTAGATAGCGCAGGAATTGAATCTATAGGATCCCAAACTATCTAGGCCGTGTTTCCGGAGACGCGGCGCGAGCAGAGGCGCGACCTGCACTTAATTCAAACATATGGCGTTGTTAGAGTGTGTTTACGGAGAAGCGATTTTACACGCGTTTGTTTGATTTGACGCATCGCACGCGGCGTCCACCGCCGTTCTTCACGCACCGCCTAACCATAAACAGGAACGTATTGGCGATAAGTTTGTGTTTACGCGTACGATTTGACTTGTCTAAGTACTTATTTTGTAAGTCTAAAGAAATAAACGATTTGACTTTGACTTTGATGACGGGCTGCATGTACCCCTGCACGCCCGCGTCTCTGTTAACAAGGCCTTAGGACTACATTCGTCCAAGGTCGCATTCTCACTTTCTTTGGACATGTTTCGCGCCGAGGAGACGCGTCTGTGGAACGGCTTGTGGTACAAGGCAAAGTTTATGGTACAAGAGCTCGCGGCAGATCCCCTATGCGCTGGACGGACCAAATAACAGCTGCGTTAAACGGTCCCCTACATTAATGTACCAGGAAAGCAGCGGTGCGAGAAGAATGGAGCCGTATTGTACAGCATGCCACCCTCCCTGATATGGCGACCACAACCACTCTGTCAAGAGTGTAGCGACTAAGAAGGTCTAGGACCGTAGTAAGCAATAGGTTTTTCCTTACCACTAAGCAATAATAACAGAAGATATGTTCGCATCCCATAGTATGCGGTAGAACAGGCTTCCCATTACAAGTAGCACATAGAGTATTTATATTCATAACAGCTTTAGAGCTAGTTATATTCGATCTCACATGCTTCCGCCACCAGACAAACTTTAATGCACTGGACAATTTGTTTCTTAGACCGAAGACGTTCATTAGTGATATTGTTGTGCCAAGAAGTTCCTGAAAGGTAATATCAGTGGTTAGATTCGTTATTTAAATAGAATATGAGTAAATGCACAGTGCGTTTCTTATATTCTCTGTAGCAAATTCACATGTTGTAACGCATTGGTATTTTTGTTAAACTGTAATGTTACATTATGATGATAAATAAATAAATAGCAGTTACCAACATCAAAAACTAGTGGTAGAAGACTATCTTAAAAAAATTCTCTACATGGTTAACCTGATCTCTATCAGGTTTCAGCAATATAAATAATAATATGAATATTTCACAAGTCAATATTCCAACAGTCTATGATTTTAAGTTAGAATAAGTGGTTTATTTTACAGCTTTATATTAATTGGCTTTTAACTCTTTGCCATCGAGTCGATCCATATGGATTGGTCGAAAATGTTCGTAAACATCGAGCCCATCCATATAGATCAAAAATTTTGTGAAAGCTTTATTATTTAATGACGTCAGGATCAAAGAACCATTGGAATGAAACAATATGTGCCACCATTTTAAAACAAGAATTTAGTCATACACCGAATCAAAGTTCATTTAAATAAAGCGCGCCAGAGTGATTAGATAAAAACATAGTACATATTTGTTGATATAACATAGAGTAGAAATCTGTGATACTTAAACATATGCGCATGTGAATTGGCCCTCGTTTTTTTCATGAAAGGTCTGTGTTTTTATAGCCAGTCTTATAGCTTTATTGAATAGCTTTCAGATAGTAAGCTGAATCACCCTTTTGAGTAGGGTGATTCAGCATTCTTATTTTATTTATTTATTTATGGACACCCAACAGAAAAAACACATCATATACAGAGTAAAAAAATAAAGTACTCTATCGCTAGACGTAAAACAACACTCAAGGAGCGACGCATCATGCGAGCGCAAAAATTGTGAGGATCTTTGTAGATAAAACGGTTCTTTAATGCAAAAACTTGGTGGAAACGTGGATCTTAAAAAACTTACAATAAAATTGTTCCATAGTAACTCTCTGGTCCATCCGAAATCTGTTAAATTCTCTCTTGTGAGTTTTTCAGCTCCAAGCTCTAAGCCTAGAATGAAATCTATAAGTATTGGATACTTTCCACTCTGAATAAATCTAATAAAGTTCAATATATCACCAACAAGTTGAAATGTTTCTAACTTCTGCACAAAATGCTGAACTTTTATATTAGATGTGAAGCTGTAAATAGCTCTGTCTCTTATGTATTGTAGACCTACTGTGTATCCATAATACCAGTACAACTTGCTTCTCGAGAAGTTTGTATCATTGTATTTCAATGAAAGCATTTGTTGTCCAAATGTCAGCTTCTTATCATACACAGAATACTTGAATATCAAAGATCGTATCAAGAGCTCAAGCTCGGGAATTATTGGTTGGATATATTTTGGCTGAAACAGAACAAAATAGGGTTATGGTATGGACAGAGTAAAGTAATGTACATAGGTACAAAGTTCATTTTCTTGCATCTTACCTCGACAAACTTTGTGGCTCGCAAAATCGCCTGTTTGAATAGTTCTTCGACTTGACTGTCTAAGTGTCCAGCATCCAGCTAAAAGAAACAAATGACATCAAATAAATAGAATTTGCTTGGCCATTACCTCGTTTATGTACGCGAATTTACCTGCGTAACCCGTGGTACGTAGCTTATAGACATGTTTAATGCTCGCTAAATTAATAGGTGTTTGTTTAGAGCGTAAGCAAACAATAATACACGTTTTTTATACACTTTTTTCATCAAATTACTATTTGAATTAATTGACATGAGCAAAAACAAACAAAATGTTTGGCAAATAATTTTCTTCTTCTTTTTATTTTTGGCTCTGCTGCGTCATGGTTTGACACAATTCTGCCAATGTCAGTAATCAATTGTACAAAACGAAGGAATTGAAATTTAATTTAAAGAGGTTGAGTTTGAATAGGGTCAAAAAAAGAGGATAATTTACATAAAATCAATCAAGCTCATTATTTACAAAATCAAACATAAACAACCAAATTAAAAAAATAAAAAGTTACTCAAAAATTACTGAAATAAATTACAATTCTAAGCATAGAGAAACTTAAAATACATAAACTACAAATCTATAATTTTATATTATTTACAGAAATAAATCTACAAAGCTTAGAAACTAAAGGAGAGAACACTAAGGGGAGAAGAGTCTTTGAAGAGAAGGGACGGGGGATTTCAGGAGGCATAATGTCATGAAGGGAGATGATAAGTCTTGGACAGGCAAAAAGAAGATGATTAACATCTCCGTCAGCCAAACCACATTCACAAAGGGCATGATCCCTAACCCTTATCTTTGCAAGGAAAACAGGGGTACAAACATGGCCCAACCGGAGACGGCATAATATGGAAGTGCTAGTCTTGCTGGCCTTTTTAAACATAAAAAACCAAGGTTTGAGAGGAATATCAGGTTGCAAATCACCGTAATGTTTACCTTTCAAAATTCTAGAAGAATTCCACATTCGAGACCAAGAGGTAGCTAAATGAAAACTAGGAGATAAACAAAGATCATGTGCATAAATTTTAAGGTGTTCCTCAGAACCAAACTGGATTGCCCGTTTTGCGCATGAGTCAACAGTTTCATTGCCTGGAATCCCGGAATGACCAGGGATCCAAGCCAAGATAACATGAATGCCACGACTTTTACATCTGAACAAAGATTGACGAATTTTCAGAGTGATCGGAAATTTAGATTTAGATCGAAAGGGACAAGCTAAGATGGACTGAAGAGAGCTTTTGGAATCAGAAAAAATTAAAGAATTATTGAGGTTGTGCGAGTCTACAAACTGAATGGCTTCTAGTAATGCTATCGATTCCGCTGTAAAAACTGAAGAAATTGAAGGACATTTATAATTTAATATTATCTTGGAGGATGGAATCCAAACTGCAGCGCCTACAGGGCTAGAATCATTTAATTTTGAAGCATCAGTAAATATCGAGAGCCAACCATTATAATTAGAGTCAAGCTGCTCATAGAATTTTTCACGAGCATAGGGGCAACCTTTTTCTATTCCAAAATCTAAAACTATATCTGGCTCGAACATGATTGCTTCATAGGGGGTAATAAACAATGGATTAGTACTATATTGAATGACAGGATAAGGAAGGTGGACATATTTCATGAAACTCCGAATTAAACATGGAATTTTTTCTTGATTAATGTTATTAATTGGATGAAATGAATTATATAAATGATTTAACTTATTTAGAAGAGGATGCTGTATATTTTGAACTAGCTTAAAAAGAAAACGATCCGAGAGGTATTGCCTTCTAAGAGAGAGAGGAGGGTCACCACATTCTACTTGCATTGCGTTTATTGGAGAAGATTTCATTGCACCAAGGATAGCTCGAAGACATTTTGATTGGATCTTATCTAATTTATCCAAAGCCATCCGTGTACTAGGATCTAGGAGGAACGAACCATATTCCATGTGACTACGAACGATAGCATTATATAAAAGTTTTTGGCAATAAGGATGTGACCCCCACCAGACACCAGATAAAGAACGCAGGATGTTAATATTCTTTTCACATTTTTCCGCAATGTAACTAAAATGAGGAACACCTGTCATTCTTGAGTCTAATTTGAGACCTAAAAATTTTACATTATTTACTTGATCAATCAATTCACCGCCAACAGAAAGGGCGATAGATGGAATTAATCTTTTCTTCGAGAAGACCGTACAATAACTTTTAGACGGAGAAAGAGACAAGCCATGAACGATGAGCCATTCAACCAGGATGTTAAGAGATGCGCTCAGTTCATCCTGAGCGAATTCTCGGGAACTTGATTTAACATATAGAGCCAAATCATCAGCATATTGAAGGCATGTACATGGTAAAGAGTGGTCTAAGTCTGAAGTGTAAATACTATATAATAAAGGACTTAATACAGAACCTTGAGGCAGCCCTTTATAAATATTACGAGGAGATGAAAGTAAACCTTGATTTTTTACTAAAATTTTCCTATCCATTAGCATATTACATATAAAACGAACTATTCTCTCAGGAATTCCCAGTTGCTGAAGCTTCTTCTTGAGAACCGGCAGTAAAACATTATCATAAGCAGCAGTGATGTCAAGAAAAACTGCAAATAGTGACTCCTTATTGATAAAAGCTGTTCGAATATCTGTTGTAATAATGCTTAAATTATCAAGGGAACTCATGCCTTTTCGAAAACCAAATTGATTGCTAGAAATCATGTTGCCATTTTCCACAAACCACTCAAGGCGAAATTTTATCAAATGCTCCATGATCTTACCCAGAACAGAGGATAGGGCAATAGGTCTGTAGCTATTATAATCGGAAGGATTTTTCCCGGGCTTAACAATAGGAATAATGACTTGAGTTTTCCACTCATTAGGGACGACCCCATTATCAAAAAAATAATTAATGAGGGACAGAAAGTAATTTTTAATTATGCTGGGGGACTTAACAATAAAAGAGTATGGAATGCCGTCCAAACCAGGAGATGAGTCTTTTAGCCCATTCAAAACCTGGTTCAGCTCATATAAACTAAAATGACTATCTAATTTGGAAATGGAAGGAATAAAAGAAAGAGATGATGGGAGAGAATCTAAGGATGGAACAAACGGAGGGGATAATTTGTCAGTAAAATCGTCAACCCATGATGATGGATCATAAGAAGAGACCGCGGGGGAGCTGCAAGATCCTCTATAGCGTTTGATTTGGCGCCAGACAAATGACGGAGGAGCCCTCGGCGATAGATTCTCACAAAAGTTTTTCCAACCTTCTTTCTTTTTTTTTGAAAGAACTCTTCTAACTTTAGCAGCAGTGCGTTTATATTCAATAAAATTTTCATCAGTCATTGAGGCATTATATGCGAGTTCAGCTCTTTTCCTATCTTTAATAGCTGTTGTACAGTCAGAGTCCCACCACGGAGGGGAAATTTTAGCCCATAAAGGTGATTGTTTTTTATGCGGGATACTATGATTAGCACTTGAAATTATGCAATCAATAAATTTAGAGTAGGCCGAAAGGTAGTAGAAGTAATCTGTCGAATAGCCAGATGGTATCTCTGGGAGATCTCTTGCAGAGTTTTCAATATGATTTGAAAAAGAATCCCATTTAGCTGCCGAAAGTCTGTATTTCAAATTAGGGTTAAAATTACGATAAGGAGAAGCGCGGTTATAGATTTTAATAATTATTGGGTAGTGATCGCTACCATAAGAAGTAGGGAGAGTTTCCCAGGATAGAGAGGAAGAAAGCGAAGGAGAACAAACAGTCAAGTCAACAGCACTTCTGGGGTCCTGAGAAGGGAGAACCCTGCGAGTAATGGAACCGTCATTGATAACACACAGATTAGCTTCATCAAACATTTCAATAAGCATGTGACCAAACACATCACAGTGACCCGAACCCCATGATGTATGGTGGCCATTGAAATCTCCTAGCAAAATAATAGGTGAAGGGACGGAAGAGATAACACAAAGGATATCAGGGATTAATGCTGAATTAGGGTGCGGAATATATATAGAAATAAAAGTAATATCAAAGACTCTAATGGCAATAAGATTTATTTCAAGGGAATGAGCTGGAAGCGGTATAAGGAAGAAGGGAAGGGAGTGCTTGACAAGAAGGGCACTTCCGGCATACCCGTCAGCCCTGTCGTCTCGGTGACAGACAAAACCAGGAACCCTAAATTGGGAGCCAGGAACAAGCCAAGTCTCCGAGACGGCAATAACCGACGGGTGGATTTTATTTATTAAATGGAGAAGTTCAGCTCTCCGAGGACGGAGACTTTTTGCGTTCCATTGGAGGATGGATACTTGAGCCATGATTAATGGTTGATGATGAGATGATCTGTGACAGTTTCTGGGCAACGTTGGACGGTAGGGGGGAATTTGAATTTGAGAAAAGTTCTATAATGAGAGAAAGAAGAGTTTCTAATAAGAAACTTTGGCGATGGCCATCCTCTTCTTCTTGTGATTGCGAGAAGGCAACACCATTGCGGAATGGTGAAGGAGGAGATGATATGATGGATTGGTGAGGTGCTTTCTCAAATGATTTGCCCATCGGGATCTTAGGACGCGGCGACGCATATACATTTTTAACTTTCGATCTATTCAAAGGGGAGGTAGAGGGGAGAACATTTTGCGAAGGTGGACTAGAGGGGGTGAAAAGTGGTTGAGAGACCTCTGAAAAGGACCTGTTAATTTTTGGAAATTTTAACGATGCCTCCTGGAACGAAATACCGATTTGCGTCATACAACTTTTTATATTTTTTTGTCTATCTAGTTCCGGACAGGATCTGTTGGACGCGAAATGATGGCCTGCGCAGTTAATGCAAGATGAATCCTGTTCACATATAGTACAATCAATACCTGAGTGGTCTTTGGCACACTTGAAGCATCTTGGTTTAGATCGGCATTGAGCTTTTACATGGCCAAATCGGCAACAATTCATACATAAAATTGTTGGTAACTGGTATTGTTCGACGGGAAGGGAAGTATGAAAAGAAAAGACACGGTTAGGAAGTATTTGACCCCTAAATGTGAGGACGACCGTTTGCGTAGGCACCCAAGAAACTTTACCGTCATCCGATATACTTTTTCTGTTTAACCGACGAGCTTTCAAGATGAAGCCACAGCCTTCAGGAAATTCAAGAGACTCTACAAATTCGTCAAGAGACATGTCAACGGGTACATTACGGACGAGGCCCATACGTGTGATGTTATATGTGGGGATTGTACAAGAGTAATGGCACGCACCAAGAATTGCATTATCCAAAAATGAGTTAGCGTCTGTAGCAGATTTAAACTCGACCGATATCCGGTTGCGCCCTACTGCTTTTACTCCGTCACGGCATATATTTTGAATTTTATGATTGTTCAAAAATTGACCAAATTTAATAGGACGGATTGAAGTCCCCGTCGAAGGGTCAGGGTCAGTTCTCGAAACATGAACTATAAATGGGCCTTTGTCAAGGTTATGATATTCCTTCACTCCTAAAATTAAGACCGGATGTTGGTATATGGTTTGTATTGATGGAGTTGCTAATTCCGGTGAAGAAATATTTTTTTTAGCATCTGACACTGAATAGTCGTCAGCAATTGCTGAAGTGCTTCGGCGTTTCGCGCACGAACGACTTTCAGCACATTTTAGAGACTTATATTTTTTGTCGGGAGGATCAGGTGGATCTGGCGCCGGCGGAATAGAAGCCGCCGGCAAGAAAATTGATGGGTCAATGTCCATCGAAAATGGACACTGACCAGAAGATTAAAAAAAATACGTTAAATATAAAGAACTACAATACCTACTTACAGTTTAGAATTATACACAACACAAATAATAAGAAAATAAACTTGATTGAGCGAAAAATCCGAAAATAAAATTTATAACTCAAAAACCTCGCCTGTCAGACCAGGTTCCAAATTTTTTTTTTTTTTTTTTTTTTTTTTTTTTTCGGCAAATAATTTTAAAATGGAATTTGGACAAATTGACATTGACATTGACATTGACAATGACTACGGTAAATTTCGAGAACAGAAATAAAGCCCTACTTACACTGATGCTATTTTTTAGGCACGACCTGTGTCGCGTTTGCGGTACGTTTTGTATCAAGGAACTTTCTTTTTGTTCCCTAAAAAGAAGATTTAATCCGTTCTGAAGAAACCATATAACAAAAAAGTATGTAGGTAGGTACTTCCCTGTTTCATGGGAGAAACAGACGCCTATTCTTGCATGGTGTGTAAATATATTCTAACGGTAAAGAAATTATATCATTCGTTCTGAGGTAGGTATGCCTACCTAGTAAGTACGTAGGTAATTGTTTAGTAGGAAGTACCTACTAAACAATTACCTACACACCTATTTACCTATTTAAAAGAAGCAAGCATTCAAAATGTTTTGTTGACAATTTGAATGTTTGAATGAAAAACATGGCGAATGACTAGGACAAAGCTAGATTACATAAACTGCGATTATAATTAGACATGAACTGGAGGAGGCCTGTACCCGAAAGGGGTCCAAACCAACAAAAATATGTATTACAATTCAAATCGACGTTAAATTATAAATATTTATAACATGAATGCAATTGTAAAAACCTAGGTACCTAAGTTTTTTAATTTTAATTGATAATAAAAATAACGTAATTTAGTAAAAAATACTCTAAATACCTAATAAAATTTAATCTCAATCACTGTAGTAAATGAAATAGTTTAGTTGTTTTTTTTTAATTCATTTGATTTGACAATAATTTGAATTTTTTTGTTTAGAAGCGAATATTTGTTTGACTAACCAGAATAATTTTCCGCTAGTGGAAACACTGCAACTTCGGTCGAGCGAGTATTCGAATTGTTTGTTTTGATTTGTTGTTGATTTTTTTATTGTTATTTCTCTAAGTATAAGCAAATAATTCGTAAAATATTAGCAATATGAATAAAACTATACGCAGTGGGGCTCGTGACATTATTTACAAAGCGTTTATGAGATGTTTGGCTAAGTATCAAGCCGGGACGCTGCTGACTGAATTAGAAGACGTTTTTAAATGAAAAGCAGACTTGACCGTAATTAGCTGGTTAAAAATAATAACATTGGACGTAAACTGATAACATTTACTAAAAGAATCGTGTAAATCCATCCAAAATCCTTGTTTATCATACATAAATAGTCTTTGTTGATCTTTGTTCCATTGAGTCGTATTTTGTAGTGCAATGATTTATTTTTGATACTTTACTTATGTTTTGTTTCAGGAAAATCCGAAAGCACTGTTAGGAGGATTTTTAATGATGGCAAAATAGTGGAAAATTTGGTACAAAGTGAAGATAAAAATAATGGTATGGCAGGAACTTCTAATTATGTTCTACCACAATATTTTGATGAAGAATCGATGTCGGGTATTGAGTATGTTGACTTTGAGTCATTACATCAGAGTGATTTATGTATGATTTAGTACCTATTATATAATTATTCAAGAAAATTTTCTATTATTGTGGTTTTTTCGCTTTGAGTATACAAAATATGCTTGCTTTCTTTTTAGGTTGCATACACTCACCATTGCTCTTATTATTATTCGTCTCGGTATCGGCGCGGTCGACAAAAAGAAACTTTGATTTCTTTTATGCATGTATACAATAAAAAATATTTTTACTTTACTTTACTATATCATAGTGGGTTTTATTCTTATTCAGGACAAACCTTTATGTGATGAGCATAAATATTAGTTGTAAAATGTTATAAAAGAACTGCAATGTGTTATAAATATATTTGAAAATATTAAGTAGGTATCAAAACGTAGTAATGAATAAATAAATAAATAAATAATGCTGGACTATTCACACAGCATTATCTAGCCCCAAGCTAAGCAGAGCTTGTGTTATGGGTACTAGATAACTAATATACATAATACAATACACTACATAGATAGATATTTTTTTTATTATATATAGAAAACATCCAAAACGCCCTGAACCTGCAGATCGTACAAATATTTGTCCCGAGGCGGGAATCAAACCCGCAACCTCGCAGGCGGACCTTCGCCCACCGCGCCACAGAGGTCGTCAAAGTAGCCATAGTATTATGGTGATACCATGTAAATTGTAAACAATTGTGGCGCCCTCATTTATTTTCTACTCTTTCCGGTCGGACCTACAAACAGGAATAACAAAATACATAGTAGGTAGTATTTTCGACGGCCTTCGTTCGCATAGCCAGTAAGGCAGTGTGCCACCGAAATCGCGCTTTAAAATAAGCCTAAATAAAGCCGTGTAAGGAATCGCGCTAGAAAATCACCGAAATCGGGCTTCACAAGACGCGCTAATTAATCAGCGTGTGCGGAGGGCTTAAAAACGATTGCACAGTTATATAGCCTGTGGGATTGTTCCAAGTCTATGAATTGTTCATTCGTTCCATAGAAGATGTATGATTCGTTCCTTGAAATTGTGGAATCGATATTTTATAAACCATTCACTAATTCACTCACTCACGAGAAATTTTGCTTCCATGGTCGCGAGGTCGTGCTATCAAGAAAATTAAAATTCTATGCGATACCGTTTCATTGCTTGATTTTAGAGTGAAATCGAAATATGGATTCCTAGAAGAAACTTCTAGCTAACAACATGGTTATTTCACCGCCAAGCCCCGCTGACGAAACTCAACTCACGCCAACACAGAAGAGGGCCAATATGGCGGCCAAACAAGCCTCCGTTGCTGATACTAGAGCAGAACTTGTGGAATTAGTAAAACGAAAAGCCGAAGTTGCAGTATGTATCTCAATTTTTACGTAGATGCTGTTAATGTCAAGGAATTATCCTGACTGATTCTGGTTATTTTGAGAATGTAAAATTTGAAGTCCTTGTCTCCGTATCCCATTAACTGCGTCTAAGTAAATCAGCATTCATCTAAAGAATCTTTTGGTTTTTACAGGAAACATTGGCTAATTTAGAACGCCAAATATATGCATTCGAAGGATCGTACTTGGAGGATACACAACTGTATGGAAATATTATTAGAGGGTGGGATCGATACCTCACTACAAACAAGAGCACTAACTCGAAGGCTGACAAACGCAACAGAAAATTTAAGGAAGCAGAAAGACTGTTTTCCAAGTCAAGCATCACCTCCATGGCTGTAAGTGTTACTTTGTTATCATACCTACTTGACACAGATAAATTGTAGTTTTATCATAACTAAAGTGACAAAAATTTACAGTAAAAATAAAACCATTTGTTCCAGGCTGTTAGCGGCCTTGTTGATCCTGCGGAAGCTAAGAGTGAGTAAATATTGAATCTTATAAACTTTGTAATAGACACAACTTTTTTATATTTCTAATTACTTTTTCATTTTTTCAGATGAAAGAAACAGCGAAACAGAATCACAGACCAATGATGACTCATCTGACACACAAATGAGTACCAGCTTAAACATTGGAAGTTTGAACCATACCACCATACATGGGTCAACTGAAAGCATTGCATCACTTAAACCATCAGGCAAACAACACACTAATGGCATAGATAAAATCCTAAATGCATCCAAGCAGAACATGGGACAACAGAAAATGTCCGCCTCGACTTTGTTGCAAAGGTCTTTCACTAGTGATAACAAGATGCTTAGTGCTGTAGGTCAGGATAGTCGACCTGGAACACCGAAGGATGTGAAAGATACTAGTCTCGCTATGAAAGGTGATCTGACACCCAATACTTTGAAACACAAGCTCCCAAGTAGCTCAGCAAGTGGCAGCAGCAGTGTGAAGAAGAGCACTAATAAGAAGGCTAGACATCGCTAGAAATAGAATACAATAGGTCCTATCGACAAAACCCTAAAAACGCTTATTATGATTTGCATGTAGTTTCGTACTTGTTATGTTCTTAAATGATTCCATGTTTGACTAGTCCTATACCATATTTGACTAGTCTACTATTAGATGTGACTGTGTTGTGACTAGGGCATCGAGAACCGGCCATATTTTAAGAACCGGTTCTTTCGATTCCAGTTCCAACACAGAACCGGGTACCCGGTTCTTTCGGTTCCTTTCGAGTTTTTAATAATTTACAAGTTTTTTTTACTAGAATCTTACAAAATTCTACAAGAGGGTCAAAAATCAAACAGGGAATTTACAATCACAGCTATAATTTTTATTTCTTAAACAAGTATATATAAAAGTGATTGTTACAAGATCAGTCGTGTGTACTTATAGTAAGCTACACCTAGTCAATTCAAATATAAGATATTACAAACAGAAAAACAAACTAACTAAATCAAACATTAGCACTACAAAAATAGGAGTTTTAACACACATAATCAAATAAAATAATCACTTTAATAAAGTTTTATAAGAAGTTTACGCTAAAATTTACATCTCTTAAACAATCAGTCTTGTATCAATTAGTTTTTCATAGTACTCTTTTTAGCTACTTTAGTACCGCTAGTCAACTCAAAAACAAACAATAAATCAAATATGCACGCGCACTACAAAAATAGTAGTTTTTACACACAATTATATGAAATAATCACTACAATAAAGCATTGTAAATAAGGAATCAACAAAACCAAACAAAAAAAGGCCCTGTCGTACTGCTTTCCCGTACAAATGTAGTTTGTCGTTCATTTCAAAAAAGCAAGTCTGTTTCAAATGAATTTTCTAGGTAGGTAGGTATATCGCTATCCGATTATAGTACCTGTTAAATTTCATTTGAATCGAACCTGCCATTTGGAAATGAAAAACAAATTACGTCTGTATGAGAGAGCGAAAATCAGCGGTATTTCGGGGCCTTCTTACATAATCCTATATTGTATGGATATCTGAATGGAAAATTTACTTTAGCCTTACCAAAAAAATTAATGCATCTAGGGTTTGTCACCCAAAGACGAGCGCAGTCTATTACATACTATACCAGCAGATGAAAGTATGCGTTCCGGCTCCACACTGGTAGGTGGAATGGTCATCAAATGCTGATAAGCCAGCGACAGTGCCATTTCTACCCTCACGGTAGTACACAAATCATTTGGCGTAGATGTTCCCGCAGTAGCAGCTTCTTTCAATTGTTTGTTAAGTTCCTCTTCATTTGTTAAACATTCTTGAGATTCAGGTTCCTGCCTTGTTTCTGATACTGATATACCCTCATTAAGTGTTTGTGTTCTGTTTGTGCGCTGAAGAAGAGACACTATTTCGCGGAGCATTTCTTCACTTGATAACACAAACGTACCTTCGTTTTCAATATTCTGAAAATACTTCTCAGGATTGGTCAAGTATCTCAGAGTTGATGTTTGAGTTAGACGTCGCTTATTGTATTGTTTTCGCAATGCATTTGCCATTTTGTTGCTGAGATGAGTATTCATTTCGATTAGTTTTTTCATTCCGAATGTTACAGCAACATCAGCTGTGAGTATTGTGGCGTCACGTCGACATAGCGCCTCAACTGCCGTCACAACATTGTCACAATCTGCCGTATTCACAATTTTTAAAAAGAATCGAAATAACCGAAAACCCGGTTCCTTATATTTTGAGAACCGGTTCTTATTATAGCCCCCAGAACCGGGAATTCCCGGTTCTTTCAGAACCGGGAAAACCCGGTTCCGATGCCCTAGTTGTGACTTAAAACGCTACCTTCTAGAAAATTTATTTTATTGTCTTTGGGCCAGAGTTGTAAACATAAAACAGTTAAAAAATATATTATTCTTTTAGTTAATACTCCCACTTCTAGTTCTCAATAGTCTTTGCTTGTATCTGGATTCTGAAACAATGATAAAGCCTTTAGTTAGGTACATTTTGTAGTTATGGATGGATTCAGTAGGTAGTTCCATGGGTTAAAAATGTATTGGGTTGTCAAGATCCCATGCCTAAAATTTAGTTCAAACAAAAATCTCAAATGATAGAGATAGATAATATAAAGAAGAAAAAATATTATTCACTTACGTTTCATAGCATTTGGCAATTCACGAATTGGTCCAGCATATCGCAGAATCAGGTAATACAATAATGGCAAGAAAGATATGATTCCTGAACAAGCTAAGAATATAATTTCTGGTGATTTTCTAAGCTTGCAACATCCAAGGCCCTTGCTCCATTTTGATCTGGTGGCATTCATCTGAAAAGGGAATAATTTTGTCGGCACAATATTTTATTTTTAAATCCTATCACTGATTGAGATCATAGAGTAAGTGCTCTCCCAGTAATCTTTTATGAATTTGAACTAAATTAGATTCTTGCTTACCGAGTCCACAATGTCCATGCAAATGCTATCAACACCAATTTTATCACTGCTTAAAGATTTATAGTAATCATCCAACTGAAGATAGCTTTGCATGCATTTCTTGCAAACTTCAGTGTTGTTTTCATCAGCATTGGAATGATTTTCATCAATGCATTTCTTAGTCTCTATATATTTTTTATTGAATGTCTGCGTGGTATTTGATATTGTGGGTGTGGTCCCATTCCAGGTAAAACATGCTGCAAAAATGTAACAGGTACATGGAAACATTTCCTTTCATAACAATCAAATAATATTAACAAATTAGAACTAGTAGGTACCTATTTACAATTGAATCATTTGAGCTAGCTGCAGACTGTTGCAAACAATCTACAGGTAGCTCAACAGATCCATATCAATATCAGCCACAAGAATCCCTAAGACACTGGCTACATTGCCACACTGTATGCAGTTTTGCAATGCAAGTTTTCAATTACTTACCATTGCAATTTCCTTTTTCCCAGACATATAAAATGCTATCAAAATACTCTAAAACAACTTCTAACCGATCATTAGAAAAGTAGATTGATTTGCATGTAGTTCCATTCACTTCCATTGTTGATAACTGTTCATAATTAGCAATGAAATTCACGTAATGATCAATGCATTTTTCACACAGCCTGATAGGTCTTGCATGTTTGATAGAGCACTTTGTAAAATTCATTGCATAGTCAGCAAATGCATCTAGAAGTTCTGTACATTCTTTAGGTATGGGGGGCTCTGTTACATAAACATTACGCGCATTTGATCTGAAATGAAAATATAGGTAGGTTGAGCAACATTTTAGCGTCATACCCAGCTACCAAATAAATGCTCTGTACATAGTAAATAGTACATAAGACGCAAAACTTACAGACTGACTGTTTCTTGTAGTAAATTACTAGTGATATCAGCCTTCAAGAGAGTGCAGTAAAAACACAGAACGAATATAATGGGCTGAAACTTCATGGTGAATGCACGGGTTAAAAGCAGCAGAGGGCGGACTCCCTTAGAACCTCAGAAGTCATAGGTAAAGATTCCCGGGTTGTCTGGAATGCAATTTGGTGTACCTTTAAAAGCTAGAGCGAATATCGCAAATACCTATTAATTTGCTAATTTTGCCACAGTTCTTTGTTTATTTTTATAGGAAGACGATCGTTCGTAGAAACCTAGAAAGACGACTTGATGATTGATACCATTTGACATTGACACACATCAGCTGGCTGACAGAACTGCCAGTGGCAGCACGGACGAAAGAAATCACTGTATCCTACATCTATGGAAATCACTATGAAGAATGCCATCTCACTCGCACTAAATAGAGGACGACATGATTCAAGCTTATGAAGAAATGAGATAGAACAATTGGTTTTGTTTGTGTCACCCGCATAGCCGGCTTTTTGCAATGTTTAGCTATTAGCTCTTCGATCAAATATACCTAGATGCAACTTTCCGTACTGACACAACGCGCAAAAACGGCTTGAGTTTACTATACCTTCCTACCAATTGAGATATACATACATCTTAGGGATAATACTAAAAATCATCACAAAGCCATTTAAATATTTTATTAATAATCAACCTTATTGCAGCAACCTAAAGTTTAGTTTTCAACAATAGGGTATATGCATGTGATTTCAATATTTTAGAATTTTGAGATGTTTTTATCGTTGAATTTTACCATTGAAAAATTGATATTGTAAATCTCGATCGCAAAATTTCAAAACGCTACGCCATTGACTAGAGCGGACGTGACATCGCTGTTCACATTTCTTTTTTTTTATTCTGCTTGCTGCACTATGATTTGACACTATTCTGCCCACTTCACATTTCGTATTGTCGGTTATTTTCAGATTTTTCGGACCCCTCGAAACCTCTTTTCGGAGATGATCACGAGGTCGTCACAAAAGGTTTTAATCGAGTGTGAACGTGGACGTCAAATACACATGGCGACAGGCGCTAATATGACAACGTTTTTATCACCCGAAAATGATTGTAGTTTTGTTTGACCTTATTATTGCGAAATTCAGTGAGTGTCTTATCATTTTTCGGTTAAAGAATGACCTAAAGAATCGATAAAAAAAAATAAAAAAAATCGATGCATACCTATACCCTATTACCTAACGACCTTATGGCGTTTTGCTCCGCGGCATTGACGAAAACTCGTAAAATGTTATTGCCGCCGCGGTGGCGTCTAGTGAAATTAAACTTTATGTTCATAATTCTAACGTTAGGGCGTCATAATCGCATGTGCGACAAAGCCCTTAATCAAGAATAAAAAAAAGACGTGTGGCACTCGGTCGGGGACTGCCGCGGTAAAGCTATTGCAATGCCATCTAGAGGCGAGTTGCTGAACTAAAGAGACAAACGTCCAGGTTTTTTCGTTACGGAATTTTTGGATTCGGTCCCCGCGCTCAAGGCCCGCGATAGAAGCTATGCAATAGCTTAAAATCTAACCTTCAAAATTACTTATATTTATTATCACATACGACTTAAGGACGTTCTTACAACTTACAACTGCGAAGCAAAAATAAAAGGATTTCATTTCTTGAAATACTAATTTGGAGATGTTAACTAGATTATTTCGGATGTTTATCACTGTAAGAATTAGTAAAATGTACAAAACTTGCCAAAAATACGAAATCCCATGTTGTTTTCTCTTTGTGCTCTGTGAAAAGATGCAAAAATATCACCCTTATATTTTTGCATCTTTTCACAGAACACTTCGGCATCGTTCCACTTGACGGTCGGCGCGATACTGACGGCAAAACAGTGCTTATTTTATTATGAATCTAAGCACTGTTTAGTTTGGTTACTTTTGGCGCGCTTACGCGGAATCTAGGTATATTTGATCGAAGTATTAGCTAGTTGATGTGCGCGAACAAATTTCCTTGGAGATGGACAGAACAGTATTTATGTTCCTTGGACAGAACTCGTCAAATCGGTGAAAATATTGAAGCAGACTGTTATAAGATCAGATTTTTTCGGTGAGGGTTTCTGCACCATAAAACGATGAAATCCAAACCCAACGATGATGCGGTAAGTGTTTTCGGTTGTAAGTCGGATGGTGAGGCAGAAGTGCCGAATTCATAATTCAAATCGAAGGTAAACGTTCTTTTGACTTTGAAAATTAAAAAAAATACTGCTTCTTAGATTTTACGCAAAGACAATGCTCAAAAAAGGTAATTTTTGGTTATTTTAACCTAAAATTACGAAAAGTTAGGGTTACCTCATTACCTGCACTCGACGATGAAATTCCCCAAATGGCGCATTGAAAAATTTTTGAATACATCCCATTGATTTATACATCCATAATGAGTTAATGAGCATGCATGTCAAAAATGTTTTTATTTGTTACAAATATCCAGAAAACAACACTTGATGATTGCTTTCGATAAAAGACAGGTCGCAATAAAAAAAATATACTTTATTAGACGTTGTTTTATTTCTATGTTTAAATTAAATGTTTGCTGACCGACGACCTCTGTGGCGGGGCGCATCGAGCGAAAGTCCGTCTGCGTTTTAGGAGCTTGGGGGTTCGATTCCCACCTCCATCAATATAATATCTGTTCAGAGTGTTCTGGATGTTTTCTATGTAGGTAGTAGGTATGAAGAATAAAAAAATTATGTGGTCTATTGTATTAAGAACTAGCAGCGCCGCGTTGTTTCCGTTCCCGTGGTAATTCCGGGCTAAATATAGCTAACGTCACTCCCTAAAAAGTAAGCTTCTTACTGATGAAACATTTTTTAAATCGGTCCAGTAGCTTCATGAGCCTATTCAATAAAAAAAACAAACAAACAATCAAATATTTTCTCTTTGTAATATTAGTATAGATATCAGTTATACTACCCATAACACAAGCTGTTTAGCATAGCCTATTACATTAATTATCTATGCCCGCATATAATGTACCCCAAATTAAGTCCATGTATTCAGTTAGTACTAGAAAACAACTAGGTACACTAGCTAGAACGATTTAACTTAACCAAATACATAAAGAGCAGAGCAAACCTTTAGGTTTGCTTATTAAAAACAGGATCATTAGGTCGTAACGTAAGTAGTAAAGTAGGTCCAGACCAAGTAATTTATTTTTACAGGCTGTAACAAAAAGTAAGTATCTGTCGCCATTTTCACAAAACCACAGGAAACTTTTTAAACCTACTGCGGCCCGACAGGCGTCCGCTCTTCCTCCCATACTTTAATAAAAAAATATAAATGAATTTATTTTTGTGAGTGAAACTAGGTAATGTGTACATTGGTCTTACCTATGTCTATCTATAGCATCTACCTCTGGTCAGGCTTACAGCAATTACATAGAACTTATCAGATACATAATTATAGATATGTACTTAAGCTAAAGTTATACAAATCCTTAAAATATTTTGATATGTATTTTGATTGATGGTAGAGTCAGTCAACAGCAAACTAAGAATTTCATGAATTACGTAGAATCCTACCAATATTATAAACGCGAAAAGTTTGTAAACATGTAGGTATGTGTGTGTAAATAGTGTATAAAAATAAAAAATAAAAATAATCTTTATTTGGTAGAAAGTACATGGGAAATAAACAATTGGTGTGGAAACGATAATGCACGCAGCAGTAGTTAGCAAAACTGTGTCGAGACTCGCGAGCATTAACGCCCCTCCTCCCCGAATACATATTTACAGAGTTCCATAATTAAAACTTAAAAAATGCAGATTCTTAAGACTGTATTGCAGAAGGAGCTATTAAACGGCAAAGCTTATAACTAAACTAAATTTATAAATGAAATTAAAATAAGCTATTTTTAGGGAAATATTAAGAATTCGTGTAAAAACAGAAGTACCTACCTAAGTAATACTCTTTGATGTTTAGGTGATGAGTTGTGGAAAAGGGTCAAGGGGACGGACGGGGGGTGATTACGAATTACGGATCACTTTGTTGCAGAGCAGGGAGCTTATGTAATAATAGTGACGACAAGCTAATGCTGTTCGTCCAGGTTCAGTGGAACAGACCTTATTAGGTCTGCGTTTCGAATGTGTTAGGTTTAGATCGTAGGATAACTGACCATGTTTTCTGAGTAGGGTTTGGAATATGAAAAGTTGGCGGACTGTGTACTTAGTGTGTGGACTTGACAGAGCGAGTAGAGTTCCGAAGTGGGAAACAGGATTGGTTTGCTTAGCATTACTTTGAGAACTGCCCGCTGAGCACGTTCTAGTCTGAATAGCCGCGTTTTTACACATCCGCCCCAGGAAGTAATGCAGTACGATAGTATAGATTGGGCTTGTGCTAAGTAACTAGTTAATGATACGATTGAGCGAAGGTTTTTAAAAACAAAGATGAGTTTACGAGTGCGGAGACGGTGGTTTCGATTTGCTGCTTCCAGGCTAAATTGTTATCAATCATAACACCAAGGTATTTTAGACATGAAGTAGTTACGTTCTAAGAGTAGGCAGCTACAGGAGTCTGTCAGAGAATCCGGGGAGCAGATATGGGCTCGAATAGAAAATGTAGAGGGGGGCTGAGTTGCAGAGTTGGGCTAGAATGTGATAAACTTGTTATGGGGTAGGTTAGAGCGCAACTATGACATTACATTACAGATGTATGTTGGTAGCTCTTTTACACAAAAACTGAACGGATCGGGCTGAAATTTTGCATACAGGTAGTTCTATCCCTGGAATAACATTTAGGTTACTTTTTATCACATAAAACAGTTTGCGTTGGATAGACGTGCGAAGCCACGGGGTGCAGCTAGTAAGTTAATAATGTATTTTAATGAATGTCAATGATAATAAAATAAGTTGATGTCCAAATTTATTATTACTATATATTATTACAATTACAATTTGTCATTTAGAAATTCATCAACCATACAATTATGCTTTTCCCTCCAATAATTTGTTTAATTTATTTTTAAATGGAATTAAAGTACCTACCTTGGGAGCGTATCGACAGAGGGATTATGTGCAGAATTGTCCAGCATTATTTATATTTATTTATTTATTTATGTTGTCAAGCACACTCTTTTTTAAATATGGCGGATTTACAATACAGGTACCTAGTATCAAGCTTTATTACTTTGTATGGACGCACATTGAGGTTTATTTACCTATAGCTTGATTATGTAGTGAAATCATCATTTTATATTATTTTTATAAGTACCTACCTAAGGGAAACAAACAACATTTTTTTAGGTAGGTAGGCAGACAACTTTATTGATTTGTCAATTCGCGCTTAAAACTACTTACATCAAAGTTAAGAATAGAAAAGCTTCT
The DNA here is from genome assembly GCA_955876795.1 of Eupithecia tripunctaria. Lineage (NCBI taxonomy): Eukaryota > Metazoa > Arthropoda > Insecta > Lepidoptera > Geometridae > Eupithecia > Eupithecia tripunctaria. The sequence goes on from OY041604.1 coordinate 12,302,083, forward strand.
CTATCAAGATAACATTAGATAATCTTCTGGAAAATCAACCTTTTTATACTTTAGTGGAATGAACAGACACACTGTCTCGTCGTCTCTCTAAAGCTATATCATATCCGTCGACTGCTTTCATCATTATGTCTAGTTTCATTCGTATTTTTGGTATAGGACCGTCTTCCCTGTCACCGACGATTTTGTAGTGCCGGAGTATACTTGCAAGCGTTGTCTTGACAGACATTTGTGCGTATTGGTATCCTGTGGACAAAACACATGGGTCCTATGTATAAATGAAATTTTTCAACATTATTGGCAGCTAAGTCACTGACATTAGTATAAAGAACTGGCGTTTACATAAACGTTTTTGTGATGATGGGCAGCACTTGAAGTTCGATAAAAACCATAGAAATTCTGGGATTGCACCTTGAGAATCTAAACAACATAGGTATGAGGTCATTATATTAACGCATTCACTGCCCAGATCTGGCCGCCCCGCAGCTACACGAAGATGAAGACCGGCACCTGCGTCTTGGGCCATGAAGGTGTTAACCGCGTTTAGTACAACGTCGATTTGAATTCTGTTATTAATCTATTAATCTACCGTAAACATCCATCTTACCAGGACAGTTCCTAGGTCCACTGCTAAAAGGTACATAACTGCAAGGAGGCACGTCGAATCTCTCTGGCAGGAACCTATCAGGGTCGAAATGCTCTGCATCCGGACCCCAGTATTTAGGGTCTCGGTGGAGACCCCAGATGGAAACCACAATCCCTGAACCAGCAGGCAAAGTCCTTCCAGAAGCTGTGAAAAATATCATGGATTGAGTGCAGGAAATTGGCCCGAAATCCTACTATTTAGGTATGAACTTCAATGAAAATTGGTTTTAACGCTCGGACTTACTGCTATGTACCTACATACTCTATATATGCGAAAGTTTGGGTAGATGTATGGATGTTTGTTACCTCTTTCCGCCAGAACTACTAAACGGATAAGATATTTGCCCAGACTTAGAATAGGACATGGCTTTTTATCCCATAAATCAGTACCCATTAGTTATAATTATAACGCGTTGTTTCTATGTAAAATTTTCCATAGAAACAATGCGTCCGAAGCCGCGGACAGAAACTAGTCCCACACAGAGGCCTAAACCCACTCACCCATTAGTGAGTGCAGTCGGGTTGCTCCTGGTTGCTCCAACTGTTATAAAAGATGACAGCTTCACCGTACGGACGGATGGATGTTTTTTGGTACCTACTTACCAAGGTATTAAGTAGTAAATGTACCTATCTTTTTAGGGACGGTAGTACCTACCACTAAATGGTTATAATTACTTTAATAGGAAATATGCAAATGCATTCATTGAATTTATATCATAAGGTAGATACTGGTGCAAATATCCAATTAAACAAGTTTTCTTTGTTTGTAGAATACGGAAATTCCTGCCTAATTGGTCAATCTAGAACCTGAACATTGGCCGGTTTATTGCTTATTCACGCCACTTACGAAGAGTTATGTTTTCTAAGACTTTTCTTATGATAAATGGTACTGGTGGGAACAGTCGAAGGGACTCCTTCACCACTCGTTCTAGGTATTTCAATTTCATCAGATCTTCTTTCACTAATGGTCGATCCGTGTCGCCGAATACTTCGTGCAATCTGTGGACAAATAACACATGAAATCCATTTCTGACCTAGGTAGTCAGATATAAGTAAATAGGTTGGTAAAGCTGAACTGACGAACAGCAATTAAAACAATAATAATCTGTACCTATAGCTAGCCTATCTGTACCTATAGGTTGCCATAACTTCTAGGAACCAATATGGGACGTTTTCCCTTCCGATGCCCGAAACTCATAAATAACACATCAAACGCCGACACGCGGCTAGGGATTGCATTATCCGATAACTTTTCGTATCCGGATAATTCGGATAGTAGTGACCCTTACTATTCGGATATCCGAATATTTCGGATAATTCGGATAATTTAAAATATAAATGAAATTTTAATTAAAACAAGGAAAAAAGGTTCATAAAGTATAAGTATTTAGTAATTTATACTCATAAATGATAGAATAAGTAGGTAATAGAGTTCTAAGGTTTTTGGTTACTATAGTTTACACTAACGTAACTAGTACTAGTAAGGTCATATGCAATCGGCTATCTCGCACATTCGACGAATACCAACCAGTCAAACAGGCAGGCTTCCGAAGTGGCTATTCTACTATGGACCATATACATGCTGTCAAACAACTAATGGAAACAAGAATTTAGGGAGTATAACCACCCACTGTATTTCGCGTTCGTCGACTACGAAAAAGCCTTTGATAGTGTCCAGCACTGGGCGGTGTTCCACTCTCTCCATCGTTGTAACGTAGATAGGCGCTACGTAAATATACTTCGGGAGCTATACAGTTCTGCTACAATCCAAGTGCGCATTCATAAACTATCCGGCCTCATACCTATAAGCCGTGGAGTTCGCCATGGAGACACTTACTCTCTAAAACTCTTCACGTGTCTTTTGGAGGACACCATGAAAACGTTAGACTGGGAAGAAAGAGGTATAAAAATCAACGGCAACAACTTGTCACACTTGCGGTTTGTCGACGATCTAATACTCCTACCCGAGACTGCTGCGGACCTCCAAAACATGCTCATCGAACTGCATGAGGCCTCCATAAGAGTTTGACTGAGGATGAACGTCTCCAAGACAAAGTTTATGACAAAAGACCGGTCATTCAAACACTTAACAGTTAATAACAATAAAATTGATGCAGTTGATGAATATGTCTATCTAGGACACCATTTCTCCTTTGGACCAAGTTCGCAAATGAAGGAGATCACGAGGCGAATCCAACTTGGGTGGGCGGCTTTTGGGAAGTTGGAGAATGTTTTCAAGTCGAAGGTACCTCAATGTCTCAAGACCAAGATGTTTAACCCATCCTCACATATAAAGTTGAAACATGGCCCCTCATTAACGAACACATTTACACTATTAGGGTTGCTCAAAGAGCCATGGAACGGGCCATGCTAGGTGTATACCTAATTTCAACGTTTGGTATTCGGTCTACGAGGTGTATACCTCGTAGACCGAATACCTAACGTTGAAATTATACGTAGAACCAAGGTCGAAGATGTAGGTATTCGGATTGCAAGGCTAAAGTGGAGATAGGCAGGACACCTGGCAAGGAGAGATGATCTCCGATGAACCAAAGCAGTCACCGAATGGTGGCCTAGAGATATGCGGCGGTCTCGAGGCAGACCACCTGCTCGATGGTCAGATGACATTGTGGGGGCTGTAGGGAATCAATGGATCCGGCTGGCACAAGACCGTCAGGGGTGGCGTGATAAAGAAGAGGCCTATACTCAGCAGTGGGTGTTACCGGCTGGATAGATAGATAGTTTACACTATGGGTTATTTCCGAGAAATCAAATAATATCCCAAGAAATAAAGTTCTACTAGAATAACAATAGCATTCGCACAGAAACTGAACAACATAGAGATTAAAAATAAGAGTATCGATAAAATGGGCTGAAAAACAAAAATATCTATGAAATAAAAGCGGACTACTCCTTTCCATATAATTACGAATCCTTCCTAATAATATAAATAAACTTCTAATTTTAATAGGGACTCTAAAACGATTATAACAAAGAAACACAACACAGCACAGTCTTGAGATCAAACTTACGAGTAGGCTACAAATACATTTATGTAATATATCAATCAAATAAAATAAACATCTATAAACAATAAAAAAATAACGATAACAAACAGTTAGCCCGCTTAATAACTTCTAAAATAATCAACTTTTATTATCAGGTCTTTCTAATTGTACCTATATTTTATTTTTGGTAATTATGACCTCAAGAAACTTAGGGCAACTAAAGAGTTCGGTTTCACTTTTGTTCTTAAGTAATTGCAAAGGTAGCCCGAGGCAGCAAATACTCGCTCTGCCTCTACGTTTGTGGGTGATATTCCCAGTTACACGTTATAGGCCCTCTCCAAGCTCTTGTTTCTTTGGCCTCCCTAATCATACAGCGCCATTTCAACCTGTATTGTTGTAACAAGTCAATAATAAACAACCAGTGTCAAAGCTCGATAGTGATGCGATTCCACGCTAGTGTAAGTCTTGCTTGCTTATAAGTTCAGATACATGCACGAATAACATGTAGGTATGTTTTTAACTGCATAAAATAACATTGTATGGATGAAATATAACATTTCTAAAATGCTGGACGCTGTAGTGTTGTGAATTATAAAAATTAACTAGGTATCCGTATTATTCGTATTATCCGGATAACAGTACTCCCATTATTCGGATATGAAAACTAGCGGATATCCGGATAATTCGGATATCCGGATATCCGGATTGCAATCCCTACACGCGGCTTTTCAACTACACTACAGCATACATTATCAAAATTCTAAAATAAATTAAATAAAAAGAACAAAATTATTATATCATAGTAAAATATTCGAAATGTTGCACGTTGACAATTTTTGTCTGAAATTAACATCTTATCATTACTAAACTATGGTTTTTATTTTTTTCCCACAGGCGGCCCGCGCCACTCACCTCTATTTCCGTATTTTGACAAAATACGGGACAAATTTCCGTATTTTGTCAAAATACCGACCAAATACGGTGACTGTCCCGTATATACGGGACGTATGGCAACCCTACCTATAGCGTTGAAACACGAGGCGGGAATCGAACCTCTAGCGTCGCTGGTGAACCTACGCCCGCTGCGCCACAGAGGGTGTCTAACATTTAGTAGCTGATGTTCAAATACATCTTATGTATTTAATAATTGGTTACATATTGAAAACAAATCCCAATAATACTTTAGTAAAATTCACATGAATCGAGATAAAGATTAAAATCTATATCTCGACTCCAAGCATGTGAATTTAAATAAAAATTCACATGAATCGAGATAAAGATTATAATCTATATCTCGACTCGATCTGACTGATAATTAAATAAAGTACCTATGGCTCGAGGGACTTACTCTTGATAGACCTTGCTCTGAATCTCCGGGAACTTTCCAAGCAATTTCAGGGTATTGCCAATAGCGACCGCTGTTGTGTCAATTCCGGCCAAACCCAGAGCCAAGACTTCCTCTCTTAATTCTTCATTGGTGTACCCATTTTCACCTCCAGAAAACGATATAAGGAGGTCTAAGAATGTCTTCCGTTTGTATGAGCTTAAATCTGAATTAAATCGTAATGTGAGATTAGATAGAAACTGGGGATAGAAACATATCCTAGATTAGTGGCACTAATCTAGGATACACTAATCTAGGATATGTAAAATCTATAATCAGCGCTAATAACACAATATACCAAGACAGACATTGGATTATTTTAATAGATAATATTCAGTTTTTGCAAAATTTATTTGAATTTGACTTACCAAGTTCACGACCTTCAGCCTGTTCTTGTTTTTCAGAATTTATTTCATCTCGCTTCTTTTTTATTACCTAAAAATTAAAGCATCACATCAATAAAAAAAACTCGTATACATAATATTATTGCAAAAAAAAGTTCGATCAAACAAATTGTGAACTAAACAACCTTGTGCCTGGGTAGTTATTCAAAAAGTAAAACTTACATTATCAGTGAAGTCATGCAACACCGCCTTGCATTTATCGTGCTCCCTTGAAATTGGCAGCAGCTTGAATAGCCAATCAGGTTGTAGCCACAGGTGGAATATCCTCTCGCAGACCAAATTCAGTAAGCGATTTAAGCATTTCAGGAATGGTAAGTCTGGATTCCCTTGGGTATTCAGTTTGACGCCCATTGCCGTTTCTGTTGATGACGAATCAGTAAGTTGTTTTTGTAACATCCATAAAGATTTAAACCTAATATAAAATTAAGTAGATAAATTTAATTTAAATTTAAATGAAAACACGAAGATGTGATCATGCAAAATGTATAAGTAATCAAATATATGTAGTTTTTAATAACCTCTATGTAGGTATTTGGTGCGACGGTAAATTTTGATCTAAAATGGAATTAGGTACCTACCTACTATGCAATGCACCCACCAGGTTGAGTTCGTTTCACTTACCACCAACGGAATCCAGTGTGTATGAGCTGAGATATGGCCAAATGCTAAATTTTGTGTTATTGGCAAGGCTGTTTAGTCTCTTAGCTAAAGTTGCGCTTTGTTCCGAAAACACTTCTACGAAATTTTCAATAATTTTAGGACTGAATGCTGGCACCAGGATCTTGCGACGTCTCCTCCATATTGACACTAAAAACAAAAAACATTTTGAAGACGATTTGAGTGTCGGCTTTTTTGTTGACTCCTGCGATTTTATATGAGTATTATGTATGTATTATGTATTTTATATGAGTAGTATATATTTTTGTAGTTTTTTGTTCATTGTCAAACACACACATTGTCACACACATAGGTAGGTATGTACCTAATGTACATTGTGAACATGGAGGGACAAACCTTGAATTTGTTCCTTACCCATAGTTATTATTATAGTTGCTAGATCGAGAGACGTGCGTAATGTTCATCTGTCCATAAAAAAACCTGTCTCTAATTTCGAACTGTTGAACAAAGACAAACTAGATAAAGAGTCATTATAAATTCAAGTCATATTCGCGTTGAAATTAAGATAATGTGTATTATCCGGAAAAGGTTATAAAAGTTAGAATTATGATGATCCTGCTAGTAAATTCAGATTTCAGATAAAATAAGGTAGGTACTGTGGTGATTATTTATTAAATTGGACATCAAACAAGAGTTCACTCAAAGCGAGTTAGTATCAATCAAGTCTTATTGATTCATAAATCTATGTGACTATAATATAGGTAGGACGTCTCGTGTGAGTGTATCAATCAATCATAGGTACTATTCTCACCGGTCGTTGGGAGGTACATTTTCCTTTGTTTTTACCTAATCATTATCAAAATTCTGTTCGGTTGATGTTCTCCTACTCCTAGCCAAATTATTCCACGGCGCGGCGGCCAGTCTCAACGAAGCCTAGTCAGGCGCGCAGGACATTCTATAGTGCCCAAGTGTTTGCGTAATTAGGTGCACTCATCAAGATAGAATTCTATCTCGATGGGTGCACTCTCATAATCCAAAGGGACCGATACAACCGGGGAAAGGTTAGGCGTAGGACCAACAGCTTACCTATGTGCTTTCCGAGCCACGGGGGGTTAGTAACACCACCGCTAAAATCCAGATGAAAATAGTACTTACGAATACATATATATATACTACCTTACATAAATAATGATTCATCAGCTAAGACTACTTTTAGGATGTCAAAAAGTTTCTTACCTGGTGCGAAAATTCCTGCGTTCCCGAGGACTTTCCTGATGAATCTATGAAGGTCATCTTTCTCCATACATGTCTTCATGATTACTTCCAAATCGGTTGGGTTCATTACAACTGAAAGAAAAGTAATTTAATCTTAATAACCTATGAATACCTTAATACGACGATATTATAGGTAACAAATTAGCTAAATTAAAATTAGCTTAATAATATTATGTACACTAACATTTCATAAGGCCTTTTGTGAGTGGAAAATAAATGGTTTTTTATTTTATTTATAAAAGAGCTTTTTCTAGTACGCTGCTAATACGAGAGCTACCTAGTCACCTCCCAGGCGTAAAGCAAAGGTAGGTACAGTGGTAAGCCAAGAGTGAAAACAATCCACACATGGGTTCGGAATGTTCGGATCGGAACCCAAATAAATTCACACTTATGACGCATTTGATTTTTAACCGACTTCAAAAAAGGAGGAGGTTATTAATTCGACTGTATTTTTTTATGTTTGTTACCTCAGAAATTTTGACTGGGTGGTCCGATCTTCTTGATTCTTTTTTTATATGAAAGCTATTGCTTCTCGTGTGGTCCCATTTTAATTTTCTTCAGTTCTGACAGTGGGATCCGTGAAAATTCATGAAAAAACTATAAACATTTAAGTCGGTTTATAGTTTTTTAATACAAAATTAATTATTATGATATTATTTGCAGTAGGTTTGGTAGGTATAAAAGTATTGTATATCCAACGTAGTTATTAGGCAGGTCTCATCTAGGTACTTACCAATATACAAAATATGATTCAACCAGATGCGGATGAAACCATCGTTTTTCATAGCATCATAGCTAAATCTTTGTAGACTTTTCATGATATCTGAAAACATTCAAATTAATTATTCGGTTGGGTAAGTTGTGTTCTTATCTCAAGATTTGAAAATAAGGCACAACGGAGTCTAACAAATTACTTTGTTGGGTGGGAGATGAGGCATTATCCAGGTTTAAGTAGATAGTAGTACCTACCTAGTTATATTTTGTTCAAGCTTAGATAAGTTCTATGGCTGTAGTCTTTAGTCACTAGGTATAATACCTACTTCATAGGCTGTAGTCTTTTAAGTAACTTTGAAGGGAGATTGTAGAATTACTCACTCTAAGTAGGTAGGTACATAATGAATGAAAATAAACTACAAATATTTCGAATGGCTACAGCAGAGCGGTTGACCATTTAAGGAGAGGGTAGGTACGTACACCAGTTTAATAGGTAGGTATAGATAGGATCTAGGAAGTCAGCAAAAGAAGGCTGTTTTCAAGTTCATTCCACTTGTTTAGATTCCGTATGGATTCCGCAATGTCATCATGATTGAGGTCTATTATAAAGAACATTATAATTATAATCGTAACATGGGTTTACTAAACTATTTAATTTTATCAATGACATTTGTTTTTAATGTATCGATAGGTAAGTACCTATACGCCTACTACATATTTTAGATAGCTGCTTAACTAATTTGAAATTGACTAAACACATAAGTCTTTCTTGCCGAAAATAAAGTACCTACCTACCTACCTTCGCTACATAGCAGAAAGTGGGGTGTACTAACGTGCTTACTGCCAAATATTCCAGGCGAAAGGCTTTCACCGAAGGATGTAGGAGTATTCAATTGAAGAGATAAAATATGCTCCTACAATTATTATCAATAAAGGAGAGCCTCTATATAAAGTGGTACCGAAACAATTACTTACCTTCTGTATTTCCGGTTACAGAGTGCGCTACTCCAATTATCGGTAACTCTTCACTAGGCGATGGTATAGCTGATGCCAGCCGGTACATTTCACTCCGTTTATACCGGAACACCACAAACCACGCCACTACCACCACAAGCAATACCCACAAAATCATTTTACTCAATTTTACCGAACGCAAACGCTGCATTAACCCAATCTAATCTGGTCAATGGCTGCGGTATGTCGTCGGGTCAGCGGAAAAACTGCGGTAACGAGCGCTCCGTGTGTCGCTTCTCTAAGAAATGAGATAATTGTAAATACATTTTCCGTATGGTCCTCGGTTAGATTCCTTGAGGGTCGTAAGGTCAAGCCATGACGTTGACCGTGAATACCTTCGGATTGCAAGGAACTGGACATGACAAGCTATTAGTAATTGACATGTTAATCGGAAAATTAAATGTTTTTCACAGGTCATTTGAGTCCGGTAGTAGGTAGACCAAGCCTCGTTTACTTAGGGATTGATTACTTAATTAAGATAGGTACCTACGTAGGTAGGCCATGTACCTATACTACCTACCTATTAGTTGGGAGTTAATGGTTACAGGCGGCGGCGGCGGCCGGCAGCTCAAACAGGACGGACTGTTCGTGTCGTCATCGTCGTCGTCTTACTACTGATGATAATGATGTTAACTTTCATGGCCCATAACATTATACCTACTAATACCGTGGTTCTAGGCGGCGCACCGCCCCGCGCGCCGCCGCCGCTGCCGCGCTGACGGCACGCCACCGCCGCGCCCGACGTTCCTCTGGGGTTGCACTATGGGCACTGCACCACACAAGTTCACCTACCAAGCATAATAAAATGACAATTTTTTTTCGGTCACTAAAACAGAAAAGTTTTTGTTTCATATAAAACACTAGCTGCGCCCCGCGGCTTCGCACGCGTTGTTCCTTTGAAAACGTTTAAAGGTGATTTTTATTCCACGGGAACTGATTTATGGGATAAAAAGTAGCCTATGTTTGATTCCGGGAGTAGAATTACCTGTGTGCAAAATTTCAGCCCAATCCTTTTAGTAGGTTTGGCGTGAAGAGGTAACAAACATCCATCCATACATCCATCCAAACTTTCGCATTTATAATATTAGTGTGATGTGATAACATAACATCATGTTACCCACGTAAAAAATCTGAGTGAAATTGGCTGATATTCTGGCATTCCAATCAAGTGGTGCAAATTGTGAAATTGATGTCCTTACCTTAACCTCTCAGCTGGCGTGTAGGTACTGTGTGTGACTTCCACATACGATGGAGACATTCAAATCTATCGTTTCTTATTTCGACAATAATGCCATGTAGGTATATCGATATCGATATTTTATGGATATTCAGGCACATCACTGGCAATAGGCGAGACAGAGCGAGGTAAATCTGTCTTTCTAACTGCACACTAGCCTACGACACTAGCGGTCCCATAGATTTAGCACCTATAGATGGCTGGCATGTGTGGCCGGTGAGCAAGACAGAGTATACGAGGAAAGGTGTTGCCATGCTATTTCTTTCATAAAAATAAAAAATAAGTAAAAATGTAATTCCTGAGATGCCATCAAAATTAATCTACCAACTTTAAAAAATAATTACATACGAGTTTAAATTAAGAGCCATTGAATGAGTGACATTGTTGTTGTCACGTACTCGTTTTTTCATAGAAAATGTACGGGATTTGTTTTTTTTAAACTTACTATTTGATTTGGTATGTTACGTTGGAAAAAGTGTTCCTGGTTGGAAATAGAGTCGATTAAGACCAACTGGTTTTTTTGACAAATGTCATTTTTTGCTCAATCCGAAAACTAAAAATGGCAATATTTTTTTCCTCAAAATAAACCAGAAGGTTCCTAAGAATAAAATCTTCTAACTATAAAAGAAACGGTAGCTACCCTTGAGGGGCCAAAAATTTGCCCCACCCTGTATATTGATTTAGGTGGGAATCGAACCCGCAAGCTCCTACAACGTAGACGGACTTTTGCTCGCTGCGCCGCCACAGAGGTCAGCGGTCAGCGCCCCAACGGGGTACATGTTTGAGACTATCACTTAACTGCTAAGACCTATGTAACATAACAACATGTAAGCAAGTTAATAAATAAATAAAAACACTCTGATCACATAACAGTCCACAGCGACAATATTTTCACCAATTTGACGAGGTCTGTCCATCTCCAAGGAAGTTTGTTTGGCACATCAACTAGCTAAACATTGCAAAAAGCTGGCTATGCGGATGAGACACTAAACCAAACGTTCTATCTCATTTCTTCTTAAGCTTGAATCATAAGTCGTTCTCGCTTTAGTGCGAGTGAGATGGCATTCGTCATCTTTTTATAGCTTTCTCCTTCTACGTTCTCAAGAAACTTGGTTGCGTATAAGTTCCTTGGTCGTTCTCGCTTTAGTGCGAGTGAGATGGCATATTCATCCTTCTATAGCTTTCTCCTTCTACCAGCGGTCTACTCAAAACAAACAGAACTTTAAGCCTTTCGCAGACAGCCGCTAATTAATTAGCGCGTCTTGTATAGCGCGATTTCGGCGATTTTCCGGCGCGATTCCTTACACACAGCGGCTTATTATTGGGCGCGATTTTGGCGGGACGGCCACCGCCCGCCACCCTGCGCCACCCCGCAAAATCGCAGGACGCGGAAACTCCTCGGACAAGCTGGATCGCGGCAGTGTGCGTCAACGTATGTGTTTTAGTACAAAATGTTCTGCAAGCAAATATCGCAAAATCGCGTGACATAGGACGCGCTTAAAAATTAGCGTTGATGTGAGTAGGGCTATACTTAGCGTCCACGGCTGTGATTGGTCCGATTCCTTACTTTGCTATTCTTACCATGGATAAAGCATTCTTCTTCTATGATTCTTACATTTTCTATGCATAAATATCTATGATCTATGGTATGGTTACTGGTTAGGACGATTTTTCATATTTTTGGGCAAACCTTGGTAACCTGCTTATGTACCTACCAACATAGATTTGTATCTTTGGGCTTATTCTTTGGACTTGAATTACTGTTTTTTTAATTGTATCGAACTACAGTCCGACCAGAAAGAGTAGAAATTAATTAATATGGAATTAAAATTTACAATAAACTGGCAACTCTTTATAAAAAAAGACCAGTGTGGCCGCTGAGGTGAGTTTGTGGCCAGACTCAGCTTTTCCTTGCAAAATTGAATTATGCACGTATATTTTGATAAAGTATCGTCATGCTTAGATACTTACCTTCTCTTGCTTATATATAAAAAACATGCTTAACGTCGTACGCATGGTATAATAAAACCAGCCATAGAGTATATCAACCATAGACACCAGCTTCTACAAAGGTTACCAACTCCAAAACTAAATATTGGCTATACTAAAGGGCGCTTCACATTCACGAAAATCTCGTGAGAGTCGTCAGCCGTCAGCTCGCCCCAGACTCAATCTCCGTTGCTGTCTACGCCTGCTCGGCCTGGTGAGTTATAGATAGATAATAATTTTATTGAACAAACCACATTAGAGTCAGAGTCAGAGTCAAATCGTTTATTTCTTTAGACTTGCAAAATAGCACTTAGACAAGTCAAATTTTTACTATATGTATAAACAGCTTGATAAATAGTAACTACTAACAAACAAGAAATAAGGTGCAATTGACTCTAATTTACTTAAATTTTTTGTCCACTAGCGGAAGAAGTCTAATAAAGATACGTTTGCCAAAATCTTCGAAACTGATAAATAGATAAAACCATATTATATAGCTAAAGACAACTTAAAACTCAGATTACGTGCCTGGCATAAATTACATTCTTTTGCTGTACTTGTCTGTTTTATACACCGTAGGTAGGTACCCTTATGTTACACTTAAAGTCGTTATTTAATCTTGGTACTATATTTATAATTATATTACAATACACAAACTTGGCTTTACAAAACACCATAGGGTACAAAGGGGAAAAAAGGACAGACAGACATACATTAAACACTAAAAATCTTAATATGAGAGGTCAGTCTAGTCTAGTTAAGCAAAACAAATAAATTAATAAAATAATATAAAAGGCACTTATGTCAAAGTATGCTGCTGTAAAAGGGCATTGTCAAACTGTATTAAAATAATGTACAAAATCACATAATAAAGTCATAAAATAATTTAGATTAAATTAACATGTACTTACATAAATAAAGCTGGTATAGGGGTATTGTTAAATAAACTAAAACAAAAATAGTAGACCCTAAAGAATCTTTTATAAAACAAACAATAAAACAATGTCAGAGTAATACATAACCAAATGAATATTCGGATGTATATTATTATGATAAAGCTAAATCAGAAACCATTCGTTTGATACTCTGCAAACATCCCTGATGCACTGCAGAAGCGAGGCAGCCCCAACATCATCATAAAAATATTATTATATTGGATACGTAGGGCACTAACTTTGGCATAATAGGCAGGCACAAGCTTCTTGTGTACATATTTGGCAGTAGGCTTTAAAAAGAGTTATTTTTACTTTCCCTGTACACCGAGAAAGCCTGCGGCATTATTACCTCTAACTGCCAGCGCCCTACGTTCCCTTTCAATGTCAACATCTTCTTTGAGGTTGTTGGGAATTGTATTTTAACTGAGATATCATAATGTATTTTACTTTTATTACGTTCATTCCATTCCAGTCAGGGGGAGATGCTCCATCTGAAAAGTTTAAAAAATAAACTTAGATAGATAGATAGATAATTTATTCATTAAAAACTTTGTTACATAATATGTTGGTTAGCAATGCCTTAAAGCCTATGTTAGGTTTATCTAGGCACTGGGTTCTCATCTAATTTACATGTAAGTTTGTCCAATAATTTAAAAATTAAAACACTTAATTATTTAATAAATCTAAATCACAAACAAAAACTCATAAAATATAAACACACTCATATTATGTGCATTTACTATTCATATCAGCGACCGGAATGATGCTTAAAACAGGTTCGTTCGTTCGGCGTGAAGCTAGCCGCTTATCACCGCACATAGCAACTATACAGTAAAGTACAGGGTACTCCAATTCAGGTAGTAGGTTTTGCTAAAAAATATTTAATTAAAATAGTTTTAATGTTTTTCTCGTTTATCTTATTTTTAACATCTATTGGTAGTTCGTTTATGAGATGGGGAATTAAATACTGAGAAGTTCTTTGGCCGTATATGTTACTATATCTAGGTTTTGTTAACATTTTATGTGTGATGCTCCTAGTGGTGATCGTATGATTTATTAGAGTTTGGATGTCAGTGCGGAAGTATTGTTCGATAAGTAGGTTAAGTTTGACCTTTTTATGTATAGGTATAATACCACAGTAATCAAAAAGCTCTTCAGGATTATCTTTATATTTATTTTTAATCTTAATAGGGACTAGCAATTTAAGAATTCTGTATTGTATATTATAACCTTACCCAAACATACACACACACCCTCACATACCCATAAAACACACACAAAAACACACTCGCACACACACACACGCACACAAACGCCAGGAAATGCTGCCTTCTAGTAGTTAACTAAAAACTAAGTTAAGTTTCTTTCTTATTTTTATTTGCTTTCTTTCTTGTAATCATTGTTTTGATCATTGAGTTGTATAATTTACGTAATTGTTAGTTGTTAACTATAATATGTCATGTATTAACTGCACTTCTGCCGCGGAGCGGGAGCCTGGTGACCTGTAACACAGGTTTTTACAAACCTAACGCAGGCACCAGTCTCGCGCAATGTTGCTCTATAGTTATTCATCATAATTCTAGTTCTAAATGTAAGCTCATTGTGTGAAGAGAACAATAAATGATTATTATTATTATTATTATATAAACCTGATCTAAATATGTTTTGTAGGTACGTCCATAGCTGGTAAGACCGTACGACAAAATGCTTTCAACAAGTGATTTATACATCATTAGTAATATATTAAAAGTTGTTTTATTGAATCTTCCCATACCATCAAATTCACTCTGTGGCTCTTATTATTTTAATAAAAATCAATTATATTTTATAAACAAAGTTATATTTAGTTTAACGAAACGTGAAGCTCATTTATTTAGTTATATCATGGCTAATTTTTAGAGTTGGTAATCTGGTGACAACTACACTCACTACGTCACCCTGATTTCTCGGAGTGCGATACCTTGTCTTCTACCATCATGGTATTTATTTAGGGTACGTTCCAATTCAAGCTTAAAGCGCTAACGCACTGCACGAGCTATGCGCGCACGAAGCCCCGTTCCGATTCATCTGAGCGCGTTGGTGCGCGTTGGCGCGATTAATGAAACGAAACGCTCAGACGGAACTCACAAAGAAGTTGAAGGAACGCACGAGCTGCCTTGTCTCGAAAGGTGAGGCAGTTCATGCGCTCCCGTGCGCTCGAGGGGCGTGGCGAAGTGGGCGTTGCCGTGCGCTCTGTCAGCGCGCTGAAAGTTGAAAAGAAACGACTTCATGCGCGCGTCAGCGCATTAAGCGTGAATTGGAACGTAGCCTGAGTTCCTTGCTATTAGCGAGCGTCCGTCCGTTGATGGTGAAATTTAAACACTAACTTCCGCCTTGGAGTATTTATGTTTCTTGTCTTTAGTACATCTGAGCTTTTAAATCTGTGTGATTCGAAGAGCTTTATACGATTTTCGGTACTTTAAACAAAGTTACAACAAATAGTTCCAAATAACTTTTGTGTCTGTTTGTGTTGTGTATGGTTTGAGTGTTTATTTACATCGGAAGTTAAACTCAGTAGGTGAGTAGGTACCTGTTTATGATATAGGTTTGTTTGTGTTGACAATGATTTATTTCGTCAAATTGAAGGCCGAAGACAAAGAGAATACAATAACTTCGTAGCCGAAGAGGCCGAAGTGCTCTCTCGCTTGATTTAATGTTGATACCTATTCTTTTTAAAATTTACGTTTGAAATGATTCTGAGTTAAGTTTATTACAATAGGTACATTTACGCACGGTTCTGCATCAAGTTGAATTTCTCGAAAGATCTATTATTGGTTTAACGTTTTTATGCAGGCAGAGCCTTCCACTTCAGGAACACGGTCAACGTCGTCTTCGTCTTTATGTTCTCTCCCGCCTCAGCCCACGTAAATATAGATATATGTTTTCTTAATAAATTATTTATAATATTATTTTCACGAAGGTTGTTATTATTGTTATTAAGCTATTGCGCGGGGACCGAATCCAGAAATTCCGTAACGAAAAAACCTTGACATTTGTCTCTTTAGTTCAGCAACTCGCCTCTAGATGGCATTGCAATAGCTTTACCGCGGCAGTCCCCGAGTGCCACACGTCTTTTTTATTTCAGGAAATTGCTGGCTGAGCAAGTAAAAAGGATGGCGAAGGTGACCAACAAAAAACATATGAAGGTGGAGCAAAACACAGCCCTTGTAGCTATGCAGGAAAAAAAACAGGTGTCCCGCTATTTGTTGCCTGATGCACCTTCACCGAAAAAACAGAAAAGGTTCAAAGACTTTTTCCTTTTTAATATAGTCTCATTAAATGTTGTTGCTTGTACATTAATTGACTCAATGTTCAATTCTTTTAGAAGACCATCTCCGAGTCGAGTAACCTGTCCTCTCCTTCCTGGGGTGCCTGTTACCCCACCCCCCAGAAAAATACAGGCTTGGGAGAAGCAGAGCCCGCCTGGTATGAACCAATTGATATATTTTTTTAGTTTATTATTATTTTGGTTACTGCTATAGCAATCTTCTTTTTTCTCATGCTCAGAACCAAAGGAAGAGAGGCCAGCGGCAAGCAGCCCATGGGGACAAGATAGAGAACTTTCATGTACCGAAGTTTCCGAGGCTGTCCCTGTACCGAGTATGAACCAATTGATTATGATTATTATTATTATTATTATATTTATTATAAGTTATTATAGTTAATTGAGTAACTTCTTTAATAATCTTCTCTTTTCACAGAACCAGAGCATGGAGATGATAAAGGCTCAGGGTCGCATTCAATAAGTGACCCTCTAGCTGTCGAAGTTGCCGATGGTATGTATAAATTCAGTTTTTACTTAGGTATATTTGTTTACATCTCACTTTGCTATTATAATAAAGACCTTTTACTATTACAGATTCAGTTCAGCCATACCTGTTTTCACCAACAACTGACATCTTAAGTGGTGACATCATATATCCCAATGCCCAAGTGGTTTTTGATGGAGAAATCGAGTTCATCGATTTTACTCCAAGTAAGTACAGTAACATTTTTATATCTTCATCATCATCATCATCATCATGATCATGACCAAGTGTTCCATGTGATCTTATGATATGATCATAAGAATAAATAAATTGAATTGGATCATATTAGCCTGCATTCGTCCACTACTGAATATAGGCTTCTTCCATCTGAAGCCACAAGTCGTGATTGAGCTACCTCCATCCTTTCATGTTAAAATAACTTTTCATCCACAAATAAATTTTCAGCATCCTGTGGTGGCCTTTCGTATGTGGGTGGAGCGCTCCACCCCAGAGTCACGAGTCAGAGGCAAATCGTTTATTTCTTTAGACAAGTCAAATTTCTCCGTCACCTGAATGGCTAGAATAGAACCCAACATTTTTGATGGTAAACCGCGCCAGCATTTATAAGTTTTTGTTTGGTTTTAAAGTTTGTGAGGATGCGCTTTTGTTTCTTAACATCAAACCTACCAGAACCCATTACGGATGTAGGCGGGTAAACTACGAACTTTATTTGTGTTGGGATGAAACGTTGGTGTTCTTCCAACACAAATAAGGTTCGTAGTTAACCCGCTTACATCAGTAAGTAACTACCAGAACCCATTGATATTGTAATCATCTCAACCTACTGCAGTCACCATCCATTATTACCTAACATGTTGTTGTTTTATTTTAGATGATGAGTTACTCGGCCTGCAAAATAGCACAAATTCTGGCAGCGACGTCGACGAGCCGGATCAAGTGGGTGATGCCAGGACTTCGAGGGAGCCTAGCTCGCTGGGGACAACTGAGGAGGACATACCATCAAACCTGGAACTTCTCCTCGACGAGATGGGCAGCCGGGATGATTCTGCGTTAAGGGAGGCAGCGTCGTCAAACCTGGACATGCTGCATTTCGATTGGTCCAATGACCCAGATAAATTTGTCGGTCAGCAGGAGGTTTTCTCTGGGGACAGTGGACCAACGTTCAACATAGAGGGATTGACTCCGCTTGACGTGTTCCAGCGGATCTGGGACGCTGAAATTATCGACACGATCGTTCGCGAAACCAACCGCTATGGGCGTCAAGTATGCACCACCGCGAATAAACTTTGGTGCGATATTAACGGTAATGATATATGGACATTTCTGGGTTTGCTCATGCTGCAAAGCATACAAATACTCCCGGTTGAGCGGGAGTATTGGTATCCGTGCATGGAACTGCTCAAAGTCGGAAATTTCCACAATATCATGCCGTATAAAAAATTCTTGCTGATAAAAAAATGTTTACACTTTGTAAACAATAACACCCTGAGGACGGCAAATGATGAAGACAAAAAACTTGAAAAGATTTGGCCCATCATTGAGCACCTAAACCGCAAATTTAGCTCTTTGTACCTACCCGAGCGGTACATAGCCATTGATGAGTCCCTTCTGCTTTGGAAGGGACGACTATCCTTCGCCCAACTTATTGCAACAAAAGCGGCTCGGGTAGGCATAAAGAGCTACGAATTGTGCGAATCGCGTACGGGCTACCTATGAAAGATGCTCTTATACACAGGAAAAAGCGATAAGTCACAACCGGCTTATGAAACAACTGCGAATTATGGTAAGCCAGAGGGGGCGACATCAAAAATTGTTCATAACCTGGTACGGCCTTTGCTAAACAAAGGCCATACTCTGGTTATGGACAATTTTTACAACTCGCCCCTACTATCACGCACATTAAAAACGAAAAAAACGGACACAATGGGCACACTCCGCTTAAAAAGAGAGTTTGTCCCGGAAATATTAAAGAATTTATCCAAATCAAATATACGGCAGGGTGAGGTCATATATAGCCAAACTGAAGACTTGACCATCTCAGTTTGGCATGACGCCAACATAGTGGCTATGATATCAACGTATCATAGCCCAGTAGTCGGTGAAAAGGAAAAACATTGTACCTACAGGTACAAACCGCAGGTTGTGCTCGATTACAATATGACCATGGGTGGCGTCGATAAGAAGGACCAGATGCTGCAGGCGTTCCCCGTGGAAAGAGTGCGCAACCTTGTCTGGTATAAAAAACTGTTCCGCCGGCTACTGAACGTGTCTATATATAATGCTTTTGTTATATAGCGCAGAGAGCGGTGCTTAAGGTAATGCTGTCCGAACCGTGACGCTACTCCACTAGTCTGTTATACTCCCGATGTGAGGTCCTGACCGTTCGGCAGCTCTTTATCTCAGCGGTCTTGTTGCGTAAGCACTCACAATTACACTTTGATCCCAACCTTAAAAACCAAAAACGCCGTTGTGATAGAGTATGCAAAATTGAGTCGCGTCGGACCGCACTCGCGGGACGGCACTACCACTACATGAGCCCCACCCTCTACAACAGAATTAATAAAACACTCGAAATATACCCCCTACCATATTATAAGTCCAAATTAAAAATCTGTAAATGGCTACTTTCCCTCTCATATGAGGAAACAGAAGACTTACTGCAAACTCCCAGTTAATCAGACAAACACTAATGGAGTCTCCTGTTGCCCGGACTCTTAAGAGCACGGTGACCTCAGGAGCTCCCTCACACGCACACGCATATTCATATTGGAACACGTAAATTACACAGTTCCCACGATCAGGCACACACCTACACAAACTCACACAATGCACACAGGAGTCTCCTGTTGCCCGGACTCTTAAGAGACCGGTGTCCTCAGGAGCCCTCTTCCCCACTCTAAAATACACACGCACACACACACACACACACACTCACCCAAATGATACCCATTCATAGCACCTTCCAAAAGTCATTTATTAATTATTTCTTGCGTTAATCTACGTCACCTATAAACTGGATCCGTGCTCTTATTTTTACTTTGTTTTTCTATGTTTAACTTCACTTTCATAATTAACTTTAAGACCACTAAATGTTTATACTACTACCTACCTCTATAATTTATTTATTTATGTTGTGTCAAGGAGGCGGGCGATGCGGCAGCTTCACAGTTTTAAACTTTTGCTGTCTCATCGTTCATTTGTAACTTACTGTATCATGTACATTGTTCTAAATAAATTATTTGTATTTCTATTTGTATTTGTTATTCACAACCACAATAAAAACAGCAGCCAGAGGCAATTCAGGGTAGCTTTGGCAAAGGAGATCCTCAAGAAGGTGCAGGTTCAAATACATGATCCTCGCACAGAACTGAGACGGACGAGCCATTTCCCAATCAAAGCCAAGACAAGTCGAAACCGGTGCAAAATGTGCTCGATGATAAAAGTGCAGACGCGCACTGTCTTTAAATGTGACACCTGCGATGTCGGCTTATGCATCGTCGGATGCTTTCGAGAGTTCCATTTATTGGAGAAGGATTAAATTATTCCTTTCATCTTAACTCTTTTAACACCTTCATGGCCCAAGACGCAGGTGCCAGTCTGCAGCACGTTCAGCTCTGCTGGGCAGAGAGCTTGGCAGTGAGTACGTTAAATGGTATCCTTAAGTGCGCTAATCTAAAATGGTCTTATTTTCATAGTAGGTACATTCTTACGAAGCCACTCTGAATGCCTCACGGAATACCTACGCAGTAGTAAGTAGACTTAATCTTGTCTAATAAAGTCTACTCTCACCCTAATCCTTAACCTAGAACGGTCTTGTCTGATAATATATAGTCTACTCTACGTACGCCCAAACTAACTTGTCGATTTTAGATCCTCCCTTCAATAAAAATAGCTTACAATTATATCTGAAACTCGACGCCAAGCAAGTGAGATTTTGTTATTTTGTCGTATTTTGTTTACTAACATGCTCCATTCAAAATGGATAAACCATAGGTAGGCATAGTTATTTTAATGTTTATAATTAAAAATAAGACAAAATGGTTTTTATTGATTCTGTTCAAGGCCAATTATTTTCATTTCGATGTTTTTATAGTGGATTTTGCATGTATTCTATTATTAAATAGGTACTTAAGTAAAATCTGTGATTGTAAAATTATACGGGTCTAGTTAAAAATAAGACAAAATGGTTTTTATTGATTCTGTTCAAGGCCAATTATTTTCATTTCGATGTTTTTATAGTGGGTTTTGCATGTATTCTATTATTAAATACTTAACACTACAGTACACGCGCGGCCTACTTTAGTAGACCAGGGTAACTCTTTTTGCAATAACTTTTTAACTAAGCGCGCTAGAAACTAGTGATTCCAGGTAATCCTCGTCTGATATATTTGTCACAACCTCAGTACCCCGTGCGACCTCAGCGCGTTACGCAAGCACAAGCAGTTTGGCGCCAAAAGTGCGGGCCTACTAAAGTAGGCCGCGCGTGTATTGGTGTACCAAATTCAGGTATGTAACTTTTAATGTATTATTGATTTATAACGCTATAACAATGTTTTTTTGTACAAAAATATATATTTATAAGTATGTATATCAAACGAATATTATTTATAAGTATGTATATCAAACGAATATTAATTATTTATTAGTTGCAAATTGTAAATGTATTTCTTTTTTCCTAATTTAGTACTTTTTTACAGATTTTTGTCATGGATGATCTACAAGTGGAGAGGTGGCTGCGAGAGGTAGAAACTGAAGATGAAGAAGTGATTCAGAGTGCAGATGATGAAGTTCAGCCAGAGCCAGACTTGCAGGCCCTAGTCCACGAGTCAGAACGTAAAAATGAAGAGGAAAGATTGAGCGAATCAGACGAAACATCAAGTTCAGAAGACGCTCAACTCTCGGAACTTTCATACAGAAGGCACGGTGCAGTCTATAAATCTACGAACGGAACTATTTGGCAAAAAGATGTTCCACCAGCCACGCGAACTCGACCCTCGAATCAACGCTCTAGTAATCAACCAAATGAACGCCTCCCCCAAAAAAATAGTCAGACGTAAATTTTTACACGAATTGTCCTTCAATTTGATGAAACTGCTTTTGATTCGGCGGGCATCCATTGAAACACTTCCCCGACAACTTAAATTTAGAATAATAGCACTTTTAGGCAGCACAGTTCAAGAACCCCAAGAGTCCCAACACGATTTGACTACAAAGATAGGACAAGTTGGTCGATGTGCACTCTGCTCGAGAGCCCGAAATCGGTCGACAAAAAAGTGGTGCAAGACTTGCAATATATGGATTTGTCCCGATCACCAAGCAGTAGTATGTCCTGAATGCTACGAAAATAAAGAAATTTGTAACTAAAATTAGTTTTAAGTTAGAAAAAAACAGGTTGATCTCAGAAGTGCCATTTTTGTTCCTTTTTCTTAGATATTTACAAAATTGTTGATTGTCTAGTATTCATAGTAATTTATCTAAAATGTAACGTTGTAAAACGAAGTAAAATAAATAACTTTTCCATTCCATTTCTTGTTTTAATCAGAAAGTTAGGAATATACAATATATTGACATTTTAAAATGGCCTAATATAGTGGGCCACGCGTGTACTCATGTAAAAAAAAGGGGCGCGTGTACTGTAGTGTTAAGTAAAATCTGTGATTGTAAAATTATACGGGTCTAGTTATAAAAATAAAAAAAGTTATTAAATAAATACAAAACAGTATGTCATTTTGTACGTAGGTACTTACTTTCCCTATATTAAAATTCATTCTTGCAGATTTTTGAGATATTTTGTAGGAACTGTTTATTGTATTAATGCAGTCAGTAGATAGATATTTACGCTGCTGATATGTCACATAATTTTGTTTTAGTGCATTATCAGATACTTTTCATTACTCATACTCGGAAAGTAAGTCGGCAGTTGCCTGGGAAGCGGGATGAAAGTAATACTTTTCATCCGAAAAGTAATAACAAGTAGTGATAGCTGTCACCTCATATTTTTAGGAACCATGCATTCAAACTTTCTATACAGCCAACTTCAACTTCTTGTGAAATAGCTTCTGCATCTGGTTTGACGCAATTCATACAGCACTCAATTACAGAGTGATGTATACTTGAAATAACTTAGAAGTGAAATATCATACTATAGTTTACTTTCAACAATTTCTTTAAAATAAATTTCTGCAAAAAAAAATTTAAATGATGAAAATTATTGGTAGAATAGTTCTCGGTATTCTACCATGGTAGAATAGCGAGAGCAGTGGCGTAGCTATCATAGGGCAAGGTGGTGCAGTGCATCAGAGCCCCGGAGCTCAGGGGGCCCTTTGAAGCCGGAGATTTTTTTTACCTACATGTAAGTTTACAAATGCCAAATAAACGAATAATGAACACGTAGGCTCTAAAACAAATTAATCAAAACTAGGTATTAGGTAAATAATTATCCCCATTTAAAAGCCGAAAAGTGTTTTGAAACGCCGCCCGACCGGCGCGGCGTCGCTCTATCATAATAAGTTGTAATGTATTACACATACGATTCAGTTTCCTTTATTAAAATTTTGTCGTTTAGTCTCAAAGACGTTAAACGCGCATACCTTTAACGCCACGCCGCGCTACTGTCAAAGAAACGCCGAATTACTCTCTAGGCAGAATTATTCTGTGATGATTAGGTACATTGATTAAATTACTGACGAACTTTACTTTCCACCGCGCTCGCATCATTACCAAATAAGCTGTTTTGTTGAGCTTCTTTACTAAACATTGACAACCAATGTAGGAAACTTTCAGTACCTACATAAGTAATGCTAATTTCTAAAATTACCTACGATAGTTATTGAGAATTATAAAAAGAAAAAAAGGAACTTAGCGGTGATTTAGAGCGAACAATTCTCTAAACTAATAGAATAAGTTATGTAAGGTTAGTTAGCTTATTATCGGCGGAGGTCGACCCAAAAACACGTAAATTAAAAAAAACAATGTAACTTTTACTGCAAAAATGTAACATTTCACAAAACGAAACGTAACTTACGACTCAAGGGCCCTGGCAGCACTGCTAAATAGCCACACACCAAAGAGAATACAATAACTTAAGAAGTTGAAGTTGATGTTTGTGTTTGGTGATGGTGTTGGTGGTAAACTTTGTATTTTTGTAATACCCAATACCCATGTAATACCAAAGAGAATACGATAACTTCGGTAACACTAACACATTCTTCAGTTTAATTTAGATTATCCGTGTGTATTTTGTTTGCTGTGTATTCCCGTAATCTTTCGCATAAATTTATCATCTACGCTTTGCTCATTTATTGTATTTGATTTCATCTGAATACACTTCAAAATATGGAAGCGGAACAAACTCCTGCAGCATTGCAAAGAAAACTTTATTTTCTACTTGAGAAACTTCAAGAATATGCCCGAGAACTACCACCGTAAGTTGTACTCTTCTTTACACTTACCAAGTAGTCAATAACGTCACATTCCATAAGCCAAGTGCAGCCAGGTAATCAACGTAGGAGGAACATTACCATCTTTACCTACTAGGTACCTAGCAAGTAGGTGTTCTTAACATGTTTTTAGTCAAGCAGCAAGAGAAACTACCTCCAGTGAGACAACAGTTGAGTAAAGAAGTACTTTTTAGGGGTTCCATACCCAAAAGGTAAAATGGGACCCTATTACTAAGACTCCACTGTCTGTCCATCTGTCACCAGGCTGTATCATGAACTGTGATAGTGAGAGAGTTAAAATTTTCACAGATGCTATATTTTTGTTGTCTAAAACAACAAATACTAAAAAAACATAATTAAATATATTTAAGGGGGCTTACAACAAACATGATGGTATGGAACCCCTCATGCCCAAGTCCTACTTGTACTTGGTCGGTTTTATTATATTTAGCCATGCCTGTCCTATTGTTGAAGGACCAGGAGAGGATGGTGGATTGATAGGCATGATAAGGTCATGGTCTCTTAGCCATGTATGGGTTGGGCTCTTGACTTGATACACAACCATTATTATTATGTTCTTCTGTTTCAGGCAGTACCAAATGAGAGTGCCCATTGAACTTCTGTCCGGCCTGGCTAACTGCCTCCTCAACGACACGGTGTTTGAAATAGTGAAAGGGTTGATGGAAATCCAGCATGTTACTGAGAAACATTTGTTTCAACAGAGGCTACATGTTATTAGTCAACATACAGGTAATGATGGGGGATCTTGTGATGGAACTCTCACTGGCAGATAGGGGCCATTCAAGTATGTTGTAAAGATAAAAGATAAAAGATAAAAATCATTTATTTTACCCAAAAAACAAACAAAGTTAAAATGGTACATACAATAATAAAAACTAATAAGTACTTAAATCTAAAAATTTCTTCATACTTTGGGTAAAAAGGGACCCTAGCTCAGCATTTTGCAGTATAAGGCAATTGCCCAATACTGCGCTGGTTTTCAGTTAGGGTCCCTATGAGTGACGAAAATACATTACACAAAGATGACAACTACAAACTTAACATGGTTTAATAAAATTTTATTAATACCATCAAAAAACATCACAAGAAAAAATAACACAAAAACAGTGAATAATAAAATAAAATAAAACTATCATTTTAATTGTGCTGATTTTAGTACAGTCACCAGCATAAATATATGACTATGGGCAGCGCTGCAAAAATATCTGATTATCCATTGATAGTATAATTATGTGACGATACGTAGCCGGTAAAAATATGTGATGATTTACACCCGGCATAATAATCGTTTGCCTTGTAACAGCATAAATATCGGATCGGACGGGAAATCAAAATTATGTGACAATTCAGCAGCGTAAATATCTATCTACTGTAAAAGCAAAATTATTGGATCACATAAACTGCAATAATATCTGACACAACTAGAAGTCAAAAATGTCAACGAATGAACTTTATCTGCCTAAACATAGAGGCGTAATTTGAGCGAAACTGTATGACGCTTCTCGAAAAGAGTATCAACCTGTCATTGGATATCACCGTCTCACGTTTTATGGCATGATATTATATTAGCATTTTATCATTTTAGTCGTTGGCGGTCAGTGTTATGTTATGTATGATTATCTACCTAAGATCCGAATGCGTAGTAAACTGGTGATATCAAGTGTGTCAAAAAAGAATTAAAATTATTTAATTTAATTTAATTTAATTTTTTTTTGTAGGTTTACGAAAAGTTTTATATACAGGTTCTTACATCTTTAAATGTTATACAAAATACTAATATGCACGAAAATTTAGAGTTACAAAATAGAGACATTATAGGTAACTATAAATAAATAATTGCTATGTGCACAAACCGCTTGTAGGTAAACACATTATAACGGATTGTTATAAAAAACAATGATATAAATCCAATATTTCACTTTCACATTTATTTATTCTTTCTTGTAAACGTATTATTCAATTTCGTCTCTAGGGACGAAAAGTATAACTTTCATCCCGCTGTGACATATGACAAGTAATGACGACTAATGACATGTACAAAACAAATGACTGCTGTCACCTCACTTTTATCATAAACCATGCATTCTACCTTTCAATACAGCCACTCAACTTCAACTTCTTGTGAGATAGCTTTTGCGTCTGGTTTGACGCAATTCATAGGGCCATTCAATTACAGCGTAATGTAAAATAAAAATAAATTAGAGGTACCATATTATAATTTACTTTCAACTATTTCGTTAAAATAACATAGATTTTGCCAATGTTATTTAGTGTAACGAAATGGTGAATAAATAAATACTGAAATACTGAAATACTTTGGAAAAATATTTACCATTTTTTAAATGATAAAAAAATTAATGGTAGAATAGTTCTCGGCATTCAAAGACTTACCAAGCTTTAACATTATGGAGCGTGTATTCTTTGTTAAAAACAATACACAATGTACATTTAAAGGATTTCGAGAGACTAACATCGTTTCTTAAGAGACAAAATGATGGATTTAACAAAAAAAATACAATGTTTTCGCTCAAAAGGGTACCTGGAAAGAACTTTTCACTATCTATAACCAATAATTGCTCTAATTTGACCATAGACTTTAAATAAATATCTGTCCTAAGTTGTTGATATATGTAAAATAAATAATTTTTTTTTCATATGCTCATTCATATTTTTACTTTCCTTGTATTCGTAATGAAAAGCACAGTGTTTACCTCGGGTGAAAGAAACATTTAGTCTCTCGGAACTAGTAGCGCCCTCGTTACGCTCGGCCGCCAAACCCCGTCTCGGGACTAAATAAGTTACTTTCATCCCTTGGGTAACAATGTACTATTATTCTTCTTCTTTATTCTTCTTTATTAGGGATGACATTGTTTTCGTTATAGCGGGTATTATTCATTCTCCACAATGAGACTCGACCATCCGCTCTTGATTGGAAAACGTTTTTATCAAGAAACGCGACATTTCTAAAATCAAAATTTATGTATTGACTGTTAATTGTTTCAGATATTATTGCAGTTTATGTAATCCGATAATTATGCTATTACAGTAGAGAGATATTTACGCTGGTGAAATGTCACATAATTTTGATTTCGTGCATTATCAGATACTTTTACTCGGTCCGATCTGATATTTATGCTGTTATAAGGCAAACGATTATTATGCCGGGTGTAAATCATCACATATTTTTACCGGCTACGTGTCGTCACATAATTATACCATCAATGGATAATCAGATATTTTTGCAGCGCTGCCCATAGTCATATATTTATGCTGGTGACTGTACCAACATAAGAAAAAAAAAATTATAATTTAACCAACTACTACCAACATACGCGACAGAATTTGGACGTACGCCGCCAGCGCCGTTCGGCGCGGTATTTATTTTTGCTTGGAAATCAAATATTATGTAAGCACTATAGGGGGGCGGGGTGTCTTGTCTTTGCTTATTTTTGATGACATGGGGGGTAGGTAGGGGTGTCGATCAATCTGCTTACGTAATACTTTAACGGCCCCATAGCAGTATGTGCTATAACATCAGAGGCAGATCATCATCATGATCATCACCCACAGCCGTATTTTACCCACTGCTGGGTATACTCCTGGGAGTACAATATCATAGAACACTTTTATTTTAGGAAAATAACTATGATTCAATGCAATTAAAAATTGAAAATCCATGCTAATGAGTATAAAATACAAAAGAGAATGGAACATTTTGAAATGATTTTATTTGCAGTCAGATCTTTGTATACATATACATACAATAATGCTGGACAATCCACACAGTATTATCTAGCCCCCAAGATAAGCAGAGCTTGAGTTATGGATACTAGATGATGGATGGGTTAATACAATACAATAATGTGTTTATTTATTCCAGCGGAAATCAAACACATGATAAACACTACACCAGAAAATCAGCAAGATATCCAGAAGAATATTCTACTACCCAGGCACAAGGAGGAACTGAGACAGACAGACATGAAGCTAGTGTTTCAACTAGATCAAAAAGTAAGTTGGTGTTTCTCACCTCACCAGTCTACATATATTGGTCCACTGCTGGACGTAGGTCTCCTCCGGATAAGCACCTTATTGGCTTTTATCTCATGAAGGTAATGCCCATAATCCCCAGGCTGGGCATGCGGGTCGGGGATCGCATTTCATTGGTAGATTTGTGGTCCGCTGCACCACAATACTACCAAGGCTGCCCGCCCCCCGGTGGATATCCCTTAGTGGTGTGACCTTCCATCACACTAATATTATAAATGCGAAAGTTTGGATGGATGTATGGATGGATGTTTGTTACCTCTTCACGCCAAAACTACTGAACGGATCGGGCTGAAATTTTGCATACAGGTAATTCTAATCCTGGAATAAAACATAGGCTACTTTTTATCCCATAAATCTGTTCCCGTGGGATGAAAATGACCTTTTAATGTTTCCATAGGAACAACGCGTGCGAAGCCGCGGGGCGCAGCTAGTAATATAATATATCAACATTTATAACATCTATTTCATGCAATAAATTATTAATTGATTGGCCTCTTACGACACCCGCGGGAAGAGTTGGAGTGGTTCAAATTCTAAGGCACTACACAGCTAGTGTTTCTAGAAACTACAATCAATAGTTCAATAATAAATAAAAAATAATAATAAATAATGCTGGACAATTCACACAGCATTATCTAGCCCCAAGTTAAGCAGAGCTTGTTATTGTGCATTATATAATAGGGTATATGCATCGATTTTTTTTATTGTTTTAATCGATTCTTTAGGTCATTATTTAACCGAGAAATGATAAGACGCTCACTGAATTTCGCATTAACAAGGTAAAAAAAAACAAATCAAAACTACAACCATTTTCGGGTGATAAAAACGCTGTCATATTGGCGCCCTGTTTATTTGACGTCGCCGTTCACACTTAATTAAAACCTTTTGTGACGACCTCGATAGTGATCATCTCAGGAAAAAGGTTTTCCGAAAATACTGAAAATAATCGACAATACGAAATGTGAAGTGGGCAGAATAGTGTCAAATCATGGTGCAGCAAGCAGAATAAAATAAGAAGAAATGTGTACAGTGATGTCACGTCCGCTCTAGTCAATGGCGTAGCGTTTTGAAATTTTGCGATTGAGGTTTAAAATATAAATTTTTCAATGGTTAAATTCTACAATAAAAACATCTCAAAATGCAAAAATATGCAGATATGTTTCTATATCAATAGAGAATACGTATATATTTTTTTAGCCATTTTGAAATCACATGCATAATATTAATTAAATAGGATACTACTGGCTCAGTTGTGTATTGGTTTCTCGATCAGGGAGAGGCCTTTGCCCTCAACCTCAACTTCAACAGCCTGGTCCACTGCTGGACGCCTGCAAAAAATAAAAAATATTTGTATATAAAATATTATGCTGGACAATTCACACAGCATTATCTAGTCCCAAGCTAAGCAGAGCTTGTGTTATGGGAACTAGATAACTGATATACATAATACAATACGCTACATAAATAGATATTTTTTATTATACATAGAAAAACATCCAGAACGCCCTGAACAAATGTCTGCAGATCGTACACACATTTGTCCCGAGGCGGGAATCGAACCGCAACCTCCTGCGTCGCAGGCAGACCTTCGCCCACCGCGCCACAGAGGTCGTCAAGATAAGGACCTTATATGCCTTTATCTCATGAGGGTATTGCCGCCTACTACCCCTACACTGGGCATGCAGGCAGGGTTAGCACTTGCGTGGAAAATTACAAGCTCCTGTCGGATCCTCTTATTCTGCATTAGCTTTCTCCTTACATTTTAAGCTATTGCATAGCTTCTATCGCGGGCTTTGATCGTGGAGACCGAATCCAGAAATTCCGTAACGAAAATAACCTAACACCCCCCACTCCGACCGGCACGTCGGAGATACTTTTTAGTTTTGCCATCTATCGATGAATAGCAGAACTATAATTGCATAAGTTGATAAAAATGCTATGCAATAGCTTTACCGCGGCATTCCCCGAGTGTCACACATCTTTTTTTTTTAATTTTACTTTCTACTTGTTCCCTTTAAAGTTATCGAGTACTAGCTGCGCCCCGTGGCTTCGCACGCGTTGTTCCTAGGGAAACGTTTAAATGTAATTTATATCCCACGGGAACTGATTTACGGGATAAAAAGGAGCCTAGTAGTGGTAGAAGAGTAGTTTGATTACAGGATTAGAATTACCTGTATGTATAATTGTATTATGTATATCAGTTATCTAGTACCCATAATAAGCTCTGCTCAGCTTGGGGCTAGATAATGCTGTGTAAATTGTCCAAGTACTGAACAGATTGGGTTGCAATTTAGATTTCAGATTGGGTTCTAGACCTAGAATAAAACATCAACTACTTTTGAATTCAAAAAAAGGGAGAGGCTCTTTAATTCATATTTTTAATCAGTTCACAGAAACTAGTCTATTATAATAACATTATAAGTTGTTTATTGGCTTTACTAATAATATAATTATATAATATACTTTTTAATACTGTTTATTTTCTTTCCAGGTAAGTGATCAGCAGTTGACATTGGAGCAAGCCGGTGTCCCTGGATTTTACGTGACAAACAAACCATTAGATATTAAGGTTCAAATGCATCTACTAGATTTTATATTAAGGTTAAGTAAATTGGAGATTCCGTAATTTACTTGTGAGTAGATTTAATAAAATATATTGAAGGAAGGTACTTGAGTTCAGGCATCGCTTATGACGAATTTTAACGGCATACAGAATGTACCTTTATACTTAACTATACGTATCCATCGAGCATGTAGAATGTTAATAAAGAAACCAAGACACAATAATCAAAAAATCACTTGCGTCGAGTTTCAGATGTAATTGTAAGCAATATTTATTGAAAGAAGAATCTAAAATCGACAAGTAATGTAAATTACGTATAAAAGGACGCGCCAACAAAGTTAATTTTAGGTTAAGTTAAGTATAAGGGCGGTTTGTTTACTAACAATCTACATGCTCGATGGATACAGTATATGTATTTAGTTGTAGTCGAGAGTAGCAGGAAGTAAGGGCACGGTCGCACTGCCTTGGATAGATGTCTACTACTACCTACTCTACTATTAGTAGACGGCATATTAGCAGTACGGCAAGCACGGGGATTGTTAGTCGTAGAATAGAGAAAAAATATGTCACGTTCTTATCTAATGTAATGCGTAAGTAATTTGAAATTCATTCCTTCAACTTCAATAATGTACGCAATGTATGACAAAGCAATGCATTTAATGTCTATTCGACCCTGGATAACAATCCCTGTGCTTCATGGTAGCTAGGTGCGTGGGCTTTATATTATTGTTAGGTACTTGAATTAGAGAAGCAATGCAGAAGACCTAAAACGGCACTAAAATGTTGCCGGCCCCTTGAAATTGTGAAGTTGGCATCATTATCAGTCTTTTCAATTTAGTTTAATTTTGGCGACATTCTAATTGACATGAATTGTATTGACGTGTTTTCCGATTTTAAACTCGGTTAGAGTTTAACATAAAACAGCTGCTAAGTAGTAATTATTTCTCAGTCTGACTTATGTCAATAGAAGAAGATAAAGTGAGCTAAGTTAGCACACTTTTATCAATAATGGTAAGTCACAGGTCTTAGCACTGCGCTAATCTTCCTACCATCCTGCAATGCGGCCGTAGCTGGGGATTAGATCACACCATTCATTTAAATCGGCTGGGCATTGTTGAATCATTATGGCTTCCTTTCCGTTGGTACGCCCAGCAAGTTGCACCACAAAGTGTTTGTTTAAACGAGCTAGCTAAGCATCTGTGATCCAAAACTGTTGAATAGATGTAGATAGTTATTATGAAAGTAGATAGTGTTTTTGTTGTGAAGTTTGTGAAGATGAGAGACATCCTAAGAAGTCTATGGTTTAGATTTAGAAAGTTATCTCAGGAACTACAGGAGCGAGAACACGGTTCTCGATTAGCACCTATTTTGTCTCTGGTGTCGTCGTTATAAATTGGGTAGGAAAAAAAAATGAAAAAATGAAAATTATATGAGTACCTGAGTAATAAGCTAAATTATCCTGTATGAGTGATATAATCTAAGCTATGTTTAATAGAGCTGATATGTGAGGGAAAGGTGTCTGTCAGGAAAGCGTTCTGTGGAAAATTATTTATTTTTATCAGTGTGTAAAATGGCCTGACATCAGCTAAATTACCGTGAGGCATTATAAAAGTGTTCATTACTCAATAATTTGATGTTTAACTTAGATATTGTAATGGACATTATTAAAGTACCTACTTGTTTGTAGGTAGTATGTGGTTTTACTGAAATAAATTGCGTAAAATGAGTCATGCTACCATTTTATTTAATTCAGACTTATGATGATCTTTTTCGTAGTATATCTTCGGGCTCGGGTTCAGTTTCACCTGATATAAAACTTATAAATATGTATTCTGCAAAAAAAAAAGAGTACGTTACTCAACAAATGACTGTTACAGCTGTGTTTAAACGTGTCTAACAGCGGACACGTTTAAACACAGTATTTTGCGAAAAGTAAGACTACATAGTAGGTACGTTTACAGAATTTAAGACCGTATGACTGTCATTACAAGAAGTAAGTACCTACAGCGGCGTAGGCTTAATAATAAGATCGTA
Source organism: Eupithecia tripunctaria (assembly GCA_955876795.1). Classification (NCBI taxonomy): domain Eukaryota; kingdom Metazoa; phylum Arthropoda; class Insecta; order Lepidoptera; family Geometridae; genus Eupithecia; species Eupithecia tripunctaria. The sequence goes on from OY041604.1 coordinate 12,335,219, forward strand.
TTGAAACCATACTGAGGACGGAAACTCATTTTAGTCGCTTTGTGTGGTATTAGTATCACTGCAGCCTTGCCAGACCTTCTATGAACGCCAGTCGCCAGTTATTGTGTTCTGCTCATTGCACCCCTGTAGCTGCGTCGTTCATATTTCGCTGAAACCTATGGAACCCTTAAAAGCTCAGTAGGTCATTACATTTAAAGTCGGTGGTGAAACACTCATGTCATTCTACTATTATGGATTCTATAATTTCTTGGAATGTTACGTAAATTTTTATTATGGGTTATTTATTTAATTAATGGCACATACGTCCTGTCAATTAGATAGTTCGTAATCGTAAGTGATAAAACCACTCAAGTTGTTATAGCATCAATGTCAATAATACTTTTTTCTGCTAAAGCCCTCACCATTACTCTTTAAAATTCCTAACAGAACGTTCGTCCTCAAATGAAATAAAATAAACGTATCCTAAGAGAAACCCAGGTGACTTTAAGAATGTTCATCACAAAGCTCTTAAAAAATGCTATGAAATTGACAGAATACCAAAATGTTGTGGAAGCCTTCGACGGGTCCAGAATGGTCAGAAGCCTAACGGGATCGTATGTGCTAGAAGTTGAAATCACATCCGACAACCGTACTAAAATAAAAATTAATAAACTCGGTCTCGTCTCTTTTATGTCTTGGAGCTGCCTCTACATTTATTGCGCTTACGTAGCGCAAAGCGAGGATCAGAGTATCCTCAGAAACTTGTATCAGACTAAGCTGAGACACTACGGCGATGATTTCGAACGAATATCCTCGTTTTTATACGTTGTTCTGAGCATGTACTTCATTCCGTTTCACCTCAACGGTAACACTAGTATTATACAAAAGCTACACGACCTCGACATCTTGATCAGGAACGCGGGAGGTCAACTCGACTACACTAAAATTGCAAGAAGATCCCTCCTTATCGCTGTCACGCAAACCTGCGTTTACCTGTTCAGGATGGGTTGTATCTGGGTATCGATCAAAAAAGTTACCCGCGTAATGCCCGCAGAAAAAATCTTTCAAGTGGTATACTCCGACGCCCAAGCGATAATTATGACTTCTATCTTTTGTTTCTTCATGATTATGATGCGAGATAGATTCGATTGGATAAACAAAACACTGACAGAGATAAGAGAACGAAACTATTGGGAGTACAAAGTATATTCGCGTGGAAAGATGACTCCGAACACCGTGAAAGTTGCCCAAATACAAGAGAAACATATCCGAGAAAAGCTCAAGACCTGCGCTTATGCCTACGGCTTGTTGTTTAAGACTTGTGAGGATATTAGCCATGTTTTTGGCTTTATTTTAGTTATAACATTGCTTCATTATCTGAACTACATTATCTTGTATCTGTTTTACTTTATGGAAGCGACTGCGGCGAGTTTGTTCAACGATTTGCGGGCGTATGTAGACTTCTTGGTGTACGCCTTCTGGGAAATAGCTATAGCGCTCGGTATTATTTTCCTTATTGTCTACGTTTGCGAAACTGTTATGGCAAAAGTAAGTTACCTACTCATAAGTGGTCTAAATCATATTGATTTGTGTTCTTTGCAACAAAAGTAGACTAAAATAACTAATCGAAAAAAAATTCAAAAAGTCTGGTCAAAGATGATTCATTGATACTTTCCTCGATTGTTCGAATCTTGTCATACATACATATATTTATATTAAAAATGAAAATTGAATTGTTACAGGCTAAGCATACGGCTTTTATTGTTCACGAGATTATCAACGGAGATTTCAGTGCGGAAATTAATATCGAGGTAAATTAACCAATTTTCATTATCCTAAATTATTTAAGAATCTGAATCTTTTTTACGCTATAAATGCAATTTGCAGGCAATGCAGTTCTCGGCCCAGTTGCTCCATGAAAAACCAGTTTTTCCGGTATTAGGACTCTTTGAACTAAATTACGCTCTTTTGCAACAGGTAAGTGATTTGTTTTGTAGAATTAAAAGATCATCAAGCTAATATTTTTGATGTGAAAGTTTGGGTGCATGTTTAGATGTTTGTTACCTGTTCACGCTCAAGTCCACAACAGATCGTTTGTAATTTTGGACTAATGAAGTTCTAAACATTTTTTAATCTAACCTATGTTGTCCCGAGAAAAGGTTTCCCCCAAACTACTACTCTAGGAATCACGTTCGTTGGTCAGTCTACCCTCGAAACGTCGAAATCGTCTAGGCTGCCTCCAAATGTTTCGAGAAAAGGGTTGTCAGGCCGCCTACTCTACTTGGCTGTTGTACCTATCTATTTATGGATTCACCGAAAAATGTCAGGATAAGACTTCCTTGGTGGCCAATGGCCATGAATTACATGCTATGAAAATAATTCAGCCTGTTTCGTTGTGTGTACCTACTCATAACGAAATGGGCTGCATTTCTGGCGTGAAGTGGTAACGAACATGCACCTTCTATACAAACTTTTAACATTGAAGAATCAGTGTGATTTGTTTTAAATACATTTTGAACTTTAGTCTTCATGTAATTATTATTATTTCTAGATTCAGATGTCAAAGAGGAATTGTCAGACTTTGAAGGCCTGCCTAGTGATGATTAACTTTACTCGAGTTTATCTTATTGGATACTAAATAGCTTATGATTGTTGATGTTTGTGTAACCCATTCAAATATTTACAGGGAGCACGATCAGTCTCTACATATCTGGTGATTTTGCTGCAGTTCATCACTGAAAACAGCCACGCAGAGAATATGCTAAGATAATTTAAATCTCGTTATTTTAACCTATACCTTCTTGAGGTAGGTATTAAATTAAGATTCAAATAGGTAGGCTACCTCATCACATCACCAATCATACGTCCCCCGCTGAACATGCCTCCCTCTAACAAGGGGGGTTTTGCTATAATGACTTGGCAAGCGGATTCGTATATAATTTTACAGGTTTATCTTTTATTTGACAGCTTTTTGTGTTCGCAGACATTAATCTAAATAACGTGTTTTAGATAAGTATGTTCATTATTTACGATTCACTGTCATTTTTAAAAGCAAACAGTTTTAATACTGACGCATCAGTCCAGATTAACCTGCTCTGCTCCGAATGTAAAGAAACTCTGGAATTAACTTAGTTAGTATTAGTCAAAAATTATAATAAAATACGTAATGAATTAACTTTGTCTTTCTGTATCTAGGTACATACATCCGGAAACTCATACCTACTCTCGTTTCTCCGCCGCCGCCGTTGTTGCCAAGACTATCTCGGTCAATTGTAGGGTTTGACAAAAATACTCTATCTATACGGTGCCTTCAAGAAAGTAATTTTTAGTGAAAATGATGTGGGTAATGCTTGTGCTGGTAGAGGCGGGGTTTTTGGTGTTCCAGTAAAAACGGAGAGTTATGAAGGTACCGGCTGGCTCAGCCATACCTACCACCGCTGCGTGAAGAGTTACCCGGCTATAGGAGTAGCACACTTGCGGGAAATACGAAAAGTACATACTTTTTAGCAATTTTTTTTAGCGATGTAACACTAGACCCTTAGGGTAGTGTACTAGACCCTTAGGGTTCACAATAACATGATTGTGAACCCTAAGGGTCTAGTGTTACATCGCTTTGCATCGTAAACGATGGGGATCGAAACGATTAAGATTAATACCGTCAGGACCCCACTTTGACCGTGTTTAATACCTCTAGTTTCAAAGAAGTCACTCTTTTGTTATTGTATTTTTTTTTATTTGGCCGGTAATAAAAAGAAAATATGTGAAATAAGCGCTCAAAAACTAAAAAAGACAGAATTGGATCAAGAATTTAGTGAGTGAAGATTCAAAGATTTATTATTAAACACATATTTATTTTCGTCAAACATGGCATACCTACAGGTGATATAATTACAAATTATGTGCTTTGGTGGTCGTGCGCAAGCATTGCACGACCTTATCCCATCTTCTCCATTCCACCATAGGACCAGCAAACGCCCAAAATCATACCACACATTTCTGGTCGACATACCACAGTGTCGAACCAAAAAATTCTGCTCTACTTTCATAATATTCACAGCGAAAGAGTGGAATGAACTTCCTGCGTCTATTTTCCCATTGGAGTACAATCTTGGAGTCTTCAAATCTAGGGTAAATAAGTTTCTTCTAGAAAAACGTCCATCCTAGGCTACATCTTCGCTTTCTTAAAGTGAGTTGGTAGCCAAACGCTTGACCATCATAAATAAAAAAAACCTGTGTCGCTAATTAAGCATGCAATAATACAATAAATAACACTAAAATTAAATCATCATCATCCGCAGCCCGACTTCACCCACTGCTGGGTATAGGCCCTCAAATTTTTGTGCCAATACACACGGTCCTGAGCCAAAATTAACAAGTCATCATCATCATCATCAGCCTATATTAGTCCACTGGTAGACATAGGCCTCCCCTAATGAGCATGGAGCCATAAAAATGAAATAATTATATATTTTGTAAAAATGTTTTACCGTACACCGTACTAACTTACTACTACCGTACTAACGTAGGTAGTGGTCAAAGTTTCCTTGTCATGCTACTCAATTTGTATTCCACAAATTGTTATTAAAAAAATGTAAGCCACTTTAATTATTAATGTTTCAGGCTGTTTATTTAATAGCACCTACCTAACTGCTTAAACCACTCAACTTGTAATTGCATTCATTCCATTAATGTTTTTTTCTGCTTAAGCCCCATCATTACTCGATAAAATTCCTAGCAGGACGTTCGTGATATCCTTTTAACACATAAAACGTAATAAAATACATATTCCATAAAGATACCTACCTTTCTAACTCTAAGAATGGCCGTCCCAAAGCTGTTTAGAAATGCTATGAAATAGACAAAATATCAAAATGTTGTGGACGCCAGCCGCATGGCTAATATGGCCAGGAGCCTAACAGGATCGTATGTGCTTGAAGTTGAAATCACTTCGGACAACCAAACTAAAGTGAAAATCAATAAACTGGGTCTCGTCTCTTTTATAACTTGGAGCTCCCTCTACATTTATTGCGCTTACGTAGCGCAAAGCGAGGATCAGAGTATGCTCAGAAACTTGTACCAGACTAAGCTGAGACAGTACGGCGATGATTTCGAAAGAATATCCTCTTTCTTATACGTTGTTTTGAGCATGTACCTCGTACCGTTTTACCTCAGCGGCAACACTGGTATTATTAAAAAACTGCACGACCTCGACATCTTGATAAGAAACGCGGGAGGTCAACTGGACTACGCCAAAATTGCAAGAAGATCCATCCTCATCGCTGTCATGCAAATCTGCATTTGTCTGTTCAGGATCGGGTGTATCCGCGTACTGATCAAGAAAACAAACCGCATAATGCCTGCAGAAAAAATATTTCAAGTCCTATACTCCGACGCCCAAGCGATAATTATGACTACTGTCTTTTTCTCTTTCATGATAACCGTTCGAGATAGATTCGATTGGATAAACAAAACACTAACAGAGATAAAAGACCGAAACTATTGGGAGTACAAAGTATATTCGCACGAAAAGATGACTCCGAGCACCGTGAAAGTTGCCCAAATACAAGAGAAACATATTCGTGAAAATCTCAAGACCTGCGCTTATGCCTACGGTTTATTGTTCAAGATTTGTGAGAATATTAGCCATGTATTTGGCTTTCTCTTATTTATAACTTTGCTTCACTATCTGAACTATATTATCTTGTATTTATTTTACTTTATGGAGGCGACTGCGTCGAGTTTGTTCAACGATTTGCAGGCGTATGGAGACTTCTTGGTGTACGCCTTCTGGGAAATAGCTATAGCGCTCGGTGTTATTTTCCTAATTGTCTACGTCTGTGAAACTGTTATGGCAAAAGTAAGTTACTGTTATCTGATCCAAATAATAATGACTTGTCTTACTTGTACTACTATATAAATAGTACCTATACCTAACAAATTAAGTAGACTATAAAATAACGTAGTACCAATATTGCGACTTTATTTTTAAAATCACGAAAGTGTTTTTTCGAACTCAGTCGATCACGAGCTTCGGTCAAGAATAAATCGGAGGCGATTTCCATGAATTAAATCCCGCTTTATGGTACTCGTATATAATTTAATTGTTTCAGGCTAAACATACGGCTTTCATTGTTCACGAGATTGTCAACGGAGATTTTAGTGCGGATATTAATATCGAGGTAAATATACCAATTAAGTGTAAGTACTAAGTGTATATGATTTAATATTTTGTGAATGAATAGATGCAGAATTCTTTAACATATAAAGAATTCATAATTACTTGGGTACTTAAATCTAAATAAAAATAAAAATGTACAATAGGCGGCGGCCTTATTGGTGGTTATACTGATTATTTATGATTCAGACTAAGCTCTGAACGCATCATTTTTTGCAGGCAATGCCGTTTTCGGTCCAGTTGTTGCATGAAAAACCAGTTTTTTCAGTGTTAGGACTCTTCGATGTAGATTACACTCTTCTGCAACAGGTTAGTGAGTTGAATTAAAATAAACTTTTCTTTCTGTAAAAACTGATCCTTCCTTTCTGATCAGCACACATACTTCCACCGCTGAACTTTTAGGGGCCTCCCCCAAACAAGTACCTTGGGGTTTTATCACTTTCGTTGCGCTTTGCATGCGGGTTGATGACCGCATTGGGGATGTAAAAAGAAGCTGCAATCCTTCCTCTGGTCAGTTCTTTTAGTCAGAACATACTACATTAACGGCTAGAGTTGGCGGGGTAGATTCTTACGCAGCTTCTATTCTATTCTGTCAGAAAAACGCGTGGAAATTGCGGGTCCAATCTAGTAACGAGATCGTTGGGCGGTAGCAATATATGAAGAAGGAGATTGCTCTTCCGGTATAATCTATTTCTGGATTCGCCGAAAAATGGCATATTATGACTTTATTTTTCCTTATTGCTCTAGTGGTCATAAATCAGGTGTCACAAAGTTTCGCTTTTGTTTAAATTATGTTTATAACAATACGTGCCTTGAATGGTAGTATCTACTAACCTTGAAATTGCAAGGAAAGTGGTCGTTCCTAAAATATGAGGTCGGCCTAGTAATACCAACTAGTGGTACCTATCTACAAGTAAATAGGTAATTTTTATTCTAACATGATGCTACTTAACCTTGCGCATTGTTTTGGTGACGTTATGGAAAATTTGTGAGGTTAGGTAAATTACCTACATACATTGTTAGGGAATGGTTTCTACTCTGTTGACAACAAAACTCACAATCGTTAAAATGTTACCAACGCTTTGAAAATCTCAAATAGAACTGTGTGTCTGTCTACCATGAGTTGTCACATCCAACTATGACAACTCATGGTAGGGTAGACACACTGTGTTTACCATGAGTTGTCACAGTTAAATCGCCTGACGTTACTACAGTAAGTATTAACGGAAATACGCCTACGCGACCCATAAGGCACATTTTAGGTCCTAACTAACCGCTATAGGCCCTTTAGAAGTTTGTATACATTTATCACTGCAGTCGCTAGCGAGTATAGATTGTAAAAACTCATGGTAGGCACACTGGTACTTTTTTGCTGGCTGGTTAGTTTAGGTTTTGTGTTACCCGATACGTTTAGATCAGTAGGTTTGAAGAGGTAATAAACATGCATCTATCCTTTAAAAGTTACCCTTTTAAATACTAGTACTGTTTTCGGGTTTGAAGGTAGCCTATTGATTTTGTGCTCAAATAAAGTGAATTTGAATTTATAACTTTAATCTAATAGTCAACAAAACACACAGTAGCCAATTATTGTTCTTTATAATATGAGACGCTTTAAGCTTATTTGTACCCAATGGAAGGCGTGTGGTGCCGGCGGCATAGAATTTGCACCAACCCCAACTCTTCCCGCGGGTGTCGTAAGAAGCGACTAAGGGATATCTACCGGGGGCGGGCAGCAGCGCCTCCTGCGGAACAATTCTATCACCAAGCTGCGGTCCCCAACCTGCATGCCCATGGGTGTATGGGCATTACCCCCCCATTATATAAACGCTGACAAGGCGCTCATCAGGGGGAGGCCTGCGTCCAGCAGTGGACTAATACAGGCTGTTGAGTTTGAGGTTGAGGTACCGAATGGAAACTAGTATGGGTTAAAAAAGCTAATGTAAGTTTAGTATTATTTCAAGTCTAATTAGTCGTAGAAATTTCACCCGAACGGTGACTTCCATATCCACCTAGCCTTCTAAAACTTTCGCATTATAATATTATTAGTGTACTTTGTATCTAAATCCAAATCATTTTTGATTATTTTGTTGTACTAAGTAGGTACCTAATTTTTTACATATCGACATATCTTGTGATTTTGCTTCAGTTCATCAGTGAAAACGGCCAACAAGAGAATAATGTTAAGTTGAAATAAATCTCGTAATTTAAACAGTTTTTTTCTTATTCACAATTTTTTTGAACAGTTTTTGTCCTGAGTAGAGTAGATAAAAATTACATAAATTCGTCATCGAATGCGTGCGAGTAGGTATAATCTAATCATGAATCCTATAATACCACAATTTCAATGTTTTACGCTATGTTGCAATATTTTCTATTGTAGCCTAGACGAAAATTTGCTAAACTAGGGGCTGATTGTTTTGTAAAAGCTAAGTAAAAGTGTTGAGTGATTTTTGTGTTTCTGCTATTTTACAAATAAAGTGAATGAATTACTCTCTAACACCTTCATGGCCTAAGACGCAGGTGCCAGTCTCCATCACGTGTAACTGCGGCGCGCCTCTGCGGGTCGCACCGCAGAGGCTGGGCAGTGAATACGTTAATTAAACAGTTTATAAAATATAATTTTGGCTCAGATTTTCCTGCTCAGAATGAGAAAAACTCTGAAACCAAGTTAGTTTTCATTAGGAATCAAAATAAAATATATAAGTAGTTAACTTCATATTACTTTAAGTAGTAGGTAAAATCCGCATATTCCGGATGTGCTTTATTTCAGTACCTATAGAATATCCGGAAACTTTTATCTCTAGTGACACGCAAAAAACAACCAATTTTCCGAGCAAATTGCTTATAATTGTCAGTTCCAGTTCCTTGCAATCCGAAGGTTTGCACCAACCACCATGACCTTACGACCCTCGAGGAATCGGACCGAGCCAAACGGAAAATTTATATAAAATACTCTCATAACTTACATAGGCAACACGCGGAGCGCGCGTTTTCGCAGTTTCTCCGCTGATAATGTCAAACCGCCGTTGACAAGACTAGCTCGGTCAATTGTAGGGTTTGACAAAAATACTCTTTGGATGCTTTCGTCGTAGTCATTTTTAGTGAAAATGATTTTGTGGGTATTGCTTGTGGTGGTAGTGGCGTGGTTTGTGGTGTTCCGGTATAAACGGAGGGAAATGTATCGGCTGGCCTCTGCCATACCACCGCCAAGTGAAGAGTTACCGATTATAGGAATTGCGCACTCTCTGACGGGGAATACTGAAGGTAAGTGCTTGTTAAAACAAGTTTTTTAAGCGACTAAAATTTCGGAGCTTATTTTATAAGTTATCAAATATCTGTTTCAAAGTTGGGTAGGTAGCTACTTATTAACTAAGTTTTGACTTAAACTTAGTTACTTTCTCTAATGTCTTGACAATTGTCATCTGTAATGTATTTATAAAAATAGTGTTAAACTGAAATTCAAATTGCCTTGTCTTGGACTTGTTTGGACTTGGCAAATGTTGCCTGTAGGAAATGTTCTATTGGATAGAATAGAAGATAACTTCTAATTACTCTATAAAAAATGGTAAGACTATTTAACGACACTTAAATAGTCCAACTATTTCTTTATGTTCCTACTGAACTTATGCGACCTCTATTAAAAGTGTTTTTCGGATTATCATAAAGTAATTCCTTGGCAACATACCTAACATATCTTTACCTTAGTAGAAATCCTTTTTATTTACTCACGGCAAGGCGGAATCTTAAGTAGGTAGTTGATTGAACTTGAAAAGGTCCACATCTGTCTTCCTAGATGCATGCACGATTTGCACGCCATAAATGGTTAATTGGCGCTATAACCATTAGAATGTTTTACAAAATCACTTGGTCATTGGTATCGCACAACGCTATAATGTAGACGCGAAAGTTTGGATGGATGGATGCTTTTTACTACCTATTTCACGTCTAATTCTGAAAACTCAAAATTTTCGGAAATTGTGCATATATTTATTTTTAGACTTTAAATAACACAAGACATAACCGTCTCCAAAAAAAGGAGGACGTTCTTAATTTGACTGTATTTGTTTGTTCTTTTTTATGTTTGTTACCTTAGAACTGTGGTCCGATTTTAATGATTCTTTTTTAATTTAAAAGCTGGTGCTTCTAGTGTGGTCCCATTTTAATTTGGTCTAGTTCTGATAATGGGTTCCATGAAAAAACTATTTAATTGAATTCGGTTTATAGTTTTTTAAAACGTAATCAATTATTTATTTCATTCGTATAACATCCCAGCATTAAAACTTTTACATTTATAATATTAGTTCTAGTAAACAGATAATAAGCTTTCAAGGTAGAATTTATCTTAATCTGTTGACCAGACTCTCAAGATACCTACTGTCTTCGGAAAACTCACCACAAAATAGTAATTTATTTTTAAATATGTTATTTAAAACTAGTTAATTAATAGTAGAACTTACATGAGTGTTTTGCGCTTATTTGCTGAATTTATTTAGTAAATACTCCATTCTTTAAGATAAACTAAATATTACTATCTCTATGGAAAGGAACCCCTGTTTTCAAAAAGAAAATTACAATCAAATCCTTAATATAAATAAATTAGAAAAAGTATTTACAATTGAAACAATTGAGCTAACTGCCGACTGTTACAAATAATCCGCAGGTAGCTCAACTGATCCATATCAATAGCGCGTTCCGCGTTGGGTAGGTCCGTTCGTGACGTCCTTGCCAAGGCTCTTACGGAGGACCAGCGCTGGCTTGGCTAATACGCGATCTAATAATAGTTTACTTTATATAATTAATAGTACTACTATAATTATTGCACGCAATAAATACCCATGTAATGCCATAAAACATAATTACATAGATTTAGTCACACATATATGACAATCAATTTCTTTAATTTTGTATGAAAGTTTTATTTGCTAATTTCGACTATTAATTAACCGATATATGCTCGAGAATATAAGCTGAAGGCTTTCCTTATGAATAAATAAATGCCAAATCAATAATTATGTTCATCAAAAGTTTACTTTATAATTTACTAGTTGCTTGCTGCACACGGCTTCGCACGTGTTGTTTCCATGGAAACTTTTTAAATTTATTTCTATCCGAATATATCTGAATTATGGGATAAAAATGTATCCAATATGTTATTCCAGTCCTAGAACTACGTATATGCAAAATTGCTTGACCCGTTCATTAGTTTTTGCGTTTTAGATTACCTAACAAACATCCATACATAGCTAGCTACATACAAACTTTCACATTTATAATATTAGTATTATTTATAAATACTTATATTTGTTATAAATACAATCAATCCGATCTATATCCAATAATAAATCGTAATATATAATTATCATTCATTACGAAGTTGTAACAGTTTTGAGGGTGAATGCTAATCCCTGTAAAAGGGTTGGAATATCCTGAGTTCATGTTCTTTGATTTGTCAGCGTTATGCAGAGTTTAACAGTACGTGAATTCGAATTGTTTTTCGGGTCTCCAGTAAAGTTGTAATTTTGCCCTTACACTACTCTAGTTCTTAACCGACGATTTATTGATCCCTGTAAAGGGGTTAGAACATCCTTGGGTTCGTGTTCTTTTTTTGTCAGCGCTTAGCAGAGTTTGTATAACAACTCTATAATTATTCAAAATAAATGCCGCTTTATTTATTTCTCTTGTAATGAACTATTTAAACGGCTTGTTGGCAAAATAATCTACGTTGGTTTGAAATATTTTCAGATATCATGAAAAGTCTACAAAATTTTAGTTATGCAGCTATGGAAAATGATGGTTTTATCCGAGGCTGGTTGAATCATATTTTGTATTTTGGTAAGTTTTATCTATATTTCTTCTTTAGCTTTTGTTACAAATTGTGTACCTTTCTACGTTTTTAATAATTATCAGTTAATCTTTATTAGAATTTAAGCAGATGAAGGCGGTTTTTAAAACCAGTAAAGTCTGTTCAAAAAGAGAAGCGTCGTGGGAATTGAGGGCGCGCGTGTGGCAATTGACAACTTTGGTTGCGTTGACAACACCGCTCTGTCATTGCAGTACGAGTACGACTAAAAGTGTTAGTTCACCGTAACGTCACGGCGGCGCTTCTCGTTTTGAACAGACTTTAGTAGGTTAGGTCACCTATTTCTAATTTGGCCTACATAAGCATGGTATGGGTGCCCATTGATAAAATCACTGGCTGTGTGTTACACAAGCACAATGTTCAGGATATACCTAATAAAAGTATAGTACCTATTTGTATCAGTGTGCGCGCGCCTCTACTTTGTCTTTATTTTGCTCTGTAAAGTATTTTTGTTTTCTACCCACATTGTACGGAATATTTGCTCGTACCGAACTACTAACAATAGATAATCAGCCTATTTTGTTTCTCACCAGTGATTACTAATCTTTTGAAAAATAAATAAAGATCTTAAACCTAAACCAAAAAGTTTTTAATATAGACAAACTATACAAATATAACATTTGATTTCAGTTGTGATCAACGTTAATGACTTGGAAATAATCTTGAAGTCGTGCTTGGAGAAAGATGACCTTCACAGATTCATCAGAAATGTTATCGGCAACGGAGGGATTTTTGCACCAGGTAACGTTTCGATAAGTACCTACTTTGATATTTAAACGAATTTCAAATTCCATAATATTTGCGGAAGCAAAACTTTTCTCTATCTGTACAAAAGCGAAATAATAATCAAAATCGTGTTACAGTTTGAGGAGATATAGAGTAGTAAATATACATAATAATATTTAAAAAAAGTACCTGCCTACTTATAAGGTACAGAAGCGTTCGTTGTTGGCTGATCAGTTACTTTTGAAATCCATTTATATGGATGTAGAAACTAGAATATTTCGGGAAAATAAATATAGCAAGCTGTTTTATATAAAAACAAATTCAATAATGTACAACCAAAACGGATGTCATTAGGATAGGTACTTAGAACTCGCCAGTAGAGTCAGCTAACGATTAACTAGCCCGTACACGCCGTACGCTTCGTGACCACAACCGATGACCTGGGTCAATACGACATCCGTCACACAGTAAAGCGAGCGAAGCAAGCCGCGCTTCTTATGTCGTAGTCAGATTGCGGTAACCATTACCGCAATCCGACTTACTACATTTTCATTGTATCATACCTACTGAGAAACACCTGGACCATTCGGAACAAATATCTGCAGATCGTCCAAACATTTGTCCCGAGTCGGGAATCGAACCCGTAACCTCCTGCGTCGCAGGCAGACCTTCGACCGTTGCGCCACAGAGGTCGAAAGATGACACATTATAGATAATCTTTTATCCGGGCAATCAACAACCTTGATTACCATGTTAATACAAGAACGACGTGAATTTATATGGTGGTTAATATACATTGTCCAACTGTCGGAAATTCGAGCCAGGTTTTATAAGGAAATAGAATCACACTCTCTCGTTCTGGCAACAGTTTCGATACCTACCAAAAAATCCTTAGAAGTAGAAGATATTTGAGGAGAAGAAGACCGTAGAAAGGATGGATGGTTTGTTTAAAAACGTGCTTAAGAAACGTGTTCAGAGGTGACGGCTGATAGAGAAGAGTGAAAGAAAATTAGGTACATGCTGTGCCTACTCCATCCAGCGTGGAATAATGACCGGAATATGACGAGTAGTAGATATTTGGCGTTAAATCGCATCGTTCTAAAATAAGAACTGCTGAGCTGGTCGATTCATAAGCTGCGAAAATAGTAATTAATGAAACACAGAATCGGATACTTCTGGATGGACCAGATGGGATACATAATGCAGGGATATAGCGTGATAATAAAATTATTGTGGCGGTCGCAACGTAAATCCGCTGAAGCAAAGGACATAAATGTGCTATGCTATGTATGGGATTCAACTCATAACATAATTAATATATATACGCTATATCCCTGCATTATGTACATCCTATCTGGTTAATTCATAAGTATTCGATTCAGCGTTTCATTCATTACTATTTCAGTTCCCAACTGATTACACTGGATCTGATCATGGCAAACTGCGCCGAAAAGTTTTATCTGATCGCGCCGTACAAATTGTGACTAACTTTATTATTCACGTTTGTTAGCATACTAAGTCGTTTTTCATCATCATCACCTAGCCTACAGCCTATATTAGTCCATCATAGGCCTCCCCTAATGAGCGACATTATCATATCGCCCTATCTACAGCTTGCAGCATTCAACAGCAGTCTTTCGCATTTTGTTATCCCTCCTAATCAGAGGGCGTCCTACACTTAGTTTGCAAATCTTCTTTACAGTATTTTTATTTTCGTTTGTTTTTAGTGTCAATATGGAGAAGACGTCGTAAGATCCTAGTCCCAGCATTCAGTCCTAAAATAATCGAAAACTTCGTCGAAGTGTTTGCTGAACAAAGCGATACTCTAGCAAAGAGACTTGTCAACTGTGCCAATAGTAGTACATTTAGCGTTTGGCCGTATCTCAGCACATATACACTGGATTCTGTTTGCGGTAAGTAAAACAACATTATCTTATCATCATCAACATCAATAGGCTATACTAGCCCCACGCCTCCTGATAAGCGCCAGTGGCTCGGATCCTTATCAGGTTGAGGTTCCGAGCCACCTCAACAGCCGTTATTGCTGGGCGCAGGCCTCCCCCTGATAAGAGCCTTATTGGTGTTATCTCATGAGGGTAATGCCTATAAACCCCACGCTGGGCATGGGGTTGGGGATCGCAGTTCGGTGGTAGTGGTAGAATAGTTTTGCACGGTGCGCTGCTACCCGCCCCCTGGTGATATCCCTTTGTCGCTTTCGAAACCCATGTACAGGAAGAGTTGGAGTGGTGCAAATTCAAAGCCCACACAACAAACCAGCACCACATAGCTGCCAGCACCACATGGCTCTGATCATGAGCTTTTAATGCCTAGTTATATATCCGGCTAAGTGTTAGTTCACAATTCGTACTAAATATTTACTACAATGCTCTACTTTTGCAGGAAGTTCTCAAAAGTCCACCTGCTAATTAAAACAAATATTTAAATTTACTCATTTGTTAACCTGCAGATTATTATAATTTTCTATAAGAACAGCTATCAGCACTCTTAGTAGCTTATTCCAGCTTATTCTAATTATCTTCGGTCTCTACTTTACGATCTTACTAGCATAACAATAAAGTCTGCAAAGGCGAGTTTTTAATTTATATTAGACATCGTTCTATCAATACCTAGTCCAAAATAGTCGATGTTAGTATAGAAACAAAAAATAACTATAAACTTGACCACGCATGACTGCGAGCGTGTCTAAGAAAAGGCATTTTATAGTAAGTTAGTAGTAATTTCCAACGTGGTATAGTTTGTATGTCACAAGAACCGGTTATGCACGCAAACCATGATTTATCGTATGGGCAATTTAATCTTATTTCTTGATAGGTACTAGTTAAGGATATCTTTGACCGTGAACATCTAAGACATATTTAGGTCTTGCTTATTAAGCGTAAAGGCTGATTGTTTCCTTTGAAGAAGGTTATGACTACAGTTTCTTATTGTGATATTATTTACATAATTACAGTTTACACTACATGTTGTTTATGATTTATCTAAGCTTACATAAAGAGCTTCTGTCCGTAGCTTCGCTAAAATGTACTGAAACATAACACTTGTCGTAATTTAAGGAAATAACTTTTCGTGATCTTTTATAAATTTTACGCCACCTAGAGAGTTAGACTGCTTACCAATTTTTATGATTCAAGGACAACGGAAAATACACGGTTGTCTTTGATTCCTTTAAGGCCCATACACCAGCGAAAGTGGCGCCCCCAACTATTATATCTTATTATTACGTTGAACGCAGGAATTTTAAAAAATCCTACGTTCAGTTTGTGGTATCTATTATAAGCTATTTATTAATGCCTCTGTAATAGTTTCATTTTGTAAAGCTTAGAAAGAGATACAAAGTTGCGCTTTTTGGCCACCAAACTCTATTTTTGCATCTCCTCCTAAACTATATGAGATAAAATTATAAAAGAGGTATTAAAAAATAGCTTATAATAGATACCACAAACTGAACGTAGGATTTTTAAAAATTCCTATGATAAACGTAAAAATACGCTAAAATAGGAATTGCTGTCAGATTGGCTCGGGTATGCGCTTTAAGAGTGTCTAAATTGGCCTTTAATAACTAAGGCTCGTATTCAAATAAAGTCTTGGAATTTTGTATGTTTTTTTGGTAAGAAAGCTTGCTCAGTCATCGCTCTACGCTGAGGTAATCGTTACTTAAGCTGACTGACTCGTTGGTCTAGTGGTCACCATGTTCAACCGTTGATTATGAGGTCCTGGGTTCAAATCTCGGGTCAAGCCAATAGTTGTTATTGGGGTGTTTCTAGCAAGAAAATTTAACAGTAGCAGCCCGGGGTCAGGAAGTTGGCGGTGTTACATCCCTGTGCCTCGGAAAGCACTTTAAGCTGTTGGTCCTACGCCTTACCTCTCCCCGGTCGCGTCGGTCTGCCTTCCCATCGAATTATGAGAGTTAGGAAATGCACTCTGCATTTGTGTTTGCGCGCATACTTGTCCACTATAATATGTCCTGCGTACCTGGCTAGTCTTCGTTGAGACTGGCCTCTATGGCCGAAATTCGGCGCACTGATCGACGACTGAGCATATCTAAAATTAGAAATAAGATCTAGATTTTAACTATTTTTAAGAGTAGGTGAACGCCCTGGTTTATCGAACAGAAACTTTAAACTGATTTGTCATCAACAGAAACTGCAATGGGCGTGAAGTTGGATGCCCAAGGGAATCCAGACTTACCATTCCTCAAAGCCATAAATCGGATACTGAATCTGATCTGCGAGAGGATATTCCACCTGTGGCTGCAACCTGATTGGCTGTTCAAGCTGCTACCTAAATCAAGGGAGCACGATAAGTGTATTGCTGAGATGCATGAATTTACTGATAATGTAAGTTCGAGTCAGAGGCTTCGCATAAATATTTCCCGGATAAAAAGTATAGCTATGCTGTTAGTTCCCTGTATGCAAATATCTTTTTTGGTATTCGTTATATTAGTTAGGGTTATTATCGCTCTTTCTTCCCGTTTTATATCTTTGTCTGCTTATTACCGGATAAATAAGAATGATCCAAACCTTCGGTCTTATAATAGTTGTGACGTTTTAATTTGGCAGGTAATAAAAAAGAAACGAGACGAAATAAGCGCTGAAAAATTAAAGAAGACAGAAGTAGATCAAGAATTTGGTAAGTGAACTTAGGTAGGTATATTTTCTGAAAATGCTTTCATTCAACACACCAGAAACAGTGCTATGCGTAAGTTTGACGACCATCTGTCTGTGACATCGCACCTACTAAATGGATGAACAGATTTTGATTTATGTTCAAGTATTCAAGTATTCATTTTGCAATCCTAATGATTTGGGGGAGGCCTTTGCCCAGCAGTGGAACGGAATAGTCTAAGGAAAAATAAAATAGAATGAACAGGTCTTAAAATGTTTACTTAAAGTTCAGGTATTAGGAGCCCTGTTGGGGTCTTGAGAGGCATCATCAAAAAGGATTGGATCTAGAGTGTTCATCGTTGCAGCCGTTTAAATATTATGATTATAGTTCGAATTAATATATTTAGTTTAGATTTTTTGTTGACTTAGCTTGTGGGATTTAAAATTTCAACTAAATCTACAAAATAACTATAGAGTCTTATTATTTATTACCCATTATAAAGTTATGTTTTCCACCAAGTCTTTTCCCGTGTTAGCTTCTAATTTCAACATTACAATTCAGACTTAAGCTCATACAAGCGGAAGACTTTCTTGGACCTCCTCATATCACTATCTGGAGGTGACAAAGGGTACACTAATGAGGAATTAAGAGAAGAAGTCTTGACTCTGGCTGTAGCTGGTACAGACACATCAGCGGTTGCTGTTGGCAATACCCTGAAACTGCTTGGGAAGTACCCGAAAATTCAGGACCAGGTTTATCAAGAGTAAGTTCGTTTATTCTATACTTTTGAACAAACATCGTATTTATGTGATACTGCGCGAATACTTTAAATAGCTATTATTTTAAGTCAAATAAAACCTCAAAAACAAAATGACGCATAATTGATTATACGCGCAAACGTTGGTAATGCAGTAAAAGAGCAATGGGCAAAAAAACGTTGGTGTGTTTGACACCGAGTTGCAAGTTGAGTCGACGACATCATTTGAAACAATTATCTAGTAAAAAACCAGAAAATTTCTACAAAAATAGACACAAATTAGAACTAGCAGCTAACTGAAGACTGTTAAAAACAATATTGAGGTAACTTATTTATCAGCTTTATTAAATTCGAGATTTACCACCATCAGTTCTGTTTTGCTCCACCTATCATGAACCTTGGTTTGCACATAAGTTCAGTTATAATAATTATAAGTGGAGCCTAGGTAGAGTTCCGTTGTAGAGCGATGTCCTCTCTTTCCCTTTCCTTGTAATTTTTTCTATTGTTTGCTTATTATTACCCTCGTTTTATATTTGGATGCTCGTCAGATATGTGAAGTTTATTGGATATTAAACTGTATTGTTAAATGTGTTTATCTCCGCAGATTACGCGAAGTATTCGGCGACACGGATCGACTATTAGTAAAAGAAGATCTAATGCAATTGAAGTGTCTAGAACGAGTGGTGAAGGAGTCCCTCCGATTGTTCCCACCAGTACCATTCATCATTAGAAAAGTCTTAGAAAACATAACATTACGTAAGTGGCGTGAATATGCAACCGGCCAATGTCCAGGTTCTAGATTGACCAATTAGAAGGGAATTTCCGTATTCTAGAGATAAAGAAAATCTTTGTTTAATTGGACACTTGTATTTGCAGTAACTTGATATTTATAATGATCAATTCAATGAATGCATTTGCATATTTCCAATTAGTATTTGTACATTTTAGCGAAAAGAAGCATTCATACGTCATACCCAAATTTTCACCAGTCAGATTTCATCATCATTATCATGCCGATTTAAATCCTGGGTATGGGCGTCAAAACTTTTTCAAAAGTAAAGTAATCTTACTTTACTTTTGAAAAAATTAAGTAGTGTGAAAATGCAAAACTTAGCAACATTTTAAGAGCCAGTGGCTTCTCCCATTTAAGTACCACTCTATAGGTCATGCACTAGTCACTTATATAGAATTAAACCAATTTTCTTGAGCCACTCTTACGGTACCTACTGCTTTTATACTCCTGTTCTTGGTCTAATCTAGGTGGATAACAGCGCCTTCTGTTCATAACAAATGTGTTTATGCTGAGCCTAAATCCATTTTCTACTGCAACATACATTTGTTGCCTACTTTCTCATTTGTACGATTAATTGCCTGCGACGCGGTGCAAATGTGTGTACGATCTGCAGACATTTGTTCAGGGCGTTCTGGATGTTTTCTTTGTATAGATAATAAAAAAAGTATATCAGTTATCTAGTACACAAGCTCTGCTTAGCTTGGGGCTAGATAATGATGTATTGAATTGTCCAGCATTATTATTTATTTATTTATTATTATTATTGAATTAGTTATTTCAAACAATAAGATCCATTTAACATGCATACAGCCACGGTACGGTTGCCGTATCTTCGTAAGAAGTATGAGCTAAGTAATTTATTATTATATAGATTTTTTGTGTTATTTATTATATTTTAAAGCTGTTAGCATTCTAAATGTATTTATTGTATGTGGTGGCAATAAATGATACGTCTATATGATTTGTTATTAATGTAGGATATAAGACCAATTCTCTCCGCTCATATCACGGTTTTTTCACAGCATCTGGAAGGACTTTGCCTGCTGGTTCAGGGATTGTGGTTTCCATCTGGGGGCTCCACCGAGACCCCAAATACTGGGGCCCGGATGCAGAGCATTTTGACCCTGATCGGTTCTTGCCAGAGAGATTCAACGTGCCTCCTTGCAGTTACATGCCTTTTAGCAGCGGACCAAGGAACTGTCTTGGTAAGAACTTAAAATTAGTGGATCAATTATACTAGGATTATCGTCATTGCCCACCATGAGATATCAGGGGGAGGCTTGAGTCCAGCAGTTGACCAATAAAGGCTGTTGTGGTGAGGTGAGGAGTATTATATTAACCCGCGACTTTACATTAAATTATAGGCAACTTTTGATCCCGTAAAAACAAAATTTAGTTTTTACGGGATGAAAAGTAGCCTTTCCGGGTATTATAATTTATGTACCTGCCAAAAAAGGCCTGACGACTCAAAAAATTCTAATTAGTCCGTCAGTTTGACTGTCAGAGAATATTGGACACGTATTTTTGCTTGTGACGTCACGCGGAACTTTAACTGTCTACATCTTCATAATTTTTTGATTATTCGACGAAAGAAAAAATACGTGTCCAATATCTTCTGATGATGTAACTGACGGACTAATATTTTTCTTTTAGTCGTCAGGCCTATTTTTTAATATTCCTCGTCTTCAAATTCCTTTATATTTACACTGTTTTTTAAGTTTTCTGGGACACATGCTAAATGCTTCTGAAAAATCTTTTTTTATTGGACTACCATTGAGTTTGTAGGGAAACTATTAAAATTGGTCCATAAATGACGGAAAAATCGACTAAAAATACATAAAAAATATACCAAACAAAATCTCCTCTGGTTCTAAGATCGGTTAAAAATGAGTAAGCACATAGTTTATAGGGTTCCGTACCCGAAGGTTAAATCGGGATCCTATTACAAAGACTCCGCTGTCAGAAAACGTGATAGTTAGACAGTTGAAAATCACAGATGATAGGTATTGCATTCCTGTTGCCGCTATAACAACAAATAGGCACTGAAACAGAATAAAATAATTAATTGGAACGAAGTTCCTTATCGCGCGTTGTGAAAGGGGGCTGGACGGAAAAAATTCTTACGAAAAGTTGTCACGACACTTTTTGCTATAGTAAGACAGAGAAACATGCGACGCCGCACAGCTTACAATAGAGCTGTGCGGCGTCGCATGTTTCTCAGTCTGTATCTCTCTCTCTTATAGAAACTTCGTTCTATCCGGGTGTCCCTTGACACCTCTCAAGTTTTTTATTTTGTTTTAAAAAACTATAAACCGACTTAAATGTTTATTGTTTTTTCATGAATTTTCATGGATCCCACTGTCAGAACTGAACAAAATAGGACCACACGGGAAGCACCAGCTTTCATATAAAAAAATAATCATGAAAATCGGACCACCAAGTCAAAAGTTAGATAACGAACATTAAAAAAGTGAGGTAACAAACATAAAAAATACAGTCGAATGGATAACTTCCTCATTTTTTTGAAGTCGGTTAATAAATATGTAAGGGGGCTGCCCTATACAACTGATATAATTGTTTTCCCGTTTTTATAGATGATGGTACGGCATTAACCCTTCGTCCGCGAGTTGCGAGAGGTTTTATTTATTATAATATTAGTTATTCTTGTACTTTTTTTACTTACTTTATTATTGTAATATTGCGAGTAGTAAACCGGCCTATATCCTGCTACAAATATATCATGTTAACCAGTTTATGTCTATTATATGCAATTTATCACGTTATTACACATAATTATTATGTTTATGAGGTAGTATTTTTCTTGCATTTCTAAGGGATTTCCCGTCTACGCAACATGCAATTTGATAATTGCTACTGTTTATGCGTCAGATATGATAATGTTTCCGCTATTGTCTGGTGACTAATTTCAGTTTAACTCACGGAAGTCGAGTTTTACCTTAAGGTAAAAAAAATATTTAAACGACAGGCAAGTAAATGATGTCAAATGTCCATGAAAATCGCCTTTGTCCAGCCAGGTGGAAAATTTGAAATTGAAAAATTGACCACCTGGCTGGACAAAGGTGATTTTCATGGACAGTTGTCATCATTTACCTGAAAAAGCTGAAAGCATTTCAGTATTTGGAAGTTGTAAGTTTCATTCATAAATGTCAAAAATGTCTTTGTATACAAAAATCGGATTCTAAAGCAAAGTTTTAAATTCCTTATTTATTCTTCTTTCTGGTTCGCCACCTTAAATCTTTCGGTGCCTAAGCCAACCTCACCTACCCGTGGCCCCAACCAAAAAACAAACGAGACAATTGCAAAACCCACCACCACGCACTGGACCAGCGTGGTGGGTCATGTTCCAAACAATGATGATAATGATGGATGGCGCTCATTAGGTGAGGCCTATGTCTAGCAGTGAACTGATACAAGCTGATGATGTAATGATTATTATTCTTGGTATACCAGTGAGCTGGCAACCCTCCCCTACGCAGTGTAATAAACTTTCTTCCGAGAATAAATAGGGTACCTAGTGTCCTAGGTAAAAAAATTGATTATCAGAAGACAATGGACATATTTTTTTCGTCAATCATCAAAAAGTATCGCAAGTTGTGCCGTCACGCGGAAATTTAACTATCTTCATAACTTTTTGTTTATCGAAAAAAAATGTACCTAATAAAAAATTTAATAATGTAACTGACGGACTAATTAGTATTTTTTACCGACTTCAAAAGTTTCTCAATTCGACTGTTTTATTATGTTTTTTACCCCAGAACTTTTGACTCGGTGATTCAAATTCAAATTCAAGTTCTGACAATGGCATCCATGAGAAAACCTTAGAATCATCAAACTATTTTGATGATTCTAAGTGGGTGACTGGGTGACCCTATGGTCACCCAGTTGAGGTAACAAACATAAAACAGTCTAATTGAGAACCTCCTCCCTTTTTTTGAAGTCGTTTATAAAGTGGTAAAGTTTTTATGGAAAAATATTATTCCCTGGTAAATTTTGTGAAATTTGTGCGGCGTCGCCTGCGTTGCATACAGATCTAGCCGCGTTAATTTATCATTAAAAAAGTTACATTTTGTTCACAGGCTACCAATACGCCCTTATGTCCGTGAAGACAGCCCTTGCATCCATACTCCGCCAGTACAAAGTCGTCGGCGACGTACAAGACGGACCTATACCAAAAATAAGAATGAAACTGGACATCATGATGAAAGCTGTCGACGGCTACGATATAGCTTTAGAGAGACGGAGAGATCACGTTGTACCTCTACATTCTGCTTATGGATAGTGTGACATATATTTACCAAGAGATTATTGAATATAAGTCGCGAACTGACAAGAATTATCGATTTCGAATCTAAAAAATCTTAGGATAATATTTTTGTATTATTTTGTGATAATATCTAGGTTTAATAAACTATTTAATATAAACATACGACACTAACAAAATTATTTTCTTGATCTGTCTCTTAAAACGTTGGTCTGTGTAAAAGGCGACAGGCCTCTATCAAATGGCCTTTTCGGAATCTAATAACACGGATTTCTAGTTTTATATTTGACTTCTACATACAGAAAATACTTCGAATGCCCGAAACAAATATTTGTAGATCGTGCAGTCATTTGTCCCAAGTGTCTTGGCAAAACAAATTTCTGTTGCCGCTGTTGCTCTGTATGAGTCCACACAGAAAACTTGTAAATATTAATTTACTAGTTACTGAGATATTCCATTGGACTGACTTGTCATTGTTAGACTTTAATACTTATATATTCTTAGTTTTTTCCTTAAAATATTGCGCCAATCAAGCTCAATTGAGGAAGTTTGGAGATTTCCTCGGGAGTTACCTTCAAATCAAATTTATACTTGTAAAAATAGATAGATAGTTAGAAAATATACATATAACTGCCGAGTGTGGTATCCTGACAATTTTTCATGGAAATATAAAATGAGACTTACGAGTATCGAGCTATAATATTTATCTTTGCATTAAAAGTTTACCGATTACAACGTCGTAAAAAATAGTGGACGGTTTGCTAAGTTGGCCATAAGCGAACAAATGTTGCTGCCGTGCGTGAAACCCTTTATTGACATAAATTTACTCGAAGTTGAAGTGGAATTAAAAATGATAAGCGCTTATAACAAAAAAAACTGCTGTTTATAATAATTATGGGGCCAATTTCATCTGTACCTACCAGCTACGGGTTAAACCCTTTCCAATTTAAAAAATATTATGAAAATCTGACTACCTGTAAAAAGTTTCATGATCTATTGAGTTAATATAGACTAGGTATTATATTAACAAGATCATACATAAAAAAATATACTCGTCGACTTGAGAACCTCCTCCGTTTTTTCGTCGGTTGAAAATAAGCAAAGAGAATACAATAACTTCGTAGTTTGTAAACAGGAGGGTACTACCATAGATATATTATAGTACTAGCCAGTATTGTACCTACCTAGCGCAGCGTTATATTCTCTTTGTACCTACCTAATTTACTTCGTCCGTGTGTTGTATTCTCTTTGCGTGTTATAAACAAAGTCATAAAAAGTCACATGTCACAGTAATAAAAATAACAAAAATTATGTAAAAAGCTACCTAAAGCCACAAAAAACAGTAAAATGTACTTGTAAGAGTGAGTTTAAGCAGGCTCAGTGTTATAAACTGCCAGTTATCAAGTTAAAGAGTTTTACGGCGGCGGTTGTGAGGAACGGCTAATTGTTTTGTTCACCTAAATGAATAACCGAAAACATTATGTAATATGAAAAGCAAATACAAGAAGTGTAAGTACCTGAACCAGAAGCCTTACGTTAGCTTTTCATTAGATTAGCTATTCATTAGTCTTCAGCTCACACGCGTCCAATTAGCGCCAGCGAATCATTTAAACTGCGATTGCTATTGCAAGATTGCGATTCGAACTGGATCGGAATAAACGATACCCAACAGTGGGTGCCAACGGGCTAAGATGATGATGGCACATGCGCTGGTCTGTGCCGGCATCACCAGTGTTTATTGGTCCACTGGTGGACGCAGGCCTCCCACTGATAAAGTGCCTTATGGCTTTTATACCTACTTATTTTCAAACTGTATTCTGTGCTGTCCTTGTGTGCCAAATAAAACTTCTATCTATCTATCTAAAGACGTGTTCGTTTGTAGAGTTCGGGACCACGCAGCTACCATGTCAATGTTGTTCATTACGTGATAAAAACCTTGTTTTTTCAGATGGAGTAATAGGGTGGAGTTACGGAGAACTGCCCTCGACGTGCTGTTAAGTGAGTTATGGTCCAAAGCCCCAGGGGTCCATAATGGCCACGTTGGGCATGCGGGTTGGGGATCGCAGTTCGGTTATGATTGTTCTCCAGAAGGCGCTACTGCCCGCCACCTCCCGAAGAGTTGGTGTGTGACGTGAGAGTTTACCGGCATGTTTTGTGTGAAGCTGTGTGGTGCTGTGCTTAGAATTTGCACCACCCCAACTCTTTCCGCGGGTGTCGTAAGAGGCGACTAAGTGATATCCACCAGGGGCGGGCAGCAGCGGCCTCTGCAGAACTAATATACCATCAAACAGCGATCCCCAACCCGCATGCGCAGCGTGGGGTTTATGGGCACTAACCTCTATGAGATAAACGCCAATAAGGCGCTTATCAGGGGGAGGCCCACGTCCAGCAGTGGACCAATACAGGTTGTTGAGGTTGAGGCTGGGGTTGTGTGAATAATTACTCCCAAGACAGTGTAAGTTTTTATATGATTTTGAAAATAAAAACGGCAAAAAAATGGTTTAGTGATTCCGTATAGAATGCAAAGTTCAATGCATAACCTGACCTCATGCTAAGTCGGATCAATGAAACACCGCATAATATCTATAAAAGTGGAAAATTCTTTCGATCAACCTTCAGACTTTGAAGGAGACACATTTATTACCAGAACAAATTATTATTGGCAGTGCGCTTAGGTTTATTTCTTGTCCTAGGCGACTAGAATCTACTCGACGCGATTGGCGTAGAAATATTGAATTCGAGTTGGTAGCTCTCTGAAAGTAGAAGCGGCTATTGCTTGCTACGAATGCTACAAGACGCTTGGGCTACGAAACAGCTACGTTTGTGTTTAGCACCTTCATGGCTCAAGACGTGAATGCGTTACAGATACTTATAAGCCGTGCTACGAGACTTTTGTGCTACGAGGCAGCTGACAGCTACGCTACTGTTACGTTATGAGAGTTACGTAAGAACTAAGCTTTTGATATAAAACTTGAATCCATCATCATGGTTAGTCATTTACAACAAAAACTCACTAGCAAGACATTCAGTAATTCCATGATCATGGCGCATGAAACTGTGCTGAAATATTGGAAAGCTCAAAACTCAAATCATGGTAAATATCCCGTTGTAAGCTTTTGCTATACGAAAGCTTACAACGGGTGAGAAGTTCTCGAGAATTCTCGTTGCACAGAGCTCTCGTCGTAGTTCTCAGTGAGAACTACGATTAGATACAGTTACGCTTGTGTTATGATAGCTTGTCCTGAGATGAAGCTTCGAGTGCTCCGATTGTGTTACAAGACAACTATACCTGAGTAATGAGAGTAACGTCTGCTGCGTGACAGCCATGATTTTCCATATAGTCAGCTACGTTTTTTACGTTTACGAGACAGCTATACTAGCGCTGTGAGAGCAGAAGCGTGACGTAAGAGTCGATCAAAGGAACCTACCTACCTAAAGAACGGCAGGTAGCTTCTTTTTGTGTATTTTTTACACTTTTACTGTACTGCGATCACTAACCCGCCTGCCAAGCATAGAGATTATAGAAAACCTATTGTTTTGTCATATTTGTTCAGATGTGGACGTGTTTTTTTTGATGAGGGGCCACG
Organism: Eupithecia tripunctaria; assembly: GCA_955876795.1. Lineage (NCBI taxonomy): Eukaryota > Metazoa > Arthropoda > Insecta > Lepidoptera > Geometridae > Eupithecia > Eupithecia tripunctaria. Next base: position 12,362,004 of record OY041604.1, read on the forward strand.
TTCAATAAGTTAGCACTGTTTGCGCATTCATAATTTCATTATTTTGTACTAAAGCTTTACTATGAGCATAGCAACGCTTCTTATATCTATATCTCCTTGTAGGGCTAGAGCACCTTCGAGCTATTAGAATCAATAAATTATCATGTAAAATAACTTCCAGAAAGATAACCTTCATTTCATTGAAAGGAAAATCACGAATAATTGAAACAACTTTAGCATTCATTGGAATTTGTCGGAAGTCGTTGGAAGTAAGGTGAAAATTAAGCAAAGTGAAGTTATGCTGCTAGTTAGCTGACTTTGAACTTAATTGTGCTGTGAATTTGTCACGAAAGGCATTTATGCTTAGATTCTCTTGTTTACAAAGTAAGGTCATGAAATTAAAGTACCTACCTAAGTAAGAAATGGTCTTTTTATAAATTGCAGATTCGTTCGAAGCCACGAAATCGTCCTTTTGGGCTTTTAGGCCTTATTTACGGAGATGCGCAGTGCTGCAGCGGCCCTGTCATCGCAAGCGTAAACACAAACATATCGCAATGTACGTTAATGTTTATGCATAGGCGGGGCGTGCAGAGTGACGGTGAACGCCGCGTGCGACGTGTCAAATCAAACAAACCCGTGTAAAAACGCTTCTCCGCAACACACTCTACCAACCCCATATGTTTCAATTAGTGCGGACCGCGCCACTGCACGCGCCGCTGCACGCCCCGTGTCACCGTAAACAAGGCCTTTCTATACCTACCGTATGTAAAAGTTGAAGCGGCGGAAAGGAATTTAGAAACAACAAATCATAGAATCTCGTTCAGTTATTATGTTTATAGCTTTCAGTAACGACTTGAGTGGAAATTGTTATCAAGGACAATTTTTTTGCATCCGTATAGCAAAAAAAAAACAATAGACAATTCACAGCATCATGAAGCCCAAGCAAAGTATTTGTGTCATTGGTACTAACCCCCTTATTCATAATGCCAACATAAAACATCTGCTAAATAGTGTTATTTCCCAGTCTGACTTATGACAATAGAAGAAGACAGAGCGAGATTTAGCAGTGTGCTAAAACGTAAACAGACTATTATGGATAAGGGGGTAAGTATATAACTAGTATGCTTAGAGTTTTAAACACGTTTTTTATTATACATAGAAAACACCAAGGCACGGACAAATATCACCAGATCGTACAAACATTTGATCCTCGGCTGGAATCGAACCAACGACCTCCTATTAATTGAACGCCGCTAAAAGCTTTCTTTCTAATCAAACGAAACGTGATTCAATAAAGCTATTGAATAATATGGATCTTCATAAACAGGTTGCAAGGGAAATATATTACTAGTAGGTACTATTCTATAGCGAAGGCTTTTACGATAAATAACAGGGGTTACGTTACGTACCTTCGCTTAGGAGCCCTACTCGTAAAAACGAAATCGAAATTTCTGATTCACGGGCAAATGGAATATTTACAGATTTATGAGCACGTCTCACGTTGGGAACGTGAGACGTGCTCATTCCCAACGTCTCACGAAAAGTATTGCCAACGTCTCACGAAAGTGAGAGCGTCAAGTTTACAGTCTACATTATTGATTTTTACAACCTTTTCTTACATCAGTGACATTGGTGGTTTTACGCGAAAACGGAACAGAAATTTCAATTTTAGTTTTCCGAGTAGGTCCACAGTACGAACAAACCGTAGATTTTAACGTAGTTGCCATCTGGTAACTACCATGCTAAGATATCCGGAAGTTCATAACGGTTTGTATTTTCTATTTTTGGGTAGATTTCTTAATCTCGTTACGAAGAGTTTTCATTCCCTTTTCATAATGTTGACTTTAATTCTATTCTAAAACACGGGTTTTGATTGTTTTGTAGTCAAGGTTTATCTAGTAGGTACTTTTAGGAGATAAAGCTGGTAGTACGACCCAAAATTCGAAGAGAATTAGCGAGCCCAGTTTGGATCCGTGCAGGAAAAGACAAGATTTTAGAGCCAAAAAGCCGAAAGTTTGTGAAATGTTAATTGTCTTTGGAACACAAAATGTGTTGTTAGTGTTGTTAACAAAAGACAATTCACATTTCACAAACTTTCGGCCAACTCTCAAACTAATGTAAGTATAGAGATTTATTTATTTATTTGATGATTATGAGAGATAGCTACCGCTGCTTAATTTGGGGCTAGATGATGTCGTGCGGATTGTCCAGCAATATTTAATATTTATATATTTGTTAAAACACAAAATGCATTCATTTATTTTAGTTTGTAAAAAAATACTATTTTTATCACACTTACAGGTGTGTGATGTATGATAAAACTTGGATGTAAGATCATTTACCCATCGTCACATTGTAAGTAGATTTACTCTTCTCTATCGACAAGCTTTATGAAATATTTACAGGCTGCATTTCCAATAACTTCAGCCACAAACAAACCCTTACCCTGTTAGCAACGTAAAATACAACCACGAATTAGTATAGGGCGGGCGGTCGTACCGCACGGTCGGCCCGGTCCATTCACCGGTGAACCGAGATCGTGTTTTTTTATACCACCCAAGGTCCCTAAACCTCCGAAACCGGCAGAAAATAATAAAAAGCTGAATGAAAAGCTTTGATTTTAATCAGTTTTTTTATATATCTAAATGCAAGATAAAAGGTGGTGGTTAAAAAGCTAGCGTAAGCATCAAATACAAATGTTTTTTTCGGTTTTATTAACAATTTTGTGCGGTTTCTGGGGGTTTAGATGTTTTGGATGGTATTCACATGGTTGTAGTCGGCATGATGGGATTGTTATAGACATGCAATGCTCACTTTGCTGACGTGTTCCGGTAACACTCTTCATTCAAGCTCGGAATGATGCGGAGTTGATATGAAAATCAGGTTAGATTAATCTTTTAACTAATGGCTACGTTGTCTTCTCTTACACATATTTTTATATATTATATTAAGTTTTTTCTATAAATGTGATACTTTCAACAGAAGAAAAGAACGGCTCTAAGCTAAGCTACCTTAGATTAGCTTAGCTTGCACAGCTGATACATTTTTTTTTCAATTTTATGAATGCGGTGTTGATTCGTTCCACTAATAGCAACGAAGTAGTCTCTTAGGTAGATTTATTTTGTGCCATGTAGCATATCGTTGGACAGGTAATAACTACAGAACTTTTAAAAGAAAGCTAAATTCAAAATGACTTTTAGGTTTTTTTTTAATGAATTTAGTAGTTGTCACTTTTCACAAAATTTACACCGATTTACCACTTTAAAAGCTCAGAAGTTTTTTTGTGAATATAAATTGTAACAAGTAATGATTTATCACACTAATATTATAAAGTCGAAAGTTTGTATGGATGTATGGATGTTTGGTAATTCTAATGCTGGAATCAAACATAGGCTACTTTTTATACCATAAATCAAAATCACATTTTAATTTTTCCATAGGAACAACGCGTGCGAAGCCGCGGGGTGCAGCTAGTTTATAAAAAAACACTGTAGAATACAAGCATATTATTTATTGTGTGGTATTATAACTACAAACTAAAAAGTTGTGACGATTTAAAGATTCTTTTCGGGTGGTAGGTATAAAAAAAAATTCTTATCTACTTAAACTACCGTGACATTTATGGCATATGATATTTATGAAAATGGGGAAATCTAGCGCATGATCGCTCCCCCCCCAACCCTCCAAAAAATCCTGCCGGTCCATGCGTCCTGTATACCATGTACCCTGTATTGTATACATAACTAAGTTTGCAGTCTGCACACATGTAAACAAAACTGCGTCTGCTGTGCAAGATAAGCATAAACTACGTTTTTAGCTTATGGCCCTCGCATATTTGATACTCATACATTTGCTACAAGAGCAAGTTCTCTAAGCGCTTTTATACACGGACTTCACGTCTTAAATACACGGACGGCAAGTTGCCGACTGCCAGGCTTGTAAGCCGTGTATATGAGCCCTAAATGAGTATTTCTGAATAGATTTTTGGATTTTATAGGGGTTTGGTACCTACTACATCACCAACTAATATTCTACTACACTTATTCTCAATTTTTAAGTTCAAACCCATAGACGATTTATATCTTTGGTCAAACCAAATCAAAATCAGCTTGTTTGGGATTTATGAAGACCCACTGAACTAAGAATATATAAGTAGATAATTAATAAAAAATGGCGGATAATCCATACAGCATCATCTAGCCCCAAGTTAAGCTGGGCTTGTGTTATGGGTGCTCTAAGTAGGTTAGTTGATCTCTACCTTGTCATTAAAGACAAACACCGTTCATGATCTTTTAAACCTCACTTTACGATTATTACCTACTGTTTGTAATTAAGTAGGTACTATTTATTATCCATAACCTACTATTGATTTGCATAGTAATTTAATCTATGTATCATAATAAACGTGCCATAAATAAAATAAATTGCATAAAGACAATCCCTAATTGATTGTCTTTGACGTTTAACGAAAAGAACAGGCGCCTGTACTAAGCTGCTTAAGGTACCTTTTCAGTGATCATTCTGTGAAAAGGAGTGAAGGAGTCTACACACTAAGTACGGAGTCGACAACTTGTCAAGACACTGTCGGCTGGCATCAGCCAGACAATGTCTTGTACTGGCTGATGATACATTTGAAAAAAAAAAACCTAGATGAAAGCCAAATCCTATGCCTATCTTTTTTAGAAAGTGACTCGGAATGTTTTTTTGTCTTTAATGACAAAAAATTTGCTTTCAGGCAAGGTTACAATATGGGCACAGGGTATTGAAGAGAAAAATGATAAAAAAAAACTGTGATACAAACAGGACTGGAAAAAGTAAATATCTCATGTCGCTACAATGCACAATGCATAGCGCATTGTGCATTGTAAATAAAAACTACTGCCCGTCCCATAATTTGCACTTTACGTCAACATTAGATGTAAATATCAAAGTGCAGGTACCTTATCTACCTACCGATCTTCAGTGTAGTCCACTGTGGGTGCTGTCAGTGCTGTGCTCACACCTACATGATGCCACTAATTGAACTGCATTCCTTGTTTTAATTCCGGGTCTGCGTGTATTTACGTAGTAGGTAGGTAGGTAGGTATGTGTAATAACATTATGATAATTATGTTAAAGTTAACCTAACAAATTTTAAAAAATGTATAAATATATTTTTGAAGTCTTCCGAAAAACCAAAAACCACTGTGGTAACCATTGATTTAAAAAGGGAAGATAGGTTACATTCTCCCAGCGCTTACTCAAAAATTGGCATGTGTTACAACTACATGCAAACACATACGCTCACAGTTATATTTCCAGTCCTGTGCAATACAAAGAAGAACAAAGACGGAAAGACGTATCTAGGACGGAAGTGAGACTGAGACAACAACAGATCACGAGACATTTCTTATGCATATGTTAAACCCATATTTTTGGACTTTTCTACTATTGCTTTCGACATCGATTGTTACATTGTCTAGTCTAGGCCCTCTGTATTCTCGAGTGGAAATGGTTCGACGAACGTAGTGTAGGTACGCATTGGCCAAGTGGTGGCGGACGATCAGCAAAAGACTTCGGCCATTGCTGGATGTGTGCTCAATATGGGGCCAATGTCAGCGTTAGTAATATTGATGATGCTTTGTTATTTTTATTGAGCATTATTTATGTATGTGTATTTTTAATTAATGTTTTGATTTAAGGTCAACTGTCTGGAGAGTCATGGATGGGTCGGAGAGCGACGAGCCTTTTATATACAGGCTCAACGATAACGGGAACGGACCGAGTTTGCTTGTCAAGGTGGGCCTATTTATATTTAACACTCTCACCGCTATGTGTCCCCTGTTTAGTCACACAGTGTCTGAAACATTATAATATTCTATATATATAATAAAGTATACATCACTCTACTTGGTTAGAACACTGTGCTTCCTTTTCTTTTGCACTTACTATATATTTTATAGGCAAAAATTTTATGTTCTTACAATATATGGTATGAAACTGCGTCACTGAACCTTGGCGTAGGTCGGAGTGTAAGCGTCAGAGAGTCAGAATCAGAGTTAAATCGTTTATTTCTTTAGACTTACAAAATAAAATAAGCACTTAGACAAGTATTTATTTTGACTCTCTGTCTCTTACACTCCGACCTACGCCAAGGTTTGGTGATGCAGTTTCATACACAGCTTCATAAATAGTAATTAATACCAAATAAGAAATAAGGGAAGGCCTATGTCCAGCAGCGGATTAGTATAGGCTGATGATGATGATGATGATGAAGAAATAAGGTGCAATTGACTCTAATTCATTTCAATGTTTTGTCCACTAGCGGAAGAAGTGAGAAAGAAACCGAACTAGCAAGTTTATCGCTTAACAACTAATACAATCGTTGAGTCTAGGTACAAGGTGAACAATCTCATCCTGTAGCATTAGGTATCATAATTGGGAGCTCTCTTAACATTTGGTAACATGAATTTTATGCATAAGAAATTAGATTACTGTATGTGTGTTACTGTTAAGTGTGGCTAGGTTTACCCCAAGTTAAATGCCAAGACATTATAACAAAATATCTGTATTTTTCACCTGAGAGCTTCGATCAAATATACCCTGAGAGCGTAGGCTGCTTGATCTTAGATGTTTACAGACGAGCATTTATTAGATAAATCTAATTCATGCCTTGCAAAGGCCTTTGCTCCAAAGGCATTCTTCTTACAATGTATGGTATGTCGACCCTAGGAGTAGGTCGGTGACGCAATTTCTGAAATCAAATAGGTTTGTGTGGTGTTTAGGAGCATAAACAACAAGATCTATTTACCTATTGCGGTACAACGTGTAACATAATTACCTTCAATTAGACCGTACAAGTAAATTGCTATGCACTGTTTCCGCGAACCACCAATGCCGCAGAATAAATACTTAGGTACCTACCTACTTCGTTTAATATATTATTAATTGTAATAATAATACGGTAATAGCTTCGGACTGTAGGAAGATACTAATCTAAATATTTGATTAGGTTTTGATTACACTCGTCAGCGGAGGTAAATATATTAGTTTAGCTATATTATCAAGAACTACGCTATCTTGCGATAATTTAACAGAATGGCCGTTTTTCCACTCACCTTCAAGTGAATAAACTCAATAAACAAGCATACATTTTTGAAAGTGCCGCCGCCGCCGAGCCGTTGACGTTGCCGGTGCCGGTAGGTGAATAAACTCAATAAACAAGCCATATATTTTTGAAAGCGCCGCCGCCGAGCAGTTGCTGTTTCCGGTGCCGGTAAGTGAATAAACTCAATAAACAAGCATACATTTTTGAAAGTGCCGCCGCCGCCGAGCCGTTGCCGTTGCCGGTGCCGGTAAGTGAATAAACTCAATAAACAAGCATACATTTTTGAAAGCGCCGCCGCCGCCGCCGAACTGTTGCCGGTGCCGGGGCCGGTAGGTGAATAAACTCATAAACAAGCCAAATATTTTTGTTTCTCCGGCACCGCCGGCGCCGTCGCGGGCACCAGTGCCGGGTCGGTAAGTGGAAAACCGGCCATTACCAACAACCTCATTTACCTGGAATAACTTTTATTATGTAAAAGCATTTAATTTTATGTATATTCTTTTATTAATTAGTCGTTATGTCAGACATACCAGCTGTCCGTCGACGTTAACATGTTTTATAATAATTACGAGCATAGTGTACGAACATAATTTAACAGGGTTTAATCTTAGTAAGACCTTATTATAAGAATATGATTTAAAAGTCATTATTTATGAGAAGTGAATCTTCATAAAAACTTTTCTCACACGACCATGGCTTTTAAAGTTTACTAACTAATAACAGCGCCGCGCAGTTCCCGTTCCCGTGGGAATTCCGGGATTATTAGATATTGCCTATGACACTCCCTGAAAACTAAGCTTTTAAGTAATTTTTAAAATTGGTCCAGTAGATTCGGAGCCTATTCAATACAAATAAACGAACCATCAAATCTTTCCTCTTTACAATATTAGTATAGATAAATCTAGAATTGTAAAATAGACATACATTTTATCTAATTAAATGTATAATGTTCGATAAAAACAGGTCTGTTTACTTCGGCAAACGCATTTCTATGAAATATCCATTGCAACAGCACCTAACGCTAACGTCAGAATGGTCTCTTGTCTGTCATTGATTATGTGTTACCCCCGGTTTCTCGAACGCTTATTATTTTGACAAATTCTTGACAATTTGTCAGGCTGTACACGCACTGCTTTTATTACTCGCGTGGTTTTTGTGGTAATTAATGGAAGTTCACTAGCGGAAAAATATTAATGTTTGGAGCACTATAAAGTTATAGGTAGCTAAAATAGCAAGGAATTTTATTCGTCGTACGTGTAAGTTACGTTAAGTACGCAGGTTCCGCGAGATTAAAATTCACGCTGTCAGATTCCGCAGTGCGTATATAACAAGCCGTTGACTATCCATTCAATGTGACAAGCGTTCGAGAAACCGGGGGTAAGGCTCCGCGCAAATGGGCCACCGACGACAGCCACTGGTGGTCAGCGACAGCCACTTATCATACTTTTTCATATATTTTGCATAGACGCGCCGCATACGTGTAGTTTTTTTTTCTATGTCCTCAATCAACTTCAGAGTGGGGTATCATGATCAGCAGATGATGTAGATTGTAATGAGATGCCCTCTGACTTTTCGTCAGACGATGGGTATAGGCGACGTCTCACGCTCACGTGAGACGTTGGGAATAACCCATTCATTCAAACTTTGATTTTTTGAACCTACAATAAGGCTCGAACCTAGTGGACTTGATAAAAAAAAGTAGGCCTAGATTTCATTAACCACGTGATAAAATACCAGAATTACATAAAATGCAATTTTTTCTTTGTTGAAATATTATTCTATTGTGAAAGCACGATTAATGAAAAATATCACGAAAAAAAAACATGAAAGTGCACTGTTTTGCACCTATTTTTTATAGATATAAAAAATAGGTGCAAAACAGTGCACTTTCATGTTTTTTTTTCGTTCAGGAACCCCCGGTCTATAGAAAAGTTTTTTTACTCGTAGCTAATTCTTTGGTTCCTCGGTTGGGTTTTTTCATAGTGGTGGTGCAGTTTTTTTAAAACACACAAAAACATCATTTTTGCGCCTACGCTTATCCAAAACCGTATGCTCTGTCCCGCTCCTATGAACGCCAAATCCTATGACTATCCTTTTCACAAAATGGCGCGCAATATCATTTTAATTCTCATTATAAACAACTGATCGTTAATTAATTCGTTAAGCTTCATGTAAACACTTGTACAATTTACTGGTCGTAAAATTTTCCAAGTTATTCATATTATGTAGGTACTTATTATAAATAAGATTTAGAATAACGATTATGATTTTATTGTTAACGTTAAATAAGCAGGAAGTTTATATAAATGAATGATTGTACAAATAATTGTATGCTGCATTCAGTGATTTAGTGATAGTAGGTACTTCAATGGCTGCAACTCAACAGCCTATATTGCTCCACTGCTGGACGCAGGCCTCCCCAATAAGAGCCTTTAGTAACTGTTATCTCATAGGGAGTTATGCCCATAATCCCCACGCTGGGCATGCGGGTTGGGGATCGCAGTTTGATGACAGAATTGTTCGGCAGGAGGCGCTGCTGCCCTCTCCCCGGTAAATATCCCTTAGTCGCCTCTTACGACACCCACGGGAAGAGTAGGGGTGGTGCAAATCCTATACCGCCGGCGGCACCACACGGCGATGCGTTACTGCACTCTGTTTATTGCACCGATTGCACGTACTATACTTGCAATAAACAGAATGCAGGTAAAACTCTACTTATTGCACTGCACAGTGCACAGTGTCATTATATTATACGACCTCTGTGACGCAAGAGGTTGCGGGTTCAATTCCCGCCTCGGGACAAATGTGTGTACGATCTGCAGATATTTGTTCAGGGCGCTTGGATATTTAGTATGTTAACAAAAATATATCTATCTACGTAGTGTATTGTATTATGTATATCAATTATCTAGTATCCATAACACAAGCTCTGCTTAGCTTGGGGCTAGATAATGCTGTGTGTGTTGTCCAACATTGTCAATGAATCAAGTCAAACGAGAATCATCCCCACGGCTTAGCACGCATTTGCCCGGAATAAAATGTAGGTACCTAATAATATGACTAATACAAATACAGAGTGGGGCAAATTTTTGGCCCCTTAAGGGTAGCTACCGTTTCTTTTCTAGTTAGAAGGTTTTGTTCTAAGGAAACTTCTGTTTTGTTTTGATGAAAAAAATATTGTCATTTTTAGTTTTTTGAAAAAAGTTCGGTTCGCCGAAAAAATGACATTTGTCAAAAAAAACAAGTTGGTCTTAATCGACTCTATTTCCAACTAGGAACACTTTTCCCAAAGTAACATACCAAGTTAAATTGTAAGTTTTGGCATTAATAAAAATAAACAATTCCTATACATTTTCTATGAAAAAACTAGTAAGTGAAAACAACTATGTCACATTCAATGGTTCTTAATTTTAACTCGTATGTAACTACTTTTTTAAGTTTGTTATATTTAATTCCTGAGATCAAATTAAATTTTTACTTATTTTTTTTTATTTTTATTAAAAATCAAGAAGGTTTTGTACTCGTATAATAGGAGGCCAGTTTTGGAGGGTTGTTTGTAAACCTGTTTCTAAGACAATAATTTCTTGTCTAGGTGTGTGCTGAGCGTGGATGGAGGTTATACCAGGGTGTGAATGGAGCTGAGGACAGATGGAACCTCTGGTGGCGGTCCAGTGGCTTCCCTGCAGGATGCTACAAGACGATGGGTGATATGCAGGTCTTTGTTTATTCCTCTTTTCCTAATGAGCACACATGCATTATCCGCACCCACCGCTAGGGAATGAAACTAGCTTCCTTTCATTTTTCCGCCCGATTACAACCTGGGTCTCTTCAAGACAAAGTGAGTAGACCGTATCTTCAAGAGCTTCGTGATTCACCGTTGGCCACATCTTCGCTTTCCATCACGTGAGATGCGGCCACAACCGCCATCAATCGCCATCAAACGGTGGCGACCCCGCCAAAACCGCGGAAGGCTGTTTTATTTTCGTTTCCTTATGGTATGAGCTCTGTTTTTTTTGTTTCCACTTACCTAACGCATAAATGTTGCTTTCAGGATTTTGGTTTGCACTAGTTTCTTAAGAAAATTAAAAAAAACCACGACCTAAATCCTAGACTTTTACTCCCAAACCGAAAAGAGCAGAAAAACCTACAGAGTCATGGTGCTGACTAAATTAAGCTTGCTCAAGTACATTATCATTATACTATTTAGTCCACCCTGTCATTGCTGCAATGTTCTTATTAAGAGTCAGTTACCAGTTTTCAACCAGCAATTGGCATAAAATGAACTACTACGAGTAAATCAAAATCTGACAACCATTTCCGTTATGCCTTAAATTATCCGCACGATATCTGTTTCTAACAAAACCTAGACATTAAAATAAGACTGCTAAATAGCTAGACTAATGTTACTTTAATGTTATTTCAGTTCATGAACCACATACCGAAAGGGGGCTCGATATGTCGGAAGGACAATCTATCAAGACTGCTCAGATGTATGAGGAGGATATACGGATCTATCTATGATTTCAGGTAAGCAAAAAAATAAATAAATGAAAAATTAAATTCTGAAGTCATTTACAATGGGAGATTTCTTCGACCATATCTTCAACAGCCTCTATTGGTCCACTGCCTGGACGCAGACCTCACCCTGATAAGCACCTTATTGGCGTTTATCTTATGGAGGGTAATTCCCATAATCCCCACGCTGGGCATGTGGGTTGGTGATCGCGGTTTGGTGGTATACCTGTTCTGCAGGGGGAGCTGCTGCCCGCCCCCTGGTGGATATCCATTAGTCGCCTCTAAGGTACGACACCCGCGGCATCATAGCTCGGAATATTTACCATGATTTGAATTTTGAGCTTTTCTATATTTTGGCTCGATCACGGAATAACTGAAAGTACTGCGAGTGAAATTTTATTGGCAGATACATAACGATGTCGATTTTGTCTTTTGCTACGAATATTATAGTTTTTAAAGTTTCAAAAATAAAATTAGTCTCAATTCTCTACTTATGTAACTATCTATTCACATGTATTTTAATGAAGTGAGTAGTTGCCTTTTTTGGCGTAGGCCTCCCCCAGCTCCTTATTCATTTTGCTCTGGCCTTTATCATTCAGTGAAGACCAGCCTTCTTCGTAAAGATGCCGTATTTATAAATTTCCAAAATGGCATACCTATAAGCGATGGTCTTCGTAAAACAACAAGAACATAAACAAGATGTCGGTTTAACAGATCGAACGCAACATCTAAAAAGCTGTACGTGATTTTACGGTATTAATTTCTTAAATTTGCTGGCAGGACGTAGGTAAAGTGTTTTTACCGTGAACCTTCGTATTTCACGTTAAAATCGGCAATGGAACCAACCATTCATGGAACTTGAATGCCGTGATTAGATACATTGTGACGTCAGAGCATTACCGAAATAGGCTGCGATTTAAATCGGGTATTTTAAGTTCAGTTCAACGTTTCAAAATTAGAAGGTTAGCTTCCAAGTTCCATTAGGTTGATTAACAGGGGAAGATTTCAGCATTATAATAACGTTTGACAATTCACACGGCATCATCTAAAATCGAACTAAGCAGAGCTTGTGGTAGTAGAGCTAGAGTCTGTGCAAAAAGAGAAGCGTCCTAGGAATTGAGGTCGCGCGTATGCCAATTGACTACTTTTGTTGCGTTCACAAGCACTTTTTTTATCATAAATAGCCATTCGTTTGACCGCAATCTCACCTGATGGAAAGCGAAGATGTGGCCGACGTAAATCAAGGTCTAGAAGATGGCTACTCCGGACCACATTCCGAAACACAATAGAGTTGCTTCACAGACTGGCTTAGTCCGGAGGGTGGTGACAAGCCACGGCCGAAGTCTACCACCAGAGGGTACCGCTCTTAGCACCACCCAGAGGACACGTGTAGGGTAACAGAGAGTCAACACCTACGGACGTGAGCGATTCTGTCCCTCAAACTGATCTTTCATTGCTGTAACTTCTGCACGCTCCGCGTCTTCGTAAACATGGCCTTAGTTCACCGTAACGCAACGCCACGACGTTTCTCTTTTTGCACAAACTTAAGCTACAATACTATACGTAGGTATTTTTTACAACAGAAAATTGTTAGTGCATAAGAATAGACAAGAATTTATTCTTATGGCTAGTGGCTTATACTTCTCAGTGTTTTATGGTATCAGATCCGTTTGGGTTGATTCGGATTAGGTAGATATTATTATTATTAATTATTTCAGATTAAGATCCATAAACACGTACAAATTACAAATGTCTTACTAAACATTACATAAACAATTAAATTAATAAACAAAATGAAATAAACTAAATTAAATAAGTACTTACTAACTAAATAAAATTTAAATAGAGCTAGACCCAATCAATATCTCCATTTGTTCTGGATGGGACAGTCTAGGCGCGACACAATCATTTTCAGGATGCCGTTGCTACTGGCTCGGATACGTTGGAGTAGGGAGGCGACTTTTCGGCGAATGATGGCGTGAAAGCCATCTGTGCGCGCCTCCGTAAACATACCAGATGCGCTGCAAAATCGAGGCAGCCGCATCAGCATCCTGAAAATAGTAGGCTGGATACGTAGAGCATTGGCTGCCCGGCGGGTACAGTTCTACGAGCGATCATATTTTCTCGTACAGCCAGCGCTCTACGCTCCCTTTCAACATCTGCGTCATCACATAGAGAGTCATTGACAATATGTCCTAGGTATCTAAATGAGTTGACTACCTTCAGAGCCGCACCATTGAGTACCACAAGCGGAACATGGGCCGGCCTGACACTTCCCCTTTTAAATACAAGAACTTCACTCTTTTTGGAATTGTAAGTGAGCCCATGTGCCCATTATTCAGAGTGCCATTTCACCTGCTGAATTTGTCAAATTTCCCAATATCTTGATTTTAGCATAACTTTGCCAAAATTACAAAAATGCACCACTACTGAATCAATTTCGTTGTACCGCGAAAGCGAAATCTCAAATATCCACACTGCTTTCCACCGAAAATGTACTATTGGGCCCAAAGATCCTGTAGCCTACGCTTCATCGGGCTGAGGGCCCGTCGCCCGTCGAACGTCGTTGACTAAAAAAAGACGTGTGGAACTCGGGGACTGCCGCGGTAAAGCTATTCCATAGTGTTAGGATATTTTCATTACGGAATTTCTGGATTCGGTCTCCACGCTCAAGGCCCACGATAGAAGCTATGCAATAGCTTAAAACTATATGAATTTTGAGCCTCCATTATTTTTGAGCCTAGAATCTATATGAATTTTCCCACAATAACTAAAGGAACGTGCTCAGTTAATGATAACGATTTGCTCTATATTTAGATTGGGTAATAACCTGATTTCTAATGTCTTCTATACCGGAAACAATCGAAGAAATGAAATGACATAATAAACGAATCTTACCCATTAATGTTTTGATGAAGTATCTTGGATGGGCGCACGATGGTTGTTAGACAATAGGTATTATAGCTTTTATTTATTACCGACTTAAGGAGGAGGGTCTATTTTCGTCTTTGTGTTTTTTTGTATGTATGTTCACCGATATCTCCATCATCTATGGACCGACTTAAAAAATTATTGCGCTGGTGTATATAGAGAATGGTTTCAAATTCATCACATGAAAGTTTTATTCTAGAATAATTCGTATTTTTCCCGTCAAGCTTAAAAAACAACAAAATACTTCAGAATAATCACGACTTGTGTTTGACGTAGACTTTAGTTGCAACAATTTTGGTGATATCTTCGCCAATTCTCATCGAAGTTTGATGAGTCTTTCTTTACTGTCTGGTACCATAAAAGTAAGATTCACGAGAAATTTATGTGTGCGCTGAAAAGGTATCTTTAAAATCCTCTTCTGATGATAGTTTCACTTATTTTAATTTATCTCTAGCGGTTCCCATAGCAACGGACGTAAACAATTAAGAGGCTAACAAAACTACTACAGCTACAGCTATCTTAGATTTGGACGTAGATAACCATTTCTAAGGGGCATTGACGAATACATAATATAATAATTTTACATGTACAATACTCGTGATAAATGTGGCTTAGCACCCAGCATAATCTTTCGACAATTCATTTGATTATTTATGAATATGATGAATTATTTCATCCCTTAACGAGGGACATCTTCGGGGTGAGTGCGATTCGAGTCGCGTGCGTTCCGCATCCCTGCGAGCACGTGATGAGTTCGTCAATATTATTATTACTATGTATTTATGACTTATCAGCCTGATGTGTCTCACTGCATTGCAAATGCCTCCCTCCTCTCCGGCCTCACGGTTTCCTACGAAAAGGGCCCACGTCTTGTCGAAGGCATCTTCAATATATATACGACAGTTTTTATGGTAAAATCCGTTAAATCACCGTAGAAAGTTCAGATAAAAACAGGATTATTAGACATTTACAAACACAAACATATCGCAATAAAAGTGGAAGTTTCTGTATAGGCGGAGCGTGAAGAGGCTGTGCACGCCGCTTGCAACACAATTCACACAGCGAATCAAGAAAACGCGTGTAAAAAGGCTTCTCAGTAAACACACTCTTCCAACGCCATATGTTTGAATTAAGTACGCGCCGCGCCACTGCACGCGCCGCCGCCCACTGCACGCCAAGGGTCTAATTTTTTTTCAATTCATTATTTGATAGTAATTACTATTTATCAAGCCGCTTAAGTAAGTGCTTATTTTGTAAGTCTAAAGAAATAAACGATTTGACTCTGACTTTCTGACTCTCCGTAAACAAGGCCTTAGAGACTACGTCCAGGCCATTGTTAGTAGGTACAACAGATATAAATTGTTACGATAAAAAGCTGCGATATTAAAACAACCTACTTTAATTAAACCGATAAAAAGAAGACACGCAAGCGTTGATCCAAGGATACTGAAACTTAATCTCCTTTCGATGCAAATCACGGATGCCGTGCTATTAACCAAAAGTAAACTTATTGCCCTCGTAAAAATAAAGCTCAGTTTTTAAAATTCATTATTCAAGAGGTTTTATGCAGATTGTAAATTGAGTTGCAATAAATTAGGGATCACGCTTCCCTATCTCTACTCGTTTCTTTCCTTGTATTGTACCAATTGACTTTATGCTCTTGAGTGGGTGAACTTTATTGTTAACGATGCACGGGGGTTTCTTTATTGGTTTTCTTTGGTTTATAGTAGGTACCTTACAAGCGTATGTGCACTAAACAGAGTGGGGCAAATTTTTGGCCCCTTAAGGGTAGCTACCGTTTCTTTTTTAGTTAAAAGGTTGTGTTCTTAGGAACTTTCTGTTTTATTTTGTAGAAAAAAATATTGCCAATTTGTTTTTTTGAACAAAAGTACGGTTCGTCAAAAAATTACATTTGCCAAAAAAAACAAGTTGGTCTTAATCGACTCTATTTCCAGCCAGAAACTCGTATGTAACTATTTTTTAAAATTGGTATGCTAATTTTGAAGGCTTATACCCTACCCATGTTCGCTCTTACGAAGATTTGATTGTTTGTTTGTATTTAATAGGCTCCAAAAATACTGGACTGATTAAAAAAATATTTTATCATTAAAAAGTTTACTTTTCAGGGAGTGACCTAGGCTATATTTTATCCCGGAATTCCCACGGGAACGGGAACTACGCGGGGGAAACCGCGAGGCACTGCTATCATAAATATCACTGTGCCTTACTGTACAAATGCACTGAATTTGTAGTAAAACATTATGGTATTATTTGGGGTCGAGTTTAAGCGGGCTGATTGGGTACTGGCTGATCCTATCTACCCACGTTTTATTTAGTGTGACTAATGTGTTTTTTAATTGCTCTGGGTAAACGAAATAAGCAGCATAAAACATATTTCGAATTTCGTGGTGATATCACGTTTTTTTAGCCAGAGGGGCGAGTTTATTTGACGTTAGAAACGAAACGTGGTCGTGACGTCTCCTTTTTTTGCTTTTACAATTTGGCACAGCACCTCTGCCACGTGGACAGTGTCTACTACGCAAATCGACAGGGCTATTATTATTGTCTCTTTATTCAGATACATAATTCATTTATCATGTGCAAATTATTAAAATTTCACACAAAAAATTAAATACAACTAAAAATAAGATTACAATATAAAAAAATTGAATTAACTATAATAATAATAAGATAATTTTCGTTACCAACGTTAAATAGACTCACCTCTCTGGTCTTTATTTTGTCGATAGAGTTCATGTTACATAATCATTTATTCATTCAACAAAATAAAATTGTGTTTGAAAGTGTTAAACATATCATGCAATAGAAATAAGGAGAAACATGTCACTTATTAATTGACAAAACACAGTACAATCACACTAATATTATAAATGCGAATGTTTGTATGGATGTATGAATGGATGGATGGATGGATGTTTGTTACTTCTTCACGCCAAAACTACTGGACGGATCTGGCTGAAATTTTGCATACAGGTAATTCTAATCCTGGAATCAAGCATACTTTTTATCCCATAAATCAGTTCCAGTGGGACGTAAAACGCCTTTTAACGTTTCCATAGGAAGAACGCGTGCGAAGCCGCGGGACGCAGCTATTTAAAACTACAAATAATTAATTTAAGTAGACCCTACGAGTTAGGTCTTCCTTTTTTCCGATCAGTACACCACCACAATAATAGTTAAAGAACATAAAAATAGTTCGGAAATAAATTATACAACTCTATTCATCAATCATAAGCCATGTCGCGTGTCTGGAGACTAACTTTCCGATTGTGAAATATCGTATTGCGTACTTCCAGGAACATTTGTTTGATACTAAGATGACTACAAAATAAACTTGAAGACGAGTCGGCAGTTTATTGTCAAATATAAAGAACGAAAAATACTCTTCGAAATTACTGACAACGAACGACTTTTCAGGTGAATCGGTGGAAAAAATCAACTTATCATATAACTATAATATAACTTTTCTTAAATGCCAATTAGCAACTAGACTTTTTCTTTGCTCTATTTGGTTGCTATTTAGTTTTATATAAGGAACATTTACTATGGGACTAATGAATCTAACTATAAAATATGGTGTTTGGAATTCAGGTCGTGGAAAAACTGAAGTCCTTTTGTACTTTTGATAATCTATTTTTCAAAACTGATTTCCTTTGACTGCCTATGTTTTGCTGCAGCAGCATAGGTTTTTTATCACGTTATGTTTAGTCTTAGTTTTTTGTGTGTAATTATAATTTAATATGAATTATTTGAAATTCTTAAAAATAGGTACCTACATGATTTGTGCTGTAACGGGAGTCGTCCCGTACGGCATTTTGCCACTTTATGCACACGGTCGCACTATAGTGGCAAAATGTCATGTCCAATCTTTCTCTTTTCCACGTTTGTTTACCACCAAGGCAACATTTAGCTCGTACTATCATGTAGATAGGTATGATACCTACTGTAGGGCACCAGTCAATTGCTTCGCGTCATCGGTTATTTGAATGGAACCACGCGGCTTGTGGCGTGCTACACGACATTTTACATCATGTTGCGACAATCTGAAAAAACTTGGGAATTCCGTAAGAATACCCACATGAGTTAACGCATCGCGTAATGAATGGCTTCATAGGATGTGGAATAATAAGAGGCTTTACACACAACATAATTTGATGTGATGTTTCTGTTCAGGAGTACTTTTATTTTTGAATTACGCCTGAAGGCATATATTGTCACAGCAGGGTAATAGCCTTTCTCCCCTCCTATTCCTCTACGTAGTAATTTTTGCATTGCTATTTTTACATACATATATGTAGATTTATACATAACAGACCATTTGTCATTGATTAGGCACTTGGTTTAGTCTTTAAACTTTAGGCAATAAGTAAATGCCTTATTAATTGAATAATATAAACTATAGGGCATTGATAATGGTGATGATGAAATTGCTTGTCCGAAAATGTTATAATCTTAGGTACCTTAAAAATATATTCAAAAGTTGCATATTTCAGTCATCCAGTTGTTTATTACACAACCTTTGGTGGAGCAAAGTGTACCTTCGGGGTTAAACGGTGGGTTTTATAATGCGAAGTTGCATGTATTGTTTGTGAAGTTTAATATTGAACGCACCTGCGTCAGATCAGAGACCTCTCTGATCCCCAAGCCGCATGCCCAGCACGGGGATTATGGGAATTACCCCCGTGAGATAACAGCCAATAAGGCTCTTATCAGGAGGTGCGTGCAGCTGTGGACCATTATAAGCAGTTGAGGTGAGGAAGAGGCAGGTGTCGCATATCCTTTGGCCGTAACTTTGAGTTTCTATAGGAAAATAAGGGAGAATTTGACTTGTGAACTTGTCTAGGCTTCCAACAGGTTCTTTTTTACTGAAACCATCACACATGGGGATTCTATTTAAGCCCTACAACTAAGATGGAGAGAACGTATCGAAATATTCACAATACAAAATGTAACCTCGCGGTGAAAGCAAATCAGCAAATAAATGGTAGTACCTAGGTACATAAAGAATTTGTTCAGTTTCAATAAATTAGTTTGCTTAAAGTCCGTACCTACAATTACAATTAAAAAATCTCCAGAACCTAGCTCTAGGCTGCCTACGTCATAATCATTTCCAATCGTTTCACCTCCGAAAAGCTCGTACCTATAATTATGAAAAGTCAGGAAAACATTCACATTATTAGCATATTTCCTTTAAGGTGAAAGTTCACGGTGATTTTGAAATTATTGTTTTGAATTATTAATGTTGTGCTTCAGCAATTACCTCCAAGTGGTACGGTTCTTCCATCGCGTGACGATGGCCAAAGAAAAAGGAATCAATGCTTTGTTTTGGGGATATTAGTATTCATCGGCGGGAAGAAGACGCCCCTGCTTTTACAATTTTATGGGGGAATTCGGACAAAGTTTGGAACAGGAATAAGACGATATAATGGTGGTTACTTTTGGCTACACTAATTTCTTTAATTTAACTTTTATGGGTCGTCTACCTTACCACTGTGTTAGGTTTTATAGAAGATATTAACAACCACAATAGATTATCATTTTTTAAACACACACGAAATCGAAAGGAGGTTAGTTATATTTGAAACTCAAACAAACCATAACAAAGCTAACGAACAGTCTCCGTTGATTTTATCAGACCTCATTGCTTTTAAATTTAAGGAGACGCTACCGGGCTGTTTTAAAGTCTGCTGTAGAAAATATTCATAAAACTCGTGATGAACATGTCTGGCTGGTTACAGTTTGGATCTTGATAATAATCGACGATTTGTAAAAAAATAGCTGAATAGCGATTTACCGATTCAGATTCTTCTAGCTCGTAGTTTTTTCTCTCACTCACAACTCAAGGCACACTTGGTTACGTCAATGTACATTTTATATTTAGGTACAATAAAAATATGTATTTAGAAACAACAGGCTTAGATATAAAGATTTTGAGACAATTAAGATTTGTCAACCAACTACTTGAGAAATCGGTACAAGCGGGGTATTAGTAACCCAAAACGTTCAAAGCTTTCCGTGACTAAACAAAATGCGAAAAAATGCTGTACACTTTTTTACGATTCAACGTTTTACTAAATTCTTATCGCCAATCAAAACTGGCGCAAGTTTATAGTCAGACAGTAGGTATTCAGTACCCACGAGTGCGCTTACGGCATTTACATGCCCTATTATCTGCACGATATTGTGATGGATGTGACTCTATGCTGGCCATAAAGAATGTTTAGTACGGCATGGTATATCGAACAAAACATGTAGAGATATATTTCCACATACAATGGCGAAAGTTTTAGCCCACAAGTTTTCTCCGGGGTAAACTTTGACGGTGAAATAAGTCCATAATCGTCTATATTTTGACGTGTGTAGTTTATGAAGACGTTATTGTTCACTAACGTCGAAGTTAGGCTTGTTCCTGATAAAAAGAAAGAGTTACTTCGATTTGAAACGATTTCATGTTCAGCGACATTTTGAAATGAAACGCAGTCTAAAATTATTGTCGTGTACGGCTTTACTTTCTTGGTTGGATTTATAAAATTCATTTTATGAGCCTCTAAATTTTAGGGTGATTATTGAAATTGGGACACAACGTTACATTTCCGCATTTTTGACCTGATTCATCCCCTCGTGCATAAAAGGCTATTTGAAGATTTTGAAGCCATAAAGCGTAGGGGCGTAATAGGGTGAATTTCAGGTACGTACTTATTCGAGCGAGTGTGACACTTCCAAAATCTCTTTACTCGTTAGGTACGAGCGCTGCCGACGAATTGGCACGGAAAGGTTCGGACACGCCTAGAACAGGCCCACCTCCGCTCCTTCCCCTACCATTCTCACAATTCCGAACATGGATAAGGCAAAAAACCAGAGGAATGCATGCTGATCGCTGGACATACTTACAAGAGTGCCGCCAGGCAAGAGCAGCGCTCCCGGCTGCATAATATACCAAAGCTTACTAAACGCCTACTGAACCTTACCAGAAGAGACCTACGCATCCTTGTGGGAACACCTGTGAGTGTTCCCACAAGGACTACCCACTAAATAAACACCTCTTCACCATTGGCGCAACAGATAGCCCTCTCTGCAGGGGGTGTCTCAGTGAAGAAGAATCAGCTGCCCATGTAGCCCTGGAATGCGAGGGGTAACAGCACACCGACACGAAATCCTCGATCACTCAAGGTCACTCCGCCAAGCCTGTGAAAACCCCAGGAAGATTCTGCGCTTCTGGAAGGAGTTAGGTTGGTTAAACTAGCTAACAAACACGCACAATGGACCATACCGAGTCTCAGTGCGGAAATAAGAGTACACACACCATAACCATAACCATAGGTACGAGCGCCTTCTTTCCTTGTAGGTACTAACTTCACGTACGCTTGCTGTGTGATACGTTACATTACATTCCGTAACATCAGTATTCGGTCAGTACCCGTGACAGAATTTTATAGCAGTTTATTTCAATTCTGCCACTATATTTTGCCAACTCCTTGTACCTACGTCGTTGTCTTTTGCATGTTTAGAGTCTACATTTTATCGAAACAGATGCACTTGTTGTCGAAATAAATTAAAATATGATACACTCATCATAGACAGGAGGCCTATACCCTGCACAGTTTGCTTTACGGGCTGAGCAGACTTTGACATCCATAAATAATTAATTTTGTTTTAAAAAACTATAAACCAACTTCAATTTTTATTGTTTTTTCATGAATTTTCATATAAAAAAGAATCATGAAGATCGGAACACCCAGTCAAAAGTTCTGAGGTAACAAACATATAAAAACAGTCGAATTAATAACCTCCTCCTATTTTTTAAGTCGGTTAAAAATAAAGTTAACGCAATTTTAAAGTTACCAGGGTGGCAGTTTACACTCAGCGTACAGGTCTAAAATTACTGTCGTGTACAGTTTTGCTTCGATGTCTTTGGGCTTGTGCATTGAGGCTCGATTCCAACTTTTTAAAACTTTGACAGTAACTTTTTTTAACATTATATTTTTTTAATTCCAGCCCAACCTGCTACCATCTTCCATTAGAATACGCGAAGCTGGTCTCGGAGTGTTCGAGACTGCGACGCAGTGAGGGCGAGTCTGAAAACAACGTGGTCTGGATACACAAACCAGTGGCGCAGAGTCAGGGCAGAGGGATATTCTTGTTCCGGGTAAAAAAATATCCAATAACTACGAAATACCTGGGTTTATAAGTCTCGCTAAATCTATGGTCTCGCTCTATATGCATGCATAGTGTAGGAGAGCTTTGTTGCAATATTTCCATTTGAGAACCAATAGACAACGGTGTCAGCTGTGTGGTGCTTAGAATTTGTACCACCCCAATTCTTCCCGTGGGTGTCGTAAGAGGCGACTAAGGGATATCCACCAGGGGACGGGCAGCAGCGCCCCCTGCAGAACAAATCTTTCACCAAACTGCGATCCCCAACCCGCATGCCCAGCGTGGGGATTGTGGGCAATACCCCCCATGATGTAAACGCCAATAGGCGTTTATCAGGGGAGGCCTGCGTCCAGCAGTGGACCGATCAGGCTGTTAAGGTGAGACAACGGTGTCTATTCAGATGTTGCCAAAACTACACTAAACTAATTTGACTAAAAATTATGTCATACTTATTATTTTGATGGTTATGACAGGGACAGCAACATTTTTAGGCCTATCAAATTAGATCAGTTTAGTTTTGGCGACATCTAGGTGCATAAATCCGATTAACGGACAGAACGAAATTAAAAAGGTTGTTAGCGTCTGTTCAAAAAGAGAACCGTCGTGGCGTTACGGTGAACTAACACTTTTAGTCGTACTGCAATGACAGAGCAGTGTTGTCAACAGGTAATGCCCATAATCCCCACGCGGGTTGGGGATCGCAGGTCGGTGGTCGAATTGTCCTTTAGTCGCCTTTTACGACACCCACGGGAAGAAATGCGGTGGTGCGAATTCTAAGTCAGCACCACTCAGCTGCTCAATTGTTCATAAAACCTAACTAACCTTAAGTTATTTGGGGCTGATTTTTCAATCATCAGATAAATGCTAACTGTTGAATAAATTTGACATATTGTATGGAAAATGTCAAATTTATTCAACAGTTAGCATTTATCTGATGATTGCAAAATCAGCCCTTAATATTATAATATATTAAATAAGTGCGCCCCACGGCTTCGCACGCGTCGTTCCTATGGAAACATTAAAAGGTGATTTTCATCCCACGGGAACTGATTTATGGGATAAAAAGTAGCCTATGTTTGATTCCAAGATTAGAATTACCTTTATGCAAAATTTCAGCCAGATCCGTCCAGAAGTTATGGCGTGAAGAAGTAACAAACATCCATCCATCCATCCATACATCTATACATCCATACAAAAAACAAAAACAAAAACTTTCGCCTTTATAATATTAGTGTGATGTGATTACATTATGTTACTTAATAAATGTTTCAGAGTATATGCGACATGAGTTGCGGTACAGCAGCAGTGGTCCAGCGGTACATCGAGCGACCACTTCTCATAGCCGGGTACAAGTTCGACCTGCGACTGTACGTGTGTGTGCCAGGCTACCGGCCGCTGACTGCGTATATGTATGCGGAGGGATTGGCTAGATTTGGTAAGTTTTTCGTTTATCTTTGCCCTCGTGGGAATGGATGACCTGTATGCCATGGTCATCTTAGCTGAATGAAGTCCGACGCTGCCATAGTCCGATCGCCCTGTGCTACCCACATCCAGCGGTTTCCTGCAACCTTCACCAGTATGCTGAATTTGAACTGCCATACCTATTTCCGGCAAATTACAACCTGGGTCTTCAAGTCAAGGGTGAATAGGTATCTTCTAGACCTTCGTGATACACCTTCGGCCGCATCTTCGCTTTCCATCAGTTGAGATTGCGGTCTAACGAAAGTCTATTTTACATTAAAAATTTTTTGCAAAAGCATGATAAATTGCCTCTACGATTGGAATTTATTGCGACATAATTTATTTAATTTACTGCAAAATTATATCTATAAATTACATACATACAAAAACAATAAGATATTTTTTATTAATCAGAAATAGACCTTTGTTTGACCGCAATCTCACCTGATAGAAAGCGAAGATGCGACCGACGATGTATCACGAAGGTCTAACTCTAGACGATGGCTACCTACTTCGGACCACATTCCGAAACACAACAGAGTTGCTTGCTTCACGATAATGCCATGGTAAATATTGTTTCAGGAACTGACACGTACACGCTGTCGGATATCCACAACCCGTACAGGCATCTAACCAACTCCTCCCTAAATAAAAGTGGACCGCGGTATGCTGAGTGCAAAGACCGGATTGGCAGCGGTATGTCGAATGTTATTAATAAAAAAGCAAGCTAAGAATTAACCCTTATGATCTATTTGTCATAAAGCTGCAAATTATGTCCATAGATTCTAATAACATAAATTAAAAATTCCTATGATTGGAGTCGTAATAAAGAGATATAGTTACAAAGAGACGTAGTAGACGAGTAGACAATATTTATTGAAGAAAGGATTTCAAATCAATAAGTTTCCATTATGTTTAAAAATCATCCATGAAAGTTAATTTGAGGTTAAGTACTGCGGGTTTATATTTTTCCTGTGAAATATAGGTCTACAAACAGATGTTCATTTAATTTCAGTTCATGTCACGACGCTAACAAACTTGAGATGTAATACAAATATTGCGAACTATTTACTTCCGTCATTTTACCCCGTCCAGGTGATAATTGGAATAATCCACACATAGTAAAAACAATTTAGGTTAGGTTAAAATATTTGTTGCTAAACAAGTGTCCAAAAACTATCAATTAAACGGTGAATAAAAAAAATAATCTTCATAACGGTTTCGAAAACGATTCCGAATCCTGTCTATTTTTTTAAATTTTATTTGTTGACAAAATTTGTCTGGGGACCAGAATTATGTGCGACTCGACGCCCTGAAGTGGACGTAATACCTACTAAAATCTCTCCGGTGACACATTTTCGCCGAACCAAGGGAACATTTTAACCTACCGCGACCTTAAGAACTATTAGGCTTTGACTTCCTCAACCGTTTTAATTCCAGGATGCAAATGGACTTTGAAACAAGTCCGCAGAGCATTAATCGGCCGATGGGGCGCAGCAGAATGGCTGGTCTGGCAACGCATACGCACGATAGTGACATTGACGTTGTTCGCGCAAGCTGCCGGTACGCCGCCGGCTAGGAACTGCTTCGAGTTCTACGGGTTTGATGTGCTGCTGGATGATTCGCTGAGGCCTTGGCTTATTGAGGTGAGAGGTCTTACTTGTAGGCATGCCAATAGCATTAATCGGCCGAAGGGGCGCAGCAGAGTGGCTGGTCTAACAACGCATACGCACGATAGAGACATTGACGTTGTTCGCGCAAGCTGCCGGTACGCCGCCGGCTAGGAACTGCTTCGAGTTCTACGGGTTTGATGTGCTGCTGGATGATTCGCTGAGGCCTTGGCTTATTGAGGTGAGAGGTCTTACTTGCTTGTAGGCATGCCAATACCATGAATCGGCCGATGGGGCGCAGCAAAGTGGCTGGTCTAACAACGCATACGCACGATAGTGACATTGAGGTTATACGCGCAAGCTGCCGGTACGCCACCGGCTAGGAACTGCTTCGAGTTCTACGGGTTTGATGTGCTGCTGGACGATTCTCTGAGGCCTTGGCTTATTGAGGTGAGAGGTCTTGCTTGCTTGTAGGCATGCCAAAAGCAGGAATCGGCCGGTGGGGCGCAGCCGAGTGGCTGGCCTAACAACGCATACGCACGATAGTGACATTGACGTTGTTCGCGCAAGCCGCCGCTGTTACGCCATCGGCTAGCTACTACTTCTAGTTCTACGTGTTTTTATTTACGTACTGCTGGATGAGGCCTTGGCTTATTGAGGTAAGAGTAGTTTCTTAGAAATTGAAATTGAAAAATCTCCTCCCCCTCATAGAAAAGAAGGTGAAATATTTTTTTAGATCTTTTTATTTATTCAAAACATTACATCTTAGTATTTATAAAGGTATAGAGGTAAATAATAAATGAGTCATTTAGGAACGATTTATATATCAGATTTCGCTCAGCTTTATCGAGCTTAGCATAACTTTGTTATTCTAATTACTAAGCTAAGGTAATTAAAAATTAATTTGTGGCCACCATTGATTTATTAAAAAGGGAGGATAAGGTACTGGTTTCTCGATAGTGGCAACCTCAAATTGTGTAAAATTGTGTGCTCCCATCTCAGTCACCGTCTGACCGGCGGCATGGGTGGTCGTACTAGCGAGCCACCCACTAAACACAAAATAGGTAGAGAAATTCAGATAATAAATAAACACGAGTCTTGTCTAATATAAGCTACAGCTACGTTCAAAAAACTTATGAGCGCTTTTATAGTTCAAAAGGCTCATGAATTCTCACTTGTTTTCCAGGTGAACCTGTCCCCAGCCTTAGGCGCCAACTGCGAGGCAGACCTACTAGTGAAACAGCCGATGTTGCACGAACTGTTCGACTTGCTCGGCCTTCCGATGAAGCACACTGGCTTAGCGTTACTGCAGGGACCAGCTTCTACTCCTATCAACAAGTAAGTCACTTTAACTGCCTATAATATAGGCTGGTGATCAGCTATTAAATTTGCAGAATTTGGTTCAGAACTTCAAAAAACTTTTCGAGCGTTAAATACTAATGGGAATAAAGTGAGCCTTTGAATGATGCCGTTTCTACATAATATGGATTATCTAGGCGCTATTTTTGGTTAACATATTACATTGATCCACAACAAGTAGAGCCAGTCCGCAATATAGATAACTACCAAAATGCTACGAGTGAAACCTTCATAAATAGCCCTTAGTAAAAATACATGTAATTTTTTTGTAAAGGTTTAATTTCTCTTAATCTGAAATTTTCTTGCGTGTGAATGTTCTTTTCTTTTTTAAACGAGTTCTTTAGTGGAGACCGCGACTCGGCAAACGTAGTGTAGGGCGCCCTCCGGCCAGGTGGGATGACGATCTGCGAAAGACTGCAGGCTGGATGCGTGGAGCTGAAGACAGGGCGCTATGGTGCTCATTAGGGGAGGCCTATGTCCAGCAGCGGACTAATATAGGCTGGTGATGATGATGGTGAATGTTCTTTAATTAAATTATTATTTCCTACTACTCTAGCTTGCTGCTTTACTCTTTAGTTACAGCTCAGAAGACGAGAACGGGACTTTGAACGGGGCCCCTCGGTCAGCGGGCAGTGTCCGTGCCCCGCCACGACGGGCACACCGCGGTCGTCGGCGCCGCGCGATGCCCATCCACTGCGTCACTCTGAACCCGCCCTTGTCCGACGTATATGTGGTAAGGACTGACTTTGAACGGCACCCCTCGGTCAGCGCACCGCGGACCCCGGCGCCGCGCGATGCCCATCCACTGCGTCATTCTGAACCCGCCCTTGTCCGACGTATATGTGGTAAGGACTGACTTTGAACGGCACCCCTCGGTCAGCGCACCGCGGACCCCGGCGCCGCGCGATGCCCATCCACTGCGTCACTCTGAACCCGCGCTTGTCCGACGTATATGTGGTAAGGACTGACTTTGAACGGCACCCCTCGGTCAGCTCACCGCGGACACCGGCGCCGAGCGATGCCCATCCACTGCGTCACTCTGAACCCGCCCTTGTCCGACGTATAAGTGGTAAGGACTGACTTTGAACGGCACCCCTCGGTCAGCGCGCCGCGGACCCCGGCGCCGAGCGATGCCCATCCACTGCGTCACTCTGAACCCGCCCTTGTACAACGTATATGTGGTAAGGACTGACTTTGAACGGCGCCCCTTGGTCAGCGTACCGCGGCCACCGGCGCCGCGCGATGCCCATCCACTGCGTCTTGGGTAGAAAGCATGATTAGCAAAATTTTAAAAATCACACGTCCTA
Organism: Eupithecia tripunctaria; assembly: GCA_955876795.1. Lineage (NCBI taxonomy): Eukaryota > Metazoa > Arthropoda > Insecta > Lepidoptera > Geometridae > Eupithecia > Eupithecia tripunctaria. Next base: position 12,390,428 of record OY041604.1, read on the forward strand.
GACACAAAAAGACGAGGTTTCCTATTTCCAGTAAAGTTTTAATAATTTTTTTACCACTTTAATGCACAACTATTGCCCATAACTCAAGAAATCGGCGTTGTAAATTATTTTTTGATTTGCTTATGTTACGATTTTTACTTTGTTCTAAATTCACGAAGGTTCTAGGTATCTACGGGGGCAGCGGCGAAATACCTGATCGATGACTCAGTTAATTTATCCATCCAATTTAAACTGTCGCATTTAAAAAATGAATGTGACTACTTAAAAAAAACTGTTCCGATTGATTTTAGGAGCCGCCAGAAAAGCCTAGAGAAGTGATAAGTGGACGACAGAAATCAATGGAAACTCCTCCGGTGGATTTTTCTGATGTTCAAGTAAGTAACCGTCAATACTATGGCATAGGGTTTAGAACATAGATATCACGCTTTTGATTTAGAGTTTAAACCCCATTTATAAGCAAGGGCCTAACTTCAGTCTAGCCACGCGTCCCGATTTTATTGTTCCTACTTAACAAACTACACAAAGCGGTCATGTTGGTCGAGCTAAAAAGTTTTAAGAATTATAGTAAATCCTCGCTTCGCTCGTGACTTATCCTGGCCCTGACTTGCGGGTTTTAATGAGGTTCGTAACGTAAGCAGGGTAAAATAAAGCAGTGTCTTTACCCTGCTTTATGCCCTCGGTGCATAATCTACTGTTTCTTCTCTCCAGTCATCATCAAGTGTGCCCACGCAACCAGCAAGCGAACCCGCTCAACCTACAGACGAAACCTGGCGCGGCGGCTACGCAACCGCCGCGTCAAGACGACGTATGATGAGCGCGTGTTCATGGGGAAACGGCGTCAAATGGAACCGGCCCGTGGGGAAAGTCGGCCAGTGGACCAGGATCTATCCTCATACACTGCCTAAAGATGATGAGGTAAGACAGTAAACTTGAGGGTTATAAATTATATTACAACTCCTGATGACCGCGTGTTTTTGGGGGAACGATGGAATTGACTCGTGGGGATAGTCGGCCAGTGGGCCAGGATCTATCATACACTGCCTAAAGATAATGAAGTAAGTAAATTGACTAGTACCTACGACTAAAGGCTGGGATAACACGAAGTGGGTTATCACTAGGGATATGGTATCGAAACAAATGTATCGATACTATACTCATGAGTATACTACTAACAAAAATAATCGATACCAGTATCGCACTCGTATCAAAAGCATCGAGTTACTCAGGTATCGAGTACTTTTACATTTTTGATAAATTTAAAGAAAAATAGTACTCAAGTGTGGTTCATTACAATACATTAAAATTATGTTTATTACAATCCAAAGTCTTCTCCCCCCATAGAGTGCATAATACCTCCTCCAAAATCTCGGTAACAAAATCAGAATATCACAATTCGTTTAGTCAGTAAGATTTTATAGAATCGTTTCGAAACGTCTACTCTACCGCCAGTTCAGATTCGGAATAACGATCCACATTAAGACAGGCAAGAACTTCGGGTCTGGCTAGTTAGTTTTTTTTTATAATAAGGTTTTAATTTCTCATCACTTCAAAGCACTCTTAATTAAATACTTTGGTACGGATAAACGTAATAAGATTATAATTTCTTTCGCATGTACCTATTCTTTAGTCTATTATAATAATGCGGAAGTTAAATTCCAAGATTAAAGCGTCATTATAATCAATCTGAGATTTTGGAGGAGGTACTTATTATGTACATACTCTATGTTACTTACACTCTCAAAGTTACGGTATAATTCCGTGATTTAGGACGGGGACCTCCCCTGTAGCAGCATCAGCCATAGAGTCCATAAACAATAATCAAGCAAAACGTTATGAGGATTCAATGTAAAAGTATTGAGTACGGTGAAAAGTATCGATTCTTACTCAGTATCCTAATAAATGGTATCGACTACTAAATTACTCGGTATCGTAACCAAAGTATCGAGTATACTCAGGTATCGATACTTTTTGCGGATCCCTAGTTATCACTAAACGGCGGCGATGAAATGTCGGCCAGCTGACCTAGACCTTCCTCAACTGGGGTTATTTGCAACTTACATCAGCACCATCATCGGTAATGTGATTGGGGCGTGTACAAAACCTGAAAGAATCCGTTTCAGTTCCCCCGACTGTGTAACGTTTACTATAAGTGCTATAAGGCCTATAAGTAAAGGTTATATCAAGCCTTCACTCAAATTACTCCAAAACTTTCCCCGCCATTTAATCCACACCTTTACCTCACCATATTAAACCCCAATTTCCTTTCCCAGTTACCAGTAGAAGATGTAAGAGAGAGCGTGGCACAGATATCCAAACTGATCCGCGCGGCGAGGGAGGTCCCACGTCAATGTGGTCGTGAGGTCCATGCACCACGCGACTCGACCCGAGACGCGACCTTCGAGGCCGCTCTACGGGAGAAACTCAACTGGCCTGACTTCGAAGTATGGCTGCCACCTTTTTAAAGTGTTCATTTACAACTATATCAATAAGCACCCTAAGTTTGTATAGGTTAAGTCTACTTTAGCTCAATAAATGCTTGCTCAATATCTTATTGTATAATTACTAAGTACTTTGCTAAGTTTTGTCGGCAAAGCGGCGAGTTGTTGTACCGCTGAAATCAAGACTTACTTTCGAACCCCGCGTTGGGCCTAGGTAAGCTGGGATTCCAAAAATAATAAGCGAGGTAACTATGTATCTCGGCCGGCCTATCTCGTGAAGAACCGACAACCGCTGTGATAAACGCGTTCTGAGTGGAGACCGCGACAAACGTAGAGTAGGACGCCCTCCGGCTAGGTGGGATGACGATCTGCGAAAGGCTGCCGGCGGATGCTGGATGCGTCAAGCTGAAGACAGGGCGCTATGGCGCTCATTAGGGGAGGCATATGTCCAGCAGTGGACTAATATAGGCTGATGATGATGATGATGACGCTAATCAGGCGGATCGATAAGCTTGATAAGCTGCTGCTTTTTCGATGTCGGTAAAAAAACGGTATAATTATGAAGTTCGTAGTTGGTTTTTAGTTTTTACATAACAATTACTTGTCACGGTATAAACGTTCGTTCGTAGGTTACATAAAAAATTGTTAAAATTAAATATATCTGCCCCTCTACGTATCACAGACCTAGTGATTAGCCATCTTAGTACAGTGAACATCATAACACATTTTTGTATTTTTGGAAAAAAATATTAGTTAGGAGCATTGATTTAAAAAGGGAAGATAGGTTACGTTCTCCCAGCGCTTACTCAAAAATTGGCATGTGTTACAACTACACGCAAACACATATTCTCACAGTTATATTTCCAGTCCTGTGCAATACAAAGAAGAACAAAGACGGAAAGACGTATCTAGGACCGAAGTGAGACTGAGACAACAATATTTCACGCGAATCACGACCGCCCGTGCCACCGGTCAGACGGTGACTGATGTGGGAGAACACAATTTTAAACAATTTGAGGTTGCCACCTTCGAGCAACCAGTGCCTCATCTTCGTTTTTAATAAATCAATGGTTAGGAGCGTTTTTATGTCACTTAAACTACTATACTAACCTAAATGACAACCTCTGTGACGAGGTGGGTGAAGTTCGCCTGAGAAGCCGGTGGTTGCGGGTTCGATACCCGCCTCAATACCTGCAGATATTTGTTCAGAATTGAATCTGGATGTTTTCTATGTACCTATAATAAAAAAATATCTATCTACTATGTAGTGTATATATAGTATATTAGTTATCCAGTACCCATAACACAAGCCCTGCTTAGTTGGGGCTAGATAATGCTGTGTGATTTGTCCCACATTATTTATTTATTACTAATCGTCAAAGTACTCTAAGTAGATTGGAATTATATAAAAAAGTGTAATTTGTCAATTAAGCATCATATTATAAACAAATTTTCTGTGTCATTAATGCCTTTAAAAATGTTTACATATATCCCAAAGCTCCGTACATCCGAATAGGGCTAAAATTATGGATCGGTTTACAAGGCCCTGTACTTAATTATTTACAAAAAACTAAGACAGATGAAAACTATCCAGGAGGCCTACTCGGAAAAGAAAAATTGAAGTTTCGTTTTCGTTGTCGTGCAAAACCAACGCTTATGTCGCTTACATAAAATTAGCGTTTGCACGAAAACAAATCAGAAACTTCGATTTTGTTTCTAAGAGTAAAAGCACTGATACATATCAATAACAGGAAACAACAAAGTAACATGGTGATTTACCTAGACTTTTCATTATTTTTCTTTCCGCAACTGTATTGCTGACTGTACCAAAACCGTGTGAGTAGGTTCCAGCAACATGAGGTCGGCATTATTTTAATTATGCAGTAGCTTAACATACCGACAACCTACGACCGCTTAATTCACAAGGGGCATTTATCAACTTAAGGGGCGTATAATTCTTAATTAACAGAATAATCCACTGAGCAAATTACGCATCTACTTAACTAGCTTAATCCCTGTAATTATTTTTCAAGCAATTATCATCGCAACCAAAGAATTTTATATACTTAACTACAATCAAAGATACATTTAGTCCTTGCTTATCACAGGGTACTATTAAGTTGTATCTAAGTAAGTGAATGAGTATCTTTTAAACCAGTGGGTATTTGAGTTTCAAACCCAGCTTACAGCAGTGTTTATCAAATATTTCGTAGTGAAAATGACTGATAGCATCGAAAAGGTCTATCCATTTGATTCATTCGCTCCGGTTTTCAAAATGTTGGGCTGGGCCGGGTATTACAGAGCTCTGAATAATCCAGCGAGAGGATTCAAACGGATATTTCATAAAATATACAAGCCTTTAGCTTTTCTGATTGCGTTCGTTTATAATTTACAGCATATTATTTTTGTATTGCAGGTAAGGGTATGAAATAATTGCAGTTGTTTTTTCATACTAAAATATTTTAGGGCCCTTGCAAATCGTGGTGTCAGATTCAAGATTTCTTTTTAGTTTCAGTTTCAGTTTATTTATTGATAACGTTTTGGGTTACATGTCATTTCTTAAATAATTATAATGTTAATAAGATTGTGAATAGTGATTTCTTGTTATTATTCTGGCTGTAGAGTCTTATTAGTTATGTGTTTTTTTATTATTTGCTTGGAACTTCGTAGAGATCTCGTAGAGCTTACACAGTAAAATCACTGCTACGTAGCAGTTTTATAAATACGGGGTGCTACGTTGTTATAATAAACCCGATTTAAATCGTTAGATACGTCCTTACGCCGAAAAACTGAGGCAGTGTCTTCTAAATGTTTCAAATGTTCCGTCATTATTGTCATTTTTTGTACAATCACATTGCACAATCTTTTGTGAACAAGCATACCACAAAAGCACACAATTCACTGATTCCAAATTAGTGAGCTCACCCACTTCGTCGCCTACCTAACAATTAAAAACTTGGATTTTGACTATGGACCCGTACCGGTAACCAGTTAAACATCTTGGTTATGGGTCAATCCTACACTTTGGTCCTAGATGCCTAAACTAAAAACTAAAAAAAAGGTGTAGGAAACATTAAAACTTATTCATGTTTTGTATATAGTTAGTATATAGTTCTCGTTTCTGATTTATTTTAAACCGATTGTTTGTACGTCATCAATCACCACTTGGTGAATGATGAAAATCAGCGTCGCAACATTCAGCTGAGCACACATCTTATTAGAGCGTAGAAGGTACACTAACAGTGCGCACAGATCAAAACATTATATTTTCCATTGTTTATTTTTAAGAAAAGCATGATATGATAGTATTTAAATTGTCCTCGTTTTTAATTTCTGTTATTTTATCTGTATAATGTCTAAGCTACTTGTTTTTAATGTGCACCTACTGAGGGCGTAGCCAACCGGCATTCGGTATGAAGCGAATCGAAAACAATTGAAAGATTCGTAGGGAAAAAATCGAAACAGATCACGAGACATTCTAAGGCATATGTCATAAATCTGTATGTCATACATGTGTTATTATTATTATGATTATACCTTGATCGATGGATTATACCCATACAATTTGGACTTTTCTACTTCCCTTTCGAAATCGATTGTTACATTGTCTAACTAAGCCCTCTGTTATAAACAAAATAAACGTATTTCATTCATTTATTCACATAATTCGCGTTGATTTTTATTTGTATTCTTATAGAATTGCCGCGATATTAACATATTGATAGACAGTTTGACCATTGAGATACCGCAATTCAATCTTCTTACGAAGATCGCTACGGTGTATTACCAGACCTCAAGGATGGATCGTTTGAACAAGTTTTTGAAAGGCAAGTTAAATATTGTTATCATACACATTTCCGTTTACAACATTTACAACATGATCCGTAAGATTACATATATATGCATCCATGGTAGCTCTACTTTGCATAGTCTCCTCAAACTCAACCTCAACAAGCTTAGATTGGCCCACTGCTGGACTCAGTCCTCCCCCTGATAAGCGCCTTATCTCATGGAGGGTAGTGCCCATAATCCCCACACTGGGCATGTAGGTTGGGATCGCAGTTCGGTAGAAAAATGCTTCTGCAGGGCTACTGTCCGCCTCCCGGTAGATATCCCTTAGTTACCTCGCGGGTGTAGACCCGCCGGAAAAGTTGGGGTGGGGCAAATTCTAAGACGGCACAACACGGCAATTTTGCATATACTAGTCCAAGGCAAACAAGAAACTTTTGAACCTTTTGAAACTTTTGCAAAGAAGAAGTCCGTAACCTGCAGTCAACGGAATATCAATGACAAAGAACTAAGTAGTTTTCAGTGAAAACTTTTCACAGACCATTTTTAATGATTGATTTCTACAAAACTAATCGTCATACCACCCAAAGTTATTGTATTCTCTTTGATACCACCTAACCATGATTGAAATAAAAAATATCACCTTATTTTCGTGTCAGTGTTTAATTATAGTATAAAAATTCTCGTAGTGTTTAATAATTTGAGTTCTAAGTGTACATTTAGTGTATTTATGGAAATAAAATATTATTGATTTGATTTGTTATGTAAAATCTTAAAAGGTGATTTGTTGGTTATACATAAAATAAAGAAACCACGATATTTTCTTTCTTTTACGAAATAAGTTCTAAGGTGTATAAATAAGGGTTGTTCCTTAAGTACTCCGTTCCTTTGTCTCAAACTACTCCACGAAACTTACTGTATAAAATGAGTAAGAAATTTTCACGGATGTGAGCGGGTTAACTACAAACCTCATTTGATTGAATCCACAGAAGATCCAACATTCCGTTCCGACGACGATGAAGGCCAAGCAATCCTGCGCAGAAACAAAGAACAGATGCACTGCCTCTACCGATTCCTTATGATGAGTGTGACCACTGCAAGTACTGTTTGGTTGATCTCTTTCTTTGTGAGGAGGTACAGTGACCCTACTGAAACTGTGCCCTCTTATTTGCCTTTTGAGGCGGACTCTTGGTCAAGGTTTGGTACCTATTGTTCTTCTAAACCCAGAGGTGGGCGTTGTAATCTGCGACACAGTTTTATACCGCAGGTTGCATCGCTGCCTATTTTTGTTATCTTGGCTCATTTATGTAGACTTTTATGTTATGTTAATGTTTATGTTGTGGACTTGTGGATGTAGTATATTATAGGTATAGGTAGGTATATTATATATTATAGGTAGGTATATTATATAGACTTTTATGTTATGTTAATGTTTATGTTGTGGATGAAGGAACATAAATTACCTATTCGTTCTACTTTAGGGTAACAAAATGCGTTCGAATCTGTAACCCCGGATCGAGAAAGGAATTTGCTTTCCAAATTATTTAGAAATAGATTCTGCCCGCAGCTTCGCATGCGTTCTTCCGGGATTCAAGTATACAGTACATGTTTAGAACTACATGTATTCTAAATTTTAGCCCCATGCGTTGTAGTTTTGGTGTATGAGGGAAAAAATATCCAACCGTCCATCCGAAATAATGTAATTATTATATCAGTGTGATATGTAAGTCAGTTGTAATCGGAAGGTAGAGCCCATATTTTTCACCAACTACAAAAAAAAGAGAAGGTTCTCAGTCAGTCTGTTATAAAAAATAATTAATACAGCGCGCTTCCATCGTGTCTGTGTCACTGCTATGTTAAAATAACTACGATTAATAATATTTAACGCAAAACTGATAGTTAGGCGAAAACCGGTCTACGGATATGAATTGTAGAGCTTTCAACTTTAATTTAATATCAATGTTTTTTAAGAAATCAAATGATATTCAAAAATATTAACTCACCACGAGGTCAAGTAACGTAGGAGTCGAAAGTCTTATCTTTGGGTATAATTTAAATGGTCATCAGATTAAAGAGGTTTTGCACAGCCATAAAATTGATTTTTCAAGCTGAAAAAATAAATACGAGCACAAAGCTCGAGCACGAGCTTACAATCATAATGAATTCGTCAAACTACGAAAGTTTCTATAGTAAAATTATGTGACATATTTTTTTCGTCATTTTCTGTTTCAGTTTCTCCCTATCCGTCTTTTTAGAATGTTCCCCCGTGCTATGGATAGGCTATGGCCACATATCATTAGACCTGATAGTGGCGACGTATTACGCACATGCTCATACCCAACTGAAGAACGTAAAACAACAACTTCTACGTGTTAATGTGGAAAAGACTGGTCTCTTTGTCGAGTACCAGGATGAGATTGATGAGGGTGTCAACACGCGGTTTGTGCAAGTGGTAAAGCGGTATGAGAAACTGATATGGTAAGTCCTTTCTCGTATATCAGAGTCAGAGTCAGAGTCAAATCGTTTATTTTTTAGACTTACAAAATAAGTACTTAGACAAGTAAGTTTGTTTACTATATAAGCAGCTTGATAAATAGTAGAGTCAGAGTCAAATCGTTTATTTCTTTAGACTTACAAAATAAGCACTTAGACAAGTAAATTTGTTTACTATATAAACAGCTTGATAAATAGTAGAGTCAGAGTCAAATCGTTTATTTCTTTAGACTTACAAAATAAGTACTTAGACAAGTCAAATTTTTACTATAAACAGCTTGATAAATAGTTATTACTATCAATCAAGAAATTAGGTGAAATTGACTCTAATTCAATTCAATTTTTTGTCCACTAGCAGAAGAAGTGAAAAATAAACCACGGAGACTAAGTAAGGGTCAAAAATATCAATGTTAAAATAATAAGCACATTCGTTGAATGCCGTAGCCGGGATTTTGTTTATTTTATCTTATTAAATTAAAGCTTTTAGGAAGTCATTTTCTTTTTGTAAAATGTAACCAAATATAACGAGTTTAGGCCCATATTTGTATTATAACATTTTTAAGCTGTGCGGTAGCGGTGATGAATGAATATGAGTGATTACAATATTCATTAAGGATGTAAGCGGGTTAACTACGAACTAGTGCTCGAAGGGATGCGGAACGCGCGCGTCTAGTACCGCATTCGCCCTGAAGATTTCCCTCGTTAAGGGATGAAACGTTGGTGTTCTTCCAACACAAATAAGGTTCGTAGTTAACCCGCTTACATCCATAATGAATTCGTCAAACTACGCTAGTTTTTATAATAAGATTACAATATTATTAAATTTGAGATTTTTTTAGATTGCCTGCCCTGCGTAGCTAATTGTAATGCATGTATTCTCTAACTTTTCAGGTTCAAGAACGAAATTGACTCAATTTTCAATTTTTCACTGTCATTCCAATTTGCCACGATGACCATTGGCGTGTGTATGCTGGTTTACAGAATGACGGTTGTAAGTTCAACTACAATCCATTAAATTACGGTCTCGACAGAGCCCACGCATTTGATCACTTTGCAGTCGAGTCCGTGAGGTACCGAGGCTTTGGGTTAAGGCGCATACCCGAGCCAATATGACAGCGATACCTATTTTATCATATTTTTACGTTTATTATAGGAATTTTTAAAAATCCTACGTTCAGTTTGTGGTATCTATTATAAGCTATTTTTTAATACATTACGGATGTAAGCGGGTTAACTACGAACCTTATTTATGTTAGAAGAACGTTTCATCCCTTAACGAGTTACATCTTCAGGGTCCGCTTACATCCGTAATGAATTCGTTAAACTACGATAGCTTTTATATTTTTTAATACCTCTGTAATAATTTTATCTTATATAGTTTAGGAGGAGATGCGAAAATAGAGTTTGGTGGGCAAAAAGCGCAACCTCGTATCTCTGCCTAAGCTTTACAAAAGGAAACTATTACAGAGGCATTAATAAATAACTTATAATAGATACCTACCGCAAACTGAACGATGGATTTTTAAAACTTCCTGCGTTTAACGTAATAAGAATATAAAATAGTTGGGGGCGCCACTTTCACTGGTGTATGGGACTTAACATAGGAAATTTTAAAACTCTAATCAAAAATCTTATAAATATTATAAACTATTTTTTAATACCTCTGTAATAGTTTTATCTTACATAGTTAAGGAAGAGATACTGCAAACTGTACGATGGATTTTTAAAATTTCCTGTGTTAAACGTAATACTAAGATAAAATAGGTGGTATTGCCACTTTCACTTGTCACTCTTTAAAAAAAATATCTGGGCGTCAAAGCGACGCGTGGTCCAAGAGGCGGTGACTATAGGTATCTGGCACAGAGCAGCTCATCAGCATTGCCAATAATTGACATCATCATCATCATCATCATCAGCCTATTATAGTCCACTGCTGGACATAGGCCTCCCCTAATGAGCGCCATAGCGCCCTGTCTTACAGAGTTACAATGCAGCCAGTGTCTTAGGGACCGGACGCTTCCGACTGGTATTGATATGGATCAGTTGAGTTTGAGATGCCTGTACATATTAGTTGTATATAAAATAGTCTACAGATTGTGTAGATTATATAGATACAATATTATGTAGATTTTATTCAATTAATAAACTAAATAGCCCTTTGCTTGGTTTCTTCATGAGAATAAAAAAAACTTTTTTTTAAGCTATTGCATAGCTTCTATCGCGGGCCTTGAGCGCGGGGACCGAATCCAGAAATTCCGTAACGAAAAAACCTTGACGTTTGTCTCTTTAGTTCAGCAACTCGCCTCTAGATGGCATTGCAATAGCTTTACCGCGGCAGTCCCCGAGTGCCACACGTCTTTTTTTTCAATTTTTCAGGTGAGCGTCGCATCGGTTTCGTTTTTGTTTCTGATTATATTGTTCTGCCTCCTGATGACACAGATTTTATTGTGCTGCTTCTTCGGGAACCTTGTCGAATTCGAGGTATTTTTAACATTTTTTTATGAAGTTATTTTGTTTCATTCCCTCTCTCTACCGCAAACAGTGTGAAACCTCACTTTCTGCTGAGTGTAAATGCCATATGTACTGTTTACTGCAAAGTTTGCGTTAATTTTAATTTCTATGGAAATGTGAGAGTTATGTAAGGGCTCGTTTACACGGAGTGCAACTGCATGTCGCGCTATCTCGTAGAACCCAAGACGGTGATACCGCTGTGCCTGTGTGCGTAACTGTCCTGTTTATTTTAGAGAGCCCTAGTGTCTAGATTAACCTAATTTATGATTAAAGAGCCTACTTTCCATAAAATATCTCATTCATAAATCAATAAACGTATCTATCTATCTATATATCTGCACGTCTCTTTGTCAGTCAATTTGCCCGTCGACTGCAGGCGACTGCCAGTCGGCTGCAATCGCCTACACCTTACTTCGTTTAACTTTTAACTTGTCTTGAAACAAAATTGTAATCTTAATTAGAAGTAGAAAAAAAATTGCTTTAATTTTTAATTGTCTTGGAACTGTATTTACATACTTTCGGAGGAGGGCGTTGTCATCTGCGACACAGTTTTTAAAACTTCTGCAGATGACATCGTTTTCATTTTTAACCATGTTACCGTTGTTTTGGTTCCACAATAAACGATTTATTTATTTATTTATTTATTTACGGTAACTTGCCCGTCCGTGTATTTGAAACGTGCAGTCCGTGTAAACAAGCCCTAAACTTCCCGCTTAGAGCGCTCTCACGTTTTCATAGAAGATAGTGAATAAGTAACGCAAACTGTAGGGACTCGTCGAAGGTGTAAGACTTCAACTAGGGCTGGTCGGGAATGATGTCCAAGTAAAAACACTTCAGAACACTTTAAGTTGGTTTATTCAACCATACACTCAACTACGCACTTAACACAAAAGGTCACTGCAACTGCACTTTAATAATTCACTTTAATAATTTTCCATATCACTTGTTCACTCTTCGATCGCTTAGAACTGAATAATCAAACGGCTAAAATGCCCAGCTTTTATACCTAAGTCGGTCGCGCCTAGAAAATTCCACACATTTCCCGAAGCTATAGCTATCCCTTTCTTTATTCTAGAATACTTTAATGTCTATGTCTTTCCTTTCTATTCGTTCCAGAAACTAATCTATACATACTATATAGGTAGGCATGTATAGCGAGTCGCTCGGGCGCAACTACTATTACTTATTCTGTTTACCTAAAATAACATTCGATTTTGAACTCTATTTTAAAACAACAAGTTTATGAAGTATTCTAACTATTTTGAGCCTTATCTAATCCACATAAAGTCGTCGTCGCTAACACAAACCTTGTAGTAAACAGTATGGCAGTACACACTCAGCACAGCATACCTGAATATGTACAATGACAACAAAATATTATTGAGAGTGCAGTGTATCGTGAAGAGTGGAAGAAACAAGAGGATACTTTAGTTGATAGATTGATAGTATTATTTGAAGTAGTAATCTTTACCTTGTAATTGTTTATTTTATTTTGTTTAATTTGGGGTTGTATTTTTAAAATAAAAAAATACATGATTCAATATTTACATATTAGTTTATTTAAGCAGAGTTTTGAATGAAGAAATAATAATTTTACATACTTTATCACCCTTTTAACCCCCGAAGAGGTTAATTTATGTATTCCTTATTTTTAAAGCCTATGTGTTATTCTAAATCCAGTTTAGGTTCTCGTCTGGCATCTACATACGAAAGGAGATCAATCAAAGTTTATAATTTAATTAATTAATTAATAACGAATTATAGACAAAACGCATTCTTAATACGAAAAAATCGTTCAACTCATTGGTCAAAAATATTGATGATTTAACACATCTGCAGGTAAGCTCAAACGCTTGCTTAGCGATGAATTCTTTTTAAGATAACTAATTTTAAATTTCACTTTGTGTTACTTTTTTCCTTTTATATACTTTTCCTCAAGTCTACTTTCACTGTGTAATTTGTTATCCTATTTAAGTATATATAAAAAATAAAAAAAAATAAAAGCATGTATTAAGTAAATAACTATTCTTAAGACATAGCTGTAAGTTTTCCTAAAGTTCTGAAAATAAAAGTAAATAAAATAAATAAAGTTGCCCCAGACTCAGCACGTGGGTAAGCTTGTTCATAATTAATATGAAAAAAATTCAATAACCTATTAAATTACCTACTACTAAAAATTCATTAACCTAAAATTACTACAATGGAACGGACGCTTCTGAATCTTGAAAACATTTATTTGGTAAATGTATTTTACATGATTCTTCGAAACAATCATCTATTCCACAGATTATACCTAGCTATATTATAATAATAAACTGATATAAAGTATAACCTCATTGATTAAGCTCTACTCACACAGGCGCTAATTTTTAAGCGCGGCCTGTATAACGCGATTTCGCGATGTTTGTTTGCAGTACATTTTGTACTAAAAACATACCAACGTTGATGCATACTGCCGCTATTTTATTGCCGCAATTACGCTTGTCCGAGGCGTCTCCGCGTCCTGCGATTTTGCTTCTTTTGAAGCTGCGATTTTAAAATAACAAAAACCGTCTCTAAGTTGACGAACATTATCAAATTTTCATTTTCAACAGTGTACCTACAATGAAAAATCATAACCTCAAATTCCGTAATTATTTTTCATTTTCAATAACTTAAAATAAGTGTCCGTAATTTTAATAAGTTATACATCAATTAAGTTTATATTTTAGAACCCAGAATATATATATATATATATATATACCATAACCACGTGTCCACTGGTTCTGGGGAAAATTTGTATGGCAAGTGATTGATCTCCTTTGATTACGAAGATGTAGAAGACATAATAACAAACATTGACATATCATTTGTTATTTGTTGTCATTTGTTATTAGTAGGCTACCTATAACGGGATTTTAGACGCTCTGTGGTGCAAGCATTAACTTATCTCACTTATCTGTTTGACTGTACATCGACATTTTATTCTTGGGGCCGAGTGGGCACTTACCCATGTTTGTTAAGATAATATTAATAAATTTCAGAGCCGTTCACTAAACGACTACCTATACTTCAGCGACTGGCTCACTCTATCCCCATCCTTCCGCCGTAAAATGCTGATTGCCATGATACGCTGGTCGAAGCCGCTGCAGCCCAGGGTAGGCTGCATCATCCCGCTTTCACTCAACACGTTCTTAACCGTAAGTTGAAACACAAATCATCGACAATCATCGACTTCCCTACACATTAAAGCTTATCAAATGAACTTGTGAAGTTCGTTTATTTATTATTTGAATCAATGCTAGCTTCTATAAGCTGTGTGGTGCTGGCTTAGAACTTGCACCACCCCAATTCTTCCCGTAAGTGTCGTAAGAGGCGACTAAGGGATATCCATCGGGGGGCGGGCTGCAGCGCCCCCTGCAGAACAAATCTTCCACCAATCTGCCATCCCAAATCCGCATGCCCAGTGTGGGGGGATTATGTTATTTACCCCCATGAGTTAAACGCCAATAAGGCGTTAAACGCCAATAAGGCGTTTAACAGGAGGATGCCTGCGTCCAGCTGTGGACCAACACAGGCTGTTGAGGTTGAGCTGGCTTCTAATTCGGTCAACGAATTGCCATTGCTATTCAAAGTGGGAATGCGCCAGCATTCTTCAGCCTTCTGGTGACGGCTTACATTTTATGGAATAGTTATAAGTGTAAATACTAGCTATAATTTACATAATAGATTCATGCGTTACTTTGCGGAAATCCACTGTAAATATAAGAATGAAAATATTTAGTAACAGTTCCGCGAAGCAACCTTTTGCGATAAAATCTAAAAAAATCATACAAAATTATACATTGTATAATTTGTTAGATTTCATCGCAGGTTTTTTCGTGGAGTTGTTGCTAAATATTTTCATTCATATATTTAATAGTTGTAATTGTTTTATTCTGTTATTATTGTTGTTGTTATCTATAGGTACTATTATTATAGAGAGAAAAGATTTCATTGTTTGTATTGAATAGGCTCCGAAACGACTGAATCGATTTAAAAATTTCGTTGATCATTAGCTTACTTTTCAGCTTGCTTTTCAGGGCAAAAGCTATATTTTATCCCAGAAATTTTACGGGTACGGGAACTACGCGGGTGAAACCGTGAGGCGCTGCTAGTACGAAATAAACATATATGAATCAATTCATTCGAAAATTATAACATAATAATAAGTACTTACTCCTATGGCTTAACGACCCAAAGTGTGTCTTGGCCTCCGGTATGAGAAGTCGCCATTTTTCCCTGTCCTGCGCAGTTTCCCGCCAGTCCTGCGCTTGTAGCTCACGCAGGTCCTCTTCCACCACATCTTTCCAGCGGTACCGCGGGCGTCCCACGGGTCTTCGGCCGACGGGGCATCCGAGATAGGCGTTGTAGACGTTCCGATCCATTCCCATCCTCTCTAAGTGTCCGAGCCAACGGAGTCGATGTGCCTTCGTTTCGCCGATGATGTTAGGTTCGTTCACGAGCTCTTCGATCTCCAGGTTTTTCCGGACTCTCCAGCTTCCGTCATCTCTGCGGGTAGGTCCCAGGATCTTGCGCAGGATTTTTCGCTCTGCCACTAGTAGCTTATTCTCCTCCTTCAATGTTAGAGTCCACGTTTCACAGCCATACATCAGTATCGGTCTAATTACAGTTTTGTAGATTCGAATCTTGGTCTTTCTACTTAGAATCTTGGACACTAACACTTTGTGAAGAGCTGCACTGCATCGAATGGCATTTTGTATGCGAATGTCGATTTCTTCCTGCCTCGAGTAGGTATCAGTGACAGTGCAGCCTCTAGGTACTTAAACTGAGCCACTTCTTTGTATGCTATATCTCCAACATGAAGGTCTTCACGTGGCCGTCTGACGTTCTTCTAGCGCTTCATGTGGAGGTATTCTGACTTCTCGTGGCTAATTTTGAGACCAACCTTCATAGCTTCTACTTCCAATGTTTGCTTGTTTTTTTCAGATCGTGAAGTCCTCTTACACCCTGTACACGGTGTTAACAGCCACAGTATACAATAAAGATTAAAAGTAATTATGAGTAGATATTAGTCGTATAGTAGATAAAATAAAATACTTACTGTGAAGAATATAATCAAGGAGAACATTTTCTAGACTATTTTTCTTTTGCCTGTCCTGTGTTGTGTATCTACTGTGGGAGAGACTAAGGCCCGTCTTATGAAAGCTTGTTCAGTCATCGATCTATGCTTGAGCAATGCTTTTCTATGGCTTAAACATCACTCAAGCATGGCTCTATGACTGAGCAAGCTTTCATAATACGGGCCTTACACTTTTTATAATGTACAATTCAGACAGCATTATCTAGCCCCAAGCTAAGCAGAGCTTGTGTTATGAGTACTAGATAACTGATTATACTTAATACACTACACTACATCGATTTTTTTATTATACATAGGATATATCGTAAAAACATCCAGAACGCCCTGAACAAATATCTGCAGATCGTACATACATTTGTCCCGAGGTGGGAATCGAAACCGCAATCCTTTGCATCGCAGGCGGACCTTCACTCGCTGCGCCACAGAGGTCGTTGTCTGTTAACACTTTCATTGGAACCGACACACAGGACGACTTCCTCAAGGTGGCAGTGAATGCGATAAAGAGACTTGTTTTTTAACCGACTTCAAAAAGAAGGAGGTTCTCAATACCTTTATTATTTTATTTTTTTATTTTTTTTATGTTTGTTACCTCAGAACTTTTGACTGGGTGGTCCGATGTCTATGATTCTTTTTTTATATGAAAGCTGATGCTTCCCATGTGGTCCCATTTTAATTAGGTTCAGTTCTGACAATGGAATCCATGAAAATTCATGAAAAAACCGTAAAAATTGAAGTCGGTTTATAGTTTTTTAAAACAAAATTAATTTATCTTCATTTACATAGGCTAATTAATATATTTTCTACTAGCTGCGACCCGCGGCTTCGCACGCGTTGTTACTATGGAAACATTAAAAGTCGATTTTCATCCCACGGGAACAGATTTATGGGATAAAAAGTAGCCTATGTCTTATTCCAAGATTAGAATTACCTGTATGCAAAATTTTTGCCAGATCCGTCCAGTAGTTTTGGCGTGAAGAAGTAACAAACATCCATCCATACATCCATACAAACTTTCGCCTTTATAATATTATATAGTGTGAAGATACTGCTAAAATTACCAACGAGATGATTATCATATTTATCACACACAAATTTCAATCATACATATCCCAGTTTAAAGAAGTTTAGTTTGATTCCTGCGTACTATGAACACTATAATTTAATATTACCTTGGTATGTAATTTAATCGTATCTAATTTATATTTAATAAAATATAATAATTTTTTAATGTGTTAATTTCCAATGCTAACTTAACTATTTATTCATTTGGAAATGTTTTTTTTAATATATTTAATTTTATGTGTTTGATATATGTAGATTGTAGGAATCTGAAATAAATAAATGAAAATGAAAAACGTTATGGTGGGTACAGAAACAGTCGAAGCGAGCGACAGCGAGCGAATGTTAACGAGTGGGATTCGACGATCGGTACGTGTTCGTTATATTTTTCTTTGATGTAGCGACTGCCGCCGGAGTACGGCCGAAGGCGAACGAAGGGGAGTCTCCACGTTTCTATCCCAATGTATTGGGAGTTTCTTCTATTGGATATTATATTCTATTGGAAGTTTATCAGTTTATCAGAAGATGTCCCTCGTTAAGGGATGAAACGTTGATGTTCTCCCAACACAAATAAGGTTCGTAGTTAAGGCCCATACACCAGCGAAAGTGGCGCCCCCAACTATTTTATCTTATTCTTACGTTAAACGCAGGAATTTTTAAAAATCCTACGTTCAGTTTGTGGCATCTATTATAAGCTATTTATTAACGCCTCTGTAATAGTTTCATTTTGTAAAGTCTAGGAAGAGATACGAAGTTGCGCTTTTTGGCCACCAAACTCTATTTTTGCATCTCCTCCTAAACTATATGAGATAAAATTATAAAAGAGGTATTAAAAAATAGCTTATTAGTGATACCACAAACTGAACGTAGGATTTTTAAAAATTCCTATGATTAACGTAAAAATATGATAAAATAGGAATTGCTGTCAGATTGGCTCGGGTATGCGCCTTAACCCGCTTACATCCGTAATTAATTCGTCAAACTACGATAGTTTTTATAATAAAATTTATCAGTAGCGTTCGTCCTCACTGAAATAAAATGAGGTTCTTGAAGGCGCATACCCGAGCCAATATGACAGCGATACCTATTTTATCATATTTTTACGTTTATCATAGGATTTTTAAAAATCCTACGTTCAGATTTTGGTATCTATTTTACGCTATTTTTTAATACCTCTTTTATAATTTTATCATATAGTTTAGGAAGAGATGCGAAAATAGAGTTTGGTGGCCAAAAAGCGCAACTTCGTAGCTCTGCTTAAGCTTTACAAAATGAAACTGTTACAGAGGCATTAATAAATTATAACTTATAATAAATACCAAAAACTGAACGTAGGATTTTTAAAACTTGCTGCGTTTAAAGTAATAATAAGATAAAATAGTTGGGGGTGCTACTTTCACTGGTGTATGGGCCTTAATGAAATCATGCTATGTATTGTAATTATAACGTCCACACTGTTTGTTTCGCGTTCGTTCGTTAACCTTCGCTTGCTCTCGATCGCGTAGTCTTTAGGTACCTACCCGGCATTAGGCAGCAACAAAATGAAAATCAGAAATCCACGTAAATCCCGAACCACCTTTGGTAAAATGCTCAGTCAATATCAAAGCTGAAATGCGCCACAATATTCACAATATCAAAACCCCAGTGCTAGTGTAACAAGCACATATCATTTGCCTCGCTCCGGGGAACCTAGAGACAGGTCGGTTTACCCGTTAACGATGTGATTTCACTGTTTCTATGGTTCTAGTCTTATCAAAATAGGCGTGCAAAGCTTTTGATGGGAGCGGACTAAGGATTAAAGGGGACAAGATATAAGCGTTGACTGATTTCAGCTATTTTAATATTAGTTCCGGGCAGGCTCATTTAGGTATCTTTATAGAGATAGGTACAAGTTTCTCTCGATGTCTCCTGGATAAAAGTAGCCTACATGACTCAGTCACTGTAGTTGGCTAACTTAACATCATCCTACTTAATAAAAGGAAATGTATTTACCTCCTAACTCTACATTTTATTTAGTGCCACTGCTGGGCAAAACCTCCACCCGCACACTTCCAAACTTCTCTATCTTTGTCAGACTCCCATCACACCGGGTCAGAGCTACCAGATCGTCCCGCCGCCACCTTGTAAGTGGCCGCAGTGACCATGTCTGTGCATCAGAGGCCGGATACACATGTCGCCCTTCAACTCTACGATATAACACAATAAAAATTAAATAAAAAAACTCTACTTACGTCTACGTAGGTTTCTATATCCCACAGCAATAAATAACTAAATCGTTTATTACGGAACAAAAACCAAGGTTGCATGGTTATAAAATGAAAACGATGACATCTGCAGAAAGTTAAAAACTGTGTCGCAGATGACAACGCCCAAGATCATTCGGTATTTATGTTTTTCGCACGTGGATCTGCTTAGCCATCTTACAAAGTAACGGACGAACTAAATAATAGGTAGCCTAAGTTACCACTTTTTATGATTTTATATAAATTCCTCAATACATCCCTGGCTGTGGCCGCATTCGAAATCAATATCTTCACTAATGGGCAAAAGCCTGGTTCAGCTTTGTAATATGCATTCAAATAACTAGATTTTCAATACAGACCTTTGCAGTATTTTGATGGATCAGGTCTACCTTAACCGAATATAATTACTCACATTGTTTTCTTTTCTGCAAAACAATACTAATATAATAAAAAACACAGAATTATCTAACCCCAAGGATAGTAGGTATTATATTAGTGTGCCAAGCTAAGCAGTGCTTGTGTTACGGGTAGTAAGTAGATAACTGATATCACACTATAATATTATAAATGCGAAAGTTTGGATGGATGTATGGATGGATGTTTGTTACTTCTTCACGCCAAAACTACTGAACGGATCTGGCTGAAATTTAAAATAGACATAGTCCTATGGTTGGAATAAAACATAGGCTATTTTTTATCCCATAAATCAGTTCCCGTGGGATGAAAATCATCTTTTAACGTTTCCATAGGAACAACGCGTGCGAAGCCGCGGGGCGCAGCTAGTACCTAATAAAGTACACTACATACTTAATACACATTTATTCATTTATACACGACATAGATAGATATTTTTTATTATACTTAGAAAATATCCAGTACGCCCTAAAAAAATATCTGCAGATCGTACATACATGTGCCCGAGGCGGGAATCGAACCCGCAACCTTCTGCATCGCAGGCGGACCGTCGCCCACCACGCTAGAGGTCGTCAAAAAAACAAAGTGTAATTAATAGCACTTGGCGTTGCACCTAAGATATATAATAAATAATATGGTATACGGCTCCTTGCTATGGCTGGCGGCGCGGAAGGCGTAGCAAATGGCAAGGTTTATTTTAACCGACTTCAAGTTAAAGGAGGAGGTTCTCAATTCGACTGTATTTTTTTATATTTGTTACCTCAGAACTTTTGACTGGGTGATCCGATATCCATGATTCTTTTTTGTTTGAAAGCTGGTGCTTCCCTTGTGGTCTCATCAATTTGCCCAGTCTGACAATGGGATCCATTATAATTAAAGTCGATTTATAGATTTTTAAAACAAAATCAATTATTTAGGTTGACTGAACTTTGGCAGATCGCTACGAGACGGTAATGATCGTTCAAATATTGTATGGAATAAAATTCGCCTTGAAATGACACGCAAAGGGAACCTCTAAATAGATTTCTAAAAAACAAATAAGTACATTGCTTCGTACAAAAATATTGTGATGTGGTGTTAAATTTTATTTTGATCCTTAACTAACCAAAATTATGATCATTAATCGAGGGCAAGTAAAGCATTTTACTTGCCAGTTTTCTAGAACCTTTTTTAGTATGTATATAGTTTTATTAATGTCATAATAGAAAATACTTACCATATAATTTTAGTACTAATAATAACATACCTGATAATATTACAAACTCGTGAAAGGTTCTACATTGTTTTAGGTAATAATTCTTAACGTGGAAGTTGTAATAATTATATTTCGTTAGCCTACACGCAGAAATACTCTCCTATTCATGTGCATTTCGAAAACATGAAGGCACCATGGGAAATATCAGTTTACTAACAGAATTATTCAGTTCATTAGTTACCTATTGAAATGGAGGTGATAAATATTAAAACAAAGAGTTGTGGTTATGCATTAGATAGGTTAGGTATTTTTCACCTCTCGCTCGAAAACTGTGACTTTGCTGCTCAAAACCGTGAGCAACATCGGATTTTGCTCACCAGTCAGTGGAATAAAAGATGAAAAAAAAATGAATTTGGAGTGGTGTTACTGCATTCCAATAGTTTACTAGGCTCTAGAGGCTATAGATACTGAATGGTCGGCGCCGAAAAAAAGAAAAACTCATAGCCTTGTTCAAAAACGTATTTTGGCACGACGATGCTTTACTTTATTGCTACCAATGTTTTATTATTTTTAGTAGAAAAAAAGATTAAAAAGAACGAATGTTTTTGTAAATTTGTTAATGTGTAAAATATTAATACTTACTACTAAAAAAATATCTCTTTTATACTCTAAAAAATACTTTTTGGTAGCACCTAAATATCATGCATGATGAATGGGACCTATCAAGTATTTGAACGCACCGCGCAACTAAAAAGTGACATGGACCTAATACTTTTCTCATGGATCGAGGTGAAAAGTTGTATGTTTAACTCGAGAGCTAATGTTTTTTGTTACGTGCCTTTTAAATTCCTCGCTAGATCAACAGTCTACTTTATAGCCACTCGCTACGCTCATGACTCTACTCTAGACTGCTTCGCTAGTTTGGGATTTCAAATCGGCACGTGCAAACCGTTGACCGTTTTGCTCACTAGTTGAACAAATAACTATTAATGTTAAACACCAATATTCGATAGGCCCTTTCTATAGTGAGACCACGCCGTTTTTGTTGCCAATCGAATTTTGTGACCTCACAAACTCGTATTTTTCATTTGGAATCACTGAATTGTGTGTTTTGGTTGTATGCTTGTTCACAAAAGTTCTTGCTATGTGATTGCTCAGTAAAAAACAATAATTACAGTTAGGTTTATTTATAAAAACACTAATTTTATCAAGTCAGTGTGTGCCCGTCGGCATTTTGTTAACGCACTCGTTCTAAGACAATACCACAGTTTTTAGGCATAAGGGCAAATCTAACGATTTAAATCTTTGAATCTAACCTAATCCCGGAGGCGGACGTTGCGATCTGCGACACTATATATATATGTCTTCGTATTCGTATTTTGCTTGAGAATCTCCTCCCTTTTTGAAGTCGGTTAAAAGAGAAGTTGTACGTAAAACCGAAAAAGTTATCACTTCACAATATTCGCTTTATGACTTCTTTACTTATTTGACAAATATGATTTTAACGATTTGCTCTACCAATCGGTATCATAAAAAAACACTGTATTATTTTTTTAAGATTTTAATTGGTTCGATTACCGGATAAAGCTTCTGTAGTTTTTAAAATTCTGCGAATGCAGTTTTAGTGTTTTTTTTAAATAAATGAATGTTTCCTTTCTATTAAACAAGCTATCTTGAATTGAATACTTTGGGTAGCTGTCCTGCAGGTAAATATCATTTGTATAACAATTCCGTGTAATATTTACCTCAGATTTGAAACGAAATCATTTTCTGTGGGAGGGAACTTATTTCAGTCCAATTCTCGTACTAACGTAAGATGACTTCTATTTTCAAATCAAGCTTAGTAATAGCAACATAGTCAGAGCAGAACATAAATGCACCACATGTAGCTGTTTGTCTTACTCTTTTCAATTTTGCCTACTTACGTAGGCAAAATTGAAAAGAGATTTCTAAAAAATATATAGTATCTACAATAGATAATAGATGATTAAAAGAACTTAACAAGTGAAGTTCAATCGCTATTATATGAGTAGTTCCATTAGTAGAAGATAATTTTTACCACGTAGTTACTTGTTCTGTTCGGTAACCAAACCTGCATGCTTTAGAGTCGATAAATTTTATCGATTACAACATCAAAACACCGTCCCATCCCTACTCGCCAGCAGAACGCCATTCTTTTTAGAGTATAGCAAAAGCAACCAAAAACTTGAGCTGGGATGTGGTGGGTTGGTTCTTGTGTCTTCTACTAATGGAACTACTCATATAATAGCGATTGAACTTCCCTTGTTAAGTTCTTTTAATCATCTATTATATTTCATAGTTCCATTAGTAGAAGATAATTTTTACCACGTAGATGTTTAGAGCTTAACTATCTACTTAAGTTTTTGGTACTTTGGAGTTACCTATTCTGCTTAATTCGTTGATTTTATACACACAGATAAAACAAATAGGTGTTGTTATACACACAGATAAAACAAATAGATGTTTTAGATCATTATCTTACGTCTACGTAGGTAATTATAAAACAAAAAATAAGAGAAACATAATAATGTATAATGTAGAAGTACTTTACTGTTTAGTCAGTGCATAGCAATTTCTTATGCATAAAGTTATAATAAAGTCTATTATATATATGAGAGAAAATGTGGTCGTGTGGGTAATTCGTCCGTAGGTATGGCAATCGCGAACGAAGTCGCGGGTACAGCTAGTATTAAATAAGCCAAAGGCTTTTGTGTCCAGCCGGCTGCCTTGCTGACTAGGCCAGCAGCGTGGGCGCTCAGCGTATCGGCATGGCGCGTGGTTTGTGCGACGAAAGATGTAATGCCGCGGCTTGCTCTCAACTGAGCAATAATTGGTGACTTTGCTTGCTTATGCGGTCCTTTATCGTTGATGAATAAATTACTTATTTCACTTTTTATGTTACTCGTGGCAGACATATCTATAACAATTAGCTGGCTGGCAGTTGTACCTAAGGCTTTAAGTATGATAATGGTATATTAAGTATACCTATAATAATACTTCATATTTCGTTACTCGCGACCATATTGCAGAGGTTCTTAATAATTTTTAAAAATCGGCATTAAGTATATTTAAATTATAACAATTTCATATAGTTAGCTTCTTAAATAATTTATCCAAATGTAATTCAATATAAGTATACCAATTATTGATGAAATCAACAATGTTTGCGGGTCACATATTTGTATTTATAATATTAAATATCACTGAATTATGGTAAACTCGACAGCTGCTAAAGTACGAGTACGTATATACTCCTTTAAGGGGGAGGTAATGTGTTTAGCAGAACCAATTTTGTGCCATTAAAGGACCCGATCGGTGACTTTATTTATACTAGATGAACTATAAGAAGCTCCCATGTGGAGTTATTCTGTTAAATTATACTACCACTATGATATGATTGAGCTATGTTTGAAGCCATTTCACAAATGCATAATAACTTTAATGTAAGGCTATAATAAGTGTTATACTTATAAGGTTCGTCCAAAAAAGGAATAATCGGGATATCTGTAAAAAATATCATAAATGGTTAGTGATCATGATCACTGAGGAACCGGTCGCAGTGAAAACGCTTCCTGTAGACGACCGTAGCCCTCTGAGGGTAAGATCTGTCGGAGGGTGTGCTATAATTAGAACGCAAAACTTTGTCTAAGAAAATGAGTTCGGATTCGGTTACCTAGCATCGAACTATTCAATAGAGAAAGAAGGCTAGTTAGGGAATACAATGATTCCAGTTGAGTGCTTGTTATTTATTTTGGTAAACATTTTAGTATAATTGATGACGGTGAAACCAGTAAAGATACATACATAATTATTATGGTATATTTGTCAATAGAAGCGAAAACGGAATCGGGCCTCCATTACACAAAAGTGTCACAGAGGGCGTTAGCGAGATGCGAAACGTTGAATGTGAAGTTGTCCAAAGTGATGTACCTACTGAATGAATTATCAAAGTGGACACAGGTGAGTTAAGTTCTTATTTAGTGCCTGAAATAATTTCCCCATCTCCATCTGTTTGTTTGTTTCCGTCGTATTATCTGTGACCAATTCTATCTAACACGAGCAAACTTTTAGGGCCTAAAAAGCCACTTGCTGTAGGTAAGTTATTAATGTGAAATTGAAGGCACATTCCTTTCAGTGTCTATTTGACTGCGCACATGACATTGCAAGCAGCAACCCATCCAGAATAGTCTTCAGTGAATATTTTATGGATTTTTCAGTGGGTGTTAGAAATTAGGGATTTCACCAGACCAGTATAAAACGGGTTTTTTGTCTGTTATCATCAGTTGATTATTTTATTATTAATATTTTATTATTTTTAGCGCATTATTTCTCCTAAAAATACCTTTGTGCCAAGCTATATATAACAGCCCGGCATGCTGCAAAACTATCTCGAATCGTGTAGGAATTTCAAATATATTTATGTGACAACTGTTCATGTTTTTCATCAGATAGATAAGGCTTAACTCGTAAGGTATTAAATGTGAAGCCTTAAAACTTGCAGGTCGGCTTAGGTATAAGTGTATTTTGTTTATAATTATATATTATGCATTTTTCATAGATAGTTACTATGATCTAAATTTGAGACTGGGCAGTAGATTTCAGTCGAAAACTTAAAACGTTTATGGCAGCGGCAGCGAAACTCGGCGATCCGAGAGGCGGCTGCGACCCGCCCCCGCGGGTCGCACCTCCGAGGCTGGGCAGTGAATGTGATAAACTAACAATTTCATGGCCCACGAATCACATTTCCATCTCCATCGTCGCCGTCAGGCGGCGGCGGCAGCGTATGCCTGCGGGTTGCACCGTCAAGACTGGTCAACTGGAATGCTATATTATATCTAAACTACGAGTAAAAACGTCGTTTTATAATTTTGATCAATTTTGATGAAACAGTAAATATAGGTCCAATAATATGGATCAATTGTTGTACGTACATATCTGTAACATAATAGCCTTGTTTTGACAATTACAAGCGGTCTCATGTTCTTCTATTTGTTTCTGATTGTGTTCCTTAGGAACTTTCAAATGATTTTAAAAAAGTTAACTAATGTGTACCGTTAGGCTTAGGTCAACAATGTTGGTGTATGATTGCATTCTATGGTACATACAATACGGTATTGCACCAATATGTAAAAATCTTCTCAACTCGAGTAGAAGTAGAATATTTTTAGGCATGTATGACTGAGTAATATTGCTAGTCAGCGAAATTCGGTAACCGTCCAAATCGGTGTCTAAAACAAAATTGTTTTGATAATAGAGCGAATAGTTATAATAATAATGACGTAATCTGCCTTCTTGTAGATAGATATATCACGACTCTCGAATTGGAGGATGTCGTTGGTTCGTATTCAGATAATGGTGTTCGATTCCCACTGGGGTATGTACTCTGTGCCTTGTGGTGCACCATGTACCATCGGGTTTTCAATATTATTATTATTTTATACCTGCTTCATTGGCTACATATAAGCTATATTTATGTAAATAAAGTTTCATTTCCGTAAAGGGGAACCCAAATCCATATTAACAATAATTTTGCAGGTAGTTTGAAATATTTCTCATCGCCACAATCTTACGAAATGTTGAGTTCTAGGAATATTAAATCCAATGATAGCAGAGTAGATGACTACCTTGCTGCTTTATGATTATGACCATTGTGAACGACCTTTTTACTGATAATTTTTCATCTTCGACACAATTTTATGGAATTGTTAGTTCTAGGCATGTAAAGTCTAATGGTTTGCAAAGTTGATGACTACTTGCTTTAAGGCCTTTCTGGATGACCTACACCGCTAGGTTTTTAATTATTTTTATGAGATGATGAGTTCGCGTAATGGTACGAACCATTGATATGCGCAGTAGATAGACGTTTTTTTTTTTTTTTTTTTTTTTCTCTCAGACCTTCGTGGAGTACCCGCAGTAAATCCTCCAGGCAGACTTTAAGATGATAAAGTATATTTGAATTGTCAAGAATATAACGTCTAAATTATTCTAGGAAGTTCGAGCGAAGTATGAACCATTGATAATGCAAAGTAGATAGATGTCTATTTGCTTTATAACCTTCGTGAGTGACCTTCAGTCAAACCCCCAGGTTTTTATCTCATCCTGTCTAGCCTTCGTGAAGTACCCGCAGTAAATCCCCCAGGCAGACTTTAAGATGGTATAGTAAGGTTGAATTGTAAAGATTTACATCTATATTATTCTAGGTAATCTACTTGCTTTAGAACCTCCGTGGCTGATCTACAGCCAAATCCCCAGGCTTTTATCTCACCCTGTCTAGCCTTCGTGAAGTACCTACAGTAAACCCTCCAGGCAGACTTTAAGATGGTATGGTATGGTTAAATTAAAAAGATTTATAACAGATCCAAATCGATTCATGAAATCATAATAGAACTTACCTGCATTTTTCGAGAATTCAATAATTCGACAACTTTGACTGGCTTTTTTATTTTGTTCAAGCTTTGATTTCTGCTTGACAGGTATCACTGAATTGTTTGGTTTTCACTTTTGGTAAATTCACTAAATATATTGTAAAAGTTCGTAAAAGAAATTTGTAACGTGCATTGGCTACCGTGCACAGAAAAAGAATGGCGTTCTGCTGGCGAGTAGGGATGGGACGGTGTTTTGATGTTGTAATCGATAAAATTTATCGACTCTAAAGCATGCAGGTTTGGTTACCGAACAGAACAAGTAACTACGTGGTAAAAATTATCTTCTACTAATGGAACTATGAAATATAATTACAGGAATACCCAGCGTTCGAGGAATTTTTATATTTAATGTATTTATTTTCTCTTACATAAGATAATAGCTTACAATTTATGGATTAAGAATAGTTTATATCTAGTTATCTGGTTTTGCAAGAGACTGGTGCCCGAGAGAGGTTTATAAAAACTGTGGTACGGCCATTGATTTAATAAAAAGGGAAGATGAGGTACTGGTTTCTCGACAGTGGCAACCTCAAATTGTGTAAAATTGGGTGCTCCCACCTCAGTCACCGTCTGACCGGCGGCACAGGCGGTCGTGATTCGCGTGAAAAATTGTTGTCTCGGTCTCACTTCGGTCTTAGATACGTCTTTCCGTCTTTGTTCTTCTTTGTATTGCACAGGACTGGAAATATAACTGAGCGTATGTGTTTGCTTGTAGTTGTAACACATGCCAATTTTTGAGTAAGCGCTGGGATGACGTAACATATCTTCCCTTTTTAATGAATCAATGGGTACGGCTAACCAGGTCCTTCCTCCTCAAGATATATGTAATAAGTACATACCTATAACAATTACTAAGAGTTCAAACATTATTTATGACAAGTTAAATATTTTTTAAGGAAAATAGCTCCTCAAAAGGGCGATATGCATCGTCATGTATTTATTACTCAAAAAAATACATAATGAGATTTATGAGAAAAGCACGACTTCCAAAGAAGTATCCTTTTTTTAGCATAATGCAGCACTATGAAATTCTCTAATTATTGACAAGTGTGTTTTAAATACAAAATTAAGTATTGTTCGCTATCTGTCAAAAGAAACATTGTCTATGAAATACTTCCTTTTGTATTTGAAAATCACTTGTCAAGAGTTCGAGAAATTAATTGTGGTGCATTATGCAAAAAAAAGAAACTTCTTTGGAAGGGACTTCTTATGCTATTTAATATTAATTACTATTTATCAAGCTGTTTATATTGTAAAAAGTTGACTTGTCTAAGTGCTTGATTTGTAAGTCTAAAGAAATAAACGATTTGACTCTGACTCTTACTCAGAGTTTAGGGTAATTTGTAAAATTCAAATCACTTGTTGCGATCAAACCAAATTTCATTTTCTTTTTACTTTCTGTAGACGCTTGTAAGCTTTCAGCTATCCAATCTAGATCCTGTAGGTACTCCAATTACCTGCGTCCACAAGATATTGTATCCAATATACTCAGAATTACACCGTGCATTCACATTACGCGGGAAATGCGAGAATGACTCCATTACTGGACCTGAGCTTGCTATTACGAATACAAACTGGAAAATTTACATTGTGAATGGAACTAACTTGTCCGTGACAGCTATGATTGTCTTAAATTCGGGATGAGGACGTGGAGAGCGTGGTGGAAGAGCAAATGTTATATTTATTCTCAAACAAATTGGTTGGTATCGGACAGTTGAAAAACCAAAACATGAATTGTAATAATTATATCATAATAATAATAATGATAGGGTTCGTAACGAATACATCCGACAGAGAACCAAAGTTATCGACATAGCTCAGAGAATTAGCAAGCTGAAGTGGCAGTCAGTGGGCCGGCCATATTTCGCGAAGAACTGACCACCGATGGGGTAAACGAGTTCTTGAGTGGAGACCGCGACTCGGCAAACGTAGTGTAGGGCGCCCTCCGGCCAGGTGGGATGACGATCTGCGAAAAACTGCAGGCAGATGCTGGATGCGTCAAGCTGAAGACAGGGCGCTATGGCGCTCATTAGGGGAGGCCTATGTCCAGCAGTGGACTAATATAGGCTGATGATGATGGTGATGATGATGAATAATAATGATAAAGCGTTATTCGTCTATAAAAATCGTATACATATAACTAACAGGAACATTAAACCTAGTTATAGGAGCCTAGCTAGGTATTTAATGCAAGCTTTTTGTAGGATTATACATATGTCACAAGCTCCCGCAGCTAGGATATAGATGGGTGAAGCCCCCTGGCTTCACCCATCTATATCAGATCCCTTTCTGATCGGTGTTTCAGGCCGTAATGTAAACCTCGCAGAGGGCATCGTGTGCTAAAATCTGTCTCATTGCTCTTTGTAAGGGGTTATTCCAGTTTCCCCCCTTGAAATTCCACTTAAGGAGGAAAAGATTTTTGAATATTTTTGAAGATTTTTCGGAAAAACAGGTTTTAAAAAAAACCGTAAGCTCCTTCTTTTCCCGTACTGACTGCATGAACGCTCGTATAGAAATATCAATCGGTTCCCTAAAAAAGTGATAAACATAATCAACGAACATAAACCTGCTGTGCCCACAACTCGGCTACACAATGTATGCATATACATTGCCTATTCTACAACAAAACTCCTATTTGCAAAATTATGAATAAATAAATCTTGCTTGGGACGGATTCTGCTCCAACTCGAATAATAACAACTAACAAGCTAAATGTTTCTTCGTCGCTTCTTTACTTTAGTCTACTTACCGAAGCGACAGAAATAAATTAATTTTGTTTTAAAAAACTATAAACTGACTTAAATTTTACAGTTTTTTCATGAATTTTCATGGATCCCATTGTCAGAACTGAACAAAATTAAAATGGGACCACACGGGAAGCACCAGCTTTCATATAAAAATGAATCATGAAGATCGGACCACCCAGGCAAAAGTTCTGAGGAAACAAAAAAAAAAAAAAACGAATTGAGAACCTCCTCCTTTTTTGAAGTCGGTTAAAAATAACACTTTATTTCCTGTTTGAGCTTAATTATATAATTTTAGCTTTTCTAAGTGTACATTTATTGCATTTGTGGAAATAAAGAATTTTTGATTTTCATTTTCATTTTTGATCTCGCTGCCTAACACGTTACATTACGCACTGTAAAGAATCTTGCATTTGTTGACGAAGACTCTCAGTCACTTTTCCCCCTGCTCAGTGAAACTATTATTTCCTTCATAATTTGCCACATACAAATCCTAATGCAGCAGGCAACCAATCAAAAATGTTCCCCTGACCTCCATCACTGGAACAATAAACTCAAATATCGGCCGTTCTCCACAAAAAATCACGATGACGCTATAGTTTCGAGAACTCTAAAATTTCCATTTGGCTGGGATCGTTTAAGGGTACTGAATGGACTCTATTGTACTGTACCTATTGTGTTTTTCTATTGAGCTGGGTTGAGCGGCTCATACGAGAAATGGCCGGCGCTATGGCTTTCAATTACTGCACTGACATTGTAAGCGTATTGCAGGACTTGTTTTTGATAGAACGTTCTGGATGATACTTGAGTAGATTGAAACCACTTCGGCTTAGATCTTTCGTTTGGCTTTTCAATTTTCGTTGATGGATAGAGCAGTGTGCTGGATGTCTGAAGAATTGCGCTGTAAAATTAATTTCACACAAAGTGACGTGCAAGAGACTAAGTTTGAACATATCAAATGTCAGTCTAACCTTGGCTTGTACGTAGCTTTTGTGTAAAATTAGGGTTTCGAGAGGTGACCTACAAATTCTGAGCTAAGTAGGTAAATTATAAATGAAAGACGTTCTACAAAAATATCTAATAGCTGTCTGTAAAGGACATAATTAGTTTCTCTTCTCTAAGATAATATTCTGTGTGTTGAAATCCGTCCTTTGTAGGAAGAGTCAGTAATTCTTTTATTCGTCTTTCAGACTTTTTTATATAAAACAGTAATAGGTATCATTACCTATATTGTTTATTAATAATTGATTTTGTTTAAAACAAAACTATAACCCGATTTCAATTATATGGATCACATTGTCAGATCTGGACTAAATTAAAACGGGGCCACACGGAATGAAAAAATCATGAAAATCGGAGCACCTGGTTCCAAAAGTCCCAAAAGTTCTGATGTAACTGACATAAAAAAATACAGTCGGATTGAGAACCTCCTCATTATTTTTAACTCAGTTAAAAAAGGCTGAAAAGGCTGTTTTTTTTTAAATCGTCCATAATTTTTACTCTTGCCTCATAAAGCCCAGAGATAGGTTAAAAGGGATAGAATAAGTTGGATCAGAAGAACGTTCGACAGATTAAATAAAATATTTTCGGTTTCGTATTATACTGCAAAATCCCATTTTCTATCTAATCATAATCACACAAGAGCAGTATACCAGCATCGCCGCATCTCGCCGCGGGGTTCAAGACGAACGGCTCAATATGCGCCTAATCTGAGTCTGGCTTGAGACACCTGTGATTTAGTGCTGGTATTCTATTAGAAGGATAATATTAACGTGGAGCTTTACCATCCATTAGATTTGTTTAAGAAAAATGAATATTTACCTGCATACATGCATTCTAGAACGTAGTAAAGTCGTCATCCTACTAATATTATAAACGCGAAAGTTTGTAAACATATATGTTTCATCATCATCATCAGCCTATACTAGTCCACTGCTGGACATAGGCCACCCCTAATAAGCGCCATAGTGCCCTATCTTCAGCTTGACTCATCCAGCATCTGCCCGCAGTCTTTCGCACATCGTCATCCCACATGGCCGGAGGGCGTCACGTTTGCCGAGTCACAGCTGGCCCACTGCTACTTCAGTTTGCTAATTCTTTGAGCTATGTCGATAACTTTGGTTTATGATAACATGTATTTATGTTGTTGTTTTTTTACTCAAAAACTACTGAACGGATCGGGCTGAAATTTAGCAAACGTTTTACATGTAGTTTTAGGCTTGTAATACTCGTGGTACGTTTATCCCATAAATCAGTTCCCAATTTTAAATATTTATTATTTGACAAGAAATCGATCGCATTTTACCGACTGGGTAATGTTTGTATTAATGCTGTTCCTTTTTAATAAAGCATTTCATTTCATTTCATTTCATGGGATAGGCGTGCAAAGCCGCGGGATAGTTATAGAATAAAGCTGATCAGTTTTATGTAACAAAACCTTGTAGGTACTCGTACCTAAAAAGATACCTAAATGACAGATTATGTTTTTTGTTTTTTTCGTAAATTTAAGATATGAAAAGGTTTAAAAAAATTAAACAACAATTTTACAAACAAGCCTTTTGGAAGACTTTTTGGTACCTATGAATAATTTTCTTTCAAATTCTCCCCGCTCCTCGGTGTCACTCTCACACCAACTTTGAACTTTGGTACATTCATATTAAAACAGCAGCCATGAAGCTAGGATTATACTTCACACCGGGACAGCTTCTATCCCTTTATCAAGCACAGGTCCGGTCTGGTTTGGAGTATTGCTGCCATGTTTGGGACGGCTCGGCCAAGTACCAGCTTGCAGCCTTAGACTCGATCGAACGAAGGTTCAAAGTCTCGAACACCGTCGCAAGGTTGCTTGTCTCTTGATCTTTTATAGGATAGGTACATTTTGGAGAATGCTCACTTGAACTACATGACCTGATTCCACCATCCCCCTTCCACTCCAGGACAAGCAGACGCACAGCGCAATACCATCCATACTTGGTGGATGTACCCTCCAGTCGCACTAAGCGGTTTTCCTCCACCTTTATTATTCGCACCGCAAAGGAATGGAACTCGCTCCCTGCCCCTGTTTTTCCATCAGGTGATATTGCGCTCAAACGAAAGTCAATTTAACGTAAAAATAATAATAATATAAGTTATATTAAAAACAAATAAAACTTCAATCAAATCATAGAAACAAATGAACAATTTAATTTGAATGAATAGGTATACGATTTCTCTAATAAAATACCATTAGAATATGCATTCATAATGGTTAAGCTACGCTTGTATTATTTTCAGACTCGAAATAATTGAGGCAAATCAAAACCTATAATATCCACTGAAAATTTCGATCTAATGAATACCACACAATTCAGCTTGTTTAGGATGTTTTCCCAAATATCCTGAGGCTCATTGAATAACCGATAGGATTTGTCGAACAGTCAAACGTGCAATCTCCTGGGCAATGGTCGTATGCATTATAGAAACCGCTTCTGTCGCTTTGATTTAGGTGTTTGTTAGAATATTACTCGTATTTAGAACTGCGAGTACTTTTATTTTTATTCACATTACTTACTTGTTGTCTTGTTATATGACATGTACAACATTTTGCAAATATGGAATTAATTAAATCTCTCACCTTAGACACCTAGCTATGGAACCTTTTTGCTCACGTCTTATCTAGATTCAGTTGAGCCTCATAGATCAGGGGAATTCAGTGAAAATATAGTAGAAGCTATTTAGCTATTTATTTTCACCTCCTAAAATACTTATTCTATGCATCTAAGAAAAGGCACCTAAAAATATAAATAGTGTTATTTCCGAGCAGAGTACAAGTTTTTTTTTATGTATGAATGCAGTTTTTGTTTTTACTAAAATCGATGGCATGGTTCCTAAGAAGAGATCTTCGTATATGTCTCTCAAGTAGGACTAAGGGTACTCGTACTAGTGGGACAAGTCTGTAAACTTTAGTGCCTGTTGTACCATGAATGGTACAATTGGGTCAAATCGGTGCCAATGTACCATCAATGGTTCTGCCTAGTGGTACAAGTGGTCCGGATTCCTTTATACTTCTTATAGTTTCAGACTTTCCCATACTGACCGATCTAAATGTGCCATCCTGTATAATACATAATAATTGTGGTAACAATACACGACACAACTATTACAACTTGTAATAGTTTCAAATCAGCTTTTTGTACCTCTATATCTGAAATTTGAATGTTTTTAAATTGCATGGTGAATATAGTGAAACATGAAGACAATAATGTATATCACCTATTATTATAAGTCTGACGTAAATCTTCTTCATGTTAGAATTTTCGAAGGTGCCCAGAATAGCCCAAGTACATTTTAAATCACAAACACAAATCCCAAAATAGAAAACATACATTTTAAAACACAAACACCCGTCCAACTAATCAGCCTTCTCAGATTTCGCAAAAATCTAACCCGCATGGAGGTTCGTGAAATTATTAATTCCGTATTCACTCAGTAATAACGGGCGACACATCGTCGACCGCGACAATTGAATGAGCTACGGTGATGCCAATCTTAGCTCTATGCGTTAGATCTAACGCTTTTTGTGATCGGTTATGAATTATAGTATAGTGAAAGACATAAATTGAAATTATATTCCTTCTCCATATCTGGTTATAGTTAAAATATTTTTGCTAGTCAAACCTTCAGCATAAGCTAGCGTATAAAAAATTGTTAGCTTTGGTCTTCGGTATTGTCATTAAATGTTTAATTTTATTACTCTAGTTAGAAAAAATCACCCTATTGTTCTACTTGACTAGTGTATCACCCAACAACAACCAACGGCTGATAAAAAAACATTCTTCTCAATATCCTTACGCCGACACAGCGACGGTTATTCCTCGAGTCATCCCATCACAAACTTTCAGTATAACCTGGCAACACCCTCGACCGGCCAGCGACTGGACGACGCGTTGGGGCGAGCAATCCATTATGCAGATTGGTGGTCCGATTGCGGCATTGTCGCCGGCTCGCTCCGCCAGAATTACCCACCGGCCGAACCGCCTCGCGATTCATTTTATGGATATTGCATCGTTGGATTAACGATTGATTGATGACTTCAAGCGCTGATTCTGGATTGTTTTGTTTTCAATGCGGTGTTGCAGGGTTGAACGCTCATATTGTGCCAATTGAATGGCCTAATCAGCATAAAAGGAGCTGTATGTTCAGTACACGTTTAGATGAGTTTCCTTTTAACTTAATGATGAAATGTGTTTTTACTAGCTGATATATATAGTAACAAGACTAATGCCTAGTGTATATATACAAGGCGAGGTTAAGGCGCAGACGCACTTGAGTGTTGAGACTGGGTGCGTTGGCAATGCGTATTATGGCGTTGTAACAGATCTTTTGTTTGAAACTTTAAACTAATAAGTATCTTGTGCCCTATATATAAATTAAGAGAAACATATTCAGTTTGAGCCTTCAAAAATCAGCTTTTCTTGCACAAATCTTATCTGAACTTTGGCGTTCATAATGTACTCATAAATTGTAAAAGTGAAGAAAACATTTGGATAGAAAACTTGCAAATGTAATAGATATTCTAAACGACAAAGTTAAACTTGTATGGCTTACTGGAAAACACGTATTGGAACAAGTTATACAAAATTTCCGCACACTATTCTTCTTAGGGCCGACTACCCGCAAGTGAGCGGCGAAAGTAACCGAATGCCAACCGAGCGATCAGACGCTTTCTCTCTTTTTTCGCTATGCCTCTTTTTCTAGCATTGCGCTAGATGAAACAACAAGCTTTTCAATCACGCTCGCGTTGACGATAGTAGGACCTAAGGGCCCCCTTGTTTTATTCTTTAGATCTACATGTAGATGCTCGTATTTAATAATTTCAGCCTTTTACTTTAGTAGTTTGGCAAGAGGAGGTGACAAACATCCATCCATGTGATTATATCCTGGTTTAACATTAGCAGCTAATTATCTCCACTGCAAAACGTTCAAACAACTACAATACAATGAATGAATAACAGTACAATTCAACAAAAGCAAAGTTACCCTAAACATATTATTCAAATTCATATTTCAATTAACTAAGTTTACTTTTGCAGCGCTCCAAAGCGCTGTTCGGGGTGGTATAGCCGTAGGTTACGCTCGCCAACTGAACTAGTTATATTAGAACATTTCGGGATGGAATAATAAGAACCTACACAAATACCTACCTGCTGAAATGAAAGGTCAACTTGTATGCTGCGCGAGCTATTGAAAAGCTGGCCGCAGGCTGTGTCTGAAACTCTCCCTTATCTCATTTGGGTGGGTTGTTGGGTTTTTTTGGTAGTGCTAGACTATTTTTAAATGTTTTTTTGTATCGTGAAAACGAATAGAAATTAATACTCATACTAAATTTATATCGCGTGCGGCTCGCACAATATCGCTAATTGTAGTGTAAAGCAATTGGTGAGTCACGGCGGCGGAGGTTAACAAATGGCCAAGATGCTAGTTATTTACTCAAAAGAGTGCTAATATAATAGTTTTCCATTTGTGTGTTTTCGATCGACACTTCAGTCTAACTCACTGAACAAAAACTGTGCATTAAGATTAAGAATTCTTAAAGACATTGTTCCAGAGTAGGTACCTACTTACCTGAATACTATTTCAAGTAAAGTGGATAAGAAATAGTAAATTAACTGCCGTTCGTGGTTACTTCTAAGACACAATAAGTCTAACGACTCAAAGATTCTAGTTAGTCCGTCGTCAGTTAGGTTACCAGAAGATATTAGACACGTATTTTTTCTTTTGTCTATTAATTAATAAGTTAAGAAGATGTAGCCAGTTAAAGTTCCGCGTGACGTCACTATCCTCACTCCCAAAATTTGACGCGCTTTATTTTTGTCATTTTTTGTTTGATTGACAAAAGATAAAATTCGTGTCCAATACTTGGAAGACATACCCCCGGTTTCTCGAACGCTTATTATTTTAACAAATTGTTGACAATTTGTCAGGCTGTACACGCACTGCTTTTATTACTTGCGTGTTTTTTTTTGCAGAATTCTGTAACTTGATGGAAGTTCACTAGCGGAAAAATATGAATGTTTGGAGCACTATAAAGTTGTAGGTAGCTAAAATAGCAAGGAATTTTATTCGTCGTACGTGTAAGTTACGTTAAGCACGCAGGTTATATTCCGCGAGATTAAAAATCACGCTGTCAGATTCCGCAGTGCGTATATAACAAGCCGTTGACTATCCATTCAATGTGACAACCGTTCGAGAAACCGGGGGTAAGTCTCATAATCTGATTAATTAGATTTTTTGAGTCTTCGTCATGCCGATTGGTTGCAATTCCAACGTCAGTGAGTTTTACGATAAGTTCCTTCATTACGTATCACGTCTTATAACGTCGACTCAATGCCAACTAATAACATTTAAGAATCTTCTCATAGAGATATGAAATAAAGATCCAAAAATTTTCGGCTTTGACCGGATTCGAACCAGTACGGGGATATCATAACCGCTAGACTACAAAGTTGGATACCACGTCGAGAGCAATTAAAATATAATCATTTTATTCTCAGAGAGAGTAAGTAAGCCAAGAGTAAAAAAATCGAGTTGAACTCTCTAGATGTAGAGTACCAAATAAAATTTTGACTATTCGTCCGATTAGATGCAGTGATTTTATACTATTTTATACAAAGAATTGTTGAAACATGTTTGGATCGCAACAGGAGTTCACAGGATGGATGCCACAATATTTTAGTGTTCCATACGCAAAGGGTGAAACCGGGACACTATTACTAAACCTCTCTCTCTGACTATCTTTCCTATAATGGATTTCCATGATAGGAAATTCACAGAAAACGAGTATACCAAACCAAACTTTCAACGTCCAAAACACAGTTCTATCTAAACCAAAATCCCTTTTTAGTATTTCTAAACTTTGTTGATTTGTCAACGAATAGGAAGAGCGACAATCGATCCACCTAAACGTTTTACAGAAACCCGCAAACGCAACGCAATTCTTTGAGCCACTATAATTATGCTCGCTCCTGTTATTCCTTCCTCACCCTTTAGTGGAATTATTCTACCAAAGTCGTTCCGGGTAAGAAAGTTCTGGAATTCATCAAAAGGACAAAGGAATGGGTCCTCAGGCGATTTTATACAACGTACGTATTTGTTCGCGCCTAATTAAACATGGAGTAGGAGGAATTATGTTCTCTGTGTGATTTTAATGTACGAAGAGGTAAGTTTAATTGCTTAGTTTTAGTTCTCACTTTGAGTTATTCATGAGGGCTGACCCCGGGTTCCCTTTGGTCTCTATAAAATATGACCACCTATCTTACAACTTGCCTAAGGTATAATACTATGGAGTTACGCCCTCGTAGATTTTTTACGGCTTCTGCTTTGTTTATAATTGTACCTACAGATAAATAAAAAAGAAAAGTTAGTACCATTTTAGGGCACCACTTAGTATTTAAAAGAATATAATATTAATATATTTTACTATCTTGAGAGATAGATCTATGATTTTTATTCAGACTTATGAAACAATAACTAATAATGAATAGATTCAATCAAAACGTATTGCTAATGATAAATATAAATTGTTAAGCCAATATAGTACCTATTAATCTTAATTTAAAGCTGTTGGATGGTCGAGCAATCTCAGGGTTTTACTCTCGTCTCTTTATTCTTGAACTATCAAAAGCTTTTGCCCACGCCCACGCCCACGCCCATTGTCAGGGAAATTCACAAAAAGGTTACCAAACGATTGATGCTCGTTGACAAACTTGACTAAGTCATATACAATGTTTGCAAATATAAGATGTTTGCAATACCGGCCAACATGAAGACCGGCCATCAAGATCCATCATTATCAGCTGAAAAACGTCTACTTCTGAACATTTAGGCCTCTCAAACGACGCCTACAAACAAACAGCAGTATGAAGAGTATTCCTACAATTTCCCTTTAATCAGTCAATTTCTATTATGCGAACATAACCGCACCGGCAGAATGTGCCCAATATTAGCGACCCATTCCACTAATGAGAGCAATCCACAAACATTTGCGCTTCCCGTGTTTATCAGTCAATGTACGTTTTGCGATCCGCACGGCCAATACCAGCCAGGGTGCATGGACAGTTCAGATACAAGACTAACGAAAAATTTGGCAATACCGAGGAAAGTATCTTTTGTCCTCAAATAATTTATCACAATAGTTTAAAATGATAGGTTAGTGTCCACTCAGTTCGTTTAGACTCGACCTCAAGATTAAGGCGTACATCTGTTTCTCTATTGGGGACTAAAGAAAAATATATATTTTGGCTATTCGGTACAGTAGGTCTGTTAAATTCCTACAATCTATGACTACACAACAGCGTGTTTTTTTTATAAAAATAAATTAAACTCTAGTGTAAAATATAGAAATCCTTTTAATGTTCCTATACAAATTAATGGACTCAGTAGTTAAAATAAAAGATTTTGATAAAACACCTAGTGGTATACTATTTGATTTTTTAGAAATTACCCATAGTGTAAACTATAAAAACCAAACACTATGAAATATCTAGAGATTTATAAGAGAATTAGGCGAAATTCCGAATGTCGCTCATAGATAGATAGTCGTATTTACGAAATTAATGAATTAATTCAATTTAATATTAAACGACCATAATCAATGGACAAACTACCTGTAGATGGGGGATTGTTATTTATGGTAGAAAAGAGACGTTTATTTTTAATTTTTGAAATTAGTTCCTTCATTCAATAAAACTAATAAAACGATCCCTATACCTACTGGCCTATGGCATTTCGCCGATGCAGTTTTTTAGTTAATATAGTAAAAAAAAGTTTGGATGTTGAAATTGAAATAAGAATATCTAAAATTTCGGTTCCGTGACTAAATACTCCTCGCTGACCAATACGGTGGGCATAGTCCGTTATGCATCTGAAATAGATATTGCGTTCAGAGACCAACTTCGCTATATTAATGACGAACTTTCTGAAAGCTTAGTTTGAGTCGAATGGGTTGTATATTCTATAAGACACAATATCTAAGCATGCATTAATACATTGGTATTTATGCATGCCTACAGATAATCTAATCTCATCACGGGTACGTACTGGCTTACATAGATAAGTTGGTGCGTGCTTGTAAAACAGATCTAGGTAGGTATCCCTTTATTCTGTTTTAAATTTATATTTTAGTATTTAAAATTTTTTGCTCTGCCCTACATGTTTTGTTCGCATGATTCTCTGTATGCACATAATTTGTGAAATGATCAAGTTCTAAACCTATATTTTATAAGCCTTGTATATTATGTGATTATTTTATGTTTTGTGCGTCTAAAAATAAATAAATAAAATAAAATAAATATCATCATTATTGGCAGCCGCTGATCGCTAAGTCATCAACAAATACATACACTGCTGAATAGGGTTCGACATCATCCACGGCGGATTTGTGATCGCAGTGGGGGTGTTACAAATACACAGAAATACCCTTGCTCTGAATGTTCCCTTAGTATTCTTATGCCATCCATGGGACGAGTAGGGGTGGATCCTATCGCCACGACCGTCGTCACGTTCTTTCTTTCTTTCTGTGGTGTAATGGGCTGAGATCCTCGTGAGATGCCGAAGGTAGCGAACTCATAGTTTGCTTTAATAACCTTCTGCATCATCCGAAAATTTCCTGCAAAAACCTGCTTAAAAATCGGTAGGTACAATTGCTTTTATTACCGCTGCATGGATAGTGATGAAAACCAACAAATTAAATACCTAGAGCTTTTGTTTGTTTCCGTATAAAATTCCAACCCAGTTTCAAACCATGTACACAAGAGCAGAAACGTTAATTGCAAATGAAAGTTAAGCTTTTAATAAGGATAAACAAGTAGGTAACCTGGATAAAGCTGCCGTCAGCTTACCGAAAGGCTTTTAATCCCGAATCCATTATCAGAGTTGGTAGGCACACGTCTTATGAACATGAAATAATAATGAGCCCCTTTCGTCATGCGAAAACGTGAAAATGTTAAAACTCTCGTGAAAATCCCGTATTTTCCGAACAAAGCCTTTCAGCAATAGATGAGCGAGATAAAATATTCTATTAGCTAAATCCGCTACCTCATAATTCAGTCCCACTCAACACCGTTGGCAGGTGGTCTTAATAAATACGAAAATGGCCTATCTCTGAGTCAGTAATAAATTCAGAAGGCAATCAACGCGCTGTGGCTGGTAAAAATATTAATAGCCGAGAAATAATTATGTATTCATGACTTCCAGTCAGGCTGAAGTGGGAGAAGCGCACTGCCTCGGAGTGGGTAGGTATTGGACGGAAAATTAACAGCACACCATGGTCTACCACTAAGCCATTTAGACATGTATAAGAACAGTTTACACCAAAATGCTACCTAATACCATGCCAACATGGTAATAGTGTATCGACTTCCCCCAACCTTCACTCGGTCGTCGGTACCAACAGTGCGCTTTCCGGTACGTGCTCGCTGCCTCCTCAGCCTATTCCGTCCCAAAGTTTTATGGTTTAAAAAAATGATGCATTAAATGTAATTTATTTAGAACCATTCAGAAAAGAATGGTACCCTTTACGTAGCGTCTCATTTTGTAGCGCATTTTATTCCAAAGATTGAGACAATAGAAAAAAAAATATTCCCAGCGCGTAGCGATCTGTCAAGTCAAAGCGAAATCGAAATTTTTTATTTAGGTAAAAAAAACAATGTTACATGTTGGTTGGTTAATAGTGTCTTAAATATGTTAGGTTTATCTAGACACAGAGTTCTCACCTGGCTCATTAAGAGGTAAATAATATTTTATTTAAGTATGTACCTACTTAGAGACTAGACTTTAGTATGTACTTATAGACTAGACTTTATGGTGTTCAAGAAACTTATCTCACATGAGCTATCAATGCTTAGATATAAACTAGACTTTATTATGGGTAAGTATGTACACTTTCATCATTATCGCAAAAACAGCCATACGCATAATAACGCACACAACAAATAACATTGTTGCACATGAGTGAGATATGACAGTGTACAGGGTAGTACGGAGTTATGTAATATCCCTATCCAATGGTTAAATTGTCCAGGTCAAACTAAATCCGCGGGGATCGAGGTCACCCTGGGTCCGGTCAGGCATCCCCACTTCCATTTTAAGTGCCTGGATTATAGGAATTATAGAAATAGACTACTATTCTCATAGCAATAATAATCATATTGCAGTAAGCAGCAATAATTGGCTTAGGTGGTGCACTGAAACGCAGAATACAAGTAAACATCATCTTAATTATCTGTTACCATTTTAATCATTTGTTTTCTTACCTTTTCTTCTCTACCAACTCTTTATTGAGAATGACGTCAGAAATGCACCTATTGAGGCTTTTGCCCTGCAGTTCGAAATAGGCTAAAAACTTTTCTGTGGCTGAAAATAATAATATCCAAATGGGAGGAGAAATCGATGAGGAGCTTGACAATCGATGAAGAATTCTGTAGATAGGTTACGTTCTCCCAGTCCATCCATAAATAGCCCGTGTTTTGTTACAACTAAACGCCAAAGAAACGCTTTTTACAATCTTTTGCAATATATCCATGGGTATATTGTTGTTCATGAACAACATAGATGGAAAAACGTACCTAGACCGAAGTATGACCGAGAAAATTATTAGCACGCGAAAAACGACCGCCGGCGCGGCGGCGCCCCGTCATTATGACTAAGGTGGGACGACACAATTGGACACAATTTGAGGCTGCCACTTTCG
Source organism: Eupithecia tripunctaria (assembly GCA_955876795.1). NCBI lineage: Eukaryota > Metazoa > Arthropoda > Insecta > Lepidoptera > Geometridae > Eupithecia > Eupithecia tripunctaria. The sequence goes on from OY041604.1 coordinate 12,433,609, forward strand.
AGAAGCCAGTGTCAAATCTCCTTTATTTACATAGATGAGCTTGACTATTAAGGTCACCTCTTTTTTAATTTAAACGCTTTTGAACTTCATATTCATCCGGCCAAGGGTCGTGCGGCAAAATACATGAATAGATTTATTTTCGAACTTGCAGCGCATCGCGGTTTCACCCGCGTAGTTCCCGTTCCCGTGGGAATTCCGGGATAAAATAGCCTATGTCACTCCCTGAAAAGTAAGTTTTTAAGCTATTGCATAGCTTCTATCGCGGGCCTTGAGCGTGGAGACCGAATCCAGAAATTCAATAGCTTTACCGCGGCAGTCCCTGAGCCACACGTCTTTTTTTAATAATGAAAGATCTATTTAAATCGGTCCTGTAGTTTCGAAGCCTATTCAATGAAAACAAACAATCAAATCTTTCCTGTTTATAATATAATATATTATTATTATTATAGTATAGATGACTGCCAACTTAAACTCGCAAAACAACTAGTAGGTACAGTTTCAAAAACCTCTATTCGACGGGGCGGTACAATAATTTCGTAACAAAGAGCTTTGTTCTAAAGTTAATCAGAACTGTTCGTATAGTTTATATGAAACTGTATGTTTTATTATTTGAAAGCATTTATGCCTAATGTTTTTGAGAGCGAAATGAAGTGAGCTTTTTATTTTGAATTTTTTTTGGCCATATTTAGGTAATTTAAAAATAGTAAATATAAAGTGAAGGAAGGGAAACCGTATTCGCGGATATCCCGATGTCCAGAGAAGGTGATAGATTGACTACAAGTGAAGGTTCGTTTTGTAAGTAATATTGAGTTTTATATTCACTACCAGCGAAGGTATCGTTAGAGATTTTTTCGTGTAAGTCTTCGACTAGGAGGTCGAAACTTTGAAAACTTAGAATCTTCTAAGAAAACTTAGAATCTTCTAAGTTTTCAAAGTTTCGACCTCCTAGTCGAAGACTTACACGAAAAAATCTCTAACGATACCTTCGCTGGTAGTGAAGATAAAACTCAATATTACTTACAAAACGAATCCAGATCAGGCTTGGACAATCGTTGTTTAAGAAGTGTATTGTGTATTGCACAATACACTCCTAAAAAAAGTGTAATACACTGAGGAGTTGGCTGGTTAGGGCATCCCTGCCCAACTCCTTGAAGTGCCTACCGGAACAGAACTTCAGAACTTTCTGATTGACTTCTTCTGTATGAAAGGGCAGGTTTGATCACGTTTTTAGGCTGACCTCTTCAGCGCCGGTGCAGTCAACCACAATGTGTTCTACCGTATCTTCTTCCTGGAAGCTAAGCCAGTCAATCTGCAATGGAGACCTCAACTTGTTATACTTTGTGTAATAATACTGAATATTAGTATTACGTAGCACGTAGGTACATTGTACTAAAAATAAAGCTAGTTTAAGCTTTATTTTTACTGCATTGTATTATTATGTTCCTATAGTTATTATTTTATCCTTGAACACCTACTGATCTATTTTGTTTTGAAATGCTCTCTTTTTCGTGTTCGTGATATCACTAATTTCATTCAGGATCAAACTGAAAACCAGCGCTGATCCGCGCACACGAGTGGTTCAGCACAGAGTTGAGTTTGACCCTATTTGGCCAACAGGGGCAGCACAGTCTACAATTTAACATCTGTAATGCACCTATCTATGTACAGCCTACCTTAATTATAGCTATTGTACCTATGTAGTCACCTGTTTTGGCCAAATAAATGTATCTTTATCTTTATCTTTAAGACTGCTATTTTAGGCTCCACTCTTAAGTTCTGTTCATTTCGACATGTATGATGCCTACTATCGTTGTTCTTTTCGGCAACTTTTGCCAGTCCTTAGTATGGGACCGCCGTTCATGCACTTACATTAAAGTAGTGAGTTTTTCTAGGTTTGTTCCGACCAGATGGTTAGACAACTCTTTTGTCACCAAAATTGGACCCAAAAGTCGCGGGCTTAATCGTTGGTCGTGTCTGGTAACGTTATTCGAATGAAGATCTCGCCCAGATTACTCGTTGGTACATAAAGGGACCCAATTAGTAATGAATTAGTTATCAATAGATAGAACTCAGTCTATAGGTTGGACTAGTTCAATCAGTTAAGGTGCGTACGTATAGGGGCCGCCGATCGCATCTCCTAATTAAGGCGAGGTCAACCGTTATTCGATTACCTAGGTAACCGTAGTATTAGCTCAATTTAGGTAATTATTCATGACCTGAGAACTATTCAACCGTGAATGCCTCATCAGTTTCTACGTATTCCCTCAATCTTATGTAGAACCTACTATATACATATGCCTCTGTGGCGCAGTGGGCAAAGGTCCGCCTTTTGCTCGCTGGTTCTATTCCCGCCTCGGGACAAATTCAGGGCGTTCTGGATGTTTTCTATGAATAATAAAATATATCTATCTATGTAGTGTTTTGTATTATGTATTATCAGTTATCTAGTACCCATAACACAAGCTCTACCTTTATTTAAACTTCTAAAGTGTCTTTTAATGGCCTCTACTCAAATATTATTTTGCTTTGTGTTTAAGCTAGTTAATATAATTGAATTACTAAAGTAGATACACTACAAACAAAATTTAGTTGCGTAGCATTATTTATTCCGTAGTGATTAACACGATAGTCGGATTTTCATAACAAATTCATAACACCTAATGGCAAATCCCGTGTTGAGGTAAATCCGGTTAGGGCTCCTAGTATAGTGCACCCAACTATTCTGTGGATCAAATTTTATTATATTATTTTTAAGCTATTGCATAGCTTCTATCGCGGGCCTTGAGCGCGGGGACCGAATCCAGAAATTCCGTAACGAAAAAACCTTGACGTTTGTCTCTTTAGTTCAGCAACTCGCCTCTAGATGGCATTGCAATAGCTTTACCGCGGCAGTCCCCGAGTGCCACACGTCTTTTTTTATATTATATTTATTACAAGGAAAATCAGATGCTTTTATATACAGAGTTACAAATTGATAAATACCAGTAAGCTTATCGAAGGTTTTCACGGGTTGTTATCAGAATAGTGCAACAAATTATGACTATAATGTGACTAATCTACACGTATCACCTAATATATTATAGTGTGTTTGAATCAGAGTACAATAATTTTAAGCTAAGCCATTTTCATCATTATTATCATCACTGACGCCAAAAAATTATCCGCGAGCCCAGCGACATGCCGCCTGGCCGAAGTGAATGTGCCGAAATTCAGAACAAAATCTTTATTTTCAGTTATCCGTACTAAAAATAAAACCCACTGTTGAAAAAAAACAGATGATTTATAATGCGATTCTTGATTCCATTCATTTCAATAATTATAATCGAGATTTGGCAGGGAGGTTAATTACAGAATTAGGTTCGCTTTTATAATTAAAAAATATATATGTGGATAGCGCTTTGGGCTACTTAAGGAATAACCCTCATCTTTACCTACAAAGTAAAGTAGTAGTAAACTTACTAACACAAATGTAGAATAAGTTTAATGTAGTCGTTAGTTATTCCTTAATAAATAAATAAATAATATTATTATATGGAAGGGAATTATAGGAATGAAGAATGTTCGTTCACTGATAAATTGTTAAGCTTCAAGTTATGCACACTTTTGTATATAGATAAATTTAATTCTTCAATAACTACTGCTTAACATAAAATTAGTTATTCAATGACTTCGATAACTTACCTATGTGATTTTAATAAAATCGCCTCGACATTCTTATTTCAATTACTTGGTCTTCTATGTGAAATAATGATCTAATATCTATCTATCCTCACAAGTTTTAATGTTGCCGTTTTAAATTTTATCTGCTGTTTATTATAGTCAAAAATTTTACATGTCTGAGTAAGTTTTGTTCGTCTAAAAAATAAACGATTTGACTCTTGACTTTATAAATTAATAACTACCTAAGACTACTTTTTTATCGAAATGTTTAAACTCTTTTGCAGTGCCCTACAGGGTACGTGTAGGTTAGGTTAGGTTAGGTTAGGTTAGTACGCTATTAACCTAGCGTACAGTAAAACCTGAGCTGTAAAATATGTACCTACATCTGAACAAAACAAATAAATCTAACAAAGAAAATTACAATCTCAGTACCTACATATGTCTTGTATATCCATACTAATATCATAAATTCTAAATTAACTCAGTCTGTCTGTTACTAGTAACCCATATATACTCGTAGCTGCGGGTATAACAAAATGTTGCCATTAGAATCCCGTCAGCAATAAAGGCTAGGTGGCGACACGGCCAATAAAATGCGATATAAAGCATTTAGGTACTGGCAACCCCAAAACGTTTTAAATTTCAAGCAAGTCGTTAAAAGTGTGATAAAACCTCGATTGGTACGTTTTAATATTATATTTTGGGAGCTTTTGTGACCTGTATTTGATTACCTACAGTTGCCTTTGACTACATTTTGATTACTTGTTAATGTCCGTGCCTTTCCACTAAAGATGTTTTACGTTGCTAACCCTCGAATACTCGAACAAAAGCGCGTCTCAAGTGACGAATTTGTTAACAGATTATGGTTTTAGCGGGGCAGGGAAGGTATTGCGAGGTTTGATTTTAGGCTTGTGATTTTCGGCATGTGCAAATATTTATTCCGTATGTTCAAATATATTACATAGAGAAAATACCCATTTTCTATGTGTCTATCTATGTAGGTAATATATAAAATATCTATATCAATCGTCTAACCCATGACGAAATCTCTGCTCTCCGGCTGGATGATGTGAAATCATCATTATCAATAGACCATGGGCAATGATCGGCCTATACCAGTCCACAGCTGGACATAGGCCTCCTTTTATTAGCGCCATTATAGCGCCCTGTCTTCAGCTTGCAGCATCCAGCTCCTGTCTGCAATCTTTCGCAGATCGTCATCGCACCGGGCGTCCTACACTACGATTCCGAAATCGCAAACTCTATCCAAGAACATGTTGACCCCAGTGGAATTAAGTAAAAGGTTCAGCACTATTTGTAGGTATTTTATTTATATTTCTAAAGAAAGCTGAGTAAATTCAAGAGTCCGTAAGCTCCTTGAAGCTTCAAAACCTCATTACACAGCAGCTGAGCAATTGAATAATAAACGCAGCAATTTATTGCGAGCTGTAAATAAATATCCAGAGACGTCCACAAGCCTCTTATCTGACAATTGAAAAGTTGTGAGAAAACTATTGTGGCGCTATCAGCGGTTCTCGATTGAAACTCGATTTTTATGGTAAAACTAATCTGCAGAGTACCATATCATAGCGAAGACCACTGAAGGTTCGTAAAGCAGGATCGGCAATTGTGAGGATTTTGGATGTTTATTAATAGCCTTTCGGCTGATATGAAGATAATTAGATTGTCATTAAACTTAAAAGTTTTTTTTCTGCGTCCTCTGCATTGATCCTGCAGTCCTGCTTTAGTACAGAACCGCTTTCTTTCTCATATTTCGTCTCTAATCTACATAGAAACTTTCATAGTTTGTCGAATTCATAGGATGAAACGTTGTTTCCAACACAAACAAGGTTTATAGTTAACCCGCTTATATTCATAATGAATCTAATCTTCATCTTTGCTTTTTTTAAATTTTAGGTATTATAGTGGCTATACTGTTCCTGCACTGTATCAATCTAAGATGATTTTATTAATACAAATAATTAATTTTGTTTTTTCAAATTTTATAGATTTTTCAAGAATTTTCATGGATCCCATTGTCAGAACTGAACCAAACCACACGAAAAGCATCAGCTTTCATATAAAAAAGAATCATGAAAATCGGACCACCCAGTCAAAAGTTCTGAGGTTACAAACATAAAAAAAAAACATTCGAATTGTTTTTTTTTGAAGTCGGTTATAAAATAAATATCTCTACTTCTCTTCAACCTATTTGGAATCATTATATCTATACCTGCATAGGGAATAGATTGTACCTACAATGTAAAGGCTGCTACGAATGTGCTACGATTTCTCGTAGCGCTCAGAATTAGGCAGTCTACGAACGAATTTTAAGTTTACAAGCTTTTCAATTGTAAAATAAATTATCGTAAGATCACAAACGAATTCTAAGTTACCCACTCTAAGATTCTATAATTCATGCATTTTATTATCGATCGTTCTATCATAGTAGGGGTTTAAAACTAAAGCGAGTTGGAACGGAAAGGGGTTGCGTCGAAGCAATCGAGTCAACCGTTTAGCGTGTAACCGCCGAGCCTTGGCGACATAAAAACGCTATTTGTTCACATTTGAGCCGATTTCTGGGCTGGACTTTACTGGTATAAGTAAGCTTTAGGGACGAATCTGGCCCCGTAGTCTTTTATACGAATCTGATTCGTTTTCGTGCAAACGCTAATCTCATGAATAGAATAGAATATTTTTTATTTGTAAGTATACTAAGCCTTGCACAGAAATACACAATAAGTATGTAATGTTGGAGGAAATAAATTTAAAGGGTACACTTGCTGCCCATCTTCACATAAAAACTTGAAAGGGGGGTAACTATATATACTACACTGTTTGACGTTGACCATTCAAAACTAAGGATAATTTTAATTTATCTCGTCATAATCTATGTTTATACCTCAAACCATAAAAAAGGTATTTATAAAAAATATTGGCTTCTAAACTTTTGTATTTCAACTTTATTTTAGCTCAAATATAATTTACACAGAAAAAAAATCGAAAATAAAGCTTGTTCCGATATACTCGTAGTTTATTTATTCTACATTTAAAAAGGTACATTTATTTTGAAAAGATAAAGATACTTACAAACCACTCTAGCAAATATTTTCAACATAAAGTTACATTCTCATTTATTGATAAAGAAAATTAAGATCAACTTATTAAAACTAGTATTTACAATTGCAACAATTGAGCTAATTGCAGTAAATTAAATTTGTGCATAAGTAAGGTTTAGTTTCTGTTACGTGTTTCGGTAATATGATTTTTCTCTACAGGACTACATACATTACATATGTATGTTATGTTGACAAAACCCCTTAAAATAAATAAAGAAAAAAAAAACACTCGAGCTAGCGAAAATAGTAACAACCTACCTCGCCATCTCCCTATTTCCTCGAATAATAACTTTCCTGTCATATTACCCTAGATTCTGCAAAATCCACTTCAATTTTCCTTTCAACTGCATTCTCACCTACGCGAACACTTTAAGAACAATATACCTCTTTCATCATACTGTCCAACGTTACCAGGCCAGGTCTTGGTGGTTCGAAATGTGTGATCAGTCAATGTCTAGAACCTCATTGTTATCCGGGGGAATAAAGTGCAGTGCGGTTGCACAGGACTTTTGGAAACTTTTATAAAATATTGGTGCAAGCTGCTAAGTTTGGTGTTTGAATTGACCGATCTGGATTGGTTAGAATAATGGTAAGAAATTCTAGTGATTTATTGATCGAGATGAAATGTAACCCTAAATTTACACGTCATGATAGAAGTAAAGGTACCTGGGTAGGTACAATTGGTACCGACCAATAAAGAAACTGACTAGCAAAACTTTTTTATTAATGTGTATTTAGGTAGGTAGGACTTTTTTCAAGCAAAGGATTACAGTGGACAATTTCCAATTTTCTGTTTTTAAAATACTAACCTTGCCCTGCATTATATATTTTTGAAAAATGAAAATTCGTTAGAAAGCATAAAGAATTCTATAAAACAAGGGAAGAAACCTACTCCTCTCGTTCCAATTTATAAAACCTTCCCCAGACATAAACCACTCTTAGTATTGTCCGAAAGTCTTTCGGACGCCCAACTAAATAAATAAACAAATTACTGGTGTCAGAACTTTTTCATAATTTGGTGGATTGATTTACAAAGAAACTACAAATAATATGTACGTAGTTATCCTGTGATAGTACTTAAATGCTTATAATTATTGAGCTGACTGTATCCCTCGCCAACAATAACATGTCGTAAGTGGTTTTTATGCGAACGCCATCTATCCTGTTTCCGCAGAACAACTGAGAGTTGTAGGAACCTACGTGCAGCGCTAGCCAACACACAAAACTCGACAATCTAGATGGCAGCACTTGTTGGAAATCAGTGCAAACGTTTGAAAATGAAAAGCTTGCTTGCTCATGGATAATAAATATAATTAATAACTGCAGTTCTATGTATTGCATAGATAATTAGATAGGTGCATAATCTTAGAATTAGTCTATTCTATAGGTACCTTAAGGCAGGCAGAGACTATAGTAAAAGAATACAGACGTACATAAGGTCTCCGGGTCTCTACTAAGTATACGCTGTCAAATAACAATTAATATCAAAATGTTGTATTTCCTTCAGACCTTACAATAGGTACTCTTGCACACGACATAAAAAATCATATTAGTATTATAAACGCGAAAGTGTGTACACACATGTACCAATGTAAACGTGTATGTTGCTGTTTTACGCAAAAACTACCGAACGGATCGGTCTGAAAGTTTGCTCACAGGAAGTTCTAAACAAAGGCTACTTTTTATTCGATAACCAGTTCCCGTGGCATGTAAAGCTGCGGGGCGCAGCTAGTAACATATAATCTGCCAATCAAATCAGTTTTTCTGGAGTAAATGACTCTAGCTTAGGCAAATAAGTCACCAATGAAGGTAGAATGGTGGTAGAAAGCCTTCAACAGAGGCCCCTTAGACCCACGTAAAAGGAACCCCCTATACGAACTTTCATTGAAGTCTCTCGCTGATTCAAAAGTACTTACGACTTCGCACTCCAGTGGCGAAATTGTTAAAGTTTCAAGCAAAAATCTTCCTCAAAATAATATTAAGAGGATATTTTACGACGCTATTACCTTTGCTATACAGGAGTGGTGCTAGGACTCGTGAAGGGGCAAGATTTACAATAAAATTTTGTACGTTAAGTACGTAAAAGGCGCCATCTTCTAAATAAAACATGGTGTTAAAAATGTAGGGTCCACCAGCTAATTATTGATTTTTTGGCAGATTTGTAAGAAACTATTATAAAACAGTTTTTAGCTTAAATTAGTAGGTACTTACCTCATATATCTTTCGTGTAATATTGTATTTGACACTTTGAATGCCACCGTGAAGCCACTCGTAGGTTTAGAGTCTTTGGACTCTACAACATTTCTTCTTAGATGAAGGCAATTTTAATTTGAACTAAATAAAGACGTCTTTCAGTTGTCTCTGGGTCCATATTACTTTTATGCAAGTATTAGCAAAAGTTCAGTTAATCTTTTCAAGCATTTACTGCTCTGGGGTGCTGTGCGGACTTGCCCTCGCAAGTTCGCAACTCTCATTGGATTATATTAATGTGGGAATAGAATGCGCACTTGTGTTTGCCCACTCAATTTGTACTCTATAATATATTCTGCGCACCTGGCTTGTATCCGTTGAGACTAGCCGCCCCGTAGCTGAAATTTGACTTGAATCTTCATTATTATAGGTACCTACCTAAATAGTTGCATTTACGAAACTTGCTAAAGTTTGTAGAATGCATCTATCCTTAATACACCCCTGGCCCAGGTTTATAACAATGACCAGGTTCTATTCAATCCGCCGTAACTTCAGGGCTATTAAAAGTTTTCTTTGGACTTTAACAACATAGCTTTAAACAATGAGGATTGTAAGGCTAATGTTACGGATTATGAAAGTTGCGCGAAATTACGGATTTATTTTCGTAATATCAAAATTAGGTTTGAATCATGGCTTTTCTTGGTATTGTTGTAGGTTATTTTAATTAAACCTATTGCTTGATAAAATGAGGTTTCTTTTGTAATAAATAAAATAAAATTTGTTTATAAATAGTTCTACCAGAATGAGGGAGCTTTTTACTTAGGGCTGTCAAACAATGTAGTTGCTCACAATGTAGGTAGTTACATCATTATAATACACAATACAATTCACTTTATTGCACACCAAAAGATACACAAAAAATAAATACAGGAAAAGAGATACCAGAATTGCATATCGCTAAATTCCTCCAAACAACCTTGGGATGGACACGAAGCAGTTGTACACGCGACGGTGTTCATACAATAAATACAATTAATACATACATACCTCCTATACAATACATAATATAGGTACTATAATAATAATACATACCAAGTTACATAAAAATATGCTAAATAAAAACTCATTGATTTATTTATCTTTTTCAATAGAGCCCATTTGTCAAAAGATGAAATCAGATTTATAATTTTCAATGAAAGCTGTCAAAAGTATGTGTTCAATATCTTCCGATAATCTTATCGACGCGATGAACTAAATAAAATGTTTTTTGACCCAATTGTGATCCACGGTGCTCCTCGCTACTATAAATAAGTAGGTACCTCTATAATAAACAAATAAAAATGCATCGTTACTAAAATCTCTTTCTTGCAATAGTTTCAAGAACTCTTTAACACTTCGAATTCCCAGGTTTTCAAACAACCGTATCTCTACTGAAATAAAAAAGACGTGTGGCACTCGGGGACTGCCGCGGTAAAGCTATTGCAATGCCATCTAGAGGCGAGTTGCTGAACTAAAGAGACAAACGTCATATTTCAAAAAGTCATTAAAAGTTCTACTATTCATCGATAGATGGCAAAACTAAAAAGTATCACCGCTGTTCCGGTCGGAGTGGGGAGCGTGAGGTTTTTTCGTTACGGAATTTCTGGATTCTGTCCCCGCGCTCATGGCCCGCGATAGAAGCTATGCAATAGCTTTAAAAAAATGCATTTTTTATTTCATATTTTTTTATGAATATTAAAATTAAACATATATTCTAGCATTTTGTGATCATAGAAACGTGAATAATATTAGTTGACTCGATAAAAAGATAAGCTTGTACAAAGATGTATCATCGTGACCATAATCTCTATTGACTGACACTCGCGTAGAAAAGCTTTAGAGGTGGTCCAGAGAATCCGAATATTCCATCAAATGTAGAGTTATGCTTTTAGCCGTCATATACAAGAAACATCAGTACGAAGCTAATGGAGTTTTGATGAGAGATGATAAAATGCATTCTTGATTTCAGTTCCATTGTTTAAATGTCGATATTCGCGCGGGAGCTGGTTCTCTTCTAATATCTCTTAAAATATTTTCTATAATACTTTCATGGCTCAGACGCAGACGTGTTTCTCGATCCTCTACAGACGGTGGTGCGCCTCTGCGGGTCGCACGGCCACCATGGCTGGGCAGTGAATGTGTTAAGAACTATATAAGCCTATACAAAGGGGTATCATCGCGACCATATCTATTGACTCTCACCGAGGAGCCGATATACACGAGGAGCCGATATACACGAGGAGCCGATATACACGAGGAGCCGATATACACGAGGAGCCGATATACACGAGGAGCCGATATACACGAGGAGCCGATATACACGAGGAGCCGATATGCACGAGGAGCCGATATACACGAGGAGCCGATATATTATCACGAGGAGCCGATATATTATCACGAGGAGCCGATATATTACACGAGGAGCCGATATATTATCACGAGGAGCCGATATATTATCACGAGGAGCCGATATATTATCACGAGGAGCCGATATATTATCACGAGGAGCCGATATATTATAAAAGTCTTGTTAACTCGGAGAACAATTTTAGGCAATTAAAAATTTTCGCACATTACTGGCACAAATTACGGCGCGCTGAGGAAAACACGATTTCGATCGGGGATGGGGGGGGCACAGAGCAGCACCGAGCTGGGGAGGAGCAGCCCGGCAATGAAGTCTGTGATGTGATGTGGCATGCCCCAGAAGGGGGAGAGTGTACGGGACACAGTGCGTAGGATTTGTAGAGTTTTGAGTCACCCGAGTGACTCTTTTCTCGCGATTCGGTCCGTATAACCGCAAGGTTGGTAGGACCATGGGAAGGTGGAGGGAGTGACACTCATGTAGAAAAACTGTAGATGGTTCCGAGAATCCAAATATTCCATGAAAAGTACCTACATGCTTTCAGCTGTCATAGATGAAAAGTCATTATGAAGCTAATGGAATTTTGATGAGAGATGACAAAACACATGCTTGATGTTAGTTCCATTGTTTGTATGTCGAAATATGCGCGGGAGTTGGTTTGATGTTTGACCTGTTTTAATGTCTTTTATGTTTTATGCCACTACATTTAAGCTCTATTTCAGTATTAAGCCCTGTTCTGTTGTCATACTAACTAGTTGCGCCCCGCGGATTCGCACGCTTGGATATTTCGGATATTTTTCATTATCACACATATGAATAGTTTTGAAAAAATTAAAAATATATGAAGGATTGAGAGACAAAGTTTATATTTCATTAGAAATATAAGCTCTCTTTGTCTCTGTCTTAATTTATAAAAAAAAACCGACTTCAAAAAGGAGGAGGTTCTCAATTCGACTGTATATATTTTTTTATGTTTGTTACCTCAGAACTTTTGACTGGGTAAGTGGTCCGATTTTCATGGTTCTTTTTTTATCGACACACTACACTAACCGTGTCCGACCGCGGTACATTCGGATATCGCCGGTTAGTGTAGTGTGTCGTAGTGTGAACTTGGACATTCCTGATTCTGAAGACGAATTGAGGGTAGTCGTGGATACTGCCGTCAATTCTCGGCTGTAACTCCAATTACATCCAGTCGCTCCGTGACCACGATAGCTGTAATGCGGTAGAAACGAAATAAAAAAAAAGGTACGCGATAAATGCCCGATAAATAATCATTAAATTATGTTAACAAATCGCGAAAGTTTAAAAAGTTTGATTTAAATATTTGTAGATAGGTAACAAACGTTCACAAAAAACTTTCGCATTTTTTGTATTAGTAGGATAGATAGGCTGTCAATATCTCAGATGAGCTAGAGATGTTCTGATAGCGGTTGTAATTTGTGGTCTTGACATGTTGGTTTTATTGAATCAAATTGAATCAATGGTCAGACAGACCGACTTTTGGATCACAAACACACAAAACTAAAGAAAAGCAAGATGAAGTGGCAGTGGGCCGGCGATATCTCGAGAACCGACAACCGCTGGGGTAGACGTGTTATTGAGAGGAAACCGCGACTCGGAAAACGTAGTGTAGGACACTCTCAAGCTAGATGACGATCTGTGAAAGACTGCAGGCAGATGTTGGAGATGGGAAGCTGAAGACAGGGTACTACGGAGGTTATTAGGTGAGGTCTTTGTCCAGCAGTGGACTTATAGATTGTCCAGCAGTGGACTCAGTGGACTCAGGTTGGTGATGATGATGACACACAACTTAGATACATGTGTACGCCTGTCAGTACACAAACACTAGATAAGTGAGGGAATAGAGAGTGCATCTGTGTTTGCGCACACACCTGTACACTAGGTGTAATAATATGTCCTGCGCACTTGGCTAGTCTCCGTTGCTACGTGGCCGCTGTGGCTGATAATTGGCTAGAAGAACATCATTTTTAGGGCTCCGTATCCAAAGGGTAAAACGGGACCCTATTACTAAGCCTCCACTGTCCGTCTGTCTGTCCGTCTGTCACCAGGCTGTATCTCATGAACCGTTATAGCTAGACAGTTGAATTTTTTACAGATGATGTATTTCTGTTGCCGCTGTAACAACAAAAAACAAGTTTAATTTTAAGTATTAAGAGGGGGAAAACGTCCTTATCACCTTGAGACCGATCTCCGGGGTTAAGGCGCATACCCGAGCCAATCTGACAGCAATTCCTATTTTATCATATTTTTACGTTTATCATAGGAATTTTTAAAAATCCTACGTTCAGTTTGTGGTATCTATTATAAGCTATTTTTTAATACCTCTTTTATAATTTTATCTCATATAGTATAGGAGGAGATGCAAAAATAGAGTTTGGTGGCCAAAAAGCGCAACTTCGTATCTCTTCCTAAGCTTTACAAAATGAAACTATTACAGAGGCATTAATAAATAGCTTATAATAGATACCACAAACTGAACGTAGGATTTTTAAAAATTCCTGCCGTCAACGTAATAATAAGATATAATAGTTGGGGGCGCCACTTTCGCTGGTGTATGGGCCTTAAGTCAGCTACGTACCTACCTAATTTATTTATTTTTATACCTACTGGTTCTTATATGTTTCTATTATTTGATTAAGTTTTCTATGTTATATTAGTCGAAAAATCAAGTAGGTACCTATTGATTTTTCGACTAACAAAACATAAGAATAGCTAAATGATTGTCGTTGATCCCATCAACGTTGAGTAAACACTAGTATTGTGGCCTTTGTTCAGCAGTGGACGTATTACAGACTGATGATGATGATTAGATATTGAAGAAAAAACTACACAAATGTGGTTTAAAATTGGTAGGAAGTATATTCTACTATCTACTATATATCGCATTTAGAATACAAACATATTTATTTCTTACTTACCTAATGAGCTGTGTGAACCTGGCAACCAACTTTGACTTAACAATACTAGTAAGTACATAATTTCTAGAATGTTTACCATTCTTCTTTGGATTATTCTAGAAATTATGAAGTTCCGCAAATAACATCGAAGGAGTTGCTATAACGAAACTCATTTAAAAATAGAACATGCACTCAACATTCCTATAATATCCGACCAAGCCCTAAAAAAACACAACGAGAAAGTTCAATAACATCAAAGAAAAAAACCGCAGTTTTTTTTAAATCAACCAAAGACCGAACCGTTCACAAGCCAAAACCAATATTTGTATACACGTCTTGTTTGTCTGTTTGTAGGTACCAGCTGGTTCCCGACTCCACATCAAAAGTGTTTGCTTTAACACATCTCGTAAAAAGAACATTAGCCTGTCCCGAATTACCGGAATAAAGATTCGATCATAGGGAATTCCTCGAAAAATCTATTTAATTGGAAGTCGCGCGTCTCGGCTGAAAATCGTGAAGAAACAATGATTTGACGGATCACACCTGTTCCGGCCCTAAGATTCCGTTCGTTGTAACTGTGCTTATGCTGTGTGGTGCTGGCCTAGAATTTGCACCACCCCATCTCTTCCCGTGGGTGTCGTAAGAGGCGACTAACGGATATTCGGGGGCGGGCAGCAACGCCCCTTGCAGAACAATTCTACCACGTATATGTGTATGCCCATATTATCCCTACGCTGGGTTGGGGATCGGTGGTAGAACTGTTCTGGAAGAGCGCTGCTGCCCGCCCCCGGTGAATATCCCTATCGCCTCTTACGTCACCTGCAGAGTATAGTATTAATTATTATCTGTGCTTGCGGTAAGAGTTGCGGTAGTGAAAATTCTAAGACGGCACTGCATGACGAGAGCAAATATGGATAATAGAAAATACCATGGAAAGTAATATATTCACCAGTCCAGTCCAGCACGTTGAAGTGGCTAAATATACTAACAGGGTTATAGGCCGACTTCAAAAAAACGAGGAGGTTCTCAATGCGAATGTTTTTTTTTATGTTTGTTACCTCAGAACTTTTGACTGGGTGGTCTGATTTTTATGATTCTTTTTGTATATGAAAGCTGGTGCTTCCTGTGTTGTCCCATTTTAATTTGGTTCAGTTCTGACGCTGAAATCCATGAAAATCCATTAAAAAACTATAAAAATTGAAGTCGGTTTATAGTTTTCTTAAAACATAATTAATTACTTATTGTGAAAACCGACCTTAGAAAAATTTACCAAAGCGTTTATTTTTAAAACTATGATTTACGATACAATGTTCAGTCAGAGATGCCTTTGCAATTAAATAGTTCCTTTCGGAAATCCTTCATAAAATCAGAAAATCAGGATTTCACACACACACGGCGAATACACGGTCGAAAATTCACATCTCGTAAGATTTCTATCCATTGAAAGGAAAGATCAAGATAATCCGATTTCAAACGAGAATGTTCACACGGCATTAACAAACATACTACGGTGTACAGCTTAGTGTAAACTGTAGGTACCTCGTACTTACTTATACTGTATATGTTGTGGATGGTGGGAACGAGCAACTGTGCAGGCCTCCCCCTGATACGCGTCTTGTTGGCGTTTATCTAGTGGGGGGTAATTTCCATAATCCCCACGTTGGGCATGCGGATTGGGGATCGCAGTTGGGTGATAAAGTTTTTCTACAGGGGGCGCTGCTGCCCGCCCCTCGTGGATATCCCTTAGTTGCCTCTTACGACACCCACGGGAAGAGATGGGGTGGTGCAAATTCTAAGCCAGCACCACACAACACAATTTTTTGCTAGTTAAGTTTTAGCCCGTTCTGGCCAACAAGCGTTTCCTTTTATCTGTTACATTTTTATTCATTTAATCAAAGCTTCCTAACTTTTTGATGTCACGTGCGATCATCACGTTAAAAAGTATTTATTGACAACCAATTTGTTTATATGATAGACAAACCAATGGCTTAGCCGTTATTGAACTAATTTCGGGCAGCGAGATCGGTTGGTCAGAATTCAATGGAAATCTTGACCGTGCAAAACGCACTCCTTTGAATCTATGGTTTATCCATTTTGGATGAAGCATGTCAGTAAACAAAGTACGACACAAATTACAAAATCTCACCTGTTTGGCGTCGAGTTTCAGATATAATTGTAAGCAATTATTATTGAAGGGAGGATCTAAAATCGACAAGTAATGCAAATTACGTACAAAAGGACGCAAAAATTAACTTGAATGGCACAAGTGAATTTTTAGGTTAAGTATGGGCGGTTTGTTTACGTTTATGCTCCATTCAAAATGGATACAATATACATACAATAATTTCATTGAAACACTTATTAGAAGTTTTAAATTACTGATAAATGATAAATGATAAATGAATTTATTACTGTGGAACTAGGTGGTAATGTTAACATTGGTCTATGACGACAATGCTTTATACTATACTGACGACTATGCTTTATACTATATGTATATCCACGACACAACGACCGTTTCGAACCGACGGACCATAAGCTGTCGGCAACTAAGATACAAGTGGCCGCCACTCTTCAGCCACTTTTGTGTCTCGTCCACAACGATCTCTCCATCTGACGAAGGTGAGGATTAACTAGTAATTACACAGCTCAGTCTCAACGTTTGTTGACTTGTATGCTTAGAACGTGTCGCGAACTTAGACACTACTTACTTAGATCTCTGCATTGAAAGCACGGTTTGAAAGCAATTACAGAGTATGCATCTGAAATAATCTAGATATCACTTGCTGGGGTAGATAAAGGGAATTTCAACTGCTTTTACAGTTAGGAGTATTTTCAGGATAAGGTAGTGAATGGCTAAATTAGTCTTCATACGTAAATACCTCAACAGTATTGGTCCACAGCTGGACGCAGGCGTCATCCTGACAAGCACCTAATTGGCTTTTATCTATTGGGGAAGTACCTATAATCCCCACGCGGGGGATGCAGATATGGGATTACAGATCGGTGGTAGAATGGTTTTGGAGGGGGTGCTACTGCCCGCCTAGTGGATATCTCTTAGTCACAATTTACGACACTCGCGGGAAGAGATGGGGGCATACTTAGGCCCGTATTATGAAAGCTTGCTCATTCATCGATCTATGCTTGAGCAACCCTTATCTATGGCATAAACGTCACTCATGCATAGCTCTTTGACTGAGCAAGCTTTCATAATACGGGCCTTATATAGGTATGTTATGAATAAATCATAGATTTGAGGTTAAAGAAGCTTTATTTCTCATAAAAACTATACAAGTTCACTTATAATGAGAATAAGTAATTCGTAACAAATATTATATACATGACATAGTACCTCTAGGGCTTACTTAAAAATACGTAGATATAGGTAATCCAAGCTCTTATATAATAGCGCTATTTAACATAATTTAGGATAGATAGGTATAAACACTTATAATAAATTTATACAAACAAAATGCAATAACAAGCCAACAACACAAAATAAAATAGGGTAGATAGAAAAGATTTACATTTTCAAAGCTAAACTTAGAGATATAAATCATTATAAAAGCTTATTTATGTTGTAATTATAATGCTCCATGCATCGGGGCTCAAGTACTAAAATTTAGTTGATACTAAAATTTATTAACATTTAAACCTTATTAACAACATAACTAGTAATGAATGAATGAATGAATGAATGAATGAATGAATGAATGAACACTTTTATTGTACATAAAAACAAAATAACTTATATCTAAATAAAACAAATGAAATTAAAAACAACGTACAATAGGCGACCTTATTGCTTAAAGCAATTTCTTCCAGGCAACCTTACTAAACAATAGATATAAGTAGGTACGTAAAGAGTTGGTAGCACAGGAGTAAACATTATAAAAGTTTTATCAGTCTTATGTAGGTAAATACAATACAAACATAACTAGAAAGTTTTACATACACATCATACCTAAAGAAGCTTTACCTAAAAACAGAGATAAATATATATATATATATATAGTAAAAATAATACCGAAAGTGGAGATAGGAGACAATTATTTATTCTAATTGCTGACAACTAAGCTACACTGTCATAAAAGGTTACATGTAAAGGCGAATTATAAAGATAAAAATAATGGTTTAGATAGCGGAAGATAGAAAATGGGACTTGAGTTGGGATTTGAAGGAGTTGATGGAAGGAGCAAGTTTGATAGCGACAGGCAGTTTGTTCCATAGACGAACAGCCCGTACGCTAAAAGAGTTGCCATAAAAGGATTGGGAATGGGTGGGGAACTTGAGCAGTAAGTTGTCTGATGACCTAAGATTGAGGGTGTTAGAAGAATGAAGGAACTCAATTCTATTTTTGAGATACGCAGGTGAAGAAGAATTAAAGAGAATGGAATAGAGAAGAGAAAGAACATGCATGTCCCGGCGAAGTCGAATAGGGAGCCACTTGAGCATGGTGCGAAAAGGAGAGACATGGTCATATTTGCGTAAACCAAATATAAACCTAATGCATAAATTTTGAAGACGCTCAAGTTTATCCAATTGCTCCTCAACGAGATCTAAATAGCAGGTGTCGGCATAGTCCAGTATGGGAAGGAGAAGGGACTGGGCCAGTGCAATTTTTGTAGTGGTTGGTAAAAAGTGCCGCAACCTTCTCAGGGAACCCGCGGAAGCATAAAGCTTCTTACAGGTGGCTTCTAGCTGAGGGCGCCATGAGAGCTTACGATCGAACGTAACCCCTAAGTTCTTAACAGTAACGCTGTATGGAATAGGTATCCCATCAAAGACAACTTGGGGTACAGACTGCCAGTCTAATCTATCTATCAATCGCGAGCTCCCAATGATGATAGTCTGAGTTTTGGCGGGATTGATTTTCAGACCGTGAGCTCGACTCCACTCAGCGATTCGACGTAAATCCGAGTTCGTTATGTCAACTGCGTCGCCAATACGATCCAACTGAGCTTGCGAATAAATTTGCAAGTCATCGGCATATAGATGATAGGATGAGGTTAGGTTTAGAGAAATAGAGTTAATGAATATAGCAAAAAGAAGAGGAGAGAGGACACCGCCCTGTGGCACACCGACTGAAATGTCACACCACGACGAAACAGACTCACCAAGGCGGACTCTCTGCCGGCGGCCATGCAAGTAATTGAAGAACCAGTCAACTACACCCTGGGAGATGTTAAGTGAGCGAAGGAATGAGAGGAGAATGTCGAAGTCAACGGTGTTAAAGGCATTGCTAAAATCCAGCAAGGTCAAAACCGTAAGTTGTCGACTATCCATGCCCAGGCGTATGTCGTCCGTTATGTTCACTAGGGCAGTCACCGTGCTATGTCCTTTACGGAAACCGGACTGCAAGGGGTTAAGTAAGTTGTGCATGGATAGATAGGAGTTAAGCTGGTTGTAAACAAGCCGTTCTAAAACTTTGGACAGAAATGGGAGGATAGAGATAGGACGGTATTCAGAAAAGGATGTGGGATTGGATTTCTTGGGTAAGGGAATCAATTGGGCTTCCTTCCAACAAGAAGGAAATACCCTGTGCTCCAATGAATTATTGAGTATATGGCATAGAGTCGAGAGGATAAGGTCGAGTATGGGGATTAGCATGTTAAGGCTGATACCATCAGTCCCAACAGCTTTGGAGGATATGGATAGGATACTCTTCTTAACATCTTCCGGGGTGACTGGGTCGAAACAAAACTGAGACTGGTTAGGAGTCGGAGCGAAAGAAAGGTTACAGAGAGTATTCATTTTGATAGCGTCATCAATGGAAGGAGCGGGTGAAAAATGAAGATTGAGAGCGTTTATATCTAAATTATCAGGAATTGAATCAAGTTTTGACTTTCCGACTCCCAAAGTTCTGAGAAAATTCCAGACCTTGGCAGGATCGTCCTGTGAAACCGATTCGTGTATGTAACGACGCTGCGCGTCCCTGCACTTTCTGTTACTACGATTACGGAGTTCTAAATATTTGCTTTTGTTTCTATCGCTTGGATTAATTTTATATCTAGATTTCGCGCAAGATTTTTGGTGCAACTACACTCGAGAGCAATGAATCCGGGTCACTTAAAGAATGTTAAAAATCTCGGAAACTAAAAAAAATGATAGGTTAATGCAATAAATTGTATTTAATAGACAATGTAATACTCCTTAAATGAAAGTAAAAAAAATATGAGTCACCATGCATTTTATTAACACAAAATTACATAAAGAAAAAAACTGCTGATCTCTCCTTAAAACAAAAATAGGAAACATGAAATTTTTGAACTTTATTACGATTTTCTTGAATTTTAATACTTCGTATTGCCTCCTCGTGCTTCCATTACTGCGTTTACGCGGTTTGGCATGCTGTACACCAAGTTCCTTATACGATTTTGGGGAATATTCTCCCATTCCTCTGTGAGAGCAATTTTGAGCTCACGAAGCGTGATTGGGGGAGGGTTTCGTTGTTTTACGCATCTGTCTAGCTCGTCCCAAGCATGCTCGATCGGGTTGATATCCGGGCTGCGCGCTGGCCACTCCATACGAGTAATGTTCATCTCTTGAAGGTAGTCATTCACAATCCTACCTGTATGAGGTCGGGCATTGTCATGCATAAATATAGCATCCTCACCTAAATTGACCATAAATGGACCAACGTGATCATTGAGGATTTCTTCCACATATCTTACGCTAGTTAAAGAGCAGTTTTCTATGATCACCAGCGCTGTGCGACTTTCAGAAGAAATTCCGGCCCACACAAGTACAGACCCACCACCGTAGGCTACTTTTTCTTCGATGCATGCTTGCTTGAATCTTTCCCCTGGTCTTCGATACACTCTGTGTCTTCCATCGTGCTTGTAGAGCATAAATTTTGATTCGTCGGAGAACATAACTTTAGACCAATCTTCAATACTCCAATTTACGATTTTTAGGATTCTTTAAGTGACCCGGATTCATTGCTCTCGAGTGTAGTTTAATGAAAAATAAAATAACAATCATTTATTACAAATAATTAACAACCAGTAGGTACATTAAACAAACGTTTTAGTAGTAACAACATGAAACAAACGAATGAATAAATAAATGAATAATGATTAAGTAGGTACCTATTTTCGTTAGGCATTTTCTACGATGCCGAGACATGAAGGGCATAAACTTGTATACGAGTAGAGTAGTAAACTGGTTCTCTTATCCAAAAGGACGTTTTCAGTGTATCGGCCAGCGCAAATACACACACACACACACACACACACACACACACACACACACACACACACATACACACAAAACCACACACTCCAACACACACACACACACACGCACACGCACACATAGGTAACCTTGTTATGTATATATTAGTTGTTTTGTTTTATGTCTGAAGATGAAACATAATAATTGTGTTCGCGGAGGAGGACGCTATCTCTGCTACACAGTTTTTAACTTTTGCGGTAGTCAGCCCACAATTGTACCTACTGTATACTTAATGTTTGGTTCCAAATAAAGACTTATGTATTTGTATTTGTACAAATACTGACACTGAATAAAACTGAAATCAAATAGTCTTCAATAGCCCTAGCCCTAAGGAAATAATTACGAAAAGGAAAGCCTTTGCTCAGCTGTGTGGTCGAATTGGTGTATTTTTAACCGACTTCAAAAAAGGAAGAGGTTCTCAATTCGACTGTACTTTTTTATGTATGTTGCCTCAGAACTTTTGACTGGGTGGTCCGATTTTCATGATTTTTATATGA
The DNA here is from genome assembly GCA_955876795.1 of Eupithecia tripunctaria. NCBI lineage: Eukaryota > Metazoa > Arthropoda > Insecta > Lepidoptera > Geometridae > Eupithecia > Eupithecia tripunctaria. The sequence continues at coordinate 12,455,633 of OY041604.1, forward strand.
AAGCTGGTGCTTTCCGTGTGGTCTCATTTTAATTTGGTTCAGTTCTGACAATGGAATCCATGAAAATCCATGAAAAAACTATAAAAACTAAAGATAGTTTTTTAGATAATATACAAATACATAGGAATTATTATTATAAACTACCTATACTTTATACGCCTGCTTGATGAGATGATAAGTTAATTTAGATTCTGGACTGAACCTGAAAGATATGCAACTTTACAACATTAAAAAAATAATTTGATACGGATTGCCGGATAGCGCAGAAACTTAACGAGCATACGCGAGTGAAAGTGGCGCCGCCACCAATTTTATCTTATTATTACATTTAAGTTTGGTGGCCAAAAAGCGCAACTTCGTATCTTTGCCTAAGCTTTACAAAATAAAACTATCACAGAGGCATTAATAAATAACTTATAATCAATGGATTCTTAAAATGATCCCGTGTCAAACGTAATAATATGAGAAAATAAGTGGCGCTGTCATATTGACTCGGGTATGAACACAACGTCTGACTATTTAAAATTCGATGCACGAACATGAAATTTAAGCTTACGGTTCATTTTACTTCCAACGTATCCAATCTGTTGTTTCACGTAGCCTTAGTTTGTTTTTAACCGACTTCAAAAAAGGAGGAGGTTCCTGTATTTTTTTTTATTGTTTTTACCTCATAACTTTTGACTGGGTGGTCCGATTTGCATGATTCTTTTTTATATGAAAGCTGGTGCTTTCCGTGTGGTCCCATTTTAATTTTGTTCAGTTCTGACACTGGGATCTAAAATTTATGAAAAAACTGTAAAAACTGAAGTCGGTTTGTAGTTTTTTGAAGCAAAATTAATTATTTACTTAGATGCTTAATTATGACTTGATGTGATATGCTGCCCCAAGCGGCTTAATTTATTTTTTATTAGTTTCTTTAAAATATCTCAAAAATATTTTCAGGGCTCGCTCCGCTCGCTGTTATTAAATTTTCAGACTTACATATCTTACATACTTTTTAAACCTACAAGGTATCAAACAATTTAATCTATTTTTGTATCCATTAAACAATTGTGTATTCCCATTTTCATCAACAATCTTATTATGATTACGACATTAATTAGTATTAGGTACAAATAAGAAAAAGTACTTAAATTACAAACACAGTTATGATATTTTAGTACTAAATTTACATCAAGGTTCATAATAATCATTAACCTATACCGATAGATATCAATAAACATGGGTAGGCAAGCAATTACATTAACCTGCCTTTAATTATTTTTAATTACATGTTCATCAGACAGGTTAGGGACCTAAATGTTTTTCTAATAAGTTTTTATTTTATTGCGTTTATTTAGAAGTAGAAACTAAATGATTTTTCACAATGCATAGCTGGTGTGGGTAGCTAGCTACCAACCTAGAGGTTGTTTGTTACCACATACAGTAAAAGAGAAGTAAAAAAAACAAATACTTTTTGGATAATCCTCCATTGCATGCATCAACTTTATAAGCCATAGGAACCGCTAAATATAAATTAAAATGAGTAAAATTATCATAAGATGATGTTTTTTACTTTTTCAGCGCACACATAAATTTCTCGTGAATCTTATTTTTATGTACCACCTCAAATTCAACTTTAGATAATAAAGAAAGAATCATCAAACTTCGACGAGAATTGGCGAAGATATCACCAAAATTGTTGTAACTATTACAGTCGTGATTTTTCTGATATTTTTTTGTTGTTTCTTTTGTTGCTTGACGGGATAAATACTAATTCTTCGAGAATAAGACTTTTATGTGATCAATTCGGAATTCTCCATACAATAGCGAAAAAAGAATTAGAATCGGTTTATATTTGGTGGAGAAATCGGTGAACATACATAATAACAAACACATAGACGAACATGGGCATAAAAAGTAGAAGATGAAAAGCCTATGACTGATTCCAAGCTTATTGCGACATCGCATGAACATGAAGAGGAACCTAACAAACATTTATCCATCTATCCATCCATCCATCCGATCCATCCATACAAATAAACATCCAAACTTTCGCATTTATAATATTAGTGTGACTACTTGTAAATATTTTACCGTAACACCGATCGAAAGCCTTACCAAAGTTAACAAGCAACTGCATCGCACAATAAATGAATGGGACCTCAAAAGCCTTTGCATCTCAGTGATTGCTGAACTGGTATGTCCGCCTCTTCAAAAGACGGCCCCATTCATTCAGGATACAGCAAACATCTTAGTAACCAGCGTGGAACTGAGCTGGCTTATAGCTGGATGTGACATATTTTACTAACCCAATAAAATAATTGAATTTGTTTAAAAAAATACTATAACCCGACTTCAGTTATATGGATCTCATTGTCAGAATAGGACCAAAATAAAATGGGACTACAAGGGAAGCACTGGCTTTCAAATAAAAAAGAACCTTGAAAATCGGACCACCCTGTCAAAAGTTCTGAAGTAACAAACATAAAAAAATACAGTCGAATTGAGAGCCCGTTTTTTGAAGTCTGCTTTTAGCCAACTTCTCAAGATATGGCCGAGATAAGTGATATATATTTTTAACATGAGTGATAATATGTTTTTAACATATTATCACTTATATCGGCCATATCTCGAGAAGAACCGACAACCGCTGCTACTTAATAATGTACAAAGATGTTAGATCCAACGATCCTATCCATCCACGGTTGTCTGGTATAGATCGCTCTTGAGCGATTAGATGACGGGCACAAATATTTTTTTTTATGGTAAATGGTTTTTAAGTGTGCAGTAAAGAATTTTTTATCTATCCAAAAATGATTAATTGTCAACAAGCCATAACATTAGCCGTGTAGACTTAGAATAAGCATTGTTCCCGCGGATATCAGACGACCTCGGTGGCGCTGCGGGCGATGGTACGCCTGCGACGCAGGAGGTCGTGGATTCGATTCCCGCCTGGTGCTGGTGGGGTGTTTTCTGTTTCGTAGAAAAATATAAATCTACGTTATGTATTAGCGCGGGGGTAGATGACGTACCTACTGTGTTAATTAGCCAACTCTATAACGTAAGTATCTATTAAAAACCCATAGTTCTTCGATAATAGCTGTGTAGTGCTGGCTTTGAATTTGCACCATCCCAACTCTTCTCGTGGGTGTCGTAAGAGGCGACTAAGAGATATCCACGGGGGGCGGGCAGCAGCGGCCCCTGCTGAATAACTCTACCAACGAACTGCGATCCCCAACCCGCATGCCCAACGTGGGGATTGTGGACATTACCCCCATGAGATAAACGCCAATAAAACGCTTATCAGAGGGAGGCCTGGGTCCAGCAGTGGTCCAATACAGGCTGTTGAGGTTGAAGTTGAGTTCTTCTACGAGACTCTTCCATAGATTTGACATCGTTGTAAATCGCAATTAGTTTCTGCTCAAAGCACTGCTTCGGGCTGCCTTCATCCGAAACCAGCAGATTAGACCAAAGCATCACTCTGGTTCGCAGTTAAATTACAGATTTGCATGCTGATCTACAGGGTGCCACGGAAAGGTACTTACCCGAAAGGGGGTGATTCTGGACCCCGACGGGATCACCTTGTGAATAACAAAGAAATATAATTTTTTTAAGCGACTTCAAAAAAAGGAGGTTCTTAATTCGACTGTTTTCTTTGTATGTTTGTTACCGTTAACTTTACTGGGTGGTCCGATTTTTATGATTCTTTTTTCATATGAAAGCTGGAGTGCTTCTCGTGTGGTGCCATTTTAATTTGGTCCTGTTCTGACAATGGATTCCATGAAAAAATATAAAAATTGAAGTCGGTTCATAGTTTTTTTTTATACAAAATTTATTATATTTTATCTACTCACAGGGCATTTTGCTAACGCACGCATTCAAAGAAAATGTTTCAATTTTTAGGCGTAAACGATTTAAGTCTATGTGTATTAACTAAATTAAAAATGCAATATTCGTCATTGCTCCCTTTTGTGAGTGCAAAGGAGGGCTAAACTGAAACAAAAAGAACGTAATAATAATTCCTTTGGGTCCTATTCAATTTTATACAAAATTTAAGGCTTAAATTTGAGTAATGTACATACATATATCATCTTTTGATGACAATTAAATAAAAATGTACTTAATTGTCATCAACAGACCCAACTCGATTTACCCAATCTATTCCATGTATTAAGGCCCATACAGCAGCGAAAGTGGCGCCCCCAACTATTTTATCTTATTATTACGTTAAACGCAGGTATTTTTAAAAATCCTACGTTCAGTTTGTGGTATCTATTATAAGCTATTTATTAATGTCTCTGTAATAGTTTCATTTTGTAAAGCTTAGGAAGAGATACGAAGTTGCGCTTTTTGGCCACCAAACTCTAATTTCGCATCTCCTCCTAAACTATATGAGATAAAATCATGAAAGAGGTATTAAAAAATAGCTTATAATAGATACCACAAACTGAACGTAGGATTTTTAAAAATTCCTATGATAAACGTAAAAATATGATAAAATAGGTATCGCTGTCAGATTGGCTCGGGTATGCGCCTTAATGTATTAAATAACACGCGAAACGCACTATTTTCGATAGTGAATTGTTTAGTCTAGAAAACGGTACCTATCGCCAATCGCTATATTTTGTAAAACTATTCATTGCCAACACAGTGACCGTGTGAAGAATTCGCCTTGTTTCTTTATATTAAGCTCATTACTATAAGTTTTATTTAGTGTAGTATTTTATATTGAGCATTTATACAAAGTTGTAAATACAATCGGAGTTATAGAAAAAATCGTGAACTTTGAAAATTCCTAAAACACGTATTTTAATTTATTTTATTTTGGGTACAAAATACTGATTTTAAGTCATTAGGATCCTTATTAAAACGTTACAGTCTTTTCAATATGAAGCCAAACTACGAATATCAAACTTTTATTTTTGTTCAGGTAAGCGTCATCTAAGTATACCTACTATAATAATATTATAATGAGGAAAGATTTGATTGTTTACTTGTATGTTTGTATTGAATAGGCTCCGAAACTTCTTACTTACTTTTCAGGGAGTCACATAGGCTACATATATTTTATCCCGGAATTCCGACGGGAACGGGAACTACGCGGGTGAAACCACGAGGCGTTGCTAGGTACTATACAATACAATACAATACAATATAGTTTTATAGGTACGTTCATACCTACTGTAACCTGATGTTTTCATAAAGAAATTTGAATTTGAATTGATCTAAGGTACTTACCTCAAACCACCCACCATTCAATACATTTTCCCTATTCAACCTCGAAAAGGTAAGTAAGTACACATCACAGTCATCTTCCTACAAATTAATCCCGTACCCTGCCATGTGCCTCGATAGAATAGCTCACTTCATTAATGTAATGAAATTTGATAAAATTACTCTGAAATTAACCGCCTGAAGATCCTCTAATGCTTTGGGTTTTATAAAGAAATCGGAGACTCAGAGAGGCTAAGAAACTATAGATAGCCTGGCTGGTGGTGCTCAGACAGCAAAAAGCTTTTTCTTTTCATACAAACGAGACAACAGATCTTTCTTTGAAACTTTTGACCAATTACATAGGTATCTACAGGTTCCTATCAGAACAAAAAACATTGAAGAAAATCAAAATTTTCAGAAACAAATTCAGTATAAGCCTCCAAAAATCTGCTTTTTACACAAACTGTAGATGAACTTTGGGCGTTCATAATGTACTCATAAATTGTAAAAGTAAAGAAATTATTTAGATAGAAACCTTGCAAATGTAATGAAGATTCTAAACGACAAAGTTTTATTTCATAAACTTGTAAGGCTTACTGAAAAACATGTATTTTCATAAATAAAGTTTTTTTAATTTCTTTACACTATTCTTTCTATTGCCGACTACCCGCGAGTAGACGTGTGCGCCGCGCCGACCCGCCGCCGCCGCCGGCAAATTTTCCACGCCGCCGCCGCCGATCAGCCGATCGGCGTGAATTCGGCGTGAAACGTTACCTTTTAGACCCTTTGAAAACCCCGTAATTTTAAAAATTTTACTCTGACGAGACCCTACACAATCTGGTCGAAACGTTGAGGAACGAGGGCATCAGATTATGCCAAAAGCAGCGTACTGGCATGAAATCCAAACTCTCGGATGAGACTCTCGGGCTGATGGCAAAAAGACGGCAAACCACCCAAGCGACTTCGTCAGACAGGTCAGACCTGAACAAGCGAATTGCGAAGATGGTATGGCGCGACCTTCGGAGCTCCAACACACACCTCATTGAAAATGCAATAGAGCGAAACCGAGGGTCCAAAGTATTCACTCAGAAGCTTGGCAGGAGCCACCTGACGAAGCTTAAAACGCACGATGGGAGGACCGTATTGTCGAAGCCGGAGATATATTTGTGCATAACAATTATACTTTGTGTAAAGATGTACTTATTTAGTTCTAAATAGGTAATTTTTCTTGTAACTTGTATTTATTAATAAATGTATAAAAATATGTAAGCATTTTTAAATAATTTATAACACATCCTAAACAAATACTATACGCGCCGAGTTCACGCCGAAATCACGCCGCCGCCGCCGATTTCAGGCCGGCGTCCGCCGCCGATTATTTCAACGTCGGCGCACATGTCTACCCGCGAGTGAGCGACGAAGGTAACCGAATGCTAACTGAGCGATCAGGCGCTTTCTTTCTCTTTACGCTTTACCTCTTTTTCTAACATTGCGCTGGATGAAACAACAAACCTTTCAATCACTCCCGTATAACATCAACACTATTGGGTACCTATTATCATGGTATCCGTAACCTAAATGCAGCCTCTAGCAGAATACTAGCGAAAAAATGGCGACATGCTGTAGCATCACGCTGAGCTATGGGCCATTTCTCTGCCACATTAATGAACTACTCATGTATATTTTAAACTCATACTCATATTTTAGTAATTGTTAATTACACCTTTGTTTCATGCTTTAGCTGTGGTTTGATTTTTAATGTCTGGCTTTGTTGTGGTCGAGACATAAATAAATTTCATTTCCTTTTATTTCTATTAGCTATGTACCTACCTGAGTTTTGTGCTTTTTACGAATGAAAATGTTATTGAAATTTGAATGCATTGACATAAAAGTCATAAGATACTGTCTTCTATAGAAGTTTTAGTTATGAGATATTATAGGTGGGGGCGCCACTTTCACTGGCATGGGCCTTAATAAACAAAATTCTAAATAAAGTCCATCTCCACCTTGCCCCGCTGAAGTGTGCGCAGTGGCCCAAAGACCGCACGACCGATTCACGGCCTCTCCTGAGAAATCACGAGAGCCCCTCGCCGAGAGCGGCCATTGTGCACCACATTAGGAAGCTCCCGTATAACATCCCTCTTAGCTATGTATGAGTTCTGTGCTTTTTACGAATGAAAATGTTATTTAAGTTGAGTATTTTGCCGCCGTGTTCTGTAAATATCATTTGTTTACATAAATAAATAATAATAAATAATGCTGGACAATTCATAGCATTATCTAGCCCCAAGCTAAGAACATTATATGTATGTATTGACATAAAGGTCATAAGATACTATCTTCTAGAGAAGTTTTAGTGAAAACCTTTGTAAGAGACAAATAAACCTTCTTAAAATTCAAAAAAGAGGATGTTCTCTATTCGGCTGTATTTAAAAAAATATATGTTTGTTACCTCAGAACTTTTTACAGGTAGTCCGATTTTTATATGAAAGCTGGTGGTTACCGTGTAGTACCATTTTAATTTGGTTCAGTTCTGACAATGGGTTCCATGACAAAAGTATATAATTTAAATCGGTTTATAGTTTTTTAAAACAAAAACAATTATTGCCTTTCTGTTCTAATTGCATATTGTTAACATAATTTTCACTTGATGGCATTCACAATTAATTTAAATAACCTACGTTTACTTTCAGTAAATTGCAATAAAGAAAATTTCGCGCTAATCTAAAATGGTTCTAAATGTCTTTGAAAGGCGCAAAACGCAACGCAAACCATACTTTGCGTTGCGTTTTGCGCCTAGAATCCTAATTCTACCATAATAAGAATCACCTTTTATACATTCATAGCATATAATCATAGCTGGCTCAGAATTTGCACCACCCCTCCCCAAGGGTGTCACAAGAGGCGGCTATCCACCGAGGGCCAGCAGCACCCCCAGCAGAACAATTCTACCATCGGACTGCGATCCCCAACCCGCATGCCCAGCTTGGGGATTATGGGCATTACAAGGGGAAGCACTGCGTCCAGCAGTGGACCAATACAGGCTGTTGAGGTTGAGTTTGAAGTTTTATACATTCAATACTACCACTAATGACTGGGTGGTCCGATTTTCCTGACTCTTTTTTTATATGAAAGCTGTTGCTTCCTATCAGGGATGTAACGGAGGTCGTTTTATCGGAACCGAAATCGGAATCGGAGTTTTCAAATTTGATTTATCGGAATCGGAATCGAAATCGGAACCGGAATCGGAGGCAGGGTCAGTTTGTTTAAGGGCAAATAAAACATGATTTATAGTCAATTTTATAATTTAATCATAATTCCATATAAACAAAAGAGTAATGAATTTAAAGTTTAATTAAAATTAAAACCCAAATCAGCGAGTTTTACATTTGGTTACATTACAATAAATGAACAAAAGCTTAAACAAATTAAATCAAAATGGACTCCACTAGTAATGTATTGTACTTTATGAACAAAAGCTTTGAAGCTTTGTCCCCATCCAATCTATTTCTTAAGGAGTCGTAAATAAGGCCAGCACCACTAAAAAGTTGTTCGCTCGCTACCGAGCCCGGTGGACATGACAAATATTGGCGGGCAATTGATTTGAGGGGCTGGAATTTTGTATTTCCATTTACTTTCCACCACAATAACGGATCATCACTAATACTTATACGTTTTTCCTTATTGTACTCATTTAGCATACTTTTCATTACAACAAATTTATCGCGCCGCCGTTTTGCCGACTTCCGATTAACTTCCGATATAAAAGTATCAGAAACGAAATCGGAACCGAAAGTGTAAAAATAATCGGAAGTTCCGACTTAACGGAACCGGAATCGAAGCTCCGTTACATCTCTGCTTCCTATGTGGTCCTATTTTAATTTTGCTCAGTTCTGATCATGGGATCCATGAAAATTCGTGAAAAATCTAAAAAAATTGAAGTCGGTTAATAGTTTAACATAATAAATATATTAAAACTATAAAAACGAATAGTTAGTTAACGATGTTCTTTTAGAGGTATGTAACAAATGTAGAACTTTGAAATGGAATAAAACACTTACAACGTTTAATCCAAGTCCCCGTTGTATTTAGTTGGAGTTCGCAGCTACTAGAATAGTTGTTGTTTTCTCTAAATTAGTCGTAAGGAGTAATTCCGCTCTTTATTCAAAGTCACCTGGGTTTAGCTGTAGGTACCTATATATCATTTCAACTTTGTTTGTTTAGTATTCTATATACTACAGGGGATTCCGGGGGCAATAAATCGATCTAGATAGGATTCATTTTTAGAAAATATCGTTTTATTCGTGTTTTAAATAAACTTTCATTAACTTTATCGTAATCAATTATTGACTCTTGCTGACATCTATTGGCGAATAGTAATACTATTTTATTCTAATCTACTTTATGATGCACTAAACTGAAAAATATGACTCTTCCTGACATCTATTGGCGAATAATAATACTATTTTATTCGAGTTTTCAATAATCAACTTTATCCCAATAAACTTAAAAATTAAACTGAAAAATATGACTCTTCCTGACATCTATTGACGAATAATAATAGTATAATTTCTAAAAAACTAAATTTACCAATAAAAACCGAGCTGCCAGCGAAGCAATATATAACTTTATTTCCGTGTCGAAGTTGACCTTATCGAATTATACATTATTAAGTGCTTATGAAAATAGAGGTTTTGATTTTGATTTAGTAACTGCATAATGGAATCTAAAGAGATTTATAAATAAGGTACAGAAGCCCATATACAGCACATTATAATAGCACATTTTTGTGCTGTGCGGTAGCGGTGTTGTATTCATGTGGAACTTAATGCAGAAGGTGGAACGGATCTTCACGAAATCTGTGTAGGAGATTCTTAGAAAGCGTCCCAACAAAACTACAGGTACTTTTATCCCGACAAAACGCGTGCGAAGCCGCGGGAAGTAGCTAGTTTCATTGAAATAAATTCTTATTATACTATACCACAGACACAACGAACAGATAAATACACGGCAAAAACAATATTGGTAGAGCTTGGCATAGCTCCCCCATATTATCATTTGTGTCGAAACAAATTGAACCAATTCATAACTAGATGTCGCCACTAGAAAAATTAACAGGCGCTATTGAAGCGTTTCGGGTTCAGCAAGATTCCGCGAACCTATTTCTGAGTATTTTCGACTTTGACTATCACCAGTGCCTCAGTTAGTCCCACTGGTGGTAATCAGAATCAACTTATCATATTTAAATTCATTTGGTTCGTTCAAATTACTAATAAATTATAATTAATAATTAACTATCTTTTATTTCGGACAGCAAATAGATAGGTATGATAGGAGAAGTCACAGAACTGTTTCTGTGTATGTGTAGTCAATTCATAACAAATATATAGTGCAACAACTACGATTATACTTCTTGTGTATTTGATGTGACCGATCCATGTTATTTATTTATGCATTTTTGTTCTATTTGCATATTAATTATCATAATTTGCACTTGATGGCATTCACAATGACATCACAGTTATTTGTAACAATAACCTACCTCAACCGCAACCGCCTGTATTGGTCCACTGCTGGACGCAGGCCTCCCCTGATAAGCACCTTGTTGGCGTTTATCTAGTGGAGAGTTGTGCCCATAAACCCCACGCTGGGCATGCGGATTGGGCATCGCAGTTTGGTGGTAGAATTGTTTTCCAGGGGACGCTGCTGCCCTAGTCATATCCCTTTGTCGCCTCTTACGACTCCCACGGGAAGAGATGGAGTGGTGCAAATTCTAAGCCAGCACCACAAAGCTACCACTACCTACCTATCACGAAACTTGTCTTAATTATTTTAAACTTATTTTTCCAGGTTCATATTAAATACTGACAATATAAATCAATAACATTACTTACCTATTTCATCAGGTTATTTTCCACCCGCCCACTGTGTTGCCTAAATTCGAGATCCAACTAAAAATAACCGGGACTTCCATTTCAGCACGGAAACTCTAATTACGATTGTCTCAAAATATTAGTTAGCAATCACTTTATCCAGAAATCCATTAAAATCCGAATCTGGACCTGAGCTCAGATTATCCTTTAGCTGATTGAACTGGTTACAAATGTCGACTCAGATTTTGTCCTACAACAATATAAAGTTACGTAGTAGGTACTCGTAAGTATAAATAGTACGATTTCTAGAAATCAATTGTATGTGGGAGTATTCCCATATTCCGCACCTTTTTTCTCCGCACCTCAAAGTCCGCACCTATTTTATTCCCATTTTCCGCACCCAGAATGAAGTAGTTGCTAGTGATGGGGGTCTTGATATAACTTTGATGTAACTAGCTGTTACTTTTGCAATCAGATCTAGATTTAAGATCAACATACACAGTTTTAGAACTAGGTACTAGGTAAAAGCACTTACTTAGGTGTTTATTTTTTATGAATAAGCTTTATTAAGGCCCAAGACGCAGATAACCACCTCCAAAACCGCACCGGGTAGCGGGCGGGGCGGCCGCGCTTCTGTGGGTCGCACCGCCGCCGAGGCTGGGCAGTGAATGCTTTAATCAAGTAGTATATACGTGTTTCATTATTTACCTAAAGGTTTATTTTTAACATGTTTTGAGTGAATGTGCGAACCAAGGAATTTCTTTTGTTCATACAAATTTCAGATATTTATTGCGCACTACCTAGGGGTAGTTTTGTATAAATATTATACATAATACGTGTGTATCATTCATTATGTACTTTATACTTTATTTATATTCGTTTTGAGTGAATCGAACCAAGTGAATAAGTGAATAATATCTCAAAATCCTGAAGCTCTAAGACATTTTTTACTGAATGTTTTTTATTTATTTTAGTGTCTTTTTTATTCTATTTACATTATGAAGATAAAATATAATTATTTTTATCTGCGAATATCTCAGAAACCTGACGCTTTAGGAGATTATTTTTTAATGCATGTTTTATTTGTTTTAATGTCTTCTATCCGAATATATAAAATTAATTGTGTGCCGCGAATTTGAAAAAAAAAACAAAGTTTAGGGCCACCTGTCATTTGTCATACAAAAATCTTCAAACCCCTTGATCTAAGTACAAATTATTGTGACATAATTGTTTACAATTAATGTAATTTTTTTAAGAACGTCTTATTTTCTTTTTTAGCGCTTGTTTAAATGTGATTTGTTTATAGGTAATCCTTATTGTTTAGCTAACTAAGAAAAAAAAAGTATTATAATGTACAAACTAATTATTGTTAATTAGAAACCATTATTGTGAATATACAATGTATATAAGAGAAAGGCCCATCAAAATATTAGAAGGTGATTTGTTTTTGGTATATAAGGTTTAGAAAAATATCTAATTAAGAACTAAGACTGATTAAAATATTATTGTTATCATATCATACAATGTATCTATGAGAAAGGCCCATCAAAATATAAGAAAGTCATTTGTTTTTCAAAACTCCAACCAAACTCAAAGTGCTTTATTTCCTTTAGATCTCATAGGACTCTTAGACACGTCACAAAATTCAATATTTTGGTATATAAGGTTAAAGAAAAATAAAAATAAATTTAAGTAAGAACTGATTAGACTGATTAGAATATTATTATTAACATACAATGTATCTACGAGAATGGCCCATCAAAATATAAGAATGTGATTTGTTTTTAGTATTTAAGGTTAAAAAAGAATAAAAAAAATCGAATTAGGAACTGAGACTGATTAGAATAACATTATTTACATACAATGTATCTACGAGAAAGGTTCATCAAAATATAAGAATGTGATTTGTTTTTAGTATTTAATGTAATATAAGAAAAATAAAAATTATAGTAAAAACTAAGACTGATTAGAATTTGATTGTTTGTTACATTTAATGTATCTACGTGAAATATCTATGAAAATATATAAAGACTGATTTTATGCGACGTTTGATTTAATTTCATCGACCCTTTGAATTTAACGTTAGTAAGTAAACGTTTATCCTTCTTAGTAATATTAAAAAATTTAGATAGTTGTGGTTCTAGAATAACACATAGGTAAGCTAAAATTATTATTCCTTGGTTCGATTCACTCAAAACGAATATAAATAAAGTATAAAGTACATAATGAATGATACACACGTATTATGTATTTATACAAAACTACCCCTAGGGGGTGCGCAATAAATATCTGAAATTTGTATGAACAAAAGAAATTCCTTGGTTCGCACATTTACTCAAAACATGTTAAAAATAAACCTTTAGGTAAATAATGAAACACGTATATACTACTTGATTAAAGCATTCACTGCCCAGCCTCGGCGGTGCGACCCACAGAAGCGCGGCCGCCCCGCGCCGCCCCGCCCGCTACCCGGTGCGGTTTTGGAGGTGGTTATCTGCGTCTTGGGCCTTAATAAAGCTTATTCATAAAAAATAAACACTTAAGTAAGTGCTTTTACCCAGTACCTAGTTCTAAAACTGTGTATGTTGATCTTAAATCTAGATCTGATTACAAAAGTAACAGCTAGTTACATCAAAGTTATATCAAGACCCCCATCACTAGCAACTACTTCATTCTGGGTGCGGAAAATGGGAATAAAATAGGTGCGGAGTTTGAGGTGCGGAGAAAAAAGGTGCGGAATATGGGAATACTCCGTAAGTAAACGGGACCAGAGATTTTCCAAAAAATCCGTTTTAGATCTATATTATAGTTAGACATCCTTTCTATCGCGCTTATTCTAGACAAACAACATAGTAGTCTTCAATGCATTTATATTATTAGTGTGATTGTTTCTTTATTCGTCGAGTTTTTGTCTGTCTAATTATCAATCAAATGTATAATATCATCGCCGCCGCCACTTACAAAAAGACTTGAACCAAATATTTTTTTTTTAAATCTTATTTTATTATGCGAATCAGTAGTTATTTAATTCTTAGTTGGTTCAATTCCCAAGTGAGACAAGCAATTTTGAGAAGATCTTTGAATGCGATTTTGTTTCTTTTTAACAATAAAGGAATCTTTCCTTTCATTAAAATGTGCTAACCAAAGAATTTATGGTAGTACCCCTCCAGGGTCTCATAGATTTTTTCCACCCTGTTTACCTAGATATTCTGTGGTTATGATCTGATCGCAATCTATAGGTATGTTAAAATCTCGATAGCTGATGCTATTATTTCATAGTAAGCCCCTGATGTACCGTACTATGAAACAACTCAATAAATGATTACAATTTATATTGACTGTAGATCTCTATGACACAACTTAACTTTACACTATCTACCTAACTCCTTGCATTTCAATAAGTTTAGTTTCCGTAAAAAAGGTACACACACTTTGTGTTTTTGAATATTGGCTACTCGGATAACAAAATATTTCAAATAAAAAATCTCACAAAAACAATCCAAAGGATTATTGTTGTAAAATAATAAAACAAAATGTCATCTTGACACGACATTCGACTCAACCCCCCAAATATGACAAAAAGATGATCCCTGTTTAATGTAATTGGGGAGAGCCCTTGAAACGTAATACAAATGTTGACAAAGTAATAAAATCCGCGGTTTTCCTACAAACAGAGGAAACTGGAAGAAACACATTTCAATTAAAGTTCCATCTTAGATCCGAGCCTTTGGTCTAGCTAAGTTGACTGGCTAGATCACTTCACAATATTCTTTTAAAAAACTTGTAAGTATGTTTTGACGTAGAATAAAAAGTACTATCATGTATCGTACCTTTGATCCAGGTTAGATGATTTAGCTCTACCATAATTGGTCCACAATAATAAAAATGTTGTTGCGATTTTGACGAGGAGTAAAAATTCAGTCTTGGGTCCAGCTTGTAGCCTCTCTTCAATTTCTCATGCGGGCTCAATTTGTTTGGTTTATTATGATTTTATTTTGGCGTAGGTTTTTAAGTTCCTTCTTGGATCAAATACAACTATGCTCTACAATATTTTGTCTAAAATAATGGTTTGTCGTGATTTTGGACCAACTTATTCAACTTGGGCTGTCTTTTGGATATTTTGTCTTGACATGCTCAGATGTAACATGTCGTGAATATAGACATGCTTCTGCCCTAAGATGTGCATTTGGTGTACCTGACTACCTGTCCACCCCAAGACAACGGTCTCCCTTCCCTCTTTCCACTTTATTCTGCGCATTCTGCGTAAAACCTGAGTTTTACGTCATTATTAAGTTTTAGTCTTTCAAGAGTGCGTCTAGATTGTCTCTCCATCGACGCTTTGATCAAAACATTTTATTTTTTATCGTGACCACATTCTCCCCGAATAGGTCTGTGTAACACTTTTTACTTAGTCGTGACGTAACACGGAACTTGAACAGGCTGTATCAAGGCAAAAGAAAATATACGTTTCCAATATCTTCTGATATTTCTGATACACTGATCTGAATATCTTCTGATACACTGATCTGACACACTAATTAGAATTTTTAGTCTTTGTCCCTATTGTAAGTAACCATGGCGTGTATCATCATGTCACATTGCTGGGTCATTCCATTTTTCCCCTTGACAAATCCTCCTTGAGGTTAAAAATTGTAATAAAAAAAACAGTTATTCCCTGTTTAAATTTGTTAAAAAAAAACTGGAATTTATTTAAGCTACAGTCAATGACAAATGACCCAACAACACGGTTGTCTGGTAGATATAGCTTATTCACGGTTGTCTAGTAGAGATCGCTCTTGAGCGATAAGACCGCCACTTGTCACTTAGTTTTTAAGCTGTTCTCTTGTATTGTCCTTTAAATAAGTGTGCAATAAAGAATTTTCTATCTATATATCTATAAAAATAATGCATTGATTCAGCTCTTCACTCCATGAGCTGTGCCTTCAGGCTGAGGATCTAACAAATGGAATTATAAGCCGGTGCTACACCCGCGGCTTCTGTTCATATGTAACTTATGTTGGAACCTTGGAACGTAACGAATGTGTGCCGAGACGGGAAATGCATAGTGCGTGTGAAATGTAGATATTTGTGAGATTTGCTGAGATATTCACGGTTAACGCATAGAACCCTTTGGTTCGGAAAGTGTCATGGCGGCGGAAATTTGTCTAGAAAATGGGGGACTGATTTGCCAAGTTATGATTTTTTCTCAATGGGGCTTGTGCTTGTCCAAGGAACCTGTAATGTCTGTGTTCTGCTTTTGTAGGGTATGTTTGCAGTTGTAATTTAAGACGAGTGAATGAAGGTGATATGTAACATTTTTTGTTTTTGTATTTTTTTGCTAAATGATAGTGTTATGTTCATCTACATAGGTTGTCTCAACGTTACTAATTACTAATGTATCTGTCAGATACTTCAGAATTTATTTCAATAGAATAAAACAGTCACGTAATATATTCAAAATAAAAGTAAAAACGTTGAAGCTCGTTTCTGTAAAATTATGAATTTGTAACATATCACCTTCAAACACTCACGTTATTTCAGAAGCAGTTACAGCTATAGCTCAGGTTGACGCAATGTATCGTAGGGCACCTTCTTGGTATTATGCCCTGCGAGCGAGCTGATGGTAAACTGTGAGTAAACATTGCATCAAACATAGCATGAGATGCTATGTTTACCCACAGTTTTACCGTGGTGTTTACCGTAGCGTAAGAATTGACCCCTCGCACTCAGCCCGAGGTTGTCATTGAGTCAACGATTGGAGCCTACCAGAAGAAATACAGCAGTTTTATTCTGTTGCTCAGGATTATAATAGACTAGCTGCGCCCCGCGTTGTTCCTATGGAAACATTAAAAGGTGATTTCCCACGGGAACTGATTATGGGATAGAAAATAGCCTATGTTTTATTCCAGGATTAAAATTACCTTTATGCAAAAATTCAGCCAGATCCGTCCAGTAGTTTTGGCGTGAAGACGTAACAAACATCCATCCATCCATCCATCAGTCCGTGAAGCAACTCAGTTGTGTTTCGGAATGTGGTCCGGTGTAGCCATCTTCTAGAGACCTTTGTGATACATCGTCGGCCGCATCTTCGCTTTCCATCATGTGAGATTGCGGTCAAACGAAGGTCTATTTCTGATTAAAAAATATATACTAGAAAGTCGTGTTAGTTATCCATACATCCATATAACATTCCCTAACACAGGTATATGTCTTACTTAAAAGGAAATCTCAAACACTGTCATATTATGTACATTAAGTTAAAGAAATAAATATTTTGTATATTTTTTTTGTATATAAACTTTCGCCTTAATAATATTAGTGTGATTGTACATAGATAGAGATGAAAAATTGTTTATTGCAGACTTATTGAAAGAAACAATACTATAAAACAGCTTGAAAACTTATTGACAAGTGGTGGTCTTATCGCTCAACAGCTATCTCTACCAGATAACCGTGGACGTTTAACCAACCTCTGTGGCGCGGAGTGCGAAGATCCGCCTGCGATGCAGGAGGTTGCGGTTTCGATTCCCGCCTCGGGACAAATGTGTGTACAATCCACAGATATTTGTTTCAAATCTATCTATGTAGTGTATTGTAATTATGTATATCAGTTATCTAGTACCCATAACACAAGCTCTGCTTAGCTTGGGGCTAGATAATGCTGTGTGAATTGTCCAGCATTATTTATTATTTATTTAGTTATCTAGTATCCATAAGAATAGTATAATCCATCTTAGCTTGGGGCTAGATGATGCTGTTTGAATTGTTCAAGTTACGTTTTGTGTACTCGAGCATAAAATTTTAAGTGGATTTAACCTCTGCAGTTGATTCGTGACCGGTCACATGTGTGACACGAGCCCCGTCGTCGTTGGCCATGCACAATCCAAAACACATTTGAATATTCTATTACTAACACAACAGTGCATTTGATGTAAAAATGTAGATGTATTCAGAATGCATTGTTTTGTTAACGCTGCTTCCTGAATCGAATGTGGAAATATTTTTATCAACGCAGTAAAAATTGTAAATCCTTGGATGCGTGCGTGCCTATGGATTAGTAGTTAATAGACAAAAATGTGTGTACTTTTTTACGTTTTGAATCGTATTCCACCTATTTATTAGCAAATGATTGTTCCTTTAAACCGACTTCAGTCAAAGCAGGTTTTTTTAGTTGTATCTATAGTCTAGTTTTATAATGTGTGTTTGCCGTTTTGTCCATAAATTGTAAGTAAGTAAGTAACTAATTGGTAGTAATTCTTTAAAATATTTTTTTAAATATTTTCCCCTTTTTAGGGGGATTTAATGGTGGAAAACTTTTTCTACCTCGTTGGGCGGTCGCGTGTTCAACCGCTGATGATGAAGTTGATATGAAGATATCTTTTGTTTATAACGCAAAGCAAAATAGTTTCAAACTGGATAGGAATTACGTTTGGCGATGGTACGTACCCTTTTGCCATAAATCATTGCTCTCAGCATTATTTACTTACAACAGCACCGAACACGATAAAAACATGGAAAGCGCACCGGAAAGGTTGGTTTGATGCTAATGGAAGAATATTTTCATAATGCAGGATGCCACGGAACCCACGCGCTCCAGGCCGGAACCCTGAGCGTTCATTATTGAACTTCTGCTACTATGTTTGTTGCATAAAAGCTTTTTATCGGACGTAAGCTGTGTACAAACCAACAGGAATTACAAATAAAAATAGGCAAGTGAGAGTCAAACTTGCACGTGAGGGGTTCCGTGCCATCGTGCAAGATATTTTGTACGATGAAGACGAAAAGAGTACGTCTCTTTTATGATTTGTTGTTAGTAAGATCCATAGTAGGTTCGGTAATACGAGTGATACTCAATCTGTCTTAATTTCAGGTACCTACCTATCTAACTATGGTTTATCCATCCAGCATGGAGCATGTTAGTAAATAAACCACGATACAAATAACAAAAACTCACTTGCTTGGCGTCGAGTTTCAGATATAGTTGTAAGCAATTTTATTGAAGGGAGGATCTAAAATCGACAAGTAATGTAAATTACGTATAAAAGGACGCGCCAACAAAGTTAATTTTGGGTTAAGTATGGGCGGTTTGTATACGTTTATGCCTCATTCAAAATGGACACGGTATAGTTAACTAGCTATTGCAGTTCAAGGAAGAGTATATACAATACAGCGATTATTATGGTCGAAAAAAATTTCTCAAAAAATCACGTTTGGTATGGAGAAACCTTTAAAAAAATATTCTTCATTTGTCTAAAGTTTACACACACAATTACAAAACCTGACAGACAGACATACGATGTTTAATACTTAATACGTCGTTCGTCCATGGATTATGGTCTTGTAATTGTTGTTACCTTTTGGGTACGGAACTCTAAGAACTAACGTATTGAGCTCGTTGATGCTGGTTTGGCCAAGTTTTTTTATTCCCATATCTCGGGTAAAGGTGCTTTAAAGTAACTACTCATCACACTTTAAGACATAGGCCTTTTTAACCGACTTCAAAAAAAGGAGGATGTTCTCAATTCGTCTGTTTTTTATGATTGTTACCTTTAACTGTAACTTTTAACTGGGTGGTCCGATTTTCATGATTCTTTGTTTATTTGGAAGCCGTCCCGTATGGTCCCATTTTAATTCAGTCCAGTTCTGACAACAGGATCCATATAACTGAAGTCGGTTTATACTTTTTTAAAACAAAATCAATTATTATGCCACAAATCAGTTCCCATTGAATATAAATAACCAAAAAACGTTTCCATAGAATAAACGCGTACGAGGCCGCGGGCAGAAACTAGTATAAAATACGATAAATAGGGAGGTATTTGGTAATGGATCTAAATAATATTTAATGAAACAGTAGCACGAATTGGTTACTCGAGTAACCAATCCTTGCTACTGTTACTACCTATATCGTATCCATTTTGAATGGAGCATAAACGTAAACAAACCGCCCATACTTAACCTAAAATTCACTTTGTTGGCACGTCCTTTTATACGTAATTTACATTACTTGTCGATTTTAGATCCTCACTTCAGTAAAAATTGCTTAAGTACAGTTATATCTGAAACTCGACGCCAAGCAAGTGAGATTTTCAAATTTGTGTCGTTACTTATTTACTAACATGCTCCATTCAACGTGGACAAACCATAGGTACTAATGAGAAAATTGTAATAGCTAATAGTAATTTAATAAAACTTACATGATACAGAAATTATTAAATTTCATTCCAAGGTGTGATTTCGAGTCAAAATCGTGACACAATTTGCATCATATTTCACTTCACAGTTGATATTCACTAAAACTAACACTTTTAGTAGGTAGCATAGGTATTTACGCATAATTACATGTATTCACATCACTTTATAACAATAATACGACACAATACTGTTTACAAAGTAATACAGTATAGTTTAATAAAACTAAATCAATTATATAGCCAGGTTTTTTTATTCCAATGTTGCGGGTAATCGGCCAACATTAATTAAAAAAAAAACGTTTCCGTAGAATCAACGCGTACGAAGCCGTGGGCAGAAACTAGTTTAAAATACGATAAATAGGGAGGTATTTGGTAATGGATCTAAATAGGTAATATTTAATGAAACAGTAGCACGAAGTGGTTACTCAAGTAAACAATCCTTGCTACTGTTACTACCTATATCGTATCCATTTTGAATGGAGCATAAACGTAAACAAACCGCCCATACTTAACCTAAAATTCACTTTGTTGGCACGTCCTTTTATACGTAATTTACATTACTTGTCGATTTTAGATCCTCACTTCAGTAAAAATTGCTTAAGTACAGTTATATCTGAAACTCGACGCCAAGCAAGT
Organism: Eupithecia tripunctaria; assembly: GCA_955876795.1. Lineage (NCBI taxonomy): Eukaryota > Metazoa > Arthropoda > Insecta > Lepidoptera > Geometridae > Eupithecia > Eupithecia tripunctaria. The sequence goes on from OY041604.1 coordinate 12,476,532, forward strand.
GAGATTTTGTTATTTGTGTCGTACTTTGTTTACTAACATGCTTCATTCAAAATGGATAAACCATAGTAACTATAGATCTATAATTAGCGTTCCATAATTACGGGAAGTGCGGAGCCATCTGCGGTGAGCCCGAAATCAGATCAGCCAATCATGATTACCAAGTCAACAGCTGAAGTGTTATCGAAGTTCAAAAGCAGTACAACGTTCTTGCATAAATTGATTGATTTATTCATTGACCTAACCTCTGACAGCGGAATTATACTTACTAAGGTTCTTGAATAATAGATACGATCAATTAGACGCGAAGTTGCCAGAACTTGGGAGTTCAGAGCGAGTTCGGTCCGTCTCCAACTTAAATAGGTAATTGCAATACCTTTCTGAGTTTCCATCATCAGTCGTTACGTATTCTAATGCGTTTAGGTCTTGTTTTAGGCGGTTTGTTCATTGTACAATTCTATTTTGCTCTTTCTTAGATCGTCTGAGAAGTAATCGAGAAATATGTCTAGATAAGGAAATTTAAATGATACAGGAGCTATATGACCTGACCCCACTATACCCCTTCCACTCCAGGGCAAGCAGACGCACAGCGCAATACCATCCATCACTCACTCACTCAACAGCCTATATTGGTGATGATAAGCGCCTGATAAGCGCCTTTAATAGCTTGCGTTATCTCATGGCGGGGTAGTGCCCATAATTCCCACGCTGGGCATGCGGGTTGGGGATCGCAGTTTGATGAGAGAATTGTTCGGCAGAAGGCGCTGTTGCCCACCCCCCGGTATATATCCCTTAGTGCAAATTCTATGCCGCCATCACCACACGGCGAATACCATCCATACCTACTTGGTGGATATACCTACTTGCACTAAGTTTTTTTCCTCCACCTTCATTATTCGGACCTCTCAGGAATGGAACTTGAAGCTTGGTCCTATTTTTCCGCCTAATTACAACCTGGGTTCCTTCATGACAAGAGTGAATCTTCGTTTTTCATCAGGTGAGATTGGGGTTAAACGAAGGTATTGTCCATAAAAAAAGACACGTTAGTGGCTTCTAGAAAACACGCGAGGCTCGTCTTTAGACAGTAGGATAGGAGCGCTATGCAAACAGAGATACTTTTGCGGCAACTGGCAACTAGGTGTCCACAAAGAAGAAGTTATTACATAGTACCTATATTAGATGGTATAAGTACCTATAAAAGCGGCTTCTCTTCATGCTGCTGACGAATGACAAGTACGTTAAGAACAGTTAATACTTAGGGGATCTATACTGCGATACTCAGGGGTGGTAAAAAAAATTACGACATACAATTCTAAATTGAAATTTCAGAAACCTACATAGCTAATTAAGGAACTGGGTTAGAGGAACCAAATAAATAATAATAGTCAAAACATAAGTCATTTCGCATACACAGAGTTCCAAACATCTTGACTAAATTATAATGATAATAATAGATTTATGATTATTAATTATGTGTGAACTTCGTAATGTTTTTCTCAGTTGTGGCTTACTTTAGTGGAACCAATGCAATAATGTTTTATTACGCGGTCCCTTTGTTACTGAGAACTTAGCCCAGTTTGACAACCGAACCGGTTGGTCATCTTTCTGCTTCCAAAATAAATGTTGCTTGTGTTGTTCAAAACATAATAATTATAAAAAACAAGATGCTTCTTCACGCACGTAGGTCAACAATAAATTCCTTATTTTCGATAGAATCGTCCTCACCCATGTAAAATCCCCTAAGACCGAGTCTAGCTTCGGGAATATAGTTAAGGAATTAACGAAACTATCTTGAAATTTATGTCGGTGTCGATTAACGTATAAATTATTCAAGTTTATAACAGCTTCACTCACCCTCAAGTATTTGACTTCGGAGGCTGTTAATTACTGGATTATAGAACACCTTCTAAGATCACATTACTTATCTCGGTTGCGTAATTTTGATGAGTCATACATAAGTTTGAAACTTATTGGAATTATCAACTTTGTTGATGTAAGACTTGAAAATTAGGAATATATCGGATTAGGTCGATTAGCTCAGCTTTGTTTTGGCTTAGCTGTGTGACTATGGGATATCCATCGGAGGCGGGGCGGGCGCCCTCTGCAGAACAAGTCTTCCACCAAACTGCGATCCCTAATCCGCATGCCCTGAGTGGGGATTATGGGCATTACCCTCCATGAGTAAAACGCCAATAAGGCGTTTATCAGGCAGGAGGATACCTGCGTCCAGCAGTGGACCGATACAGGCTGTTGAGGTTGAGGTTGAGGAGGTCGATGTATAAATAAATATAAAAACAATGTAGGACAAAGGTATATTCTAACCATAGATGTAAAATCGGTAGATATGTTACGTACTCCCAGTGCTAACTTTATAAATGACCTGTCTTTTGTTACAACTAAACGTAAGTACACGCTTTTCCCATTCTTTTGAAATATTCCTACTTATGAACAACAAAGATGGAAAGTCAAACTAGTGACCGTAACAACACACGAAAAACGAACACCACCGGCGCCGTTCCGGCTGTGTCTGAAGTAGGAGGACGGAGACACAATTAAACACAATTTGAGAATGCCACTTTCGAGAAGCCAGTACCTAATCTCTCCTCTTTTACATCGATGAAGTGTTATTCTAGAATCTAAGCTACATAAGTACCAAATTTCAGTAGCGTAGATACGGAGATACGTGGTTACAAACATTATTCACACAAACTATCGTATTTATAATATTAGTAGAATATCTGAATCCCATACCAAGCAATACAGCGGAAACGAAAGAATACAACAATATTATACGCGTAACTACATATTTACCTCTTCTCTGAAATTCGTACAACATGCATATTTTCCCATAAACGACGACTAAACCAATTTTATTTCTTAACAAAAATAAAATACAAAAACCCCAAGAAAGCGTGCCGTATTTATCAATAATCCAATGAACGTATTTTATTTAATCGTAAATAAGGTATTGTCGGCTAGCCGCCCGTAAATTACCCGGTCCCATGCGGATTGCCTGCTCCAATAAATATTAATCAATACTCAGTATAAGGTGCTGAAAGATACTTTGCTAGGGAATGTATCGAGCTACTGAATTTTTAAATAGTGCGTTAGTGCTGAATTTCTAGCCTAAAGCAACATTTACTGGCACGACTGAAAAGAAGTAGGACAATATTGTTAACCACTTGGCCCGGGAACCAAAATGAGAAAACATTCAGATACTCGCAGGTATAACTTTCATTGGTTTGGCTGTCTTGTCTGTATAGAGTAACGTGGTGATAGGTTCAAGGATCCCATCATTCGCATCACCAGGATCCCAGGATAAAGCTAAGTTAAGTGGCTGATATGGATATCCATGCCAGCTACTCAAAAGTGACGATGAGTTATATAAAATGCCAAAAAGTTAATTTGCGACTTTCAAGGCTCATCGCCTCTTCAGAGAGGTGAATCTATTTGACGTTAGTAACGAAACATGATCGCGACGTCACCTTTTTAACCGACTTCAAAAAAAGGAGGAGGTTCTCAATTCGACTGCTTTTTTTCAACTTTTGACTGGGTTGTCCGATTTTCATAAAAAAAAAATTATGTTTTCCGTGTGGTCCCATTTTAATTAATTCAGTTCTGACAATGGAATCCATGAAAATCCATGAAAAAACTATAAAAATTGAAGTCGATTTATAGTTTTTTTGAAACAAAATTTATTAAATCAAACATCGATTTTGTTTCGATGTTTTGAACAGTCATGGTCGGTATTCCCCTTAACCAGCCTGTCTGCCAATCCCCATCCCTCAGCTATTATCCTAAGAGAGCATTTTAAGAAATAAGTCCCGCCAGTAGCACTCGACGGGCGAGTGAAGAATTATGAATAAAACATGGCGCTGTTGGAACGATCTGGGGCTATCTATTATAGGGGTTATTACTGTGTTCTGCCTATTGTTTTTTGGGAAAATATGAAGAGGAACTACTACGCGTTGACCTGTGTGTCTACTATGAGTTGTCACAGTTAAATCCTGACGTTACTACAGTAGTTACGTAAATACGCTTATATGTAGTTATCCACAGTGCATTTTAGTACTACAACTATCCGCTAGAGGCGCTTTAGAAGTTTCCATACATTTTTCAACTACAGTCGCTAAAAGATGAGTATAGATTGTCAAACCTCATGGTAGACACACTGGTGCCAGTGGTATTTAAAGTTAATGAAATTCTGATAAAGATTCTCTAAAGACAGAGATGGACATTGTTGACGTTCAGTCTTAGTTGAACATTTCACAGGGTGTTTATAGTTTTGGAGACTTGTGAGACTTATAAGACTACGTCCGTCAACTCAAGCAAGGCATAATACGTACCTATCAAATTTAAACGGTTGGGACAACCATATAGTGTCACTCTTATTGGTAGGTTAGGTAGGTAATAATAAATTGATTTTGTTTAAAAAAAAACTAAACGAAGTTCAATTATATGAATCCCAGTGTCAGAACCTGACCAAATAAAAATGGGACCACACAGGAAGTACCAGTTTTCATATAAAAAAAAAAATCATGAAAATCGGACCATCCAGTGATAAGTTCTGAGAAACATTTAAAAAATACAGTCAAATTGAGAACCTCCTCCTTTTTTTAAGTCGGATAAAAACGAAACTGAACTTATCAAAGTATAAGAATAAGTTAGGCCAATGTGTCTGTCTGTCAGACATATAACCCTTACGTCTATATTCACCCTGTTTACCCGGTACTGTCTATATTCACCCTGTCTTACCAGGTACTTGGCTTCTGTCAGAGAAGTTCCGTTAGGTACACTTACCTACATCAGTAACCAAGCTATAATAAGTAGCCATAGGTACATCTAACATAGTCCAGCGCCTAGGCTCTAAGGCCGTATACAGAAAGAAAGCTTGAAACTTATAAGCGCTTACTGGCGCTTGACAACGCTGGCCCGTTCTACACAAAGGAAGCTGGTTGTCGCAGTGGCACGGCGCCACGGATGACTGGCACAGGGCGCCACGGATGGGCTTTTCGTTGTTTCTTCACAAAATCGGTCAAAAGTACGCATAATCTGTACACGCACCGGATGTTGTATTTATTGCATAGAGGACATGTGTTGCCAGTCTACATTTACAGTCTAAATTTATTATTTAGTGATTGAATCAAAATTAAAAACCGGCAAAACTCGCACTTTACGGCGACCTCCGACTTTAATTTTTTTCAGTGCTTATCGGCGCGCGTTCATATATTTTCCTGCGAAGGTTACCAGCGTTGTCAAGCGCCGGAAAGCGCCGGTAAGCGCTTATAAGTTTTAAGCATTCTTTCTGTATACGGACTAACTCGGTTTTAATAACGACATAGCGTGTAAGGTTACTCATTATGTTTCATTAGCGAAGCAATTTCCGTCGGAATGTTTTTATTTTTATTAGTAAGTAAAGGAGAGATGCATTTTTACAATACCTACGACATTTATAGCGTAGAAACGCAACGCGATGTGTGTCGACATGTGGTATTTATATTTAGTTAAACAATAAATTCCACTTTACTATAGAAATACTAGTTTTGAGAACATAAAATAGTAATTAGAGTACCAGTATTATAGCTATCTCGTACATTTAATACGTTTGTTCTCGAAAAATATCAACTAACAGGCTAAAGGTTTCTTCGTCGCTTCTTTCATCATCATCAGCCTATGTTAGTCCACTGCGGGACATAGTCCTCCCCTAATGAGCGCCATAACAGTCTTTCGCAGATCATCATCCCACCTGGCCGGAGGGCGTCCAGAATATCATCTCCATTCGTAGATTTTCATGATATTTTTTTCTAAAAAGGTTTGGTTTTCTAAGAACCTTTTCACGTGGCTTCTACGGTTAAGGTACCGCCCCTACTTCCACGTCCAAAATTCCATCCTTTATAAGTACATACACTTACATACCAGGTACTAATTCTCCATTGCAACACCCATAATGGATACATACTGTGATCTTAACCTAAACTCAACTTATCACTAAGACCTTATTGTAAGAATGCAATAAATACTGAATACTGAATAATCATAAACTAAGACTATACAAGAACATTACATTTTAAAAAAATGGCAAAGGGTCACTTCCTTGCCGATGCCGATATGCATTTAGTTTTTTTTTTTCAAAAATTCACGAAATATCCGAACAAACCGAAACAAACGTCCCACCGATCTGTCACGGTGATCAATTCACGACAGCGTATCCGAAAATTTCGCGTCACATCTTGAAAGCATTGAATAAAACATACGGCATCGTCCTATTCACACATTCAGACCAGACAAAAGAGATTTCCTCTCTCAACAAATGTACTACCACTGGGCTCAAGTTACATTGGTACTATGAATGAGGAAGTGAGTAGCTATCGGTAGTAAAATGTTTAGGGGCTAATGGATTGTTTTATCTGGTTTATTTTGGGAAAACAATGTGGTTACAGTGCTCGAATGTCATTTTTCGTGTTTGCTCATTGCCGAACGATTTTTTCAGACTCTGGCGTTTCTTCTGGTGCGTCAGGGGTATTTTTTTCTCCAACGCGAAATTGCGTGTTTCTTTTTAACCGTCTTCAAAAAAGGAGGAGGTTCTCAATTCGACTGTTTTTTTATGTTTGTTACATTAGAACTTTTGACTGGATGATCCGATTTTGGTGATTCTTCTTTATTTGAAAGCTAGTGCTTCTCGTGTGGTCCCATTTCAATTTGGTCCAGTTCTGAGTTTCTGACAATATTGGGATCCATGAGAAAAACATAAGTAAGTAATAATTGAAATCGGTTTACTAATAGTTTTTTAAAACAAAATCAATTATAGGCTTTTTGGTGCACTCAATCATTTTATAATGTTAAATAATGCAGGAACGAATACTGAAGAAAACGCAAATTGATCGGGGTCCAACAAGTCAATAATAAGTTGCGCCATCAACTTAAATCACCATCAACCCATACAGTAAATACATAAATTTACATCCACACCATCACCATCCACGCCAAAATACCCCATTTTGGCTTAGTACGTTTTTTTCGTAACAAAGGATGTTGATGTAAGTTTATGGCGCAACTTATTTGTGGCCCGTCTGCGCTGAACATAAGAGGAAGCGTAACAAGTGCAATTGTAAACAAGGTTTGACTGATCATCAAGTTGTTGGAGAGGGGAACAAGCAGAAGAAATAAGATGGTAAGATCTATGGTGACATACATAAGTCTAAACGCAATGCGTACGACGTAACGTATGCGATATCGAATGTATATCTTCGAAAAATGTGCTCTAACTTAGAGCAAATTATACTTTACTAGCTGCGCCCTGCGGCTTCGCGCGTGTTTTTTCTATGAAAACGTTTAAAGGTGATTTCTATCCCATGGGAACTGATTTATGGGATATAAAGTAGCCTATGTTTGATTCCAGGATTAGAACTACCTGTATCCTAACCAGGTTGTCTGGCAGAGATCGCTCTTGAGCGATAAGACCGCCAATTGTCACTTAGTTTTAATTATTTTATTTGTAAATTGTTTCTTAGTTTAAAGTGTGCAATAAAGTATTTTCTATCTATCTATCCAAAATTTCAGCCCGATCCGTTTAGTAGTTTTAGCGTGAAGAGGTAACAATTATCCATTCATCCATACATCCATACAAACTTTCGCATTTATAATATTATTGTGACTAGCAGTACTTCGCGATTTCACCTGCGTAATTCATACGTATACATCCGCGATCACTTCCAAGCAAACTTAGGTACCTTTGGTAGATTGACCATTCATCGACTCTATTTGATAAAAGACTGCAGGCAGTTGCTGGGTGCGTCAAGCTGAAGACAGTGCGCTATGGCGTTCTATAGGGAAGGCCTAAGTCCAGCAGTGGACTAACATAGGCTGAGAATGACCTCCCCTCTCCCTTCGAAATATTAGGGCCATCTATTGAGTTCTAAGATAAACAGGGTTTCTTTTTTTTGAAAAACGCCTTGCGTTGCGATTTACGCAACAAATGAAAAAGCAAAAGACTATGTCATTGTCACATCCAGTTACGTCACGGCAGACGATTCTAAACGAGATCCTGTGACGTCACGAATCACAAAGCTCACAATAAACTTACAGAGGGAGAGAGATTAAAAATCGAGCGAATGCAGACACAATGAAAATGTTTTTGCACAGGCCCCTTTCAGGCACACGCTTTGTTTGTGAAACGAAGTTCACTTTCAGAGTTCCGTATGTGAAGAGTGCGGACTGCACTGATTGGAATTGGAACGTTAGTCAACTCACTATGTTTTCTAATGAAGAGTATAATTTTAATTTTATAAAAAAAAAATGTGTACCTTTAGATACCTACCCTACCTACTGTTTTTGTGGAAATAAAGATCTTTTATTGTAGATAATTGAATGATAATTTAATGAAACAAATAAATTTAAGTATGTATTTACTGTATGGTATGTATGTATTTATTTATGTATGTATGTATGTATTTACTGTATATTATTGTCTACAAGCACTCGTATTAGTTACTTATTAGTCTTTATGAACATTATTTTTTATATTGAGATGGCATATATGCCATCTCACATAATAATCATAATAAATCATATGTTTCATACAACTAAATAAAAATACTTATATTTGAAGAGATCTTATTTAACTTATAGCATTGCTTAAATACGGGCTCATAATTCCTATACACGGACTGCATGCACGTCTCAAATACACTGAGGGCAAGTTGCCGACGACTGCAAGCCAACTACACCCGTCGACGACTGCAGGCGACGCGACGGCAGTCAGCGACTACCGTATGAGCGTATGTATACTATATAATACAAAACTCCATCCCACTGGACAATCCACTCTACCAACAACGCTTACAAAAGTGAGCACTGAACGTATCTTTTTAACTAACTTCAAAAAAGTAGGAGGTTCTCAATTCGACCGTGTTTTTTATGTTTGTTACCTCAGAACTTTTGACTGGGTGGTTCGATTTTCATGATTCATTTATATTTGAAAGCTGGTGCTTCCCGAATGGTCCCATTTTAATTTAGTCCAGTTCTGACAATGGAATCCATATAATTGAAGTCGGTTTATATACATAGTTTTTTTTTTAAACAAAATCAATTATAATCAACCTGGCGACGACGTGGTACGGAACTCTCTCGATACGCAAGTCTGGCTCACGCTTGGCCGTTTTTTACACCACACGCTTCATCGTGATTCTCTTGGGGGAAAATATGGCGCAATGAATATCCCGCGATTTCTGCTGTAAGTTGCGAGGCGGGATAATTTGGCCAATAATCGGGACGGGGAAATTTATCTACTAACACGTATGGGTAGTGTCGGTTGTTCGTTTGTTGACCCTTATACATCTTTTGTTTCATTAGTATTTTAGGTTATCACATGATTTTTAGGCTGCGACGATTTCCTACAAAATGTATGGTAAAAGGTATTTTGATTTTATGTAAGCACTTTTTCATAAGAAACATGTTTGATTGGTTACATAAAAAGTTTTTGTGAAAAATCAAAAACTTAATGTATGTTATCCTGTTGTAATTCCATTACTGTGGCATGCGGCACGGTGTAAACCTGCTGAAACGTCGTTGGAAAATGAAGTGAGTACCTGGGTATTATACCACGGGTATAATTGTTTTCATTTACACAATTATACCCGTGAATAGGTACTACCGTAATACCTACGTAACGAATGGAACCCAAGCAGCACTACCAGAATACACAAATTAAAAGTCTAAAGCCACAACCCCACTGCTGCGCACAGAGAGACTACGCACGAGTGTCTTGCTTCTATTTGTAAGAAAATGTATGTAATAAATAACTGATAACGTCCTGTGCAACTCATGAACTCGACGCACGAATACAAGATTATTGACGTCATTGCTAAACGCGTGTGTACGCGTGCTAAACTAGCTGTGTGGTGCTGGCTAAGAATTTGTACCACCGCAACTCTTCCCGGGGGTGTCGTAAGAGGTGACTAAGGAAAATCCACCGGGAGGCGGGCAGCAGCGCCCCCTGCAGAACAATTATACCATCTACTGCGATCCCCAACCCGCAAGCTTAGTGTGGGGATTATGGGCATTACCCTCCATGAGATAAACGCTAATAAGGCGCTTAACAGGAGGAGGCCTGCTTCCAGCAGTGGACTAATACAGGCTGTTGAGGTTGCTAAACGTATGGCAGTTGTATGGCGCCCACGCAGCACAATACTGCGCAGCTTCACTTACTTTCGGATGATTCAAAACTCTGCTGCGCTACAGTTGTATAGAGTTGTGGGTTAATTTTCATCATGTAAGCTGCAGTGGGCACCTAGACCCACGTTGTCATACAAATAAAACCTCGCAGGTAAAATGCGCCGCGTGGCGGTGCACAGCGTGCGCCGCAGTGGGCCAGCGGCTTTAAAATCTTGTCAACATATTCGTTTGCAACACCTGTATTCACAAAAATAATCAGCTGTAGCCAAACAGCTGTTCAGTTTAATAAATTAACATAATCTGCAACCATCTGCCTGAATTGTTTCAATTCTATATACTACACGATCTAATTTTAGTAAATTTCTTTGCCAATAAAAACTTAATAAAACATTCTGTGCTTAGTTGAATTTATGTAAGCGAACCCGCCGGCGATCATCCTGTATAAAATCCATTGGATACAATTTCACGAATGACGAATCCAATGAGTCGAGCTTTATGGAGCTCGTTATTTCTAAAGTGAAAGTAGGTAGATATGTGTATGTGACCCGCATCATATTGATCATTATCATTCATAATTATGTCGGAGGGGCTGCGTGCGGGTTCGATTCCCGCAAATAGACTTATTTTCCTAGACTACGTAGTGTAGGACGCCCTCCGGCCAGGTGGGATGACGATCTGCGAAAGACTGCAGGCAGATGCTGGATGCGTCAAGCTGAAGACAGGGCGTTATAGCGCTCATTAGGGGAGGGTTATGTCCAGCTGTGGACTAGTCTGATGATGAGACTTTTGTTAGAGTCCAATCTTGAAGTCTTCATATCCAGGGTGAATAAGCTCTTTATGGATAAGCGTGCTCCATCTTTGGCCACATTTCCACCTTCGAGATGGTGACTAAATGCTTGACCATTATCAAAAAAAGATTGTGGTACAGATTTTTTTGTACCCACTGTAGAGTATGTTGTGGTAGTGCTGTTTTTTTTTGTCCAGCGATCATAATCTATTTAGTTTTGTTCAGTACCAGCGGTAACCTATAAGAGTAGGTATTTCACATCACAATACAAGTGTAATGATTTCGTGATTGCTTCGAATAAAATTGTGAAATCTAGGTTATTTAAGCCTTATATTTATGATAAAATCATTAGAGTTATGTATGACTTATTTAAATCTACATAATTACTATGTATTCGCTTTATAGATAGTTGACGACTTCTCGTGTTCCGTCTATTTTGTCTTTGGATTAGTCGGTGCAGTCTTGTCTGTGGTTTGACGACGTCATAATTTGAGCTAAAGCCGTTTTGGAGGGAAAAACACGAGAGGTCGGGGATTCGGTGGCCAGACTTGGCTGAGGAAAGAGCTCTTAAAATATTGAAATATAAGTACTGTTAATTAATAATTATTTAATAAAGCTACAATATCAGTAAAGACTATTTTATTTTATAAAATCTCAGAAGTGGCGGTTGAACCAAGTAACGGTAAGTCTAGTGCACTATTTATTTTCTTATTTATTCTTAAAAACACCATGGTTATATTTCACCACGCGCTGCTGGTCAGATATTATCGTTATAATATTTTAGCAAAGTTTTAAAAGTAGATTATGTACCGACTTCACTTTTCAAATTCGTGTTGTTATATTCACGGAACGGTCGGTACAACGCCGAGACTATCCGGTCGTGATGACAGCTTACATTTTTTTGAAATGGTGAATGGTACTTGGTATTTATAATGTCTTGCTGAACAGAGAGTGGTATTTTAATTCTGTTGAAAATGAGTGCAGTTTCCTGACCTACCTGCAGTTGAATCGATGTCAACACGTAATGGTCGGTACTAAACCGAGACTATCCTTTCGTGGTGACTCCTTTCGTTCTGAATTGGTGGCCGGTATCTGCACTCATATTGGAATATTATTGTATTGCATTTCGTGGGGGTGTTTGCATGGCTGGTCGGTATTGCACCGAGACTTTCCAGCCTTGCTTAAGCACTTTGCGGATTGCTGTGCTGTATTTTTTTAGTTTTGTTATCAATTTCTGTACAGTGTAAAATAGTGTAAATTATTACGTGTTTTGTACATAATATCTGACCGGTCCAACCTTGATGAAACTATGCAAATCGTACATGTTTTTTATTTTTGTATTATTTTTCGAGGTGTACCTACCTAATATGCGCATAGGATTTTTGTGGCTATGTTACGTCATTTACAAGGGCCATAATTTAAAGAGGCTATGTACGCCTATAGAGAGCGAAATGTAGAACCTGTAATGGCTATGTAAGTCATTTACAAGGGCTATATTCTTAAAGGGCTATGTATGCCTATAGAGAGCGAAATATAGGACCTGTAGTGGCTATGTACGTCATTTACAAGGGCTATGTTATTAAGGGGCTATGTATGCCTATAGGGAGCAAAATGTAGGACCTGTAGTGGCTATGTACGTCATTTACAAGGCCTATGTTTAAAAGGGGCTATGTATGCCTATAGTGAGCAGAACTAAGGATCTGTAGGTGGCTATGTACGTCACAATATCAATAATTCAAGGGCAATGCTTTCAAAAGTTTATACCTATCTCTATAGAGACCTACATAAGCTAAGACGTGTATATTATTGGCTATGTTCCATTAATTCATGGGTGCCCTTTTTTATTATGATTATGTACTTATGTCATTAGAGAGCGCCATGGGACTATATTGGCTAAGTACGCATTACACAGTTCAAGGAAATTGTGACTTTAGTCAAAATTAATAAACTGGATTTTAATTTGTTAAGCAAAACAGCTAGTTTTTTTATGAAATATTTACAAACAATAAAATTAAAGAACTCATTGATTTTATTATAAGTACTGCATTCTTTTCAATTATTATTCAGTAGTTTATAATTTATATATATTACTACGATGTGATATTAGCAAAACGACAGATACTTCTGACCAATTGTGATTAAATTTTTGAAATCAATTTATTAATATGAATTTATTGGTTGTTTGCGAGGTTATGGAGTCTGAAAGCGTCTACACTCCCGAGGAGGAACCGACGCCATCTCCAACACACGTTCTCAACGAAAAATTAAATCCAAGTCCAAACATGCGAGGAGGCGTGCAAGGCAAAGGCGCAGGTCTGTCTCAAGCTCCTCGGCATGGAACTCATCCAAATCTTCGGACAGACCAAGAAAGAAGAAGCGAATATCGTCTGAAAGATTGTCTACAAGGGATGTACTAAAATTAATAGGTAATAATCGACCAGATCCGGATCGTGGTAGGCTAAGCAACAACTACCTAAGCAATGTGGTCCCAGAATTCGACCCATCAAGTAGAGCACCAAGTATTGATAGCTGGATTAGGAAAGTTAACAAATGTGCCTCTATTTATCAGTGGGACCAAAAGCAGACCATACATTTTGCTTTACAAAAACTTACGGGCCTTGGTAAGAAGTGGTTTGAAGCCCTTCCAAGCGTAATTTTCACTTGGATAGAATGGGAGGCTAAATTAAAGAAAGCTTTTCCAAATGAGCAAAGTTATGGTCAACTTTTGGAGGAAATGTTAGCCCGTAGTAATAGAAATAATGAAACCCTTAGCGAGTATTTCTACGATAAGTTGATGCTCCTTAACACATGCGAAATTGTAGATAAAAAGGCTGTAAGTTGTATAGTCCACGGTATACTTGATAAGTCGATCAGACACGGTGCACAGGCTTTACGATGTGAGGAACCCGAGGATTTGTTAGGCTTCCTTAGCTCACAACGCGTGTCTGATAGTTTACCCAACAGTAGGAAACACAGCTGTGATGTACCTCTGCTTTCAGATGACGCTCCGTCAACATCTGGTAGTAATTCTATAATTTGCTTTAACTGTCGTATAAAGGGACATCCTTATCAGAGGTGCACTAAACCACTAATCAAATGCGAAAAATGTGAAAGGATTGGTCATGATAACGAAAACTGTAAGTTTCAGCCTTTGGCAACTCGTTCGTTTTCCATGAGCAAAGACATTGGGAAAACAGTCTTAATTTAGATCTAGCTTAGTTCTTCCTTGGGTACTTAAATTAACTTTAACTTTAACATTAACTTGCTTTTAAAAAATAAGGACAGTGAACTCTTCACAAATACCTTAGGAATGTTCAATTTGTTTCCCACAGTTCATGAACCTACAAGAATAACCTCTTACTCAAAAACTTGCATCGATAACATAACTAATATGAAACGCTATGAGATACAGGTATTAGATCTAGGTATTTCTGATCATACTTGCCAAATACTAAGCACTACAACAAGTTTAAATTTAAAGAAAAATTCTGGTATGTTAAAAATATAACATAGATAAATATTTAGACATTTTTACAAAGTACATAGCGCAATTGAGTTTCTCTAAGGTATATTGTCAAACAAATGCAAACGCGGCATCTAAAGTATTTATTGATCTTGTGAAGATGATATTTAGTCTCAGTATTCCTTTAGAAAAATGTAAAATAACATTCAAAAAGAAAATTAATTGGAAAACTAAAGGATCTAGGTATTTCTGATCATACTTGCCAAATACTAAGCACTACAACAAGTTTAAATTTTAAAGTAAAATTCTGGTATGTTGAAAAATATAACATAGATAAATATTTAGACATTTTTACAAAGTACATAGCGCAATTGAGTTTCTCTAAGGTATATTGTCAAACAAATGCAAACGCGGCATCTAAAGTATTTATTGATCTTGTGAAGATGATATTTAGTCTCAGTATTCCTTTAGAAAAATGTAAAATAACATTTAAAAAGAAAAATAATAGGAAAACTAAAGGTATAAGTATAGCTAGTAAAAGAAAACGTATACTTTATTTAGAAATAAAACGGAAAAATGGCAATGCGAGGCCGTAAATATATATAAAAAATACTGTAAAATAATAAAAAATGTAATTAGAATTTCTAAGAAAATTACCAATATAAAACTTATTAAAAATAGTACAAACAAATGTAAAACTACATGGGGAATAATTAAACAATATACAAGTCAGCATAATAACATACAACGATAGACAAATTAAAAGTAGATAAATTAGAAATAAAGGAATCCTCAAAAATTGTCAAATCTTTTAATGATTTCTTTATTAATCTTAATAAAACAGATAGTCAATCCTCTAATCAACATAGGTATTCAACACAGAGTAACTATAATAGTATTTTTCTTACACTTGTAGATTATCACGAAATAGTGAAAATGGTAAAAGACTTAAAAAAATAAAAAAAAGTGCTGGAGTAGACAATATCCCCATTCAAGTAGTAAAGAGTAGCATCCACTTCTTAGCTAAACCATTGCCGTATATTATAAACCTATGCATAGAAACTGGTTTTTTTTATAGAAGATCTAAAAAAAAAGCTCAAATCATTCCATTACACAAAAAAAGGCGAAAAAGCGACATGAGAAATTACAGACCAATAGCAATTTTATCTTGTTTTTCCAAAATAATTGAAAAAGCTTTACATTCAAGAATTTCATTCCTTCTTAGATGCTCATAATATCATAAATGAAAATCAGTATGGTTTTCACTCGCAGTTTTTAAAAAACTTTAAAAAAAGTAGGAGAAGAGTTGAACAAAAAGAAACATGGTATTGCCTTGTATCTTGACATGTCACGCGCGTTTGACTGTGTAGATAATAATACTCTTTTAAATAAACTGGAACACATTGGTATAAGAGGTAACGCTCTAGAGCTTTTCAAATTACATTTGCAGGGTAGAAGTCAGTCAGTTGTTGTTAACACCTATACCAAAGAAACTAAAACTATAGAAAGGATACAATCAGATTTTCAAGACCTACATGTCGGAGTTCCACAAGGAAGTATTCTAGGCCTCTGCTGTTTTTAATATAAGTAAACGACCTGCCAAATACAACAAATCTTCTCTGTGTTATGTATGCAGATGATGCTACTATATATATTCCGCAAGAAAATAAAACTATACAACAATTAGAGTCAGTTGTATACTTTACTTTAATTATGTACGGCTGCAAGGGAGGGTACAGAAAGACCGAGTTCTCGTGCAAAAATTTAATTAAAAATATAAGTGAATTACATTTAATTATCTTAAGGACTAATCGACTCCATCGATGTTAGATAAGAAGTGAATCGGTGAATCAAAACGAACAAGGGAACAAAAGATACCGCGACACTCATTATAATTAAAACTCGCGTCAGCACACATTGTCTCTTTCGTATTAACGCGCCCGGGTGGTCAAATCGTTACGAAACAGCATCGGTTCTTGGTAAGCGGTAACAGCGGTAACCAAGTGCCGTCTTGATGTCGCAATGGTATAACATCTCCCTCCGCAAGATCTGCATCTATTTGGAGACTTTTGTCGAGAATAGTGCAGATAAAGGATGAGCAGGTTCCTCGGAAGTAGTTTTATCTTTAGATGAACTCGGATGTTCCTCTTCCTTCTTAGAAAAAGATTCCAGTGGTATGTCAGCGTTGACTTCTCGTTGATTTCTATTGCGTCGAAGTATCACGATGATAATGAGTGCAGCTGCACCGAATAAAATGTAGATGGGGATCGTTGTGTGATATATAACATCGATGTTCGATGATTCCAATGATACTGGTTCTTGAACAGCGATTTCAGAGTTACTTGAATGTAGCTGGCTCAAGTCAATGGTGTTCAGTTTTATGGTCTTCTTCACTGGTACTTTATAACTCTCCTCTTCATTAACTGCTATATCCATAATCTTCAATATCTTTCCTTCAACTCGATCATGTTCGTTCCTTATTGTAAATGCTGGAGTTCGAAGTTTGCATCCTTTAGGTATAACAGCTAGGTAGCTACCTATAACCGTTCTAGATTGGTCTTGAGAACAAGTGAGGCGTATTTTCGTCAAATTTGGAAAGCTGAGAACGTAGTGGAGTTCATCTAACTGTTCCATGGCTTCAGAAGTTAGGATAACTGAAGTAAAATGGCAAGTTTCGTGGATATGCTGCGGCAACAAAAGTTCCCGGATACATGTCGACTGGTCTCCCTGGTGATGGCTGGGGTTGTCTTCGCAAAGATGACCGTGACTATACTTCGGACATTCTGTCTCTATATACAATAGGTCTTTCTGGTGGATTGCCACATAAGGATAGGTAGGGGACAATATTTTACTGTCGTGGTTTGGTGCAAAGGATAGTTTGTAAAGGATATAGTTAGCAGGACGTAAAATAGGAATTTTCATAACTAAGATTATATCGTTACCCTTATAATAGTACCCCAATTTAATTATTTCAAAACACTCTCTAAAACTAATATCTAAAATTTCTTTTTTATCATATAAAATAGCTAACCTACTCATCATGCTCTTATATGTGTCATAATTGATTGCTGAATGGTGGACACTCTTAGCTTTAACAAATTCTAGTAGATTTTCTAGTTTAGAAAACTCTACTGCCAAGTTATCTACATTATCTCCTAAAATAAGAAGCAGCTGTGCCAAATGAGCATATTTGATCATGTTTGCCTCGTGCTCGACGTCACTGTTTAGAATAGAATAGACAATTTTTTCAATTCTTTTCTGATTCTCTACGAGTTTATCCGTAACATTCAAACTACGGGAAACCCACTGCTTGCTTAAAGACACATCAGCCACATCAGCCACAGACATCATGCAAGTTTCTTCTAAAATACTATCCAAGCTAATATTTCTTAAACTGTCTACAAAAATTTCTCTGCTACTACTACTTAGCTTAGGATCTTTTATTCTTCGTAAGTGAAAAATTTTGAATTTTTGGTTTAATTTTTTTTTATTAGATTATTTTATTTTAAATTATTCAATAATATAATTGTCTTTTTATTATGTTGTCTTCTATCTTCTTATTTTATTTAAATATAAAATACATTTATATTTTATTACCCTAGAACAAAACTATATTTCTATTCCTAATACAAAAAAAATAACCTAAATAAATTCTAAGCCCAAAATTCTGTTGGCTATCAAAAAAAAATTTTTGTCTAGGAATTAATAGGTAAGGATTTATGATCTAGGAAGTGAGCAATCACTAGAAAGAATCTAATGTACTCACATGCACATTACTGCGGTCACTCTGCGTTATCAATGTCTGGATACCTCGGGAGCAGCACGAACGTGTAGATTCTGGTACTCGGGATAGATCGATCCACACGGGCGGAGTTCTATGCGTTACGGAAATCTTCTACGCGAAACCGACCGCGAGTACCCCTTTTCGCCTGCGCCAATTATGTACGGCTGCAAGGGAGGGTACAGAAAGACCGAGTTCTCGTGCAAAAATTTAATTAAAAATATAAGTGAATTACATTTAATTATCTTAAGGACTAATCGACTCCATCGATGTTAGATAAGAAGTGAATCGGTGAATCAAAACGAACAAGGGAACAAAAGATACCGCGACACTCATTATAATTAAAACTCGCGTCAGCACACATTGTCTCTTTCGTATTAACGCGCCCGGGTGGTCAAATCGTTACGAAACAGCATCGGTTCTTGGTAAGCGGTAACAGCGGTAACCAAGTGCCGTCTTGATGTCGCAATGGTATAACACTTTAATAAATATTATAAAATGGTTAAAATCAGTAAATCTTAAAATAAATTTGGAAGACAAACTATCTACGCTTTAAAAACTATAAAACACCAGATATAAACTTAAACATTTCAAATAATAATATAAATATACAGGAAATAAATGAAACCAAATTTCTTGGCGTTAATATAGACAACATTCAAGAAGTAAACTCAAAAATATCAAAATATTGTTATGCTCTTTCGACACTATCATACAACTGCACGAAAAAAATTGCAATAAATGCATATTATGGACTTGTAGGTATTTCCTCATCTCTGCTACGGAATAATTTTCTGGGGAAACTCTGTAGATATAGAATCTACTTTCATCATGCAAAAGAAGTGCTTGAGAGCTATTTTCAACTTGCAAAGTGCTGAATCTCTTCGGAATATATTTAGAGATAATAATACATTAACCTTAATTGGAATATACATAATGGAAATATGTTAATTTATAAAAAAAACAACAACCAAATATTCTTTGAAAATCACTCTAATCGACATAATAACCTACGCATAAATTATAAGTATAATATTTGTATGCCTCAAGTAAATAATGCAACATTCCACAAAAGTTCATAATATTTCTGCCGTTAAAATTTACAATAGTCTACCAATAGAAATTAAAGAAAGAAATCAAAGATAATACGTTCAAAATAAAATTAGGAAAATACTTAGTATCAAAAACCCATTAAAATATTAAAGAATACTTTGAGTATCCCTCCAAAATTTAGATAAATAGTGACTTCCTATTGCTAACATTGTGTGATAGAAAATGTGCAATTCATTTAATTTTTAAGTATTTTTAAGTACCTACCTTTGTATTAGTATAGTACATAACAATTATTGTATGTCCGAAAGGACAAACTGTTAGAACAATTATTTGTAGTTCATAAGACTAACTATGTAAACACAGGACACAATAAATGATTCTTATTCTTATTCTAGTAGAGCTTACTTTTAACAAAATTAATCAAATCAAATCAAATCATTTATTTGCTGAATACATTATTACAGGTATATGTCAGATCTTATAACTAGAGTAATGTCAAATGTTTTCAACCCGCAAGCAGGTGTGCAAATATTAAAGTAAAAATGTAATCAGTTTAAATATTGAATAATAATCAATAATAAATAACGGTAATTAATACATTCTAAAATAAAATAAATAGTCAACAATCTGGTAATTAAAGTTTACAACAATAGTCAAAATATAATAAATTATTCTACTTAATATTAATAAATTCATTTATACTATAAAAACATTTGTCAAGCAGCCACTGATTTAATTTTTGTTTGAATAAATTACCATTGAGGTCTTTAATGTGTTCTGGTAACTTATTGTAGATGACAATGCACATATTAAAAACATTTTTTTCATAGATCCGCTTGTAACATTGTGGGTTGTATAGCAGATTACTATCAGATTACAATCATCTGAGACATCAGTATGAAATGAAAATGAAAATCTATCCGAGTGTAATGATTCCTTTTTGTGTTAGATTTAATGATCTAAAGTTTGATCTACCTTTAAAATGTTTGCAACAGTCTGCAGTTCACTAAATCATTACAATTGTAAATACTGTTTTAATTTGTTTGTGTTCTTTGTTTATATTTTTTTTTGAAGATCTAGATGTAGAGAATTATAACGACTTTGTTCATTTGTGAACCTCAAAATTAAAATTAATTTAACAGTTTTATCATAGATTACGAATTGAAATATTAGCATACATTTAAGTTTGATTTTATTGTAACCATGCTTCAGGAGATAGCATGTTGACAGATGGCCGAGTGTAATGATTTCGTGATTGCTTCGAATAAAATTGTGAAATCTAGGTTATTTAAGCCTTATATTTATGATAAAATCATTAGAGTTATGTATGACTTATTTAAATCTACATAATTACTATGTATTCGCTTTATAGATAGTTGACGACTTCTCGTGTTCCGTCTATTTTGTCTTTGGATTAGTCGGTGCAGTCTTGTCTGTGGTTTGACGACGTCATAATTTGAGCTAAAGCCGTTTTGGAGGGAAAAACACGAGAGGTCGGGGATTCGGTGGCCAGACTTGGCTGAGGAAAGAGCTCTTAAAATATTGAAATATAAGTACTGTTAATTAATAATTATTTAATAAAGCTACAATATCAGTAAAGACTATTTTATTTTATAAAACAAGCTTAATTTGTTTAGGTATTTACCTATATAATATCTGTTGAGTTTAAAATTTTGCCGATTAAGTTCTATTAGAAGAATACCTACTCTTCTAATAGAAATATTTTGTTAAGGTACTAATACTAGTACCTAAACAAAATATTTTAAAAAAATCTAGTTCGATACACTTTACTAAATCTAAATAAATACAATAAAATCATCTAAATAATGTATGTACAATAAAAGTCTACTTCGTTAAAATCACCTACTCGTAGTTTGGGGCAATTATTTGGTCACGCCCCACGGGTAAGGTAAGCTAAGCGTAGGTACCTAGTTGTAGAGGTATATTAATTTAACACCCAGTTTAATCAAATAGTGTGTCAAGTTCGTATTAATATGCCATAACTCTCGCCAACTTCACGTAAGTCAAACTCTTGAACAATCCGAAGTACGCGCGAGTGGCGGAACCTATAAATTATGGTGAGAGTGGTTTAAGTTTTAGCTGACTTAAACATTAATAAATAATCCTGCGTGATGCCTTCAGTGGAGATCTACCTTTGAAATTACTTGCTCCGATGCAAAATACGTGAAAACTATACCGTGTCCATTTTGAATGAGGCATAAACGTATACAAACCGCCCATACTTAACCTAAAATTCACTTTGTTGGCGCGTCCTTTTATACGTAATTTACATTACTTGTCGATTTTAGATCCTCCCTTCAATAAAAATTGCTTACAATTATATCTGAAACTCGACGCCAAGCAAGTGAGTTTTTGTTATTTGTATCGTGGTTTATTTACTAACATGCTCCATGCTGGATGGATAAACCATAGTACTTTATATTCACTTCCAGTGCGTCCCGAGTAGGTACAATACAAGTCGTCCATATGTATCAAAGGCAATCTTACTGTATTATTTGGATATCCCTGAAAGTAACCAGGTAATACTTGGATGAAGTAAGTATTTAATACTATCCACTATCCTATCATGGAATGTGAAGGTTTATAGATTTTTTCGAAACCTTAAAATAATTAATTGTCTTCTAACAATAAACGCAACGAATGCCTGCAATCAGTTCGTCAGTCTAGAAATTAATTCAATTGCAGCACTTCACGGTTGTGCTCGCCATCGAGAGTCATTAACATCATCATCATTCACGGATAACAATTTTTTAATTTTAAATCAGACGAGATCTTGTTATTGTTTAGGCTCTTTAGGCCATTTTTGTCGCGAAACCACAAACGTTCATCATACCAGAAAATAATTCGATTTCAGCACTCCACGGTTGCCCTGATATCGAGAGTCAGTTTGCATCATGAGTGCCTGTTAGCAGCACATACCTACCTACCTCTTTCGCGGTTAAAAGTTTCACGGAAAAATTAAACCTAGCTGTTGAGGGTAGTGGATGCAAATCCCAGACCAAGTGAGGCATTATGGGAATTTTCTGTTTTAATTTCCTTCGTGATTTAAGCATTCTTAAGCTTCCTTCTCACAATCGTTTTGGATGCCTGAAAGAAATCACGCGGAAGAAAGCACTTACCACACTCTATTACCTCTATTCTCGTTCAACGGTCGGCCTAGGCGTTTAGCTGAATGGCGCCCGCCGCGCGCCGTTTTGTAAACTGCCTAGCCGTTTTACAAACGGGCTAATTCTATGTTCCGGCTGCGACATATACCTAGACTATGTGATAATCAAAAACCGTTTGTACCGACGACGACAGGATAATCTTTGGATTTTGCTTTCAAAAATGACGAGTGGTTACAGGCTACCTACTTTTTAACCAACTTCAAAAAAAGGAGGAGGTTCTCAATTCATCTGGTTTTTTTTTGTTTGTTACCCCTCAGAACTTATGACTGGTTGGTCCGATTTTTATGATTTTTTTTTTAAAGCTAGTGCTTCCCTTGTGGTCTCATTTTAATGACTCATAGAGACACATTAGTCACACACACACACACACACCTAAACACAAAGCCTCATAAACCATATTATTATGTTGTAATTTCATTATTTGTAAATCTAGGAGGTGGGCGTTGGCACTACCAAACTGTGTGGTGGTCCTGGTAGTGCCAACGCCCAACTCCTCGATTTATAAATAATATGTAAAGCTTCGGTAGTGTCATCGTTTCTCCTCCCTGTAAATGTTCTGAATAAATGATTTCTATTAATATTTATTATTTCATCCAGTTCTGACAAAAGGATGCATATAATTCTGTGCCTCCTGTGAAAAGTGATTTAACTTGAGTTGTACCCTTTTTGGGATTTTTACATAGAAATTATCAGAAAAAATTACAGTTTTTTTGGTCTAACTCACGTTCTTCAATCTGCTATAGTTTCGTAGATAATTTGGTGCTAAGTGATATAACTGATAGGATTTTGGCAATTATATCGTGAATTTAGATATATATCAAGTTGTAACCCCATTAGGTAATTGCTCTACACATTTTTTTACGTGCCTCGTGCGACAAGAGAGCGATTGTATTAATTTTCACATTTTATTTTTCAGTAATTTTATCGTGAATAATAATATAGTTACAGTTATATCACTTTGAACCAATTTTTCTCAATACTGATTAGGGTACAACTCAACATGTACCTACTAATTCGAAACTTAAGTTATGCCTAATTTGTGATAAGTGATACATCTCGACTTACATCATTCAACAAAATTTTTTGTTTATGTGTAAACGAATATAAATTAAATTGTATCTAAAATTTAAACCAAATCAATTTGCTTTTTATAATTGACAAGGTGTGCTAAGTGAAGTGAAGTTTCGTATTTTTGTTTATTGAATTAAAACACTTGACACAAAATTGATATCTATTCTAATGTAAACATTTAAGGGTTTTTGATTGGTCTTTACTTGTGCAATTTTGTTCCAATTATTTTAATTTAACTGCCTAATCAAAGTTGTTCCACTTTTTTAGTCTACTTAATATTTTGTTAAGGTTTTTTTTTCTTTTGAAGCTAATATTAAACGAACAGAACAAAATAATAATATCAATGAAGACAGCTACCAAGTAAGAGAACCAATTGAAGGATCGCTGCCAGAATTAAGATTCAATTAAAAGTCCAGTTTCTTATACGAGTAATAGCGGTAGTTCATGACAGCAATAAGACGAACAAAACAGATGTAAATGCTTCCAACCTGTTAGATGATTTGAGATATGCAGATTCATCAACCGATGGTGATTTTGGATCACCTGGCAGTGATGATTACATTTGCGCTACTGATGAATCTTTTTCATCGGTTTATGATGAAAGAACTCCGACTAAAGGATCAACTGGAGCTCCTCGGTGTCACTCTCACACCAACTTTGAACTTTGGCACATTCATCGAGTCGAAGGCCAAAACAGCAGCCATGAAGCTAAGGATCCTAAATAAGGTTAAGCAATACTTCACACCGGGACAGCTTCTATCCCATTATCAAGCACAAGTCCGGTCTGGTTTGGAGTATTGCTGCCATGTTTGGGACGGCTCGGCTAAGTACCAGCTTGCAGCCTTAGACTCAATCGAACGAAGAGCCTTCAGACTCATTGACGAGCAGTACCTTGCAGAGACTAAGGTTCAAAGTCTCGACCACCGCCGCAAGGTTGCTTGTCTCTCGATCTTTTATGGGATACATTTTAGAAAATGCTCACTTGAATTACATGACCTGATCCCACCATCCTCCTTCCACTCCAGGACAAGCAGACAAACAGCGCAATACCATCCATACTTGGTGGACGTATCCACTACGACTAAGCGGTTTTCCTCCACCTTTATTATTCGCACCGCAAACTAATGAACTCGCTCCCTGCCTCTGCTTTTTCGGACAATTGCAACCTGGGTCTCTTCAAGACAAGGGTGAATAGCATTGATTTAAAAAGGGAAGATAGGTTACGTTCTCCCAGCGCTTACTCAAAAAATGGCATGTGTTACAACTACACGCAAACACATAGGCTCACAGTTATATTTCTATTCCTGTGCAATACAAAGAAGAAAAAAGACGGAAAGACGTATCTGGGACCGAAGTGAGACTGAGACAACAATATTTCACGCGAATCACGACCGCCCGTGCCGCCGGTCAGACGGTGACTGATGTGGGAGAACACAATTTTACACAATTTGAGGTTGCCACTTTCAAGCAACCAGTACCTCATCTTCGTCTTTAATAAATTAATGGTGAATAGGTATCTTCTAGACCTTCGTGATACACCGTCGGCCGCATCTTCGCTTTCCATCAGGTGAGATTGCGGTAAAACAAAGGTCTATTTACCGTAAAAAAAAAGAAACAAGATAACGACTAGATCAGAAAATAATTTATGCATTCCTGAAACACCATCTCCAAATAATGCGAGCACGTCAGAGAATGCGGCCTCTGGTTGCTCCTTCTGGAAACATAGCGGTATGAATAGTGATGAAAAAAAGAAAAAAAACAAGAAAAAGTGAGAAAGAAAGAAGATAGGATAGAGGAAAGAGAAAAAATTGTCTTAACACTGGCTTCGAATACACCACAAATTCAGGAAAAATGAAGAAAAGGCGTGAATTACGTGATCTAGGCAACTGTCGTAAGAAGTAGAGACTACCATTGCATTTAAGAAAAAAAAATTGTTACATATTGGGGTCTGGGAAGTTATGAAAGTAGGGTCAATTATATGGCGAAATGCATTGAAGTTTGCCGAAAGAAAACATCAAAGACTTCCATAAACATCTTATTTGTAAAGGATGTCTTTTGAAAACATTCGACGAAAGTCATAAATTTATATAAACGTCGTCGTGTCGGTAAGTCGATTCCTGATTTCAAACTAGAAGAAGTAAAAGCTCATATTGCCTGTTTCCCTTGCACAAAAAGCCATTACGACCGAATAAAACGACTAAGAAAATCTTTAATTGTGAGCTTAACTTACAAGTTCTTTATAATTCGTACAAACGGAAGACTGACAGACTCCAGTCAGCAAAACCATTTTCAGAAAATAGTATCAAAAGTCAGCAAAACCATTTTCAGAAAATAGTATCAAATATCTATGAATTTGTCTGTCAAAACGCCATCAATAAATACTTGTTCCAAATGTTACTCCATAAAAATAAAACAGAAGTACGCATCCGAGGCATGGGCTGCAGATTTGAAGAAGACCACCAAGAGGCATTTAAGGCTGCTTAGGAAGAAAATTAAAAAAATAAACAACTGGTTCAGTCATGCGAAAATGTAATTAAGATTGAATTTTAAAGAATTTACGAGAACGTTAATAATTTTCGAAAACTTGTATTCATTTACACCATAAAAAGGTATTTTAATGAGGGGTATAACTAGACTTGTATCATTTATCACATATTTATAAAGACTAGAATATTAGCAAATTGATACAATAGGGTATATGCATGTGATTTCAAAATGGCTAAAAAAATATATACGTATTCTCTATTGATATAGAAACATATCTACATATTTATTTTTGCATTTTGGGATGTTTTTTTTGTAGAATTTAACCATTGAAAAATTGATATTTTAAATCTCAATCGCAAAATTTCAAAACGCTACGCCATTGACTAGAGCGGACGTGACATCACTGTACACATTTCTTCTTTTTTTATTTTGCTTGCTGCACCATGATTTGACACTATTCTGCCCACTTGACATTTCGTATTGTCGATTATTTTCAGTTTTTTCGGAAAACCTCTTTGCTGAGATGATCACTACCGAGGTCGTCACCAAAGGTTTTAATCAAGTGTGTACGTCGACGTCACATAAACATGGCGCCAATATGGCAGCGTTTTTATCACCCGAAAATGATTGTAGTTTTGATTTGTTTTTTTTACCTTGTTAATGCGAAATTCAGTAAGCGTCTTATCATTCCTCCGTTAAATAATGACCTAAAGAATCGATTAAAACAATAAAAAAAAACGATGCATATACCCTATTCGGGTAAAATACGAAATTAGGGGACTGATAAGTAAAAAAGTTGAATCATTGGAGTAGTATTTATATTATTTGTTTGAGCAACATTGTGTTTTGACCATATTCTTAGTCTTAGGAGTTATTCGATTTATTTACTTCTTGTATATCACTTTACACAAAGACAACATAGTAGATGCAACATGATTTAACTGTACTTGTATCCTTTATCACATAATTTTAACACATATTAGAAATAAAAAAGGTACAATTGTATAGTTTTCCATAAATAACTTTAAAAGTATAATATTTAGCACAAAAAAATTATGTACAAAATAAAAGTGAATGATTTTATTTACAGTCGAAGGTACTTAAGTGTAACCTAACCCGCTTAGTACACGAACTAGAATTTTTTTAAACTTGTTTTTGCTCTCCTGTAAAGTTGTGATTTTTCAGTTGTATCACTTGTCACAGGAGGCACAGAATTAAAGTCGGTTTATAGTTTTTTTAAACAAAATCAATTATCATTAAGGTACCACGTGAGTGCAGACGCGGACAGAAGCTTGTAGTAAGTATATGAGGAAAAAGAATAAGGCCAAAATATCATAGAAGATATAAAAGGAAGCTAACATCTCCACATAACATTTTAATACGATGTCTGGGGACATTTATTGCTGTGAAAAGTGCCAATTTAACGATATCGGATAACGTTAGGAGTCGAATGTCGAAGTCGAATTGACGCGTAACGACGAACTTGATCTTTCAATTCACTTTGATTATTCGTAACGTAAGTGGGGATAGTTACACAGATGGGTTGGTAATGGTACGAGTAAATAACATAATTATCAAAAAGAGTTTTTGATAATTATGTCGTGGTTTGTTTTTATTCTAGGTACATGTTCGATAAATACTGTATTGGAAACTTAGCTACACTAGCATTGACTGAAACTCGAGTTGATTGTAAATACTTAAATAGATAAACTCTACATAATTATCATAGAAATGAGAGAATCCCAGCGTTTCATCCAGGCATGCACGCAAGCAATCAATACCAAGTACAAACCTATTATAACTACATCTAGTAGGTATACCTACATAACTACGCCTCGTACCTACCTACCACCATGTAGGTAGGTAGGACCTATCTTAATGCATGGCACCGCCTGTGTAATTGCATAGCGTTCTCCTATAAGATTGAGCGCTGAGCTAAATATGCCTGTAATGTGGCCTTTATTTGCGGCGAATTGATTGAATTGTTTGAGTCGATTGAATTGCTGGTTGGGTCTTATTGTCTTTTCTGTGCTTAAGTGTCTAATTCTATAAATAATAAGTACTGGATAGCTCGCAAGCCGCGGATTTATCATAAAATAATAGTTGTGATTTAACTTTTATTAAGTATAGGGAATACCTACGAAATTCGTAGGGGAATACCGATAAAAAATTCAGTCCATATGGGTGAATTTTTTTTGGACGGGTTTGTAACGCTACCGGAAAATGGTCTTATTAGGAGACTATCATAGGGCAATTTAAACGAAAACTTCTTTTGCCAATCGATCGTTTTAACCGACTTCAAAAAAAGAGGAGGTTCTCAATTCGACTTTTATGTTTGTTACATCAGAACTTTTGACTGGGTGGTCCGATTTTCATGATTATTTTTTTTTATAAAAAAGCTGGTGCTTCCCGTTAGGTCCCATTTAAATTTGGTTCATTTTTGACAATTTCCATGATAATCCACAAAAAATCTATAAGAAATTAGCTCGGTTTATAGTTTTTTAAAACAAAAATAATTATTCTTAAACACTTACTGATGAAAAACTGCTATCAAACCAACTGAGGTTTAAAAAAACAAAAGGTTTTTTTTAATTGTAAACAAAATTACAAATAAAAAAAACCTTTCCCATACATTTTGCTTCGAAATATTTCCTCCGGAAACGGAATTATCGATGACAGCCAGAGTGACTATAAGTTTCCACAATAACTAAACGGAAAAGTTCATTATGATAAACAATGTAAAGTACACAAGGGAAGCAACAGCTCTCCTGTAACACAGCTACATCGTAGCTACCACAGGAGACAGTGCCCAATTGTTCCACACATTTATGAAAATAAACGTTTTGTATTTGTATTTTTGTATTTTGTGTACTACTATCGCATACTGTCACACTTTACATTAACGACAAAGTTTGCGTAAACTTTATTTTATATGTATATGTGAAAGTTAGATACTAATAAAGTTACTTGCACTTCCCGCTTGGAGCGCTATCACATTTCCATTGAAACTAAAGGAGTAACATTGCAGTAAACAGTATGTAGTAAACAGTAAGGCACACTCAGCATACTGACCTGTCAAAGGTGCAAATTCTCAAAGACAAAAAATCACTCCACTTTTTCGAATACTTTAATCGATTTCCTAGGAAACAATTAGAGCGCTGCAGGGTTGGCATGTTTAAAACAAGTTGTTTTGAAACACGTGTTTTAAACAGTGTTTAAAACAGTTTGAAATAAAACTATGTTTTTTATTAAGTGTTTAAAAACACAGTATAACGTGACATGACGATAAAAACATGGTTTAAAACTACCGTTTATTGCAAATGAATGGAAATAAATCTAAACGAATAAATATGTAGAACTCTAAGTAGCTTTAAATAAATTTACAAGTGAAAAGTCTCTATGTTGGCCGTTTTATACACTGTACACTGCATGCAAAGGTAGCTCCCTGGAAAGTAATTCCCTGGATTAGTGGGTATTTCCCTTTCTCTCACTAGTTCTCTACCTACCTACAGTACATTACATATGTGTATGTAAAGTGTTTTGTATTGATTAATAATTATAATATTTTTTGATAGTTAGATTAAAGATACTGAGATACGCAACAAATAGTAAATATTTATTGTTTTGTAAATTTTTACTATGTGAATTAGGAAATAGATTAGATATCGATTAAATATTTTATTATTCGCTATACATAATCGATTTGAAATTGGTAAAAGTAAAAAAAACAAATAAAACAAAAAAAACACTTGTTTTTAACATTTTGAACAGTTTGTTTTATAAAATATAAAAAAAACAGTTTTTTTCCAACCCTGGAGCGCTGTCATACTACGAAAAGTAGTTAGGTTATATATCACACTAATATCATAAATGCGAAAATTTGTATGTATGTGTGTATGGATGTTTGTATGGATGTTTGTTACCTCTTCACGCCAAAACTATTGAACAGATCGGGCTGAAATTCGCATGCAGGTCATTATATGATTATAGTCCTGCATAAAACATAGGCTACTTTTTATCCCATAAATCAGTTCTCCCTCGTTTATGTGGGATAAAAATCACCTTTAAACGTTTCCATAGGGATAAAAATCACCTTTAAACGTTTTCATAGGAACAACGCGTGTGAAGCCGCGGGGCGCAGCTAGTTAATGAAAAAAAACTTTTATACCTCTCGTAAACTACACAAAACTTGTACTAAGGCCTTAGATTTCCGTAAAAAGTGTGAAGTTTACAACAACCGCTTCCGCTTCATCTACCGCTCTCACTCTGGCTGCCGCCTCCCTGGTAAGACGGAACTTACCTTTTCCGATGTTGTAAATAAAATACCCACAGTAAACAGTGGCGTAGCTATCATAGGGCAAGGCGGTGCAGTGCACCGGGGCCCTGGAGCTCAGGGGGCCCTTTGTAGCCGGAGATTTTATTAAAGATGTTTATTTGTTGCTAGTCAGCAATGTAGGTATAGGTTACGAATAATGACTAAAACAAATTAATCGAACTAGGTAATTTACGTAAATATTTATTCCCTTTTAAAAGTCGAAATGTCTTTTGAAACGCTGACAGACGTAGCTCTATCATAATAAGTATTAATTTATTACACATTTAGACTCTTTTATAAAAAAATTGTCGTTAAGTCTCAAAGACGTTACACACGCCTTTAGGCCTTTAGCGCTGCACCGGTCAAAGAAACGCAAAAATACTCTCTAGGCAGAATTATTCTGTGATGATTAGGTACCACGATCTGATTACTAACGAACTTTCCACCGCACGCATCATTACCAAACTAGCGACTTTGTTGTTGTATTTGTAGAGCTTCCTGTTATCTATAAAACATTGACACCCAATGTAGGAAAATTTCAGTACCTACCTACTTAGGTTTAGGTTAGAATTTCGCATACTTATGCGAAATTCTAAATTTACAATAGTTATTGAAAATTGAAAATTAAGGAAAGATAATTAATTTTGTTTTAAAAAACTATAAACGGACTTAAATTTTTATAGTTTTTTTATAAATTTTTATGGATCCCATTGCCAGAACTGAACAAAATGAGACCTCATGTGAAGCACCAGCTTTCATATAAAAAATAATCATGAAAATCGCCACCCAGTCAAAAGTTCTGAGGTAACAAACATAAAAAAATACAGTCGGATTGGGAACAGGAGGATTTTTGAAGTCGGTTAAAAAAGGAATTTAGCGGTGCTTTAAAGCGGAAACAATATTGGGAACAAACAATTTATTACATAATAAAGATAGATGTCAAAATATAATCAAAGATAAATGAAAGTCTTTATTGTTTTTTGCATTTGTATTTTGCTTTTTGCATTGAGGCGTTCTTGCCCTTTATTAGCCGAGCCCTTCTAAGAATACTTGGTTGAACAAGTAGGTATGTTGGGGTTCTATACGTATCGAATATTAGTAGTTCTAGTCATCTAGAGCTTAACCGCTAAATTCAGTATGCCAAAAAGCTCACAAATATGTAACGAAAGGACTAAATTTTCGTGGCTCGCTTCGCTCGCCGGTAACATCTTGTTGTGTTTCATGATCCATTTTGAGGTATACATGTCGGTCTTGGGCTCACAATAACATCATCTCGGCCACCTCCGCAAACAATTGCCAAAAAAACATACTTTTCACAAAATCCAGAAAATTTTCAAAAAAATAAGCGGCTCGCTCCGCTCGCCGTGGTTGATGGGGCTAGGTATATTCTTTGTTTTTCTTCCCCCCCCCCTACAGAATCCTGGCGATGCCCTTGTAGCACTAGTTTTGGTTCTAACTAATAGAATAAGTTATGTTAGGTTAGCTAGCTTACATGGTCACCAGAGTTTGACCCCAAAAACACATAAATTCAAAAAAACATTATTGCAACTTTTACAGCAACAATGTAGCATTTCAGTAAACGAAACGTAACTTACGACTCAAGGCATCTCTGACTCTTGGCAACACTGATTGTCATGTGCGTCGTTCTTTATTTATTTATGCTCATTTATTTCTAATCGACGACGAAGCCTACTAAAGGGATAGAGGTAAGCCCTCGGTGAGGGCCCGATTCATTATCTGCACCGGGGCCCTTGTCCACCTAGCTACGCCACTGACAGTAAACCCTACAATTTGACTCCATCTAACTAAAATTTTATTACGAGAACATGTAGTATGGTGACCATTTGCCAACTCCGCATCGTGAATTTGGATGTCTTCTTTAGTGTAACTACACCAAAAATGTTAATTGGATAAGCTGGCTAATTAGAGTAGCCGGTAGACTGGTTAGTGTAGGTAATGTTATGGGAAAAGTATGAAAAGTAGGCGATTTTAGGATTGCTAGTGGTTCCTGAGAACACTGTTGACAGTGACAGGCAGGACTCACCACTAGCAATCCTGCAAAATCTTCAAAATACGAAATGAATTTAATTTTAAACAAGCTGTGACCGTAAAAGTTTAAAGATATTTTGGGAAGAACCTTATTTTTTTTTCAATAAGTAATGATTTTACTTTTAGTTTTTGTGATTAAAAAGCTTATTTTTAGGTTACAAAATATTCTTAACCTAGAGCTATAGGCAGTTTCCACTAAGAATATCTGAATTAATCTATAAAAAAATACA
This sequence comes from Eupithecia tripunctaria, assembly GCA_955876795.1. Taxonomy (NCBI): domain Eukaryota; kingdom Metazoa; phylum Arthropoda; class Insecta; order Lepidoptera; family Geometridae; genus Eupithecia; species Eupithecia tripunctaria. The sequence continues at coordinate 12,509,126 of OY041604.1, forward strand.
AATACAAGTAATAAAATTATGAATATCTAAGCAATAAAATAGACAAAGTTATGATATGAAAGTTGCGTCAAAATCGGCCCAGCCGTTTCGGAGATTAGCCGGCGTGATCACAGTGCCAAAATTATAATTAAACATTACCGACAAACACGTCAATTTGATTGATTTACATATTCGTTAGGTACTAGAATTATGTTATTTACAATTTTAATCTGCATTTTATTATTAAAGGTGGAATCATGGACCTAGCAAAATTCACGGACGGAGTCTCAGTAAAAAATAAATGAAGCACTCGATAGTCTGTCCCCAGTACGTACGTACACGAACACAGTCACACATTGACATCATAGTCTGTCCATCGTCTGCAATTACAGCTTTAGACGTCAACCGATGTGGCTTCTTGTGTCGTCAAATGTTGCAAAACCAAAGTAGTTTCGTCAACAAAAAACACGGGATGACATTCCACAGGTAAATTTCCTAGTTCATCGACTTATTTCTTCGATTTGACGCAAAGTTATTATCAACAAAATCAAAACAAAAACACTAATCTCGCCAGTGATGCCAACATGTAAACATGTAAATTTCCCGGCTTGTTGGATTTTTTTTTGAATACTCGTATTTATAAAGCTTAAATAGGGTATATGCATGTGATTTCAAAATGGCTAAAAAAAAATATACGTATTCTCTATTGTGATAGAAACATATCTACATATTTATTTTAGGATTTTGAGATGTTTTTATTGTAGAATTTAATCATTGAAAAATTTATATTTTAAATCTCAATCGCAAAATTTCAAAACGCTACGCCATTGACTAGAGCGGATGTGACATCACTGTACACATTTTTTCTTTTTTTATTCTGCTTGCTGCACCATGATTTGACCCTATTCTGCCCACTTCACACTTCGTATTGTCGGTTATTTCAGCTTTTTCGGAAAACCTCTTTCCTGAGATGTTCACTACCGAGGACGTCACAAAAGGTTTTAATCGAGTGTGTACGTCGACGTCACATAAACATGGCGCCAATATGGCAGCGTTTTTATCACCCGAAAATTATTGTAGTTTTGATTTGTTTTTTTTACCTTGTTATTGCGAGATTCAGTGAGCGTCTTATCATATCTCAGTTAAATAATGACCTAAAGAATCGATTAAAACAGTAAAAAAAATCGATGCATATACCCTATTATGAATGAGGTAGGTGTAGGTACTTAAAATAGGTAAAATTTAATAATTTTGGTTGTATAAACATTAAATATTTTTTTTCTAAATACAATTTAATTTATGTCTGTAAGTTATGTAATTATAACACCGTTTTACTTAAAACAACATATTATTTTAAATAACTAAAATATATTAAATAAAAAGATGAGTGTGTATATTTGCATTTTGTTTTCATTATTAGAAACGTATAATTGATCTTCCTAGTAACAATCATAACTACTCATAAGTCATAATCATTTGAAATTGCAATTAACATTTAAAAAACTCTCGTAGTTTGACGAATTCATAACGGATGTAAGCGGGTTAACTAAGTGCTCGAAGGATGCGGAACGCGCGCGTCTAAACCGCACTCGCCCTGAAGATGTCCCTCGTTAAGGGATGAAACGTTGGTGTTCTTCCAACACAAATAAGGTTCTTTGTTAACCAGTTTACATCCGTAATGAATTTAAAAAACTTATGAAAATGTTCGGTAATTTTTTCGTCCGTTGGCAACTCTTTAAAACTCTCACACGTAGTGTCAGTCCAAACATATTTTAAGAATAAGCATTGGCATATATAAATTAGGTCAGTACTATAAAGAAACATACATGAATTTTAACAAGTGAAATACCCTCAATTTATATTATTACCTAAATACCTACCTACCTAAACATTTGGAAACTTTTGAAATAACCTTTGAATATACGAAAATACTCATTAAAATCTCCAACTAAAAGAGTTGAACGGAAACTTTATTCTTATTCCCTCGACTGAAATTCTATTTTTGAACTCTACGATTTTTAGTTGAATTGCAGGTTGTTCGTTTTTTGGAACCTCTATAAAATTTAGGTAAAATAGCTAAATTTAGCTAGAGCCTAGTCAATTCTAAAGTGCCTGAAATTCATACTTCGACTGTAACTGTAGAAATTGTGGGCACGTAACGAAGGATGGCTCAGGCTATGTTTGTATTGTACGAAATAATCCTCATTTGGTATTCCAGTTGCATGGCCGGGATTCGAATCCATTCCTAGGTACCAGGGTCGAATCAAGATACGTTAACCGAAGCTTATGATGAACTATAAGCTACATAACATAGGTATTTTTAACACATTCATGGCCCGAGCAAGATGCATGCACATCCCAGTTTCTAATTATTCTGTGTAACGGTGTCGGAGGGCCGCCAAGGCTGGGCAGCGTATGTGATATGGGATGGATATAGGTAATGTATTAACGCATTCACAGTCGACAGAGCTGAGGAACGCAAGAGGTATCTATACCTGTGCGTTGTGTTGTGTTGTGACTCAGAGTCAGAGTCGGAGTCAGAGTCAAATTGTTTATTTCTTTAGACTTACAAAATAAGCTCTTAAACAAGTCAAATTTTTACTAAATAAACAGCTTGATAAATAGTAATTACTATTAAATAAGGTGCAATTGAATCTAATTCACTTAATTTTTTTTGTCTACTAGCGGAAGAAGTGAAAAAGAAACCATTAGCAAGCAAGTTTATCGCAAATCAACTAATACAATCTTTGCATATCTAAGTCTAAATAATAATGCGATATAATATAAGCGTAGATAGTTCCAACCATTGATTAATTAAAAAGGGAAGATGAGGTACTAGTTTCTTGAAAATGGCAACATCATATTATGTAAAATTGTGTGCTCCCACCTCAGTCACCGTCATCATGATTCACGTGAAATATTGTTGTCTCGGTCTCACTTCGGTCTTAGATACGTCTTTCCGTCTTTGTTGTTCTATGTATTGCACAGGACTGGAAATGTAACTGTGAGCGTATGTGTTTGCGTATAGTTGTAACACATGCCAATTTTTGAGTAAGCGCTGGGAGAACCTAACCTAACCTATCCGTAACCTAACCTATCTTCCCCTTTTAATTAATCAATGGTTCCAACACAACAAATGTATGTTATTACATACTATTGTGACTCGTGGGCATAAAAGTGTTTTCCTTCCAAAATTCTCAGTCATCAAGTCGAGAGGTAAGAAAGCACCACTTGAAGTTAACAACATCTTAGAATTACGAGGGATTTTTACAACGAATTTGATTGGTCTTCAAGACACAATGTTTCTAACCGATCTTGTTGGTGGTGGTACTTGGTTTTTTTTTTATTATTTCATTACATTATGTAAATTAAGAATATATTTCTTTTATAAGGTTATTAGATTCTGTTCAAATAGAGAAGAGTCGTGGCGTTACGATGAACTAACACTTTTAGTAGTAGGTACTGCAATGACGAAGCAGCGTTGTCAACGCAACAAAACTTGTCAATTGGCATACGCGCGCCCTCATTTCCCTCCTCTTTTTAATCAGACTTTATCTTTAAATACTTTACTCTTTATTTAAATACTTAAAGCCATTGATTTAAAACGGGAAGATAGGTTACGTTCTCCCAGCGCTTACTCAAAAATTGGCATGTGTTACAACTACACGCAAACACGTACGCACACAGTTATATTTCCAGTCCTGTGCAATACAAAGAAGAACAAAGACGGAAAGACGTATCTGGGACCGAAGTGAGACAGACATTTCACGCGAATTACGACCGCCCGTGCCGCCGTTCAGACGGTGACTGATGTGGGAGAACACAATTTTACACAATTTGAGGTTGCCACTTTCGAGCAACCAGTGCCTCATCTTCGTATTTAATAAATCAATGCTTAAAGCGAGATGATTATTGTATTGACTAGAAAGATCATTGTATTGGCTTGTCTGTTATGTTAAATAAACTGGAACTACTCTGTACACTGTACACCTAAACTACTAATAACCCCCTTTTTTGGGGTAATCTGTGACCTACACCTACCTATGGTTTATCCATTTTGAATGAAGCATGTTAGTAAACAAAGTACGACACAAATAACAAAATATCACTTGCTTGGCGTCTAGTTTCAGATATAATGTAAGCAATTTTTATTGAAGGGAGGATCTATAATCGACAAGTAATGTAAATTACGTATAAAAGGACGCGCCAACAAAGTGAATTTTAGGTTAAGTATGGGCGGTTTGTTTACGTTTATGCTCAATTCAAAATGGATACGATATATATATTTTTTATAAGTAGGCACCTTGCCTACCTAGTCAGCAAGCACCTGATATAGGTACCTACCTAGGTACATAAACGAAGATACATAGGTACCTTACCAGTTGGGTACGTACTGTACGTAGACATATTATGGACGGATTTTGTTCCCACTCGAAAAATAACAACTATCAAGCTAAAGGTTTCTTCGTCGTTTCTTTACTTTAGTCTACATACCGAAGCGGCCGAAATAAAAAATACCTCTTTATTTCCGTCATTTCCGTGTCAGTTATATGTAGAGTTAGAATCCTAATTCGATGGTGTCAGTGTATTTTTTAAATATGATTAGAGTTTTTATTAGTGTAGGTACCTACATTAATTTTTGTATTTATGGAAATAAAGCATTTTTAAAATTCACATTCAGACATTATGAGAAGCTTCCATGAATGAAAAGAGTAGGTAGGCAGGTAACCTATAAATAGGTCGGTGGGTGAGTAAAACAAAAATCAAAGATCGCTGAAAGTAGGTAGGCTGTTCACGGTTGGTGCTCAATGGATCGTATGATAACCTCAGAGCATTACGGAGGGTGCATACATACGCACGTGTTGTCAGATTAATTGAATGCCTCCCCGCCCCTCCCCGCCCCCGCCGGTCGCGCCGAGAGCAACCCAAACAAACTGTGGCTGTACTCTACCTACTCTAGCAGAAATGTTCGCTCATCGCTCAGTGAGGGTGGTTGTGGCTTCAGCCTGCGGCTACGGCCCACACTTTAGTTTGTATTGCAATTGAGATTTTTTCCAAGTGAGTTTTTGATGCGATGTATGAGCAGGTCGCAGGGCGGCGAGGGGAAGGCGCGGGCGCGCGGCGGGCGGTCGCGCGGCCTCTCGCTCGCGTTTAGTACACCGCTCAGCAGGAGTGACGGACGCCCGGCTTCGCAGGCGGCGAGTTTCGTATTCTTCGTTTATTTTCTTTTTCTATTCGTTTAATTTGTCACTCGGACCTACCGGCAACCTAAAAGTAAAATGTATTGGCGATCCTGAGTCAGTTTGGTGTTGTTTCAATAAGCCGGTGTTTTGTTTTGACAGTGTTGTTCACGTGCGGAGTCGAATTGTTACCGGTTCCGGAGTTTTAAAGTGTTTTTAATAAGTTCGTGGCCTTCGTTTACCGCAGGTAGAGTCGTTGGATCGTCGGATGTGCGACATTGTATGGTCACAGTGATAATAATAAGGATTTCTCGTGGGAACAGGCTGGCAGCGCCGATACCGTGTGCCTTCGCGAACTTGGACAGAGTTCGCTGGGATCTGGATCAACTAAGACATCTAAGAACCTGCTTGGAACCAGTGCGTTTCTGGTTTATACCTTATCCTCTTCTACGTCGTGGGCTACCTGCCGACATGCGCAAACCGTCCTGGTGAAATAAAGTGCTTGATAATTTAGTAAACAAACAGTGACAGTTCTAGACCTAGTGGTCAGTGTCTAACGAGGGGCCCACGAAACAGTGGTCAGTGTACGGTTCTGGTGACCGTTGGGAGTTTTTAAATTGTGAACCTACACCTGTCGGATTTCGGTGTTTTGGCTGCGCGCGCACTGGATTTCTTTACCCAGGTGAGTGTTCACCATAAACGTAACAATAACAAACGGTGGTTCGCTAGTTTTTCTGATGTTACCTACTTTTAATCTAATCTACCAATAAGGATGCGTTGGAACTTTAGACTTAAGATCCCTTAGGTTGGGATTGGAAGACAGAACAGCAAGATATTCAGACATCTACCCTATCTCATCTATACCTACCTCCATCACTAGTAACTACCTACCTACGTTACGTACCGTTTAAAGGTAGAGCAGAACCTATTCTCAAACCTGCTGGTCCGGCTGGAAACCTATCAGCTGTAAGATCAGCTGATGCACCCACACGCAGCTACCGACCTGCTTCATCATCATCAGATCATAATGGTGCATTCTTTCCATTCAACATTCTTCGCCGTGAGTTCTTTTCTTAGTAGGTACCTATAGGTACCTACTTACTACATAATATAGTACTAGGTAGTCTACCTACCTACATAACTTCAGGATCTTCAGATGAACTAGGTAGGTAGCTAGCTAGCTACCTACCTTACTTGATTTAGGTAGATTAATTAGATACTTTTATTTATAGTCCTGTACCTACTCACTTAGGTACCTGACCTAAGCAAAGCACCTTACCTAGGTACGTAGGTTAGGTACCTGTACCTACCTAGTTAAGGTGGGTAGGTAAGGTACCTAGGTACCTACTAAGGAAGGAACTTACGAACCTAGCTACCTACCTACCTAGGATCGGTTAGGGATCAACTCTATCTTAGGTAGGTAGGTACCTTACCTACTATAGATACATATAGGTGTTTATTTTTGATAGGTTTTTCTAAGTACCTAGGTACCTACCTACCTATCACAAAGATTCATTTTCTACCAATAGTACCAATAGGTTATGTAAGTAGGTAAGGTACCTACTTGGTCTACCAATATACCTACCTACCTACATACCTACCTACCTAGGTAGGTTAGGTACTTTTCTTTTGTGAATAAACTACCTACGCAAAACCCCCATAATCTCCACTTTCAATGCAGAATGAAAACCAGCCCAAACTTTTTAAAACTTTTTTTACGAACATCATTCTTTAGGTCGCCGTCTCGGTTGTTAAGTCACGTGATGTCATAGGATCTTCTTTCTCGTTCACCCTTAGCCTTGAAAGATCGGGTCTTTGAATGAAATTTGTATTTTGTGTCACAAGTTCAGAAGATTCTTCCTACCTACTACCTGCCTGAATTTTATTTTTATCAATTCGAGAATCACCCTTAAACTGAAGTATTTTTATACCGCATTTTTTGTTAGGCTGTTTTGACAAAATTAGAGAAGTTTTAAGCAAATCTTACAGAATCTATTAAGGGATCCAAACATTGGGGCCTATGGTTTATCCATCCAGCATGGAGCATGTTAGTAAATAAACCACGATACAAATAACAAAAACTCACTTGCTTGGCGTCGAGTTTCAGATATAATTGTAAGCAATTTTTATTGAAGGGAGGATCTCGAAATCGAAAAGTAATGTAAATTACGTATAAAAAGGACGCGCCAACAAAGTGAATTTTAGGTTAAGTATGGGCGGTTTGTATACGTTTATGCCTCATTCAAAATGGACACGGTATAGGTACTACTTGGAAAAAATAAATCGAAGTCGCGATCGTGATTTGTTTTGGTGCAAAACCAACTCATAATAGGAAGGTGGGTAGGTATGTCGCTTGTATAAAAAAAGCAAAATTCGAATCAGATAACGATACTTCGATTTCGTTTCTAAGAGTAGGTACGGACGGGGTTAGACTTCGATGCACATAAGCCTAGACAAGCAATGCATACAAAAATGGTACTCCTTTGTATAAATTACTGCGTTTTATAATTTGTACGGCGAGCCCGATACTCTTCCTTTGTTTTCGCATAAGATTAGCTTCGACAAAAATAATCCGATACATTGATTTCGTTTTTAAGAATACGGGCCCAGATCAGGGGAGCCCTGCTTCCATTAATGGACCAGTATAGGCTGTATATTTAAATATATTATATTATATATAGACTTATATAATAACAAGTACCTACCTATAAGATTCTGCGCAGATTTCATTACTATAATTAAGCTAGATTGGTTAACAGAATTCGGACCCAATAAAATAAATCTCAATCTAAGTAAAATTCCCTGTAAAATTACTAGTTTTACTAACATCGATGGATGACTCTAAGGAGGTACTTAAACTTACATATATTATTCTATTCTATTCTATTCTATAGCTCTAGTGCGGGCTTGTTGTCAGGAAATTCTTTTAATTACTGTAGTTTTAATATAAGTGGGCTTACACTTGCACACTAGGTGAAAGCTGGGATTAGAGAGCTTAGTGCACCTGTGTTAGCACACACTTGTGCCCTATAACTATTTAAAAAAACTGGTAGGTACCTTACCTATCTATGGTTTATCCATTTTGAATGATGCATGTTAGTAAACAAAGTACGACACAAATAACAAAATCTCACTTGCTCGGCGTCGAGTTTCAGATATAATTGTAAGCAATGTTTATTGAAGGGAGGATCTAAAATCGACAAGTAATGTAAATTACGTATAAAAGGACGCGCCAACAAAGTGAATTTTAGGTTAAGTATGGGCGGTTTGTTTACGTTTATGCTCCATTCAAAATGGATACGATATAGTATGGCGCAACGCATCAGTATTGCCATGCAGCGGGGCAATCAGTCTTGGGGACGCTTCTGACTGGTATTGATACGGATCAGTTGAGCTACCTGTAGATTGTTTGCAACAAGGCTCGAACCTCAGACCAACAAAATATATTTATTGTTGATCTGAGGCTCGAACCTAGTAGATTTGTTAAAAAAACTAGGCCTAGATCTCCGGATCCAAAAACGTTTGCTCTGTCCCGCCGCTCCTATGAACGCCAAATCCCAATCCCATTAATATTTTTTTTTAAGTTACCTAATATGACCCATTGTTTATGATTTTGAGAATTAAGTTTTCGTCTACTGAAACAACTTCGCCATTTTAAGGCTGTTACGAATATGGTAGACGACGAAAAAGTGATCTCGAATTCCACCAAAGTGGTCGGATGAGACTGAAAGTGAACCAGTTTGTACCAGTTTTTTAGCTCGACCCCAACGGAAAACGAAATTGATAACAGATTGCATTTTGTGTTCCTTTCTTTTGTTATGAAGTCGTTGTATAATGAACTAATGAACCAATAAAATAAAGGAAGTAGGTACCTGTGCAGTACCTACCTGAAGTAGGTAGGTACCTGTGCAGTACCTACCTGAAGTAGGTAGGTACCTGTGGCGAGAATAGCCGACGGTAGGTAGGTAGGGTAGTGTCTTGGGTAAAAATAACAATATTCTATTTGCTTATCCGTCGCACGCATCATCAAGATTATCAGACGATTTTTTATGGTGACGTCATACCTTGCAAAGTGTCGTAAGGTGTGACGTCACGCGGAACTTTAACTGTCTATATTTTCAAAATTTTTTGATCCATTGACGAAATAAAAAATACGGGTGCAATATCTTCTTAAATCTTATATATCGTTAAACTTATTCTGATACTTACTCATTTTTTTTAGGATATTAGTACTTACTTACGAATTGAAGTAGCTACCTACTTAACTTTACTTAGGTAAGTACCGAAAGTAAAAATCATTTATTTAACACAAGTACCTCAATCTAACTAAATGAATCCATCCATAGAATCCTGAACAAGTTTAAAAGTTCTCTTCTGCCCATTGATTTAAAAAGGGAAGATAGGTTACGTTCTACCAGCGCTTACTCAAAAATTGGCATGTGTTACAACTACACGCAAACACATACGCTCACAGTTATATTTCCAGTCCTGTGCAATACAAAGAACAACAAAGACGGAAAGACGTATCTAGGACCGAAGTGAGACTGAGAACAATATTTCACGCGAATCACGACCGCCCGTGCCGTCGGTCAGACGGTGACTGATGTGGGAGAACACAATTGAACACAATATGAGGTTGCCACTTTCGAGCAACCAGTACCTCATCTTCGTTTTTAATAAATCAATGGTTCTGCCCATGTATTTCGGGAATCATTGACTAAGTACTCCCATTGTGTCCTACAAAACATGTTACATAGAGTCACAGAAGAATGTACAGTACTATAGAGTACCTACTTAAAGCCAATGCCGACTCTACACCGAGAGATTCTCTCGATGTAGAGTTGGCATTAAGTGAGTCTTTTCTTAATAATTAGATCCCTTAGTAAGGTACTTAGGTAACTCACGGAATTAAATATTTTATGGAATCAACTCGGGATCATCTTCTATACTTACCTCTACAACTGCAAAATAATTATTCAAATCGGTCCATCAATGACGGACAAACAAAAAAAAACATACATGCATATTACCGAACATAATAATAACCTCCTTTTTTCCAATCGACTATAAAAACTTACCTAAAGTGTGAAGTAATTTCTAAAATCTAGGTAAAGATTGTTTTTGTAAATATAGTCGTAATTTAGTGTTATTTTTTTCTGTACAAAGAATTTAAAAGTACAGTCACTCGCATAATAATTTGAGAACTAAATTACCAAACAAAAGATTTTTTAGAAGGGACAAGCGCCTATAAAATCTGTTGACCGTTTCGGCGGCGGCGTGGCATACCTAAATAACCGTTCTTACTTATATTCTTACACCAAATTGTTTGGTTTAGTTTACGTAACCCGAACCCAACGCAACTAATAATAATAATTTCGGTATTTGATGCCCAATACGAAAAGATTCTACCTGCACGCGTTGACTTTTTTTTGGGCATACGTTTTTGTGGAACCTGTTTGGGTTATTCGAACAGTTGCAAAAAAGAAACAAAAAAAATGTCTTTTACTATACATGTCCGCAACATTATTTAAATTATTTATTTCACGTTGAATTGAAGTAGTCTGAAATAAATGTTTTTGTGTAATTACTAAAGCTAGGCACTTTTTTAATGCTTAGAAGGACTATTTCATGTTTTGATTAACTGGGCCATAAAAGAAAAATATTAAATAATAATTACACTTTATATTTATGTGATCGTACCGTAACCTACTGCGGAGCTAAAATGTTTTTTATTAATATAATTTATTAAATTTAATTGCAAGGCTGTAAAAAAATCTGCATTTATGCAGATTTTTTTACAGCCTTGCAATTAAATATTTTTATTGCCAGCCAGTGCTTTTAGTAATTGAAAGAGAAAAAAAAACTCGTTAGTGATTTATAAGCTAAGTCCAGGGCTAGTCGATGACATCATGAAATAAATCTCGCGTGAAGGAGTGATGCGAAGTTTATTTATACTATTTTTATTCCATGATCTTTCAATGTCGTTGTTTATTTTATTTACAATGATGTAGTCATCTAGGCAGGATACATAAAGCTTAGAAATGTGAATGACAACATCGGAACTTTGTTCGTAATCGTAACTAACGTCTAATTCATTATGAATTTAAGTTGGATCGACTTCCATAATTATATTGCGCAAGAGAGTCAAATGTTTGCGGTTTTTTTCTGCGGGATATAAAACTACAGGAAAATTAATTTCCTACAAATCATTTCATTCAAATTCACTTTTATTAATCACAATATCAACAGACTGACACGGACGGTTTAATCTAATGCGTTATTACTTATTTAAATTATAGTTATTTTATGCCAATAGATATGGTCACTCTTGTTCAACAAGTGGATCTTCTTTTATGTACACATGCTTTTCTTTTGCTACTAAGTTGGTACTTAGTCTAAGTAAGATTAAAATTCTAAACCAATATCACACATCTTTTTAGGGTTAAAACGGGACCCTATTACTAAGACGTAGCTGTCCGTCCGTCTGTCTGTCTGTCTGACTGCCGTCTGTAACCAGGCTGTATTTTATGAACCGTGATAGTTAGTTGAAATTTTCACAGATAATTAATTTATTTAGGTTGCCGCTATACCTAACACTAAATACTAAAAAACAAAATAAAATAAATATTTAATTGGGTTAACGGGCCATACAACAGACATTAGGTATTTATTGCCGTTATAGATAATGGTACGGAACCCTTCGCGCGCGAGTCCGACTCGCACTTGACCGGTTTTATTAATTTTATCCATTTTTACTATGTGGCCTGTCAAACGTTTGTCCCGTCTTAATTTCAGAAACTATTCAAATTATCTTTGGCTAATAAAATCTTAAAATCTGTTTTTTTCTGTTATTTACCTCAATTATGTTCCTAAATAAATACTTTTTATGTTATGTTATTATATGGGATATTTAGAAAAATAAACACCGAAGTCGGCACAGTCCAGCAATGCGCTTTAAAGTAACAGTATTTTATTTAAATTTTTATAGAAAATAGGTAGATTATTTATTATTAGATTAGACGCTAAAGACATCTCAAATAGGTCAGGTAGATAGGGCAGATATCATTGGTATTGGTATAAAAAGCATTCCCACAATTTGAAACCGTCATTCAGAATTATCTTGTCCAAATAAAAATATTACTTCCCTAATTCCGAATTCTCTAAATGGCAACAGAGTTTTGAAAAGTTTATAGGATCCGACGGAAAATTTACATTTTTATCATCATCGCTTTAGTTCATTTTGTGGGACATTAGGAATACATTTTTGTACCTGAGTGTACTTTATGTTCTCTAATGTGTTTATGATAAAATCGTTTTGTAAAATATCGTGTTCTCTAGGGTTATAAAATATCTATTAAATTATAAATACCAAAGCAACCTTTGTAATAAATATCTCATCTAGATGATGAGATATTTATTACAAAGGTTGCACACATACCATAAAGCCAGTTTTAAAGTCAAGTAAGAAAATCAAAACAACTGTATATAACAGTCATAGATAGATTATGGATAGATAGTATAATTTTCATACAGTGTATTCTTTTGTTTATATGTCTTGTATTTATTCTCAGGTACATTACAGATACGGAAATTATTCCGATGCCTTGACAATTTAAGTAGCTCTGACTTAGCCACTTTAAGTTATTACTTTGTTGATGTTTCGGTTAAGCCTAAGAAATGTCGTCTTGTTGAATATTAATTAGATACTTACCTACCTACTTTTTTAAAACGATGTAATAAAACTTCTTAAGCAGTAAGTTAACGAAGTCGGAGAAGGTTATTTTAACCAATTTAAAAAATGAGCAGGACTCAATTCGGCTGATTTTTTTTTAAGTTACCTCTAGAACTTTTGTCTGGGTGAGTTCTGACAATGGATTCTATTAGAAAACCATAAAATAGAAGTCGGTTTATAGTTTGTTTAAAACAAACCCCATTATCATGTGCTCGATTCGTCTCTAAAAATACTAACTAAAGAATTGAAAGTGTCTTAAATGGGCTCTAGTGATATTTTTGGATCTTTTATAAAAAAGAACCCATCCGGCTCTGCCAGAGCAGTTCTTCTAGACGGAATAAGACAGTCACAGGATCGATTGGTTTTTTTGTAAAGTGCCCAGTTTTTGCTAGGTAACTTTATCTAGCTATAACTATATCTGAGAATCAGAATGATAATTTCCCAAAAAATAGGGATAGATTCTTAATACCACCATTTTACTGTAGATACATCGGTTGAGTTGAGACCCTTACTGCTCTATCCAAAATATCCACCCTATACCTATGTATAAGAAACTTCATAAGTTCATACCGTATAAACTTCATACCGTATGAATAAAAATTCAAATTCAAAAATGCTTTATCTCCATAAATACAACAAATGTACCTACACTTAGAAAAGGTCAAATCATATAAAAAAAATACACTGACACGGAAATAAAATGGTATTTTTGATATCGGTCGCTTTTGTCCTCTAGATAATCTGATATTTTATTTATTATTTTTTATAGTAAGCCTTTTTGTATTGTAAAGTTTTGACAGTTTGTTTGAATTTATTTACTGATAATTTTTGCAGCTCAGTAGGGGTTTTGTTGTAGAAGCGTGTACATTGCCCTTTAAAAGATACATTAGTTTTATGAAGCCTAGTTGTGGGTACAGTGGGTTTATGTTTATTTCTAGTAGGTATTTAAATTATGTATATCGCAATTTTTTGGGAAACTATTGATATTTTTATGAGTTTACAACAAGAACCTTTATTACCTACACAGGAAAGGCCTCAGCAGGCATCAGGTTGAATAATCACCTACCAGATTCACCCTACCGCTCTGACCGCAGCTTTCAAATGTAGGGAACCCCATTCAGTGCCATTATTCACAGGGCACAGGAACGTGCCCTTTGAGGCCTTGTGGGAAGCATCATTCAACAACCTTCATTACATTTTCAGTCGTAGTGGTGCACATGCGAGTAACACTAGATTGGCTTACTTTGGAGCTGGATGATGCAGCGTGATTTTAAAGTGACCCAATATTATTAAGCTGTCAATAGACTGTACCATACGCTGCGTAACATACCCTCTCCGCTGGCAAGGCGACACGGATGTGCTTTTGGTTTTTTTTTCTCAAAATCGGTCAAAAGTTTGCATAATCTGTACACGCACCGGATGGCAAGTATGTCGATTGCATAGAGGAAATAAATGTTGCCAGTCTACAAAAATAACCCATAGAGGCACAGAGGAACTTTAGTAAACCAAAAATTAAAGTAACGATTCAACGTTACTTTAATTTTTGGTTTACTAAAGTGGTCGTGGCAGGAAATTTTTAGTAGTCCGGTGTACATAACACAAGCTTGGATTACTAGAGTTTGATGTTGTAGTGTAATTTTAATGGAACTTAATATCATTTAGCTGTAAACAGGCTGTACACAAGCTGCTTAACGTACGCGACGAAATGTAGGCAATGTTGATTATCGTGGCAGCAAAATTTCAGTCGTCTGGTGCACAAGCTTGGAATACTTTAGATTAGAATAGAATAGAATAAAATTATTTATTTAAGTCAGAAAACAATGTTACATTTGAGTAAGTAGTGTCTTATAGCCTATGTTAGGTTTATCTAGTTTAGACATAGAATTATTTATTTAGGTAAGCAAACAATGTTACATTTGAGTAAGTAGTGTCTTATTTGACTGAGAGTTTTCATCTGGCTCATTAAAAGGTAAATCATATTTTAAAGAGTTAGATGATGTGGCGTAATTTTAATGTGACCTAATATCATAAAGCTGGAAACATGCCTGCCTACCCTGAACAACGTACGCGTCGAAATGTAGGAAACGTGCGTCGGATGCCGTGTCCGATGTCCCTTAGTGTCCTTCAGTATCTTTACCGGTGTAACTAAAGGAAAAGGTCTTATGAGACTATCCGTACTATCCGTATCAGATAAAATTTCCTCCCGGATTTCAAAAATATTACTGCTTAAATAGCCCTCAGCAGGGGTATTTTAATTCATTTGATTCGATTCATAGAAAACGTCAGATTCGACGGAACTTTAGAAAGCTCTTTTGATTTGTCAAAAGTTTCCGATATCGAATCCGACGGCCTTTCCGACGAATTAAAATACCCCTGCTGATCTCATAATGCGTCGTGTATGTTGCGTGGCGTAGGTGCAAATTTGTTTATATCTTTAGACGTACAAAATAAGCATATAGAGAAGTCATGATAGATTACTATCTATCAAGCTTTTATACAGTAAGTTTTATAAAGAAAGAACTGAATTAGAGACATTTACACCTTATTTCTTAATGGATAGTGATTACTATCACTATCCAATAAGAAATAAGGTGTTTTATTTACTTAATTACACATTATTTCTCCAATATCCAATAAGAAATAAGGTGTTTTATTTACTTAATTACACCTTATTTCTTATTGGATAGTGATTACTATAACTATCCAATCCAATAAGAAATAAGGTGTAATTGACTCTAATTCAGTTCTTTCTTTTATCCACTATCGGAAGAAGTGAAAAAGAAACCAATCTTTGCATATCTAAGTCTAAATATATAGCGACTTAAGAGTGGTATAATCTTTATTTGACAGCTTGACTCCACCGTCTGTTGGGCTTGTAGTCGGTGTATACTCGTAACAGCCCTAAGCTGTGAAACCCTTTTAGATGTGTCAAAATACAGCTGTGAATTTTTATTGCTGCGGTTTCACCCGCCATCTATGCTATGCTAAAGACAACGTATGATCAAAACCACAATCCATTAGCGATTTTAAACGCCCCCGGTGTTTACCGGCCATCGTGTATAGAGTGCCATCGTGTACAGAGTTGGGTATATGCACAGTATGCACAGAATACCTACTTATAGGTGCTGTGTTGAACTTAGGTGAAACGGCTTTTTAGCATACTAGACAAACATAGTAGGGAAATCGACGTAACTTTACATATTGTGACGAAGGTAGAGAAAAACCATTCTTAAAATGAACGCGTCTTCACAGATTTATATAATTTATTACTCTTTAACGAGAGGTGTTGAAATATAACTTTAAAAAAATCTGTTTGCTTAGTAGTATACTACCAAGACCAACAAGAAAAAGTCTGTTTTTTGCTCACTAAAAGAGAAATAAACTGGTATAACTCTGTGGAGACGTGTTAATTTTAAGAATGGTTTATCTCTACTAAGGTGTAAGCAACAGAGCTAGTGTCTCAGAGATTTTTGATTTCTACGTCACTCGACCTCGTAGTTAGCACATTCCTGTACTGAGAGAGGGATACGGGTTCAAAGCCCGTCGAAGTAATTTTTTTTTGGCAAGACTTCGTTTCTTCTTGTTATTTTAATGTTACTTTACTACCGCTATACAGGATAGGATGTGTGGTACAACGTTTGCCAAATGAAAACTGGGGGTAGGTGAATCCAAATGCAATAGCTTGGCGTGTTTTATAACCCTTAAAATGTACCCTATTTGTAGCCTATTTTAAAGATTTTTTTGAGTTTTAAGTAATGATAATGAATAAACTGAATTGACAGTGAATTAATAACTTTATTCGCGTAAAGCTCGAGCGGGCTCGCTCGCTATTGTATTCAATTTGAAGTCATTGCCTGGCCGAGAAGATGGTAGCCCTCTGATTTTACCTCTTGTTTGAATTTTAGGAATAGGATTGACAAAAGATAAAAATATTTGTCCAATATCATCTGATAATTTAACTGACGGATTATAATAATATTTTTTTTACCCAGAACACGGCGAGTGTTCTGGGTTTAAAGCGGAAATTTAAAGTGCCTAAGATTATTGAACTTAACATTTACAAAATAATGTACAGAGCTTTAAGAACGACTTTATATGTCTTTTTCAGTCTACGTGAATGGTTAACAAGGCATTTGTATATAATGGGTGATAATGATCGAAACACGTCGTAATGTTAAAGCCGATTTGAAATAGACAGACACCTCTAGTTTTTGTCACAATGATTAATGAAAGTTAAACAAGCTATCACTCCATACAAACAGGTTTATTTATGAAATAGGTATTTGGGGTTCTACTCAGGGGTTGTCAGCGACAGCCAGTAATTAATTACGGTACGCCCTCCGTCTACTCGATTGGAGCCAACTAAGCGTGGCTTGCTCTTCGATGTTTCGCAGTTCGACTCGACTTCTGTTCTAGATTTTTTCTCATACGTCCATGTCAAAAGTAGTAATGTATCTTATAAAGGGCAATGTATACGCTTCTTCAACAAACCTCCTTGTTAATTTCCTCTTAGAAATTATCAGTAAATAAATTCAAACGAAACCTTTCTGTACAGAAAGGCTTACCTACTACAAAATATCAGTATATCTCTAAAAACTTCGGACTGGTTTTGCTCAAATCAATAATCACTTTATTTCTACGTCAGTGTTTATTTATATAATATGACCTTTATGTTGTTACTTATTGTATTTATGGAAATAAAGAGTTTTAGATTTGATTTTATTTGTCTGAAAAGCAGCGCTTTTTTGCGCAAATGTTTAAAGCTGCTTAGTGCTGCCACCTTTTGAAACTTTTCGGGTTATAAGGTTAGGAGGTATCTAAATTAAATGTAAAAATATTCTTCCTTTCACTTATCTTAGTGCACATCAAGAAACCTATGTTTGTTAGGTACCTCAGAACTTTTGACTGGTTGGTCCGATTATCATGATTCTTTTTTTTCTATGAAAACTGGTGCTCCCGTGTGGTCACATTATAATTTGGTCCAGTTCTGACAATGGGATCCATGAAAAACTATAAATATGAAGTCAGTAAACAAAATTAATTATTATTGTATTGTTTTATAAATCCACTTGCATCTCTATAACGTAGGTCGAACGAAAGTAATAAAATCTTGTTTTTGCAATTAGTTTTTCAAGTACGTTTGTTAGGTACTTACCGCATTCGAACCGCATTAAAAGTGCCTTATCAATGTGGTGAGTAGAAATGCACACCAGTTTCTGGCCGCGAATTTGCACACGTGTTTCTTGGTTAAAACGGAACCTTTAACATAACTAAAAATTTCAGCCCGTTACAATTACTAAGTAGTTAGTAAGATCCATCCATACATCCTAATTTCAGGGTGTTCTTGTTTTGTTCCCCCTTGACAAAATCCCTCATAAACGGATAAGTTATTGAGTTTGTTTTTAAAAACTATAAACCGTCTTCATTTATATGGTTTTCTCATGGATGGCAAGGTCAGAACTGGAGCAAATTGAATTGGGACCACACGAGAAGCACCAGCTTTCAAATAAAAAAGAATCATCAAAATAGGATCATCTAGTCAAAAGTTCTGAGGTAACAAAAAAAACATCGAATTGAGAACCTCCTTCTTTTCTTGAAGTCGGTTGCGTAGAGATCCTTCCATCCATACATCTTAACTTCAGGGTGTTCTAGTTTTCGCCCTTGACAAAATCCCTCGATCCCTAAAACGAAAAAATAAAATAAAAATAATTGTCTCAAGTATTTCCCCTTGTGCATGTAAGTCATGGTAGGTGTACATAAGTAGGTGCAAAAATAATCTATGTATTCGATTTCCTAACGTAAAGCTAAAGAAGCATTAAAAAAAAATAGATACTTTTAATCGTTAAAAAGTAAAAATCTAAATAATGCATAACTTATACCCTTATACAACTTTTTTCACGACTTTTCTCATGGCTTCGGATTTGGCCCTCTACCTAAAAAAGCGACCCTATATATGAATTACACTATAGGATATATTGAGTATACAGGTAAAATATTGGCTTTGACGCAATACGTAGACTAATGTAAATTGAAAGCTTCTCACGAATGTTGGAAGATCAACCGGTTTGTCCACATGTGTATAGGCTGCATAGTTGTTTAAGAACTTGGGGTCATTATGGGTGGCACAGCTTAAAGCAACTAAACTGGTTGGCTGTAGTGATAGGATATTGCGATTTATGTGAGTCATCTGTAAATTTAGAAACGGATTCATAACTTAATTCATTACGAGTGTTAATATAAGTATACATTTTTGATCGACTTCTTGTACACGAATAAAGCTTTGATTTTAAATAGGTTACAACCCAGCAGACATCACTATGGCAAGAGAGTATATTCACGTTGAAATGGTAAACTTATTTTCTTATTCCCTCAAATTCGATGCCTAGAACCTACCAGGAGCGCATAAAGTTATAAGAGTGCATTCGAATCCCGCAATTCGAAGTAGATACGCGCCTCAAGCGAGTCGTACGTAATGCGCCCGATAATGTATTCAGATCGCATTTATTCGCATAGCATAGGAACCACTGAAACAAGGTTTTAGAGGAGGTTCCCCCTTGGGCTAGATTTTAAAACGCCTTTGTTGTGGGTGAAATCTTGAAGGAAATGCGAAAGGATGCAAGATAATGTCGACTTTGAATTTAAAATCTGTTGTTTAGCGTATTGTCTGCCTAGCAGTTCGTAGAGTTCCGATATCTCAATTTGCTATACCTAAATCGACCTTAATGTTCAGCAAACTACCTACATGCCTGTGGAAAACTCCCTGGCTTATAGCCCTGGGGATAGTTTTCCCTGTAATGTGGCCAATATGTCTCAATGAACGCACCAGATGCAACCCAACAGATTAGAATATACAGCGTTAACCTATCGTACGTTATTGCCTCCTGCCTGTAATAGCTTGGGAATCGGGTTATAGACTGGATTGGGTTGGTGTAATATCACAGGTGTACGCTTTTAGCATACTCTCTGTAACCATAGGTATTAATATTACAAGTACGATGTGACCTCCATAAACCGAGAATAATAGTTTTGCGGTAAAAAACTTAAAGCAAGTGAGCACTTTGCGTCGATCGCCTCAAGAACCGAACCTGGTAAAGCTTTTAAAGTTTAGCCATTTTTCTATTGTGGTTGACATCTCGCGTTCAAGATTTTTCGATTTTTCTGTTAGAATGCATGTCTTGGCTGCGGCCAGCTGGACTGAAAACTTTTTGTATAAATTGGGCACTTCAGAAAAGTGGAAAACGCGACAATATTCTCCAAGTTTTCATAACTGCTGCTGCACTAGAAGGAAACTTTTGTGGAACTTGTTGGTTTGCCTTCTTACCGGCACGACGACTCGTAAAGAAATTATGGCTTCTTACACCAGAGATCGACAGTATTGTAGGACTAAAAAGAAACCTACCTTAAAACGAACACGATGTGTCTGATTCGTTTTCGTGCAAACGCTAAACTTATGCTAGCGTTATATTAAGAGTTGGTTTTGGACGACAACAAAAATAAAACTTCGATTTTCTTTTTTAGAGGATGTCATAGTCTAGTCGACGACGACGTGACGATATCTCTGCTTTCTGTTGCTTGTTATTTGCCTGCTATTCAGACATTATTCATGAGCTTGATACAGTAGCGACACATGTCTGGTCTTTTTCGTTTGTCGCCGATCCAGATCAAAATCAGCATTATATTGGCTCTGAAAGCTTTAACTACACTAAACGGAAAACATTTCAAATTAGCTCGTATTTAAACGCGCATTGCCGGTCTAGTAGCTTAACCGAAGCACTAATGATGATTGCGAAATTTGCGAATGTACCCTAGAAATGTATTTTCCATTGTCGGAACATAGGAATATTCAGTGGAATTCTAGCAAAATCGGATTAAATATAAGGTAAGATAGGAGTGTGTGAATAGTGTCAGTTGTTTGCATAGGATCGATGGGCTCTTACGATTATCCTTATCTCTAATTAGCAAGCTCTTAACATAATCCTTCCTCTTGTCAATGTTTACCTTCATACTCGCTCATCGGATTCTAAGGGAGGTGGGGACAGTAGCTCCAGTTTGGTGACGTGGTTTCTAAATTTGGCTTGTCATCAATATGTTTTGACAGGTGGGGCGGGGGGACGCAACCCTTGAAATCCTGGGATTTAGTAACCGCTTACGTGATTCTGTCATCCGCGTATGTTGCGGTGAAGGATGTGGTTTGAAACTTGCTATCTGAATGTATGTGTTATTCTTGAATTTCGCTTCATCTGGAAGTCATCCATTCAGGCTTTGTACTTCTATAGAACTAGCTGCTGACCGTGGCTTCGCTTGAGACATTTAAATAGCTATATCCACCATATACTGCCATATTATATACCATTTAGCTACCTCCCTGTCAAATTTCATTAATATCCGTTCAGCCGTTTCGGCTTCAAAGGCAACAGACAAAGCTACTTTCATATTTGTATTTTTGTCAAAAATTTAAAAAGTGCGTGATCCGAGTTGTTTTTGACTCGATCAAGTGTTCTATTTTATCAATAATAATTAAGCTAAAAGCGCGTGGTTCATTTATTTTGATTCGATCAAGGGTTATTCATAACATAGAAAAGGCTAAGCAAGATGAAATAGTTTTCTAAGTAAATAAAATTTAACTTACTCGTGGTACCGTAAAAAAATATTCAAGATCGCGCAGCTAATTATGAGACCTTATTCCGGTTATAATGTTTCAATTTGTTATTTTAAAAACTGTGGTCGGTAAAAAGCATTTCAGTTAAACAGGACGTTATCGCATTCGACTAAAACTATTATGTTAATGGGTTATTTGCTTGCATGTTTGTTGCAATAATAAAATTAACTACAATCAAATTCCGAACAGCAAAGGATTAGAAATAGGAACCGATTTACTGTTTAGTTAAAGAACAACCTAAAATTGCGATCAGTAGATTGTTTGCAACAGTATGTTAAAATCCTATAATTTCTATAATTACTGGTTTGTTATTTTTTTGTCCCGAGGCGGGAATAAAACCCGCAACCTCCAGCGTCGTAGGCGGACCTTTGCCTACCGCGCCACAGAGTTCGTCAAATACTATAATAATTTGTGTCTATTACTTGATTGTTATTTTTTTGTTACTAAGCCTTTGCTTTACAAAAAAATGGTCAAATACTCCTTTGTACTTTTGGCCCTTTATCAACATCCTTATTCCTAAAGACCATGATATAAACATGGTCTTTAGGAATATTATAAATTTCATTTTTCAAACAAACAGTCTTGGACTGTGGAAGAAAAGATACAGTACCTACAGTACTCACTGTCTTTGTCATGTCAACTATCAAAATTATAGAACATGCAAAAAGCAAATTATTTCTTGGCGCATTAATTTGCAAAGGTGCTTAAACAATAAAACATTGCACGTTCAGATAAAAAGTTAAATTTCGGTATGCTTTCAGTTATCAGACCTTCCATAATTTATTACATCACGATTAAAAGCATCAGGGAAGTTTATTTAAAAGCCAAATTGCCTGCAAACGGCAATGAAAGTTATCTAAAATCAGACGACGACGTAAAGCGTTTAGAGCCGAAGTTTTAGAAAGCTTCCTAAATGCTTCATAATTAACCTACATCAAGAAACCATCTGAAAATTTAGCTTGGAACAAAACTTATTATGTTGATGGTGTCGATTGATGCTATATACTAACACCTCCATGGCCCAAGACGCGAAGGTCTTTCTTCAGCCGCCGGGTGAAGTGGTGCGACGCGCGGCGGCGTACCCCTGCTTGCACCACCAGTTCTGGGCAGTGAATGTGATATCGCATTCACTGCCCAGTCTCGTCAGATGCGACCTGCAGGGTGGCTTTTTTCATACAAATTTCTATAAACCTAAATACTTTCTCATCGAATTAATAAAAAGTAACCTAACTATCAATTTCCTTTATACTAATCATTCTATTTGAGGGTGTAATAAGCCGTCCAAAGTTATAATTGGGAATAAGCGATCCCGTTCGCGCCTCCCCGCCAGACGTAAATTAGTTACGAACTACTAAACTGATACTTCGGCACACGTAAACGTTCCGCTTAGCGGTAACCCGCCATTGACTATTGGCGTCTTTCTTTTTCATTTGGGTTGAGGTTATTAAGATTGAGATACAGCTTTTTGTATAAAACTTTTAAATTCATCATGGTTATTAATACTAAAGTTATTTACAACGGGATATTAACCATGTTTTGAGTTGTGAGCTTTCCAATATTTCGGCACAGTTTCATGCGCCATGATCATGGAATAACTAAGTAATATGTTATGTTATTCCGTGATCACGGCGTATGAAACTGTGCCGAAATACAAACATGACATATCAGGTATTCCGTGATCATGGCGCATGAAACTGATATTGGAAAGCTCAAAACTTAAATCATGGTAAATATCCCGTTGTAAATAACTTTAGCTTTTTGTATTACCATGACAATATACAAGGTTATTGGTAATTCACTGACATTGCGGTTCTCCACCCATCATCACGAAATTAAACATTGGTCTATTGATATTGACTTATTTTTAGAGTGCGGAGTAATTAGTAATTTGTGAATTGCGATGCGATAACTTACCGCGGCGCGGTTTAGCTAAGAATGCGGATTTGCTAATGCCTTTCCTAGCTCTTTCTTAATCGAGAATGTTTTATGTTAAAGCTGTGTGAGCTATTGATACCCTTTCCAATGATGATGCCCTCCTAGCTGATTTTCGGTCACGGCGGCCACTGGCCAGTCGCAACGAAGATTGGCCAGGAGCGGACATATTATATATAGTGCGGTATAACACAGGTGCGGTGCACTCTCTATTCTCTAGCTCTCATAATCTGATAACACCGATAAATTCATGATATTCACGCGAATACATGTCAAGTCTTACGATTCGTCAATTATCAAAAAATAAAAAACCAAGACATCATCGTTCAGCCCAAGAATGGATTTGTATGCAAATCCAGAGTTCATCGTTTGAACATCCGCTGATGTCTCAAGCCCACGTGCCCAGACAGGCCAGATGTATTCTGGCGTATTATATATTATTCATTCGGAGGGTGCTATATAGTGTCAGTGTAACCATGGAGCGTATCGGTTAACGTCCTATTGTTGGCCTCACGTTGTAATTGCGCATGACCTTCGACTAGGTGCTTTGAGTTTTAAATCTACGCAGGTATTTGTAATATCGTAGTTTTTGTAGGAAGTAACTAAGTTTTATGCTTTGTTCTTATCATCATTACACTAATACGGTGTTATTGGTAATTCACTGACACTCCGTGAACTGTTAGTTTTGGTGGTACAGTGCGTTTACCCTATATTTTAAACGCGAAACTTTTGATGGATTTATTTTTGTTCCTTCTTTGCGTCAAAACTACTAAACGGCTTGGGCTGAAATGTGGCGTACCTAGGTTAAGAATTTTGTATCCCATGAATCAGTTCCCATAAGATATAAATACCTTATTCATAAACGTTTCATAAGCAACGCGTGCGAAGACGTTGACAGAAACTAGTATACAATCGTTCTTAGTGCTCGATTACAGTCAATTGTCGTTTTTGTCTGGTTTCAAGAAGAGACACAATTTCGAACCAATCCGATGGATCAGTCTGTCTCTTAGATGCGTTCGAATCAGAGAGAGATTTCAAATATCTGTTTCAAAAGTTCATCAAGCTTAGATTTCTTATTAAAATTTTGTGTACGAAATTGTAATTTGTCCGGTATAGAAGGGGTCCTCGTTTGGAAATGCCAACACAAACAGAGAGTTGAAACAGCGCGATTTTAATCAAACCCTTTGCAACAGAAAAACAGGTCAACATTTTTTATATCTGTGAGTTCTGTTCTGTGACATTGTTTGATCTCTTTACAGAAACGGTAAGTATGTAACCGCCTAAAATTAGAATACATTTCGTACGGAATCAGATATCACAGATTTCTGTGATAACTAGTGCCAGCCGCGAAAAAAAAATTGGAAGACATCCAACAATCGATTACATTTACTCCACCACCGTTAACAGGAAATGATCATATATCTCTGCATTCGGATCTGAGTTTATTTTAGATTCTTAAAAATATTTTTACATTTTAATTTGTTTAATCTTTGGAGCAGTTTAAAAGATGGATGTTACTACCTAGCCATTTTAGTTAATCGCGTTTACGTCCTGGAGAGTAATTCTGGTAAAATATGTACTCGATAAATATCGAGTGATTGCTTCATAGCAAACCTGCGTGCGTAGGTCTTATATGTAAATATACCTGTGCTAGGATGTCCTGCTCATACTACGTTTCACTATCACTTGATAAAATATCGAGTGATACGCAGAATTGGCCTACTGATCTGTTATCTCCCACAAATTTCTCAGGTTATCAAACTTATCATCCGATGTTCTGGATAATTTATCGCTGGCGCAGCTGTCAACATGTCAATGATAAGTGTCAGGCGAATTATATCGCTCTATCACGGCTCTATCAATACTCTTGATGTACCTATATATGTTGTAATATACTGTAATATATTCTTGATGTCAATACCGAAATATAAGATTAAATTATCAACATTCTACTAAAACCAATGAAAACACTGGTCTAACAAGCGTTTAACTAAACAGTAATCATACAGGAGTTAAATTCTTATGTCTAAGCCGTGTCTAACTGTAAACCGCCGTAAAACGCAGTTTTGTTGTAATGCATTTGTTAAACACGCGCTCAACAGATGTCTACTGATGTTTCCAATGTTTTCGTTTAAATTTCTGAGTACAAGCTTTTATAAAGGTAAAGCTATCTTAAAATATTACAAACGTCTGATGAAAGTACATCTACGACGAGACGTCTTATTTCCATTTACAGTGACTTTTACAATTATGAGTCTGGCTAGTCATCTGAAAATAATGAAGTTTTAAACAAGGTTTCTTTCATTTCAGAGACGTTCATTCCCCCAAATGAACGCCAAAAACAGTCTTAGGCCCGTATTATGAAATCTTGCTCAGTCATAGAGCTATGCTTGAGTGACGCTTATGCCATAGAAAAGCGTTGCTCAAGCATAGATCGATGACTGAGTTATCTTTTATAATACGGGCCTTAGACTGTCATAAAGCCTACAAAGGTATTTAACATCATAAACCAAAATCATGTGATTCATTTTTAACGGCACAGAATATCCAAGCAAATTTTCTCCAACATTACCTAGAGATTTAAAATAATGGATTGAGCTTCGATTTCATTCATCTCCTAAGTGTCTTTTTGCCTTCAGCCATCGGAAAATGAGGAGAGAGCCTCAGGGAGAGCCGACATTCTCTTTCCCCACAACAGACTATGTCTAACTCAAGCTAGAGCTAATATTTACTGGAAAAATACGCTAAAGGTATAACATAACATTTCGGTTTGGCTTGATCGACATATCATACTTCCTACTAATATTTCAAATGCGATAGTTTGTGTGAATTTTTGTTAACACGCATCTCAGTAAGTCAATTTTAGAGTAACACATAGACTCATTTAATTTGCTTCTGAGTCTCTAAGCCTAAGGGGTTAGAAGAGGTGGTAAAGTATCGATGGAAAATTATTATTCCTTGATTCGATTCACTCAAAACTCGGTATAAGTAATCTATGATACTATCTATAGGTACTAATATAATAAAGAGGAAAGATTCGTTTGTTTTTTTTAATGGAATAGGCTCCGAAACATTAGTTTCGGAGCCTATTCCATTAAAAAAATATAAATCTAAAACGTTTGCCTCATTAAAAAGCTTTCTTTTCAGGGAGTGACATAGATATTTTATCCCGGAATTCCCACGGGGACGGCAACTACGCAGGTGAAACCGCGAGTCGCTTCTAGAAAATTATAAAGTAAATAATTAGTTATGTATTTTTTTATTTTAAATACCCTGGTGTGCAAATAATTTCTGAAATTTGTATGGTTTCCATAAGTATAGGCGTAGCCGCAGGGCGCAGCTAGTATATACCTAATACTTTTCGTTCTTTCTTTGCAACATTCATTGAATTGAAAATGGATTGTGTGGCAAACAATGGATGACTGTGGCCTTGTTAATGATTCTGAATGCTCTAGCGTGGGACTAGAATGAGTCGTTTCAAGCCGCAAGTATTTCGCACTGCATTTTGTTTATTTGTCTCCGTTCCTCATAAGATCGAATAGATCTTACCCTCTCTCTCTATGGGTTCAGGTTACGACCCATGATGTACAAATCGATTGTAGAATCGATTGTATTGGATGCACCCGTTAGTGGTACGGTTAGAAGCCGCGGTTAAACCTGTATTCCCATGTTCTAAATGCCTTATCTGAATATCTTCTAAATTCAATATTTGTATTGTGTTTTAGCTGCAGTCAATGCCAATATTTGATTCGGTTCAATGTTCTACGGTACGTTTACTTTGGCAAGAATGTTAGGTTATTACGAAAACTCCGACTTCACTTTGTGATGTTAATTTTCCAGATCTTTACAAAAATAAAACAAACTTATAAAACGAATTAAGCAAGTACTTCAATATAATATGAGATTAGAAATATTCCATCCGCCAATGATACCTTTGAGATTAAGTACCTATATGAATATAAATAAATAACAATAATTCTGCCAATAAGATGCTGAAGGCTTGCGTCCAGCAGTGGACTAATCTAGGCTTGTAGCTTGCATCGAATGTCGCAACATATCCAAGCAAAGAAAAAAATAACGATAATTCGAATACCGAGACGTTTGTTTTTATCCGAAATCTTTTGTCCATTGAACAGCGACAAGGCCGTCTTGTTTGTCATCAGACAAGTACCCAGTAAACTGTCTGATGCGGTGATGTCATGGGTTGAACGAGGATCTGCGAAGGTTAACAGCTTATATCTCGATAATCAGACGTTTAAATCACAGTCGGATGTAAATTACATCACGATTTATTATGTGCCCTTAAAGACTATAATCATTGTCTTCTCAGTTATTAAAACAGTGTATCTGTGTATACCAACCCTGTATATGAAAAACTACTTATGCTAACAACTATTTGAATGGCGTGATCAGATGAAACTTTGTGCATCGATTTTTCCGTTATTCATGGACCGATTTGGATGATTTTTTTGCATTTGTGTACAGTAAAGGATGATCCCACCGTGGTAGCCCCATAAAAAAATATTCCCAAGGAATAGGTATAAAACGCAAAACTAGCAGTTTAAAACGATTCGAATACTAATTATTTTCTATACGGCTTAGTTCGTAGTCAGCTAACTTCCTCATGGTTTATGCGAAGCTAGGAGGTCGTTAAGGGTTAACCACGGTCCTTTATTTCAAGTTAACCTTTTAAGTATCAATGTCGTAAGCACTGAGTTTAAGATTCACTTTATCGTCTTCACTATCGAAGTATCGACCTTCGCTTTTGATGGTAGCTCAAGACAAGAGATTGTTCTGTGTTGCAATACGCAAAAGATCACAGATAAGTCGGAGAACGGATGCTGTGTTGATTCCGATTGTCTGATCAGATCATAGATATTATTTTGCACTACACAATCTATATTATCTCTGGTAATGGGTCTCTCAGACTAAAGGGTCTGGCAGTTTGACGCGGCCTGCGGTGGCGGTCAGTACAATTTGACAACACATTTTTGTCAAATTGCACTGAGCACCACGGCAGGCCGCGTCAGTCTTCCGGACCCTACACGGCCTGTGGTGGCGGTCAGTGCAATTTGACAAGACGTTTTCGTCAAATTGTACTGGTCGAGATATAAATTGTGTAGTGCTAAATATTACCCTACTTATCTTCTGAGGTATTTTTCACTAGTTTCGCATTCCAGGCCTAATACTACCTGCAAATTTCACCCCGATCGGTTTGGCGTAAAGAGGTAACAAACATTCATCCATACATCTATATTATCATCCAAACTTTCACATTTTAATATTAGTGTGATGTGATTTTAGTACTCTAGTACGGAACTCAAAACAACCGTAAAATAACTATCAAAATGAATCAACGTGAGTAAAAAAAACTTATTTACGCACTTACTTAATTAAATCTTTTTACTATTTGTTTTATGCCTATTAAATAATCAATACTTCCACCATGTTTAAGATGTTAAAATACTTAGTATGTCTCAAGATCCCGACAATAATTCGTGTCCTCCCACTCAGTTGTTTCGAAGAAAATACCCCCGTAAATTGAACTTGAGCTACAATTATTCAATTAAGGCGAATTAGGTAAATAAAAATAGGAACGAAAATACCTTAGTCTACTATGGTCAAATAGAATCTAAGTAGGTATCTAATGGTAACATCGATAACAAAGAACAAATAAAATGAGGAAGTGGGAAGAATGTGAAATGATGAAATATTTTATAACCTTGTATGCTTCCACTCCACGCTTCTTTCTGTGGGGTCGGCCGCGTGCGTGTGACAGATGACAGTACAATCTCATGACACTGACAGATACCAATGTAATAATTCAGTATCACCTTTATAATAATTTAACTTTTCTCTAAATTCCTATTTTTTTTATTAATTCAATCTGCAATGAAGACCTCAACTTGTATTTACTTTGTGTAATAATACTGAATATTAGTATTACGTAGCACGTACATAGTACTTAAACTAGCTTTATTTTACTGCATTGTATTATTATGTTCCTATAGTTATTATTATCCTTGGACACCTACTCGATCGACGATCTATTTTGTTTTTGTTTTGAAATGCTCTCTTTTTCGTGTTCGTGATATCACTAATTTCAGGATCAAACTGAAAACCAGCGCTGATCCGCGCACACGAGTGGTTCAGCACAGAGCTGAGTTTGACCCTTTTTGGCCAACAGGGGCAGCACAGTCCCCAAATTAACATCTGTATGCACCCTACTGATCTATTTTGTTTTTGTTTTGAAATGCTCTCTTTTTCGTGTTCGTGATATCACTAATTTCAGGATCAAACTGAAAACCAGCGCTGATCCGCGCACACGAGTGGTTCAGCACAGAGCTGAGTTTGACCCTTTTTGGCCAACAGGGGCAGCACAGTCGCCAAATTAACATCTGTATGCACCTATCTATGTATAGCTAGTATAGTATTATATTATCTGTGGTATAGCCTACCGTAATTATAGCTATTGTACCTATGTAGTCACCTGTTTTGGCCAAATAAATGTATCTTTATCTTTATCTTTAAATGGGTATAAAATGTATGGAGTTTTTTTTCTGTAATAAATTATCGTGGTTTTATGTACTATCGTAATGGGAAAATTATGAAATGGAAGAATAGTAAATTACCACCCATTTAAATGAAATGTCACATCTACTTATATGACTATTTAAATGAGGAACAGTATAAGTGTCAGTCAACTCTACCTATACAGGGTGGCCCATTCAAATCGGTCAGTATGGGAAAGTCTGAAACTGTAAGACATACGAAGATTTGTTCTTAGGAACCATGTCACCGATTTTGATAAAAAGAAAAACTGCATTCATACAATTAAAAAAAAGTGTACCCAACTGGGGAATCGAACCCGGTTGTTTTGAAAAAATAAACTTACACTATTTCTATTCAGATATCGTTTGTGTAGGTCTTGCGCAGTAAATATCTCTAAGAAACATAATGTCTAAAATGAATAAAATGCATTTTTTTCACATACTTTAATTTATCATAGTAGGTGTTCAAAGTGACCACCGTCTTTTTCAATACAATATTCAACACGTCTAGGTAACGATCTTACTATTGCATTTTGTATCTTCATGTGGTGAATCTGCGTTAAAGTAGACTCTATGGCTACTTTTAGTTCTTCAACGGTGTTATAGCTATTTTTAAGCTATTGCATAGCTTCTATCGCGGGCCTTGAGCGCGGGGACCGAAACCAGAAATTCCGTAACGAAAAAACCTTGACGTTTGTCTCTTTAGTTCAGCAACTCGCCTCTAGATGGCATTGCAATAGCTTTACCGCGGCAGTCCCCGAGTGCCACACGTCTTTTTTGTACACTTCATCTTTAATGTAACCCCACAAAAAATAATCTAGAGGCGTTAAATCGGGCGACCTCGCCGGCCATTTGATCGGGCCGTTCGTACCAATCCACTTTCGCGGAAAGTTTTCATTTAAAAAGTCTTTTGCTATACGACTATTGTGAGCCGGTGCTCCATCCTGTTGAAAATAAAGTTGTTCTCTTATTTCTACTGCCATTTCTCCTACGGCCTCTAAAAGATCTTCTAAGATTGCAAGGTACTTGAATCTGTCCAAATGTCCATCATAAATTTTAAACATGAGTACCTTATTGTGAAGTAGGCCGACCCAGCAGTTAAATGAGAATCTAACTTGACGGCGGCGTCCTTCGTGCACTCGTAAGGGATTTTCTCGACTCCAATAGTGATGATTCTTACGATTGTACATTCCGTTATTGGAAAATTGAGTTTCATCAGAAAATATTACGTAGTTTAAAAAATGTCTGTCTAGGCCCATTCTCTCTTTTATCCAATTGCAAAATTCAAGTCGTCTGATATCATCTCCTGCATGTAAGGCCTGCACCCAATGTCCATTCTTGTAGCACTTGTATTTGTGTTTCTTTAGGGTTCTTTGAATGTGTGTTCGTGAAATTTCAGGAATATCACGACTTGCATTACGGGTGGAGGCATCTGGTGTTGCTTCAAAATAGGTTAAAATGTTCATTTCCATGTTTTCATCACATTTTCTTGGTTTTACTTTAATTGGCTTTTTAAAACTTCCGTAAGTCTTCAAATTGTGCACAATTTTGATGAATATCTTACGGGTAGGTAAAATACGTGTCGGATATTTGATATGGTACCAATGTAGTGCACGGGAGCAATTTTTATCGTTTTTAAAGTAAGCTTCCAATAAATCAAAGTGCTCAGAATTTGTAAAACGCATTTTCCCAACCACACAGCGAACGACACAAAAATACCGAAGCATTGATTTTAATTTTCAGTTCCCGCCTAAACATTTGACACTCAAGTTTTTTTTTTTTTTTGTATCGCTATTCGGCCAGTCACACCGACACGTTCCATTTTCAAATGAGGTTTAACACGTCTCTGTATCTACAATATCTACATACTTACTTTAAGTGGGCTTTTCAATTGATTGTTAGTGTTTGATTAATAGAAGTAAGCAGTTGCAATAATAGATAATAATATTACTGTAGATAACAAAACTTCCTTAAACGTTTAATGCAATGCCAATGCCACATGATACATAACACGGTGTATGTAACAAGTAGAGAGGTACAAACAACCATAGAGACAATTTTACATGCCTGAACTTGCTGAATATTGTAACGGTGGTCACTTTGAACACCTACTATGATAAATTAAAGTATGTGACAAAAATGCATTTTATTCATTTTAGACATTATGTTTCTTAGAGATATTTACTGCGCAAGACCTACACAAACGATATCTGAATAGAAATAGTGTAAGTTTATTTTTTCAAAACAACCGGGTTCGATTCCCCAGTTGGGTACACTTTTTTTTTAATTATATGAATGCAGTTTTTCTTTTTATCGAAATCGGTGACATGGTTCCTAAGAACAAATTTTCGTATGTCTTACAGTTTCAGACTTTCCCATACTGACCGATTTGAATGGGCCACCCTGTATAGGTATTGCCTAATCTGCTGTAAAATTCCTTTGCTGCAAAAAAGTATAGTAGATTGTACAACGAGCTGGGAAAGTAGCCAATTTCTATCGAGTGTGGCACGAGGCGCCACCTTAAAACACACGAGGTAGGAATCGCACTTTCTTCCAAGTGTTACGTAGTTCTTATAAACACCTTCGAGGAAAATCATAAGTAATCTAAGCAACTTTCTGAGCAGTATAAAATATATTTTATGTTTATGTAGTGTCAAATATGTCCAAATCCATCCATCCATCGAGACTATTTTATTTACTATTTATTTGACTTGTCTAATTGCTTATTTTTAACCGACTTCAAAAAAAGGAGGAGGTTCTCAATTCGTCTGTTTTTTTATGTTTGTTACCTCAGAACTTTTGACTGGGTGGTCCGATTTGCGTGATTATTTTTTTATATGAAAGCTGGTGCTTCCCGTGTGGTCCCTTTTAATTTTGTTTAGTTCGGTCAATGGGATCCATGAAAATTCATGAAAAAACTGTAAAAATTGAAGTCGGTTTAAAGTTCTTTAAAACAAAATTAATTATGTTTATGTAAGTCTAAAGAAATAAACGATTTGACTCTGACTCAGACTCTATACGGCGTCTTAACCTCATACAAAATATACTCTCGAAAAACATGAATAAAATAATGCTGGAAAATTCACACAGCAAACCCGTCCTTTTTACGAAGACGCATACAGTGTAAAATTCCGTAATCTTAGGCGGCTCTATACTGTGATGTCTTCCTAGTCGAATCTTCGGTCACGGCGGCGGCGCGGCCAGTCTCATCGGAGACTAGCCAGGTGCGTAGGACATTATTATAGTGCTCAAGTGTATGCGTTAATACAGGTACACTCTGATAATCAGATGACGGGAGACCGAGTCGACCGGGGAGAGGTCGGGTGAAGTACCAACGGTTTAAAGACTAGAGAAAATTACTCTACCACCACCGGTCAGTTCTTTTATTGTATTACTAGCTTCGCCCCGCGGCTTCGCACGCGCTGTTCCTATGGAAACGTTTAAAGGTGATTTTCATCCCACTGGAACTGATTTATGGGATAAAAAGTAGCCGAAGTAATTCCAGGATAAGATTTACCTGTATGCAAAATTTCAGCATCAGCCCGATCCGTTCAGTAGTTTTGGCGTGAAGAGGTAACAAACATCCATACATCCATCCATACAAACTTTCGCATTTTTAATATTAGTGTGTCCAGCTGCGCCTAACCTACGGGAACTGATTTATGGAATAAAAAGTATGTGCCTATGTGTTATTCCAGGGAATTTAAGCCCGATCCGTTTAGTAGTTTTTGCGTGAAAGAGCAACAAACATACATATGTAACATTTTACTATAAAAACTTTCGTAGTTTGACGAATTCATTATGAATGTAAGCGGGTTAACTACGAACCTTGTTTGTGTTGGAAGAACACCAACGTTTCATCCCTTAAGTGCTCGAAGGGATGCGGAACGCGCGTAAGAGATTTTCGACCTATAAGTACCTAGTCGAATTATATAATTTTGATAGGATTAAGGAATTACCTACCTTACAATGCATCCTAACATTTTGGGAATTGTAAATAATGAA
The DNA here is from genome assembly GCA_955876795.1 of Eupithecia tripunctaria. Taxonomy (NCBI): domain Eukaryota; kingdom Metazoa; phylum Arthropoda; class Insecta; order Lepidoptera; family Geometridae; genus Eupithecia; species Eupithecia tripunctaria. The sequence goes on from OY041604.1 coordinate 12,543,164, forward strand.
ATCGGAAGTCAGAAGTCAATAACTTTATTTCTTTAGACCTAGGTACCGAAAAACTATTATAAAAATAAGAAATAAGGTGTTATTGAGATTCTGTTCACTTCAATCTTTTGTCCACTAGTGGAAGAAGTGAACAAGAAACCACTAGCAATTTTACTTAATCTCTTAGGTGTCTAGTACATGTTATTTTTAGAATAAAACATAAAACAAATAATAATAAATAATAGTGGACAATCCACACAGCATTATCCATTATCTATATAACCACAATTTATACATTATCTATCTCTATGAAGAGACAAACATAAAACATTATAATCTTGACTGACAATTTCAATGTTAAAAAACCAACTAGCAGTAAAACAATAATTAAATTACTTAACTTTGCAACGAGGGGGGAGCTCCGCTCGGTACGACTGCTGCTCGATAACTGTCCCTTAGTCGACCGTTCGACAGCCTTTTATACCAGTGAGTAAACAACACCTGCGCCTCGGGTGATCGTTACGTCATCAGCGGTATTCAACAACAAAATCTAACAAAATGTGGTTTTCTGCTTATAATTTCACTTAAAATTATATAGATAGTATTAACTTCGAATGAATACATTACATTGCAGACAAAACAGTGTAAACAATACAGTTTTATCTGCAAAACAAGGCTAAAATACAACAAAATCTAACAAAATGGGGTTTTCTGCTTATGATTTCACTTAAATTATATAAATAGTATTAACTTCGAATGAATACTTTACTTTGCAGACAAAACAGTGCAAACAATACAGTTTTATCTGCAAAACAATGCTAAAATATAAAACTAAACAAAACAACCAAAGTTAGGTTAATGTTTCACAGTAGGTATTATTACTTTATTTTATTCAGGAGCATATACACAGCTATACATTATATTTGTATCATATACTATCACGGCCATACTGACAAGTACTTTGTTCTCAAAGTACCAACTACAATTGACCCCCAAATTAGCCTGCTGTCCCTGCCCTTGACATACAACACCTATCATCTGCAGCATGAATACCAGTGAAGTATCCCATGACATACAACACCTATCATCTGCAGCATGAATACCAGTGAAGTATCAGGGCAGAAATCGACCAGCAGTACCAACCCATGGATGCACAGTTTTAATTTTAATTCAGTGCCTCGTTTTAAGGATCCTGTCACCCCTGCACATGACATTCAGATAACCATAAAGCAAAGAATCGATCAGTGTCCAACACATTCATGAGTTGGTCTAATATTCAGTGCCTTGACATGAAGACCCTGCCACCACTGCAAATGACATTCAGATCAACATCAGGCAAAGAATAGACCAGTGTCCTAGTCATCCCAGCCCATCTATGTGTATGCTCCTGGCAATTATATCTATGTATATAAACATACCAACTACATTTCAATCTATGAGTTGTCTATGTGTAAATAATTTAATTATCTTTATACAGTAACGAATTAAACATTCTATATAAAATTAGCTTTACACCGTAAAAATGTTTAAATACAATAATGTTATGGTAACAGAACCAATATTTTAATATTATAATATGTATTTTATTTTAACATATTATACTTAACTTTATACAGTAAATGTTTTTATGTAATAATTTTATTGTAACAGAACCAATATCTTAATAATATATTATTTATTTTACTTTGTAACACAATAATCTATTACGGTACTGATCAAAGTGGTTCTTCAAAGTCATTATTCTGTATAAGCCATTCACTTGGCCATCTCAGCAATTTTTTTCTTGAGCTTTTGTTATATTGTGCAAGTTATTTTAACTTCTTATAGCGATCAGCACTATCTCTAAGCTCTAAGCTATGCATTTTTATGGGAACATCACTCATTCTTTTTTTTTTTGTTGTTTACATAGCTAGTTTTTGAAGCGTATCGGGAAGCTCACTACAACAGTATTCTTTATCTTTGTACAGTACTAAAATTTCACAGCATACACACTTACTACCTCATGATCGACGAATAACAAACTAATAAAGCGCCTAATTTTTGTTTCATCTATTTTCTTACTATTTTGTATAACATTAACATTCAAACATATTTGCAGCAAACACAATCATATAATTATTTATTATATTATAACCTTTTTCAAACTTTGATCCCTATATTTATTAATCAATTTATCTGTTGATACAGAGCTCTTTATTGATAAAAATTAAAAGGGACGTGGAGGCAGACCCATATTCTATTCTATTCTAAGCTGTTGCTTAGTTTATCTCCATCAGATTCTAAATAATATATTGGGTGTAATATATTTACTGATTACTGAACCTTTCACTAATCGCTTGGCTAAGCTGACTACATTAGGTAAAGGAAAACTATAACGATAAGATTAAAATATTAAGCTCTCACTAATGTATTGAATTGCCAAAAGAATCTTTTTACATTATTATATTTACTGATTACTGAACCTTCGACTAATCGCTCGGCTAAGCTGACAACATAAAAGGAAAACTATTCCGATAAAAATATTAAATTGTCACTAATGTATTGAATTGACAAAAGATTTTTTTTTTAAGGAGTTTGGTTTTACTACCCTATAATTGAGCATGGTATAAAATGCAATATACCAATTTTTTTTACTATTCAAGATAGACAAAGTCCTAACTGGGCAACATTGACATAGAATCATAAAAGAAGCACCAGCTTCCAAAAATAAAATATAAAAAAACGATCAAAGTCGGATCTCTCAGTCAAAAGTCCTAAGATAACAAACATAAAAAATACAGTCAAATTGACACCTTCCTCCTTTTTTTGAAGTCGGTTAAAAAGTGACGGAATTGATACCACGAGAAAATAAAGGAAGCAAAGGGCGACCACGGAAGCGTATTTAAAAAATAAATCGGACCAAAATGGATGAGACAAGCCAGAGACAGAAAACCATGGAGAGAAATGTGGGAGACTTCTACCAAATACCTGTCTTGCTTATCATATTTGATGTTATAATTTATCAAAAATATTTAAAATACCATAAATTCATGAAACTATGTCATATTATGCGTAATATTTTGTAGTAAAAATAATGCTTTAAATTTTTTTTTTCTATTTTATTCATTTGAAATCCTTGTAAGCACTTTTTTTTTTTTAAACAAACTCTATAAAGTGTTTCTAATTTTGTTAAGTACGTGTTTTATTTTGCTTTAAATTTTGTGTGCTTTATAAAAGTGACAAACTGTGTGTTTATTTACCATTCATTAAGTTTATACCGATTCTGTTATTATTTCACTTTATTTTTTGTTTTCGTTTATTTGACAATGGCCATAAAAGCCACTCTGTTTACATGTGAATTTAATAAAAAAAATGTTTTATACCTGACCTTATTCGTTTTTTTTTTCTCTGTTTAATATGTACCTAATCTTGTACATATCTTTTTTTTAAACTTTTGCTGATGTACATGTCCATAAGATATGACCATACATAACTATTTTTATTTAATAGCGGACCAAGCCAACAGACTTCATTTTCATTGACTAAAAAAGTCACCAAAACAACCAAGCCCCATCTTTAGACTGGTGTCCTCAAACCAACAATCTGAAACTCTTGGTCAATAAACAAAGCACATAATTTAGATCTCAACGTCGTCAAATTTATGAACATGTACCATCCAATGCAATTTATCCATATAACACATAATATATAATTATATGAAATACCAAGATCGATAAAAGTTATACCGGTATAATTCTGTTTTTTTTTTTTTTTTACTAGCATTTGTATTTGGCCATTTTTTTTTTAAGTGAAATTCATAAGAAACTAATAAAAAAAAAAAAATATTGTTGGCACTAATTGAACCAAAGTAGTAAACGATGTCAAAATGATAAACTGCCGGTAGTTAAAAATAAGTTCGCATTGACAATGTGATGTCAACCACTACAATTTCAGAACAATATGAAAACATCGATCGAGCAATACTAGAAGTTGCAAATTTTGTATCGTAATTCTTGTGTTTTTCGTAGGTTTTTATGAATAATTGTAAGCCTACTTATTCCAGAAGTTTCTTATTATGATACAATTCAAGTTTATAGCTACCAATACAAAAATCGTGTAAGACCGTCTTGCGTCACGTTTTTAAGTCGTCGTACCTAGTTTACGAACCCTTCCGATCCTTCGTGACTTCGTCTGAATTTCGTTGATCAGCACCTCAATGTAGTCGCAACAAATAGCAAGTCTGTCGTAGGACCGGGCATTGGTAACATCACGTCCACCATCTCGTCGTGGATTGGAAGCATCAGTCAGAAATCGGCTTGAGCAAGACCTTCGTCCACGAAGGTCTGCTGCGGGATCCAACCTGAAACTTGTAAAAGAGCATAGGTATTAGAACTTTGAAACAGTTCCGGGCTATCCCACTTCTGATAAGAGATTTTAGACCTATAAGTACCTAGTCGAATTATATAATTTTGATAGGATTAAGGAATTACCTACCTTACAATGCATCCTAACATTTTGGGAATTGTAAATAATGAAATCGGAAGTCAGAAGTCAATAACTTTATTTCTTTAGACCTAGGTACCGAAAAACTATTATAAAAATAAGAAATAAGGTGTTATTGAGATTCTGTTCACTTCAATCTTTTGTCCACTAGTGGAAGAAGTGAACAAGAAACCACTAGCAATTTTACTTAATCTCTTAGGTGTCTAGTACATGTTATTTTTAGAATAAAACATAAAACAAATAATAATAAATAATAGTGGACAATCCACACAGCATTATCCATTATCTATATAACCACAATTTATACATTATCTATCTCTATGAAGAGACAAACATAAAACATTATAATCTTGACTGACAATTTCAATGTTAAAAAACCAACTAGCAGTAAAACAATAATTAAATTACTTAACTTTGCAACGAGGGGGGAGCTCCGCTCGGTACGACTGCTGCTCGATAACTGTCCCTTAGTCGACCGTTCGACAGCCTTTTATACCAGTGAGTAAACAACACCTGCGCCTCGGGTGATCGTTACGTCATCAGCGGTATTCAACAACAAAATCTAACAAAATGTGGTTTTCTGCTTATAATTTCACTTAAAATTATATAGATAGTATTAACTTCGAATGAATACATTACATTGCAGACAAAACAGTGTAAACAATACAGTTTTATCTGCAAAACAAGGCTAAAATACAACAAAATCTAACAAAATGGGGTTTTCTGCTTATGATTTCACTTAAATTATATAAATAGTATTAACTTCGAATGAATACTTTACTTTGCAGACAAAACAGTGCAAACAATACAGTTTTATCTGCAAAACAATGCTAAAATATAAAACTAAACAAAACAACCAAAGTTAGGTTAATGTTTCACAGTAGGTATTATTACTTTATTTTATTCAGGAGCATATACACAGCTATACATTATATTTGTATCATATACTATCACATGTTATTTTTAGAATAAAACATAAAACAAATAATAATAAATAATAGTGGACAATCCACACAGCATTATCCATTATCTATATAACCACAATTTATACATTATCTATCTCTATGAAGAGACAAACATAAAACATTATAATCTTGACTGACAATTTCAATGTTAAAAAACCAACTAGCAGTAAAACAATAATTAAATTACTTAACTTTGCAACGAGGGGGGAGCTCCGCTCGGTACGACTGCTGCTCGATAACTGTCCCTTAGTCGACCGTTCGACAGCCTTTTATACCAGTGAGTAAACAACACCTGCGCCTCGGGTGATCGTTACGTCATCAGCGGTATTCAACAACAAAATCTAACAAAATGTGGTTTTCTGCTTATAATTTCACTTAAAATTATATAGATAGTATTAACTTCGAATGAATACATTACATTGCAGACAAAACAGTGTAAACAATACAGTTTTATCTGCAAAACAAGGCTAAAATACAACAAAATCTAACAAAATGGGGTTTTCTGCTTATGATTTCACTTAAATTATATAAATAGTATTAACTTCGAATGAATACTTTACTTTGCAGACAAAACAGTGCAAACAATACAGTTTTATCTGCAAAACAATGCTAAAATATAAAACTAAACAAAACAACCAAAGTTAGGTTAATGTTTCACAGTAGGTATTATTACTTTATTTTATTCAGGAGCATATACACAGCTATACATTATATTTGTATCATATACTATCACGCGCGTCTAGAACCGCATTCGCCCTGAAGATGTCCCTCGTTAAGGGATGAAACGTTGGTGTTCTTCCAACACAAACAAGGTTCGTAGTTAACCCGCTTACATTCATAATGCATATGTAACATGTTTACAAACTTTCGCGTTTATAATAATAAGTATGAAGTAATAAATAGACTGTAACACGGTCATCAACTAATAAAGTTTCTTTGATACGCCCAAGATCTTATACTGGTTTCTTTAATTATCAGACTAAAATAAATTCATCGTCATCTCCCTATTATCCTAGCAACAATATCCTCACACGGGAGTTCTCGCCGTCAAGGCTGCCCAACTTTTCCCCGGGTATTCGTCCCGGGAATGTTTTGGGAAATTCCCAATAGTAACGGGATCTGACGCCCAACTAAAGACGTTAAACCCCGGAGCCTCTCGATTTCCTAATTGGGAATTATTGGAATTGATGGTACATTACCTGAAGTGATTAAATTATATGATGGTGTATTTTAATTCGCGGTTTTTAAATTAAAAATACTTGATTGTGGTACGTTTTTGCTCTTACAGGGTTATTGGTTCATAAAAATTGATTTTAGTTTGTTGGTATGAAGTAGTACGCTAAGTGCTGTTTGATTGTTATAGCTTATACTTACTCAATCCACGAGTTTTTTTTATAATGCAATATTTCGTAGACACGTAATCTCTCACCTTGATAAATATCAAAGCTCATTAGTTCCGATATTTTTCGAGCCGACAAATTAGCATCATCATTTTTAAAAAGAAACAGCGTCCACATCCCTATGTACTGTACTTTTTCATTCAGTCAAAGAAAATAAGCGCGTGAACAGAGTATAGGGTTTTTGGTGCTTATACAACTTTTAATACATAACATTTATGTATTCACAAGAGATTTCCTTCTATCTATATAGCATCTTTTGCTATTGTCCACTTAATATCCAGCCTAATGTAAATTCCCATAAGATCGTTAGTCATAATCTGCGAAACTGTGATGTCATCAACACGTCATCGCTACCATAGCTTCTTGTTAATTGGTCAATTATCACATCTAGGTCAACACCACGTTGGCGTGGGTACTTATTCCCTTCTGATAGGCATAGAAACGATAAGACAATGTCTTGTAGATCATCTGTGTACCAAACTCGATGTGGAATGTTTGTAACAAACCCCGACACAAAAACTAACACGCACTTGCGTCGAGTTTCAGTTTAGTAAGCAATATTTATTGAAGAAAGGGTCACTAATCGAGATGTAATTTAAATCGCGTTTAAAAAGATGCGATAATAAAGAGAATTTTAGGTAATATTGAACGAAATTGTGATCAGGGATGGCGCATGAATGAACTGTCAAACGTTGCTTCACGTGGATTGGATGTAATTCAGCACTATGAATGGATCCCGAGGTGACCGTGGAAAGCGTACGTGGTCCAATTGTGAGTGATCTAGTTCCAACTAGCCCTACCGTCCTTGTAAAGTACGTCTATTTTGAATACACAAAACCAGCCAAACAATCCATCATCGGACGTCCAATGAACTCGTATAAGTTCAGATAATTGGCTTTGCTCTCTAATCTTGACACTTGGCTTATTTATTGACCAAACTAATGCCTGCGTTGACAGCGAACACACAATACTTGAGTTTTATCAGAATTTCCGTCGTGAAGTGGCGCGACTTTTTTCGAGTATCAAACTGTGGGAAAATTGTTCCTAACTCCATTTGTAACTCGCGACTCACAGCTCTTTATAAACCGCTGGTTCATGTTTCCAAAACGTGGCTCCTGCTAGCTTTTAGTTCCTCTTGGCAACCGCCCAAGTCAGGGTCCGTACCTAAGTGGGCTCTTGTGTTTGTTGCCCCAATCTTACTATTATCGGCCTTCACGTCCATTGACGATATCACCAACGCCGTTCAAAAATTAAAAAAATCTTATTAAATATTCTCATTGGATGAAGTTGGCCTTGAAATATGATTTTGTACGATGTTAATGACAAGTTTTATACAAAGACATGCCGTCATGCGCGTCACACCCGTGGTCGTAAACCTATTAATTGCCTAGCTATAATAAAATAATCCCATGAGCGTCTACTAGAATAAAGGTTTAAAGATATTTGTAGACATCGTATCAGTAATTCTTTTCAATTTACATTTAAAATCGAAACCTTGAATGAATAATAAACGGGCAAAATATTTTGCAGTAAATATTTGATTAGTGTTATTTTTTGAGCAATTAGAACCTATCATTTTAATGCTTTTACTGCCTAGACTCGGCGGTGCGATCGCAAGGATTATTAGGATTAATATTAGGATAATACACGAACAGCACGATGATGTTGCCGACGCGAAAGCAATACAGTTTCCTTGCCGTCGTCGGCACTTTTGACCAACGTGCGTGCACCCGTCGACGGCTGCCGTCGAATGCTGTCAACGGGTGCAGTTACCTTGCAGTCAACGGGCGCAGTTGCCTTGCCGTCGACAACGTGCCATCCGTGCATATGGGCCCTGAGATCGGCCTTCATAATAAGCAATTCAGTTTTATCATCTTACTAGATCAAACTAGAACGAGATGGACGTCGTGTAAGTGTTATACAGGACATTCTGGGAAGTGAGGCGGATGCAGACGTGTCATTGATATGGTGACCAGGCTATCTCATTTTGAGCTGCGATAGATATAAGTACATAATAGAATTATTGGTTGTAAATCTGTTTGCGAGGGGCTGTTTTTGTGGTAATTTGTTGGGGACGGAGAGTGGATTTTTTGCGGGGCTCACTTTTAGCAACTTTTCTGCTGTTGACTGTTGAATGTCTTACAGTTTTAATACTTTTTGGGATTAAGAGTGAGAATAATAGTAGGCTAAAAGTATTTGGTTTTTAATATCTGGCTATCAGCTCATATAAAGTCGAGTAATGGGATATTTATCATGATTTGAGTTTTGAGTTTTCCGCACAGTTTCATGCACCATGATGATCAAGGAATAACTGATTGTGATTACGATTGAGTTTTTAGTGACAGATATTTCGTTCGAATCCCTTTTTAAGTTTTGCGAGATAGGTAATACTAATCTCTAGGAAAAAAAAATGCAACGACCCATATCACTATTTATCTTTTCTGCAAAAGGTCATCCAAATAGGAAAGAGGAATTGACACGGTATATCTTTTTGTATGGAAGTATGTCCATAAAAAAAAGATATACCCAGCCGAACCTACTTACTCCTTTTTTCAAAATTGGTCAAAATACCCAAAACCTCGTTTCAAAAGGAACATTCCAGAACAAGTAACCAATTTTCCGCGTTCCTTAGAAGCTGTAGACAGGACCATTCAGTAAAATATGCAAAGCAGCTATAAAAATGTTTCACATACTGCACTTACCCATGAGACACCTCTATTCCGATGTAGCCGTGCATGTATCACATTGTCTCATTGTAAAATGCGCCGGGAAACTACCGTTGCCTGTCGCTGTAAGGGTCATTTTGCCGTGCGCAGGTTATAATCATTCAAATTCGTTTGGATGCGAGGACGAATGTTACTTTCTGTGCTTTTCAACAAGCAGGTATATTCACGGAATATATTATAGTTTGTATGGTTACCACTCGTACTAGGTCCGAATTCTGCTAATCAATCACTTTACAATGACAATGGTATCGTCCAGTTCATAGATGAATGATGCCTAATCTAGAAGTATAGATAAATCCATGCAGTGCTTTTTGCACGGAGAGATTTATTGATTTTGCATGGTTAATTTCAACCTTGACACTTTTGTCACTCGACCCTACATCTGTAGTAAATGTGTCATTCTGAGACGATACCATTGTTCAGTATGAATGTAAGTGAACTACAAACCTATATCGTATCCATCGAGCATGTAGAATTTAGTGTGTGAGTTAGTAAACAAACCGCCTATACTTAACCTAAAATCACTTTGTTGGCGTGTCCTTTTATACGTAATTTACATTACTTGTCGCTTTGAGATCCTTCCTTCAGTTAAATTGACATCTGAAACTCGACGCCAACCAAGTGAGTTTTGGTTATTTGTGTCATGGTTTGTTTACTGAAATTCGATATAGTTTGTGTGCGCGTAAAGACGTAATACAGGAGCGACTGGAACCGCACTCAACACAAAAAATCACAAACCTGGTTCGTAGTTAATCCACTTATATTCATAATGAATACGTCAAACTACGAACATTTTAAAGAAAGATAATATCATGATGAAACAAACGATTAATTCATTGGAGTTGGGGTCTATCTAATGGTTTCAACCTTGATATGCGCCATCAGTAGTTTCTTTCATCAAAAAAGGTAATATGTTAAAAATGTGTAATTCTGAGACGGTACCATTCTTGTTAAAAACTTTTAAATCCACTATGGTTATTTACACTCTAATAATTTTCAACGGGATATTTAGGTACCATGATTTTAGGTAGTTTTTTTTTATTACCATTATTAAAATGAAACGATCAATTTAGTAGAATTAGGGCCCTGGAATGATAGCAGAATATGCCCTGTCCGCCCGAGCCTGTATTCTACTTAATATTCCAAACACGATCCATACAATAGTTTCATTGAAGAGAGTAAACATACTCGTACTACTTATTTATTGACGCATTGGGTCTAGGGTCCTGATAAAGGAATGGGTGGATACTTTGACGAAGGGGGCTTTCACTGTGATTTGTGTAGGTAAGGTACCTTACCTATTCCAAATCCTCTTCTAGATCAATCATGCTCTCTAATTTATTCACAAATTCATATTCTGCTGTCTTTATCTCTACGTATAACTTCAATGTAAATTTTTAATTCTCGCGCCATCCCCTTTTGATTTTCGTGTACTGGCTTTCAAATGTCAATTATAGGATGGATGGTTTTTGCGTAATTGCATTGTAGGATTTGCGTGGGCCTAGATATTTGTATGAAAAAAGAAAATATTACATTAGCTAAAAAAAATACAAGTTAAGTAGTAAGTGCCAGTAGTAAGTAATGAAATAAACGTCTGCGGAAAATTCGACTAAAACAATTCATCTTAAACAATTTGACTAAAACAATCCGACTAACAACAATTCGACAGTAAAAATTTTACCCAAAGCTGCCGTTGTTCTTTAAACAGAAGGTAATTATGTGACAGTAGAATTCTTAGGATTGATTTAGCAAGCACTCAATAGCCGAGAAGCGGTTGTCCCCCTTACACAGAGGTAATATGTGACAATTATGTCAGTTTAGTTGAGTGTTGCTATTTTAAGACGAATTGTTTTAGTCGAATTTTCCACAAAGCGAAATAATAGCCTACGCATTCGCGCGCGTGACATAAAGTAGCCTAAAGACAACGTTATTGATTTATGAATCCAGGCCTAGAAATACCTCTATACAGGTCACATCTCCACATCCAAACATTCGCATTTATAAATTAGTGTGTAAAATCACTTAGATCTACACGAGCAGCTCTACTTACATATTTATTTTCTAGAATAGAACAGATATAACCCGTGTAGGGTTGGGTCCTGCGCTGTTCCGTACACGGTAACTTAATCTACTCGGTAAATTATGGGTAATTAGCTGGCTAGGATAGGCACGGTGACTCATGTGATGCGGGCAACCAACGGAGAGCTTTTAAACGAACCAGCTTGCTTGTAGTCCAACAATAATTAATATTGTTTTAAAAAACTATAAACAACTTCAAATTTTATAGTTATTCAATGCATTTTCATGGATCCCATAGTCAGAACTGGACCACATTAAAATGGGACCACACGGCAAGCACCAGCTTTCATATAAAAATCGTGAAAATCGGAACTCAGTAAAAAGTTCTGAGGTAACAAACAAAAAAAAATACGGTCGAATTGAGAACCTCCGTCTTTCGATGCTGGTCAATTCACACAGTTCACAGTATATCTAACCCTCAGCTAAGTAGAGCTTATGTTACGAGAATAGATAACTGATACACCTAACGTGCTCGTTATGAACTGACTTCTCCTCCTCCGCCTCGCGGTTTCACTCGCGTAGTTCCCGTTCCCGTGGTAATTCCGGGATAAAATATAGCCTATGTCACTCCCTGAAAAGTAAGCTTTCTAATGGTGAAATAATTTTTTAAATCGGTGCAGTAGTTTCGGAGCTTATTCAATACAAACAAACAATCAAATATTTCCTCTTTATAATTTTATTTGGGACTGATTAGTTCAGTGTCAGCATTAGAACCGTGTTGTATGAACGTTTCACAGCTCGAAACTAAAAACCACGTCTGTCAGTTTCTAAAATCTTTTAAAATGATTTTATTCTTAAAACACCAGTGTAGAGTTTCTAGTCGCTTTGCTACATTCTGTAACCGTACGCAATATCTCGTGTCAGCATGTTGAACAAGCTGACGCCCCTGGCTCGGTCTAGCTTACTCATGGATCCATGCCAGCCTGCCAACGCGACATTGACACATACTGTTAATGACTGAAGACTACAACCTCTATGCCTATGCTTTTTTGCTTTTTAACCGACTTTCTGGTTCAGTTCAAAAAACTATAGGTATCATTGAAGAAAAAAACATTTTTACGTTATCCTACCTTTAAAGGACATTCTAAACATAGCTATAAACACTACTTCTTAACTATAACTACCACGTAATTGGTAACAATCACAGTTGTTGAAGTTTCTGAGAACCCTACAATTATCTATTGGGTGAAACGTTTCTTCTTTTGAGAAACTCAATAGTTGTAACGTTTAGCAACATCAATACACTTACTGGATTAGAACATAATTCCGATGTAGAGGTAAGCATCGCAGCAGATCTAATTAAGTTTATTGGTTTATTTTGTTACTGTAACTATAAAATTTAAGTAAAACGAATACTAAACGAAACAGTGAAAACGAGTTAGGTTGATATTTCCAGCTGAGACCAAAGCAAATATGGCTTTATTTCCCAAAAAATATACTTAAATGTCAGACCGGTAACTTTATGGTCAGACCAGAACTTAGGATTTGAGAATTGTTGTTCGTATTCTTCATTTTGGGTACAGAGATATTATGTTAACCTTTCTCCAATAATGCGCTTTCTCTTTCTTCTGACAAAATCAACAATGAACATCGTTATTTCACTACATTAAAAACGTGTTAGCGCAGCTTTGCCTTTTTTTAACATATAACTATCATATAACAAAACGTCTTGTGGTTCAACTTTGATAATTTAGTAGGTATGTAGTGTACCTAACTCAATAAAAATAAGAAGTGAAACCGGTTATTAAAATAAAATTTCAAATTTTACTTGTCTAAAGTGCTAAAGAAATAAACGATTTGATCGTTTATTTCTTTAGCACTTTAGACAAGTCAAAGACAAGTTTTTTTTTATTTGACTCTAGTCAATTGCACCTTATCCCTTATAGTAATAAAATTCACTTCTTCCGTCATTTCTATGAATAATATTAATATAATATATAAATATTATTATATAAATATTCATGAATTCTAATTCACTTCAATTTTTTGTCCACTAGAAAAGTGAAAAAGAAACCACTAGCAAGTATATCATCTTTACATGCCATATTGGTTTCTTACATAGAAAACTCGCCACCTTCTGAGCTCTACCACAGGCATAGATAACAGTCCTATCGTAGTATTCAACAACTGTGACGCTATTGATTCGTCATAAGAGCCGCTTCCGACCTACTGCCGTCTGTCTCGAATCGAGGTACAATGCTAACCGCTCAGTTCTGAGATGTGGAGATGGGACTGTAAATAACGGACTATATTCGATTTTTTTAACGCATTCACTGCCGCTGGGTCGCGGCGATGACGCGCGACGGGGCGTACCGCAGCTAGAACCGTGTCGTGGGCAATGAAAACGTTAAACCATGCACAAATGATAAACGAACCCGCAGTACTTAACTTCAGAATAACTTTCTTGTTGACGATTTTTAAACTTAACGTACTTACTGATTTGAGATCCGTTCTTCAAGAAATATTGTCCAATTATATCTCTTTATCTCGCATCCAAGCATGTGAATTTTACGTTATGTTATTAGAATCTGTTGACATAATTTTCAGCTTTATGACAAATAGATCATAGTGGACTTAACTTACCGTTTAGCTAGTAAATGATACCTAACTTACTAAGGCTAGGTACTCACTTACTTGGTAACGTAATTTGGTTTTTCGTCCAATGTAACTTTTCTGAAAAGGCCTGTTTGCTCTGATTCTGAAAGCGAACACTTACAATAGGTAGATCGTACGGGTCGCCGCCGGTCGAACACGAGCGATCTTAAAGTTGAGGTTGACAATGGACAAACAACATATTTTATACAGTAGAAAAGAAATCAAAATGCACAAACCAGAACTGAATTATGTAGTTTAATGTACCAACCAAGCTATTAGAGCTAAATAACATACTATAGGCGATGTTTTAAAAGCATGCGCGATAGCAGTGATTGGATTCAGGGGAGCAGAAACCATAAAATTGAAATCAATTTTGCTGTAATGGTTATGGGGTATAAAACGCGCTCGTCACCAAGGTTTTCTTTATCCTTATACTTACTGTTTACTTTTCATTTTTGTAAGGCTTACAGAATCCGTTTATGAATACATAAAATTGCTGTTCGAACATTGCCAAATGTTCCTTATTCATATCGAAATCGCAAATGAATTAAATCTTGAATCGAGCTCGGCGACCTTGAACCAGCTGAGGTAATAACCAAACAGCTTAGCTCCGCGCGATCAATTTACAATTTCTTATGACAGTGTAAGATTTCAATACACCGAATATATTTATCGCCGCCGCGCCATATGATCACGATTTAGAATTTCTAAAAATAATTCAACCTACACACAAATTCGGACCCTAATATATCCACTAAGAAGTGAAAATTGAGCGAAACGGAAAAGAAAATTCTGGTGTATTTCTACGACTTCATACAGATAGGATTTTCGTCCTTATGCGGAGGGCGAAAGGTGCTTTATCTAGTATCGCCGGGTAATATATTCAGTTCACAAAATGAATTGCGAGTGTTAGTAACTCCGAGTGAGCCTGCGAACATATTCGTCGGGATCTGTTGCGTCGTTCGCTCCCTTTATTGGTTACACGCTTGAACAACAAAGGATTCTATCCTTAATTGTGTTTAGGTTGTTTTTCATTTGTCAACCTCGTGGCTGGATTTTCTTAGTGCGTTTTCCGATCGTTTTATATGTAACTTATTTGTTGATGGCAGTGGGTTGCGGGTTCTCGGGATATTAACTCACTTTGGTCTTTGTTTAGCACTTAACTAATGACGGTACGTCTTAAGACTTATGTTGCTCAAAGTTGTGTTAATTTGTTTTGTAGATTTCGTTCTAAGTAACTACGTTCAGTCACGCAAATAATGCAACGGTTCCTAAGTCAGAGTGCAGCCAGACACCATATGAAGGGGTCAGACAATTCAACGGTAATAGCCCTAGGTGTAAAAATCAGTTTCATATTTTATGCTCCTCCAGATTCCAGAAACTGATAAAGTAGGTCCAATCCGTTCGCTTTAGAGTTTAATTTAGCGTGCAGGTGTGAAGGAATGCAGGATGCAATGCAATCCCCGCGAAGGAACGTTGGTCGGTGTGCAATTAACGTTTTTCAGGACGAGCGCTCAGAGCCATTGTGACGTCACATCGCGAGGATAAGATGACTGAAACCCGCCGCGCCACTCAAAAGACATCTTGAAGTGTCGGATTTTTCCTCAAGTTGACAAGGCGTTTTGTTACTATTTTTACTGTATGCAGAGATCATTTTACAACGCATGTCTGTCGGTCTTTCTTCATATTGTCTGCTGTTGATGCTGTACATTTCAATAACGCCAGTAATTTACATTGCAAATGAGTAGGCTGGTGACATTCCGAATGTACCCAGTCTTAGCAACAGTTTTGCAAGTGTCGTAGCAGACAAATGAGCAATTTGCCGTCTCATCACAGGCGTAATGTTGCAAAATGGCGGGGACCGTTGCGAAACGCTTGAGCCTCGAACCACGCGAAAATTTCAGAGTATGGATTCTAAAACGTTGTTCGAAAGATATTGAAAGTTCGGAACTGCTGTTAAAAGTCATTTCTGAAGAATTCTCCGATCGGTTAATGCCCCTTACTTTCTTCCGGTATTCTGCGGATACCGGATAAAGGAGTAACCAGGATATTAATCGGCGTCTGGAGAATTGCGGTGGACCTTTCCAGATACACTAGCTGAAATATTGCTAAGGTGGGACTATTATTCCTTTTTCTGAATATGAATAGAGGCATTCGGGACCCGGGAGTCATTCGAATTCGTGTGAAGCGCGTGTGGAAAATTTAATTATCGTTCAGGGCACTTCGATCATTGTTATTCTATCGGCGTGTGTCTGCCGACTGGTGACGTAAGGTCCGTGTTGGAAGTCAATGTGAGCATAGACCGATGACCTCCTCACTGATTGACTCAAGGCACCAGTACAGTACCATTTAAAACCACAATGATTACCTTCAACTCTAAATCGTGGAAGTTTACCTACCTCTCGTATCTAAATCTTGTTGAACAGAATTGAAAGTATGGTCAGATTGTTATGTGTTCGTGATGCGTTCTAAGACCTTCGCTGCTACACGCTTACTCCAAATAATTGAAATACACTACAGAAGCTCTCAAGGTCAGAGACAGTCACTAAACCTACATTTTCGAGAGACCCTCCAATATTGATAAGACAAGTGGAATATAACCTCAATATTGCAAAGAGGCTGCGCCGTCTAGTTCACTATGATTAATGGAGTAAGCCTAAGTTATGACCTCTGCTAGTGTTCATGTGGGGCCAGTATTGTTTCCCCCTGCTAGGATTCCAAGGGAACATTACAAATCCCGGGACGATGCAGATGTCGGACATTTGTTATTCAAATAGGGATGGTGTCGCGACAAACGCCTGCTGGACATAATGAATGAGTAATGTGGACACGATTATGAAAAGTTTCAAATTACTGTGAACCTTTGAGGAATAATTTAGTTGCTGTTGGCTTTCTCAGGTTCTCGCCGTTTCAGGCTGTTTTTATTTTTATTACTTTTCATGAGATTTTGTAGAAAGATTTATTGGTCGGTGGTTGGTGTCAAAATCTGTCTCGAAAGACTTTCTGATAAACCTTGGGATACTGCGGTCAGTAACCTGAATTTTAAGAAGCCCTATAGTAGAAGACGAAAACCTAATAGTTCTGTATTTACGAGCAGTTCTTAACCAATGTTCTAAGAACTTGTTTAGTGTGACATCGTAAAGAATGAATGTAGCTTGTTGAGCTAAAATAGCAACGTCCTTTCGCCCTTCCTGCTTTGAATGATGGATCGTGTTGTGTGCAGCCCCTTGTAAACTACTGAATGTTACAAATGGTATCTTTCTTGTTACATTTCCATCACTTTAGTTACGTTCGTCTGCGAGGCTACGTCTTGAATAGGTTCTTTACTTTATTCAAAATATTTTTGTATTGTGTAGTGTAGAGGTATTGTCCTCAAATACTTTACCACACTCTTTGCTTTTTTCAGTCAAATACCTGGTTATTTTGTATTGTGTTTACTTTTGTGGATTTCTTAATTCGAGGATAATGTCACCATTATTCACGAGGTTTTTTTTGTTATATTATTTAACTTAAATGCTTAGAACTGGCGACTTCTATAGCGTATTAACGCATTTATTTGTCGCGATACACGGTATAGCGTGACTCCTCAAAATTGGCAGCAATTGTGTATCCATTAACACTTTCGAAAAATTGCAGGTAGGTTACCCTCCCGGGTCTCAAATGTCAACATGTGAAATCACTTTCAGTGCGATTCGTTCAACACCTTTTGTTACCCAACGATCAAAATTTAGTCCCTTATAAAAAGTTGTACTTATTTTCTTTTAAGTTCGAAGGGTCGGTGGACGTCAATGTTAATGGAAAACAATTGTGTTTTATTGTACTCGTAAGGTTTGATGGGGATATAAAAGTGCTCACCTTAGGAAGGGTCTACTTCAAGATAATGTTTGTGGGATTCTTGTACTATAGGATAGTCGGAAGTACTATAGTTGTAGTGCTTTATGTGCGTAGACGATAAGACGTTACCTGTAAACATTCTTTATAGGTTCTGATCGTTTTGATGTGCGTAGGCGAGTGTTACTTACCGTTATTTACTTCATATCATAAAATTCGATATCCATATTTATCCTTCTGTATAGGCTAGACAATGTATTAGTTTCACGATTATGTCTAATTGTTTACTCTCTGGTTCACCCACGCTCTTCTCCTGACCTTTACTACTGAGATGTTGGGTGTCTCCTGTATGTGTAGGTATATTAATTCATTCGATACGTTTCCGATGCAAAATCGTCAGATTAGAATTGGAATTTTGTTCCGACGAAAATTTAGAACGCTATTTTGATGAGTCAAAAGTTACCGATATCTAATCCGTCGGCCTCCGCCGAACTAAAATAGCTGGAGTCTACTTTCAGGGCACTAAATTTCTTCCAGATTTTGCCAATATAAAAAAATGGTCCCTCTGAAATGTGTTCAAATTAATGGCCTGAAATTTTCATAGATCTGATAGGAAAGATCGATCCAAGCAAAATTCTTGCGAGTCAGCTATACGAAGATCATATTCTATTTTACGAGACTTACATCCGCCAAGGGACACGACGAAAATTTCGTTGCTCCTTTGAATGCACCGCTGGTTTTAGTGGATGCCAAGCCGAGCGTGATGTTTGAAGAGCGAGCGCAGGCTTATGGTATCACTTGTTTTAACTTCTACAACTTTTTTATAACTCATAAGAAGATAGAGGTCATATTCACATCACATCACGCTGTTGATAGGATTTAATGGATAAGATCTGCGATCTATAAAGACGATACATTTTGAATTGAGAACGTTTCACTCACATGACGAATCGCGTTGTGAACGTTTTTCTGCTGAGCCTTTTGCTCTATGGACTAACCTCCCTGTTTTCAAATAGATAATTAAAAGAAAATACTTTATTTAATATAGAGGAAGTAGGTATAAAGGGCGGCCATATCGCTACTTATAATGTATTATGCCTAATAGAACAAGTAGAAAGCGACATTTTGCACACATAGTTTTCCACTTGAACGCGTGCGAATCCGCAGAGGCTAGAAATATTATTGCTAGGATTCTTGGAAGTAACAAAAGTTTGTACGAGGGAATAAGAAGAAGTAATTAGGTACATACTTTACTTAGAAAACCATTAAATATATGTATAGATGTGTAGTATATAGACACACATTTAAAAAATTTCGTGTCGACGTGATGAAGAGGAAAAGAACAAGGTTCTGTCAGTATGACCTATGGTTCTGTTTAACGCATTCACTGCCCAACTTCGGCGGTGCGATCCGGATGGGCGACCCCATGGGGGGAATATAAGTCCATCTGCGTCTTGATCCATGAAAGAGTATAAATTCACATCCTATAGAGTTTTTACTAACGTGGGTTATACTAGACACATAATAAAATGCTGGACTCTATTATTTATTATATATGGTGTATTAATTGCATAAGTTTGGACCAGACATACAATAATCAAGACTAGACAATTTCCAGTCGAAGCGAAGTTGTTCTATGAAAACTGTTGTTCACACTCGGTTAGGTTAGTGAAAACTTTGTTGCTTGCGGAAATCATGTTGTTGAACTTCCAAACTGCTAAATTCACCAGTTAAATGTTTTGGAAGTAATAATGTAGTGTTTAGTAGAGTTGAGACTTTCTTGTCATTTGTTTTACGACAAATACTTACTTTATTAAGACTTCAAGGACCAAGATGCACTTAGGACTCGGCAACACCTATAGGCTAGGCGTTGTATACGTCAACTACAATTTAGGAACTATACACTAGCCAAATTTGTTGTAAGTACAATGTTTGTAAACCATACATAACCTAAAATTCACAGTGTTGCCGATTCTTATCCGGAATTTACACTACTTACTTGTTGATTTGAGATCCTTCCTTCAATACATATTGCTTACAATTATTCTGAAACTCTACGCTATGCAAGTAATTTTTGGTTATATGTGTCTGGTTTGTTTACAAATATTCTACATCGAGTTTTTTCAAGTGTAAGCTGTAATGTTGTGTCGTATTATAGGTATTTAGCAGGGTTATTCAATTTCTTTGTTACCGAGTCATCGCGCAAAATCATCGCAAATATTTCAGCGGTTTCTCCTCCGTAGACCGCGACACGTTCTCATTGACCCCGTTGACCCACTCACCGCCGTTAACCTGGAGGTAACGTCAACCGATTCGTTACCGCACACTACAGAGCCGACTAAAAACCGACCCCGCCGGAAGCGAGGTCGTAGAATTCCCTTCTTCCGCCCATAGTTGAATTCGTGCACCTAAAGCGTAACCTGCATGCCCTCTCGTAGCATCTGGTGACAGCCCAAGCAGAGACTCGCACCTAAGTTGTGGCTCTTGTGTCGCCACAGCCTAATTTTACCGGCGAGGCGCCCTCTGCGCCCGCTAAAAGTTAAGTTACTCTCATCTTCGGTCAATAGCAAGACCATTAAAAAAAACTGCTGTATACGACGAACATTATTGGCGAAAAAGGAGTTTCTCTGTCAGATTCCGATTGATAGTAACGAAGAGTCTGATATGTAAAAAATCTAATGTCGGTGATATAAAAGGGTACGGTACGTCTGAAATTTTACTAGTAAAGTTATCACATGAGTATTGCGAGTAGGTACTTACTTAAATAACCACTACAAGTAAATTATTCAATGGAACCGTGACATGGAAAAAACCTCGGCAAAATAACGGATGAAACTGGTACAAGTAAGGTGCAAAAATAATCCCGAGACACGAAAAGTTAGTACCTAATTATGGTTTCATACTCATACCAAGTTAGAAACTTTTGAAGGGCAATGTCCTGAGTTGGGTAAAGTTCCAGTTTTCATTCCCTTTTCGTTTGTCGCCTACCTATTTATATTTTTATGAACGGCTCCATAGACAAATGTTCATTCGAGTTGGTAGAATAAAGTATTATAGCGCTAGAATCCGTAGAAAGTTCCGAAGATTTTCGACTCCTACGTCACTTGACCTCGTGGTGTAGTAGGTTAGCATGTTCCCGTACTAGGGGAAGGATGCGGGTTCTAATCCCGTTCGAAGCCAATTTTTTGACCCTTTGAGAGTTTACGCACTGTAAATAACAAAAACCTTAGAATAACAACTATTCGGTTGACGACTCCTACGTCTTTCATTCCAAGGTGCTCAAAAAAATTTTGTGTTGTTTCGCCGACCCACAGGAGTAATTAATAAAACGACTAACACTAACACCATACAATTTTTTTTTGTTAAGTATATTACATTAAAAAAAATTGTATGGTGTTTCGCTGTTATAGCTGCTATTAAAGGCATGCAAAATGATAACCTATAAATAATTTTTAAAGTGGAAACTCATCCAGGTAAAATATATGAATATCTTGTTTATCCACCTTAAAAATTGCTAGGCCCATAACTCTTGCCGATCATAAAAATTCACGCACGTGTGACGTTCAAAACGAGTTCTATGATTAAACAGCGAATTTGCGATAACGCTTTCTTCCTCCGAGACACTATCTGGAGAGGAGAAGAGGTTTCTTATATTTTATGGTTATGAATCGCAGGCCGAGGGTCAAAATGTTTTCATTAGCCTGGCACTCTGTAACCCTGTTCATGCTTTCATCCGAGTTTTAATATACCTTTCTTTAATTTACAGTCGCCATTGTTCTTTCGGCGGAATGTGTTTTTCTTGTCATTTTAATATTTTTTTGCATGGAAATTAGGCGAGTTTTATTTTGAGTTCAGTGACAAATTGTCATAATTTCCTTTTTGTGAAGGGTTTTCCTTGTCCTTTAATTGTGATAACAACTTTTTATTACGATCTAGTGGTTTCTAACGATCATTACGTAAATTTTGTAATTAATTTGTAACAAAAGTCAAATCTCTTTCGCCAAAAATATTTGATAACATTTGTACCTATTTACAATTATTTACATAATTATAATAAAATAAACGCTTATTTATCACGTAAGTTTTCCGAACAATAAGTTCTTAATTTATAATTAAATTTAATTAATACGTAGGTAGTACTTTAATTAATTGGAAAACTGGTATGTACGGTACGTACCTGTATTCCACTGCTCTCAGAATAATTAAAACTACACAAAGTTCAGAAAATATTACAAGTCTCCAACTCAGGAAGACTGAAACTTGCGGATTTAGCTTTGTCTGTATTCAAAACTTTTGATTAGTTTTCTTTTAGCTTAGGGCTCCTATACACGTCGACGGCTTGTTGCCAACGACGCGACGGTAAGGCACCTGTCGTCGACGCGACGAAATGATCAACTAACGTGACGGTAGGTAGCAGTTACCTTGCCGTCAGCAACTTGCCGTCTAAGTTGTTCGAATAGGCTAGACGACTAATAAATTCTTATTAGTCCAGTTAGATTATCAGTATTTGGACACGTATTTTTTCTTTATTCGATTAACAAAAAAATATGTAATTATGTTATATATTTAAAGTTCCGGGTGACGTCACGCTTTGTGACACTTTTAACTTTTTAGCAAAGTGTGACGTCACTAGCCCCCACTCCTAAACTTTGATGCACTTTATTCTTGTAAATTTTTCTTTGATTGACAATAGAAAAAATCTCTAATATCATCTGACTAGCAGCGCCTCGCAGTTTCTTCGCGGCGTAGTTCCCGTTCCCGTTCCCGTGGGGATTCCGGGATAAAATATGGCCTATGTAAAAAGTAAGCTTTTTAATGATGAAATATTTTCTTAAATATTGATAACCTAACTTCCATCAGTAAGAAATTAGAATAAGTAATTATAACTTATTAGTCGTCTAGCCTATTTGTTGTACAGAAGCCGGTTGTCGGCTATCGTCGACAAGTCAACGTCGAAGAACTGCGGCAGCCGTCTACGGACGGGCGCAGTTGTCCGTGTATAGAAGCCCTTGGTAATATATTTATAATGTCAGATTTACGACAGTCGTAAACCATGCTATGGAAATAGGTACATAGACTACGTAAACTGTCCCGTAATACTCATAAAATAAATAATGGTTATTATGATTCTGACATTTATGTAACATGTGGCCTGATTTTAAAATCAATTTAGAAATTATAATACTACTCAGCTATTATTATACAAATCCATACCAATTTATTTGATGTGAGTAGCTGCACAAAATAAACGTGTTGTGTTCATGCAGTGCCTCGAAAGTTTTTAAAGGCTAAAAATACTAACGTATTTGCAGTACAACTTTTTGAATAAATCTGCCGGTGGTTGTAGTCCAGTCATTATAGTAAGTTCACCTCGGAATTTGAGATAACGATTTTCTGGAGCCTATCATGACAATTTTACCGCTGTACGGGTTTATAGATGGATGGATGTTTGTTACCTCTTCACGCCAAAACTACTGAACGGATCTGGCTGAAATTTTGCATACAGGTAATTCTAATTCTGGAATTAAACAAAGGCTACTTTTTATTCCATCAATCTGATCCCGTGGGATAAAAATCACCTTTAAACGTTTCCATAGGAACAACGCGAGCGAAGCCGCGGGGCGCTGTTAGTATAATATAGTAGTTAATAAAAATTGTCAAATATTTATAATCATCGATTTATTGATAGTTCATCAACTATATATTATTATGGCGCGTTTTCGACCGGAGGCACCGGTTGACCTGAAGTGATGCTGTGACCGCGCGTTCTCCGCCCTCTATCTCCAAAACGGTTCACCGTATAAAAAAAACTTTATACCAAATTTGTAGAAAATTTTGTATTCTACACTATTGAAAATAAATACAAATGGCAAAAAACCCATAGGAAATGAGATATTTGCAAAAAAAGCGCACAAAACGGATTTTTTGTGACCTTTGACCTTGAAATTTAATAGTTGCGCACACCCTACCATATGTAGGTTTTGAGACAACTTTTAGGATGTCAATATACAAGTATTTACAGACTTACAGCTAGGTATCTCGAATTCCGAGATTCTTACCTAATTTAAGCTTAAATGACTGGACCATTGAACTAATCCGGCGCTGTAACTTACTACCACTCATTCCCTGAAAGGTAAAGCAAACTCCTGAAATACATATAAAAATAAACGTAAATGTTTACGAAACGAAAGCACCAAGCAAGCAAGTAAAGGAAATAAAATTGATGTTAGGTATATCTGTATTTATTTTATAAGTTTTGAAAAAGAAATAGCTAGTAATTGTATCTTCAATCTCTCTCTCTCTATCTCTCTTTCTATTTGTAAAATTTTACTGCGTGTGATACGGACATTTAAATAACTTCAATCGAGTTCTTTTTCATAAACGCTTAAATTAGCACGCCAACAGTGCAATAAAGTGTTTAAATAAATAAAAATAAATTTCAGTCAAAACCAACATAATAAATCGCGTCTGCCCGTATTAATTTTAAGGTTAAAATGATTCTGACCATTTCTACAGAATTTCATAACTAATGCAAAGCATATTATGAATGGATCCTTAGATCTTTTGAATAGACCGCGATAATGCTACACACTTACAGTATTGAGTATAAAACCGTTGAAAAGGTATTTCCTGAAAATCCTTATGAAATATCAAATAATCCGATAACCGTGGACTTCCACCTCGACTCGGAAATCGACAAATTGTCGTCTGGACTTGAAACGTTTTGTCGTGGGAGTGCTACTTGGGTCAGATACGTTACTGTACCAGCAGCGTACGCTTGACTCTTTCGGAATGCACAAACTCTAAAAAAAGAGATGGAGATCTAGATCTAGATCTATATAGATAGATGTTGGCTTAGATCTCAGTAATCACGGGATCCCCATGGTAAAAAAAACAAGAATTTCATAAAATTCTACATTTTTTCTTCGGTTGTGAAAACACAATTCATTAAAAAAAATACGATAAAAAAAACATGAGAGTGCACTGTTTTGCTCCTAATTTGGTCTAGATCTCGGGAACCCCGTGGTCTATAGAAAACATTTTTGTTTTGATTAGTAGGTCATTACTAATTCTTTGGTTCCTCGGTCGGTTTTTTTCATAAGTTTTCTTGTAAATATACTAAAACATCATTATCGCGACTACGCTGTTCCAAAAACGTATGCTCTGTCCCGCTCCTATTAACGAAAATCCTATGACTATCCTTTTCACAAAATGGCGTGTAATGTGACCTCATAAGACAACCTTCAGTAGTTTGCTCATGTAGTTCTTGAATTAAATGGACATAATGCGTCAGAAACAAAAATGTTAATGAACCTCTTATTATATCAAAATCTTCCAGTCTTTATCCCACGCTAGGTGAGGAATCTTTGGGCATAGAACATGAATTTTTGTTCTACTCTTCTCTATCAGCCGTCATCTCTGTATACTGACTACCTTTCTTAAACACATGGTAACAAAATATGAATGGAAGACTGTTGAAAACAATCTGTACCTACAGGTAGCTCAACTTATCCATGATCAATACCAGTCGGCAGCATCCCCAAGACGCTGGCTGCATTGCCCTGCTGTATGGCAATGCTGATACTCTGTGCCTGACACTCACGAGATAAATAATTAGTACTTAGCTATGGAAACAGTTTACCCGGAATTCGAATAAGTCCCACGTTGGCAACTAGACTATTTTAAATTAGACTCTTTTCGACATCACTAGTAGGTATTCTATTGAAGTCCGGAGTTTGCAACATTTTGACAACTTTTGCTGCGCCACAGAGGGCGCAGCAGGCGAAGGGAAGAAATTTTAGGGTTTTCTGGTCGTTTTCTATGACATTTCTATGATACAAAATATCTATCCATGTAATGTATTGTATTATGTGTGTCAGTCCTCTAGTACCCATAACACAAGCTCTGCTTACCTTGAAGCTAGATGCTGTGTGTATTTTATTTTATTGCAGCATTTTATCTATTTATTTCTTTAATGGCAAAGCATTAGCCATATTACAAGTAAACCTTTTCTCATTTATAGTCTCTTGTTAATAAGAACAATACGAATACCTACATAAGTCAGATTAACATTAATAAGTAAAGAAATTACAATCAAATAATATAAACTAATTAGAAGTATACCGTATCCATCGAGCATGTAGAATTAGTAAACGAACCACAAAACAGTTATCAAAAACTCACTTGCTTGGCGTCGAGTTTCAGATGGAATTGTAAGCAATATTTATTGAAGGATCTCAAATAGACTAGTAATATAAAAAATACTTATAAAAGGACGCGCCAATAAAGTGAATTTTAGGTTAAGTATGGGTGGTTTGCTTACTAACATTCTACATGCTCTATGAATACGGTATAGTAAGTATTTACTATTGAAACAATCGAGTAGACCATTGATTTAAAAAGGGAAGATAGGTTATGTTCTCCCAACGCTTACTCAAAAATTGCCATGTGTTACTACTACACGCAAACACATACGCTCACAGTTATATTTCCAGTCCTGTGCAATACAAAGAAGAACAAAGACGGAAAGACGTATCTAGGACCGAAGTGAGACCGAGACAACAATATTTCACGCAAATCACGCCCGTGCCGCCGGTCAGACGGTGACTGATGTGGGAGAACACAATTTTACACAATTTGAGGTTACCACTTTCGAGCAACCAGTACCTAATCTTCGTTTTTAATAAATCAATGGAGTAGACAATTGCAAAGAATCTACAGTTATTTGTAGGTAAGGTACTAATAATATAAAGAGGAAAGATTGGATTGTTGTTTGTATGAATTGCTCCGAAGCTACTGGACCGATAAAAAAATTCTTTCATCATTACAAAGCTTACAATAATGCTAATAAATTATCCTGGAATTCCCACGGGAACGGAAACGTAGCGGGTGAAACCGCGAGGCGCTGCTAGTAAAGAAATATAAATACAATAGCAAAACCTCTCTTCACTTGTCTATTAACAGCCACTTCCAAACGTTTACTTATTACATTATAAACCTTACAGCTAACTAAAGCGGTACATAACCGTAAAATGTCCAGTGTCTAGCCGTCTAAATATTATCTAGGATTCAGTGAAATTGTTTGTTTGCTGCGATGGGTGTAGCGACGTCATTACGCTTAGGAAATAGGCACTTTTCCCCTCGTTAGCAACTCGTCCGCTGCCCTCGACGTACAAAACTACTTTAACATCACGGAACTAAACATTTTAAACTCTAAAATTTTCGCTGTAAGGTTCAAAATGGAGGGAGCGGAATAGTTCATTCACTGAAAACTATCTCGTGTGTCCCCTTCAATTAATGACACCCTTTTATGAAAATCAACAGGAATTTTGTAGTAAATAAAGATTGCCAGTTTATTTTATACTTGGTCTCGGAATTAAAGGGTTTTTTGGGGCTTAAAACTTGATAAGGGCTCGTATACGGACGGCAAGTTGGCTTATTCCCATTACATCCAAACCCGTTCTCGGAAAATAAAACTTTCATTCATTAGTTTCCAGCCACATCTAATGAGCTTTACTTTAATTAATATCTAATTTTGAAAATATTTTGGTTCATACATAAGTGCCCACTCAGATCCACACATAAGTTGAGGTACAGCAGGAACATCTTCTGATAGTTTATGGGTATGAGTAGTTAGAAAGGTACGAATACTATAAATATATCAGAACATAACAAAAATGAAGGAGTAGAGGTATTTGCATGTAGGTATTAGTCTCTTTTGACAAAATAGACTAGACTAATCTGACAGAACAAAAAATTATGCCATCTTTATTAATTTGATCATCATGACAGGGCTGACTTTAAGTGACTTTAAGTACTGTTAAAATTAGTTTAGTTTAGTCATGGCGACATCTTTTTTGAATTTACACCCTTGTCAAACTTACAATACAATATGAAGGAAAAGTCGATCCTTGGATTCGGCAACTTGCCCTTCATGTATATGACACGTGCAGTCCTTTATAAGACCGGTAAGATAACTGCAGACAAAATCAGTTTGCAAATAGTATTCTACCTATACCGTGTCCATTTTAAATGAAGCATAAACGTAATCAAACCGCCCATACTTAACCTAAAATTCACGTTGTTGGCGCGTCCTTATAAACGTAATTTACATTACTTGTCTATTTTCAATAAAAATTGCTTAAAATTATATCTGAAACTCGACACCAAGCAAGTGAGATTTTGTTATTTGTGTCGTATTTTGTTTACTAACATGCTTCATTCAAAATGGATAAACCATAGTAGACAACACGCGAGACCCATGTTTTACAAATTTTTATCCCTTATTTATGAGTAGATAATATCTTATTGACTAGGTGACGAAATGCTCGGACTCTTCCCGGTTACCAAGCGTGGTACTTGAAGACCTCCCCCCCTGAACAGGTCACGTAGTAGGTATGGGAACGTTCTTTAAATACCTACCTAACTACTGTCTGAGCTTGTACAGACCCTCAGCTTCAGTCATGCCAAACATCGCAGCCGCATCGTGCCAAAGAAATCATAACTTGTTCGATTCTCACAAAACCACTGAAAAGCTTTATAAACCTTCAGCGCTAGATCTAGAGTTCATTTTGCAGTTCTTTCTTACACCCTTTAAAAACCAAATCCTTTTGTTCTTAATTAATGTTCGGTAGAGCACAAAGCTGCGATTGTGTATTTTTTGTATTATTTTACGTTCATTGCTGGGTTTTAATATCTGTAGTATTAATTATAATGGTGCCGACGATTATGAAGCTTAATTGGTAGCTTTCTTCTGCTCCAGAAGGGTGGAAATGGATTGAAGTTTTAAAAAGCCCTATTCGGACTGGTGTTAACTGTTTTATGGACCGAAAGCGACTTGAAAGTATTTTAAATTTTATGCTCACCGTTGAGACGAAACCTTTGATCCTACTTTAAAGTTTCCATGCTTGGGAACTTGATTCTGAAGTGCCTGCTTATTCAAAAGTTTTTTACTTAGCTACCAACTCACTTCCGCTCCCCTTTGCACCTACTTCGTTTAAGCACCTCTATTTACCTGGCACAGAAACTGAGCTGCTTCTGTGTATCAAACTTGATTTTTATTTTATTATTCCAGATAACTACCAGTTTATTCTTAAGTTGCTCAAGGAAACTTAAAAACCTAAATATTACTCATTCTCATGTTGGAACGGCCAAGCATGAATGTATTTGCATAATTTTAGGTACAAAGGATTTCGACAATTCAAACAGCCGGACGCAAAAAATCGGTAGAGTCCACATTCCGGCACATTCTGTTTTTAAATAGTTTGACACAGACTTCGGAATCGGAACTTCTCAAACCGGTAAGCCAAATTTCAAAATGGCCGCCTGGGCGGGAATCCTTAGTTGACTTTGACATTTGCGTTCCCGCGCCTTTTTTTACAGACGCGTTTAAATTCGAATCATGTGGCGCATGACCTTCACCTCCATCGCGCCAGGTGAACGCGCTTGCCACAGATTAAATAGCACATGCCAGCGTCAGACGACGACGTTTCGTTTTCGTTCCCTTTTAATTATCCATAGTTTTAACCGAGGGAATTTACTAATAGGTAATTTTCTTGATCGTTCCAACAGTTTAGCTTTAGTTTAACTTCCGTCTTTCTTAATTTCGTATTCTATTTGAGATCTCATGCCCCTTGTTAGTTGCTCCTTATTTTAGCCAAAAGACGAACTATTCTATTTTTAAACACGTAACATGGGGTGACCCACTCTTGAACATAGGTACCGAAGTTGTTTTTTAAAGCATACAGATGGTACACTCGTCTAAAGTGGTATACATTTTATGAAGGGCCGACCCACTAAGAACCTTTTCACATTTCAGAAGAATTCTTGGCGAAAGCCCGCAGGGAAGACCTCGGGTTTCAAACTCCGCCGTTGAATTCAAAACCGCAAGCTGAAAAAGAAGCTAAAAAACTTCCTTTACGATTTTCGTCACATAGTTACAGTTACGTACGATGTTGCATTCTATGTCTGCTTTACATTCGGGTTTCATTATAAGTCGCTGAGTTCTCGCGCTGAATACTGGATTTTTTTTATGTTAGAACAAAGCTGAAGAAACATAATTAAGGAACGGAAGTATGCCCACGTAAAAAAAACGTGTGTCGGTCAAAGCTCAGACTCATTAAACGAAATAACACATGGTTTTGTTTACATGCATTAACTCGAGTTCAGTCTATAATAAGATATGTAAGTATATAATGTTTATTAGCTACACTGTCTATAACCATGAACGATACAATCACAAGACGCGAAAAGCCCCTGAAGTTACCAAACTAAAAATAGAATGGTGGCTAACCTATCGAAACCATACTATTTTCTACACATACATTTTAAGATTTCTCTATTTTCACCAAGCATTTGTGGTACTCGAACCCAGACTAAGGTTTGGAAAGATGTCAATTTAAACTATATTTTTATATTTTAAAGCCATGTGAAACTAGCCAAAATATTAACATAGATCAAGACAGGTCATCGTACATAATACAATACACCAAGCCAAGCATCAGTGCTTGGCTTGACTCCTGTAGTACTTGGATAAAACTTTACGGTTCTCTTTCCTTAAGATACAATCCACCTCCAAATTTCATTAAGATTTATTCAGCCGTTTAGTCCCACCCAACAGAACAAGGTAACAAGCAGACTGACAACGTTACTTTTGCTTTCAAAATATTAGTCTTTACTAATTAAAATGATAAAGACATCTAAATAATCAACTTGTTAAATTCTCCCCTGACAGCTGTCAAATCAACTCACACCTTCCACGCTTGACATTTGGCCGCAGCTACACAATCGTTTTACATCTTAAACATCCAGTGGCTAAATATTTCAAGACACACTCAGCTGAGTGGTGATTGGGTGTGAAGCGAGCGATGACAGCCCGCTCGTCCGTGAAGATGCGACGATTTCTAAATAGGCTCGCTGAGTGACGCGTGAACTAACCAGTCAAGTGTGTTACTCTGACCTGTGTGGCGCTTCCAGGCGCTTATTGCTCTCTTTGTTTGTTTGATCTAGGCTTCATGAATGAGTTATTTGAAAAATGATGTTCTTTTGACTACTGACTATATGATATGATGACCTGTGTGGCGCTTCCAGTTGCTTATGCTCTCTTTGTTTCTTTGATCTAGGCTTCATGAATGAGTTATTTGAAAAATGATGTTCTATTGACTACTGACTATGATGACCTGTGTGGCGCTTCCAGTTGCTTATGGTCTCTTTGGTTCTTTGATATAGCCTTCATGAATGAGTTATTTTTAAAATGATGTTCTATTGACTACTGACTATGATGACCTGTGTGGCGCTTCCAGTTGCTTATGCTCTCTTTGTTTCTTTGATATAGCCTTCATGAATGAGTTATTTCTAAAATGATGTTCTATTGACTACTGACTATGATGACCTGTGTGGCGCTTCCAGTTGCTTATGCTCTCTTTGTTTCTTTGATATAGCCTTCATGAATGAGTTATTTCTAAAATGATGTTCTATTGACTACTGACTATGATGACCTGTGTGGCGCTTCCAGTTGCTTATGGTCTCTTTGGTTCTTTGATATAGCCTTCATGAATGAGTTATTTCTAAAATGATGTTCTATTGACTACTGACTATGATGACCTGTGTGGCGCTTCCAGTTGCTTATGCTCTCTTTGTTTCTTTGATATAGCCTTCATGAATGAGTTATTTCTAAAATGATGTTCTATTGACTACTGACTATGATGACCTGTGTGGCGCTTCCAGTTGCTTATGCTCTCTTTGTTTCTTTGATATAGCCTTCATGAATGAGTTATTTCTAAAATGATGTTCTATTGACTACTGACTATGATGACCTGTGTGGCGCTTCCAGTTGCTTATGCTCTCTTTGTTTCTTTGATCTAGGCTTTATGAATGAGTTGTTTGAAAAATAATGTTCTACTGACTACGGCTATGAAGAGCTGTGCGTGTGTAGTTATTCCAGTCGTTTATTACTCTCATTGTTTCTTTGATCGTCTTCAAGATTAAGTTGTTTGAAAAATTCATGTTCTCCTAGCTACAAAATTTACTGACCTATGTGGCTATCTTATTTTAAAATCCATGGATACTTAGGTTTAAAAAACAAAAGGTTTTTTATTCTCATAACCTTTGTCTTTCAGACCATTTCCTCTCTTTTCCTTTATGCCATTTTGCTCTCTTATGCTTTTTGTATAAGTTGTGTATTATTTTAGTATTTAGGAGTCAAGTCATGAGAAAGCTGTGATGGTCGGTGCAGCGGGCGCTTCCAATCGTATTAAACGTATTGTTTCATAGCGTCTTGTCCAGTTTCGTTTTTAAATGCGTGACATTTGGCTCAGTAAAGTCACACCCTTTAGAGAATGTTCAAAAAGAGAAGAGTCGTGGAGTTACGGTGAACTAACACTTTTAGTCGAACTGCAATCACAGAGCAGTGTTGTCAACGCAAAAAAAGTTGTCAATTGGCACACGCGCGCCCTGCCCTCACTTCCCATTCCCACGACTCTTCTCTTTTTAAACAGACTCTACCAGCAACTAAAGATAATTTGAAGATTTTGGCCGTAAAACATGATAAACATTATATAAATACATATATATCATTCTGCGCAGTGATTTAAAAAATCAGCGAGGTAGCAGATAATAAGGTGGTGCTAAGAGCTGTGCCCTCCGGTGGTAGGCTTCGGCCGTGGCTTGTCACCACCCTCCGGACTAAGCCAGTCCGTGAAGCAACTCTGTTGTGTTTCGGAATGTGGTCCGGAGTAGCCATATTCTAGACCTTCGTAATACATCGTCGGCCGCATCTTCGCTTGAAGGGGTTTGAAGGTTTTTGTAGGTACCCAACCTATGCTTTCAATTTCAATTACCTACACAAAATCAGATCACGGGCTTCATGAATGAACCATCAAATCCTTTGACGCATGCTCATGAATCAATGTATTATTAGGTCGGGCAACAGACGCGAATCGGTTTAAACCGCGGCGCCGGCGCAACTATGAATTGTTGCATTGCGTTAGCGATTCTAGGACGCCAATTTACTTTAATATACCTTGATTATTGCAGTTTTGCTTGCGTTTTAATTCAATTACTTGTAATTTTATGTTCGCACTTAAAATCTCTACTCCTGTCGCATTTCTGCAAATGCAGTTTAATACAGTTGAGTAGGTATACAAAAAATCACATCGGTTTGCTATGACCCATCTACATTCGACTAAAAATCTTACCAGACTGAAAAGGAAGCGCTTTCGACTTCTCAACAGCCTGTATTGGTCCACTGCTAGATACAAGAGACAGGCCTCCTCCTGATAAACGCCTTATTGGCTTTTATCTCATGGGCAGTAATGTCCATAATCCCCACGGTGGGAGTATGGGCAGTGACGTTCATAATCCATGCGGCTTTGGAATAGCAGTTCCTCCGTTGGGTCCCGGTGAAAATCCCATAGTCGTCTCTTACGGCAACCGCGGAAAGAGTTGAGGTGGTGCAAATTATAAGCTGGCACTACATAGCTCTAAGCTCGTAAGTTTTCTACTTGGGGCTGTCAAAAAGTCGCATAGCATCGACATCGGTTTAACATTGTGTTCAAAAGAGTTGAGGTAAAAAGGTTTATTTCGTTTTAGAAAACATTTCATATTTAAAATTTCGAATGCCAGTGACGCACTATTCAAGCCAGCCAAGCCGCACATGATTGGTCGACTCGTTTTATAACACGCATCCGTAAATTGGCGGGAGTCGTTTCGATTGAACCTCCATTAATCATAATTTCGCGACAGTCGCGGCTATCGTTCTCGATATGTTTGTGCGTCAACCGCCGCAGTGGAAAGATTGATGGCAATTGGATTTTTAATCTAGCCGTGTAGGTAGCAAAGTAAATATCGAATAAGCCAGAATTCAGATTTAATGCTGAGTGGTTAGTTCTAAAGCATTCGTGATGGTATCACGGATTCTTCTAGCCACTTTGTTCTGAGGGGTGAATCTACGCGACGTTTATAAGGAGACGTGATCGTGACGTCTCATTTCTAACCAACTTCAAAAAAGGCGTTCTCTATTCGTCTGTGTTGTTGTTACCTCAGAACTGTTGACTGGGTGATCTGATTTTAATAATATTTTTATTGAAATGAAATGAAATGATTTTTTTTATTAAACTTTACAAACTTACTTACTTACATCTAATAACGTATAACTAAAACTAAATAAAGTAAGTAGGCGACTTAACCTAACTTAGTTCTTACAAAAAAAACTTATTATAAACTAATCATTAATTACGTTATAAATGGTAGGTAAGTTACAGTCCATTAAACATTCACGTGACTTTCCTCCGTACGAGTTCGCACTGTATGACGGCAGGGAGTCTCGCTGTTGCACTCATGGCTTTTGGCTTACTAACAAATAAGATTTTATCTTTGTAAATAATAGTTTAACTAGAATAATTTTTAACTCAACTTATAAAGGTATTTCCATAAGTTTTAATGTAAGTTTAAGTAGTAGTATTTGAAAGGAAGCAGGATTCCCGTGTAGTTTTCCCATCCACTTCAATTTAGTCCAGTTCTGATTAATGGCATCCATGAGAAAACCATAAAATTGAAGTCGGTTTAAATATATTTTTTTTTAAACAAACCCAATGATTGTACCTATGGGATTTACGTAGTTATCTGTCCGCTAGATAGTAGCGCTGTACAAAGTCACGATCACGTCTCGTTACTAACGTCAAATAGACTTACCCTTCTGAAAATGCTTTGCATTGCTGTCTTGACCGATAATCATACTAAAACTTGACATGTTATTTAAGGCAACTCAAAGTCAGATTTGCCTAAAAAAAGTAACATGTAAATTTCTGTGAATTGTTCCTCGTACGGTCGACTCCCCCTAAGTCGATTCCCGTAACCTCGATTCTTGTATCTCAAGGCAATAAGGCAATAAATATAATAAAACGTGGACTTCGCTTATTGTTCGACACCAAAGCCTTTTTGTGTTACTTTAAACCGAAATATTGCAAATTGCGAACCTACATTTAAGTTAGTAATAAAGTGTATTGTTACCTTCATAGTAAATAAGGTATAATGGGAAACAGGAGAGCTTGAAAATCGGTTCTCTTTAAACCAATAAACTGCGCTCGAATGCCGACAACGGAGTATTTGAATATGGAATAGAATATCTTTTTAAAATTCTCCAACGGCTCGTATAACTGCTAGGATTCTTTTCTAACAGGAAATTTTTCAATAAACTTGAAACCAAAGAATAAGTTTTGAACTGCGGAGTACGTATACAAGATATGGGATACTAACTTCTGCCGGCGGCTTCGGACGCATTTTCCGGGATAAAAAGTAGCTTATAGCCAGTTTGAGGGCATTTACCTCTCTGCTAAATTTCACTAAGATCCATTTAGCTGTTTTTTTTTTGCAAAAGCTAACAACAGACGGAGAGATAAGACAGTTACTTTCGAATTGATAATATTACTAGCAGCGCCCAGCGGCTTCCTCAACTGCAACCTCAACAGTCTGTATTAGTCCACTGCTGGACGCAGGCCTCCTCCTGATAACCTCCTTACAGGCCAATACAGGCTGTTGAGGTTGAAATAAGCCTATTTGTTATTCGAGAACCAACCACATACCAATTCGTTCTAACTATACAATCGTTTAAATCGGTTAAGTAGTTACAAATACAGATCCCCTAGTACCTACTATCCAATGATCCTATCCATCCACGGTTGTCTGGTAGAGATCGCTCTTGAGCGATAGGACCGCTACTTGTTACTTAGTTTTTAAGCTGTTTGTATTGTATTGACTCATTCAATAAGTGCAATAAATAATTTTCTATCTATATACAAAGATACGTGGTAACGAACATTAATATAAACTTTCGCATTTATAATATTAGTAGAAGTAAGGATAGGTTGACGTTTCGGTTACTTCTTATTG
This sequence comes from Eupithecia tripunctaria, assembly GCA_955876795.1. Lineage (NCBI taxonomy): Eukaryota > Metazoa > Arthropoda > Insecta > Lepidoptera > Geometridae > Eupithecia > Eupithecia tripunctaria. Next base: position 12,579,107 of record OY041604.1, read on the forward strand.
AATTTTATATGGCGGGACGTGTTTCTATTTTAACTACACGATAGGGACGACTAAAATAGTCCCAGAGTGTGCAGTGTACCAGTGTTTGAGGTCCCGTTGGCCTCGCTAGGTGTGAATGTAAATACGTTTTGAATTTTAGAGTAGGTTGGTGCGTAGCTATTCCTAAGGCAGACGATACGACGAAACATGCAATGGAAAAAGCGACAAAGCTATTATGGTTACTTTTACTTGGTTCTAGATTCCTTGATATTTTTTGTAAACAAAGGGGGTCACGAAACCAAATAAATATTGGTGGAATTATACGACACTGGTCTTATTAAAGCTAAATCGAATTTTAAATCCATTTTTGAGTTTTATAGTCGTCATTTATCATTTCATTCGTATCTCATCCCCCGTTGAACTCGATTTTATAGGTAAGTACACCTTTTCACTACTTGCAATTATGAAATACAGAAATACAATTTATTCATAAAGCCAATTTACATGTCATTATTACCCTTTTTAACTTATATGCGTTGTTGAAGTTATTGCTTAGTTCCTTGTTTTTGGTTTTAGTGTCTGCCTTGCTGCTTGTTGCTTTCTTTTATTTTTATCAGTTTGTATTTACTAAAAATATCTTAGACTCTAGAACTGAGTGTAGCGACTTTTTGTCGCTTGTGTGTGCTTTTAGGGTGTCGCTGTCTTGCGTGTTTATGGTGTAGATACTATTTTTCTGGAATAATAAAATGACGGAATGTGTACATTTGACAGTTAGGGTATGCCAAGCGCTGTTAAATAAGCCATTGTCAACAAAGGCAGTACTAATATTTTGAGACACAAATGTTTATGAGGGTAAAGCTTTTACGAATGTAGAGGCAAATTACCTGCATAGATGTTTTTTAATTACCATTACTCATACACAAAACAACATTATAGCATCGCATTTCATGTTCTCAAAACTGGGTTAAGGTACTAAACGGCAATTTCCAACGACCCATCATAAAAAAGACAGATGGCCAGAACTCTCGGAATATTTCTTTGTGTCTTGCGGCTACCAAGAAATAAATCACTACTTCACTATACTTAACCCTTCAATACATCCCAAACAAAAGAAACACAAAAGAAGCACTAATATGTCATTCGTATCGTATTTATTTCGACTGCACCAGTGCAGTGTAATTTCAATAGTGAACTCTTTAAATTATCACAAACTAAATAAACACAAAAGAAGCACAAATTTGTGTCACCTGCGTATCGTATTTTATTTCGACTGCAACCAATCCTCAACCTCAACAGCCTGCATTGGTCCACTGCTGGACGCAGGCCTCCCCCTGATAAGCGCCTTTTTGTCGTTTACTCATAGAGAGTAATGCCCATAATCCCCATTTGGGTTGGGGATTGCAGTTTAGTGGTAGAATTATTCTGTAGGAGGCGCTGCTGCCCGCCTCCCGGTGGATATCCCTTAGTCGCCTCTTACGACACCCACGGGAAGAGTTGGGGTGGTGCAAATTCTAAGCCAGCTCTACATAGCCTAACCCTATACCATATCAAACAAAAGAAACAAAAAAAAGCACAAATATGTCATTCGTATTGTATTTATTTCGACTGCACCAGTCCAGTGTAATTTCAATAGGGAACCCTTCAAATAAGCACAAAAAAATACACACAGCATAATTTTACCACTGAACCCTTTAAGCTACGTCAAACAAAGTAAATACAAAAAAATCACTTTACCTCGGTATCGTATTTGATTGCGACTCTACCAGCGTAATTTCAAGAACAATTGTAGAAAATTGAGTGTAGACAAAATGACAGTCTACACAGAGCTCCTATATCTAACCCTTAACACCCCCATAAATTTAACCCACCAACTAAAAAAGCAAGGTAAGCAGTAAAACAAGGTAACGTAAGAAGAAACATAAATTATGTCACCCGTATCGTATTTATTTCGACTGCACCAGTCGAGCGTAATTAGCTAGCGAAAGTCCCTAATTAGATAGCTGTCAGATGCGGTTTGTTAGGATTAATGAAACCAATTTCGCACACACAAGCGAACTGCATTATTTAGTCGATTGCGAGTTGCGACCGAGCTAGGTCGAATTTGCTCAGCAATTTAGCAGCGTAGTAAGCACAAGAGTAAATATAAAGCAGATAGAGTTCTTTACATATAGGTAATCTAAAGATAATACAATAATTAAATACTATTATATTGCAATATTTTTTATACCAAAGTTTATTTCATATTATATTCTAAGTTACAAAAATATCCTAATTTATTTGTGGAAAGACGTAGTTAAGCCCGTAATCCGTTTCTGCTTTTTGTGAAAATTTAAAGATTATAATTTTGCAGAAAGTGAACAACAAGATGGACGTGTTCTGTTCTGATAAATATAATGGCTTAGAAGTAAAATTCACAATGACAGTTATACCTAATTCACATGAAACGCCCTACTGTTACAAATTAATTAAAGAATGCTGGAGAATGCACACAGCACCATGTAGCCCCAAAAATAGCAATACTTTCGTTGCTAAGTAGATAACTAATAATAATACAGAATTCAGAACCCCCCAGAACTAACAAAAAATGGTTCCAAGTGGTTGAATCCTCAACTTCGCAGGCGGACTCTCGCCCGCTGCACTAAGGCCGTCGACTTTACGATTCAAAATGCAACTGACAAATAAATGGTCCCACATGTTTCTAAGAAAGCCTGATAGTTCCACTTCTGTACAACCTATTAGTGTGCAGTGTAAGCCACTCAAGATGTGTTTACTTACAGGTTCGATCCTGGCTTGACTACTGAATGTTCCATTTACGGTTTTAAAATAAATTCAGTTTGAGCTGTGAATTTACATTACGGAATCGTGAAATGCATTTGCCGTTCGATCGTCCGTCGACTGAAAAGGATTTAGAATTCAACTGATAAATAAAAGGTCCCCCATGTTTTTAAGAAAACCTGATAGTTCCACTCCTGATGTACAACCTATTAGTGTGCAGTGTAAGCCACTCTAGATGTGTTTACTTACAGGTTCGATCCTGGCTTGCCTACTGAATGTAGAACCATTTATAGTTTTAAAATAAAATCAGTTTGAGCTGTGAATTTACATTACGGAATCGTGAAATGCATTTGCCGTTCGTTCTCAGATTAACTTTCTTTAAAAAATAGACCGGAGCTTTATCTTGCCAACTGTTTACTTCCACTTTGTAACAGAAAAGAAACTACTTATTTATAAACTATTCAAGTGATGTGTGAATAACCCATGATTATTTTTTGCATGCTCTTCACCTATAATTAATAGGAAATAAATCAATGATTTTAACACAACGATTTTATTGATTCTATAGGTCATTATTTACTATGCTGACCCGTGACATGATTTCAATTACAGGATTTAACTAAGCTAGTTTCACTACAATGTTTTGTGTTGCTGTTCAATAAATAAACAAAATTAAAAATAAAATAATATCATCTTCGCCAAATTTTCGGCCGAAAATTTGACTTAATCTCAAGTTATCGGATATCAATGTCCGCAGGACATAATAATATAGTGCACAACTATATGATTTCAGTACTATATTATACACAGTTTGGGTGCAATCATCTTTGCATGAATTTTTCTTACTCTACCATCCTTCACTACTGGAGATTGAGAGAGATCAAACGGAGGACCAACCACGGCGTAACGTGCTCTATGCACAGGGGTGTTACACCGACAACTTCCTGACTTTGGGCTGTTACTGTGAATTTTTCAGGATGCTAAAACTTATCCAACCGGAGCAGTTGACCTAATGAATATTTTGAATCGGGCAACTGACCCCATTGATACATTTATGATTAATATAGAATAGACACGTAAAAAGTGAGCCATTTTTTTAAATAAATTTGCATATGTACAGTGGTGAGACACATTGCCAAAGCGTCTTCAATCACAATTTTCTGAAAAAACATCGCATTTTTTGTATAAAACAGAATAAAATAGGTACATACTATAGAAGTACAATCGTATGACTTTTAAACGAGTGTCTGACACCCTCATAACCGAAATAAAAAAGTCGGGTAAGTCCAAAGTCGAGTCGAGCATAGAACGTTTGCCAAATTGCCCTCCTAACGCCTGTTGACGGCACAGGGGGTCGGACCCCACCAGACGCTGTGAATCAACGTTTCCTGTTCCACACGCTTTATTTTTAAGTTTAGTATAAATATTCAAGGCTAAGTATCTCAGACACTGTGAATAGAGTCACAGACTGAGATTGAGAGCTAAATAAAGAGACAAAGACAGGCACAGGCGTCCATAGGCTGCGGTAACTGTTTTCTGTCTAGCAGACCTAACGTTTGTTGGCCACCATCCATGGTGGTATAAAAAAAATTGAGCTATGGTAAAAACACTGATTGCTGTCAAGTGGGGCTTCACCTCCTCGCTTATCTCACCTTGAAGCCTGAAGGCAAAGCAATGAGGTCTACACTTGGCCCCACAAGTATTCTTTTGTGGCGTGATTGTTCTGCATTTTATATCCCTGGCCGTAACTTACTTTTTAAATTACATGCAGTTGCATAGGCTTTTATGGTAAAAAGCTTCACCTTTTGTGACTTCAGCGAAATGTATATGAAGTTTTTTATAACACATTGTGTAGTAAAAACTTTGATTTGTTGAGCATTCGTGTCTCTGTCAAGTTTTAACAAAAGAATATCGAGTTTAAAAACAGAATGAGGTAAGTGCGAATTTTGCGAGTTTTTACTGATTGATAATGCACGGGTCATCGAGTGATAAAAAAATACTACATTTAAAAAAAATCGTTTAAAATGCGATAAGTATATACAGTTCACAATGTTTGAGACTTCATTTGTGTGAGTGACCTATTAAAAACGATTTGTATATCAATGAAACCTTTATCCGGTTAGACGAAGGGTCACGGTTTCATTCAGACAGGCAATGATCTAAAAAGAGCTTTGCTCCAACGATATTAAGTTCAATATCCGGTACTTACGGTTAGTTTTGTCAATGGATTTTGAATTGTCATTCACTAGCTTTTGGCAATAAAACCGCGTGTTTCATAGTTCTTAGGTTAGGTCAAAGCTTCCAATGTGTGCAGAATAAATCATCGTAGCCACTTATAGACTCGATTTCATAAAGGTATAATTTCAACATTATTTTGTTCTGGAATTTTCCATCTAAACAGCGTCAGAGTCAGAGTCAAATCGTTTTTTTAGACTTACAAAATAAGCACTTGGACAAGTAACGTTTTTTTACCGCTTCCGACTGGTTTTGATGTGGATCAGTTAAGCTACCTGTAGATAGTTTGGATAGTGTTGAGATAGTTTGGTTTTGATGTGGATCAGTTAAGCTACCTGTAGATAGTTTGCAACAGTCTACAGTTGGCTCAATTGTTTCAATAATAACCTCAAAAATACTAGTTCTTATTTATTTTATTTAATTGTAATTTTTTTTTAATGAAGTTATTTTACATTTAAAATAGTATAAGGTAACATAACTCCATTAAATATTTGAAAATGAAAATGAAGATGAATTTGAAAATGAATTGAAATTAAGGTAAGGATTGAGTCTCTTACCTAACCACTAGAAAATCATGTCCGAAAACCTTTCCACCATGTACCTACACACATGTAGCCAATAGAAAAAGGTTATATTCCGCACACGTCACAAACAGTTGACCTCTTGGTCGTTAAAAATGCCTCCATCGAAGGACACTCCACGGCACTCCACATTTTAGAGTTCCGTTTAGACGCAGTGAGCTGAACAAATTGCAGCCTGTTGAAATTTTTCGCCCATTCGGGTCTAAATAGTTATGGATACAGGATTGGAAATGTTCTCACTTTAGTGTGACACACTTAAGGGGTGGAAATCGATAAAACACTACACCAAAAATGGTTTATGTAAAAAAAATCGAGACAAAATTTTGTTTTCCATTTTTATAACTCTGTTCGTGGTCTGATCCAACAATAAAGCCAGTGTTATGAAATATTACTCAGATCATAGATTTATGCTTGTCAAGCATAGATCTAAGACTTGGCAAGCTTTCAGAAAACACAGGGATAGTATTTATTTTTTTTAATTGATTCGGGGTTACAAACTACTACACCCTCCATTACGGATGTAAGCGGGTTAACTATCTTATTTTTATGGGAAGAACACTAAAGTGATTACATTCTTAGCCAAATTAAATAGTAAACAACACAGATACTCTTAGAGATATAAAAATAAACAGGGCAACTGTTTTATATGCCTTCCAGTAGAGTAGAGGCAGTGTTAATGCTAGGCTGACAGCGATGATGACTTGTGATATACGAACCATAAAGTAGAAACCTACTTACACTTGCCAAGATTATCCTCATGCCGTCTCCGTGATGAGCTCGGCACTAGGCCTGTAGTGTGCCATCAGGGCGGGGTGAATGTAACGATTAAAATTTCAAAGACCGCTTGTGTATGCCATGCAGACCGAAATAGCTCTCCCTCTCGGCAGATTGACGCTAAGAACACCCCGATTTTTTATTGCCATTCGTTCCACACCGCCATGCGAATTCTAACCCTATTCCTACGACATTACCATTGTATTTGAACTTTCTATTCGCAGATATATTGTTGTAAACTTAGCCAGGACGTGTGTTACTTACGATGCAGGAAATGAGGGGAGATAGTACTGTATGTTTGCTGGGTGTCTGTCGCGAGATTTGTATCGTACCTACATTTATTTGTTGGTAACACTGAGATGTCACGTTTTATGACGTGTGTGATTGAATGGCGCGTGTGATGGGCCCGTTTAGCGTTTACTTCATTATGCCGCTGATATTCACACGACGTGATTTGAATACCTAATGCTCTCCATTGAATTTTAAAGCTGGTAGGTGCGGCTTTTGAAGCTCTGAATGTCAATTTTCTAGAATATCTGTGCGTTAGCAATAAAATACCGAAAACTTATTTCTGCTTGCGGCTTCTCTCTTGCTCGGTCTATATTTTAGTTAAATTGTTTTAAGGTAAAATCAAAAGCCAGTAAACAAATCAATAGCTAACTACTCACTTCTTAGAATATTAAGACTAAGTTTCGCATTTGAATTTTACAACACTATTTACCTAGACAGAAGCCCAAAGTCAGCTGCTCGCACTTTTCTAAATTAAATTGATGTTCTAAATCCAAATACATGTCAACTGTCAACATTGATTGAACAAAGGCGTTCGTCAAAGCGTAATTGGTACTCACACAGACAATAAAAAATAATAAATCTTACGTTTGTTTACTTTGCTAATTACAATAATGGGTATTTAAATCGACTTGAACACATTTGAAAACTTGAAAAATGTGATTTTAATCCTTCCTCTTTCAATGGTTTTAGATCATTGCTAACTGGGGTAAGCGCGATAAATGCCCGCGTGTGCTGCGGTCAAACGGACAGTTGTGATAAACATTTCAACGTACTTAGAACTAATATCCTACAAATATCAATTTATACGTATAATGGTAGACGCGTGATCTTTGAGTATAAAAAGTATGACTCGAATTGCGATGTTTATACATTTAAAGATTCAATCTATGCACGTTTGATAACCTACAAATGGGTAGTAAAGGCTGAAAAAAAAATTGGTATTTAATTCGGTTTGTATGCGATCAGCGAACGACCGATTTTACTCATGTACGTTGCCTAAAAAATTTTTGTTAGAGCACTGGCTCCTGTCAGCTGTGGTAGCTACAACAAGCAATGTCCATTCACATTGCTTCCTCGCGTATTGCTTGTTCAATAGGACCGTTGCTACCCACCGCACGCGCACCCAAAACAATCAAAGATGCTCCGTTGATCCATTGCCAACATCGTCTTAAAACGTACCCCATATTGTTAAACATCTGCCCGTCGTGTGGGCGGATCGTACAACAATTATAACCACTATCCGATGCGGCATCAACTTGAGTTGTTCGAAATCTGTGCCAAATTCCAAGGAATTATCCAAGGAAATGACGAAAGGCGTGTCTTCCTTTTTACGAGTATGAATCAGCATCAGTAGGTACCAGCATTGCTTATTTTGGCGAGAACACACTAAACTCCGAATGCTTAAATGCGACTGATTTAAGCACGTCTCAACAGAAGAATCATTGACAGATTTTCATAGAAGACAGTCAAAAAATTGCGACTTCAGAGGTGCTTAAATCTGAGTTGTGTTTGAAGGTTTCATAATACGGGCTTAAAATGACTGGGTTTACTCTTGACCTAAAAAAAAACAAATGATAATCTTCGCGTAGTTATTTGTTTACCTCTTCCAATTCAGGCAGTCGGGTAAAAAGCATTCGGTATCTTTTGCGTCTCAATTTATGAAACCGACCGAAATCAAATTCCTTTACATTCACAGCGCTTTTAACATTTTCGGGACAAATAGTAACTACCCCGGGAATAAAAAAATATGGGACCACCTTGAGATCATTCGCATCAACCCCAAAATAATCATCTAAATCGATACATAAATCAGAACTTAGATTCGCCTCTTTTTCGAAATTAGTTTTGAAAATACATACTTACATATAAAAGATTTTTCGCCGTGTGCAGGCAAAAAGCTAAAAGCCTCTTTCTTCGTAAATTACAATCTAGCCAGCTTAGAATGTAATTGTAATGTCTGGCCATGGCTCTCCATCCCTACTTCATTGCCGCCCGACGGAAGTCCGTCCTTCCGCCTTCCCTGTCATCGCCGTCTATACAATAAGGCTAGCACAATAAGGTTTGCTGGGTTTGTTTTTGCATTTTTTTCTTGTTATGCCTATTGTGGCCTATAAGTATGGGCACGAAACCATGGCAAAACTCTTACCCCCACGGTGGTATTGGTGTGAGAATTTTACCACATTGAAGAATTTTGTATTTATTTTAAACTAGCTGCGCAATGCGGCTTCGCACGCGTTTTTCATATGGAAACGTTTAAAGGTAATTTTTATCCCGAGGGGACCGATTTATCGGATATAAAGTAGCCTATATTTGATTCCAGGATTAGAATCATCTGTATGCAAAATTTCAGTAGTTTTGGCGTGAAGAGGTAACAAACATCCATCCATCCATCCATACATCCATACAAACTTTCGCATTTATAATATTAGTGTGATGTGATAGTGTGATATGGCCTAAACTGAGCAACAGGGATTCCCTTTGCAGAATTTTTTTTCCTCATTGATCAATCATTACGCAATACATAACCCTTCTTCTGGCACGGTTGGGTATAATTCTTCAAAAGACACCAACACACATAATATCTACCTACATACGTCCAGTTTTAAACATGCTGATCCGCCATCCAAACTATAGCCTCGCTTTGGCTAACTGGTTGAAGATTGCAGTGGTGGTCAAAAATACACCTGTGATATCGACAGGCTTAGTTCGGGGGTCGATTCTCTGCGACTGCCACAGGAATAAAGGACATACAAACAATACAAATAAAAGACAGACTTTTACAAAACTACAATATTTATATAATGTGTGGCCTATATTGAGCTGACAGACACTTAGCAGCTTCGAACTCAACCACTATAAAGTTGAAATAAATTCTATGTGAAGGGGTACAGACGGGTAGACATAGTATTCCACTTAGGCGCCTATTCCACTTCACAACTCGTTTTTTAGGGTTCTAAGGATTAACTTCAATATTGCGAAGAGAATAGAAATATTCTCGAATTCTGAGAGTTTCGAGAGGTCTAAAGACAAACACAAGTTTTTATTTAAATAATTTGACTCACGTATGGTCCACGTGCTCTCGCTGCTGTATGTAATTTGGTGAGTCACCACGGGGGAGAGGTTAAATCAGTATTAATCTCAAAATAAATATTTAATCGGTTTTTTATGTTTGATTTTATATGTATCAATCAGTACTGCTTTTATGGTGCTTTCAAATAAATTAAAGTGTCAAGCTCTTCTCGGTGTAATAATGCAATTTGCTTCCACTTTTCTCTCTCAATGCAATGTCTTTTACTCTATACAACATGACGGCAACTTTCTCTTTGATCTGACTCATATAGCAAACTCTTGGTTTTCCTCTTCTTCCTTCCACTTTCACTTCGTCATAATTATACATTGATTTATTAAAAACGAAGATGAGGCACTGATTGCTCGAAAGTGGCAACCTCAAATTGTGTAAAATTGTGTTCTCCCACATCAGTCACCCTCTGACCGGCGGCACGGGCGGTCGTGATTCGCGTGAAATATTGTTGTCTCAGTCTCACTTCGATCCTAGATACGTCTTTCCGTCTTTGTTCTTCTTTGTATTGCACAGGACTGGAAATATTGCTGTGAGCGTATGTGTTTGCGTGTAGTTGTAACACATGCCAATTTTTGAGTAAGCGCTGGGAGAACGTAACCTATCTTCCATTTTTAAATCAATGTAATTATATGGACTTCTTTACATACAAGTGTTTTCAAATAGGCACAGTATTAACGGCATAGAAAATGTATCTATATACATATACAAGGTATAGACACGTGCAATGTAACCAACGGAGAGTTCCTATCAACGTTTTGCTATGGCCATATTGTGGTTCAAGTCAGATACCTTTACGTATAGTCAGCAAAAATTGCGCATTACCACTACAAGGGTAATTTTTCTGTGGAGTGAATAGTTGCCAACCCCGGCTTGCTCGATATCTTTTCTTTTTAACGCAAAGCAAAATAGTTTTCAAACTGGATAGGCATTATTACGTTTGGCGATGGTACCTATTCAAAACTCAAGAAGACTTAAACGTGACTTACATATTTTGGTCAAGCTCCGTACAAACATTCCATATTTGATACTAATTTGTGTTTTTATGTAATAACATCTTCACACCAAAATTTAAAACAAAAAGATAAGCCCTTAATTTTGAATGGATTTTTATTTCCATTTGGAATTTTGTTAGTATCGAGCGAGACTTCGTCATCAAGATTTTCTACGGGATTTGTTAGAGCGCCTCTGACGGACATCCCATACAAATATTAAATTTCTTGATACTATCGTCAAACTGAACTCTGGCCCTGCTTACAACACTCCTAAGCAACACGAAAACTTTCATAGTTCTGAGTTTTCCCAAAATTTCATTTACACCTATGTCTTTCGCTCTTGACTTAGACCACTGCAGCCTGCCCATTGGTTGCTTATCAAACAGCGCCACGCGCCACCAGCGGATTTGACGCGGATGCACTGTCCATAACACACCCTTGAATAAACCAACTCAACAATGCCTCTAGATTGGCCATGGCTTAACCGTAACCCGATACTTGTTCATCCTCTGTAACAAGAGGTATGCTAAAGCAACGAGAACTTCATCAATTTGTTGTATGAAAAGGTAAAGTTCTATTTATTTGCAATTGAAATGTGATTATTTTTATGCTGCAAATAAATATACAGGGCGTCCCACGGCCATGCCACATGTAGGAAAAGTACCTAAAATATTGAAGATATGAAATGTAATATATTAGATGCTAGATAACTTGGAATAAAATAATCAATACGATTGAGCCTTTAGATCGAAATCGTAAAATTTACGGTTTTTTTTTCATTTTTCGGGTTCGATTCCCGGTTCAGACAGACAATTTTTCAAAAATCTTTAAATGCAGTTTAAATTGGTTTTTAAAATAAAAATTTAGTCTTCTCTCAGGAAAATGCTCTATCTACAATATTTCAGGTAATTGCCCCCCATGTGGCAAGGCGGTGGGATGCCCTGTATTTTATGTTTATGTTTTAAATCTAGACCTGGAATAGCATTAGTAATAACAATAGTAGCAAAAACATTAGGAAGATGCTAGCAAATTATAATACTAACTTACGTTAATGGTTTCTAATTTTGTATCACCTTATGATACTTCTAGCTGATTTTTAACCGACTTGAAAAAAGGAGGAGGTTATCAATTCGACTGGTTTTTTTTGTTTGTTTGTTACCTCTGATTTTTTGACTGGGTGGTCTGATTGTCATGATTCTTTTTTTATATGAAAGCGGGTGCTACCCGTGTGGTCCCATTTTAATTTTGTTCAGTTCTGCCAACGGCATCCATGAAAATTCATGAAAAAACTATAAAAATTGAAGTCGGTTTATAGTTTTAGAAAACAAAATTAATTATCTTCAACAACAACCAAGACTTAGCCATGTGCGTAATACATTATTATAGTGCAAAAGTGAAATTTCCATGAAAATTCATGAAAAAACTATAAAAATTGAAGTCGGTTTATAGTTTTAGAAAACAAAATTAATTATCTTCAACAACAACCAAGACTTAGCCATGTGCGTAATACATTATTATAGTGCAAAAGTGAAATTTCCATGAAAATTCATGAAAAAACTATAAAAATTGAAGTCGGTTTATAGTTTTAGAAAACAACGTTAATTATCTTCAACAGCAACCAAGACTTAGCACTGTGCGTAATACATTATTATAGTGCAAAAGTGTGTGTTAATACCTACTAATCGGTTTGCAAATACAGTAAGCTTTTGTTTCATTCAACTATTTTTCAGTATACACGTTCACATTAAAACGCTTGCTTTGACGGTGACCTGCTAAATAGGTAATCAAAAGCTACACTGTTGGCTGTTTTCAAACTGCAGCGGAAACGTGCTCTGGTTAGCATTTTACTATTTTAATACAGAGGAAATCACCGTTATTGCACTCAAGGCAAAACATATTTAGACTACAATGTACTCAAACTGCTCATTACACCGCAACTATTTAGCATGTTATTGTAATTATTCTAGTGTTATTTTTGCACTAGTTATGGACTTATAGACCGTTAGTAGTCTGGTTCAAACAGGGAATGGTACTAACAGAGGGCTTTTCCACTGTGATATATTATGTATGATGGTCATAGACCATTTGCGCATAATAGGATTTGTTCCACGTTCGCCTCACTAAGGCCTATGTTTACGGAGATGCGAAGCGTGCAGCGGTGCGTTGGGCGTTTTGCACTTTCCGTTTACAGTGCAAAACGGAACAAGCAGCGGCGCGTGCAGCGACTCCGTCATCGCACGCGTAAACACAAACATATCGCAATGACCGGTGATGTTTATAGAGAGGCGGGGCGTGCAGAGCGACGGTGGCCGCCGCGTGCGACAGTCGTGCGACGCCGCACGCGTAAACTCAAACATAACGCAATGTACCATCGCCAAACGTAATGCCTATCCAGTTTGAAACTATTTTGCTTTGCGTTAAAAACAAAAGATATCGAGCAAGCCGGGGTTGGCAACTATTCGCATCACAGATAAATCACCCTAGTGGTAAGGTGCAATTTTTGCTGACTATACCTACGTTGATGTTTATGGATAGGCGTAAAGAGCCGCCGTCACCGAAATCGCTTCTCCGTAAACACACTCTACCAACGCCATATGTTTGAATTCTGTACAGGCCGCGCCGCTGTACGCCCTGCGTCTTCGTTAACAAGGTCTCAGGCTACTGTTTCTAGGTAAGGCCCGTATTATAAAAGCTTGCTCAGTCATAGAGTTATGCTTGAGTAACACTTTTCTATGGCTTAAGTGTCACTCAAGCATAAACCGATGACTGAGCAAAGTTCCATAATACGGGCCTAAGATTCGTTCTATTCAATCAAATGATTCGGTTTATATTCGCTCATTTTCGTTACATTTAATAAATCTGACTGGCGACGTTCATGGCGCAGCAGGCGAAGTTCCGCCTACGACGCGAGATTGCGTGTTTGATTCCCGCCTCAGGACAAATGTTTGATAGATCTGCAGATATATGTTCCGGGTGTTCTGGAGTTTATTCATGTATTAAAAAAAATCTTGTAATGTATTTAGTACCTACATTAGTCAGTATTAGAAAGTAGGTATATCTCTCTGCTTATATTGGGGCTTGATGCGTCAATTGTACAGCATTATTTAGGTATCATTTAATTTACTTACAATTTCCTCAAAATAAGCTCCTGTTTCATGGTATTAATATGATACAAGTCTTCAAATAATTCAGTTAATATTCGCCCACATTCGTCAAAACTCGACTCAAAGGTCTTCAAAGAGGTTGACAATCTTACATCTACAAAAAGCCTGGAGATAAATAAATATTAATTAAAACAATATCGCCAAAACGCAAAATAACAACTAATTAAAACGTCACTCATCCAAATGAAAGGGAACGACGAACGACTGACGTTGATGGAGGATTTTGATATAAACTAAATTAATTCTTGTATACAGTGCCCCGAATGTTAGATAAGGACATTTTTCCTTGCCCCTTGACGCTATGAAAATTAAATGTAGGTTGGGGAATTGCGTGAGAACATGTCGTGTGGTGTCATAGTTTAGTCATGTAAACTTTTATAAACGCGTACTTACCTAACCCATATGATTTTCTGTTTCTTACCTAACCTGTTTTTCTGTTTTAGTAAAAGCGCTTACAACTGGCATCGGCTCTTGTGTGTTGTAAGCTCCTTTTGAAAACTAAATTAAGGAATCACTTTACCTAATCTGTGACCAAAGCTACAGAAAAGTATTATGATAAAAAATATTAGTAACAAATCCGCGTTATACCGTATTTGATACCTAGATAAAGATATACATAAAACATTTATTTGCATATGTAACACACAAATTCACACAATAAAAAAAAACACAATATATGGTAGGTAAGGTACCTACTCGTACAAAGAACATAAAAATAACTTGATAAGTAAAGGAAGAATTATGAGATTCCATACGAACATAATTAATTTTGTTTTAAAAAACTATAAACAGACTTTAATTTTTATAGTTTTTTCATGGATTTTCATTGATCCTATTGTCAGAACAAAACCAAATTAAAATTCCCATTTAAAATCCAACTTAAGGGGGAAAACTGGACTTCAAAAAAAATATCAGAAGAAGCTCTTTTTCTGATATTTTTTGATTCCTGCCTTTCTTTCGTGTATTATTAAAACCTCTACCGCCATCACCAATCCATCAGCGAGAGCAGTGAGCACGCCAAAACGAACCCACCTTTGCTTGGGGCAGTGTCATCAGTACGTAGTAGACGTATGTGTGCTGATGAAGAAGAAAGGACTTCATTACGGATGTAAGTGCAGGGTAACTACGAACCTATTGTTCTTCAAACACAAACTATAAGTTCGTTGTTAACCCGCTTACGTTCCTATTGAATTCGTCGTAACGCGGTGCGACCACGTTACGTTTTCAAACCATACCCTTTTATTTGTGTATACGGTTAAAATACGAAATCCCAAACGCAAAAAGTAAAGTTCCAGTTACTCCCCTCGAGACTGTATTATGTACTAACTTGTTCGAGATTGAAAACTGTTACAATGGTAAGTTTCAAGTTTCTGGTAGTTAGGGAAAGGCAATGAGCCTTATTTTTCCTTCTCCTTTGGGAAATTATACCTTACATTTGGAAGCCTAGGTGATGTGTTACTGTGTTAGACTTGGATTGGACACTTGATGAATTCTTTGTAGTTGTTGGTAGTAGATCTTGGCCTCCGAAATTACACTTCATAATGATGTCCGTCAAGGTCGCTTACATAAGCGGTATTACGTTTTACTATAGAAACTTTCATAGTTTGACAAATTCATTATGACTATAAAACCGTTGGTGTTCTTCCAACACAAACAAGATTCGTAGTTAACCCGCTTTTATTGATAAAGTGTATTACGTTTGTTGATATGCCAATTAATAGAGTAAAATAGTGTAAAAATTGTGTAAAAGTGAAATTAATAGCGCTTCTTTGGTTTAAGAAATAATGACCATAGTTAGTGTGTACGCTAGCTTGACGAATAATAACTATAAATAAATAAATAAATAAAATATAAATAATGCTGGACATTTCACACAGCATTATCTGGCCCCAAGCTAAGCAGAGCTTGTGTTATGGGTACCAGATAACTGATATACATAATACAATACACTACATATCGAGGGTTTACTGCGAAAACCGACTAAGTGACAATTTTTCGAAAAATGAGTTAATGACACAGTGGTACATAATTTTTCGCGCTCTTTCGACTGGTAAAACCCATTTAATGATACGACAAGCCAAACAGAAGTTATTTAATGGCAAAACCGACTAAATGAAGCAAATGGACTAATACTCTATTGCTAAAAATGGATAAACACTTTTATTATATCAATGCTCAAAAGATTATTCGTGAAAAATGAATCAAAAGCATTTATACGGAATTACTGGACTGTACTTTAACAATAACGCCATAGGAAAAGTACTGTGAAAACAGTATTTGTTGCAATAATCGTATATACTTGAACATAATATTATATTTTTTACTAATTGTTAACATGCAAAACCGACTAAACGACTCTTGTTAGTTTACGCAACATAATTTGTTCAATTTTACCCTCAATTTATGTAATGCAAGTAAAGGAAATTAATTCAAAATGTTGAACAAAACAATAGATAATATGACTGAAATAGTGAATAAACATTTTGAAAGAGCTTATTAAAAGGAGTTGGTTGCTAATTTAACCATTAAAAAGGTGGTAAAATCTTGTTCCAAAGAATTTTACTTGTAATATGGATAAAAAAGACCAGCAGATGGTTTGCCTTATAAAACAAGAGCGAAAGTCAGATCAGATAAGTTTACTAAAGCTATAGATTGCTCCACGTGTCAATTTAAGAGCTTAGACTTTTAGTTTAGATTAGATTTTTAGTTTTATTCAATAGGCAGAAAATGTGTCTGAGGACTTAAATTGACACATCGATTTTGCAGATTTTTTTGGAATTGAGATTTCACATTAAGATTTTTTATTTCGGCCACTATTCAAACACCAAAACGAGTCCTGGTTGTACGTAACCGACCAGCCCAAAATCAATTTTCAAATAAACGTTTTTTTTTCTAAACAAGATGAAAAAAGCGAGTACCTTTGCTTATGTCAGTTTTTTTTTGTAAACGACACGCACAAAACGTTGTGTTTCGTCTTACGTACTGATGCAATTAAAAAACGTAATGAAGTGAACTTATTTGACGGAACTGACCACAGAAGAGGACACGAACCTGTGAATAAAACTAAATCAGAAATTATTCAAAGAGAAAGAAAACACATCGAATTGTTTTCTTCTTTGGAATCTCATTGCACAAAAGACTGTACGATGAGCTGTAGAAAAGATACACAGCGAAAGTAGATCATCGTCATAAGGTTCGAAAAATGAATTCATTGTACAAAGGTAAATGTTTGAAAAATTGTTCTAAACCAGCGTCTGAGAAAACCTACCGGGGAACATTTGTGCGCGAATATAATCTGAGCTTTTTAGTACCAAGGAAAGATCAATGCTTACTGACTACTGTGTACTAAGTGTGCACAAATTTACACAGAAAATAAAAATGAAAACGAAGAAGCTTACTTAGCTTGACCACAGTCAAAACTACAATCAGCTTGTTGCTGCCTTGCTCCTCTGGGCTATTCAAAAGATCATCATCATAATCTGCCTATATAATTTCACTGCTGGACAAAGGCCTCCCCGGGCGCTATAGCGCCCTGTCTTCAGCTTGACGCATCCAGCATCTGTTTGACGCGCCTGCAGTTTTTGGCAGACCAGAAGGCGTCCTACACTACATACGCAGCGTCTCCACTCAAGAACACGTTTACCCCAGCGGTTGTCGGTTCTTTGCGTGATATTGCCGGCTCATTGCCTCTTCAGCTTGCTAATTCTTTGAGCTATGTCGATAACTTTGGTTCTCTGTCGGATGTATTTGTTACGAATCCTATCCTTCAGAGAGACTCCGAGCACAGCTCTTTCCATAGCTCGCTGAGCGACTTGAAACTGGCGGACCAGCCCTATCGTGAGTGTCCACGTCTCAGCTCCGTAGGTCATGACGGGTAGGACGCACTGATTCAAAGCTTTAGTTAAGCATTGCGGTATAGTATAGATGACGAAAAGACTCCGACGTAGTTTTACAAACGCTGCCCAGCCTAACTGGATCCTCCTCTTGGCCTCCAGTTAACCATCAGTTTCCGAGCCAACTACACCACTTTTACCCAGATAACCTGGAAGTGAAGCTAAGAAACAAGACCTCGTAAGTTTATATACCAAAGGCATATTACCAGAAGAGCTTCACGGCTGGTTTAGGAACTTCCAAAAGATGCGTTACCAGAGCCAGCAATTCGTGATGATACTACAATTGGGGATAACGAATAACCATCAAAGTACGCACTACTACGTACGTTAGAAACGAAAATTGAAGTACGAGTAGGTCCTATCTGATTCGTTTCCGTGCAAATGCTATTTTATGTCGTAGACATCAAAGTAAGTTTTGAATGAAAACGAATCAGGTACTTCGTTAATCGGTTTCCGAGTAGACCTCTGATTAAAATGTGATTAAAAGTGACAATTAAACATAATTTTGCATTTAAATGTTTTTCATTTTTGGTACCACCGCTTCATAAAATTTAAAACAGTAACAGGCAAAACCTGCTAGATTTTTTTTGTCGATGAATAAATCAATTAATTTAATCATTTAGGATCTCAATATAATGTAAAATGTAGTTATTTGTCATAAACTATATGGTTTATTTAATAAATCGTATCAAAAACTAATAGTTTTCACTAAAACGGCATTTTACAAGTTAACAGGTAAAACATGGTAACTGCACGACCTTGCTCATAATTTTCCTAATTTAAGGAAATCCGGCTAATAGTTTTTCCTGAAACTATACAAAACATGATCATATTAGATGTATTGTTTCTTTTATATAATACAATACCAAATCTATTGATGAATTAGCAAGTGACATGGACTCAAACTTTAGAAATCAAATATCTCAAAACTCATGTCATTGCATCTAACTGGTTTTCGCAGTAAACCCTCGATATATAGATATTTTTTTTATTATACATAGAAAACATCCAGAACGCCCTGAACAAATATCTGCAGATCGTACAAATATTTGTCCCGAGGCGGGAATCGAACCCGCTAACTCCTGCGTCGCAGGCGGACCTTCGCCCACCGCGCCACAGAGGTCGTCGTCGAACTATTAAAAAATAAATATTGACGTGCGCAGTGGTACACGGTTTAGATTGAAAGAGAAAGAATTATGAATGAATGAAACGAACACGAAAATGAATGTACCTACAGATATTAATTGGGTTTATTTAAAAGAAAAACTATAAACAAACTTAAATTTTATGGTTTTCTTATGGTGAGAATTGGACCAAATTTAAAAGCGACCATACAGAAAGCGCCAGCTTTCAAATAAAAAAAGAATCTTAAAAATCGGAACAGCCAGTCAAAAGTTCTGAGGTAACAAACAAGAAAAAATTAATTAATAAACAGTTGAATTAAGAACCTCCTCCTTTTTTTAATTCGGTTAAAAATATAACTTTGTTTAAACAGCAGGTAACCTGCCGCGGTAGATAAATAATTATGAATTGAAACCAGTGTTTTTTTTCATTATGCGAACGCTTGTTCTCAATCTAATTAGGTCTGTCTGTGCACAAAAATATAAAGAACGTTAATAGAAAAAAAATGAACGAACACTTTATGATAGGTACTAATAATAATTAATATACATAACAGTCTTGTATTAATGTAAATAATAAATAAATATATTACATAAGGCGGCCTTATCGCTAAGAGGCAACCTTGGAGATGAAATGGCATGTCAGTTTGACAGAAATACAGTACCTATTAAGACGTTAAAAATAACAACTATTTTTTTAAATATCATTTGACCATTGATTTATTAAAAAGTTCTCGTAAAACTATTTCATAAATCAATGCATTTGACAAAGAAATGTTTGCGTCAAATATTTTTTTCTATCATACCTTGTTTGTATACCAATAGTAGTTAAATTAGCCAACAACAGTAACAGGAACAACTAAATTATTTGGAAGATCCTTCGACAAGAGTTAATTATAATTTTCTCATCAACAGTTTCTGATCTTTCGTTTGATGTTTATGTAACGGTTCTGGCTTACCGGTTTAAAAGGCTTTGTTACCACCAAAGGGTAGAATACTTAGTTATTCTTCCTTTAAGTGTTTTTAGTCTCTACCTATTTCATGGTGGTTAATAAGCTTCTGAAGCCTTGTTCTTGATTGGTTATTTTTCGAGGATTTATGAAAATTAATTTTCTTTTTCTTTGTTTACAGGTAAATTCCGGTGTTTTTAGACGTGCACGCGTGCGTGTTCCTAATCGTAAGTTTAAATAAGTTAACTAGATCTATTAAACTATTATGCTAACTAAGATTTAATACTAATAAATTCTCCTCCCCAACTACCTATAACCGTCCACTGCTGGACGCAAGCTTCCCTCTAATAATTAATTTCATAACTACCAAATTATGTATTCATATCATACCTCTTCTCATACTGAAGAACGACAATCACCTGCATTTGAATTTAGTCTGGCGAGTAGGTAATGTGAAGTTAACGCCGC
Source organism: Eupithecia tripunctaria (assembly GCA_955876795.1). NCBI lineage: Eukaryota > Metazoa > Arthropoda > Insecta > Lepidoptera > Geometridae > Eupithecia > Eupithecia tripunctaria. The sequence continues at coordinate 12,599,412 of OY041604.1, forward strand.
TGTTCCATCGCTGCACACGCTGTGCACGGTTGCAGTAGTGATCCAGCGGCTTTATTATACAATTTAGTGATGGCAGAGTCCTGGAGATTCGAAATTCGAGAGAGAAATTTGTCTCAACTCGTTTCTGATGATTCGGTCAGAAGAAAACTGTTATGGTGCAATTACGATGATGTCCTAGGAAAATGTTCGGTCCCTGACGGCCAATCTTAACGGAGATTAGCTAAGCCAGGTGCGCATGAAATATTATAGTGCACAAATGTGTGCGCAAACACAGGTGCACTCTCATCATCCGATGGGCGGGATGGCTCTGCCGTGAATTAACATTGGGTAAAAAAATAGTTCCCAACCAGCATGCTCATCGTAGGGATTATGGACAATACCCCTCATGAGATAAGAGGCAATAAAGCGCTCATCAGGGGGAGGCCTGTGGCCACCAGTGGGCCAATATAGGTTGTTGAGGCTAAGAGAGGAGAAGATCGATCTTTCATCATCATCATCCACAGCCGGATTTTACCCACTACTGGGTATAGGCCTCCTGAAGTTTGTGCCATCCACCACGGTCGTGTGCTAACCGCCTCGTCAATGGAGGCACCCGACACATACTATTTATTACTAGAGGTATTATTGGCGTACCCTATTTATTGACTAGAGTTTAACTTAATAACCGATGCAGTGACGATTCGAATACGTCTCAATCTAGAGGTACATAGTAATTGCCCCTGATGCGTCCTGTATCTGCGCACAACAGGAGCCATCCACTTTTGAAGCCATTTTTTGTATGAAGATCAAACAAACTTGTGAAGTTCGATTATATAAGTGGTCAAAGGTATGGGTTTATTATTTAGTAGTTGTATTTAGTGATATTTATCCAGGACCCACCTTGCATCTGGACGTCCTACGTTTCGTCCTACGTCCTATGTAAAATAAATACCTAAAGAGTGATGAATCCACAATCGCGGATCTTTCTCCCGAATTAATGAATTGAAATAAGTCCCTGCGGCACCCCTGATCAAACCAATCAATTAATCATTTCCAATGGCGGTCGAATTCCCGCATACAAAACTAAGATCCATAATTCATCTGAAGCTAATATGAACCTCAATCTATTATCTCTAAACGATTTCGCACCGAATGAATATTCAAGAGTAATACCATCCTAAAATGGCTGTAAGAGAAAAATTCCGAGAAGTGTGAGTCATTGGATAATCAGGTGGTGTCCCTAGCTGGGGCGTTTTTTTACTGGTTGACATCACACGAATATTGTACACGCGAAAGGTTAGATGTTAGATGTTTGTAACCTTTTTACGACAAAACTACAGAACAGAGCCTAGACAATGTAACAATCGATGTCGAAAGCGATACTAGAAAAGTCCAAAAATGTATGCGTTTGACATATGCCTTAGATATGTCAAGTGATCTGTTTCGAATTTTTCAATATGAATTTTTCAATTCTTTTCGATTCGCTTCATAGCGAATGCCGGTTGGCTACGTCCTCAGATCAATCTGATTTTTTGCATAGATGTGTTCTAGACCCGAAACAAAATAAAGGCTAAGCGGGCAAAACCACGGTCAGAAACTAATTTTTCGTAGCTAAATAGGTCCTGTAATTGGTCTGATCACCCACGTTAATTACGCTGTATAATTCTATTGAAACAATTTAACGACTTTTTAATTAATTTTAATTACTCCTTATCCTTTAATCAAATGAGGCTGAAATAAGTTTTAAATAGATTTGGTATCTAACGAAATAAGAAAAAATTCCCCCCTGAGGTTCGGAACCCTAAAAAGAAGTCGGCGCTCTTAGATGGAGGAAACTCATTTAAATTTTTGATTGTGAAGAAAAAAGATCGCTGGAAGAGGGTCAAATGCCACTCTAATCGGAAGGGCAACACGAACTCTGTATTGGTCTAATTTTCTTATTACAGGTCGTGATCAGACGGCTTTTACTTTAAAGGGCGTCTTTGATTTAGGCTAGCCGAAAACCATTAAATATTTATTATGATCCCAAATCAAATTGAACTGATTACAATAACAATGGAAGGTGGCAAGGCAGGTTTGTTTAATACTGACTCTGAATACCGAAGGCCCACCGGGGTCGGACCCTTTGTTGAAACCTTCGCGTCACCGAACAAAAGAAGACCATTCCGCTACGCTCACATTCGCGTTTAAATTCTGAGGTAATTCATCTAGTTCCGACCATGGACAGTGGAAACGTCTGCACACGTCGGAGGTTGGAAGACGAATGACTGAAGCTCGCAAAAAGGTCCAAGCGCCGTCATTAGTGGGTATGTTTGTTTTCTACTGTGTACTAAAACATTCTTCATATCGCAGCTCGTTGCTCTGTCAAGGGTTCCGCTGCCAAATGGCTGGACCCTTTCATTATCTCTCTTTGTGACTCGCTTACAACTATCTTTGATGTTCTAACCGCAATAAGCTTGCCAAATTCAATTTAATGTCCATTTATAAAACGCTACGGACAAAGCTGACGTATCTTTTCAAATGAAGCCTGTAAAAGGATCGGCTTATCTCTGTATTACGTGACCGCGTATTTTTATTTATGTCAACTCTGAAACGGTGTGACGGCAAGTTTTTAATGAAAAGCATTGACCTTGCCGTAAAAGTTACGCAGTTTTTCATGTTTTGCGCATAATTTAAGCTGCAAAATATTTTTTCTTACAAGAAGGTAATAAATATCTGGCCTATTTATATTTGAAAGCCTACAAACGAGGCTGTTGATCTCAGTATTATTTGTGTTTGACGTGGAAGATTCATGAAACAATATTTCTGTTGTACTTATTTATGTAGGAACGAGTAGGTTGTCAGCACAAAATGTAAGAAAAGCGTAGACATAAACATGGCTTTGCAAGCCTTTTCGGATAGAAACACAATTCAAAAGTTCTTTCAAGATCAGTTAGCCATACGTTAAATTTCATTTGAATTTAAAAACGCCTGTCAGTTATGAATGTAGTTCTAGATATTCCAAAAACTTTTTCATTTTCCGAGCTCCGATAAATCCTGAAAAAAGGTTGAACCACTTAAGAAAATCACATAATTGAGGAACAGCAAACGGCGCGTAAAGTAGGGGGTGGGCCGACCCTTGGATAATAAAGCCAGTAACACACTATTGAAACGCGACTCGGACCGAAATAACGTGATTTGTGTTTAGTTAGGGCTGCTAAACACGAATGGCACGTTACCGACGCCAAGAAACTGCACTCGTCGAGGGGCGCATGGTGCCCTGTCGTCGGCAACGTGACGTCCGTGCTCCCCTTAAATCAAATTGTATTAATTTTCAATGACTAGAATCACATACAACCAACCGACAAGACGTCGTCGGGTGCTTACAATGAGGTTCTGGCTATAGAACATTTACACCTCAACGTCAGCCTTAACAGCCTGTATTGGTCGCAGGCCTCCCCCCTAATAAGCGCCTTAATGGCGTTTATCTAATGGGGGGTAATGCCCATAGAAAATTTACACGATTATATTCAAATCATCACGCATCGCGTTTCAGCTGGCCGCGTAGCGTTTCAATAGTGTGTGAAGTCCTTTATTCTCTTGTCGCTAAGACTTGCCTTACCGGATGTCAAAGGGCCGAGGACCCGAGGTTTTCCGTCATGCGTGGCTACATGAGGCGCGGGTGAAAAATTACATCGAGAGATGTGGAAATTATTTTAGGTAGCAAATATTTTACGTGTTTTTTTTGGGATGGGTTCGCGTGGTTCGAGATTTCTGTGTTACTTTTTGCTGATTTGAACTTATAAAGTTAGCAACCCTCGCTAGACATATTTTCTGTTAAATTTTAGGTTGGTTTTTGTCCTCGTATTGTCGGTTTTAGGAGATTGTTTTGGCATCAAATACAACTCTTAGAAGGTTAACGAGACGACGACGATTAGTTAAAAAAACACGTTCGTTTCGTAATTAAAATGTGATAAGTATAAAAAGGAATTCCTCGCATAAATTTCTACAACTTACAATACTTACCCATTTACATGCCTAGCCTATACTCACATTATTACATACGCCAAGGTTAAAACTACTAAACGTTTACCTACCTACCTAATTCGTGTCAAAGGAAAACCTGTTTGTTTCGAAATAATTCAACAGTATCCCGTAAATAACATTTCGTGCGTAATTTGTTGTAAAATCATTATACATCCGTTTCCGTTTCTATTAAGGGCCAGAATATCCTGGCGTCGATTTTAATGGAATCCGTTTTAAATTACGTTAGCTACGTTTATAAATACGCGCTTATCTTGGAAGCTCAAAAGCCATTTATTGTAAAAATTCAATGAAAATTCCGCGCATAAGAGCAGTGGGGAGCTGCTCAGCTGCGAATAGTTTTGCAGTAGAGATTTCTTACTGCTCAACTGTAGTTGAACATGAACAGTGAGGATTCCTCACTGCACAACTAAATGTTTCAGGCCAGTTGAGTAGTAACATAATAACTATCGAAATAACTTTATTCCCAACGAAGAAGTGATATTACTTCTTCGTAGTTTATTCCCCAGTACCCAACTGAACTGCTTAACTAAGTTATTGCATTTCGATCTTCAGCACATCATAAAAACGTAACGTGTCACGTTTATAAAGGGTCACTGCCGGCACACTTGGCATACCATTGAACATAGCGGCCATTCCTTATAGGTACTTTACTTATACAGGGTATTTTATTGAGATGGGTCAGTGAGGCCCCGCAAAATGTGAATATCATGTTAAAATCGCCTTATTTCGCCTTATGTTCGGGTTGGGTTTCGTTGCCTGCAGCCTGTAATAATTCTCTTTACTACAGAAAATTTATTTCAGCGATGAGTTTCGAGCGTTTTTACCAGATTCTCTGCGTAGTATTTCTTGAACAATGCGAGCTTTATATTATATCCACCGTTTAAAGTGTTGTTTTATGTTTGAACATACCAAGTAACATAACATCGTGAAAACAATAAACAAAGCATTGTACAGATTTATTTCAATAAAAATGCATGATATTTTGATGTAACTATGAAAGCTTTCATTCAATAAGCGAAAATTTAGTTATTCGCACTTAACTCTGCCAGCTGTCGAGAAGCTTTTAAACATGACATGTTTTTAAATTTCATAAATCAGAAATCATTTATTCAGAAACAACCATACAATTGTGTCTGAACAGTAGGTTCAGACAGTAGGCAGAGTTAAGTGCGAATAACTAAATTTTCGCTTATTGAATGAAAGCTTTCATAGTTAGGTCAGACATAATAAAATAGACTAGTTACTGGGTAAAAAAGTGTCATGTTCAACCTTTTCGATGACTGTCAAAGACAAAGTTCACGCGGGCTTTGTAGCCTTTGGGACGCTTCCGACTGGTATTGTTAAGGATCAGTTGAGCTACCTATATATTGTTTGCAACAGTCTGCAGTTAACTCAATCATTTCAATTGCAAATGATAGTACTAAATTCAAAGGTTTTTGGTTATTATAGTTTACACTATAAGAATTCAAATCTATCTATTTTAAAAAAATCGATTTACTACTCGTAGGGACCTGAACCCGCGTCCGTCGGTACGGAAATGTGATTACCAACCTCACTATGTCAAGTGACGCCAATATGGACTTCGTACAGACAAAAAAATGTGGGATATTAATTGATTTCTTAGTTCTAATTGGTACCTACCTACCTATTATTTGATTATAAGATACAAACAACCAGATGGTTAGTCAATACCTGACAGACACCCTGTATACAGCACCGAAGGATATTTTATTTATGAATGAATTTCCCGAGACCCTCTTTGTCGAACCCCACAATATTTGTCAATTGATTCCATTACCAAGGGCCCGCACGGAAAGACGTTGTTAGAATGTTAGAATCATTGACCGGTTAGTTCGTCACGCCTTTTTATTGAATGACCCAATTCAATTTTGGAAGGATGTTTTTGGTTTGATGTCACGAAAAGGCGTTACATTTTTTTTGGTTATAATAAAGATAAAGATATAGATACATTTATTTGACCAAAACATTGACTACATAGGTACAACAGTCAAGTAGGTACCAGTAGGACCCAATTGAATTTGGAAGGATGTTTTTGGTTTGATATCACGAAAAGGCGTTACATTTTTTTTGGTTATAATAAAGATAAAGATATAGATACATTTATTTGGCCATATACATATACCTACGTATACATAGGTTTAACAGTCATAAGTATACTTATGACTGTTAAACTAACTGTTAAACTAGTCACTGTTTTTATAAATGTAACGCATTGTCGTGACAGGTCACAACCTACATTTACATAGATAGACACGATAGGTACTGCAAAGAGTTGGTGGATAATGTGTCTCACACATAAGCATAACTTTCGTTTGTGCGATCTGAATCTGTGATCTGAATTAGTCTTTATAAAGTTATTTTATTTGAATAATTTTGTTATTATGATGTCATGAAAATTTCTAAAACTATGCACTGTTGGGTATAGGCCATAGACCCTCTGCCATAATATTCATTTACGTACTTAGGTAAATAAATAAACACGACATTTTCGTACAATATCTGTAAAGTTCATTAGGTTCATTTATTCGTTTGGTTTTGCTAGTAGCTCATGAGATCACTCATTTGAAAAAGTTATAATATTCTTTATTATGAATGTAAGCTGGCTTACTACGAACCTTGTTTGCGTAGGAAATTCAAATTCACATTTAAAAATGCTTTCTTTCCATAAATACAATTAATGTTCACTTAGAAAAGATGATATCATAAAAAAAATTATACCTACGTAGAGAAGAATTATACATTCTGATATTGGATCGAGCAGGTCACACAATTCCATAACCATTGTCTTCATTAAAGTGTCATCGTTCTTGACCTTTAAAAACTAAAATTCGCGACAAAATTCAAAACACTAAGTCAATATATAAAACCAATTCTCTACATCTAAATCAGCGTCACACAGCAATCTCTACAATAGACTCCAATTGGCACGACAATTGGAACCAATGAATATGACCTCCGTCCATTGGGATTGGGAACAAGTACTCACGTGTACAATAGGGAGACTTGTTAGACAATATACCCGTATACCCACTTGTATTAAAACGTATGAGTTTGTATTATTTTGTGTGTTTATTTATACCATATCCTCTGAATCCTTGCTCTTTTATTCTTAGCCGAATTCAGGCATAAGTATACGAAAGAAGAAAAAAAGAAAATACATTTGTTTGGAGTCAATTACATAACTCACACATAACACGACACATACGTAGAAATTACAGGTGTAAATGTCTGTAAAAAAATGGAAAATAATTACATATAATGAGACAAGGAAAGGAAAGTATCAATGTTAGTTTAGAATATAAGTTACTAGCGGCGTCCCACGGCTTCGCACGCGTTGTTCCTATGGAAAAGTTTAAAGGTGTTTCTAGGAACTGATTTATGGGATAAAAAGTAGCCTATGTTTGATTCCAGGATTAGAATTACTTTGGCCGATTCGTTCAGTAGTTTTGGCGTGAAGAGGTAACAAACATCAATCCAATCTTTTTTGGTTAATAGTAGCATAGTCTCAAGTAGTATCAGTAGATTATAATAATACTAGCTGCGCCCCGCGGCTTCGCACGCGTTGTTCATATGGAAAAAATTTAAGGTGATTTTCATCCCTGGGAACTGATTTATGGGATAAAAAGTAACCTATGTGTTATTCCAGGCCTAGAACTACCCGTAAGCAAATCAGCCCGATTTATTCAGTAGTTTTGCGTGAAAGAGCAACAAACATACATACATACATGTGTACAAACTTTCGCTTTTATAATATTAGTAGGATTATAAGGGAAATATCGTCTCTGGGCACTAGCTTTTACAGAAAATAAGTTGAATATAGTAAGTTGGTACATTAGCTCCTTAAATTAATCTCAACTCAACATATAATTAAATCTGATTGAATTCCACATTGTAAGTATATGTGAATCTAATTCATATTGTTTCTTCTGGTCTCTTGTTGTATTGGATTAAAATTTACTCCAGAACGAATAATCATAAAAATGTTTTCTCATCAGTTTCATTATACAAAGCTATTGTTAGAAGAAATTTGTATTCAATTCTATACAATTGCGCAGTCTAAAGTACAGGGGGATCAATTGATACGTGGTCCAATAATAAGGCGTATAGTAGATCTAAACCACTCTGTGTACGACGGGAGCTGAATCCTAAGCAGGGACCTATTCGAAGGAATAGTCTAGAATTCTCTTTAGCTAAGACATAAAGTGGACAAAGTAATCGGACTGCCTGAGCTTTTTGCTCATATAGAAATAATTTATGTTATTTTTGACCTCTTAAAAAATCATCATTTCAAGCCTGACTTTACTCTTTGCTTTAGCTTCATTAATTAACCTTTTTTTGCTTCATATTATCTGAAATAATAATAATAATAATATTATCATTATTATTTTACCTATAAACCTCCCTTAACAGTAGACAACTAATAAACGGTAGGTACTAGGGATTCCAAAATCGGGGAAATTCTCGGACAGAACCAGGAATTCCCCGAAATTCACGGGAAATTTGTGTTTTTCGGTGTCTAAGCTTTTTAAACTAGGTACTATGCAAATCATGAGAGCAAAGTACTTCAACCTAAATATGTAATAAATACTGACCTACTTCTGATAAACATTTTCATAGATTGTACAAAAAAAATCACATACAGCATCTTGCCAAATCGTTTAGTGTATTCCATCTTGAAACTAGCATCATCAATACAAACATATTGAGGAAATGATGATCATGAATCGATTGAATTGTATTCGAGTAATTGACTTACTCCATTGCATTGGCGAATTGATTTGGACAGCGTTTATTATGCAAATATATTCAGGGATAATGCGTCCATGGAGCCATCAGTTTCGTAGATTACCCATTACATACTAACTTACACATTTCCACTATACTAATATTCGTCACACTAATATTATAAATGCGAAAGTTTGTATGGATGTATGGATGGATGAATGGATGGATGTTTGTTACCTCTTCACGGCAAAACTACTGAACGGATCGGGCTGAAATTATGCATTTCTTGTTTTGAAGAGACTCACGTTGTTATTGGTTAGAAAAACAGCAGCAGTCAGCGTATTCTTTACCTAAGCGGTGCAAATAATAAAGATAGGGTAATAATTAATTTTGTTTTAAAAAACTATAAACTGACTTAAATTTTTATAGATTTTTCATGAATTTTCATGGATTCCTTTGTCAGAACTGAACAAAATTAAAATGGGACTACATGGGAAGCACCGGCTTTCATATAAAAAAAGAATAATGAGAATCGGACCACCCAGTCAAAAATTCTGAGGTAACAAACATAAATAAAATAAAAACAGTCGAATCCAATCGAATAACCTCCTCCTTTTTTTGAAGTCGGTTAAAAACTATCCAAAATAAATATCAAGTGTTGGTTAACAATAAGCGTTCAGCTATATATATATCGCAGTTGTATCCGAGTTTCGGTCTTTGCCGCTATGTTCCACCGATGACGGATGGTTACCCTCAACCTCAACCTCAACAGCCTATATTGGTCCACTGCTGGACGCAGGGCTCCCCCTGATAAGCGCCTGTAGTGGCTGTTATGTCATAATGCCCATAATCCCCACGCTGGGCATGCGATTTGAGGATCGCAGTTTGGTGACAGAATTGTTCGGCAGGAGGCGCTGCTGCCCGCCCCCCGGTAAATATCCCTTAGTCGCCTCTTACGACACCCGCGGGAAGAGTAGGGGTGGTGCAAATTCTATGCCGACGGCACCACACGATGGTTACCCGTTGTCGGTTATGTAGTCGTCTCTATAGGTACAATCGAGAAGTTCACTTCGCGTTCTGATATTGAAAAGGCAGTTCAGCCTTAAGTTGATGAATCTCTCCATATATTTTGACTTCTTGTTCGTATATTGCTCTCCAGGGGGATTATGCTCTATGACCAATTCAACGTCTTACACAGATACGTCAAGATATCAGCGGGGAATGGGACGAAACTGTATTGGTTTTGTCCCATTCCCCGCCGATATCTTGTCGTATCTATAAAACGTGTTACACAGATACGTCAATATATCGGCGGGGAATGGGACAAAACTGTATTGGTTTTGTCCCATTCCCCGCCGATATCTTGTCGTATCTGTAAAACGTCTTACACAGATACGTCAAGATATCGGCGGGGAATGGGACAAAACTGTATTGGATTTGTCCCATTCCCCGCCGATATCTTGTCGTATCTGTAAAACGTCTTACACAGATACGTCAAGATATCGGCGGGGAATGGGACAAAACTGTATTGGTTTTGTCCCATTCCTCGCCGATATCTTGTCGTATCTGTAAAACGTCTTACACAGATACGTCAAGATATCGGCGGGGAATGGGACAAAACTCAAACTGTATTGGTTTTGTCCCATTCCTCGCCGATATCTTGACGTATCTGTGTAAGACGTTGAATTGGTCATAGAGCATAACCCCCCAGGCTATTAATATTTACTCACACCAATTGACGTACGACAGTAAACTTGTTCATCGACAAATTGATTGAACCTAATGGTCGATTCACGGTTGATACAATATACAATGCAGGCAAGTGGTATCGTGCTGGTTAATGCACAAATGCCAGGATGTCAGCCTCAATTGGCTTATTGAGTGTGGCCGCTCCCAGTTACATAGGAGATTATGACTATATTGTGTTTGAATGATAGGATGAAAGCAGTTCTGTCTAGAACGAAAGTCGTGCGAAAAGGAAAAGCATCACACTTCACACTTCACACTAATATTATAAAGGCGAAAGTCTGTATGGATGTATGGATGTTTGTTACTTATTCACGCCAAAACTACTGGACGGATCTGGCTGATATTTTGCATAGATACAGACGTTTCTACCAAACATAGGCTACTTTTTATCCCATAAATCAGTTCCCGTGGAATGAAAATTACCTCTTAACGTTTCCATGGAACAAGGCGTGCGAAGCCGCAAGGCGCAGCTAGTTTTCCTATAACCCTGTATAGTACGGAGTACGGTAATTAATTTAAGATATTCAAGGTCAATAGCAAGGTCAATATTTTGTGTGATTGATAGGATAAAAGCAGTTCTGTCTGGAACGAAAGTCGTGCTTAAAGGAATTTATAATAGCATTTTCCAATATCCCTGTATTACGTTACGTACCTACGGGTATGGCCGTAAACTAATTTGAAGTCTCTACGTGCGTTGCAAACTAACGTAGGGTATTATGAATATGGTGTGTTTGATTGATAGGATAGAAGAACTTCTGTCTAGAAACTTCGATAGTCGTAAGGAATAAGTTGTTACTTTTTTTTATTTATTATTTATTTATTTATTTAAATTAAAACGGTTGTAAGAAACCAATTACATTAATTAAAAGAAAACAGAATAACAATAAAAGTTTCGTACATACAATTGTCATAATATGGAATGTCAGTAAAATTAATATTAATAAACACTCAGATAAACATTTAACTAACATAATTAATTTTAGAAAGAAAACAGAATTACATTAAAAGTTTTGTACATACAATCGTCATAATAATGGAATGTCAGTAAAAATTATATTAATAAAAACGCAGATAAAATTTTTATTAATTATGACGTTCACAAAATAAAAAACAATCATTAAATAGTTTGGTCCATCTATCAGCAAACAAGTCAACATCGGGGCTGTCGTCCAGGAGAGCGTTGAGTGCGTTGAGTACGCGAGGGATGGGTGACATGGACCGCGCCGCCGCCGTGCGGGACTGCGGCACAGCCAGCAACCTATGTTTCCGAGCACGGCAGTACTAACGTAAGTCAATGTAAAAGTTATCGTTGTCAGCAGTTTTGCAATGAGCATTGTGCACTTAACGAACATGGACCTGTAGACTTTATGAAACTCTCTAGATAAGTCGCTGGCTTACATAAGGTATGTCTCTATTGTGTTTGATTGATAGGATAGAAGAACTTCTGTCTAGAAACTTCGATAGTCGTAAGGAATAAGTTGTTACTTACGTAAGTCAATGTAAAAGTTATCGTTGTCAGCAGTTTTGCAATGAGCATTGTGCACTTAACGAACATGGACCTGAAGACTTTATGAAACTCTCTAGATAAGTCGCTGGCTTACATAAGGTATGTCTCTATTGTGTTTGATTGATAGGATAGAAGAACTTCTGTCTAGAAACTTCGATAGTCGTAAGGAATAAGTTGTTACTTACGTAAGTCAATGTAAAAGTTATCGTTGTCAGCAGTTTTGCAATGAGCATTGTGCACTTAACGAACATGGACCTGAAGACTTTATGAAACTCTCTAGATAAGTCGCTGGCTTACATAAGGTATGTCTCTATTGTGTTTGATTGATAGGATAGAAGAACTTCTGTCTAGAAACTTCGATAGTCGTAAGGAATAAGTTGTTACTTACGTAAGTCAATGTAAAAGTTATCGTTGTCAGCAGTTTTGCAATGAGCATTGTGCACTTAACTAACATGGACCTGAAGACTTTATGAAACTCTCTAGATAAGTCGCTGGCTTACATAAGGTATGTCTCTATTGTGTTTGATTGATAGGATAGAAGAACTTCTATCTAGAAAATTCGATAGTCGTAAGGAATAAGTTGTTACTTACGTAAGTCAATGTAAAAGTTATCGTTGTCAGCAGTTTTGCAATGAGCATTGTGCACTTAACGAACATGGACCTGAGGACTTTATGAAACTCTCTAGATAAGTCGCTGGCTTACATAAGGTATGTCTCTATTGTGTTTGATTGATAGGATGTAAGTGCTTCTGTCCGGGAAAGTAGTATATAAAAATGAATTGGTTACGATAACGATGGACAGAAATACGATCGACCTAAATAAGTTGTCAGCATTTTTTCAATAACCCTAGGTATATACGAGTATCTATTATACTAATGAGGAGGAAAAACTCTCTAGAGACTTTCTAAGGAACTATAGGTTTATTCATGGATGTAAGAAGTACCTTCACCTGATTCTTAGGTAGAATACTTAATGAAAATGCCGAAGGCCAAATATTTTCTCCTTTTTGGTTAATCCTCTTGGTTTATTATTTTGGAATTATGATAGTTTTATAATTTATATTTAACTGCTTGCAAATTAATTTATAATTAATTTTGTTTTAAAAATCCATAAAGCGACTTAAATTTTTATAGTTTTCTCATGAATTTTCATGGATTCCACTGTCTCTACAAGCAGACGAACAGCGTAATACCATCCATACTTGGTGGATGTACCCTCCACTCGCACTAAGCGATTTTCCTCCACCTTTATTATTCGCACCGCAAAGGAATGGAACTCGCTCGCTGCCTCTGTATTTCCGGCCAATTACAACCTGGCTCTCTTCAAGTCAAGGGTGAATAGTTATCTTCTAGACCTTCGTGATACATCGTCTGCCGCATCTTCGCTTTTCATCAGGTGAGATTGCGGTCAAACGAAAGTCTATATTTCACATAAAAAAATAAGTCGACGGATCCAGTTCTGTCCTTACAGTCCGTGTGTTTTAGACGTGTATCCCGTGTATAAGAGCCCTTACGTAGATTTCCCGCAATAAATCAAAAAGGTACCCAAGAAAATACCAAGTGATTACTTTATCGGGCGATTAACAATTCACGCAAACAAGCACTTACGTTAGCCATTTCCTGAGGGTAGATTAGAATCCCCGTTTTGTGTACCGAGAAATTAAATGTTTCCCTAAACTGAACTATCGAAACTAATGGCTCTTTTGATAATATCAACGCGATGAAAATTGGTAAGCGATGACTTTGGTTTACTGAAATCGAAACAACTTAGGGTTGACCCTGGAAACGTGTAACTCGTGTAACTGAATTTCTTTTCATTTTTTTTTCTAGTTTCGTCGGCGATTTTGCAAGCGTTGTTACTAAGAATACGTTTAAAGATCATTTCTATCTCACTTGACACCTGATTTATGGGATAAACCTAAACCTCAACTTCAGCAGCCTATATTGGTCCACTGCTGGACGCAGGCATCCCCCTTGTTGGCATTTATCTAATGTGGAGTAATACCCATAATCCCACGCTGGGCATGTGGGTTGGGGATCGCAGTTCGTTGGTAGAATTGTACTGCTGGGGGCGCAGAAGCCCGCCCCCGGTGGATATCCCTTAGTCGCCTCTTACGACACCCACGGGAAGAGATTGGGTGGTGCAAATTCTAAGCCAGCACCACACAGCTGGTAAAAAAGTATGTTAAATTCGAAGACTAAAACTATCAAGTAACTCAAAAAAAATTAAGTCTTTTAAAATCAGTTTGAACTGCAATGCAATGGTAGGTACTTATTTTTTACCTGTGTTTGCTTGCAAACAGGCTGTCATCAGTAAACTATGACCAAATATGTACCTATACCTACGCAAACTAAGACAGTGCATAATTGAATGTGAGATCATAATGTACTGAATTATGCACAATAACCATGTAAAGCAAATATCAACCAGAAACCAAGGAGGTAAGGTCGATTCTACTTCGCAAGAAGTTTGTATTTGCAAAGATGAAGAGGTCATGACTGTGGGGCAACAACCAGTCATTGACACCGAAGATTGTTTGATATTTCAATGGAATTTACCGAGATATTTCTTAGAATAGCCTGTTTGAAGTTAGATTATACGGGTTTCGTTAAAGGTGGAAACGGTTGTAAGAAAAAACTTAAAGGATCAATCTCCGGTTGAAAATTCACATTTTTATTATGACACTAGCTGCGCCCGCGGCTTCGCTTTGCATGAAAACGAATCAGAAACTTCGATTTCGTTTTTAAGAGTACGGACCCTGATTATCCAATGTGTATTTTTTAAGTCCATAAACAAAATAAAGTAGGTAGGTAGGTAGGTACATGTAAATAGGTTAACCTAAGTAGTATAATAATGTTAACGATTATCGGGAGTAATACATGCGTTTCTTTACGACATACAGCGTCTGATGCGACCATTACCCGACCAAGATTGCGCAAAGAATGTGTTTTTAGAATTTAATTGTTTGAACGCATGTTCGTGGTTTCTATAGAGTAAGATGTGATGGGTGAGTCTAGATACGAGTAAAGATAATAATACAGAACTAAATAGGTACCTTATATGTATTTTAAAAAAAAAAAAAATTGCAGAATTTTATTTGAGAAAAGTATCAAAAGTGTCAGAGGACATATCGGATAAAGTCCTCATCAATCAATGATAAGATTCTGATTGAGAGTAGTAACTCCTACAATGGACCAACTGTACCTATATCAGAAAGAAACTAACAAATCGTTCATGTTATATTATGCAGCCTTATCTTTACTAATATTTATAAAGAGGAAGTTATTTTTTGTATGTTTGTTACGAATAAATACAATGACAACTAAGTACTAGACTGATTTTAAAAATTCTTACACCATCAAAGTGCTAGGTAAATTATCCCTGTGTAACATAGGCTATTTTATAATGTTTAAAAAATTATAATGTTGTAAAACTAAACCATCCCTTCCCTACTTATAATTTAAATCGAGGGCCGCAGGAAAAAGACAAATCTCAACATAAATAAAGCACCTCTCATTCCTAGGGCTATTCCATTTTTGTATGGCATCTACAGTCGCATTTACACACAATATTTAACAAAACAATTACTTGCGTCACATAATTACTCATATAAAACAGGTAAACTTTGTGAACGGCCATTAATCTCCACTCAAGAGCAACCCTAAGTTAATCCAACTAATGTATCAACAAATGCACAAAAACTGAAACAAAACACAACTCACACGAACGATGCAACAAGTAGAAAATAAAGTCGAGCGCCCCTATCTCTCAATGGAACACAATTAAGATTCCGGCTGTCGTCGTCTCCAAGTGCCATGCATAGAACTCACACTGCAAAATGTCACTGTTTTACACCACTATAAATCTCGTACACTACATCTGTATGTAAATAAAATTGCGAGGGATTTGCAACCCAATCTGAATGTATCAAAGCCGGGAATTCAATAAACTGGAGACCGTTTAACGCTCGTCACGTCACAAACTTTGCGGATCCCTATTTTGTTAGAACGTGGTAAATCATGCTTTAATATCTATGATAGGAGGGCGTGCTGACTCGGTATGTTGATGTGAGTAAGTGAATAGGTGTATTTTTGCTAGGAGTCAGCTTTATACGGAACCAGCTTTTCGGAAACGATCAAGCTCGCTGTGCTCGTTACTCTTTCGATTGAACGTTTTCCTTTCATAGCTGGGTGAGCGTTCAACATAATGTTGTCTTGTTGTGCCCAAACGAGGTTTAGGAAGGTTACAAATACAAATTGAGTAGGTATACGTATTATAAAGACATTTTTAAAAAAAACGTGAGGTTATTTTGTCAGAATAATCTGCAATGGCTCTAAAAGTTTTAGTTTCCAGAAGAAATGTTTTATGATTCTGTAAACTCGGTTTAAATATCACGTTTTCACGATCCAGGCTATTGTTTATTATTATTAGGCAGGATTGTTTATTATTTATGTTGGGTTGAAAGTACTTAGAATTTCTATTATATTTTCTGCAGAGAAAATAACAATACTTCAATGGATTGTAGGTACACATTCCATCTGATTGTGGTCATAAATTATTCTTATACGTATTTTATGAGATAGAAACCCAAAAAATAATCTCTACTATAGTTATGTACCTAACCTAAATGTCTATCTGTACTGCAGCATAGTTTTATAGTTATTAACCTAAACGACTCTTAATATATCTCGTTATATCTGCCAATAAAAGCTCACTCAGCTGAAGGTACTGCCTTCAGTTATTCCGTGATCGTGGCGCATGGTACTGTGCCGAAATGTTGGAAAGCTCAAAACTCAAATCATGGTAAATATCCCAGTGTAAATAACTTTAGTATACTCGTATACGACTCTGATATACTTCTGCATAAGCATAACCAGCAAAAATATATCTGGGCCATAGCAGTCTCAAGTGGCATGAAAAGTTGCAAGTCCCGCCGCGAACAGTCGTTGCATCTGACACCCAACTATTTTTTCTTTCCACTGTTCCGCGAAGTTTCATTTCAAGCTGAAATCCCCGAGCCGAGATTGTCTGCCGCCGTTTATCCGCTGACATTGATACATTCCTCGCCGTCTGCGGAGTGAAATCCACAATCTGCGAACAATATCCGCAATGTACTCGGTACTCTACATAAAAGTTGAACGAATAGTGCAAGGAGTTTGCAGTTTGTAGATAAGGCGCGGAACAATCGGCGATTAAAATTGTTTATGAATTGCAATCAATAGGTAGGAAAGTTATCGCGCGTGCCTCTGCATACCTATTGTGTTGCTTCTTTCCGGTCTTATTGTTTGTTAAACAGTAGGCTCTTGATTAAAACGTAGACTGTTTTTCACAATCGTATCATATAGGTATGTAACGTCAACACGTGAAATTTAGAGAAATTTCACGTGTTGACGTTACCTACCTACCTGTTTATCAAACGACTCCGATGGTCAACTTAACATGGAGGTAGAACTCATTTGAAAATAGCTTTTGCCTCTTCTGGCCACTATAGTATCTTACACTAAAACACGTTTGCCAATAACAACCCATTTAATTTTTTTTTACAAATTATTCAAATGAAAAATCGTTAAAATACACCAAGTAAAATAATCTTTAGTCAACCAAGTACGTTTAAAATTTGGCAGTATTCAGAATTTGTATTATTTCAATACATAACATTCCACGTGCACGAGCAAGTGAACTCTTGGCACTCTGAAGACGTTTTTAATTGAAATAACTATAAATTATCCGGAAAATACGATAGCCAAACCATTCCCTCCTCTTATTAGTAGTCTTTGTCAAGATTTACTCTAGGTTTGTCGGTCTGTCAGATGTTAATGTCACTTCATGAGAACTACAGTAATTAACGTTTAACTACTCGCATCACGGTTAAGTTATATCTGAAAATAATTATTAATAACCGTTACTTGTTTAGGTCCGGCAGCTACTCTATTAAAACTTTTAAATCCATCATGGTTATTAATACTAAAGTTATTTACAACGGGATATTACCATGATTTGAGTTTTGAGGTTTCCAATATTTCGGCACAGTTTCATGCGCCATGATCACGGAATAACTGATCATGGCGCATGAAACTGTGCCGAAATATTGGAAAGCTCAAAACTCACATCATGGTAAATATCCCGTTGTAAATAACTTTAGCTACTCTATTGTTTCTCAAAACTCATAAAATTCGTAAGAATCGGTTAACGATCCTTCGAGAATATTTACCAGTTGGTCTTACACTGTACATTTATTTATAATTGGCGACCGATGATGTGGCACGGCGGGCGAAGGTAGCCTTGGAACAAATGTTTGTACAGTCTGCAAATGTTTGTTGCGCGTTTTCGGGTTATTTTCTATGTGTAATAAAAATATCACAGATAATATTTTTATTATTTGTATTGAGTCAGAGTCAGAGTCAAATTGTTTAGGTATTTCTTTAGACTTACAAAATAAGCACCTAAACTAGTCGATTTTTTACTATACAGGATGGAGCAAGTTTTTGCCCCTTCAGGGTAGCTACTGTTTCTTTTGTAGTGAGAAGGTTTTGTTCTAAGGAACTTTCTGTTTTATTTTGAAAAATTTTGTTTGACCTTTTTGTTTTTATGTACGGTTTAGGGATGATGTTGTGTGGATCGTCCAGCATTATTTATTAATATTATCCATTCATCTAGGAAGTCCTCACTTACCGAATAAACGACTCACTCATCTCAATATCTAAATCTAACCTCTTTGATCTTATAAAAGCACAAATCATAGCAGAGCGTCTGAATTCCGATTTCACTCTAGATTCAAGCGAATCATACATAGTAATGAGGTTGAAATTCTAGGTTAATCTTCGAAGGGATCACAAGGAGCACAAAGATCTCAGCAAATAATAAATAAAGCATTGACAGGAGTTACATGGAATTATGGATCACATCTGTTCCAAAACGAATAACGGGAACGTGACTCAAACTGACTGACAACGTTATTCCGTTTTCCGTTATTCTATGTTGGTGTTGGTAAATAAAGGGTTCCTTTTGTACGGACAATGATTTCGATTGAGGAAGGACTTTGTGTGTTAGCATTCAGAGTTATTCTCATTTGTCTACGACTGACATGTAAAAAAGGGCGAAAAAAATCACCAAGAAAACCGTTTCTAAGTGATAACAAACACTACTGAAATGACTGCAATTGTTATTTTTGAATAAGAGACAATATCCACTTTTTCAATCTCTCTAAGTTTGGATGTGTTAATAATAATAATAATTCATTTATTATAGAATTATTATAGAAAAGTTACACATCTTATTTACCTAACTTATTCTAGTATGTATGGATGGATTAGTTACCTCTTCACGTCGAAACTACTAAACGGATCGGACTGAAATTTTGCATAAGTATAGGTAATTTTAAGCCTCGAATAAAACAAAGGCCATAGACTTAAATCTATCAAAGGCTACCTTTTATTCCATAAGTCAGTTTCTACGGGATACAAATAATATTTTAATGTTTCTATACAAACAACGTGTGCCAAGTCGCGGGCATTAAGCAGTTCAAAATATAATAGAACACTACCTAGTTTTTTTTAAATAAACATTAAGTACATCCCCTGAATCCCCGACAATGTTAGCGATCTACAACTTGGCACAGAGCAAAACAAAGAAAGAGAGAGAACAACTCCATAACAATCTCTATGACTATATCTTTAGTTGGTTTGAGCATTGAGTCACTCATACTTCGATTATTTTAATTTCCATTAGTTTGTTTAATACAGGACTAACACAGTCAGCAATGACTCGAAGCCCTACTACTTTTAACCTACTTTAAAAAAAGGAGGAGGTTCTCAATTCGACTCTATTTTTTTGTTTTTATTTTATTTTTGTTACCTCAGAACTTTTGACTGGGTGGTCCGATTTTCATGATTCTTGTTTCTGTTTACGCCACTCCCACTAAGTCTAGATGTGGCGTGGGATTTAAAGTTATGTCAAGACTTAAAACTTCAAATATCCTTCAGTTGATCACAACAATACAATACACAGCGATTTCAAGCTCTGATCAGCTGTGTATTGTAGTGAAGACATCATTGCATCAGACTAACCAACAGACCAACATTTAATTGTCCTGCGCACATCAAGACGACTGTGCATTGTAATGAAGACATCATTTTCCCTGACAAACCAACAGCTGACCAACATATAATTGTCCTGCACATATCAAGACGAGCAAAGACTAAACAAGTGTGCAGTTGGCACCACGTTTGTCAGTAGCAATTGTGTCACACACTGTCTCATTCATAAAGCTTTCTAATTAGTCGCATATAACTCAACCAGATAGGCGAATTCCTGCAGAGTATTGCGGACGCAGAAATAAATAAGATTTTCAGTGCATGTCTTGTATTTTTATTTGTCGATAGACCATCGTTTGATTTTTATGTGGAAAGTGACGATGTGGCAGAAGATGTAACACGAAGGTGTAAAAGCCTACCCACTCTTAACTTGAAGAGACCCGGGTTGTAATTGACCGGATATAATTAATTTTGTTTTAAAAAGCTATAACCGACTTCAATTTTTGTAGTTTTTGGATCCCGTTTTCAGAACTGAACTAAATTAAAATGGGACCACAAGGGAAGCACCAGCTTTCACATAAAAAAAGAATCATGAAAATCGGAGCACCCAGTCAAAAGATCTGACGTAACAAACATAAAAAAATACAGTGGAATTGGGTACCTCTTCCCTTATTTAGAAGTTGGTTAAAAACAAAACACTGCTTCATCTATCGATGCAAACAACGATTAGCTCCACTCTAGATTCCGGTATTTAGTCAACCCAATGAACTCGCAGATATAAATTAGTCTTGAATTCCAACTCGTGTTTAATCTGTGAAAACTAACAAGCCAATTAAACTTGTCGACGCGCTTGAGTACGATAATCTTAGCTAATTGTGAATTGAGTTTCTAGTTGTATTTTTAACTTTTTATTTCATAGTGTAACTGGCTATGAGCAAAACTCGGTGCGATAAATTTGCGTAACACTTTAGTGGATAAGAAACATTGAAGTGTGTTTAAGACATTTTCTTCTGGTGAGGACAGGATAGACGCCATTGTTATGAGCTCTTGCTCACAACAATTGCTAATTACGTCCATGACCAAGGATTGCCAGGAATAGGAACGAGTGGAAGAAGCTAGGAGTGGCCTTTGCCAAACTTGGGAATTGGATCGCATATAACAATGCGATCCAGTTACCATTTTTGATGATAAGGCTTTATTTAATTATTTTATAAGCTTTTGCAAAGCCTGGGTAATGTGGGCCCACGTGGGCAAAGCCACCTACGGAAGCTTGTTCTAAATTATTATACTAAGTACATTTTAAATTTAATTTATTCATCAGTTTAACAATCAAAGTAATATTTTTTTTATAAATGATTATCATATGGATGACTAAATTTATTACGCGTCATAACATCGAGTTAGAAACCTAACTCGATGGCGTCATAGCAATTTTTTTTAATCTTAAAAAAAAATATTTATACCAAGATTAGAATCATGGCAATCTTTTTGTAATCAAATCTTTTAGCAATTTATTATGTTGTATATTATTCTTATATGAAGACGTTCCCATTCTTTTATTATCTTTTATTAGAGACATTGTAGGGGTAGCAGAATTGTCTATATTACAGACTTTTAGTCTAGTTAAAGCATCTGAGCCAATACAAAATCATTTAAACGATAAGTCTCACTAGTTTCTATGTATATTATTTTTATATACTGCCAGACAAATTGTTATGTGATTATTTGTTATGATTCGTTTTGCAATAAACTATTCTAAACTACTCTATTCTAAATAACACAAGTTCGCTCTCATACTAAACGCATTCACCATAACTCAAGAACTGTACCAACAGTAAATGCTTGGCTCCCCTCGCGATATCTTTATCGCTGGTTCCGCCTGCTCCGATAACATCGCAGTTTACGCCTAAGAAAATAGTTTTCTTACTACTTCAAATGCTTTATTTACAAGGTCTTGTGACGTGGGCGTAAAATGTGGAGTGGATTAGGCTGCCAAAGGAGCGTAGTTTTTTTGATTTGTGACTGTGAGTCGCGTTCACACACTGTTCCAAACAATCTCCATATAGCTCAACTGATCCATACGAATACTCGGACTGGCTGAGAGCATCGTCGGTACCTCACGGACCTTTTTTTTTATCAGGAATAGACCTTCGTTTGACCGCAATCTCACCTGATGGAAACCTAAGTCTGGGTCTAGACCCAAAGGGGAGCAAATGTGTAAGCTCTGTTGAGACCTGGATATTTGCATCTCTTAAGATCATCAGCCTAATCTGCCGCCGCACCAGCTCTCACAGTCTTCGGAAGATCTCTCTATGTACATTTGTTCATTAAGTCTAAGATCGTATGCAATTAATGCAATTTTCTCAAGTTTTTAAATAAGCCAAGTATGGCTTAAAAAACAGCTCAAAAAAAATGCTGGACATTTCACACAGCATTATCTACCCCCAGGCTAACCGAGCTTGTGTTATGGGTACTAGATAACTGATGTACGTAACACAATACACTGCAAAGATGGATATTTTTATTTATTATACATAAAAAACATCCAGAACGCCCTGAACAAATATCTGCAGATACACATATTTGCCCCAGGAGGGAATTGAACCCGCAACCTCCTGCGTCGCAGGCGGACCTTCGCCCACCGCGCCATAGAGGTCGTCTATGATGGGAAGGCAGAAGTGTGTCTAGTCGACGCATATAGCGTCCCACACAATGAACCAACTCCCATGGGACTTAAAGTAAGTAATACTATATACTTAATAGGTATATAACCTCAACCTCAACAGCCTGCATTGGTCCACTGCTGGACGCAGGCCTCCCCCTGAGAAGAGCGTTGGCGTTTATCTCATGGGTGGTAATGGTAGAATAGTTCTGCAGGAAGCGCTGCTGCCCGCCCTCCGGTGGATATACCTTAGTCGTCTCTTACGACACCCACGGGAAGAGTTGGAGTGGTGCAAATTCTAAACCAGCACCACACAGCTAATAGGTATATACTTATACATTATTTTCTGCCGAAGTAGAATAACAAACCCGTTGCGAACGCGTTTGTTTTACTTCTCCCATAATTAATTTGATAACACTTCCCTTGTATACGTATGATTGATTGAATACTGAAGCGAATCGGTTAATTTGATCATTTATTTTCACAATTCGTAATTATATTTCATAATAACTGTGTGGGAATGGGGAACGTTTAATGATTTGGTTCTTGTGAGTGGGATAAGAGAAAAAAATTTTTGAATGAAAAACTTACAGACAGATCAACATTTCTGTTTCGTCAATAGTTTCTAAATTTTTGCTCAACTTAGCACACCTATGAACTTACTGCAGAACTTATTAATTCTTGGCACCCATTGTGAGAGGATATAAATATTTATAGGGACGTCGAAAATAATTAGTTGTGTTCATGTAATTAAAAGGAACGTAGCGGCTATTAGGGTTAGCACTGGAATAAGAGATGCCTCTTATGTAGTAATGAGTAAACCAATTGTACATATGTACGTGCTTTATGTGACAGCTAAAGGTTTTACTTACTTGCTACTTTATTTATTATTATGAATATAGGATTTATTGAAAAAGTAAATTACAAATAAATAAATTAAAACTAGTATTTACAATTGAAGCAATTGAGCTAACTGCAGACTGTTGCATACAATGTATAGGTAGCTCAACTGATCTATATCAACACCATTACTAATTAATTTCATCTAAATCGGTTATGTAGTTAAAGAAATACGTGGTATACGGTATCACTGGTAATATTAACATTTACATGAACTTTCGCATTTATTATATTATTAGAAAGGCTTTAGACCAAATAATCTTGTTTCTTCAAAAACTTCTGTCTTCCTCTTAATAGTCAGCCACGGCTTACTTCCTGCCCCCTTTGAAGGTTACAGTTTAATCTAAGGTCTTCTAAACGTCTTCAATAACTATAAACCTTAATTACACATAACTAGAGTTCCTCTTGCAATAACATTAAATGGTTGTTGATTGTTTAATAATTGAAATGAGATAGATCACGCTTCCGAGAACGGGTTCTAAGGGTACGTTCACACAGCAGTCCGTTTTACAGATCCGTTTTATCGTAGGTATACGTTTTACTTCATTAATTATTTAGATAATAAACTTATAAAACCTATTGTTAACTTATAATTATACATAAGTGCCTACAGTTCGTGGAACTTATCTAACTCTAATCCCGGAGATGGGCGTTGCGATCTGCGACACATTAGTACTTATACTTCTGAAGGTCGCATCGCTGCCTATTTCTGTTATTTGACCTCAATTATGTTCCTAAATGAAGACTTTATAGAGACTATGTTTTTATTCGGCAATGGCGGATGTAGTTGTATAAAATGAAGACTTTATAGAGACTTTATGTTTTTATTCGGCAATGGCGGATGTAGTTGTATAAAATAGATGATGATAGTTTATTTGGTACAGACACATAAAAAATAAAAAAAAATAATGCTGGACAATTCACACAGCATTATCTAGCCCCAAGCTAAGCAGAGCTTGTGTTATGGGTACTAGATAACTGATATACATAATACAATACACTACATAGATAGATATTTTTTATTATACATAGAAAAACATCCAGAACGCCCTGAACAAATTTCTGCAGATCGTACACAAATTTGTCCCGAGGCGGGAATCGAACCCGCAACCTCCTGCGTCGCAGGCAGACCTTCGCCCACCGCGCCACAGAGGTCGTCTCACGTCGACATATACAATTATAATAGAGATTTTAAACAAAATACAATAAGATTAATTAATAAAACGAGAACCTTAAAAAATAAGTTCGTACTTAGAAAATAACTTAGTGTAGATAAGTTTGTGTGTGCTGCAGTACAACAAATAGGCCATAGCTCCGTGAAAATGTTTCCTTAGGAGCAAAAACACAAATTTTCAAGAGATAAGTCAGTTTACACACATATGGATCTGGAGTAGGTACTATCATGTGTGTGAACTCATTCATACAACTACGTCTGTCATAGCCGAATAAAAACGTATACCTACGATAAAACGGATTTGTAAAACGGACTGCTGTGTGAACGTAGGGTACGTTTACACAGCAGTTGTTTTACTGGTAGGCAAACGAGGTCATTAAGTGCAAATTGTTATAACCACAATGATAATATAAAATACTACTTACTACGTATTCAAGTTGACTATTACATACTGTTTGACTGTCATAGGATTTTCGTTGTTTTTTATGTCAAAAATGGCATTTCATATCATAAAGGTAAGTATAAGACTGACATTAACACGTGTGACAGTTCATGTCGTATGAAATGTCAAAATAGATCGAAGGAAACCAGTCAAAAATATGTCTGACCAAGTCGATCCGTTTTTGCTGCCAACCAAAAACGCACAACAATCCTCGGTCAAAAATTCCCACACAAGCTCATCCCAAAATCACAAAGCAAAACCAAATAAACTCGTAATAATCCCCAGCCTTGATACAGAGCTGCAAATGACGCATGACGTAGCCTGACGTAACGCAATTGACGTTTGTGACGTTTGACTGACAGCCGAACGTTACTTTCCACCCGCATTGCGATATGTAATCAGCATTATCCCGGATTTAGCGTTTCCACAGTCTGCTAATGCAGTAATTAGTGCTAGGCTGGCCTATATCTCTGGTTTGGTTTGGATTAGCTTCGTTTCAGTAGATATGGATTGAAGGCTCCGATGGATCCGATTAAGCGATGTCGAATAACAATATAAAATTAACTCAAACCTAACTACGGCGTTTACCGATTGTGCTTATTATTTTTAACCGACTTCAAAAAAAGGAGGAACTTCTCAATTCGATTGTTTTTTTTGTTTGTTACCTCAGAACTTTTGACTAGGTGGTCCCATTTTAATTTAGTTCAGATCTGACAGTGGGATTAAAAATTGAAGTCGGTTATAGTTTTTTAAAACAAAATTAATTATAACAATGAAACTTGATCGATCATTAGTTAGACCTCGCTATCTCGTTAGATCATCAATATCGTCTGACGTCATATAACATATAACCTCTGGGGTATCGAGACAAATCAATCGATAAAAAATCGAACTATTCGTTTCAGCGGTACGTGGAAACTTATACATCGGCTACATAACCTCTGACGACCTCCGTGGCGCGGTGGGCGAACGTTTATAACATAACCCACCTCCGTAGCTAGTCGGGTAAAAATAGGCAATATTGCTATATGTCGAGTTACTTGTACAATTATTATTTAGAAGGCGAAGAAAAGTATTAAGAATTTGAAAATAAAATACAGTACCGTACTATGAGCAATCGCAAAAATATAAAAAAAAATTGTTTGATTTATATTGAGTCATTTCATTGTCTTTTCTGTAATCACAGATTCAGTTACAATTTTCATGTTTTCTTATTCAGAGTCAGAATCAAATTGTTTATTTCTATAGATTTACAGAAGCACTCAGACAAGTAAATTTTTTACTATGTAAACAGCTTGATAAATAGTAATTACTATCAAATAAGAAATAAGATGCAATTGACTCTAATTCACTTAAATTTTTTGTCCTGTAGCGGAAGAAGTGTGAACTGAAGTGTGTGTGTATTTGACTTAGGACACCCCAGGCTGACCCCAGCCTGGGGCGTCTCAGGATTTTTGCACCCAAAACTCCTGCAAGTGACAATACTGCATTCTACTACCACTTCTTCCATGACAAAGCCAGTGTAGATTCACAAACTGTAATTAGTTTGCAGTTAAACCGCATCCGCGATTTGATAAATATCGGTGTACGTGCTTCATTTTACTCTATGAGTGATATGTGCAGTGATTGATGTTGAAATGGAGACCATAAGGTCTTTTTAGACATGTGTTCGATTAATATGAGTTACCAAAATACGAAAACGGAATGGTTATCCGAGAACGTGACAGTTTCCTGCCCCTTAGTGCCGTAGTATACCTGGATGCGTATAGTGAATTGCTACTTCAATACGTCTTCGCCGGCTTCACGGCCAAGACAAACTCACTGACTTTTTTATGCTTTTATAAATATACACACCCCTTTCCGTCACAGAGTCGCCACGAACGTGCTTCTTACCCTCTTCGCGGGGGTTGGGCGGGCTTCGCTAGGAGTAAGTTAATGTTGAGGGGACCTCTCCCGCTTCGCAGGAGTGGGCGCCTTCAGGGGAAGACAAAAGCCTACGTACTATTATATCATACTATTATCTATTACTTCCGAGTCTTATGATGAAGTACTGAAGCAGCGCGGACGTACTGAAGTAGCATTTCGGTATAGGCAACCCGGACGGAAATTTGCCGACTGCAAGGCAACTAAACCCGTCGACTGCAGGCGACGACTGCTGTCGCCTGCAGTTGCAGTCGACAACTCGTCCGTGTATTTGAGACGTGCAGTCCGTGTATAAGAGGCATGTACATATACAATTGTAGGTACCTACTTACTCGTACTGCCAAAATGCAACAAATCATTCAAAATTACATATTCGAATATTATAATCGAGTTGTATTTGTATTTCATCGCCGTCATAATAAGAAAAGGAGCGCCTCTAAGTAACCGATAGGGGCGCTGTAAAGCTAAATGTATCTATCTATAATCTTGTTATTCAAAGCATCCATTTTTAAGCTATTGCATAGCTTCTATCGCGGGCCTTGAGCGATGAGACCGAATCCAAAAATTTCGTAACGAAAATAACCTAACAACCCCCACTCCGACCGGCACAGCGGCGATACTTTTTAGTTTTGCCATCTATCGATGAATAGCAGAACTTTTAATTGCAATAGCTTTACCGCGGCAGTCCCCGAGTACCACACGTCTTTTTTTTTAAACCGTTTAAGGTAATCGCCCATCAGGAATGGACGGTGTAACTGTAAGTAGCAACAATTTAACGAGACCGTCTGTTCTATGCTTCGTTAAAACTTTTAATAAATTTCTAAGTAATTTACTTTTGTGTATTCTGCGATAATCGCGATAAGACGTGGAGTTTCGTTGAATAAACTCTGATTGGAAAATGTATATTTAAATCAATTTTAAGCGGATTTCTTGTTTTATTCGAACATTTTATGTGGATAGCTAGTAGCTAAGCTACGTAGAACCGTGATAAATTGTTGGTACAGTGAGAAACTTCTCGTAACTTTTTATCAAGCAAGAAACAAATCCATGTTCGTATATCTGGTTATCAAAGATCAGTTACGAACGTGGATGGAAGAAAAAAAGATCTTGAAAAGATTTAAAATTACAAAACATTTTAACACAACCATTCCTTAAGTAAGTTACCGACTAGATAGGTTATACAGCGAAATAATCTTGTGCGGTTACTAAAATCTGTGATCACGGAGGCCGGGAAAACAGAAACAGAATTCGAGTCCCATTCATGAGCGGTGCGAATAATGAAAGTGGAGGAAAACCTCTCAGTGCGAGTGTAAGCTATATCCATCCACCAAGTTAGGATGGTACCTATTAATTATTTATGGTTAATCAATTCGTGATCAGCTATTTTCTTTACTGACTGTCCCTATCGTACTGTATAACGTACATAGGTGGTAGCCATTTCTACTTCTACCTAGCAGCTCAGCTTTGGACTTGCTACAATGTCCCAAATGACACTTTTGATTTTAATATTTTAGACTGTGAATTGTCAAACTTTATTTACCCTCACTCAGCAGAGTTGGTTGGGTTAGAACACTATTAAAAATAGCTGCATTGTACAGTCAATTAAAATACAGCAACATGACGAAAAAAATGCAAAGCAAGGTCACACCCTCCATCTCTTTATTTTATTGCTTTATTTTGCTCTATTTTGCACCAGGTAACAAAACAATTCGTAGTTATATTTAAAAAAACCTAATCTAGTCATGCGCGATGGACCTTAACTTTCTTTAAGACCGTTTCAGCAACTTTACACTGTGCATGTAGACTTAGGAAGTACCTAGTGCCACTCATTCTAATATAATTCCAGTTCTATACGCACTACTGCTAAAATTGGAAAATAAACATAAAAAGGTGTAGGTAGTGTTTTATCTCTTTTACCAAG
This sequence comes from Eupithecia tripunctaria, assembly GCA_955876795.1. NCBI lineage: Eukaryota > Metazoa > Arthropoda > Insecta > Lepidoptera > Geometridae > Eupithecia > Eupithecia tripunctaria. The sequence continues at coordinate 12,628,475 of OY041604.1, forward strand.
AGAAGTAATAGACGATGCCTGGCTGTATGTTATGTCCCGACGTGGTATCATAAAAACCATTTTCGTGAATCCATCAAAAAATATCATGTAACAAAATCCTAAGCATTTTATTCCGTGAACTCAAATATTTTTTTGCATTTTACAGGTAAACACAAAACTAAGCTGTCTTCTACATCGTGCGTGAGTTTTTATAATTACGTTGCTTATCATACATTAATTAGACTGACAGAAGTTAATTTATAATGTAGTTTGACCTGGATTAACCCTAAAATGGGTCACTCTTTTTATACGGTTTTGTTTTGTGGAATTATGCCCGCGGCTTCGCTTGCGCTGTTTGTTTGGAAAATAAAGGTTATTTCTATCGTATGGGAACTGATTTATGTGAGTAGAAGTGTACTGTGTTTTATTCAAAATCTACTACACTATGCAAAACTCAGTAGTTTTGGCTTGAAGAAGTATCAAACATAAAACCAAACATCTAAACATCCAAAGTTTCACATTTACGTACTATTATTAATGTGTTAGTCACTTTATAAATCGACTGTCGATCAACGGTCGATCTGTTATTTATACTAGTAATATTATTGTAGAAAACATAAATTTGTTTTCGTTGGTCGAAGGAACGTTTAAATATTTACGATTCAAGATACAGAAATGTTGTAAAGCGGTATCAATATAATATATAATTTTTAGTTATTTTATTACAATTTACGATATGGTTTGTTTCGAGAACATTTTTCTTGTTTATAAAACTGTTTGAGAATAGTTAGTTATGGGAAATGTGATATTTTTACGATATAAAATTACGTTACATTTTATCTCAGTCTATGAAAAAATATTGATGTTTAACTGTATTTATGTTATGTTTTCTTATTTAGATCATATTTCGATTACGTATCTCTCGTTGCATTTTTTTTACTACAAAATTCATCGTCAGTTAAGGGTTAATTAAAAAAGTATAAAAACAGTTAAAGTAGGCCACGAAAAACTCTGACAATAAAATCCCTGTCAAAGTATAAAAGTTACAAAAACTTGATAATTACCTGTTTACTCCGACTCTCTTAAAAAAATTCACCTACAACTTTGGAGACACAAATTGAGATTCTTTTACACATTTTAGGGTTCCTTGCAATCAACTGCTACTGTTAAGTTACATGTTAGTCGGGTCATTGCTAGCCTCGACTAGCATTTGTACAGACCGTCGAATCTATTATCACATTTATCACTTACGTCACTTGTCTCGGCCAACGTCATTTACTAACCCATCCTCGGTCAGGATGTCTCATCATCGGACCCAAACGAGCCGTACGCAAATAATGATATAAAATAAATAATTATATGATGCTGGGCAACTCACAGCATCATCTAGCCAATGATTAATTTTGTTTTTAAAAACTATAAACCGATAAAACTTTTAAATCCATCATGGTTATTATACTAAAGTAATTGCGCATGAAACTGTGCCGAAATATTGGAAAGCTCAAAACTCAAATCATGGTAAATATCCCGTTGTTAATAACTTTAGAACTATAAACCGACTTGAATTCTTATAGTTTTTTCATGAATTTCCATGGATCCCATTGTCAGAACTAAACAAAATTAACCACACCACACGGGAAGCACCAGCTTTCATATAAAAAAAGATTAATGAAAATCGGACCACACGGTCAAAAGTTCTGAGGTGCAAAAAACAACAGTCGAATTGAGAACCTCCTCCTTTTTTTGAAGTAGGTTAAAAAGTAAACACTATTATGGATTCTAGGTAGTTGATGTCTAGTCGGTCGCAGGTATTTATTTTATTTATGTCAATTGTCTAGTACACTACGGCCCGTATTATGAAAGCTTGCTCAGTCATAGAGCTTTGCTTGAGTGACGTTTATGCTATAGGAAAGCATTGCTCAAGCATATATCTATTACTGAGGAAGCTTTCATAACACGGGCCTACAACTATTCATTCATTTATTATTTCATTCAACTGCGAAGCTTAACAAAAAGTCAAAGTCAGAATGCTGTTCTGACTTTTTGTTAATCGTGGTAATCATAAACGTGCTTCGAGGAACCCGAAAAGTGCTTACCCTGTTCTCACTTACCCGTCTGTTTTTTCCTTTCATAATAACGTCCCCGTTTCCTTAACAAACTTCAAAGTGCTGTTATTGAATTTTCTCAAGTTTTGATAGGTTTTCCGACGATTTCTTTCCGTGTCTTCTTTGGAAACTGGATGGTCCAGTAATTTAGATAGCAAATATTGTAAAAAGTTTGTTTGAGGTTGATGAAAAACGTGGTTTTTGTTTGGAAAGGAAAATGATAGCGATCCTTTGTCGTAACGAGTCACGACACAGGATCGCATTATTAATTTTCACCAATAGTAATAAACACTTCTTGCTTTATGTCGGAAGATTTTTTGTGATAATGAGGACAACAACACCGTTACATTACAAAATCTATTTCAATAATTATTAAAGTATATTAAATTTTAGATTTAAGTACTTATTAGTTTTTATTATTGCATGTACCATTTGTACCTACTTTTTATGTCTTTGGGTAAAATAAATGATTTTTATCTTATCTTTTATCTCAATAGTAACCATACGATAAAATTCTCTTCTATTCAGAAGTAGGTACACAACCATAAATATTTATTGAAAAAGAAAATAACAAAATAATTAAACTAGTTTTTACAATTGCAGCAATTGATCATACAATCAATGTTAGTTCTAGTTAAATTGGCCCTACTTCTAAAACAATCACAAAACAATTACTTTTTTACGTTCCTAGATCATCACATCGACGGGCTTTTGATGATGATTATGTCCACGATATATGTCACGTCACGAGTTATTTGCTCCGTTCAAAGATTATACATAATGTACCTACCTACATACAGACGGACAGATATTACACACACCATTACCGCTGCGCAAGATCATGCATCATACTAACAATGACATGGACGGGAATAGAACTGCAGACTTTCGGTGTTTATCCGATCCACTGACTCTGAAACTGTTTTGGATAATGCGCTTCACGCGCTTCGGAACCTATTTGGCCCTTTATATAACATCCTTTAACATGCTCCCCTTATATTTATGTACTACTACCTGCGACCCGTAAGCGATGCTAGGTAATCTGTATATTGATGGTCTATTTTAAATGGTTTACAACTGCCGCTCGGCTCTTTTTTGTTTTTTCTTATGTGAAATAGGCTGTCGTTTGACCGTAATCTTACCTGATGGAAAGCGAAGATGCGACCGACGGTGTATCACGAAGGTCTAGAAGATACCTATTCACCCTTGTCTTGAAGAGACCCAGGTTGTAATTGGCCGAAAATACAGAGGCAGGGAGCGATGGCTCTTTTTATACATCCAATCGCCTAGACTTTGCTCATTATCTGTTATTATATTTGCGGGTGAAACGATTAATTATCCCTGTTGTTAGTTGTTGAAGACGATCAACTGATCGAGAAACTGTCTCGCGTCATGTAATTATTGTACGAGTAAAAGGGCGGTTGTTATTTTAAAATGAGATTTTTCACATAGGGATATAATGTAAGTTATTAGCATGATCTCAGTGTATTATTTGGATATCCCTGAAAGTAATCAGGTATAAACTTGGACGGAGTCCGTATTTAATAGGTGTGAAACCGCGGACTGAAACTAGTTCCTATATAAAAAAGCTTTTCAATAATTCTATATACAACGAAGCAATTTTCAAGTACTTACAGCAGTTTACCAAGGAACTTGCAAAGTAGGTTCTCATGAATTCATTTTTAATTACGAGATTAATTTTTTATCCTGATTGCTCGTTCAGTCGAGCCAACTTTCCTTTTCACCGTAGCTTTAAGTACCTACTAAGTACTTAGGTATTTAAGTTTTCTGCTTACACTTAAGATACTAATAAACAATGAGAAATTTGACGACATTTGCAGCACTAGATGCATGATTAAGCCTTCCTCGACCAACAGCCTGTATTGGTCCACTGCTGGACGCAAGCCTCCCGCTGATAAGCGCCTTGTTGGCGTTTATGTAATGGAGGGTAATACCCATAATCCCCACGCTGGGTATGCAGATTGGGGATCGCAGTTTGGTGGTAGAATTGTTCTGCAGGGGGCGCTGCTGCCCGCCCCCGAAGGATATTCCTTAGTCGCCTCTTACGACACCCACGGGAAGAGATAGGGTGGTGCAAATTCTAAGCCAGCACCACACAGCTTCTAAGCCAGCACCACACAGCTGATTAAGCCTTAAAATACTAAAAATTGTTTCTGAATAAAACATACCCACTGAAAAAGGTAACTACCATACAATAGCAAGAATCGGGTTATTCCTTATACTGAAAAAAAAAACAAGTATTCAAATAAGAAAAACAAAATCTTTGTCTCTCAAATCGGTTTAGGACCGATAATTTTACGTAATAACTTCATTTCTTTGATCTTTTGAGAATCTCACCTCGTAGTTACTGTTATTGCCATTCTGTGTGTGTACCATGAGTTGTCACAGTTAAATCGCCTGACGTTACTACAGTAGTTACGTAAATACGCATATAGTTATCCACAGCGCATTTTAGTACCCAACTATCCGCTAGAGGCGCTTTAGAAGTTTCCATACATTTATTTAACTACAGTCGCTAGCGAGTATAGATTATCAAAACTCATGGTAGACGCACTGGTGTTAGCTAGCTATCAACGCTGCCTATCAGAAGAAATTAGAACTTCAATCTTCAGTGCCTCAGTCGTCATGACAACATCATCAACAACGTGACACTTTTTTGAACATCCTACCCATGTTCATCGATTCAATAGCCGTTATCATGTCAAAAAATCATCCAAACATTGCGCATTTTTGGATAATACCTTTTTTAAGCATATAGGTACTTGAATGCTTACCTTTAATAGAAACATGCTGTTCAGAAATAGTATCTATCTACTATAGGTACTAGAGGCTATTTTGTTAATTCAGCTTCGATACATAAATACATTTCAGTCATCTTTATATATGAAAATGAAACCCGTTTTTCGTTGTCACGACATAACATGAAAACGGCTTGACCGATTTGGCTGATTTTTTTTGTAGTTTTCTAATACTCTGTACAAGGTTCTTACGGAAAAAAATATAAAGAAAATCTCTCAGAAAATCTCTCAAACAGGCGGTACGAAGTTCGCCGGGTCAGCTAGTATTAAATAAAATAAAAAAATTAGTAATATAGTAGGTAATCATTCGAATTTCGAAGTCACAATAGTTCTTTGATATACAAGAGTGAAAAGTTGCTTTTTAACCGCGTGCTTAACTTTGAACAAGCGAAGGATTCTAAAGTTTAGAAACATAAATTAGAATCCTGAACGTTAGCGAGAGAATCAAAAGAGCACGAACAAAACAATCTTTGCCCTGAGTGCAACAGGTAATTTTTCATCCCACCTAAGCGAGGAAATGACTAAATGCAAAATAGTACATTTTTACCCAAGGGTTGAAAGTAACTTATTTAGTCCCGAGACGCGGTTTGGTTTTTAATTTATTAAAAACTCATACTCGGAATCATGTAAAAGTATCTTGTGATAATAAATGTTATTTTTCATCACTCATACTCGGACTGTAGGTCAGAACTTACCTGGGAAGCGGGATGAAAGTAATACTTTTCGAAAAGTAGTGACAGCTGTTACGTCACCTTCTATACAGCCACTCAACTTCAACTTCTTGTGAGATGGCTTCTGCGTCTTGTTTGACTCAATTCATACAGCCACTCAATTATAGCGCGATGTAAAAAAAACATGAAGTTAGGTAAATTCGCTATAATTTACTACAAATGATACGGTATTAACAGGAAAAAACTAAATGAAATGGCCTGCCCAGAGCACCCGTACTGGTAATGCAATCTCTCCTTTCTTGGAATATCTGAACAGTAAACAGCACTTACCTTCCAAGAATATTAGTTACTAATGTTTACCTGCGATTTATGGTACTATAAACAAATTAAACCTTAACCTTGACGCACAAAATATATCCTTGGTTTTCAAACGACTTCAAAAAAAGGAGGTTATCAATTCGACTGTTCCTTTTTTTATATTTTTTTTATTTATGTTTGTTACCTCAGAACTTTTGACTGGTCCGATTTTCATGATTCTTTTTTTATAAGAAAGCTGGTGCCTCCCGTGGGGTCCCATATTTTAATTTTGTTCATATCTGACAATGTATCTATGAAAATTCATGAAAAAACTATAAAAATTTAAGTCGGCTTATGGTTTTTTAAAACCAAATTAATTATTTGCGACAAGCTTCAAGATGCTGAAGGCAGCGCTGCAGCACAGCACAAAAGTTGTGCATTCAAATATGGACTTTAACTGGTAACATTTAGATGAATTTTATATTGATGTCATCAGAGTCAGAGTCAAAACGTTTATTTCTTTAGACTTACAAAATAAGCACTTAGACAAGTCAACTTTTTACTATATAATCAGATGACAGACGTTTGAAGCTTGTAGGAAGCCATTTTGTCACTGTAAAATGTATTTAAGGCGCATACCCGAGCCAATCTGACAGCAATTCCTATTTTATCATATTTTTACGTTTATCATAGGAATTTTTAAAAATCCTACGTTCAGTTTGTGGTATCTATTATAGGCTAATTTTTAATACCTCTTTTATAATTTTATCTCATATAGTTTAGGAGGAGATGCAAAAATAGAGTTTAGTGGCCAAAAAGCGCAACTTCGTAACTCTTCCTAAGCTTTACAAAATGAAACTATTACAGAGGCATTAATAAATAGCTTATAATAGATACCACAAACTGAACGTAGGATTTTTAAAAATTCCTGCGTTCAACGTAATAATAAGATATAATAGTTGGGGGCGCCACTTTCGCTGGTGTATGGGCCTTAAAGATAAAAAGTTTCAGCCTTTTCAACTGACTTCAAAAAATGGAGGAGAGTCTCAATTCGACTCTGTTGATGTTTGTTACCTCAGAACTTTTGAGTAAGTGAACCGATTTCGATGATTCTTTTTTTATTTGAAAGCTGGTGCTTCTTGTGTGTTTGCATTTCAACGTGGTCCAGATCTGACAGTGGAATCCATGAGAAAACCATGCAATTGAAGTCTGTTTATAGATTTTTAAAACAAACTCAATTATTTAAATGCACGTTTTTGTGATATTGTATAAATGAGCAGAGTCCAAATATGACGGTGGCGCTAAGTAGACTAATTTAATTTAATTTAGTTTAATGATTTAATTTAATTTGTATAATTTTAATAATGTTGGACAATTCACACAGCATTACCTATCTAGCCCCAAGCTAAGCAGAGCTTGTGTTATGGGTACTGGATAACTGATATACAATACAATAAGTACACTACATAGATAGACAATTTTTATTATACGTAGAAAACATCCAGAACGCACTGAACTAATATCTGCAGATCGTAGACACATTTGTCCCGAGGAGGGAATCAAACCCGCAACCTCCTGCATCGCAGGGGGACCTTCGCCCACCGCGCCACAGAGTCGTCACAACTTAATCAATCAATTTTATAAAATTACGTCTTCAGATCGCACCGCAGAGACTGGGCAGTGAATGCGTTAAGCTATTTGTCTTTACTTTTACTTACTCTTATTTCCCCTTCATCGCAGTAATAATTGAGGTTGGAACTCTTTATTTTCGTGTCGCCCAACCGATTTTATTAACCCTCGTAGGGCGGTTTTCATGTCCCGACTGTCAATTTGGGCGGGAAACTTTTTCATTTAACTTCGCCGCACAACTTTTTCGGCATTCTCCTGCAGAGTTTTGTTTTTTAATGCCTGTATTTTTAATTGATTTGGGATGGAGGAGTAATTATTTATTTGTATTTTTTTTTGTAATGAGCAAGCTTTTCTATTAAGTATCTAATGGAGTGTTTTGATCTACTCAAATACCTAAGGGTCATTGACCGCCTTTTTCCCGTCCATAAATATTTTAGTAGGTTTGTCACAGTATTTTATGCTGCTATGCTGCCTCAGTGTCAGTAGTAGGTACTACTAATATGTAGAACTGGTAGTACAAATGACAAATCTTTATACCTTCTTTTCCTTCTACTTCTAATTTTTGTAGTGGTACCTACTAGACCACTATAAAAATTAGAAGTAAAGACACTCGACTTTTTAAATTAATGGTACTTATTCAAAAATTAATAGAATAGAATAGACATTTATTTAGCACACACATAGGGACACACAACACAGAGGGAAATTAAAATACAGAACAAATAAAACTAGTACTATGACTAAACTTAAAAGTTAAACAGCTCTCTACGAGACAGTCTGAAGAGAAAAATTGGTCTCTAAATGAATAGTTTTTACTCGACTACTAACCGAGAACATATTATGTGGGTGTTAACTCAGGGTTATAAGGTTGACACCCTATGTTTGTATGATTTTTAACCGACTTCACAAAAGGAGGAGTTTCTTAACTCGACTGTTTTTTTTTTCTTCAGATATACTGTGGGGTTCGATTTTCATGATTCATTATTTGAAACCTGGTGCTTCCGGTCTGGTCCCATTTTTTTCCATAATTTGGTCCGTTCCTGACTATGGGATACATGAAAAAAAAACTATATAATTGAAGTCGGTTCATAGTATTTTAGAACAAAATCAATTATGAAAAACAAATTCAAAATATCGAATTACAAGTGCAAAATCGTTAAAGATCTTGTAAGTACAAAATTAAATTAAAAAGAAGAGCTTCACTCGTCCTTGCACTCTTAAAGTCCACTAGATTAAACCGAGTTTGTTGGAAACCAGTGCTATCACAGCGCATTGGGAATAACCGGGTAGTTAGTCTTTATTTATTTATTTAAAGAACACAAACATCATAAATATTATGTCTATATCTAACAAAATCTTAATGGTAATTATTTTAATACATATGACAATTTTTTGCGTACATAAATTGTTTTATAGAGAATGCGCTCAGTGAAATAAAAAATTAATAACAATGTGCTAAAGAAAAGGAGTTAAGTCGTTTAGTCTTAGAAGTTTTTGGGTATATCAGAAAAATTCCTTTGATAACCTCAACCTCAACCTCAACAGCCTGTATTGGTCCACTGCTGGACGCAGGCCTCCCCTTGATAAGCGCCTTGTTGGCGTAATGGGTAATGCCCATAATCCCCACGCTGGGCATGCGGGTTGGGGATCGCAGTTCGGTGGTTGTCCTGCAGGGGGCGCTGCTGCCCGCCCCCGGTGGATATCCCTTAGTCGCCTACGACACCCACGGGAAGAGATGGGATGGTGCAAATTAATAAGCCAATAAGCCAGCAGAAAAAAGACGCCTGCTTCTTGCTAGTTTTTCGCGTTCTCCCGTTAGCCTTCGTTTACTCTCGCTAGATTGGCCTGTACCAGCATGAGGAATCGTCCGTCAAAAGTACAAGACATTGTTAATATGATTTGAGTTACTTACCCAAAAAATATTAAAATAATTGAAGCTATGACAAAGTTACACTAGATTTTTAAGATGACAATTTTACCCCGTGACATTTTTACCCATTATTTTCTGTAAATTTACAGATAACATATACACAATCACTACACTGTATAAAAAAAAAATTGGACAATTCACACAGCATTATCTAGGCCCAAGCTAAGCAGAGCTCGTGTTATGGGAACTAGCTAACAGACATACTAATACAATACACTACATAGATAGTTTTTTTATTATACATATTAGGTCCTTACATATGAAATTGGCGTTTTGTATGGGAGGAACAAAAAGTCGAATATTTTTTAATATAATATATTTAATTAATCAAAGTATGAACCATTATTTTCTATGCACTTTTGCCATCTTATAGGTAGTTCATTGATCCCTTTACTAAAAAAACCAGTCGGACGGGAATCAATAAAATCTTTGAAGGCGATTTGGACTGCCCCATCGGAGTTGAATTTTTTCCCTTGCAAGAAGTTATCCAAATTTCGAAAAAAATGGTAATCTGTTGGAGCAAGGTCCGGGGAGTACGGAGGATGTCTTAGACTTTCCAATTGAAGCTCTTCTAATTTAGTAGCCGACTGTTGCGCAGTGTGTGGTCTAGCGTTGTCGTGAAGCAGCAGTGGCGTGGAGCGATTGACCAGCCTAGGTTGTTTAGCCGCTAGCTTTTCCATCATGGTTTGCAATTGCTGACAATAGACATCAGCCGTAATAGTCTGGCCAGATTTGAGAAAACTGTAATGAACAATACCGGCACTAGTCCACCAAACGCTTACAAGTAACTTTTTTGGGGTTAATTTTCGCTTGGGGCAGGATTTGGCTGGCTGGCCAGGATCCAACCATTGCGCTGAGCGCTTCCGATTATCGTAAAGAACCCATTTTTCATCACAGGTAATGATTCGGTTTAAAATACCTTCATTATTGTGCCGGTTTAGTAATGTAACGCAGCAGTCGACGCGCGTTTGCCGGTTTGCTTCAGTGAATTCGTGAGGTACCCACCTTTCAAGCTTTTTAATCTTCCCAATTTGCTTCAAGTGAATTAAAACAGTTTTATCACTAACATCGCAGCCTGCAGCTAACTCGGACGTGGTTTGCGATGGATCCGCTTCCACAATAGCCTTCAACTCTTCATTATCAACTTGAGTCTCAGGCCGTCCACGGGGCTTGTTCTGCAGGTCGAAATTTCCAGAACGAAAACGTTGGAACCAAAAACGAACTGTGTTTTCTTTTGCAACACGACCGCCATACACATCATTCACCCTTCGAGTTGTTTCCGCAGCACTAGTGCCACGGCGGAACTCGTACTCGTAAATAATGCGATATTTTAAGTTTTCCATTTTGTAAAATGAGTGACGCAAACAGAAAAAAACAGAAGAAAAAAAACAAATGAATGCGATCATCGAAGCACAAATACATGAGTCTATAGCTGTACAAATTTGAATTTGGAATTCCTTACCAAAGAGGAGAAATTTGTGATTAAAGTGGCCAGTACGAAAAACGCCAATTTCATATGTAAGGACCTAATATAAAACATCCAGAACTCCCTGAAAAAATATCTGCAGATCGTACACACATTTGTCCCGAGACAGGAATCTAACCCGCAACCACCTGCATCGCAGGCGGACCTTCGCCCGCCGCGCCACAGAGGTCGTCACTGACACAACAAAGAGCAACTACCACAGTTCTCAGTTTTAGTTACAGGTTTTTTCTAAGACATATAGCAAGCTTCAGCCTCTCTCAAATCTCAATACAGGTTCAATTAAGTTCTACTGTACTTATGACAACTAAATTTTAAGGAGGAAATAAACAAACAAATATAAAATATTATTAGTTCCCTCTTCAAAGTGTTTACAACAATAGAAACTTTCGTAGTTTGACGAATTCATTATGAATGTAAGCGGGTTAACTACGAACCTTGTTTGTGTTAGAAGAATAATGTTCGTAGTTAACCCGCTTACATTCATAATGAGTTTACAACAAGTGTACCAGCTCTAGTACCATGGCTATGAGTACAGCTAAACTCGATTTCCAGCGCGTTACTCGGTGATTTGTTTCTAGACGACCTGTCTCAGACATGCTTCGTTACAAAAATACTTTTGTACAACTTGTAACCTGTTTAGATGTAAAGTAGGGGCTTTCTTATTTGATCTTCTTTTTTTAATTGTAATAGTGAGATAAGTACATACATAATGGCTAAGACCAATTCTTCCCGCGGGTGTTGTAAGAGGCGACTAGAAGGGATATCCACCGGGGGTGGGCAGCAGCGTCCCCTGCAGAACCATTCTACTACCAGACTGCGATCCTTAACCAACATGCTCAGCGTTGGGATTATGGATATTACTGGTATTACCCCCATAAAAAACCATAAAAGTGCTTATCAGGGGAAGGTCTCAGTCCAGCTGTGGACCATTATAGGCTGTTAATGTAATACATTAATTTTTGTAAAGTATGGGCACCAACACGCTTTACAAATGCTTGAAGTCGTTGCAAAGACGTGAAATGGATTAAGGACGTAGTACACCCACCCAGCATACCTACCACACCTACGTGCGGAAGCGCACAGCACAAAACAAGCAGTCAATAATTGATTTTGTTTAAAAAAACTATAAACCGACTCCAATATGGATCTCATTGTTAGAACTGAACCAAATTAAAATGGTACCACACAGTAAGCACCAGTTTTCATATAAAAAAACTATCATGAAAGTCGGACGACTCAGTTAAAAGTTCTAGTAGGTAACAAACTTAAAAAATACAGTCGAATTGAGAACCTCATCCTTTTTCGGTTCGGTTCGAAGTCGGTTAAAAATAGGCTTAATTAAACTCGTAATGCTTAGATCAAGCGAGTGGCCCGCGAGTCTGTTATCTGATGTATATAATCGGTGAATATAAAATACATATAAATATTAGTAGCTAAAGCTTATGTACAGGGACCACGGAAAGGGTAAAGCCGAAATGGGGTGATTCTGAACGGCAAGGAGGTATATTTGTGATCTTTCTTCTTTCTCCATTCTTTCCGTGACACCCTATATGTTAATGCACATCCTGAGCTGTGCGACAGTGGACCGCACGGTCAAGATTTGCTTCAACATTTACGGCTTGAAAACTGCAGGTTCGATAACTTCCAATATAAATTTATAAACTGCATAGCTCGTTCTACCTTCTGGAAAAATCTCTACCAACTCTTATCTTAAACCAGCTTAACCTAAATTGGAGCTATTTTCCGCTGTAAATCATGTAGGTTATAGCTAACTCACCTATAGCTATAAGATGCTGTTGTTCAGGCGTTGTTAATAAGCGATGCGATGACGTGAAATGTAGCTTACCTGCAGATTAGTTAATTATCATGTCGGTTACATTTAGCCTGCAATTACAGTTTCTATGGTTTATGTCTAGGTTTATGTACTAAAATATCATCATCATCAACATCATCAGCCTATATTAGTCCACAGCTGGACATAGGCGTCCCCTAATAATGGCCATAGCCACGCTTGAAGTACACGTACTACATTAAAAAAGAAAATGTCATTTTGGCGCTGTGTACTCTCAGATACATGTCGCATTGGAAAATCTAATGGGTACTCGGAAGCCTAATCGACAAAAAAATACATATATAATGGTAGATTATTTTATGTTCTATTAGAAAAAAAATTGTGTGATGTTGCTAGCAGCCCCGAAATGTCAGTAGAACGCAAAATGTCGGACTGGGTGTACGCTTCTACTTCTCGCAAGGTAAGAATATTTGATTTAAAATTGAAATTATGTTGTTATTGATGAAAGGACTTACGTAATTGATAGAAAATGAAATTTACTGCACCTTATAGCTATTTTACTTACGTAAACATCGCAAATTTGCATGCTATAAGCACGTTTTTATATATGTATCCAAAGGTGCACATTGCCAGCTTGCCTATGAATTTGACTTTTTTTGTTATGTATCTGGGTGGATACACTGCCAGATACGCATTGAAATTTAAAATAATAAGTTGTAATAATTATTTATATCATAACTGATTTTTTCGGGGATTTTTTTGTCTACTTTATTTATTAAATTTTATCAAAAATAATCAACTCAGTCGAAGTAAGTACGTCCGCTACTGGACTCAAATCTCTCAATTATTCTTCTTCCGCAATACGCGTCTGTGCTATTCGACTGCTGCGTAAAGCCTCGTCACAAATTTTGAATATTTATTTTTACAGGTTTCACCTGTAAAAATATATATTAAAAATTACACTAAAACTGCAGCAGCAAAATAGGGCTCGCCAAATCATTGGTTTTGTCCCGAAGTCAGGTGCCAAATCCGATTAAGAAGAAAGCGACTCATCATCTGACGAATTACAACTGAACCGTCCACTTCATTACAAACCTTGCAGTTTTCATGAATAAACTCCGCATTACCTATCGATTTTGACCTTGCATCTATAATGCTTGGCTCCTCTACAAGTGCGACCTAAAGGGCTCAAAATCAATGGCTCTGACACAGTTCCGGATGGAAATACACGAAAGCCTGCTCAAATTCCGAAGATCTGCGCCAGTTCAAAATGGTCTGAGCAATTCAGCCCAAATAATAACAACTATATTCGCTGAAAGGCTTCCCGATGTCGTCCGCTACAATCAAGTTGGTCATATCCCATCATATCATACAAAAGGAACAAGCTTCAATCTAAAGCAACTGAGCTCCCTATTCGTTAATTTAGACTGTAGGAAATCTTATCAAGAAAACTTATTACTCCATAGATGATAACATTAATGATGTTAATGCTTGGCCGGATGTCGCCCAGTTCCACACCGACAATAGTGTGTAAGTCTAAGACTTAGATATGCAAAAATTGTATTAGGTGATAAGCGATACACTTGCTAATGGTTTCTTTGCCACTTCTTCTGCTAGAGTCAATTGCAACTTATTTCTTATTTGATAGTAATTACTATTTAACAAGCTGTTTATATAGTAAAAAAATTACTTGTCTAAGTGCTTATTTTGTAAGTCTAAAGAAATAAACTATTTGACTCTGACTCTGACTCTCGAAGATGCAGGTATTGCATCAAAGGGCAAAGCAGGCTGTTTTACGAAAAATGTTAAGTGCGGCTTTGTTTAGTGCCGGAACGCAACTGCTTTCTAGCGTACCACACTAAATGATTGCTAAGACAATAAGAACCTCACAAATCTCCAAAGGAGAAGACTAAAGACTGAGCAGAAAACAACGTCTCGTCATAAATAAGACAAAGTTAGGAATAAGTACCTCATTAAATTAGGTTTAAGGTATAAAACTGCAAATTTATTATGATAATTATAGGTAAAGCTGAAAGACTTCTTATAATTAATCTTTAAAGATTTTTTGATATTAATATGATCTCAATTTGTTTAGTACTAAGGTTTTAAAAAATGTACGGACTTGGCAGTGTATCCACGTAGATACTAATATTTTTTGTTTAATTTTAAGGCCAGCTTGGCAATGTATCCCTAGGGATACGAGTAATAAAAACATACTTATAAAAAAATGATTTTTTTTAATTAGTGAAACCTGTTATTTAACCACTTAAGAACACAGTTAATTCAAAAAAATATATAAATACAAGTTTTATTTTTCTTGCCAAGTATAGGGTTAAGAAAATTCAAACAAATACGAGTACCTACTTACAGAAAGTACCATTTATTGAACATGAAAATTAAAATCAAATACCTAATAGGAAAAAAAATTGTAACTATTTACAATTGAAACAAATGAGCTAACTGCAGACTTTTGCAAACAATCTACAGGTAGCTCAACTGATCCATATCATAATATATATAACCAATCGAAAGCTTTTCCTATGACGCTGGCTGCAATACTGATGCGCCAGATACGCACCAGCTCTCGGGTTACGCTTTTTAACCGACTTCAAAAAATTCGGAGGTTCTGACTTCGTCTGTATTTTTTTCTGTTAATGAACTTTACTGACTTTCTTATAAACCCTATCTACATTTTAAAAAACTTTTACATCATAGACAAGGATTCACACCACTTTTATCTTCCTTGCTATTATGTACCATAAAGGAAGAGCATTTTTAAGCTTTCCTTGGCTAACTTTTTATTAAATCCCAGCACTATTTGATAAATAATAAAAAATACTAGCTCCTTCTGAAAGAATCGTATTTTTCTGAAGTTCGTGCGTACGTTGGGTAATTTTAGTTTTATTTTGTTATATTTACTTTCTAATTATAGGTTAAGATTGAATTGTATGGACTTTGAAGTAAATTTTTTGCTAAATCTAGGTAGTGAACGAATCTGGCTGAAATTTTGCATTAACTAGTGTTTATATAAAAATATTCTTTACAAGAATAGCGACCTTACTCCACCCAATTAAATAAACTACGGCATCTAAACCTAGTTCGTGTGACTCATAGTACCTAAACCAAGTTCCTTCTGTTATGAGGATTACTCGAGCACGGAAAAAATATAGATTTAAAGCAGTATTCAAAATTGTACTTCGTAATCGTTATTTATCTCGGAATATATGAAAGCTTCATATTTAGGAAAATGTTACTTTGATATTTTATCTTGAATAACGTGTTTTAATAAAACGATTCGTGAAAGTTTTCTCGATAGTAGGTACGTATATTTTTAGAAAAATATATGTTTTGCACATTGTTTGCGTGATGTTTGTTATTTATTGGGAAGAAAACACTTTTTTCTTCGGTTTTATTTGCTAAGAAACCTAGAAGTATTTCTTTAGTTATATCTTTAAATTTTTCGATTGGTTGTTTCATTACCTTGTAATCACACTTATATGATGTATGGATGTATGGATGGATGGATAGATGGATGTTTGTTACCTCTTCACGCCAAAACTACTGATCGGATCTGGCTGAAATGTTGCATACAGGTAATTCTAATACTGGAATAAAACATGGGCTTCTTTTTATCCCGTAAATCTGTTCATAAAAATCACTTTTAAACGTTTCTAGGAACAAGGAACAGGGCTAGGCACCATCGTGAAAGCAAGAATAGAACAACGTCAACGTCGTTCGCCTTGTGCCTTGATCAGTCAATTAGAGCACTATGCGATCGACGTTGATGTTATTTATATTGAAATATCTTGATGAGGAGCTTTTGTGGCAAGCGACATTAGACATATTCAGTAATATTCACACAAGGCATGGTCCATAAATAAATTGGACGATTAAGACAGTCGAGCTATAAACTGGCGCTACATACCTCACTTACGTGAATGTTAAAGTATTATAGAAATTATTAATGAAAATTCATTAAAATTAAACTAGATCATACAACAAACTATACTATATGGTAAAGGTGGTTGCAGGTCGAAGATTAGAGAGGCAACTAAGGGATATTCAACGGGGGGCAAGCAGCAGCGCCCTTGCAGAACAATTCTATCACCGAACTGCGATCCCCAACCCGCATGCCCAGCCTGGGGATTATGGACATAACCCCCCCCCCCCCACGCTACCACGCAGCACAAAATTGTGCATTCAAATATGGGCTTTAATTCGATTGCCGTCAATAGCGGCCGATGCCGTCAATTTGAAATTTAAATGCATTTCACGTTGACGGCATCAGATGAAAGACATCTCATGCCGATTGAAGGTTGAGGGTCACTGTAAAATGTATTTAAAGATAACGAGTTGTAGTCCACATTTCATTGCACAATTTTGCGAACAAGCGGCGTTGGATTAATGTGCTCAGAGCTTTATTAAGTAGTTCTACTGTTTGTAGTTGCCGTTTGCTGTGCAGTAGTCGTGGCAAATGCACAAGATTTCTTGGAGCTGAACCCGGCTTTTGTTGCTTGCAAGAATTGTAGGGATAAAGGTTTTTTTATTTGCCAACTCCGTATTGGTTGCGCTTTCGACTGGCGTAGACTAATTGAAAACTGCGGTAAGTGGAATACAATTCGTTGATAGGAAATTATTTTCTGTCAAACGCTTGGCTAATTATCGATTTGATTGGGTTGCTTAAAAGATGGTAGCATTTAACACAATATATAAGTTTGTCTGTTGTTTTATCCTTATTCATGTCTTGCACTCTGCTTATAACTTTGTCGTAACTTAACCGATTCTGCCAATACATTATAGGTATAAAAGTGTAAAATCTAACTTAAAGTAAGCTCTTAGTAAGCTCCTATGTAGCAAAAATTTCAAAACATTCGACGAATATTCTCGCATTTTTCGACTAAACCAAAGTGATACGTCACTACGCCAGACGTCTGTGAATGTAGAGCTACATTTGCTTCCGTAAATACCAACATTTCCGGAAATACCCCTTCGTTTCCGCAACGGAAATGCAACAAATGCCTGTCGATACAGCATTGTCCGAATTTCTCAATTTTCCTTCGCACGGAAGCTGGAAGTCATAAATTCGGTTCTCACCTTTGCCACATTCAATACACGAGTCAAATCTCACAGCTCTTGTATTTTTTTTCTGGGTCTGGAAGATTTAGTGATTTGATATTTTAAAAATGTCTCAACCGAGATGAGTGTTGTCATTACTTACTGAACTTAAGGATTTAACAAAATTCCTAATTAAAAAATGAAAATTGACGTACGTATTCAAGTATGCCTTTAGCTTCTCCGACCAAGATACGTCTATACCTATGCAAAGAAGTTTATTTGGCAATCAATAGCTTAGTAGCTTAATAGCTTATGAATCAGCCGAACGGTCTTTAAACTTTTGTCTCTACAAAAGTTAGACCGTTCGGCTGATTCATTTCAATTTTTAAAAGAACTCCACACGAGAGCTAGCTTAAGAACCCCAAAGCTTTTTCCAAGCTGTAATTAGAATGAGCACACAAATCTCAATCCGTTCGGAGTAAATAAAATGTTGCATTGTCGACTGCAAACAACCCACTAACCCAATTCTCGGGAGATTACCCGACATTTCTAGAACCACTCTTGTTATTTGCGTCGGGAATTCATTCACAATTGTCCCATTATCGTTACTAACAGATAATCCTAAGAACTACTTTAGTAAATGTCTTGCTGCGAGCGCATCTTGGTGGTGTTTCCACTGGCCGACGACGCTCGAATAAGATACTGGATGAATATAACTTGTGTTGACTTAAATTTGTACACTAATGGAGTCTACACGCCAAGGTCACATACCCCGAATACTCAAACGCAACTCAGATTTAAGAACGACTTTAATGAATTTTTGACGTATTTCAATAAAAAAATTACAAAAAATCTCGACTTGAGACGTGCTTAAATCTGAGTTGCGTTTGAGTATTCGGTGGATAAAGCTTCATAATGCCTGAGTAGAGTACAAACAATTGCTTGAACTATTGCACCAGAAAATAAAGTCGACTTCCTATTATAAAACATTAATTCGGAGCATATGAGGTGAAAATGTTAAGAACGTTGACAGTGTACTTAAGCATTTTCTGTAGTTGACTGACCTAACACAAAACTATTTTCTTGTCATAAAGAAATTGTAGGTATCCATGTTTTCGCAATTTTCACGGATACAACTACCAGTGTAAAATTTTATTTGGCTACAACACGTGTGGAAGCTCCTACATGAATGTTTCAAGATTTTCCTAGCGAAGTTTGAATTTATTGTTTGAATAGTCCGAGAGCACTAATTTTTTAAAGATATCTTACTGTCGGACACAACAATCCCTTGATCATTATATTTTCGTGTTTATTTTGCAACGTGTAGGTATTTATTAAATAAATAAATTATCTTGGACAATTCACACATCTATGTGTATCAATTTTTTTTCCACTAGCGGAAGAGGTGAAAAAGATCAATAATTTTTTTTCACCTCTTCCGCTAGTGGACAAAAAATTTAAGGGAATTAGAGTGAATTGCACCTTATTTCTTATTTGATAGTAATTACTATTTATCAAGCTGTTTATATAGTAAAAATTTACTTGTCTAAGTGCTTATTTTGTTAGTCTAAAGAAATAAACGATTTGACTCTGACTCTGATTGCCTCTTGAAAACGAACGCAGAGTACCAGGAACGTGATAAATTGGATCTTACTATGAAAATGTGATGTGTGTGAAACAAAGTAAACTACATACTATACCAATATGTGTGTTGGACAATTTGTTATTGGATTTCAAGTTAAGTAGTAGTAAAAAATATTTTTTCGCTTCCTATTTTATTAGTATGATGATTAATTTGATAGAGATTTTCTCTCCATAGAAGTAAACAGATTTTTTTATGAAAGGTATTAAACCCTTTCCTTGTTATTTCTTTCAAAGCATCTATCATAACATAACATAATACATACATATTACAGGCTATCTATCGCGGTGTGGGAGCGTCCTAAAACTTTTTTTACTGACGTAAAAATGTTCTCGCCAGCTCTTACTCTACACCGCTGCGATGTTTACGAGTTGGCATTGGTTATAGCCTAGGAATTCTGTAACGGCGCGATACGCGATCAGTAACAGTTATATAGATATGATATCGAGCTAAATTAGCTTTTTATACGATGTAGTTCTCATGCACTACACGTACTGAGTATAATTTTCGTGTAAAGTTATAAGATTTGTGTAAACTAAGAGCCTAATTTAGAAAACAACGTACGAAGCGACTAAGGGATATCCGCCGGAGGGCGGGCAGCAGCGCCTCTTGCACAACTATTCTACCACCAAACTGCGATCTTAACCCGCATGCCCAGCGTGGGGACTATGGGTATTACCCCCCATGAGAAATAAACGTCAATGTGCTTATCAGGCCTGCGTCCAGCAGGGGACCAATACAGGCTGTTGAGGTTGAGGTAGAAATCTCTGCAAGGATTAAGACCGCCAATAGCTGGATATCCTCGTGTTAATTGTATTAACACTTGCAGTACTATAGGTAGGAAATACGTTCATCTCTCACTGAGTAAAGATTTATTTATTTCATAAATTGTTTAAAATAATGTATAGAGACTTTTGCTCACTGCACTGACTACAATGTAATAACATCATAAACTACCTAGTGCATTAACGTAAGCACATTTTATTGCACCAACCACACGTGCAGTAATAAACTAATCGCTCCAATTTTAACCTTATCTCAATGCAATTAATGTTTCGATTTCTTGATGCATATTCGTATCAGATTGTGTCTAAATTAATAACAATAATTTATGTCCGTACATTCACTATGTACGGACATAAATACAAGTTATCGATGAAAGCTGTGCATCGGTCTAGGTATGAAAAAAAAATATTATAAATTTGACAGATTTGTAATTAAGATAATCTTGCACTTTTTAACAAAAAAATAACCGCCAAAACTTGTATGGGGCTAATTTCGGGGCAGGTATATCTTTCGAATGAAAAATAATTATCAAAATGGAACTACTTTGTAAAAGTTATGCGATGCGTGGTCATAATATACAGGGTGGAATTTTGTAATGCCACCTGGAGGTAAAGTACTGTTAATATAAAGAAAAAAACGGCATTCATTATTTTCGATGTTTCTACACCCGGGAATCAAACCGACTAAAATCTGTAAAAATTACACCCTGTACTAACTGCATCGATCGTTAGGGTCATTTATAACACTGAAATCTCAGAACAAACTTGATAAATTAAATGAAAGTAAAACCATGAAATATGGACTTATGAATTCAATGGGCAAGCTGCTCCAGCCCATAACAGCAGAATTACTACAGCCTACATTAACAACCATTTAATACCTGGATTGGTACAAACAGCAGAATCACTAGTGCTTATTTTTATAACCATTTCAATACCTGGATTGGTATAAATAGCAGAATCACTACTGCCTATATTAATAACCATTTGAATACCTGGATTGGTACAAACAGTAGAATGTCTACTGCCTATATTAATCAAAATCGGCATATAATAAATTGGCCTGCGTGATCACTAGATCTCACCACATTAGGTTTTTTTGTGTCCCGTAGCTTTCAATATTTACCATAGAATAGGTATCTGATTTTAGTTTCACGCGCCGCCGTTCTAAATATCCAGTGTTATCGAGTAGAGTAACACAGTTTATGGTGATGAGATGGGCTTCAATCTCAGGTCTAATGAAATATTAGTATGCCGCGACGCGGAAAATATTGAAAAGGTCACATCAGCTGCGAAACAAACTGATTCAAGGGAAGGTAAAATTTGAACACTTGCAGTGTAGTTACATAAGCTCTGCGAATTTCCGAGTTGTTTAACCGACTTCAAAAAAGGAGGAGGTTCTCAATTCGAGTGTTTTTTTGTTTGTAGTTCTGAGGTAAGTAACATAAAAAACTAAAAAAATAGACAAATTGGGAAACTCCACCTTTTTGAAGTCGGTTAAAATACCACGAAACTGTCTTTGTTTGAAATCTCTTGTAAAGGCTAACTTGTAACACCTATTTCTATATCAAAACAAAAATCACACTAATATTATAAATGCGAAAGTTTGTATGGAAGGATGGATGTTTGTTACCTCTTCACGCCAAAACTACTGAACGGATCTGGATGAAATTTTGCATGCAGGTAATTCTAATACTGGAATAAAACAAAGGCTACTTTTTATCCCCTAAATCTGTTCCCGTGGGATAAAAATCACCCTTAAACGTTTCCATGGGAACAACGTGTGTGAAGCCGCGGGGCGCAGATTTACGGGATAAAAAGTAGCCTATGTTTTATTCCAGTATTGGAATTCTAATACTGGAATAAAACATAGGCTACTTTTTACCCCGTAAATCTGTTCCCGTTCAGGTAATTACCTGTACCTATGCAAATTTTCAGCCAGATCTGTTCAGTAGTTTTGGCGTGAAGAGGTAACAAACATCCATCCATACATCCATATTAGTCTGATAGTGTGATTATCAAATAAAAGAATACCTACACTTAAGCGTATTCTTTTATTTATTTGTTCATTAGGTAATTTATAAATTGGTTATGACCATGCCTGGATCCAGACATTATTACTATATTGACAAAGTGCTACAAAACCTATCCAATTGGATCGCTTGTAGTTGTTGACTTAAAAATCTTGACTTGCTAAGATTTTTATTTTCGTTCCTTTCAACCTGGTCTGCACGTTTTCGTGGATTTTTTTGTTTGACTTACTTTCGCCTCTTGGCTGACACACTGCCGTGCGTCTATATAAATTTTCCTTTGTATTGAACTCGACCTTTTCAACGGTATTCCAAAGAAAGCCTGCCATTGACAGGCCTTTGTTTCCGTAACCCGATTCTTGTGGAACAGTTGTGGTACAAACGGTGTTAAATCTACCATGCTTAGGTTTCTGCCAGTGTTTTATGAGACTTATTGTTATTATGAGTCAGAGTCAGAGTCAGAGTCAAATTGTTTATTTCTTTAGACTTACAAAATAAGTACTTAGACAAGTCAAATTTTTACTATACAGGGTGTGGCAAATTTTGGCTATTTTTAATAAAAATTAAAAAGTAAGTAAAAATTTAATTCCTGAGATGCCTTCAAAATTTGCCTACCATTTTAAAAAAGTAGTTACATACGAGTTTAAATTAAGAACCATTGAATGAGTGACATTGTTGTTTTCACTTACTCGTTTTTCATAGAAAATGTATGGGAATTGTTTTTTTTAATTATTGCCAAAACTTACGATTTGATTTGGTATGTTCCTTTGGGAAAAGTGTTCCTGGTTGGAAATAGAGTCGATTAAGGCCAACTTGTTTTTTTTGACAAATATCATTCTTTGGGCGAACCGTACATTTTTTCAAAAAACTATAAATGGCAATATTCTTTTCTTCAAAATAAAACAGAAAGTTCCTCAGAACAAAACCTTCTAACTACAAAAGAAACGGTAGCTACCCTTAAGGGGCTAAAAATTTGCCACACCCTGTATAAACAGCTTGATAAATAGTTAATGCTATTGAATTAATAAAATACAACCAATTTAGAGATCTCTCGTTATAGTGGGCCTTTCTCACAAGACTTTTAAACGACCTTGGCCTTAGTTTGACTTAACAGAGCTGCTCTAGCTGGTATCTGTACTAATATTATAAACATTGAAGATTATATGTTTGTTTGTTTGTATTGAATAGGCTCCTAAACTACTGGAACTATTTAAAAAGCAAGGAACTACGCTAATCCCACACAAAATAGCGACGTCGCGTCAAATAAGCCTGGGGGGTTATGCTCTATGTCTATGTCTATCAATTTAACGTCTTACACAGATACGTCAAGATATCGGCGGGGAATGGGACAAAACTGTATTGGTTTTGTCCCATTCCCCGCCGATATCTTGTCGTATCTGTGTAAGACGTTGAATTGGTCATAGAGCATAACCCCCCCCTGATCTAGCTTCGACTTTTTAGTCAAAGCTAGCTAGAGGCAACCATTGTAATAATTTATGACCACGAATTTATCTACAGCAAACCTATAATTTATTTATTTCACAATCAAAAACTTCTCTGACCATAGAGTAAGGTACTTAATTTTCTCGCACCTATAGAGTCCTCGATAGAGAAGCCAAAGGATCAATGGCTTTGTTTCGTGTTCGGCTTACAGACCCTTTTACTATTCGGTGCTGATGCGAAAACTAATCCATTCAAACTTTCCTCTCTTTCCACTCCAGTGAGCCAAACAAATTTCACAGCTGTGCTCTATGATGAAGCCGTCACACAATTATTTTATATTGTGGTTTTTAGTACAAACTAAAATAGAGTCTGGTATGATGGCTTTTATTTGTGTCTATAAATTATTCTCTGAAAGGGCGGTGGAAATGCCGTCGCAACTTTTGTTATAGTAATTCTATGAATAGTTTAAAATTATTACTGGAGATCGGAGTACAGAATTTATTAGCATAGAAGATTACAATCAATGAATAGGAACAAATTAGAAATAGTAAGTACTAGCTGCGCCTCGCGGTTTCACTCGAAGTTCCCGTTCCCGTGGGAATTCCGTGATAAAATATAGCCTATGTCACTCCCTGAAAAGTAAGCTTTTTAATGGAGAAATTTTTTTGAAATCGGTCCTGTAGTTTCGGAGCCTATTCAATATAAACAAACAATCAAATCTTTCGTATCACACTAATATTATAAAGGCGAAAGTTTGGATGGATGTATGGATGTATGGATGTATGGATGTATGGATGTATGGATGTATAGATGTATGGATGTTTGTTACCTCTTCACGCCAAAACTACTGAACGGATTTGGCTGAAATTTTGCATACAAGTAATTCTAATACTGGAATAAAACATAGGCTACTTTTTATCCCATAAATCTGTTCCCTTGGGATGAAAATGACCTTTTATAGTTTCATAGGAACAACGCGTACGAAGCCGCGGGGCGCAGCTAGTTTATAATATTAATATAGATTACTATATTCCATATACCAGTACCATTCTTCCGGAGTCAATTGCACCTATTTCTTATTTGACAGTAATTACTATTTATCAAGTTGTTTATTTTAGTAAAAATTTGAATTGTCTAAGTGCTTATTTTGTAAGTCTAAAGAAATAAACGATTTGACTCTGACTCTGACCAATTGAAATAGTTGAGCTAACTGCAGACTGTTGAAAATAATCTAGAAACAGTTTCATGATCCATATCAATACCTACTAGTCGGAAGCATCCCCAGAGATGCTGCAGGCTTTGCCCTGCTGTATGGCAATACTGATGCGCTGCGCCAGATACTTACGAATTCTTAGGTCACGCGTACAGATAAAATAAATACTTATTCGAATAGTTAGTTATGTATACCTAATTAAAAAACTATTATTATTATATTGAAATTACTTATGTAATACTTATTTTTAAGATACCAATGTATACTCATCTTAAGTGGACTTGTTTGTTCTTTTTGAATATAAAATAAAGATCTTTATTGATATGTGATCAATATTTTAAGACAGTAACAATTGGTTTTTCTTAAATATATTTAAATAATTGAATGAATTGTGATACTGGGACAGGCACAAACTGACTCAAAGCTGAGTTATTTCAGTAAAACGAATAGCATACTCACATACTTTCGCATTTATTACAAGTTTTTCTGGTTACTCATAACTAACACAATCTCAATCTCTAAAACTACTTCACGCGGACAAAGTTAAGTCAAACAAGTTTTTAGTGAGACATTATTATGTACAAACACTACATCGGTAAAAGCGCACAGAAAGCAAGCCTAATGTTTCCAATTTAATGTAATGAGGGTAATTTTCTTGTCTATAGCGGTCCGTTGCAACTATCTAATTGGAGAATTACTAGTAAATACCAGGCTCAATTGTCTTTTGTACTGAAAAATCCAACCCAAAAGCTTTGTTTTTGGGTTGGATTTGGAGTTGGATATTCTAATAAATTAGTTAATCTGTTTGGGTAAGAATCTGAAATAAGGACATAGGCCGGTTCATGAGTAAATTGATCATCATTATCTGCGCCTATAATATACTTCGATGACTGGGCCGGTTGTTAAAATAAATAAATGAATACATTCGGAAAAATTACAAATTAATACATTCGGAAAAATTACAAAACCTTTCATCCATAAATTTGCAACATAAATCAGCGGCCTTGTTGCTGAGAGCGATTTCTTCCAGGTAGCCGAATCGGAATTGAAAACAATAATAAAAGTTTCTAGGAAGGCGTACCCCATCCTAGGCCTGATTGTCCCTTTTTGATGGTAATCAAATGCTTTGCCACCCACAATAAAAAAAAATCTAAAGTGTACGATATATGTGAAATATAATTTTGTACGCTGATTAACTAATCATTGCTCAAATCTTGCTTAATTGATGTTGAGATTCAATCGTAGATAATTTAAAATTGATATGACGAGTGGACAAAAACAAAACGGACTTGAAAAAATTAAGTTATTTAATTACCTCTTTATAGCCAAGCGATAATTATGTCATGCATGTCATGCATGTCATATGCTCTTTATAGTAAGTGGTATCTCACTTGCCCTATCATCATCACCATCATCCGGTCCATAACCCACACTATACCGTGTCCATTTTGAATGAGGCATAAACGTAAACAAACCTCCCATACTTAACCTAAAATTCACTTTGTTTGAGCGTCCTTTTATACGTAATTTACATTACTTGTCGATTTTAGATCCTCCCTTCAATAAAAATTGCTTACAATTATATCTGAAGCCAAGCAAGTGAGATTTTGTGTCGTATTTTGTTTACTAACATGCTCCATTCAACGTGGACAAACCGTAGGTGGGGCTCGGCCAACATGTATAATTATTCCACTCTGCTTTATTCTCTACTAGCCGTCATCTCTGTATTAACACCTTTCTAAGCCATGTCCTCTTTCACACGATCATATTATAATTTGACACTATGGGAGGCGAAAAGCCTAAGTTTTTTATTTTTTGAACCCAAATTACCCTGAGTGTTAGGGTTTTCCAAAAACATTTAATAAAACTTTTAAATCCATTATATTTATTAATACTAAAGTTATTTACAATGGGATATTTACCATGATAAAACCGGTGGTAGTGGTAACGTTCGTAGCAAAAGATAGATCGATCTGCCAATAATAACTCACTCGCAAGACATTTAGTTATTCGGTGATCATGGCGCATGAAACTGTGCCGAAATATTGGAAAGCTCAAAATTCAAATCATGGTACATAAATATCCCTTTGTAAATAATTTTAACATTTAATAAATCTGCGTGGTGCGCTCTAGCTAGTCAGTTTTGTATGCATAATCCCACAAATATAAAATATGGGCTATATTTCACCTTAAAAATAGATAAAAGCAGTTTAAGAAGCAGCCGTTACGGCGCAAACGGCAGCCCTTCCTGATTTTAATGAGTCCGCCAATCAGCCTGGGGCGGATCGCACCTTCATTTTATTTCACTCCAACGTCGGAGACTATTTGTTGGTGTAAATTGTTGGTAAAATATGGTTTTTAATGGGTTTTTTGGTCTGGGTTTACGTCCCGGATTTTTTTATTTCATGTAGCTTAGTTTTGATAACCAGGCTACCCAGCGCGTGGGGATTTTGACATTACACTCTATTAAGTAGATAATGTGGATATGTTGCATTTCGTGCGCTGTCATTTTGGAGCAATTACTAATAAGTCGTGGTGCTTCGAGTTGAGTTTGAACGTGTGTTAGATGCCTCGTTTTTGGCAAAATGCTAGGGATGTCCAGCCGTGGACGTATGTTTGCTAATGAGTCACCATCATTATCAGTCTATGGTCAGTCCACCTGCCTGAATCTGTGAAAGTGAGTAATAGCACTCACTTAGAGATATAGCACACGTATTAAGTACCTGGGTGACCGAGCTTAGCTCGGTTTTTTTGGGAAAATTGTGCTAATTAGAAATTATAGTAGTACAATTAGCCAATAGATGGCAGGAAGAGTCATATTTTTCAGTTTAATTCTTAAGTTGATTAGGATAAAGTTGAATATTGCAAACACGAATCAAATAGTATTACTATTCGCCAATAGATGTCAGGAAGACTCGATAAATTACGATAAAGTTAATAAATGAAAATACAAGTAAACTAATAAAACGACATTTTCTGAAAATAAATCCTAGCTAGATCGATTTATCGCCTCCGAAACCCTCTGTATACTAAATATCATGAAAATCGTTGGAGCCGTTTCCGAGATCCGGATTTTTTACATACAAGAATTTCTCGTTTAAAGGTATAATATTAGCTTGGTCTCGGTTAGTTTCTAAGCTACCGAGTTTTTATTCCAACTTCAATAATTTCTTATAAAAATTATTATAAAAATCCCGGTTCGTATCGTTTCTCAAGGGAAAGTTCCAGGTGATTTTGTAAGTTCTAGTTTTATATTGGTTAAGGTTGTCGCGAAGTTTTTAAACTTGTATCAAACACCGTCGCAATATCGCGCGTGTTTCGAAATAGGGAAACTTCAAATCAATGTTCGATAGGTATGAGAAAAAGTTGTTAATTTCTTTGTAAGTTATTTTATGAAAAGACGGGTTATACCTGTATATACCTTGACATTTAGGATGACGAACTAACCTACCGGTAAAAAATACACAGATAAAGGCTATAGTTCAAATTTATTTACTCTACCTATTAATATTATTATATTCAATAATTAATTTCGTTTTCAAAAACTTTAAACCGACTTAAATTTTGTTTTTTCTTTCATTTTTATGGATTTCATGGTCAGAACTGAACCGAATTAAAATGGGACCACACAGGAAGCACAAGAATCATGAAAATCGGACCACCCTGTCAAAAGTTCACAGGTAACAGTCGAATTGAAAACCTTTTCCTTTTTTTTGAAGTCGGGTAAAAACATCAATGAAGCCTATGCTTTATAGATCTATGATCTATGACTGACCAAGCTTCATAATCATCATCATCATCAGCATATATTAGTCCACTGCTGGACATAAGTATCCCCTAATGAACGCCATAGTGCCCTGTCTTCAGCTTGACGCATCCAGCATCTGCCTGTCATCTGCCAGTTTCATAATACGGTCCTTAGATTCCTAAAACATCACATCACATTTATATTATAAAATGCGAAAGATTGTATGGATGTATGGATGGATGTTTGTTACCTCTTCACGCCAAAGCTACTGAACGGATTGGGTTGAATTTGCATACTGGTAATCCTAAACCTGGAATCAAACATAGGCTACTTTTTATCCCATAAATCAGTTCCCGTGGGACAAAAATTACCTCTAAACGCTTCCAATGAATCAAAGCGTGCGAAGCCGCGCGGCGCAGCTAGTAAATGTTATATTTTATATTTTTTTATTTTATATTTGTTTCCTCCTAAGGCCCGTATTATGAAAGCTTGCTCAGTCACAGGTCTATACGTGAGTGGCGTTTGTGCCATAGAAAAGCGTTACTCAAGCATAGTTCTATAACCGAGCAGGCTTTCATAATACGGGCCTAAAGTCAGTTTGAAAAACAGATGTGCTTGAGTACGTACAACGCTGTGACAAAGTGGCTGTATGGGCGCGGAATTAAATTGGCCCAAATTGACTTATATTAAATTAAGGCATTCGGTTTTGTGCGCCCTGTCTCCGGTGTTGTGGAACAAACAGGGGTTGCCGCAAAGAAAAATATATTTCTAAAATATTTTAACGTTTGGCTGTTTTATGGGCTTTTTTTAGTATCAGTATTTATTGCATTCATACACTCTTATGCCCGTATTATGAAAGCTTGCTCAGTCATCTAGCTATGCTTGAGCGACGAGAAGTCGGTTAAAAACACTCAGAATATCAGGAACAAAAAATGTCTAGAGACGCCCTAAGCTGTCATCTTTTCCATACTAAGATTATTATATTAAGAGATTCGATTGGTTGTTTGTTTGTATTGAATAGGCTCCGAAACTACAAGACTGATTAAAAAAAATATTTCACTATTAGTAAGCTTACTTTTCAGGGAGTGACATAGGCTATATTTTATCCCGGAATTACCACGGGAACGGGAACTACGCGGGTGAAACGCGAGGCCCTCCTAGTCTAGCAAAAATTTTAGATTTTCCAAACAATCAATTTAAGCTTAACCATTTTATAAGATTTGAAGTGACTTATATCAATTAATCATAAAGAAATATTTAAGTAGCAACCCTAGATTGCGGCCGTATCTGTTATTCAGATCGCTTCAGTTGTCAATTTATTAATTGGTCGCTCAATTTTGTGGATAATTATGTAAAAAAAACCGCTAAGTGTGAGTCGACCTCGCACACGAAGGGTCCCGTACCATTATCTATAAAAACGGGAAAAAAAGCATGTCTGTGTGTGTGTTGTATGGGAGCCCCCTTAAATATTTATTTTGTTCTGTTTTTAGTATTATTGTGTTATTGCGATTATGTTGTTAAAGCCGCAACAGATACCTATACATCAACTGTCAATATTTCAACCATCATGGTTCATGGTGTCTGTTGACCGACAAAAAGACAGACAGACGGAGTCTGACTAAAAGTGTCCCGATTTAGCCTTTGGGTACGGAACCCTAAAAAAAAAAGCTTATGTTTATGATAAGATATTCACATCTTTTATAGAATTTGAAAATTGAACTACACCGTTCATAACTATTATTGTAATCTTGACGTGATTTTTTTTAAGCTGGCGCGATTTTCTTTTATTTTTCGTATAATACTGAAGGCTTGTAATGGTGACATCAGCGTGAATATAATTAAATAAAAGAAACAAAACACAGTCGATCCAGCTTTATTAAACCTTTTAACTTGTTCCATTCCATCGTCCTTAATTTTCAACGTAAATAAATCTTTAAAATATTTTACGAACGCTGAACTTTGATAGGTACATTTTCTTCCAACAGCTAAACTGCGATATGAAATAACTCAGACCGAATCTAAAACTGCCAGTGACTCACAAAATCTGGGCGTCAACGACCCCACCCACAATTTCCTTTAAATTTCCCTTACTAATAATCTTTTATCATTCTTTTTATGCACTTGTACATCGAGTAAAACCCACCCGTCGTGTCTTGTATACAAAATGGAACGTCAAACGGTTATATTGAGGAAACTATAAACTGTGTTTAATCGTAAAAGCAGAGTTGGGTGCTGGCCAACCCCGCCTTCAATGAAAATACTCGTAATTCGACGCACACTTTTTTGATCAAATAAAGATCGTCGCCCACCAGTACGATGTTCGATGTAGCAGCGAGATGTAGTAAGGACAGTTACTTGATGATGTACCTTGACTTTTATATTACTTGTAATTCGACGTACAGTACCGAACACTTTTTAACCGACTTCAAAAAAAAAAGGTTCTTAATTCGACTGGATTTTTTTTTAAATTTACATGTTTGTTACCTCAGAACTTTTGACTGGGTGGTCCGATTTTCATGATTATTCTTTTATTTAAAGGTTGGTGCTTCCCTTTAATTTGGTCAAGTTCTGACAATGGGATCCATGAAATTGAAGTCAGTTCATGGTTTTTTAAAACAACATCAAGTATTTGATTAAATAAAGACCGTCGTCCAACAGTATGATATGCGATAAAGCAGCGATGTGACCTGTGAACGGATAAATCATGATAGAAGCATTACTTGCGCTAGAAAATGATCCAAAAGCAAAATCAGCTGTGGTACGCGACGCTTGTAAACTATAATACTGCGAATGAATTTACTGCTGTGATAAAAGCACTATAACTAACAACATCGCCGTCTCTTTGTTAACATTCGTTTTTTTCTCCGTGAAAATCAACGGTTAATTCGCCGTGTGAAGGAATGGCCGCCAGTGTTGAATGATCACGATGGAAGCTTGTTGACACACTAGACTTCTCCCAGTATAAATACATGAAAATAAGAAATTAATAAACAATTCCGCGAAAAAACCTTGGCGCGCGGAACTCGGAGTGGCAACATCTCTGGTGGGACTCTGCCGTGTTGTTGTTTAGCGCTCTCAGTGTCAAGATCGAGTGGTGTGGTGTCCTGATGATGTCTCGTGGAGAGACGAAACTAGTTGACGACTTGCTTTGATAAATGTTCTTTCATTTTGTATAAATGTATAATTTTGTATAATTTGTTAGATTTTATCACAGAAGGTTTTTTCGCTGAATTGTTACTAAATATTTTTCAATCTTGTATTTACAATGGATTCCCGCAAAGTAACGCCTGAATCTATTATTTATATGGTTAATTTCCCGTGTCTATGCGCGATGCCATCAACAAACTTGCATAGTGATCCATACAACACTGGCGACCGTGCTTCCAATCATGGCGAATTAACCGTAGATTTTTACAACGAAAACAACGTGTGTGTACAACAACCCTAACTCTGTATCGCTATAAGAAATTTGCAAGTGAGTGCTCTCTGCTCTGATTTGAATGAGTATCCGACGTAAGCGGGTTCAATGGATTCCGGTTTAGCCTTTTGTTGCATTTTTCAGGTTATTTGTAGCATAGTGGTTTCAAATAGGAGGTTGAAGTTACCATCTCTTGCAAATATACCACTACTTAGATATATTATATGTCGTGTAGATAATAAATACAAAAAATGCTGGACAATTCACACAGCATTACTAAATAACTGATACTTAAACACAGATAGATACTTTTACTACCTATACATCGAAGACAACCAGAACACCCGGAACAAATGACCGCAGATAGTACAAACATTTGTCCCGAAGCAGGAATCGAACCCCGCAAGTTTCTGCTTCGCAGGCGGACCTTCGCCCACTGCGCCACAGATGTCGTTAAGATAGATTCATCAGTGTATTTACATTCTATTTTCGCCGCGCATTGGTTGATTTTCTTTTGTTTTTATTCCTTATCAAAAAGCATCCAAAGACGGACAAAAATTGTGTGGGTGGTATATAAATACATCTAAAATTGTGAATATATATTAGCTTGTTTTTAGGATCATCAATATTAATTTGCAGATTTTTTAAAACAGCACTGGCGAAGCCAAAATACCTGATTTTTTGACCTACGTAGGCGTAATCGTTTGGCCTTTCATCCTACCTTACTATCGTAATATTTTATGATTTATTGTAGAAAATTTTATTTTCTATTTTAAATCATAAGGCGATATAAAACTAAAACACTGTTATTTACGTTTCAAATAAATCCATCAACAAAAGTTTTAAATAAAGATATAATAAAAATATTTAGCTTGCTTCAACAGCGAAAAATTATCTACAATTTGTCGACAGTTTACTAGAATTTGTTTTGATTTTTATATTCTTTCTACGACACTATATTGATGGTTCTACTCAAATATTTAGTTGGTTTAGTTAAGTTTAACTTGTGCTTTCATATATATATTTAAAAACAAACCGGTGAGCCTCATAGCTATTCTCTCATTTGTAATTACCAATCTGGCCGCCGCCGTGGCCGAAATTCAGCTAAAACATCAAGTAGTACAAGCATATAAAGATAAAAAGTGGTAGGTAGAGTCACTTGCTCTACTATGTCTATTTCTCATCAGTTATACCTACTTAGATATTAAAGTAAGTAAAGTATATTTTTTCATCTCTCAGGGTTACCGGGACCGGCCAGATTTAAAGAATTGGGCTAATATTGGTTTTAGGTCAAGATAGAATCATACTCGAAGCTATTTTCACGAAGCACCAGGTCGAGAGCTTTTCCAGTCTACTCGTATCCTTTCATTTCATTGGAATCTGTGTCGATTGTGCTGCGTTGAAACGGTTTAGTCGCATAACTTTTTCATGATCTCTTCAGGCAAGCAAAATTGACAACGAAACAAGTGCCTCCAATAAACGTATAATAAATTCATTGTTGCTATTGTATACAATCGGAGAGCCCCCGCATCGCACTGTTATGCTTTTCCCAGACTTGATTACAAGATACTAAGGTATTTTGTACTTGATTCACGTCGGCCCCAGTGATCATTTTACATTGATATTGTACGAAAAAAAATAAACAAATAAGAGACAAAGTTATCATTTAAGTCAAGACAAATATACAGAACTAAACTTAGCTAATTAGACAGTACTAAAAAATTTCCCATCCCTTTCATACAGCTGTCAAATTAGTTTAGTTTTACACTATACTACTGAAGAACTCCCTCTGTGTTTAGGGATGAAACATTGCTTTAGTAGTAACTAGGTTCGTAGTTAAACCGCTTACATTTGATAGTTTTAGATAGACAAAACAAATATGTATTAAACACATAAGTGGTTTCTTTTTCACTTCATCCGTAGACAAAAATTTAAACAAAGAGAAAATCGATTTTACTTTATTTCTTATTTCATAATAATGTAAGTATAGTTTGAGATTTCACATGCAGAAATAGAGTTATTGACTTCTGACTTCAGTTTTGTTTATGGTGGGCCACATTTGAATTTATGCCACTGTGTCTCAACATAAAGCTATTGTATTCTTTTGATGCACCGCAATACACCATGGCGGCGCTGATTACTCATTCATACTAAGCAGAAACAAAGGAATTGTGAAACGTTTGCGGTGCTCTTAATAGAAGTCATCTGTTTTGAATTTACAGTTCTCACGAGTGACGGTTTTCATAGCACTGACAATGTAATGGGTTGACACACATTTTACAGGATATTAGGAGTACCAACCGCTACCTACTGAGGCTATCATTATTTTTAGAGCAATTCTCATGTACCTTATCTCATTATTACGTTGTGATCTGAAATGTATGTCAGTGGATTTGATTCGTCTAGTCTAGTCCATCAAGGGCTCAGGAAAATTATTCAGATTAATTTGCAGTTTGTAACAGTACGCTATTTCATCTTTATTTCATCGAACAATTACCAAGTTATAACTGGACTAATCTCAAGTCAGGGTATTTTTAGTCGTGTGGTGTAAACGAAGCACGAAATTCCAAAGGTTCTGCGTACCGCCACTTCCTAATGGTGTCTCGAAGCCGTCGACATATTGAATCTTCATCTAATACGTCCTTTTGACGTCACGTCGTAAAAAAGTAAATTTACGGAAAAAGAACCTTTGGAGACGTTTATAGTTATTTCTCCGACAAATCGACTTGGAATTCATTGGTGCAAGAGGGTTTGGATAGAAATGCTTAGATAGGAGCGAGAGTTTCAAAGGTTTTTATGATAAACATTTAGGGTTGGCCGTTTACAAATAGCCAAAAAGTTCGATGCTTTGTTAAAAAAAATAGTTTTTGCACCACCATTTACTTTTATAACAATTTTTAAGCAAAAATCGGAATGGGTTAAGGAATGGTCAAAGAAATAGTATTTTTAGGCGTCAATACCATCCAAATAGGAATGTGCCCATTTTCCCTGTGATTACCCACCCACTTAATATTTGTGATACATGACACGTAGGATAAGGTGGGTTGGGATGAAGGGCCGTGTCAATTTTCAAAAGCAAACACACTCTACTAGGAGTTATCCTATTTTCGAGACAGTATAGGAGTTTCACATAGACTACAAAACATTTTATTATATTCTTATTCACAAATATTTAAATAAATGACGGAAGGTATGTTAAAACGTAACGAGACGTGTTGCCTTAATAATCATTTAGAGCACATTCGGTTAAAAAATTGTCAAATATGTTCAATATTTGCCAGAAATCCAAATACTATTAAAAGATTTTTAAAATGAATAATACCTATTACCCTCCTTGCACAGTCGAGTAAAAAATGCCTACGGTTTATATCTCTTGTATCTATTCGCGATGTACTTTCAAGAAAACTCTTAAATCTTTGAGAAAATAAAATCTGCACCTGAAGTGAGAGCAGAATAAGTTTAGTTATTTGGCGTTCCGTGAACTCGATACACTCAAACGGGGCATAAACATGCAACGAAACTTGCAAAATGCACTCGACCTTACAAAGTCTAGAATTATCACTGCTGGTTCTATTGTTGCGGGTTTTGGAAATCGAATTGTGTATAATTTACGAAGCAGTAAATACAACTTTGTAGTGCCAAGGCTGTAAACCGAGTTATGTACTAAAACTGGCGAAACTGTGATCAGGTACGTATACGTTTGCTGAAATAATTAATTATGGGGTTGCCGTTAAGGTGGGGTTCTGGTAAAATTTAAAATGAATTTCAAAATAATTAATTTTGCCATCTTATGCCATTCTAAGCTAACAAGCGAAGGCTGACAAACGAACGCGAAAGAAACATTGTGGACGTCTTTGCAAAAGCAAGCGCTCTGTCGCCACATAAAAGAAAAATGGAACGAACGTACGTACCGATCGTCGAAATGAAACCCAATCGTTTGCATTCGTTTGCTCTTGCTCATTAGGTCTGTATCCGCCTTGACTGTTCACGAGCTTATAACCCTTCCAGAGCTGAATTAACGGTATAGGAACCTACGAGATAACTATATAACTTATATTGGTCTGCAGCGATGCGACGCGGGCAATTTCAGTGTCAAACTGGTTTTAAGTTATTTTAAATTTTATCTTCATACAAGAAAATATAAGAACACTCAACCTCAACATCCTGTATTGGTCCACTGCTGGCTGGACGCATGCCTCCCCCCTTATAAGTGCGTTATTGGCGTTTATATCATGTGGGGGTACTACCCATAATCCCCACGCTCTGGGCATGCGGGTTGGGGATCGCAGTTCGGTGGTAGAATAGTTCTGCAGGGGGCGCTGATGCCTGACCCCCGGTGGATATACCTTAGTCGCCTCTTACGACACACACGGGAAGATTTGGAGTGGTATAAATTCTAAGCCAAGCACCACACAGCTATATAGATTATAATATAACCAGTATCGCATAAAAGCTTGTGCGGGAGCTGTCATGCGGTAAGTAATATAAAAAAGAACTAATACAAACTAATATTTTACGATCATGCTAGCACAATCGAGAAGTCGAGTCTCGATATGTTTGTATGAGATTTGCTTAGGGTGTCTACCTACACGATAGAGGCGCTGCTGTATCAAATCCCACAGAAAAATTAGAGTCCTCGATGACGTCTCGATATTATCTAACTTCCACAACAAATACTTCCACAATACTAACTTACTAAGACTTAGATTGAAACTACACTTCTAACAATATTATTTGCTTACAAATTCGTAGATCCAACCTTAAGTGTACAACTGTCTGAATACACCGCGTATCTATAATAAGGTGGCTTCTATTTACTCACTATTTGCTTCCGCGTCGCAAACTTACCACTCAACCGTCGGTGGCGCTAGCGTCGAACATGTCAGAGCATCTGAGGGTAGTTCTGTGGAGTAAAATTTAGTTCCGTTTTTACCCGTCTGAAGAGGCAAGTTGGCGGTGTCGCTGGTGTTATTTGTTGTAATGCTGACGTGTTACACAGTTACACTATTAATTTTACTGTCAAACACAGCGTCCCATTAAGGAACAGACTGTTTATTAGCTGGCGGAGTTACGTTTCATACCTTCTTCAGACCGGTTAAGGTTCAGGTTAATAAAGTAATTTTACCTTGGCATATCTGGTTATTGTACTTTTGAAATTATGAGCTAATCTATAAACATTCTACCACAAACCAACTAATTTACCAGTATTTTACAATTACAGCTTTCAGATGTATTTGTTCATTTGTATTACTCCTATAAATAAAAAATCGACCTTTGAAAGTCTGAGTGGATGTACTTACGAAAACATCTGAATCTGCTGGTAAATTAGTTGATTAATTAGCATTTAAACAGGGCTACTTGTAATTAGACCCGATCCGTAGCTCCGTATACCAGACCCAGTTTATAGTCAAGACTTACAGAGATTATTTGCAAGACTGCAACGATAAAATAAAGGGTTACCTCTCAGTTAACTCCTCTAAGTTTACTTACCAGGAGTTAACTGAAAGGTTAAC
This sequence comes from Eupithecia tripunctaria, assembly GCA_955876795.1. Classification (NCBI taxonomy): domain Eukaryota; kingdom Metazoa; phylum Arthropoda; class Insecta; order Lepidoptera; family Geometridae; genus Eupithecia; species Eupithecia tripunctaria. Next base: position 12,666,030 of record OY041604.1, read on the forward strand.
TGTTAAATAAAATACAAGCATTGGATAATTTCGGATTAACAACTTAACTAAAGACTTTATTAGATAATATTAATCCATCCAGGATCCAAACCTCGAAAAAGCGGTTATTTAAAAACCACTACGTCACCAAGCTCCAAATGGGCCACATTATGGGACGACACGATTCCGCCGCTCAAAGCTGTCGATTCCACCACTTAGCTAAAGTATGCAGAATTATTAACGTAAATGCTCAGTAGAGTCATTTTACCGATAAATCGGGTGAAAATTTTGTAAACTAAACTTAAACTTTTATTAAAGGCATCTTGTGGAAATAGATAACTTGACTTTCCTGATGTGCTGACATTATTAAATTAAAAACTATTATTTCCGTACCCTTAGCAATTTTGTGATGATTGACAAAGGTGTCGCGACGTTTAGAATCAACTCCTCCCCAACTCAGTCCGTGGGTTTCATCAGAGTCCGCTACCTGATAAAGGGCAGCAGCTTTCTTCTATGTATTTTAACTCTACTGCGAAAGTTTCGGGAGAAGAAGACTGTCATCACAAATCTGCCTGCCAAGCGAGGTGGTTAAGGCCCAATCACCCTAGTGTGGGGAGACACATCAACCCAGTGGACGTATCTGTGTTGATGTATATATATAATGTGAATACTTACATAAATAATAAATAATTAACAATGCGAAAGAAATGAAATCTAGAAAGAAAAATCGATTATTACTTACTTCCTCATCTGGTAGCACCCTCGTTGTCATCAAAACGCTTAACCCGTCACAGTTACAACGACATTCATCATTTAACCCTATAATCTTCAACTCATCAGCATTAACACAATCGCAATCAACGTTGAATGCGTCATTATGACAGTTCACCGCGGCTCGCTCCGCTCCGTCCCGCGCAAAACGCAAGTACATAAATAATGCCGAGTGACGTCATAGCCAGATCCCGTTTGTGAATCGCATTTGAATAGTTACGGTGGGTTACAGCCTGTGGTCAGATGGCTAGCTTATTTCGGTGCAAATTATGATAATGTTAATTTACAAAACTTCCAAATTCCTTGGTTAGTTTTATTTTGTAACCTGCGTACTGAAACATCAGAACTTCTGCACTGATTCGTCGAACAGAACGCCATCAATCAAGCCTAAATGCTATTAAATAAAAAACGGCGTTTGGTAGCTACGATGGGAGAAACTCTCATTGACGAAACATGAAACACTTGTGCGACGGAAACAAATATAAGTGACTCGCTTTGCTCGTTAAATTTAAGTCGTCAAATCAAATCAATTTTATTTACTTGTTGTTTCACCACAGCTTCCATCCACAGACAACAGAAACAAACGAGAAATGCTATCCTTATTCGCTACAATCAAGTCATCAAGTTAACGTACCTGTTATTGATCATAGTGATCTGATCATACATTTATGAATCAAATCCTTATATTTTAAGGGTTAAATTTAAAGTATCCTAGCTCGACCACCTTTGCTGTGGCTACACGATGCTCGCTCTGTGCGTCTGACGTCCCTATTACCCCGTATGATGGATTAGAAATAAAACTACTAGATGTAAATTGTAGATGCCAAGCCAGTCTTGATGTAATCGTTAATCTCTGCAGGATCAGCTCGTTCATAAACTCATTGATTCAACTCTTGGCACGTGTTACTGTGATATTATTGTTACTCTAGGTACGACGGTGTTTTCTTAATTATTACATCATTCAAAACTTTATGCATGTTCAAGTAAAATTAGTTTTATTTTTCAGTAATTCCGAGAAATTATTTAACAGTAATAGAGAGTGCGTAAGAGAGTGAGTAAATGAGAGAGTGCCTGTGTTTGCCCACACACTTATGCATATGCACTATAATAATTATGTCTTGTGCTCATACAAGGTCTCAGTTAAGTGACACAGGCCGAAATTCGGTTAGGAGGACGTAATGTACCCCTTCAATTAACTATTTACTATCGAGGCAGCAGTACCAGGAGAGTATAAATCGCAAGCAGTGTGCAGTTGGCGTCAAACAACGGGTCGGTCGAGTCAAAGTGTTTACAATATGTGCACGCATGACTCGCACACACACACCGCTATGTTTATATGTTCCTGGTAACTGTTCTGTCATTATTGTCTAGTATTTGTTTGAGGCAAATAGTTCTGAGATGCGTCAAACTACTACCTCTTCATAAATACCACGGTAATAAATACCAAAATATTAAATGCATGAGCAAATTGAACAATGCTTTTTGAACTTAGTGTGCTCCAGAAAAAGTGTTGTCAGTGCCATCGCAAAAGCTTTGTTGTTGATTCCTTTACATTTCGTGCTTAGAATTCTATTGAGTGGTAGTAAACTAAACTAAAACAATTAACGAACATCTGCCTGAACCCTTACAGTGTTACAAAATTCACAACGTACATTTGTTTACATTCAATTGTTTTCCAATTTCAAACACCAGTGTTTCTAAATTTTTAACAGCGCACATAAAAACAATCGCTGTGATATCGATTGAATTGGAAATCGTAAGAACTCTTGCAGACGAAGACTTTTGTTGTCAGTTCACATGAAAATCAAACGACCCGTTTCGTGGGTTACTGACACATCCGCACCGCACCTAAACTACGTAGCTTATAATGGAAATGCATCTTTAAACGCCATACACGCAGCTGTTCACCGTTTAAAGATGTAAGGTTACTTTAAACGCGCCAATGAAGTAAAAATAGTTATGGTACAATACGGTATGCTGCCAGGACCGTTTTATTAATACCAAAAACTTGTTTTAGAAAAGGGGTTAGGGGCTTAGAAAAAAGACAAAGGTAACTTATGTTTGGGCTAAAATCTTCAAACCCCTTAGTACTGAATTGTATTTGCAGTGCGTGCAGGCAGAAACGTACTGTTTGTCACAAGTGTTATCAAAATAATGAAGCTGTGTCAACATTCCTAAGGCGAAAATGTATGCGAGGTTATAATGGTTCCTGAAAATGAATCATAGTCAAAAAGCTGAGCTGAGTAAATAGGGTATATGCATGGATTTTTTTATTATTTTAATCTATTATTTAGGTTAATACATAAACGAAAAAAATATAACACCCAAAAAAAATTAAATTATTGAGGTAAAAAACTAAAAGTAAAACTACACTCAGTTTCGGGTGATAAAAACGCTGCCATGTTAGCCATTGTATTTTATGACGTCACGGGTCATCGAGTTCCTCAAAGTCAAAACTTCATGCCCATACAAAAATGTTCAAGTATGACGTCACGCTACACGTGCCAATAGCGTTGCGTTTAGACATTTTGCTATTGAGACTTAAAATATCTACTTTTCAATGATTAAATTTCCCAATAAAAACATCATTACATCAAATACAAAAATAAATATACAGAAATATTTCTATATCAATAGAGAAAACGTAAAAAAAATATTAGCTTTTTTTGAAGTCACATGCATATACCCTATTGCTGAGCATACTCGGCAATTTTGAGCGTTGAGCACGTACAGACGCGCATCAATGGCATTCACTCGTCGTGTACCACGGCCCCAAGGATTGGAAATAAACTATGCTGCAGTAGGTTGCAATCGTGTCGCGATAAACAAGACCCGTGACGCAGGTGCGCCTGAAATGCGCCATCAAATACAAAAATAAATATACAGAAATATTTCTTTATCAATAAAGAATACGTAAAAAAAATATTAGCTTTTTTTGAAGAAGTTACATGCATATACCCTATTGCTGAGCATACTCGGCAATTTTGAGCGTTGAGCACGTACAGACGCGCATCAACGGCATTCACTCGTCGTGTACCACGACCCCAAGGATTGGAAATAAACTATGCTGCAGTAGGTTGCAATCGTGTCGCGATAAACAAGACCCGTGACGCAGGTGCGCCTGGACTTGCCATTGTAGATGTATTGCAATTGGACGCTAATACTCGAACCGGAACCAATCCACACAATGACAGTTTTGAGATAAAGGCATTTTTGTCTAAATTGTGCAAAGAAAAAAAATTACTGCCATTTTTAAAAAAGTTGGTTTACAGTACTGTACAACATACTGAGTTCTACCTATATCAATATTATTTTACTAAAAAACATTAATATTAACAAGTTTTTTTTTGATAAAACTAATTTTGTAGGGAACCAACCCACACTCATGTGTGGGTTGGTTCCTTATGAACTTATTAAATAAATTTGAATAATAGTAATTAAAATAAATAAATGCTTTTATTTCTTTCATGAATTTATTTTAAATCGAAAATGTACCTAGACTTTAATAAAAAAAAACACAAAAAATGCTACAAAAGATATAATTTTTGTCTTTTACATTGATTCCTAACCTAATCTTCCTCTATTTCAAAATCAGGATGACCTGAAAAACCTTCCAGATCGTCTGCTATGGCCTCATTTCCAACAAGCCTCACGTAGAAGTCGTGCGAGTCTTCAAGAATCAAGTGTAGCTTTGCTTTTGAGGTCGATTAGCTTCACTTCAGTGACAGGTTTTCCGTTTGGCCAAAGTGGCTCCATAATTTTTTCCTTCAGACTTTCTGGACTTCCACGAGGCCTTTTTCGTATTATATATTACCTTATACTCTTCATTGAGATCAGATCTCATTATATATATTGTAATTATCACTAATTTTTAGCAATATTTCTTTTGTGTTTGGCTATGAAACTTCATCTCCTTCAGTGGTTTTCTTTCTATTCGCTATACATATATTTTTCTAAATTCAACGATGACAAGAAGTCTTCATATTTTATTCTATGTACGTGTATGGGTTTTAAGGAGGCTTTTGAGGCTTAGATAAGCCGCCAAGCTATTGCATTTGGTTCCAGCTACCCCCAGTTTTCATATGGCAAACGTTTTTCTACCGAACACCCTGTATATGTCAGTAACTTTTTGTAATCTTTTATAATGCCTATTATTAGCTTTCTGCGACAATTTAATTTCTATTGTAATTAGTTAAGCTGATGGCAATCCGAATTAAATATCGCTTTCTAGAGGTACTTTGTTACGCCCGCCATTCCCATCACGGAAATCTTTTATGTTACACCCTCGATCGAATCCAGCAAAGCGATGTGTTTATTCTGTTTGACGACGTCTGGAATGTTTTAACAAACTAATTAAACCCAGAAAAAATAACGTGCGTACGTTTGCTTCTTTGTTTTTTTTAATCTGTAGTATAGTGATGAGCCAAAGGTTTTTCGCGTATTAAAGTTGTTATAAACATATTTTGCGCATCGAACAACCCCAGAGATTAAAACTTTTCAAAGTTAGCAACCGTTTATCTGCTGGTACATTTTTGACTTGGTTCCTTAAAATTTATAAGATTTTCACTTGGATCCTTAAAATCTCATAGATTTTAAGGAACCAAGTGACTTGAATCTTTGTAAAAATTTAAGACTTAGCCTTTTCTATAAAGCAAACAAGAACCAACCCACAAAAGTAATGAAAAAATATTTACACAAGGGACCATGTGGTTTGGTTCCTTTTAAAAGAGTTAAAATTTGATTTTTTTTTAGATTATCGGGTTACCATGAAGCATGGATCTTATTAATTTTTTGTCCAACTGTTGATGTGTGGGTTAGTATCTTTGTTGACAAAATGTTTTGTTCAGTCAAAATTGCCAGATCACTGTGATCTTTACAGAGTTGATATAAGGTGTATTTTGAAAGCTTTCTGTGTACTTAACTCAATTTTGACATGAGTGTGGGTTGGTTCCGGTTCGAGTATTAGCGTCCAATTGCAGTAGTGCAACTTGTTTCTGGAATTGCCATTGTAGATGTATTGCAGTAGTGCAACTTTGCCTGGAATTGCCATGTAGATTATTGCAGTAGTGCAACTTGTGTCTGGAATTGCCATTGTAGATTATTGCAGTAGTGCAACTTGTGTCTGGAATTGCCATTGTAGATGTATTGCAGGATTGCATTTTGTGTCTGGAGTTGCCATTGTTTCTGCAATGGAAATCCCTGACGATAACTCTATATAGGAGTACGGCAACTTGTGATTAAGGTCAAAGTTTCTGTATAGGTCGAAGTAGGTTATAATGTTCAATTTCAGTGGACTGCCGCACCGTAGTTCGTTTAGAACAAACGCCAGACAGACAACAGAGTAGTTCTGTGCTTCCTATTCCTTACGTTGAAGTTACATATTATGATATTAAGATCGAGTCCCGTTATCAACATTGCTTATTATCATATATGATTGGAAATTACACAATACTATGTTAAATATTCGGTCGAATATGCAATGAAGATTTGAGTCCGGTTAACGATACTATATTATTTCTATCTCAATATTTACTTCGTAATGGTCTTAACCTTTCTTAGACTGATTCATAGTGATAGTCAATTTGTTATAAATTTTACATAAAGTAAATCCTGTATTGGCCTTAAGTTTAGTGAATAAGTGACAGTCAATTTTAGTTCTTAAGGGCTGTGGATTTTGTTAAATAAATAAAATAAATAAACTATTGAGACGTGATCGTGAAGTCTCACTTTTGCATAGAAAAAAGAGACGACATATCCCTAAAGTATCGTCAGCCAGATTGAAAGAAACAGGAAACGTTCGTCTTAATAAATTAAGTACTAATCCGATCCAAATGGTCAATGATTATTATATTACTCGTACTATTAAAATCATTGTCTATTACTAATAATCGTTGACCGTATAAAATACACTTCAGGCTCCGTAGTCTTTAAAGGAACACAAGCCATATTTTCAGGAAATATCTGAATAAAGGATCGAATGAAAATCTAGTTAACTATAAAAATTGCCTCAACAACGAAGTTATAGCCGATACGGCGTTCCCAAGCCATAACAAGCTGATAAGGTCGTAGATGCAATAACACTAAGATTTCACTACCTATACCTATTACTTACTACCTATTGTATTTAGTATATACGGTATATACTAAATACAATAGGTAGTAAGTAATAGGTATATAATATACCTCACACTACATAAGCAGTAGTGTTTTATGTATAATAACAGCATCTCTAGTTTAGAAACCAATCTCAATAAATATTTCTTTGGAAATTATAAATTGGGCAAACAATATGTGAATGAATACAATCATCATCGGGATATGTTGGTCCAATGCACATAGTCCTTTCTTCCATACATACATTCATACAAACTTTCGCATATATAATATTAGTGTGATTTCGAAAGGTTCCTCTACAAGAACTATAGTTCTTCAACCAAAGCCAGAACTAATAAATCATTTAGTTCACAAGTTCACATCATGTGCGAATTAGTGCGATCCATGTCTTCGCAAGAAGGTGCCCCAGATCAGGTTACCTTCAAGAAATCGTACAATGTGAAACAATTAGCTGACATCCGTTGATAAGCGGTATCGGGTGGTCAGCTGTTTAATACTGACTAAGCTTTTATTTCGAGGTGTCTATTTGCATCGTAAATCCCTGCTTCACTTTTTTTTTATGTTTGTTACCTTAGAACTTTTGACAGGGTGTCCCGATTTTCATGATTCTTTTTTTTATATGAAAGCTTGTGCTTCCCGTGTGGTTAATTTTGTTCAGTTCTGACAGTGGAACCCATGAAAAATCATGAAAAAACTATAAAAATTGAAGTCGGTTTATAGTTTTTTAAAACAAAATTAATGATTAAAACTATTTTTATTATAGAAATACGGCTAGTTTATAGGTATTAGGAACTTAGTTTTGAAAATGCCAACGTTGACTTTAGTCTTTAGAACTAGAAATAAAAGGTATACTTAAAATCTCGAAACTCGTTTTGAAATTGCCATAATTAATTTAGTTTTAAAAAAACTATAAACCGACTTAAATTTTTATACTTAGTTTTTTATGGATTTTCATGGATCTAAACTAAACCAAATTAAAATGGGACCATACGTGAAGCACCAGTTTTCATATAAAAAAAGAATCATGACAATCGGACTACCCAGTCAAAAGTTCTGAGCTATCAAACACAAAAAAATACAGTCGAATTAAGAACTTCCTCCTTTTTTTGAAGTCGGTTAAAAAGTGCCATCAAATGTTTGGAAAATCTACTCCTCTGACCGTTTAATAAGTAATTCAGTTTATTTAATCCTAATATTTTCTTGTTCCAGGTAAGCACAAACGCCATCGAAACAAGTTACATCAAAGTACGCGTGGAGCGGAAGTTGAAAACTTTTGATAAACTTTGGTTGCTCAAGTCCTCCGTTACTGTGAGTGGCGCGACTGTCGCTTTTAAAAGTGTCTGGCTACATGAAACGGTACGTCCGGGATCCCTGGTAAGCTACCTTCCGCATGTAGTTCATGCGTAACCCGACAGATGGCGCTGTTATTAATTTTATGTTTTTATTTATTTTTTGTTATAACTCAACGTATTGATGCTTATTAAACTGTTTAAAAATACATATATTCGTACCTTAATTAATGAAATTTCAAATTGGTGTAGGTATTGGAGATGGTTAAAGTTTATGTGTGTGGAATGTATTGTTGAAAAAACTTTTTTGTTGCCTAACCATAATCTAATCACCTAATATATCACTTAAAGTTCAGGATGCAATCGAAAGTATCTACCTTCCTCTACTAAGACAAAAAAGTTAAAATGTAAATTAACAAAAACAATTACTTACTTTTACATTAACAAAAAAAAATATTTTAATAAAAAAAATTGTTAAACCTGTTAATAAAATTAAATCGGCTTACTTACTTTCTCAGATAAAAGGTAAACTCTTACCTCTCCCCATTATAATATTCAAAACATCGTAACAAACTTGAACCACAAAAGCAAGAATTACGATCATCTTTATGTTTTCAAAACAAATTCATAACGATCCACCTCGTTAAATCCAAAAAGGTTTTGAAAGTCAAATTACAAATTAAATAAAGTGCCTACTTGTTCAACGTACCTACCTAATACGCATGGATTTAAAACAAAATTGGTTACTGCCTAAAATAATCCTAGGAACTCAACTCTTTTGAAATTAAATTAAGAAATTGTTAAAAGATTTTAACCATTGGTTTTACCCTTTGTTCAAACAGGAACAATACGCGGAATATAAATATTCCACGAAGTGTAAATTCCATTTACCTGTATTCCTATTTCAATGAAGACACATTGTGTACTACCTAAGTAGGTACCGGTATACCTGTGTAAAATATTTCTGGTGGGTCTTAAATGCAAACTTCATGAGGTAATCTCTTAAAAAAATCTAGCAATTCTTATATTATGTATATACATATTATATTCTTTATTGCTGATGGATTAGCGTTTGGATACCAACTCACTTTAAGAAAGCGAAGATGTAGCCTAAGATGGAGCGCGCTTTTCCAAAAGGAACTTATTTACCCTAGATTTGAAGACTCCAAGATTGTACTCTACTGGGAAGACTGACGCAGGAAGGCCATTCCACTCTTTGGCTGTGGATATTATGAATAGCATTATGAATAATATCTCATGATAAGGTGGAACCTTGCTTGCTTTGTCAGATATTCGTACTACTCTACATTTTCATATTCTTGTACACTCAAGTATTGTCTAGATATATTTTCATATACCTGTACATTCAAGTATTGTCTAGATATATTTTTAAGCTGATAGATAAATAGATAGGTGTTCGTAAAGATAACTCTTTCAAATTTGCGCGATCTCAACACATTATTTATTTTTTACCTCCTCAACCTCAACCTCAACAGCCTGTATTGGTCCACTGCTGGACGTAGGCTTCCTACTGATAAGCACCTTAATGGCGTTTATCTCATTTATCCCATAATCCCCAAGTTATTTAATTATTTTAAAAACTAGGTAATTAAACGGGTTAATACTATAATAGATAAATAACTCCTTACTTACCACACAAACACAAAATACAATATAGAAGGTAATAGTGAGAACGAGGAAGCACAGAGGGCGACCTTATCGCTTTGCTATCACTTCCAGGCAACCTTGGCTGATGTGATAGGTGGTGACACTTATCTAAGGCGGGTTTACCATTTGGTAGATAGAGGGACCTCCACAATCGACTTGGCTCAAAGTATCTATCAACATAATTTTCTAGAACTAAAGTAAGTATTTAAATATAAACAAGTGGGTAATTTTTTAAACGGTTTCAAAATATTTCAAAATGTAACCAACAGAAATCTCAAAAACTGTTTTGAAATGAACAAACGGATACCTTTCATCTGATACCGCAGCCCTTTTTGAAAATAATTCCACCTTTTTTGAACATTTCGCAAAAGATGTTCTCCTATCAGATTATTTTTTTCAAAAACTCACATTTATCAACTTTAAAAATATGATCCAGAACTTAGCTTGAAGTAAAAATAAAGTGCACTTTACCCACTGGACAGGAAACAGTTAAATGCGATGCTGACCCCATGAGAGCATTAAAATATGTTACCAAATAACGGATGGACTACCTAACGAACTGATTGGACCCGGGGTAATGGGGTGGTTTTCCGGCTTTTTGGGATTATCCTAGCCGGATACACCAAAAAACCGGACAACATAGATTACGCGCACGAAGTGTTCCGTACCATTATCTATAAAAATCAAAAAATACAAATCTCTCCTCGGTCGGCTTAACAACTTTTGAATTGAATAGCAGCGTCCCCTGCAGAACAATTCGACCACCGAACTTAGGTATTACCCCATATTAGATAAACGCCAAAGGCGCTTATCGTGGGGAAGCCTGCGTCCAGCTGTGGACCAATAATAGTTGAAGTTGAGTTAATATGATTACCTTATGATTTCATGATTATGAATCCTAATAATATTATTATGCGTAAGTTTGTGTGAACGATTGTTTTCCACGTATCTGTGTACCTTAATTCCACGTGTCTGTGTAACTTAAATAAACTTATATAATGTTTATCCGAAATAAAGAGATTTTATTTTATTTTATTTTTTATAAATAAACCTCTGAAGAGGTTAAAAAAGTTGGTAAACTTTCTATGGAAAATTGTTATTTCTTGGCTAGATTCAATCAAAACTCGGTATAAATAAAATATAACTATGTATTTTTATTTCTAAAAAATACTAATAAGGCTTTGCAATAAATTTCCACGCGGGCATAGCCGCGGAACTCAGTTAAATATATAATTATGATATCTAGGGATCCTGCGCTCGGTACACCCCTTAAACTAGGAAAAAAATACCAGACAACCGGCTCTTGGCGAGAAGTACAACTAGGTACACAACGTACCTACTACTTGGAAGTTGAAACTGAAATAACCTGCTTGTCTCGTTGGCTGAATAAATAATAATTTTCCGGCTTTTCTTAACTGTTGTCCCATCACTATTTCGGTTAAAAGAACCCCAGGGCGTCCCAGTGTTAGCATAGGGATGTATAAATTGTTTGCCTAAAATATTGTTATTTACCTATCATTTTGTAGGGAATCTTCCGATAATCTATGTTTACGCTACAAAAGCTTGTTTGAATTGGAATGGGTTTGTATAACTTTTGTTGTGTAAAAAACTTTCGTTCTATGTAGCTTTTATGTATTTTCTCTCTATTTCTTAACTCTCAATAGAATAGAGTGTGCCCCTGTGTTTGGGCACACACTTGTGCACTATAACATGTCCTGTGCACTTGGCTAGTCTCCCTCTGGCTGACTGGCCGATGTCGCCGAATATTCGGCATCTTAATTTACGCACAACTTTTTTTTCATTTGGCTACAGCCATTAAGCTATTCAGACCATACTGCTTCATCTTTGGATAGATACTTTGTGCACTTGGAAATTAATATATTATTCACATATCACTTAAAACCTACTAATTTTATAATTTGTGTATTATTTTAAATACACTAAGTTTATTGAAAATAATATTTGATCTTACGAAAATAGTCCAATTAATAGATATTAACACGAGTTTCAATATCCCGGAAATAATGTTCCTAAATCAAATGGTTCCCCAATTTTCTTTCTTTTCTCCAAAAAGGGAACCCTCGTCGCTCAAAACCCCTTCAATAATAAAAGTCTCACAGACAATAAATAAGAAATCACGCACCCCTTAAAGATGGCCGAATCAAAACATTAGGGGTTGGTCCTTCCCTGACAAATCGCCGCTGCTTATTGAATGATTGATAAGCTGTTAGCAATGAACAGGTGAGGCGGCGTAAGGTTTGCAAAAGACTTTAAGATCATTTTACACTTGGCTATAGTATAAGAGCTATAGTTGACTTTAATAAATAAATAATGGGGGGCAATTCTCTCATATACAATCTAGAAAGTAATACAGTTTGGGATTTCAACATTCTAAGAGTTCAAACTTTAGCAAAAAAAATAACATGGGAAATTATAAATGGTTTAGGTTCAACACTTTGCAAAGTCAACCAAATGGTCTTATACTAGCCACAACACAAGCCAAGCTAAGATTTTGTAATGCCTATTAAGAAACAACTACAATACGTACGTATATACCATTGATTTATTAAAAACGAAGATGAGGCACCGCTTGCTCGAAAGTGGCAACCTCAAATTGTGTAAAATTGTGTTCTCCCACATCAGTCACCGTCTGACTGGCGGCACGGGCGGTCGTGATTCACGTGAAATATTGTTGTCTCAGTCTCACTTCGGTCCTAGATACGTCTTTCCGTCTTTGTTCTTCTTTGTATTGCATAGGACTGGAAATATAACTGTGAGCGTATGTGTTTGCATGTAGTTGTAACACATGCCAATTTTTGAGTAAGCGCTGGGAGAACGTAACCGATCTTCTCTTTTTAAATCAATGGTATATACCTAAATTTTGGTTTCTCGACGAGCAATGTGATGAATGACTCGTCACTCATCACTTTACACAATTTGGGTTTCGTGGAAATTTTTAACCGGCCTCCAAAAAAGATGGAGATTCTCAATTCGACTGTTTTTATGTTTGTAACCTTAGAACTTATGACTGGGTGATCCATTTGATGATTATTTTTTTATATGAAAGCTGGTGCTTCCTGTGTGGTCCCATTTCAATTTGGTCCAGTTCTGACAGTGGCATCCATGAGAAAACCCTATAATTGAAGTCGGTTTATAGTTTTAACTAACTCAATTCTGTACAAATATGCACTAAAGGTACAGGGGATATAACGGTTTGTAAAAAATAATGCTTAAAATAATACTGGTTAAATCACACGACATCATCTAGTCCAAAGCTATATATATCAAATAATTAATTAAGTAATGTTTAGAATTATCTTACACATGAATGTATAAATTAACTTGCCAATGTTATTTAATGTAACGAAATGGTGAATAAATAAATACTGAAATACAAAGCTAAGCAGAGTTCAATATGGGTACTAGTAAGAGTCTGTTCAAAAAGAGGATAGTCGTGGCGTTACGGTGAATTAACACATTTAGTCGTGCTGCAAATTTGACAGAGCAGTGTTGTCAACGCAACTAAAATTGTCCATAGGTTTTAGTAGATTATTTAGGTTAATATCTACATAAATGATAAAAATATAACAGCAAATAATTCAAAATTATTGAGGCTTAAAACAAAAAGTAAATAACACTCAGTTTCGGGTGATAAAAATGCTGCCTTGCATTTTGTGACGTCACGGTTCATCGCATCCCCTATACTCAAGGTCAAAACTACATGCCCATACAAAAATGTTAGAAATTTTGCGGTTGAATTTTAAAATATCTACTTTTTACATTTCACAATAAAAACACCATAAAATACAAAAATAAATAAACAGATATATTTCTATATCAATAGAGAATACGTAAAAAAAAAATGTTTTTTGTAGTCACATGCATATACCCTATTGGAACACGCGCGCCCTCAATTCCCACGACGTTTCTCTTTTTGAACAAACTATATATCTGATAGACTGATAAATAATTGTATCGGAGAAAACAAGATGTTGGGTATGGGTCTCATAAGGGGAGAATGCCTTGATGCAAGAATAAAGAAGAATATAGATGAAAGAAGAAAATACAATAAATAAATAATGCTGGACAATTCACGCAGAAATAGCCCAAAACTAAGCAGAGCTTATTTTATCGGTACAAGATGGCTGATACCTACTTAATAAAATGCATTGCATCATCATCATCATCAGTCTATATTAGTCCACTTATGCCTTACATAGATATATTATGTACTTTTTATCTACAGGAAATAAAATTGCTGGTCATTTTACTCTGCTACATGATTTAATTTGAATAAAAAACCCAACATTTATTAGAACCGTCCAAATAGGATTTTTATCCTCCGGCGGTGTGTCAGGGCCATTAATGCCTCCCCGATTTGGATTTTAGGATTTTCCCTTTTCAAAATCACGTGACGAGGGGTTAAGCATTTGGTCGCTGAACGGGCGTTAAGACGACAAATAGGGCTGATGATTGATTTTGAACCTTATTGTGTTTGATTTATTGTGCCTAACGACCTTTACCCAGTGAAGGTGTGCCTTTGTGTGGTTCAATTGAATAGTACCTATTTATTTGTGTCTATAAGATCGTATATCCAAAATCAACTCACGTTGCCGACTGCAAGGCAATAGCGTTCGTCAGCTGCAGGCCTCAGCAGCCGTCTACTGCCGTCGACTGCAGATGAGCCTTGCCGTCGGCCACGTCGTGCAATCCGCGTATAACCCCCAAATACTCGAACGCAACTCAGTACCATGAGTTTTGACAACTAATAACCACCAATATAACCTCGTCTCGCCATCGATCAAAAATTTCGCCGGCCCCCCATAGATTCACAATGCGCACTCTGAAACCGTCTGTATCAAAAGCTTTCCTTTTTGGCATGTATGTAAAGCATTTGAATTAGTGTCATTTTCTTAAGGTTCTAGGTATCTACGGGGGAGGCCGCGAAATTTTTGATCGATGCGTCTCGCCCAATGAAGAAGAGAAAAATCCCTTAGTTCACATTATAGGCGACACACCTTTTCTTCACCAAGTGACCCGGAGGCAGTTGCCTTTGCGAGTACTCGTAGAAGTCGGGGTACGGAGGAAAACCTCGGAGCCCTTACGCTCAACGCTTCGACCGATTTCCACGGTTTTGCATTCGTTGGAAAGGTTTCGGGCTCCGTGAGGTTTATAGCAAAGAAAATTCATAGAAACAACGCGTGCGAAGCCGCGGGGCGCATTGTATGTAAATCTGTCAAACAATCGTCTCTTGAGACGTGCATATATCTGAGTTGCGTTGGAGTATTCGGGTAAGTTCTGCTTAGCTTGGGGCTAGGTGATGCTGTGAGGATTATCCAGCATTATTATTTTTTAACCGCCTTCAAAAAATGGAGGATGTTCTCAATTCGAATGTTTTTTTCTTTACCTCAGAACTTTTGTCAGGGTGGTTCGACTATTTTATTTGAAAGCTGGTGCTTCCCGTTTGGTCCCATTTTAATTTTGTCCAGTTCTGACAATGGGATCCATATAATTGAAGTTTATAGATTTTTTTAAACAAATTCAATTTTTATTTAGGTATGTCTAGCTAGGTAACATTAGCCATTCGCTCTTTTACTCACTGTGTAGATGAGTAAGAAATATTTTTTTTGAACATATTTCGTCAAGATTTTTTATCTTTTATTATGATATCCTGGATCAAATCCTGGGTCGAACCAATAGTTGTAATTGGGATTATGCAAGAAAAAAATCACAGTAGCACATACAGTACCTATGGTTTATCCATTTTGAATGAAGCATGTTAGTAAACAAAGTACGACACAAATAACAAAATCTCACTTGCTTGGTGTCGAGTTTCAGATATACTTGTAAGCAATGTTTTTGAAGGGAGGATCTAAAATCGACAAGTAATGTAAATTACGTATAAAAGGACGCGCCAACAAAATAAATTTTAGGTTAAGTATGGGCGGTTTGTTTACGTTTATGCTCCATTCAAAATGGATACGATATAGTATTAGTCCTATCTAGCGTCCCATTGTATTATGAGAGTGAGGGACTAGAGAATGCACGTGTGTTTGCGCATACACTTGTGCACTATAATAATGTCCTGCGCATCTGGTTAGTTTACGATGAAACTGGCCGCCATGATCGACATTCTGCTATCATTAGGTCTACCCTAAATTACTTGTTATATCAGACAGAACACCTCCTCAACCTCACCTCAACAGCCTGTATCGGTCTACTGCTGGACGCAGGCCTCCCCCTGATAAACGCCCCATCGGCGTTTATCTAATAGAGGGAGACCCATAATCCCCACGCTGGGCATGCGGATTGGGGATCGCAGATTGGTGGTAGAATTGTTCTCCAGGGAGCGCTGCTGCCCGCCCCTCAGTGGATTTCCCTTAGTCGCCTCATACGACACCCACACAGAACACCTAACCATTAGATAAATGAAAATAAACCTAACATTTACCCATAATAGCAACTAAATTACGTACCACAAATCACAATTTAAAACTAAATGCCTCCAATTTCGCCTATAAAACTAACTTTAACACAAACTTTACTATTAAACTACCCACAAAGTTATTCAATACGAAAAGTAATTTATTTGTAGAGTAAGTATTATTAATGTATGCTCTCCGAGGCTTTCTGAGCTTTCATGGGAAAAATTGTGCGCCATAAACTATAATACACTATGAATATTGCGAGATGAATGTTGTGGATGGAAGTGTTCCGGGTTTTTGTTGCGAACGATAGTTATGTTATTTAACCGACTTTTTAAAAAAAGAGGAGGTTCTCAACTCGACTGTATTTTTCTGTGATTAGAACCGTATTTCCGTATGTTTGTTACCTGAGAACTTTTGACTGGGTGATCCGATTTTCATGTTTCTTTCTTTTATTTGAAAGCTGGTGCGTCGTTCGTTATCACGCAAAATTATCGTTCCTAAACCGAGTTGAGAGACAACATTTTTTTATTTGAAAGCTGGTGCTTTCTGTGTGGTCTCATTAAAATTTGGTCCAGTTCTGACAAAGGTCCATGAGAAAACCATAAAATCGTAGTAGGTTTAAAGTTTTTTCCAATTATACCCTGTCTGGTATCGGATTTAGTGTTTAACACGATGTTTGTAATTTTTTAACCGACTAACAAACAGACCCGTTACGAAATGTTCTGTTAAAGTATTGAATAACTATCTAAAACATAAATTATTTGGAGGATAAAAGTTATACGAGGAGATAGTGAAACAGACCCTAAAAAAATCATTGTTTATTTATTTGTATAATTCCTGTAGATTTTAACTACAGATCTCAAGACCTCAACTATTGCGAACATACTTACTTATGTACATACTTTCCCTTGATTAATCAAATCAACATCAAATCAAATCAAAAATTTGTAAATACAATAAATGTAGGTACACTAAGAAATAAAATACAGAAAATACAAACAATCAATATCGAAAAATATGTCCTTATCCCTTAACCTTAACCTCAACAGCCTGGATTGGTCCATTGCTGGACGCAGGATAACGCCCATAATCCCCACGCTGGGCATGCGGGTTGAGCAGTTTGGTGTTATAATTACTCTTCAAGGGCACCGCTGTCCGCCCCCGGTAGATATCCCTTAGTCGTCTCTTACGACACCCACGGGAAGAGTTGGGGTAGTACAAATTCTAAGCCAGCACCACACAGCTTATCCCTATATATCCCCAATCCTCGGCATAGCCATCTGCATACACACCGAATAGTCACGTACTGGTCACATAGTCTACCACGCTCTTGTATCGTGTATGGACTGGAAGGCAGCGTTGGAATAGGCGAGTGTCCACTCGCCCATTCCAACGCTGCAGCTGTCTTCCAGTGGCACTAGTGTACTGTAGAGTCAGTAGAAATTGGATCCGACAAGATAACCGCTATCAGCAGACTCATTCTAAAAAATATAAAGATTAATTTAACTATTTTATTAATTTATAATAAAGATGTCTTTCTTTCTTTTTTTCTTAAAAAGTTTGAATTCGAACTCGAATTCACTAAAGTGACCGAGCTCACTTCGAACGTCATTACCACGCTCGGCACTGAGGCGCTACAAGCATTATCGAGTTTTACTGAATACAAAAACTAACTCACTGCGAATTCAGCTTAGTGGGGTTCGATATGAGTTTATAGAATGAGCCTGTTGTTAACAAATGATAAAGCTTGAGTGCTGTTGTGGTGGTCCTACATTGGAATTACCTTTATAGATCCGTTATGATCAACTACATAATTCAATTTAATTTTAAATAAAAACGTTCAATTAACCATAACTTAACATCCCGATTCCAACTCAGCGGTACTATTAATGGATTTGTTCACTGGGCTCCGTCGTACTGCCTTTGCTGTAGGTATAATGGTTTTGATTTTCATATAAAACTCAACAAAAATCATGACATGTAATTATTTTAAATGAGTTAGTACATTAAGTTTACGGTGGGGTTTATAATATAAATATGGCATTAAATGCGATATTACTAACACTTTCACTTTAAGTACAACAACAATTACAGACCCTCACGTAGCGCCATCTACAGTCAAAAAGCATCTTAATAAAACTTTCAAATCCACCATCGTGGATTTAAAAAAAAAACTTTAAACCGACTACGACTTTATGGTTATCTCATGGATACCTACCTTTGTCAGAACTGGACCAAATTTAAATGAGACCGCACGGAAAGCGGCAGCGATTTTTTATTTGAATAAAACATGGAAATCGCATGACCCAGTCAAAAGTTCTGAGATAACAAACATACGGATAAAACTTTTAAATCCACCATCGTTATAATCTCAAATCGTGGTAAATACCACGTTATAAATGACTTAGTACTAAAAGCATCTGTCAACAAAGTTGTATAACAATCGACTGACTTGACTTGTAATTTAATGTAGCCTGACTATCTCACTAAAAAGTCGTAAACGCAGCATAGATCGTGTCACAGCGCCTTTATTTTCTATTTCCAAGGCGGGCGGCCAGGAGCTCCGTGGCTAATCGCCCGCCCGTTACCCACTCCGCCCTACGAGGGTTGGACACATTTCAATTTGTTACTTTTATCGATATCGATGCTTTTCAAACTAAACTTTCGAATCGTATATAAAACTAGAAAGTTATCCAATATTACTATTGGGCTGCTTGAAATGTAGGGAATAATGATGTAAGAAAATCATTATCTGTAGGTGACAAAAGAGTCTAAATATCATGATATTATTAAAACATTTATTAAAAAGGAAAATTACAATTAAATAAAAGAAATAAATTAAAACTAGTATTAACAATTGAAACAATTAGTAACAGTAACAATTAGTCATTTACATGAGATGTACCTAAATAAACAAATCAAAAACGTAAAAAAATTTAAGCATTCAAAAATAAGTCTAGAATTATTTTCTGGGGTTTCTGGATTAAATCGAAATATCAATCACAATAATCACAATATCACATCACACTGAAATTATAAATGCGAAAGTTTGGATGGATATGTGATGAAATGTTTGTAACCTCATCTAGCCAAAACTACTGAACGGATCGGGCTGACATTTTGATTTATTCTAATCCTGGAATCAAACATTGGCTACTCTTTATCCCTGAAATCAGTTCCCCTGGGATAGCTTATGCCTGGGATATATTACCTAGCAAAAATTACGTATCGATATCGATAAAAAAACTAGTTTCTTAACTGTCCCCTCACTAGCCATGTGTCCCGGGAAGTAACGTGTTCTTTTAGTGGTTTGTCTTACGCTTTGCTACCTGCTTTTCCTTCACCTTAGCTATACGGAGTTGTATGTAAATGTATGGGTTTTCTTTCAAAGTGTGAAC
Source organism: Eupithecia tripunctaria (assembly GCA_955876795.1). NCBI lineage: Eukaryota > Metazoa > Arthropoda > Insecta > Lepidoptera > Geometridae > Eupithecia > Eupithecia tripunctaria. Next base: position 12,685,677 of record OY041604.1, read on the forward strand.
AGTTCTGCTAGAGGCAAATTGTTACGGGACTTTGTGGAAGTTTTACTTATTGACTAAAAACATTTACGTGGTCCTTGTAGGATAGGATTGGAGGGTTTGTATTTGTTTGCAACAATGGTTTTCGGTTATTTGGTTGTGGATGATTGTTTTTAATTTAAATGTAAAAGGTTGATTGGTAAAAAGTGTTAATTTCTAAAATACGCATGCAATTTTTGAATTTAAAATTAAATTTCAATTTTGAAAAAACGCTTACATAGCCGCGGCCGGAAACTAGTTAGTCTATAACGCATTACATTCATACTGAATTCGTCAAATTACGAATTTTCAAATTGTTTACTTAATATCGTTAATGTTATAAAAAAATATACTGCAGCCGCCGTCGACAGTCAAACTGCAGTCGGCAAATTTTTCACCGCTATGGCGGCAACCAGCCCTTAGGGAACGTACCCATACTACGTGACCTATTTTTTTTAGTTTTTTTGACTCTTCCCTCCCCTCGGTGACCACTCGTAGTATATGCCAAGAACCCCCCCCCCCCCCCCCCCCCTCCCTCTAGTATTCATAATTATGATTTTTAATCATTTCACAGGCAAAAATTAAAAAAAAAAATTTGGCTCATACTCGTCTTTATTGCATAAGACTGCATGCATACTTAAATTACTAGTGAATATATTATAGAAAAGAACAACATTTGTGAAAACATATTGCTATACCGTATGTAACTTACAGTAACTTAATTTACTACTTGCCTATTTTATGTTTCCACGTAGCGCTGACACTACTGATCCGATACCAATCAATGTTCAAATGTATCAATAAAATCGACTACATGACAAAAACCTGAGCCACCCCCCTCCGCTCCTGTGACTGACCGTAGTATTTTAAAGACTCCGCCCTCCCCCCCCCCCTAAACGTGTCACGTAGTATGGGTACGTTCCCTTACCTACAATGTTTTGAAATTTATTCTGTTGGAAAAATTGTTTTTTATCCACTGTAATTATTAAACAGCCCAGTAAAATTTTTAAATTAAATCATTTACTCAATATTCATTTTCCATCATGAAACCAGGCAAAATATAATCCTCTTTTATACGAGTTAAGGTCCATTTCGCGAACCTTAAATAATGAAACAAAGATAATATAAAGTTTAATTAAAACCGGATGGTTAACGTGAAACCGCGTTTACAATAACCATAATTTTAAATTAATTATAGGATTTACAGGCAGACTTATTGTCACACAAATAAGTTGGTTAAGCTTCAGGTAAATGTTTTAAATGGCGTTATGGAGGAAGTGGGTATATCGATAGATGATACTTTATTATTATTACACTTAACTTTGAAATAATTTAATAAAATAATAATTTTGGAAGAATATACAATTGGCGGTATTATCGTTCAAGAGCGTTCTCTCCCAGACAAGTTTGACACGACAAGTGTTACCTACATATTTAGTTATGAAACCTAGTGATATAATATTTTGTAAATTAAGTGATTTTTACATTACTTATTTATTATTGACTTCCGAACGAGACGTGTCGTCGTTCAGTTTATAAAATAAATAGCTGCCCTCCACGGTTTCGCACGCGTTTACCTATGGAAAAGTTTAAAGGTGATTCCCCACGGGAACTGATTTATGAGTTAAAAGTAGCTTATGTTTGATTCTAGGATTAGAAGTACCTGTATGCAAAATTTCAGCCCGATCCGTTCATTAGTTGTGGCATGAAGAAACAACAAACATGTATCCATACAATCGTTCGCGTTTATAATATTAGTGCGATGTTTTTTGTAGTCTAGGTATTTACTTGAAAATCATTAAAAAATATTTGTATTTCCTTCAATACCAGACTGCGGTAATAAATAAATAATTATTTTATTGTTATTATGTCCATGAATAATATTTTTATTTCATTACTTAATTCAACGAATAAAGTTTCACTATAAAAAATTGGCATTTTGTTCTTATTAGAAACATAAAGTAACATTGGTTGTCTAAGGTTGGTAGAGGTGACCTCTTGAGCGATATCACACTTTTTTGTTATTTTTATACTATTTTGTTTGTGGGTGTGGGGTAATCTCTTGAGCGATATCACACTTTTTTGTAATTTTTATACTATTTTGTTTGTGGGTGTGGGGTAATCTCTGGAATTACTGGTCAGATTTTGAAAATTCTTTTACTAACAAATAGCTGCTTTTTACCAGTGTGCTCTGACTTAGCCATGTCTATTTCTCTAGATACCAAAGGATGCTGCGGGCCGCAGTAATACGTAAATCCACAAAGACCGCCTTGGTCTTTAAACCTACTAATGTAAGTCGGAAAATGTCGTAACAAAGAGCTCGTATAGCTATTACAACAAGTAAATTGGATTACCTTTGACCGTTCCTTTTAACGAGGCTTGTAAGCGCTTCCGTAGTAAGCTTTCTTTACATGATCCTAGAGGCTTTGGCTCGACTAAAGCATAGGCGGGGCGACAAGCGATTTCTCGTCATTCTGACTGGAAAATTCTAGAATTTTCTAAAATGTTATAGAAACGCGTAGTTTCTTGGTGTTTTAGTCTAGTATTTTCTTTTAAAAACTTCACAATTAAATCAATTTGCTTTAATTATGTTACCTGTGTAAAATAACACATATATGAAACATTCAAAATATACGAAATTTTAAACGTTATAGCCTTAAATTAGGTATGCTATATTATTACTATTAATAAAAAAACATGTGTTGTAAAATAAGTTAAGTTATGTTTGATTTCTCGAGTTCTCGACATGAGAGCTAAAAAACACCCAGAAAGTATGTGTTGTGTGAACAAATAAGCAGACATAATATATTGCGCGACCTTGTATTATAAATATAAATAGTATTATCAAAGACCATTCAATTCTATAAGCGATGGATATTTCCCTGTGCTTTGTGAACAAAACTTCAATAAATATATTATGTACCTACTACTTAAGATAAAAAGATAAGATAAAAATCATTTATTTTACCCAAAGACATAAAAAGTAGGTACATATGGTACATGCAATAATAAAAACTAATAAGTACTTAAATCTAAAATCTAAAAATTTCTTATACATTGGGTAAAAAGGGACCCTAGCTCAGCATTTTGCAGTTTAAGGCAAGTGCCCTATACTGCGCTGGTTTTCAGTTAGGGTCCTTAAGAGTGACGAAAAAACATTACACAAAGATGACAACTACAAACTTAGCATAGACAAGGTATAATAAAATTTAATTAATACAATCAAAAAACATCACAAGGCAAAATAACACAAAAACAGCGATTAATAAAATAAAATAAAACTATCATTTTAATTGTACGCATTGGTAAGTGACTTACTCCCTCAAAAGTTCCCCTAGCTGGTTTCGTCCCGAAAAAGCAAAAGGCCTTAAGAAGTGCACAAAAGAGCTTGTTAGCGACTTATTAGTACATGGACCGAGACTATTACTCGCCGCTGGGTGATGAAGTGATTTCCACCTAATTGGGCACGGGCCAAGTAATAAGGCTGGGTTTACACCGAACTGTAACTACCAAAGAAGATCGAGAAACTTGGGCGTAGAAAAATACTGCGGATCGGGCCTACTACCAAGCCGGTCCCATGCAATGAATTTACTCCGATCGGCAGCAAGTTGCAGAAATTTGAATCAATTTTTTTTGTAAGTTTTTAGTCATCATTAAATTTTATTATATAAACTATCGTGGTTTGACGAATTCATTACGGATGTAAGTAGGTTAATTAAAAATATTATTTGTGTTGGAAGAACACCAACGTTTTATCCCTTAACGAGGGACATCTTCAGGGCGAGTGCGGTAAATGATTTCGGCAGAATATCAGCGCCTTTCTACTCCTGAGTGGTAAAGCATTTATGCTGAGCCGAGACCTTTTTTCTGCTATAAAATACAGTACAGTCTCTCTTTTTAGTTAATATTTTGTGTAATTGTTTTTTCTCGTATTATAAATTAACTATGTATTATTCTTATATCTGTTTTCTACTGTGTAAGTAGCAAATAAATGATTGTCTATGTCTATGTTCCAGACGCGCGCGTACCGCATCCCGCTGATCCGTAATGAATTCGTCAAACTACGATAGTTTTTATCATTCAATTTGTCTGTCGTCCGTTATCGATCTCATATGAACCTGTTCTTCATTCATATTTTTGTTTTTAGTGATAACCTAGCTATAATTAGAGTGAATAGGTGTCTTCTAGACCTCCGTGATACACCGTCAGCCACATCTAAAAGTGTCTATAGTTCTTTTCTGCTAAAATTATAACAATTTATTTTTTAATTTTCATTAATTTATGCCTTTGTTAACATAAACTGTATTGGATTATAAGAGTTTAAGAAGCATTTTCCCTTAGTAGTATTATCATGAACGACATAAAAAAATCCTATCGGTGTAACATACAGCTCGGCCCGATGTAACTGATACGCCATAATAAGTATTACTCGATGTTCGATGTCCTACTTCCTTTCGTCTTTATTTCTGTAATACCTGTTCTGAGGTCGTAGCAAACCGGCATTTAGCTATGAAACGAGTCGAAAACAATTGAAAGGTTTCAGGGAAAAAATCGAAATAGATCACGTGACATAATACACTCGAGAGCAATGAATCCGGGTCACTTAAAGAATCCTAAAAACGTAAATTGGAGTATTGAAGATTGGTCAAAAGTTATGTTCTCCGACGAATCAAAATTTATGCTCTACAAGCACGATGGAAGACACAGAGTGTATCGAAGACCAGGGGAAAGATTCAAGCAAGCATGCATCGAAGAAAAAGTAGCCTACGGTGGTGGGTCTGTACTTGTGTGGGCCGGAATTTCTTCTGAAAGTCGCACAGAGCTGGTGATCATAGAAAACGGCTCTTTAACTAGCGTAAGATATGTGGAAGAAATCCTCAATGATCACGTTGGTCCATTTATGGTCAATTTAGGTGAGGATGCTATATTTATGCATGACAATGCCCGACCTCATACAGGTAGGATTTTGAATGACTACCTTCAAGAGATGAACATTACTCGTATGGAGTGGCCAGCGCGCAGCCCGGATATCAACCCGATCGAGCATGCTTGGGACGAGCTAGGCAGATGCGTAAAACAACGAAACCCTCCCCCAATCACGCTTCGTGAGCTCAAAATTGCTCTCACAGAGGAATGGGAGAATATTCCCCAAAATCGTATAAGGAACTTGGTGTACAGCATGCCAAACCGCGTAAACGCAGTAATGGAAGCACGAGGAGGCAATACGAAGTATTAAAATTCAAGAAAATCGTAATAAAGTTCAAAAATTTCATGTTTCCTATTTTTGTTTTAAGGAGAGATCAGCAGTTTTTTTCTTTATGTAATTTTGTGTTAATAAAATGTATGGTGACTCATATTTTTTTTACTTTCATTTAAGGAGTATTACATTGTCTATTAAATACAATTTATTGCATTAACCTATCATTTTTAGTTTCCGAGATTTTTAACATTCTTTAAGTGACCCGGATTCATTGCTCTCGAGTGTATCTAAGACATAATATGTAGGTAGTAGGTACAGGTACCCCCGGCGGTCACGTCACACGCTCAACGCGCGCTCACGCGCAGTGCTCGAAGGGATGCGGAACGCGCGCGTCTAGAAACGCACTCACCCTGAAGATGTCCCTCGTTAAGTGATGAAACGTTGGTGTTCTTCCAACACAAACAAGGTTCGTATTTAACCCGCTTACATTCATAATGAATTCGTCAAACTACGAAAGTTTCTATAGTAAATAGGTAGGTACCATTCAAACCCATAGGTACATTTTTGTACTTTGCTACCATCTGTTTCGACACCGATTGTTACATTGGCTGTAATTGCTATGGCTTGTGTTACTTAACGAGAGTGAGGGACGTTTTATGTTTCCAATAAGGTGGTTGCTTATTGTCATAACATAGTTCAAACAAATTGAAGGGGAGCTTCTTTACCGTGAGGCCGCGAAATTAAAGTGGCGTTGATCTTGCTTCAAACACTAGCATTATAAATGCGAAACGTTGGATGTCTAATGTATGGATGTTTGTTACTTCTTCACGCCAAAAATACTTAACGGTTCGTGGTAAAATTTGAGCATACTCGTATGTAGCCCTATAACCTGGAATCAACGTCGACGGACAACAGCGCCTCCTACAGAATAATTCTATCACCGAACCATCCCCAACCCGCATGTCCTGCGTGGGGATTATGGGCACCACCCCCATGAGATAAAACCAATAAAGCGCTAAACAGCGTTTAGCCTGCGTCCAGCAGTAGACCAATATTTTTAATGAGGTGATGAAGTAGGAAATACCGCGTAGAGTCTGTTCAAAAGGAGAAGCGTCGTGGAAATTGAGGGCGCGCGTGTGCCAATTGTCATTTTTCGTTGGGTTGACAACACTGCTCTGTCATTGCAGTACGACTAAAGTGTTAGTTCACCAAAACGCCACGACGGTTTTCTTTCCGCACAGACTCTATATCTGAACAAGCCTTAGGGGGATCAAGACCGATCCCCTCAATAAGGCTGAAACTCACCCTCAAGCATGCATCAGCCGTCCAATCACGCCTAAGGTCGGCTTAGTGTCACATTTTTCCATTAGACAACGGAACAAATCGGCGACCTGTTGCGAACGGGGTGTACTATGGAAATCGTTCTTTGGTTTACTTTGGAGGAAGAAAAAGATAAGGTGATTTATACACTTTATAGCGAAATATCTATTAGCTGTTTCTTGCAAATGAATATATCGAATGTGGGATCGATAAGTGGCCGTAAGTGAAATTATTTTACTGTGTTTTCTTAGTTGTAGTGTATGAATAGATACGAACTTCTGCCCATGGCCTTGCTTACGTTTTTTTATGAATTTTAAGTGATCAACTTAATCTTTCTCCTTGCCAAATTTCATTAAGATCTGTTTGGCCGTTTTAAGTTTTGAACTAACAGACAAATTTACTTTCGCATTTCTATTGTTGGTATGACAGTGTGGATATATGTGTCTAGTTTCGTTATTTTGTCTTTTATGTTTATTATAAAATTCCTAATTCCTCATATAAATTAAAAACTCAACGAAAAATGACCAATCCTATGTGAGGTCCGTTTAAAAAAATATAAATCCGGTTTCATCAAAGAAATACCAAGCAGAATATGCAATGCAAATCCGGTGCGAATGCTCAATAGAAAAATCTTTATGTTAAATAAAGAAAAATGACAGATATTCCATTTTGCGATGAAAATCTTTATGCTTTGCAAAAATCCCTCGATCATTTTCTGTCTATTTTGAGGTATCGGAGAATCCTTTAGTGTTTAGTAGTTTTCACTTGTTTATAATAACAAAGGTCCGTCCCGGCCTCGCACATACATATTTTTTTAAAACTATTAAATAACATATTTATTCCTTCAGGTATATTCAGTGATATCCAAATAATACAATAATATCAAACTATTATCCTAATTAATGTGGAATAACTAGTTTTTAACAATGGTTTTAAATAACAATCGCACATTTACATCATTACATTTTATTTTTATTTCTTATTTTTATTTATTCACGACAACAAACAATTTTACTCAGATCTTACAGTTAAGAAAATTAAACTTAAGTAGTCTTACTCTAAGGCCCGTATTATGAAAGCTTGCTCAATCATCAATCTCTGCTTGAGTTACGCTTTTCTATATATAACTGCATAGCTCGATGACTGAGCAAGCTTTCATAATACGGGCCTTAGTATAATCAACCCTGTTGTCCACGAATTGTGACAATTATCATACGAGGGCAAAAACGGTACTTAACAGATAGTTGATACATAACATGACACAAGACAGTTTTCCGATCAGTTGAAGCGAAGGAATCATTAATCGTTCCACCTGCAAATCTAGCTCTTGCTCATTAACTGTTATTATAAATATATTAACAGATAATGAGCAACGTCTTCGTTCTTCTTCTTCTTCTCTCTTCGTCTTCGCGATTTCAAAGCTTGGTTACCCGCATTTCGGCCTGATTATATAAAAAGAGTCGAGCGGTAATACAAATACAAATAATTGTTCAAGTAAACTTAAATTAATTTACAATGTATGAGTCTGGGCCCCTTTTTTAGTATAAAGATACCTGTTTTTGAGGGTTCCGCTCTTCAAAAATATAAAGTTAAGTATTAGGTAATTATAAACCATTTAAAACATACATTCAATATCCAGATTAATTAGCATAGCTAAAACACTAGGTAACTCAGGGATAATGTATTTATAATGATGATAGAATTTTTGAAATCAGTTCACCCTAAAAAGTAAAAGTAGATAGTAAATAGTTTGATCTAGATAAAGAATAGTGAAATAAGTGACACGCAAATAGTAGACTGTCATTTATTCTGTGCCAAGTCTCGGGTACTTTATGAGGTACTTTATTTCACCGCCATCTTTTTATTGTCTTTGGGCGGGACAATTTTCGCTATTGGTTTGATTCATCTAAATGTTATTCATAGGTGATCATAGACTTATCTTGGCTCTTGAAATGTGTTTAGGGTACCTTCCAACTCTAAATCACAGCACACTAATAAAAATCCTTCGAATCAAATCTAATTATAAACTTTAAACCAAAAATACTCGTAAATTCGCTTTGAGGGAATCCTACTAATATTATAAACGCAAAAGTTCGTAAACATGTCTGTTTGTATGTTTGTTGCTCTTCCACGCAAAAACTACTGAACGGATCAGGCTGAAATTTAGCCTTCAGGTAGGCTACTTTTTGTCCCATTAATCAGTTCCCGTAGGATAGGCGTGCAAAGCCGCGGGGCGTATCTAGTATATCAATAAATGCACAGTACACTTAAAAAGCAAGTTTAAAACAAAAGTGTTTTGGAATCGGAAATAAATTGATATTTATTTTGCTTTGGTATGAAGACTAAAGTACAGAAGCGATATTAGTGTATGGGCCTCATCTTTACTTAGGTAGGGCTTACACGGACGGCAAGGCAACTGAAATTAAAATGGGACCACACGGGAACCACCAGCTTTCAAATAAAAAAAAAGACGTGTGGCACTCGGGGACTGCCGCGGTAAAGCTATTGCAATGCCATCTAGAGGCGAGTTGCTGAACTAAAGAGACAAACGTCAAGGTTTTTTCGTTACGGAATTTCTGGATTCGGTCCCCGCGCTCAAGGCCCGCGATAGAAGCTATGCAATAGCTTAAAAAGAATCATGAAAATCAGATCACCCAGTCAAAAGTTCTGAGGTAACAAACATAAAAAAAAGAAAAACAGTTGAATTGAACCTCTCCCTTTTTTGTCATTTTTGTAAAAAAATAAATTTGATTGTTTGTTTGTTTGTATTGAATAGGCTCGCTCCCTCTCTCTGTTTTTCCGGCCAATTACAACCTAAGTCTCTTCAAGACAAGGGTGAATAGAATAGGTATCTTCTAGTCTAGACCTTCGTGATACACCGTCGGCCGCATCTTCTCTTTCCATCAGGTGAGATTGCGGTCAAATTAAGGTCTGTCGTAAAAAAAAAAGACGTGTGGCACTCGGGGACTGCCGCGGTAAAGCTATTGCATAGCATTTTGTATCAACTTATGCAATTATTATTTTATTTATTTATTTTATTCATGCAGTATTAGCTTTTTCTTTGATATTAATTCAAGTTACACTTTTTGAGCGTGGTGACTGATAAGAATTTTACAAGTACAGCTATTCACTGTTGTACATAAATACCTATACACCTATATACTTTCTCATAAACAGCTGCTTATGTATTCGTCCGATTTCGGAGCAGCTCGTCTCGATTCGTGCGAGTTTCGTAGAGTCGTACAATACGTCTAATCGCACGCACACAACGCCGTGTCGAAGACTGCCGAACTGAAACGACGTTAGACGATGCACGGCCTTCAAGCCACACCTCCTTGCCCGGCGGAGTGGGGAGCGTGAGGTTTTTTCGTTACGGAATTTCTGGATTCGGTCCCCGCGCTCAAGGCCTGCGATAGAAGCTATGCAATAGCTTAAAAAACAAAGTCTCTGAAACTGCTGGACCGATTTAAAAAAATCTTTCCTCATTAAAAACCCCACTTTTAGGGGAACAGGAACTACGCGAGTAAAACCGCGAAGCGCTTTTAGTTATCAAAAAAAACAAGCAAAAACAAAACATTCCACCTAATCTCAATCAGAACAATACTAATCGTATCACATGTAATCATACCATCCAATCGCACGGCCTATTACCGAACTCAATGGGAATCGTAATCAAGAGCACCACAATAGCGACTGCATGTTCCGTGAAAGCCTACAATACAATGTGGCACAAGCCCGCCACAAGGTAGGGAACAGCTACAGAAATGACAATACTGTGTAGATTATCAGTTTACTCTACCCTGGAAAGGTTCGGAGAATTCTGCTCTGCTGTTATTCAGCAACGGCCACACTGTAAGCGTGTAGGTTGTCGGGTCGTGTAGGTGGTCGGGTAGTTGAGCGGATGTAGTGCTACAAAAATATTTTATACTAGATGAAATGCCCTCTTTTTTCGGATAAAAAATAGCCTTTAAGTAGTTCCATGTCGAGATATTTATGTGTGTAAAATAAAGGTAGTTTCAGCGTAATCACGACGACGAGACGGCGCAATCTTTCGCCTTTTTAATAATAGAAATATATAATCTCTATTTATAGCATTTAAAATAATAAGTAACTAGCTAGTTTATTGGATTACCCAACACCAATTATTAAAAAAAACTTAAATTCTATAAATTGCGCCTGAATCAGAATTATGTTGTTGGCACAGTTGCCTTGCAGTCCTTGTATTTGATACGTGCATGTACGGATAGCACACCTGCCAACCGACCTAATCGCTTGCAGTGCGGCTGAGGCCTTTTCGTACCTAATAGTTTGGTAGAATTCTTGGTTTACTCTGCGCTGGAAAGGTTCGGGGAATCCTGAATTTCAAAAGACTCAATCTAGCTAGTGAACTAAATTGGAATGTATTGCCTTTAAACTTCTACCAACTAGCATAGAGTATCGAATAAGGAATAATATTAGCTAAAGGCTACCGATATACAATATATCAATATATCGCTGGCTTCTGCCCACAGTTTTGCACGCTTTATTTCGGGATAAAATAACTAGGCTTACAACCATGTCTTTGCAAGATCAGGCCGGTTCATTCAGTATTTTTGTATAAAATAAGATGATGATTATTATGATATCTTAGTATACTAATATTATGAAGAGGAAATCATTGATTTATTAAAAATGAAGATGAGGCACTGGTTGCTCGAAACTGGCAACCTCAAATTGTGTAAAATTGTGTTCTCCCACATCAGTCACCGTCTGACCGGCGGCACGGGCGGTCGTGATTCGCGTGAAATATTGTTGTCTCAGTCTCACTTCGGTCCTAGATACGTCTTTCCGTCTTTGTTCTTCTTTGTATAGCACAGGACTGGAAATATAACTGTGAGAATATGTGCTTCCGTGTAGTTGTAACACATGCCAATTTTTGAGTAAGCGCTGGGAGAACGTAACCTATCTTCCCTTTTTAAATCAATGGAGGAAATGTTTGTTTGTTTGTATTGAATAGACTCCGAAGGACAGATGGACCGATTAAAAAAAAATCTTACATTTCATCATTTTCAGAGTGACAGAGGCTTTATTTTATCCTGAAATACCTACCCGAGGGGAACGGGAACTACGCGGGTGAAACCGTAAGGCGCTGCTTGTTATTAATAAAATATGAATAAATTGGTTGTAGAATGGACTATAGGTAATGTCGTTGACCGCAGATGGTTATGACAGCGTTATTTTGTCTTTGAATAAATTTGAAATAGCACCCAGAATGATATAAGTATTTATCTAAAACTCTTTCATCTTTTCCCTTTTACTAGTTGTTACCGACCTACAGATATACGAGCGCGTCGCGACGCGCTCGCATATCTGTAGTTTTATAACAGTGCGTGTAGTCTTTCTGTTGAGCTCTTTCTTGTGAACTATGATGTCAAAGCTCTGTCATTCAAGCCGACAGTTACAAGATAATCTTGATACAGATGTCATAGCTACTGCTATGTAATCTATTGACATGTATGACATTTACTAAATAATATCAAAGCAGCAATACTGAAATAGTATAAAAAATTCTAGCCTGAGAAATTGCAATAGAATTTGAACAACCTCTGCGCTCTCTAAACAAAATATAGGGTTTTATTATAACCAAATAGTATTTTGAAGAATTAATTATGAACTACCTGCGCCCCGCGGTTTACTACACGTTTACAAACTTTCGCCTTTATTATATTAGTAGGATGTCAGCGGGTTCTTCGCTTCATTCAAAATGGACACGGTATAGGTTGGGGAGACGTTCCTATTCCCAACGTCTCACGCATGACTATTTTTTGCGACTCATGTAAGGCGCGAGTATTCCCAACTTATCACTCATGACTATTCCCTGCGTCTCAGGTCAAACGCGCAATTGTCGCTTGTCGCATGTCTATTGCCTGCGTCGAACTTGAGACTCGCATTTTTCTAGCGGTTCACGTTAGACGCGCCCATTCCCGACGTCCCACACATGACTATTCCCTTTTTTTTTTTTTTTTTTTTTCTTCGGCAAGGAAAATTCGTTTACGAATAGACTGGTCTGGGGAAGACCAGAATTATGTGGGACTCGACGCCCTGAGAAGGGCGTAATACCCACTAAAAACCTTTCCGGTGTCCTTCTTTCGCCGTTTTCGCCGAACCACGGGAACATATAACATCCGCGATCCGACTGGCGTCCCCTTTTCCTCCCATACTTAGCCGGCACATGACTATTCCCTGCGTCTCACGTAAGAGGCGTCTTTTCCCAACGTCTCACGCATGAGTTGAGTACTCCCTACGTCTCACCTAAGACTTTGCATATTCCTAGAGCCCAAGAGCATTGATCATCGAGCAGTATAATATAAAACATCTATTGTCATCATTTTAAAAGCATTATAAAAAAATAGACTTAACTTTTCAATGACAGCTGTCAAAATGACAGTTACTGCCTAGTCCCAAACTAGCAGAGTTGCTGTAGTGCACCCTAAAAAGCCATAACCGACCAAAACCTCATAAATTTTGCCTATTTCTAATATAACATGTACTAAAAACAGCCAGTTCTAAATTGTCAACAACGTTATTCAGCCTACAAAACATTTCCTACCCACTCTGTGCTAATAGAATTACATACATCTGCAATGCCACAAAGCTGGTTAGCAATAAAAAAGTTAACCCGTTTTAATAAAATAATGCTGGACAATCCACGTAGCTTTTATTATGGGTACTAAATAACTGTTACACTTAATATACCATGTGTAGAACATTACGTAGATATATACGATTATTGTTAAGAAATACCTACACAGAACACCCGGAACAAATATCTGTAAATCGACAACTGGCGGTTATCAAACCTTTTACAACTCTTTTAAATGAAATTTCGTCGAGATGAATATATTTTCAGCGGGTTGTTTGTTCGATAACGGCTCAGATAACACTGAAATATACTCAAATGATGATTTCTTCCCAAGTTTTGGGTCTGAGCGCCTCCCCTATACCAGATGCATGCCGCCGCCACTGGCATCTAGTATCGGAAGTACAATAGCGTACAGTGTGCGATTTAAATGACACTAAAGTATCATCATTATCGCAACGGCTTTTGATAGATCCATTTCTGGAGTAGGCCTCCTACAATTGCCTTCACTCTAAACGGCCTTTGACATCTTTATCATTGCATAAGTGTTGTCGGATGTCGTCAACTCATCTTTTTGGTGGCCTTCCCCGCGGTCTTCGCTATATCCTCTGACAAAAATAGTCTCAGCAAATATCAGGTTTATCTCTTTTATTAATAATACTTTAACGATGCTATACAGTTAGAAAAGCTTACAAAGTTGCAAGTCAAAGCAGAACAAAAGCTTTGCGACTGGTTGTCGTATTCTGGTACGTTGAAGTGGACATAAACGTACTTTATGGTGGCTCCCATTAGTATCTTTATCGTAGTTAAATTTCTCTTAAGGCGCTGTAAGCCGCTATCATGCTAATCAGGTCAATAAGGTTGAAAATGCGACATGAAAATACGCTGTGCGCCTGTAGCTTTTTGAATAAATAATTGATGAATCTTAATTAAAAAAAATATATATCTTAGCAAGAAAGTAGATTAACATGTTACCTTCGATACGATCTTTAACAATAATCTCGAGTTGTTATTCATAGTAGTTATCAAAATATTTCAATTTTAGAATTCTAGAATGTGTCATTCTGAAAAATATCTTTAATGAGAAAAGTTTCTGCTATTATGTTTCAGCTTACTTAGAATCTAGGTAGGAGTCTGAACTAATATCACACCATCACGCTAATATTAGAAATGCGAAAGATAGGATGGATGGATGGAAGTTAGTTACCTCTTCACACCAACACTACTGAACGGATGGGGCTGAAATTTAGTATACAGATGGCTTTAGGTCTGGAATAAAACTTAGCTACTTTTTATCTCATGTGTTTTTTATCTATATATATCGTTTGATAAACAGTGCCCAATCTCTTTGTAAAATGTAATCTCAAAAACACCTCAACAGCACCTACAATTTGAGTACTTATTTCCATGTTTTTTTGCAGAGAAACAAGTTTTTTGGGTTACCTACTCGAAACATCTTTGGATGCGTCCAACTATGTTTTCCGTAATTTTATATAAAACGTGAATTTGGTATTATTTTACAACAATGTGGCATGATTAGATATGTTATATGGTTTTCGTGTGTTTATTTAAAAATAATACTTATACATAGGCCTTATTTATTATGTATTTATTATGTCAACAAATCTAATGACAAAAGCTAAAACTCGCATGCATGGTAGATAAGATAAAGGTATAATTTGTCATAAATACTTATTTAAGAAAGGATTTCAAATGGACAACTGTTTTAAATTGTCTTAAAAAATCAACAAAAATAATGTTAAAATTAACTAGGATTGTAAGCAGGCTTAACAACGAATCAAGTTTTTGCTGGAAGAACACCAACATTCATGGGTTCTTCAAACCACAAAAGTTCTTAGCCAGTTTCTTCTTTACCTCTAACCCTAATTTGCAGATAATTATAAAATCTAGTATAGTCATTGGGAGTCGATTCTGTTGTTTTAGAATGAGATAAAATAGGATTTACGAATGTCAAAAAGACGATAGATTTTTAAATTGAAAAGTTATCGTACATGTGACATCAAAACTAGCTATATTAAGGATTTAGGAATCATTAGGAATCGATTAATGAATCGTTAGGAATCGATTAAGGAATCGAAAAGTATCGTTTGACATTGATAAATCCTAATTTTAGCTAATTCTAAAACAACAGAATCGACCCCATTGTTTTAGAATGTGCCCTTAGACGCATAGATTAGTGCATTACAAGGTTTTGTTTGTCATTGGAAGAGGAAAAAATAATAATTTTAAAACAGCTCAACAGCAGCTGCTTTACTTTTTAAGAGTTTCTTTATGTCTATGGTGAGAAGATTCAAATTCACTTGTACACAAATCATGGTCGGGTCTACCTAGGTAGGTACTGTTAAACTTGTGATCTCTCATTTGCGATCCCACAAAGGATATTATACTATGCAGTTACACAGATGTAAAGCATTTACCTGTAATGGAAATGCCAGAGCATTTAGTAACCGACTAAGGCCCAATTTTACTAAGTCTTGGCAGCGGTCAAGACTTAGTTTACCAGAACCAAGTTCAGCTTGATCGAGTTCACATTTGTGTGACAGAACGGCGCTTGAACTCAGTTAAGCGCTTAAACAGCATCAACTTAGCTCTAATTTCACCATTGATATTGAACGGTTTTAATTGACATTAAAACTCGCTTACGCATTGACTGTGTTCAGTTGGTACATTTTACATTTCATCAGCATGAACAAAACGCAATTAACGCGAAACCCGTTTAAACATCCTAAAAGCCCGATTTTGGCGGTTCAGCGTCTATAAACGCGTTTAAGAACTGTCAATGTCGTTGCATTTCTTTTTTCGTTATTGTCTATGATTATAAGTAAATCTGAGGTATATGTTCGTTTACGTAAACACGATCAAAAATTTGCTCCAAAACGCCGGTAAAATCGGTTTGACTTTTAACAAGATTTAACTCGATTTATGAACGCGTTCACTTAGAAACGAGTTAAGTTGAACGCGTTTAAATATACTAACCATGAAATCCCCCCTTAGTAAAATGTGCTGAACTCGTTTAGAGTTCTAAACTAAGTTTATCTTATATTGAACTCGTTCATTTGCAACTTGATTTCGTATAGTTTTAACATGAACTCGTTCAATTGCAACGGTTAAATTAAACTTAAATAAAAATATACATTCTTGGTCACTGAAAGCTGAAGCTATAAAAAGGATCGCCGTTGATTAGTTCACAAGGCCTCCTTTGTTTTACTGATTTTTTCTTGGTGATTATGAGTTCACGCACACAGCAACTGCCCGCGACTTTTACTTATTAGATCCACCACGACTTTTCACAACTTGACTGCAATCTCCTAAGTCCACCTAAGTTCCTAGAAGATTCATTTGACTTTTCTTGTACGGATCCGCCCTTCCATAGGGCCCTGTAGACTGGGACGAAAGCATACCACTAGAGTGTTGTCTTAGTAGGTACCATTTTCCATAAGTGGAAATGTTTCCTACCCTCGACACGAAAGAAATATATGTACACCTAGCCGCGCCCTTGAGTACTAGAGTGTGACGTAACAATTCATAACAAAAAAGTATTTCTAGTGCATTTACAGCTGTGACTTGTTCGATGCGTCTTGAGACTAATATTAGGCTTCGTGTGGCACAAAGCTCTGTGGAGCAAATCATCTACTAATGGGAGCTCCAGCCTGCATTCAGACGTTCATTATTATGGCTTTATTGTTACATTCAAGCAAAGAGTTCTTAGATGAGAGATGCTAAGGCTTTTGCTCCAATTCTTTCTTCGTTCTAATTCTTGTAACGTAGATATTCGCTTACAGGAAAGAGGATTTTGTAGAACCTTTTGCGTAGATTTTGTAAATAGAAGAAGCAATAGCTTTAGTTTTAAACAAATCGTTCATTCCAATGTGACTTCAAAATTTACGAGGTTCTTAAATCGGCTGTGACTAGTTCCTATACGAAAGAATCTTTGACGTAGGTTTTAAAATAATAGAATTTAAAAGGGACTTAAAACTATCATAGTAGTGTTTTCTGTCTCAAAACAACTAGAATATGAACAACTGACGTGCTTTAATGGCATCTCAAATAGTGTGCTTTTTAACAAGGGCCAAAACTGGCAGGCGTAATGACCTGTTACCTCTACCATGGGTTTTCACAAACTAATGTCGGATGTTTGAAGACTAATCAGACGTATAAAACTTTTAAAACCATCATGGTTATTAATACTAAAGTTATTTACAACGGGATATTTATATTTACCATGATTTGAGTTTTGAGCTTTCATGGCGCATGAAACTGTGCTGAAATATTGGAAAGTGAATACTCAAATCATGGTAAATATCCCCTTGTAAATAACAATTAGACCTAATAGTTTGTGAATAGACGTATGTATCTAGTAATTGAAACCGAACTCGACATTGGGATTAGATTTGACCAACATTTTGTAAAAAATGTCGCGGTAAAAAAAACAGATTTTGTTTTCTTAGCGTGCGTGCTCGATAGTAATGGATGATTGATGTGATGACCTATGTATTGCGTATTCATAAAAGATATAACCTATCTAAGCTATAGTTGTACTACAATTTAGGTTCTGCTTGTAGAACTTGGAGAACCAAGTAGGGATAAAATAAAAAAGCTAGACCAAAAAAATGCATAGGCCAATTTGGGGAAGTTTTTCATGAAAGTGAAATTACCGCATTATTGTTTTAGAATTGAGCATTATTATAATTAAGTGCAGGTACCAATTTAGTAAGTACAATTAGATTTTTTTAAAGCGATAAGTTTGACTTCTATTTGTTAAGGTTTTGGAGACTTTACTCGAACTAACCATATTTTACTGTGCCTAGTCTTCTCGAACTCAAATCAATTCAGTCATGAGAGTTCTTAGTAGAGGAACAAAAGTTTGCGACAAAAAACTCCCAAAAACAAAACACAGACCACTCGAGTTCTTTCGAGTGGAGGAAGTGTTCATGCAAAAATGTGTCCCGTCACCTAATGTACTTTATCCAGTATTGTCTGGCAGTTTTCTTTTTCGTGTTTGTTTGTCATGAGTGCTTACACAGTCTTGATACTTGACGGAAAACTTTAACATATTGTACTGGGTGAAAAAAAACCTGTTTAGTGGGAATTTTTAATGATCGCTGTGTAAAAAACATCTATAAATGTAAATCTTTAGAAAAGATTGCCTTCGCCTGTTGTTTCGAATTACGACAAAAAGGAACTAAGATGTTTAAAAAAGAAGAAGGAAATACGTATTATTAAGATGTTATTCTGGACCTTATAAACAAAATTATCTTCAAGACAAGGCTGAATGGTGTCTTCTAGACCTCGTGATACAACGTCGGCCACATCTTCGCTTTCCATCAAATGAGATTGAGTTGGTCAAATGTAGGCCTCCTCAAACCTCAACCTGATAAGAGGAAATGGGAACTACGCGGGTGAAACCGCATGGCGCTGCTAGTAATATAATAATTATACACACGTTAATAATGTTTGTGGGCTCAATAATGAAGTAGATAAAGAAAAATTGCAGTCCGTTTTAAACTGAAAGTTTTCTACATCATCACAAGATGCGATAATACTGAATTATATAGGTATAAACAATTCGAACTGATAATAGGGTATATGCATGTGATTTCAAAATAGCTAAAAAAATATATACGTATTCTCTATTGATATAGAAACATATCTACATATTTATTTTTGCATTTTGAGATGTTTTTATTGTAGAATTTAACCATTGAAAAATTTATATTTTAAATCTCAATCGCAAAATTTCAAAACGCTACGCCATTGACTAGAGCGGACGTGACATCACTGTACACATTTCTTCTTTTTTTATTCTGCTTGCTGCACCTTGATTTGACACTATTCTGCCCACTTGACATTTCGTATTGTCGATTATTTTCAGTTTTTTCGGAAAACCTCTTTCCTGAGATGATCACTACCGAGGTCGTCACCAAAGGTTTTAATCAAGTGTGTACGACGACGACGTCACATAAACATGGCGCCAATATGGCAGCGTTTTTATCACCCGAAAATGATTGTAGTTTTGATTTGTCTTTTTTACCTTGTTAATGCGAAATTCAGTGAGCGTCTTATCATTCCTCGGTTAAATAATGACCTAAAGAATCGATTAAAACAATAAAAAAAATCTATGCATATACCCTATTCTAATTTGTTTATATTATTGGATTGCAATTTTCTTGGTAAGAATGATAATATTTTCTCAAAATTCAAGTGAAACTACCCTCTCAAATCGGAAAAGTAATCCCTGAAAGAGGCAGCCTTCACGCCATACACCCCATTGTACTTCCCTTATTGTAGGGCGGAATTGGTTCCGTACAGCGAATCGATTTTAAATCCTTAGAACCAACAACAATAGATATGATACTCGGATCATGGGCTTTTAATTATTTACTGCTGGAGATTTCGGATTTAGAAGATTGTGTTTTCAAATCGATTTGATAAATTCTAAAGTATGAATGTCTTGTAGATCTCAGAGGTCCTAGACAATGTAACAATCGATGTCGAAAGCGATAGTAGAAAAGTCCAAAAATGTATGGGTTTGACATATGCCTTAGATATGTCACGTGATCTGTTTCGAATTTTCGCCGACGAATCTTTCAATTGTTTTCGATTCGCTTCATAGCGGATGCCGGTTGGCTACGGCCTTTGCTTAGATTAGGGCTAGATAACAGTTTATCTATAGATAATAAGTGTATGAATATGTGTTTAGCCTTCCAAATAAATATCATGATCATGGTCAAACTTCTAGCTTTTTCTAGCTAGCTAACGCCGCTATAGTCCGAAGGAAGTCCAGAAAAGTTTATCGACTCCTACGTGACCTCGTGCTGTAGCTGGTTGGCATTCACATTCCTAATGTGTACTATACAGGGTGGGGCAAATTTTTGGCCCCTTAAGGGTAATACCGTTTCTTTTGTAGCCTTTGTTGCCCCATCCTGTATAGTAATAAGTACCTGGGTGACTGATTTTTTTTTGGTAAATTGTGCTAGAAATTATAAGAGTAATATTCGCTAATAGATGGCAGGAAGAGCATTGATTTAAAAAGGGAAGATAGGTTACGTTCTCCCAGCGCTTACTCAAAAATTGGCATGTGTTACAACTACACGCAAACACATACGCTCACAGTTATATTTCCAGTCCTGTGCAATACAAAGAAGAACAAAGATGGAAAGACGTATCTAGGACCGAAGTGAGACTGAGACAACAATATTTCACGCGAATCACGACCGCCCGTGCCGCCGGTCAGACGGTGACTGATGTGGGAGAACACAATTTTACACAATTTGAGGTTGCCACTTTCGAGCAACCAGTGCCTCATCTTCGTTTTTAATAAATCAATGAGGAAGAGTCATATTTTTCACTTTAATTCCTAAGGTGATTGGGATAAAGTTCAATATTGAAAACACGAATAAAATCGTACTACTATTCGCCAATAGATGTCTGGAAGATTCAATTGAATACGATCAATCTAATTATTGAAAACACAATTAAACTAATAAAACGACATTTTCTGAAAATGAATCCTAGCTAGATCGATTTATCGCCCCCAAAACCCCCTGTATACTAAATTTCATGAAAATAGTTGGAGCCGTTTCCGAGATCCGGATTATATATATACATTATACACTGATTTAAAGGTATAAGATAAATAAATTAGTAATGCTGGACAATTTACACAACATTAGGTATAACATGTTACCTTATCTGTACGCACCTTTACAGACTCCATGTAAATGTGAAACATCTTTCTCCAATACGCCACTTAAATTGATTGGGTGAGTTTTCACCACGGATCATTTCGCCCAACCCCTTTGCTCGGCCATTGTGCCTAATGACGTCACAGTCACACAGATCGGATAACCTCAATACTGTAATTCAAAAAGATTTCTCGTTATAAAAGTATCTTCGTTGGAACCCCTTTTTCTTGAAGATACTGTGATAGCGTTTGCTTGCTCCTGTCACTTAGCTAATAATTTTACTTTTTTGTAGTTTATCTGGATGGGATTAGTGTAGAACCATAGAGAGTGAAACTAGGATGTAGAATGGAGAGAAGAAGGGATCTATACTGTATCCATCCAACATGTAGAATGTTAGTAAACAAACCATGACACAAATAATAAAAATTCACTTGGCGACGAGTTTCAGATGTAATTGTAAGCAATATTTATTGACGAAAGGATCTCAAATCGTCAAGTAATGTAAATTACGTTTAAAAAGACGCGCTGGCAGCGTGAATTTCAGGTTATGTATGGGCGGGTTACTAACATTCTACATGCTCGATGTATACGGTATACAATGTAAAATAAGCTATATTTTTTTTATAAATGTTACGACAGCCGACAATCGACATCCAAGTTTATGATTCGTTTTGTGCAAACGATAATCTTATGCAAGCAACCTATGAGTTGGTTTTGCACGACACCATCCTTTTCTGAGCAGGCCCTTGGGAAACATTGCTTGATTTTTTAACAGATCGTTGCTTTTTGCTTTTGGCAATTAGATTTTGAAGAAATAGTAGTAATAAATAATATAGGTAATGGTCGCAGGGAATCGATGGATGGAGGCGGCTTAGGACCTCTAAAAGTTGCGTCGTCGTTTGGGGGGAACGTAGGCATATGTCCAGCAGTGGACGTACACAGGCTGATGATGGTGATGATGAGTATTAATAGAATATGCATTTCTTAGAACACTATATCTTGAGCGAGATTCTCTGTCAATATGGCCTATTTTTCTTCAACAGTGAAATAGGCCTTCGTAGTTCTGATTCGCTGATAAAACACAAAGCTGAGACGGTATTTATCTTTTATTATGACGTTTCTAAATGGGTTTTCCTTATTTTTCCTAATTAATGTAGCTATGTTGTTTTAAAAGAGGGTTTGGAGTTTTTGAACGAGAATTTATACTTGCGTAATACTGTACGGTTAGCGCTATCATTGAGAGTGGTATACGTTAACTTAAATTGGAGTCTGAATTAATAATTATTACTGCAATAATAAGGAACATCTTTGTTTATTAAATAGTTTGTAAATCAAATAAAATAAGCCTTTATTGCTGAAACGTTACCTGGATATTTTGTTCTTTAAACCCTATTTTTTCCATCTTGTCCTTCGACATAGACCTCTTCTTTATTTTCCTCTCCTTTTTTCAGGTGTAATCTTGTATAAAAAGTTGTATATCTCCGACGTTGTTATTTTATGCCTAGAAGTCTAAAAGTTATAGCAAGTACTGTAAAGTTACTATTGCTGTAAAATGGAACGAACCACCCGTTCTGCAAATGGGGTACAAATAAGTACATCTTCCAAAGTTAGGCTCCATCGTTTATCAGGAATCTTCGGAAACTTTTTACGGTTTGATTTGTTACAACTCTCTTACTTGGTTACCTGGATGCGACATATTATTTAGGAAGATTGCTAGAACTTGATTTGAAAAGTACCTACTTGCCTTTTAAGGTTAGTACCTAAAGTCTATGCTAGGTTTTGTCTACCTTATCCACTAACATCATCTTTTTATAAATCCTGATACTTAGGTACCCTATGTTTAGAGAATTGGTTTGGCGATGTCAGTCCCGTAATTTAACATGTTTTTACTACTTTTAACTGAATAATTTCTAAAAATAACCTAAATACTTAATAACAAATTTTATGAAAACAGGAAAAGGGTCTCATTCGTAAAGATGCCCGAAAAATTGAAAAAAGTCATGTAGACATTGCTTTCCCAAAAATTAACTGTTTTTATTCAGCTGAATAACCGAATAGGTAAAACTATAAAACATTAAAATCCATCATGGTTCACGTAGAGTAAAGTAATTTATTAATGTTAAGAAATATATTTATAACGGCATATTACCCATGATTAGAGTTTTGAGCTTTCCAATATTTTGGCACAGTTTCGCGTCATGATAACTGAAATAAAACTAGTGGTATAAATATATATATCATAAAACAAGTAACTATAGGGTTGATTTTTAGCCATTTTCTTTGGTTATTCTCAAACTCACTAGCTCTTTGTGTAGTCACGGCTTCACGCTTTGCAAGTCTATCGCGCCGCTCCGTTTGAACTTACTTATTTGGGAATGTCTTAAACTTTAAGTCTCCTTTTAGAATTTCATGTTCTAATGTAATTTACAATATATCACTTTAATCACATTTAAGTTGAACTATTCATTACTTTCATTAAGCTCAACTTATTTTACAGCACTTTCAATATTGCCACCCTTGCCTTTACAATCGACATTAGAAAGCCATATTTTTAATTAATATCATTGATAAAAATAATATTTAAAGTAATTGAGTGACGGACGACCGATGTGGCGCGGTGGCCGAAGGTCCACCGGAGGTTACGGGTTCGATTCCCCCCTTGGGATAAATGTTTGCACGGTCTTAAATAATATTTTTTTCGGGTGTTCTCGGTATTTTCTATGTATCATAAAAAATCTGTTTATTGTTAGTATTGAATGAAGTATATCAGTTATCTAGTATCTATCTATACCCATAACACAAGCTTTGCTTGAGGAAGGTGATACTATTTTTATTGGTCAGCATTATTTATTTATTATCTAATTAAATAACCTCTTATTGTATGTTATATTGCTTTATAATAGTTCATAACAGAGATAGAAACCTAACTGTCTAAAAGACAAATGTATTCGACAAAAGGCAATGAAATAAAACCTCCCTTTGTTGAATTCCTCCACCTCAGGAAGCGGGAATGTGTCTTATTCATAATTCATTCGACAGGCACCTTCGGCATCTATATCTTCGCTAATCCGAATGTACGGTACGGTACACTACACATGGTGTTCTGTAGAACCCCTTTATTTCATCATTTATCATTTTCTTCCCGTGACAAGTTTATTAGAAAGATCATTTAAGTAACGCCATAAATGCTCTATGTTCAAGTATGCATCATGAGAGCACATCTCATGATGCATACTTGAACATGAATACTCTGCAAATAACTGGGTTAGAATTGAAGCAATCAAAAATCTTTGTTATTATAGAACGCCCATGACACTAATGAGGCCAATCAATGATTCTAAATAGAACCATGGGTTTATCGATGCCAGCTATGAGGGATAATCTGTCAAAAAACATTTATTGTGGCTGATGCTGGCTGCATGCCCCCGCTGTATAGCAATGCTGATGCGCTGCGCCAGATACTCATCAGCTTTCGGGTCATGTGTCGCTTAGACCAGACGCTAAGATAATTTTTTTAAAACCCGAAGAGCCTCGACAAAAATTAATCGCCGAAATCATAATAAGACTGAAGTGAATCTCTAATCATCAAAGAACAAACACACAGCTACGTCTAACATGTCCGAACCCTCACACAATCCTCAAATTACCTGCGTAATTTGCTCATTTATGCAAACTTTTCATTCAACATTCAAAATGCGAAATTAATTCGCAAACGGAATCACAACACCCCTTGCAAGACAATGCGGCCCGAACCCTAAAGAACAAAAGGGAGGAATGGCAAGGAATGGCTAATAAAATTTGTAAACGCTCGCATGATACGCGCGTTTAACCCCAACTGCCTCTTTGGCCACAGAAATATAATGAAAATGGAGTAATCCGTCGCGCTTGGGTGCCTCAAAAATCGCCGAGCATCGCTCTAAATTATAAGGGAAATTCTGAGCTCCAACTTGACACTGAAATTTCCGTACGAAATGTTTAGTAGCTCATTACAACTCTCTATTCCAAAAAATCACATGTTATGTTACGAGTACGTAAGTATCAACAATGAACAAGATTCTCGGGGCGCTTTCTTTTATAAAAACAATGTAATGAAATACCGGCTCAAGAGTGCCTAAATGTGAAGATTTTATCCATTTTCAGTGTAATGTTGGCTATCATATAATATTTCATCAGAACAGGTATTCTCGTTTCGCTGAAATAAGTAACGAATTAAATTCCACCAAGAAAATTCTTCATTATTCGAAAACATGTTACAACTGTCGCTGTGTGGAAACAAGGGGTTTGAACAAAGGCAAACTTTAAAACAGTCCAAAGAGAAAGTCGATTTAGTGCACCGTAGCTTTTTGTGTTTCTACGTGCTACGATCGGTCTCGTAGCTGGCGGGCCGCCAGGCCTACCTGTTGTTACTGTCATGTTCTTAAGCTCGCCATAAGCTTTGAACTGTTGCATGTTGGAAAAAATGTCGGAAATTTAATAATTGATTTTGTTTTACAAAACTATAAAGGAACTTCAATTATAAAGTTTTTTCATGGATATCATTGTCAGAACTGGACCAAATGAAAATGGCACCACATGGGAGGCACCAGCTTTCAAATAATCATGAAAATCGGACAACCCAGTCATAAGTTCTGAGGTAAAAATAAAAAACATTTAAATATAAAGTCGAATTGAGAACCTGCTCCATTTTGAAGTTGGTTAAAAAACTCACTTTGGTACTGTTTCGAAGTCTTTGATGGCCTTACATCACTCGTAATTCTATGGCTTATTGACTCGAAGTGTGTCTAGGCTTCCGATAAGAAAAGTCGCTATTTTTCCATATATCAATTTCTACATTTATCTTTTTATCAGTTAATTTATCATTTTATTTTGCTTTGCTGTGTAACCAATTACTTTTATTTGATTTTTTGAACACTTTTATTCTTACTTTTATCTTTTGTAATTTATGGTGTTTTCCATATCGAAAGTTAGTGTGTTGTTGTAGCATCAAGTTAACATGTGTACCTAACCTGGAATAAATAAATACTGATAGGTACAATCTTGATGTAACTCTAAAGTAATTAATATCGAAATATTTATCTAGATTTGTGTACTTTTAGTTTCATAATATTTCGATACAGTTGAACAGCAAAAATGTTGTATATTTTTTGCCTTTGTCGTCTTGAACATTGACATAGAACGTATAATGAAGTGCAACTATAATATCTAAGTTTGAAAAGTTGAGTCGAGTTCAAGACTCACTGAGCAGCAAATAAGTCAGAACAGGGACTCTCATTTGCCGCATTTATTATTAAGAAAACACTCTGCGCAGAAAAGGTGAATTATTCAAGTTCTGGCTGCAGTCACTATCGTTTAGTTTGAGTTTCGTATAATTTCCACATTGCAAGTAAATGCGTCCTCTTTATGGCGGTGCAATAAGGTGACGGAAAAAGAGACATTGTAAGAGCGCGTTTTATGAAGGAGTTGGATTAATGCGCGGAGCTAAGCGAGCCGTGGCTTTGAACCTTTAGGGTTGGACAATCATTGCTGCGCTCGCGGTTTTAGTGTTGGACAATCATTGCTGCGCTCGCGGTTTCACATGCCTTGTTGCTAAGGAAACGTTTTAAGTCTACTTCTGCCCTACGGAAACTGATTTATAGGCCTATCTATACTTATAGTCTATGTTTTATACCAAGCATAGAACTATGTTTGCAGAATTTTTGCCAGATCCGTTTAGTAGTTTAAAGCGAAGATAATAAAAAAAATAAAAATAATGCTGGACAATTCACACAGCATTATCTAGCCCCAAACTAAGCAGAGCTTGTGTTATGGGTACTAGATAACTGATATACATAATTTAAGAAATATAACTGTGAGCGTATGTGTTTGCGTGTAGTTGTAACACATGCCAATTTTTGAGTAAGCGCTGGGAGAACGTAACCTATCTTCCCTTTTTAAATCAATGCTCTTCCTGCCATCTATTAGCGAATATTACTCTTATAATTTCTAGCACAATTTACCAAAAAAAAATCAGTCACCCAGGTACTTATTACTATACAGGATGGGGCAACAAAGGCTACAAAAGAAACGGTATTACCCTTAAGCCCCATTATTTCATTGCCTTTTGTCGAATACATTTGTCTTTTAGACAGTTAGGTTTCTATCTCTGTTATGAACTATTATAAAGCAATATAACATACAATAAGAGGTTATTTAATTAGATAATAAATAAATAATGCTGACCAATAAAAATAGTATCACCTTCCTCAAGCAAAGCTTGTGTTATGGGTATAGATAGATACTAGATAACTGATATACTTCATTCAATACTAACAATAAACAGATTTTTTATGATACATAGAAAATACCGAGAACACCCGAAAAAAATATTATTTAAGACCGTGCAAACATTTATCCCAAGGGGGGAATCGAACCCGTAACCTCCGGTCGACCTTGATTGGGTGAGTTTTCACCACGGATCATTTCGCCCAACCCCTTTGCTCGGCCATTGTGCCTAATGACGTCACAGTCACACAGATCGGATAACCTCAATACTGTAATTCAAAAAGATTTCTCGTTATAAAAGTATCTTCGTTGGAACCCCTTTTTCTTGAAGATACTGTGATAGCGTTTGCTTGCTCCTGTCACTTAGCTAATAATTTTACTTTTTTGTAGTTTATCTGGATGGGATTAGTGTAGAACCATAGAGAGTGAAACTAGGATGTAGAATGGAGAGAAGAAGGGATCTATACTGTATCCATCCAACATGTAGAATGTTAGTAAACAAACCATGACACAAATAATAAAAATTCACTTGGCGACGAGTTTCAGATGTAATTGTAAGCAATATTTATTGACGAAAGGATCTCAAATCGTCAAGTAATGTAAATTACGTTTAAAAAGACGCGCTGGCAGCGTGAATTTCAGGTTATGTATGGGCGGGTTACTAACATTCTACATGCTCGATGTATACGGTATACAATGTAAAATAAGCTATATTTTTTTTATAAATGTTACGACAGCCGACAATCGACATCCAAGTTTATGATTCGTTTTGTGCAAACGATAATCTTATGCAAGCAACCTATGAGTTGGTTTTGCACGACACCATCCTTTTCTGAGCAGGCCCTTGGGAAACATTGCTTGATTTTTTAACAGATCGTTGCTTTTTGCTTTTGGCAATTAGATTTTGAAGAAATAGTAGTAATAAATAATATAGGTAATGGTCGCAGGGAATCGATGGATGGAGGCGGCTTAGGACCTCTAAAAGTTGCGTCGTCGTTTGGGGGGAACGTAGGCATATGTCCAGCAGTGGACGTACACAGGCTGATGATGGTGATGATGAGTATTAATAGAATATGCATTTCTTAGAACACTATATCTTGAGCGAGATTCTCTGTCAATATGGCCTATTTTTCTTCAACAGTGAAATAGGCCTTCGTAGTTCTGATTCGCTGATAAAACACAAAGCTGAGACGGTATTTATCTTTTATTATGACGTTTCTAAATGGGTTTTCCTTATTTTTCCTAATTAATGTAGCTATGTTGTTTTAAAAGAGGGTTTGGAGTTTTTGAACGAGAATTTATACTTGCGTAATACTGTACGGTTAGCGCTATCATTGAGAGTGGTATACGTTAACTTAAATTGGAGTCTGAATTAATAATTATTACTGCAATAATAAGGAACATCTTTGTTTATTAAATAGTTTGTAAATCAAATAAAATAAGCCTTTATTGCTGAAACGTTACCTGGATATTTTGTTCTTTAAACCCTATTTTTTCCATCTTGTCCTTCGACATAGACCTCTTCTTTATTTTCCTCTCCTTTTTTCAGGTGTAATCTTGTATAAAAAGTTGTATATCTCCGACGTTGTTATTTTATGCCTAGAAGTCTAAAAGTTATAGCAAGTACTGTAAAGTTACTATTGCTGTAAAATGGAACGAACCACCCGTTCTGCAAATGGGGTACAAATAAGTACATCTTCCAAAGTTAGGCTCCATCGTTTATCAGGAATCTTCGGAAACTTTTTACGGTTTGATTTGTTACAACTCTCTTACTTGGTTACCTGGATGCGACATATTATTTAGGAAGATTGCTAGAACTTGATTTGAAAAGTACCTACTTGCCTTTTAAGGTTAGTACCTAAAGTCTATGCTAGGTTTTGTCTACCTTATCCACTAACATCATCTTTTTATAAATCCTGATACTTAGGTACCCTATGTTTAGAGAATTGGTTTGGCGATGTCAGTCCCGTAATTTAACATGTTTTTACTACTTTTAACTGAATAATTTCTAAAAATAACCTAAATACTTAATAACAAATTTTATGAAAACAGGAAAAGGGTCTCATTCGTAAAGATGCCCGAAAAATTGAAAAAAGTCATGTAGACATTGCTTTCCCAAAAATTAACTGTTTTTATTCAGCTGAATAACCGAATAGGTAAAACTATAAAACATTAAAATCCATCATGGTTCACGTAGAGTAAAGTAATTTATTAATGTTAAGAAATATATTTATAACGGCATATTACCCATGATTAGAGTTTTGAGCTTTCCAATATTTTGGCACAGTTTCGCGTCATGATAACTGAAATAAAACTAGTGGTATAAATATATATATCATAAAACAAGTAACTATAGGGTTGATTTTTAGCCATTTTCTTTGGTTATTCTCAAACTCACTAGCTCTTTGTGTAGTCACGGCTTCACGCTTTGCAAGTCTATCGCGCCGCTCCGTTTGAACTTACTTATTTGGGAATGTCTTAAACTTTAAGTCTCCTTTTAGAATTTCATGTTCTAATGTAATTTACAATATATCACTTTAATCACATTTAAGTTGAACTATTCATTACTTTCATTAAGCTCAACTTATTTTACAGCACTTTCAATATTGCCACCCTTGCCTTTACAATCGACATTAGAAAGCCATATTTTTAATTAATATCATTGATAAAAATAATATTTAAAGTAATTGAGTGACGGACGACCGATGTGGCGCGGTGGCCGAAGGTCCACCGGAGGTTACGGGTTCGATTCCCCCCTTGGGATAAATGTTTGCACGGTCTTAAATAATATTTTTTTCGGGTGTTCTCGGTATTTTCTATGTATCATAAAAAATCTGTTTATTGTTAGTATTGAATGAAGTATATCAGTTATCTAGTATCTATCTATACCCATAACACAAGCTTTGCTTGAGGAAGGTGATACTATTTTTATTGGTCAGCATTATTTATTTATTATCTAATTAAATAACCTCTTATTGTATGTTATATTGCTTTATAATAGTTCATAACAGAGATAGAAACCTAACTGTCTAAAAGACAAATGTATTCGACAAAAGGCAATGAAATAAAACCTCCCTTTGTTGAATTCCTCCACCTCAGGAAGCGGGAATGTGTCTTATTCATAATTCATTCGACAGGCACCTTCGGCATCTATATCTTCGCTAATCCGAATGTACGGTACGGTACACTACACATGGTGTTCTGTAGAACCCCTTTATTTCATCATTTATCATTTTCTTCCCGTGACAAGTTTATTAGAAAGATCATTTAAGTAACGCCATAAATGCTCTATGTTCAAGTATGCATCATGAGAGCACATCTCATGATGCATACTTGAACATGAATACTCTGCAAATAACTGGGTTAGAATTGAAGCAATCAAAAATCTTTGTTATTATAGAACGCCCATGACACTAATGAGGCCAATCAATGATTCTAAATAGAACCATGGGTTTATCGATGCCAGCTATGAGGGATAATCTGTCAAAAAACATTTATTGTGGCTGATGCTGGCTGCATGCCCCCGCTGTATAGCAATGCTGATGCGCTGCGCCAGATACTCATCAGCTTTCGGGTCATGTGTCGCTTAGACCAGACGCTAAGATAATTTTTTTAAAACCCGAAGAGCCTCGACAAAAATTAATCGCCGAAATCATAATAAGACTGAAGTGAATCTCTAATCATCAAAGAACAAACACACAGCTACGTCTAACATGTCCGAACCCTCACACAATCCTCAAATTACCTGCGTAATTTGCTCATTTATGCAAACTTTTCATTCAACATTCAAAATGCGAAATTAATTCGCAAACGGAATCACAACACCCCTTGCAAGACAATGCGGCCCGAACCCTAAAGAACAAAAGGGAGGAATGGCAAGGAATGGCTAATAAAATTTGTAAACGCTCGCATGATACGCGCGTTTAACCCCAACTGCCTCTTTGGCCACAGAAATATAATGAAAATGGAGTAATCCGTCGCGCTTGGGTGCCTCAAAAATCGCCGAGCATCGCTCTAAATTATAAGGGAAATTCTGAGCTCCAACTTGACACTGAAATTTCCGTACGAAATGTTTAGTAGCTCATTACAACTCTCTATTCCAAAAAATCACATGTTATGTTACGAGTACGTAAGTATCAACAATGAACAAGATTCTCGGGGCGCTTTCTTTTATAAAAACAATGTAATGAAATACCGGCTCAAGAGTGCCTAAATGTGAAGATTTTATCCATTTTCAGTGTAATGTTGGCTATCATATAATATTTCATCAGAACAGGTATTCTCGTTTCGCTGAAATAAGTAACGAATTAAATTCCACCAAGAAAATTCTTCATTATTCGAAAACATGTTACAACTGTCGCTGTGTGGAAACAAGGGGTTTGAACAAAGGCAAACTTTAAAACAGTCCAAAGAGAAAGTCGATTTAGTGCACCGTAGCTTTTTGTGTTTCTACGTGCTACGATCGGTCTCGTAGCTGGCGGGCCGCCAGGCCTACCTGTTGTTACTGTCATGTTCTTAAGCTCGCCATAAGCTTTGAACTGTTGCATGTTGGAAAAAATGTCGGAAATTTAA
Source organism: Eupithecia tripunctaria (assembly GCA_955876795.1). Lineage (NCBI taxonomy): Eukaryota > Metazoa > Arthropoda > Insecta > Lepidoptera > Geometridae > Eupithecia > Eupithecia tripunctaria. The sequence goes on from OY041604.1 coordinate 12,717,370, forward strand.
TAATTGATTTTGTTTTACAAAACTATAAAGGAACTTCAATTATAAAGTTTTTTCATGGATATCATTGTCAGAACTGGACCAAATGAAAATGGCACCACATGGGAGGCACCAGCTTTCAAATAATCATGAAAATCGGACAACCCAGTCATAAGTTCTGAGGTAAAAATAAAAAACATTTAAATATAAAGTCGAATTGAGAACCTGCTCCATTTTGAAGTTGGTTAAAAAACTCACTTTGGTACTGTTTCGAAGTCTTTGATGGCCTTACATCACTCGTAATTCTATGGCTTATTGACTCGAAGTGTGTCTAGGCTTCCGATAAGAAAAGTCGCTATTTTTCCATATATCAATTTCTACATTTATCTTTTTATCAGTTAATTTATCATTTTATTTTGCTTTGCTGTGTAACCAATTACTTTTATTTGATTTTTTGAACACTTTTATTCTTACTTTTATCTTTTGTAATTTATGGTGTTTTCCATATCGAAAGTTAGTGTGTTGTTGTAGCATCAAGTTAACATGTGTACCTAACCTGGAATAAATAAATACTGATAGGTATATTTCTGCCCTACGGAAACTGATTTATAGGCCTATCTATACTTATAGTCTATGTTTTATACCAAGCATAGAACTATGTTTGCAGAATTTTTGCCAGATCCGTTTAGTAGTTTAAAGCGAAGATAATAAAAAAAATAAAAATAATGCTGGACAATTCACACAGCATTATCTAGCCCCAAACTAAGCAGAGCTTGTGTTATGGGTACTAGATAACTGATATACATAATACAATACACTACATAGATAGATATTTTTTATTATACTAATAAACATCCAGAACGCCCTGAACAAATGTCTGCAGATCGTACACACATTTGTCCCGAGGCGGGAATCGAACCCGCAACCTCCTGCGTCGCAGGCAGACCTTCGCCCACCGCGCCACAGAGGTCGTCGGAAGATGTAAAGGACATCCATCATCTTAACATCCAAACTTTAGAATTTATAATGTGATCAAGAAAACAATAATTGCTACGATACGGGCTTGAATTTATTTTGGTATAATAATCAACTCTGATTATTATACCAAAATAAATTCAAGCCCGCCAATAATAATAATTAACTCCTCTACTTAATTTTTTTCGGTTTGTTTATGTCAACTATTTTTTCGGTTTGTTTATGTGTTGCCTCCTCATAGGTAAATATTATATTCACATGAATTTCTAAAAGTCGCCAATTGTGTACCGTTTTCCTTCCGAAAATATTATAATCGATCTGGGATAACTCTTGACCCCAGGGATAACCTTTTGTCAATCCCGTAGGTTCTCCATGGCATTGAAGATAAACAAATGAGTGGGATTATGACATTTTCAATTTGCAAACATATTTGTTGACTAAATAGACTTGTTTAACGTAAGTAGTTTGAAGCGAACATAAAATAGTCCTTCATAGATTTATTTTTTGTAGTTATTTCATGAGGGTAACGAGATAAAATGCTTGTCAGATGGGAACTACCCCAATTCTCTAGCTCTCTTTCCTAAACATTTTTCTATATTAGTACCTCCTTATTCAATCCCAGCATCATTTGGATTCACCAAAACCTGTCTTCTGACACAAGCCCCACAAAACTCAATGCCCAAAAGATCACTTATTCTGTTATAGACAATCAGATTCCTGATTCTACGTAGAGTAGTCCAAGCATGATCCAAATGAACTCCCAATTCAATCCAGGCATCATTTAGATTCACCAAAACCTGTCTTCTGGCACGAGTGCCAAACTTTCAATGGCCATATGGTCTGTAATCGAAGATAAGCCACCACCCTTGGCTCGAAGCCAGCACCTGTTGGGTAGAGACCTTAGTACCAGATTTGCATAGCTTATGAAAAGTTTAAAAGTTTTAGTTTCTTTCCTTACATTTAGCGCTTTGCTGAGCCTTGGTTACTGAGAGGAACAACTTTATTATAATATGCCAGCGAGCCAATAATTTCAAACAAACTCGATTATAGTTTTCGAATAATTTCAAGTGATTTGTGTAATTTTTGCTGTACGACTTTGACAGGTCAGCAGTAGTAAACGAAAACATTTTTCGTTGAATGTATTATTATGTGCAAAGTCGTACTAGCCACTCAGCTTACTGAAATGGCCAATTTTTCCACCACACGTTGTTTCTAATTGTATGATTCCGGGAAGCTTGGGAATCCACAGCTTTGGAACTGCTTACAACTTTAGTGCTTGCATAACTAATTAAATGAATTAACTCACGTTTTGCAAATAGTTTTCAGAAACTCGTAGCTTATTGCTTTTCCAATTATTCTGGTTCATAAAAGTTGATAAGAGGTTAAATGAGGTATGGTAAAAGAAATAATCAAAATTATCATAAATTAATAAACTACGAGTATAAATACGAAAGCAATTTTATGTGTTACCTTTTTACGATTAAACATAAGTAGGACAAAAAATTAGAAGGAGGCCAAGAGGAGGATTCAGCTAAGCTAAGCAGCGTTTGGGAAACTTCGAAACGTCGAGTCTTCTCGTCATCCATCTAAAATAACACATACTTGATATCAATATTATTGGTGAAACTATTGAACCGAAATTCTGAATTCATATTCAATTTGTAATAACATTATGACAAAATCACCACCAAATAAACTGTTTGTTATTTTAATGCATATTGAGGAAAACAACCATCCAGAAAACATCAAAATAAGGATCACTGCTAATACATTATACATTATGTATATGGGCAGAAAGCAGGTTAAAGAACGGAAAAATTAATGAAAACTAGAATCATACTAAAGGAATACCTACGTGAGCAATATTTCGTCGCGTTTAGTTTCGTCTCCTGCTATAATAACAACTTCTGAACGATCTGTACCTACTTTGATAAAATACCTACTCTAATAAGTCTGTGTAAGAAGTAAAAAAAAGATAAAAATGATTATTTTGTCTTTATTTACACATTTATAAATGTGTGAAAAAACCCCATCTCTTCCCGTGGGTGTCGTAAGAGGCGGCGAAGGGATATCTACCGGGGGGCGGGTAGCAGCGCCCCAGAAGAATTCTACCACCAAACTGCGATCCCCAGTCGCATGCCCAGCGTGGGGATTGTGAGCACTCAACAACAACCCCCCATTAGATAAACGCCAATAAGGCGCTTATCAGGAGTAGGCCGGCGTCCAGCAGTGGACAAAACATTTTGTTGAGGTGTAAAAAGACCAAATTTTAGGATTCGTTAATGAGTTCCTCGTTCTTACGTTTATTACTCGTAAGTCGAAACTTGTATTATGAAACTGGGGCTTGCTCTGGCTAACTTAGGTGTTTTTTCTCACAATGGTCTAACGGTGGTAACAAAATATACTAAGCTTATAAAGTACCTAAGTTACATATAGAAAATATAAGAAACCAGCCTGAATAATTGTTTTTATTACGATACTCTTTTCAATGATCATAGCGCATGAAACTGTGTCGAAATATTTGAAAACTCCTAACTCAAATCATACCAAATATACCGTTTTAGATGACTGAAAATGTATTGTGTGAAAAAAGAAAAATATGAAACAATTGTAGATACAATATAATTGTTTTTACTAGGTACCTCCTTTATTTTCCCATCTTTCTGCCTAAATGCGATCTATGATTTAAATATTAGTACAATAACATTGTTAAATTTATATCATACTGCATTTCAATCTAAATTAGTATGCGTTGTATATCATTATGGTAATCATGGAAATGGGTCGTTAATGGACATAATTTGCTTTGTTTATGAAAACACCACATGTTGTATAATTCAAAGCCTATGGCTTGAGTCACTATAGCTCTCTCCTCCGTTGACTGAGACACGTTCTCGGTGACCCCGTTGACCCAATCATCGCCGCTAACCCGGAGACAGATTCGTGTCCGTAAACAACCGACTAAAAACCGAACCCGGCTTCTGGCCATAGGTGAATTCTAGGCTAAACCTCCATGTCCTCTCATATCATCTGGCGACAACCCTAGCCCAGGCCCGTACGTAAGTTGTGGCCCTTGTGCGTGTCGCCCCAACCTAATTTTAATTCTAAGGTGCCCTCTGCGCCCGCAAAAAGTCTGGTAACGCTGTCATAGCCATCTACGGTCAACAGGATTTTAGTCAATGCAAAAAAAGGCTCTATGGGTATATAGATAGTGCACCTAGATTTTCTTTTTCCAAAACCTTACATCTGAAAATCGAAGTATGTTTTGATAAGGTTTTGATAGAATAATGTAGTCTGGACACACAATTTTGAACGGATCACAACTTTTATTGCTATGGGACTCGCATCACTTCTACGACGGCTTTCTGTCGTCACACTAATATTATAAATGCGAAAGTTTGTATGGATGGATGAATGTTTGTTTCCTCTTCACGCCATAACTACTGAACTGATCGATTGCATACAAGTTATCCCGAACCTGGAATCAAACATAGGCTGCTTTTTATCCCATAAATCAGTTCCAGTGGGCTGAAATTTACATTTAACGTTTCCATAGGAACAACGCGTGCGAAGCTGCGGGGCGCAGCTAGTTTACCATAAGTATGGGAGTTAAAAATTGCGGATTTTTTTGCTTGCGGCGTTTCTCCTTAATAATATTATCGTTCGGAAACGCGACCATAGATTTGTCATAAAATCAAGTAGAAGACGAGAGTATCGTCGCGATTATATTCATCTATGGAGTTATTCCCCTAACGCGGAGAAAAATAAAATCACCGTACAAAATTCGAAATAAGAATAAGTTATAAAAGCACTCTACTATGCACTTATTAATAATTTCATGAACCCGGGGCAAAAGACGAAAAATGTTAGAAAACATTTCGAAAAATTCTAATTAAGTCGACAGGTGTTCTTTTAATTTCGCCGGACACCGTCAGATGACGCGAAAGATGTTTCGCAAAATAAAATAAGTTTGAGACTTTATTCTTACATTCTTTTCGAGGTAATACAAAAATGTCGACATTATCCCACCCGTGGTAAGCATTCGCATTGTGTTATCGGTATTTTTGGTGGATATGATTTGTTTTATAACATAGGAAGAGAAAATTGTAATTAATAATAAATATAGGCAGGATCCGGGCTGAGGATAACATGTTCTTGAGTGGAGACCGCGATTAGGCCAACGTAGTGTAGGTCGCTCCGACCAGGTGGGAGGACGATCTGCGAAAGACTGCAGGCAGATTCTAGATGCTGCAAGCTGGAGACGTCACTAAGGCACTCATTAGCTTCCCTGATGAGCGGCATGGCGCCGTTTTTAGCCTGCTATCATAAGCTTATCTCGCTTATCTATCCAGCTGTGGACCAATATTGGCTGATGCTGATGATGATGATGATAGGTAGGTATTGGAAAACATTGTGACAGAACGTAGGTATGAGTATACCTTCAGATTTCTCTCGTAAATGGTCCACGGAATGCATTAAAAACAGTTGTATTTTAAACGAGTTGTTATTTAAAAACGACACAACGATGGATGTTCCAGAGGATAAAATAAATATTAAACTGTGTACCTACTTCCATTGGATATTTAAATTTAAAATATTGACATAGCTCCCATTCCGCGCATTCGATTACCGGTTTTCAATTCGTTTTAACACAGCTATAGCTCGCCAGAGGGCTTGCGCGAAGCATACAGTTCATAATTTACGAGATTCACGGCGGAAACAATGTCCCAAACAAAACGGATAATGAAAATTTTACATCTGAAAATCGAATTGCCGACTTTAACAGCGCAATCACTTTTTAAACTCCCGGTTCGTATCGACCGCAAATATTCTTGGGTCTGCTTCGACTTTTCGCTACATGTACTCTTTAAGTTCCGTCACAGATTTCGTGAGTCTGTTTCATCTGACTTTATTACGTCAAATAATATATTAATTAAGCTAACGCAAGCAAAACTATAGTCTTGGGATATCTTGTCGCTTCATTGAATTTTAATCTCCAATGTTCCGAAAAGTAGAGTTGGTTTTAAAGAGACCCATATCTTGTTAATTAAATCTGCTCAGTAGGGCGCCGCCAGCGGGCGCCGCCGTTGCCTTTATAAATGCTGCCGAATTTTAGACATAAGCAAGCCTTAATTTAAACTTGACTTAAAGGGCGCTTAGAAGTATTCACGTTTATTCAGTACAAGCAATATTATAAGCTTTTGTCATTTACTTTGTAAAAAATTATACTTAGATCTTTTACGAAGAAAAAGTCCTTTTATCAGGGTATTATATTAGGCAGTAATGTAGGCTTACGCAATTTATTCTCTTGTTCAAATAGAAGCCCAGACAGACGATTTACAAACATAATTTGATTTTTGTGATTTATTACACCATGGCTCATCAAATCTTTTAGAGATACAAAAAACAATATAAATTGCGATTGAAATAAAACAATTGAACATCGAATACTCACCAACGCTCAGCTATTTGATTTCACAATACATCAATAAAAAGTGATTGTATTTAACTACCAAGATCTTTCAAAAAGCACTTTTCAGTTACTTTAATCTAACGTTATTTAGAATTACGGAACTAGAAAATCCCTGTAAAGGAAACTCAATACCATCACATCCTACGTTTCTTTATTCATTCGAATACTCGTACCTTATTATTTTAATGACATACATACCTACCTACTTATCCACGAGAATGAGGGATATCTTTTGTGCAAAGTAAATTAAAAGACTGGTTTGAGCATTCGGCTTTGTTTGTAGCGTACTATTTTATTCATTGGAATTACCTATATGCTACATTTATAAAATATTGTTTATCAATTTTTAAATCTAGATCTAAGATCTAAATTAAAAAAAAAAATTTTGCAACACGATGCGCTTGCAAAAGGATTTTTAATAACTACCTAATCTATACTAATATCAGTGGAAATATTTTCATAAAGTGGAAATATTTGATTGTTTGTTTGTATGGAATAGGCTCCGAAACTACAGGACCGATTTAAAAAAATCTTCATCATTTAGAAGCTTACTTTTCAGGGAGTGACATAGGCTACATTTTATCGAGATTCCCACGGGAACTACCCAGGTGAAACCGCGAGGGGATGCTAGTCTTATATAAAGACGTTTTTGTATGATTTGTCAACTTACTTATCATGTTTAGCCAATTAATTGGGTATCCTTAGTGCAAATGGAGCTAAAAGATTTCCTAAATATGTTATATGTTTTGGTACATCGAAAATAGAGCATTGTTAGAAAAGCCATCAGCGAGGTATTGCCCGGGTGACCGTGTTTTGCCTGAAGGCAGAAACGTTGCTCGAAATAGACGTAGATTTTATACTAGCGTCCTGCCTGCCCATGTTTTTTCCGACTTTTATTTAGAATGTGTAATATATGCCTATTCGAGAACTTTTTGGCTGGTTTGTTTAGTTTAAGCCATTCGGTAGGATGATGAAGGTTTTTAAACACAAACTACTGTAGTAATAATTTTGTGCTTTATTAAGGATATTCTCGACACAGATGGATAGCATTTATTGACAAAAATAATGTAGGTATTGTTTTATAGTAAGTAGACTCCTGAATTAGACACTAGAGTTCTCTAATATAAATTATAAACACGCATAATGCTTAAGACAGTAACGCACCAAAAAGTTTTATATATCCAGAACCATCAAAAGGAAATGCAAGAATAAAGAATAGGGGAACAAAGCGTAAGGTAGATATTGTATTAAAACCCTTTGTTAAGTCGGTCAGCTAATGCTAATGTGTTCTGAGGGGTAGTGTGGAATCTGGCGGGATTTTTGTAGTATTATCTTATACATTTTGAATACCGACCGATTAATAAACACAAGTCTATCCGGCTGTTGGTCGGCCTATCCTTTCTATAGATGGTCTGATTCTACTGTACGATTTTATTTCTGGCCTCGGCACCTGGGCAGCGTCCAGCATGTCCTCGGGCTAAATGATGTTGATGATAACGATTTCAGGGATGATTCCAGTTTTCCGGGCTAAATGATATTTTGATGATTCCAGTTTTTCCCTTGTAATATTTTTTTGCAGAAAGAAAAATCGAACTTATTTTTTAAAATTCCTGTTTTGTCCATATTTTTTTTTCGTATTTCTGTTTTCCCGTTGAGAGTAAGCAACCAAAGCGAAACAATACAAACTAAAGTACTTAAACTTACCAATACTTAAACGTACTTAATAAGAGTACAATACATTTTGATTTTGCGAACTAATCAGATGGTTATCAGGAACTGAATTGCAGACGAAATGGCGTACTTCTGCGTGGTCCACTTTAGCTCTTCTGTATACAAGGCTTATGAGAAATGAAAAATATTCCCTGCAATGGGAAGTCTCATTCTTCTGTAGAAAAGACATAGTTGTAGGCTTAATAAGATTACATGGGTCAGCCAACATGAGTTCTAAACTATTAATTCCTTGTTACAGGTACGTAAAGGCACAGAAAACAGAAAAAAGCTCGGAAAACCTCGAGTTGGTATAAAATATTGAAGCGGTGGCAGAGAGTTAATGCGGATTTAGGTTGTCTGGAAAGTACCGCTGCAGCACAGCACAAAAAATTGCATTCAAATATGGGTTGTAACTCGTAACATTTACATTAATTTTATATTGATGGCATCAGATGACATACAGCTCGCTGACCACTCGTTTGAAGCTTGTGGAATGCAATTTTTCGTGCCGTATAGTATCGCAATGAGCAAGACTTGACTTTGAGCTTTTGACTTTGCGTCGTAAGAACCTTATCACCCTTATCACGGGCGATCCCCGCATTCCCAACGTGGGGAATATGACTATTACCCCCATTCCATGAGATTAAAGCCAAGACGGCACTTATCATCGTGATGTCTGGGTCCAGCAGTGGACTATATTAGGCTATTGAGGTGAAGTGAGAAACCTATTTTCAGTAGTGGACGTATACGATCTGGAATGCTGATGGTGATGGCAAAAAATAAAAAGACGTGTGGCACTCGGGGACTGCCGCGGTAAAGCTATTGCAATGCCATCTAGAGGCGAGTTGCTGAACTAAAGAGACAAACGTCAAGGTTTTTTTGTTACGGAATTTCTGGATTCGGTCCCCGCGCTCAAGGCCCGCGATAGAAGCTATGCAATAGCTTAAAAGTCTTGTCAGGTGCCTTTCAGGCGACTGTCTCCTTACCTACCATTTGATGGATCGGCAAAAAGATAATAAAGGAAGTAGGTACCTTCATTATACTCCCGATTTTGAGAACTCTATTGTATCATGTGTTATCTTTTACATTATTCACCCGCGGGGATTCCGTATTGAAGGAAAATTCAATTTCATTCTATTAAGGCTTTAATTAATTGTGGTTTTCTTTGGAATTTCGTTTGGAAGAAGGTAAATGTTGACGGCGTTCTAGGGCGGTGGCCAAATTTCGTTCTTTTTTCCATTTAACTTGACCAAATTATGTCGAACAGCTAATAACGAAAATGGACCAATTTATAAACATTCAATATATAAAATGATAAAATGAACCTTTATTTACACTACTGTCCAGAATGTTATACATTATACGAGATTTCTGAACCGCCTGTGACGCAGGAGGTTGCGCGTTCGATTCCCGCCTCGGTACAAATATTTGTACGGTCTATAGATGTTATGATTTTGCAAAAGGCAGTTTCAGCGACGCGCGGTGGCTCAACCAATACTGCGTATAACCTTTTAAAGACTACTTCTGTAAATATTTTGTAAAACAATATTCCAGGTACCAAAACCACTCCCCGGATAATCCGAAATCTGAAATATTCAGTCAGTCTGTCGGAAACTTGTTGATTATTCCTTTTTGTTTCGATGTGCAGTCGTTTGTACGTGAAACGGAATTTATTATGCGCATTGTAAATATTAATACTGGCCGAATTGACTGGTAAGTATCGCTCGGCTCGTTTTAGAGTGTTTCGCGGTAGCCATTTTAAGAAATTTTTTGACACGGTTTTTGTATTCGAGTTTACTTTAATTTAAACACTGTTTGATTTAAAAATGTAAGGTTTTTGTTACTGTAGTGAGTAAGACCTCACAATGTAAGCAATACAGAGGATTTTAAGTTCAGAAATCTATTTTTTTTACCTCGGGTTTTTTGTAAAGTACTACTTATAGATATTTTTTCCATTCAGAAATAAAACATGACACTTATTTTCTTGTCAGTGTTTCATTTCATAACTTGACCTTTATTGTATTGAAAGAAATAAATAATTTTTGATTTAATTTAATAAAAGTATTGTGTGTGTGTGATCAAGAAAAATGATGAAAACAACAAAAAAAAATGATGTTAAAATGTTATATTTCTACCAGTAGTTTTTATGGAACTTATCTGGAACCTATTCTTTTAAAACTCGGTCGAAAATTGCTACGGCTTATTTATTAATATATTTTAAGGCTCATCGGCTGTGTGGACACACACAAAAAGGCGAAAATCTACAAGACCTGTCGTACCTACTGTATGGATCTGAATGTTGGGCAACGAAAGGGAAGGATGAATGAACTGTGCATGCAGCGGAATTGCGAATGTTGTGATGGATGTGTGGAGTGACAAGGATGGATAACATAAGAAACGAGTACATCAGAGGAAGTTTGAAAGTGGCGCCAGTGACGCAAAAGATGAGCGGTAATAGGTGAGCTTGTATGGGCATGTTACTCGAAGGGATGAATATCATGTGACGAGAAGAGTGTTATATACGAATGTGAAGGGATATAAGGGTAGAGGAAGACCAAGGAAAAGAAAAATGGATTGTGTGAAAGAGGACATGGCTAAGATAGGTGTACAGAGATGACGGCCGATGAGCAAAGTGAAGGAAACAGACATGTTGTGCCAACCTAGCGTGGGATGAGGACCGGAAGAAGAACTATATTCCAACATTGTTATTATTATTAGTATTATCTTTAGTTGAGGCCTATGTACGTTGCCACTGCTGCCAGTGGACGTTGATAGGCTGTTGATGATGAACCCACACTTTAAACAATGAAATAAGACATTAATTTTTTACCGACAAAATATTTCACAGTAATAAGAATTATATGTATAATATTTTTTAACGTCTAAAAATATTTTCTATTTTGTAAGGTGCTGGAGTTGATATAGGCCAACTAAAGCCACTAGAAAAATTACTTTAAAATGATTGGGAAAAACGCGTATTTATTCCAAAGCAGCTCACCAAAGGCGCCATTGTTTGTGCGCCCGCATATCGTCACCGCAGTCACGCATTCTGCCTCTCATTTACACGGTGGGCTTATTTCAATTTTTGCTTTTGCAGATAGGAGGACTATAACTTGGGACCTTGAACCAAACCAAATCAAAAAATCTCTTATTTCATTAATACAATAAATGTACTTAGAAAAGGTTAAAACAAAAGAAATGACAAATTATAAAATTAAATACGGAATTAAAGTCATAAGTATTTCCATTGCAGTCGATTCGGTATGTAGAATAAAGTAAAGAAATGCGACCAAGAAACTTTAACATCTTATATCTATATATTTCGAAACGAGCCCAGATTGCAGTAAATAAATTGAAGGTTAAACAAACTTACCTTTTGTGAAGTTTGACCATAAGCACAAGTACTTTTATGCTTGTGCAAGCCCTACTAAATTGCCGTAACTTTAAGTTAAGAGTTGTGCTCCTGATCTCGTGAAGTCCCTCTAACTTCATCGGAGTCTCTTCTGCCAGTCCAAAATCTGGTTTTTTAACCTGACTATCGTATTTCTGGCCGAGGTCTTCCGTCTTCCCCCAATTCACGCACTCATTAAGGTTTGTAATTAACCACAGAATCATTATCGAGTCTCATCTCATAATTCGAATCTCGAAAATTTTAAGAACAAACTAAACAACTGCTAGTATGGGCTACGGTTGGTACAGAAGACGTATCAGCGACGAATTTTTAAACTCTGAATAATATGCATTTATTTCATTATTATAAGTACTATTATTTTGTGCATAAATAATAATGATGACTTATAATTCGATACATTAAATTTTTTTTTTCATTAATTTGACTACCCATCTTCTTAGTTATTGGTTACATTTAGAAAGTAAGCGCCTCAATTCTAAGTGAAAGCCCTATTTTTCCTCCGAAGTATTTATCTACGTACTCAGTGTAACGTGTACAAAAATGGTTCTCTTAGGGATCATGGAAAGCCAGATTTCTCAGAAAATGCAGGTAGGTCTCACAAAGATACTGTGATCCGGCTTTGTGACGTCAGAAAGGATAGTACAGATTCAGCATTTTTAAAGCATAATATTTTTGACATCCTCCAAAAATCTGGTCGAATATTTCATCTATAGGATTTAAATGTGAGTCTTCCAACAGCAGTACGAACGTATCGTAAAAAATGGACGATTCTCGTTAGATACATTGAGTAGATTCATGATCTACCAAGAACTTTATTTCTCATTATATCCATGATTATTTTAGCTGTAAAATATAATAATATTATGTAGTTTTCAACCCACTTCCAATATTTCGGCACAGTTTCATGCGCCATGATCACGGAATAACTGAATGTCTTGCGAGTGAGTGTTTATTAGCATATTATATACCTACCCTCATTTTTAGTCTATTACTACGAAAGCTCAAAACTCAAATTATGGTAAATATCCCGTTGTAAATGATTTTAAAATCAAAGTAAATCTTGTGGTGGAAAATAATGCCGGGAAAGAATAGCACATAGTGATATGGTTTCGTCTCTGTCTACCTCCAAGAGCCGGTGGAACAGCGGGTCTATGGTGACATAGGTAGTTCCACTCATTTACACATGGTGTTTGGACTTTGGGAAAACAATGTCAACTGAAAAGTCGGAAAAATCATCACTCAAACTCGCCCACACTTACTTTCACCGGGTTTTTAACTCTATGCTAAATGAGTAGAGTCTCTTTTCGCGGTACAATGTAATTTAGTATTGTAAATTAAATGGACACATTATAGTGGTGGACCCTCGGGCTGAACCCGGACACAAAGGGGTTGACCTGAACTCTATTATTGAAAAAGGGGTGATCAAAGCGGTACGTTCGTTTTTAGGGTTCTGTAGTAAAATTGCTGGAACGATGCAAACGATGATGTTTTCTCATCTCAACATACCGATTGAATTGTTGTTAGAATCTTACAAAATGAAAAATGTTTCGATCGATTTGTTTTTTTACCATCTCTCTAGAATGCCACCGTTTTGCCTTAGACAAATTACAATCTCAGACCACATTATGATGCAGCACTTTCCAGAAAATTTACTTTGGGATCAGAACAGCTTGACTCAACCCACTTTTATACAAATAGAGGGAAAAATATCTATTTTCTGTTTATGCAGGGGTTTTAAGACTTTAATTTTAAATAGCTTCTGATTTTAATGTAATATAATATATTTAAAAGCAACCATGATCGCGTCAGTTTTAAAATTTTATAATTACCTATTTAAAAACTTATTCAAACATTGAAATTGGACAATTCTAAAGTAAAAGTAGTAAGAATTAGACGAATTGGACGAACTGCGTAGGTAACTGGGAATCACGATGTGGTCGAACTGTTTTGTGGACGAATCGCTAAATGGACGAAAAGCGATATGGACGAATCGCGTTTGGACGAACAGCTGCAAGACAGCGCAGCAATTTAAAAAAAAAAGCTAACATAAGTACAAGGAGTAAATGCCTATAATGTTCGGATGTCTCGACCCTTCTGGACATTTAAGGAATTAGGCTTTAAAGAAAATGGATTTTCTTGGATTTTCGAATAGACAGAACCGATATTTACATTGCGATTAAAGCCAATAAGGCGTTTATCAGGGGAGTCATATGTCTAGCCCGTGTTTATTAATAAGAATGAAATTGTTATGGTAAGAAACCTAGAAAACCTAAATCTTATCAAGAAAGCCTATTACTCCGTAGATGACTACGTCAATGATGTTAATGCTTGGCCGGATGTCGCCCAGTTCCATACAGACAATAGTATGTAAGACCATTTAGACTTAGTTATCCTAAGATTGTATTAGTTGATAAGCGATAAACTTGCTAGTGGTTTCTTTTTCACTTCTTCCGCTAGTGGACAAAAAATTGAAGTGAATTGCACCTTATTTCTTGTTGATAGTAATAACTATTTATCAAGCTGTTTATATAGTAAAAATTTGACTTGTCTAAGTACTTATTTTGTAAGTCTAAAGAAATAAACGATTTGACTTTGACTTTGACCTAGAAGTATTTATTTTAATTTTTCGATTGGTTGTTTCATAAACTGCATGAGATTCATCTCGTATCGGCGTTATTGCTCTTAAAACAATGTTGATATCACGACATTATGTATACCTTCTCTTCCTTATTAAACTGATGTTTTCGATACATAGATATAACAAGTAAAGTTAATGTTTTGTTTTAAACTTCATCCATCAAACCTAACTTCTTTTCACACACTCTCCATATTAACAATACAATCCATCAACAATGTAAACGGAGTTCGCTCTCGATAACGTTAAATAAAATTGAGCAGAGAAATGAAAATAAAAACCGGTTTTCACCAGAATTCTACCGAATGTAATGGGAAATTTCGTTCAAGAATACCCACGAAAAGTCGGTATGTACTTACATCTTGGATTTAAAAATCAGTTAGCACTGAGATTTTGGATTTTCTCAGTTGAGATTGGTATATTCATCACAGAATAAGAATTTTGTTTACATTTTATCTACATAAATTATGTTACTCCTCAACTTTAACCTCCACTGCCTGTGTTAGTCCACTGCTGCGCCTTATCAGCATTTATCTTATGAATGAATGAACACTTTATTGTACTAATAGTAATAAATATACATGAAAGTCTTATATCTAAACAATAAATAAATATAGTACAAAAGGCGGCTCATGAGAGGGTAATGCCCATAATCCCCACGTTGGGGATCGCAGTTCGGTGATAGAATTGTTCTGCAGTAGGTATCGGTGGATATCCCTTAGTCGCCTCTTACGACACCCACGGGAAGAGTTAGGTTAGCGTAAATTCTAAGTGTCACACAGCTTATGTTATTCGCCCATGATTATATTTGCAGACACTTGACATGATTCGTATTCAAGTTAATCTAAGCTTATTTTAGTGTACTTACAATGTGTTTGGTGATCAATAGAAATAAAAATGGGATTCATAGACTCAGAAAAAAAACAAAGCTTCTGTGATTGATGTATTATTTTTTTAAGCGAAAAGCTAAGAATTTTATTGATACAATACAATCCAATTATTCTTTTTTGCATACCAGTTAATATAAAATATAGATAATAAAAAAGTCAAATACAAATAATGTACAATGGGCGGCCTTATCGCTAAAAGCGATCAATAATAATCAATAATCATTTATTTCGTAAATTTCTAGAATTACACGCCACTTTTTGTGCATAGGTTAGTGGTACGTATGTACGTACATAGGTACTACCATAGTGAAAAATTAAATACAAAGCAATACATCATTATTAACATAAAAGTAAAAATACAACAATGAAATAAAGAGATCTTTTCCAGGCAACCTTGATGATGGCAACATTTGATATGTTTAAGTGTTTGTACTAGCTGTAATTCTTTTATTCTTGCTTTAAATCAATGTTGATATCATAACAAATGTATATCCTACGGGATTATGTAGATATCGGCACGTAAACATTTCTAAGTATTCCGTTATGAACCTATTGCACCGTGTTTGCAAGTAATTGCTTTCATTGACATGCCAGGGCGAGGGCCACGGCGGGAATGCGCATGCAATTAATGTGAGACAAACGACCCGGACCAGATTATTGTGATAGCCATTGAGCTTCTCAAATTGTCATTTAGTTCGACGGATGATTGCTTTAACGGTATTTTGATTGGCGGCGAGATTGTCTTTGTTTATGAGATTCTCTAAGTTATCTCTGCAATTATTTTGTAAGGAATGTGTTGATTTGACCGTAAATTGTGGAAGGTATTATTGGTAAACTATAGATTGTTGGTTAGTTTTTCGGGCTCAAACGGAAGACCAGCGCTGGCTAGACCTCTTTCGGGAGCCTAGCCAGCATTTATGCTGAGTTAGGGCCTTTTTATAGCAACCATATACAAATAAACATCCTATAAGACTGTATGGTAAAATATATTTTGCTTCTACTCATAGATGTAGGATGGATACAAAATTCGTATGCTAAGTTTCTTCTGTTGTTATAAATAAATGTATTTCTTTCTTTCTTTAGTCTAATTAACGGAGGTATTTTAGTTGCTGCTTACTTACTACTATCACTCAGTTAAGTGACTCTGAAAAGTTTCTTGGCCTCCGATAAGAGAAGTTGTGCCTTTTGTGCCATTTATGCCAGGACAGGGGAAAATCCAGTGAAAAAAATAAGATCGAAGCTAGTGAACGAACCCAACATGATCGGCGAAACGACGGTATATATCAGTTGCTAGTCAATATAATTTTAACCAAATAACTCAGCTGTGTGGTGGCTTAGAAATTGCACCACCCCAACTCATACCGCGGGAGTCGTAAGAGGCGACTAAGGAATATCCACCGGGAGGCGGGCAGCAGCAGCGCCCCGTGCCGAACAATTCTATCACTGAACTGCGATCCCCAACCAGCATGCCCAGCGTGGGGGATAGGGGTATTACCCCCATGAGATAAACGCCCATAACGCGCTTATCTGGGGGAGGCTTGCGTTCAGCAGTGGACCAATACAGGATGTTGAGGTTGAGTCAATCAATAGGAGACAATAAAATACCCGCGGCGCATCGGCCATGTTTATCCCATCCAAAAACAGCGGGGAAACCAGAACATTATCAAAAAATTACCAGTCATTTTTTTTTGCAATTTTTTTCTTGAATGACCGCCGAGCTCTAAGACAACGGAAAGGTTAAGAAACCCTTAAAACGATGCTTGTCCGTACCCAACAAGATTGAGTCAATAACACTCGCCCCTTAAATGTAAAGCATCATCAAAGTTAAGTAGTTTACCAGAAATGCAGTAAAACTGGGGTGTTCAAATAAAGTTACTACTGCGCTTCTTACGATAAATCTCCAAATTGAAGGAACTTGCCTCGTTATTCATAAAACAGTTAAACCACATTAACGCATTCACTGCCCAGCCTTGGCGGTGCGACCCGCAGGGGCATCTCTGATCTATGGCCTTGAAAGTGTTAGGGTGTAAATATAAGAATATTTTAATTATATTTCCAATGGATTTCCGCAAAGTAACGTCTGAATATATTAACAGTAAAGGTGTGTTTAAAGGAAAAAAAATCAACATAGTATAGCTATCTAAATATATACGCGGGTTGTCCCTTGTGTTACGTAACGAAGAAAAATACTTGTTCTTACTTAAGTCTAGATAATTTTGTTTTTCAAATGGGTTCTATGAATTTTATTTTATGTAACGTCCTGTCAATGAATCTATTTTATGAATCAATGCTGTGTTTGTTCTTCTGTTTATTTAATGAAAAAAAAAAAAAAATCCTTGCTTATTTAAAAACCCTCAAACCTTATCTTCATCTCGATTACTATTAACGCCGTAAGTGTTAAGACATGAAGGAAGTAAAAGGTTAGTGTCAAAGTTAAATGTTGATGCTGAAAACATAGTAACATCTTAACAATGTTAGATACTGCTAACTAATACCTGATAAGGTTAAACTGTAGTTAAATTTAATGACTATTTGACTATAGATCAGAACGAAATGAGAATCGGTTAAATTTAAGGTACATACATTGTTTGAATTAGTTTTAAGTAGAGTATTAGAATAGTGTGCCTTAGATAGTTGACGACCTCAGGGGATTGTGGATTCGATTCCTGCCTCGGGACACATGTTTCTCAATTTAAGATTTTGCTAGTGCCACTAGCTAAGTAGCGTCAGAGTTACGTTCTATAATAAAGATTGACTTGATCAGACATTCTAAGCTTGAGTATAACTCACTTAATGACCGCTTAAGTAATACAAATACAAATCGTTTATTTCTGACACAATATAATGTTGATTCCGCAGGATCCCGTACTAGCCTAAGCTGTATTACAGGACGCAAGGCTTCTCTTATTCATTAAAAATTTGTGTCTTTAATAGACTATGTACAAGAACTAGGTATCTAAAAAATATTTATGAAAAAAACATAATGCAAATTAAATCTATCTTCGGAACATTCCAATAGAATACATACAAAAACATAAAAATAAGATGACAATATATACTTACGTAAATTTAATAATTTATTGTAAAGTGTACCAATAATACATATTTTTAGGTAGACAGGTAATACGTTAGAAGTATAAGTCAAAAAGCATTTTTTCAATGCCATCGTAATCGTAATTTTTAAGCCAGTTCATTAATATTTTTTTGAATTCAAAAAGTTTAAGTGATCTTATTTTTTTGCTCTTTATTTAGTTTGTTGTAGAGTTGGGGGACAAAGAAGTTAAATTGCTTATTGGCAAAACGGGACTTAGCGCTAGGAACAGGACATCGATATGTTTTATTAGATTCAGGTAAATAGGGAATAACTTTTTTATGGTACCGCTTATAAGTAATGCTAGGGTAAGCTTACGGGCCTAAGTACTTCTTTACCTAATAACTTCTAGTTGTCATTAGTTTAATGCAATGTGTAACTAAGTATGGTTTGACATGATGTCGAGATCAGTATCTCAATATTGATAGTGCACTATACCGGGGCCCGCATCAAAACTAATGTATCAAATATATTAGTAACCTGTTTATTTACTTACATCTGTTTATATCGCAACGGGAAGGTGTAAATTTGTAAAGTTTTAGTATGATAAATTTGCCAAGAAGTTCACACTCAACCTCAACAGCCTACATCGGTCCACTGCTGGACGCAGCCTTCCCCCAGATAAGCATCATGTTTGCGTTTATCTAATGGGGGGTAATGCCCTTAATCCCCACGCTAAGCATGCGGGTTAGGGATCGCAGCTCGGTGGTAGAATTGTTCTGCAGGGGGCGCTGCTGCCCACCCTTCGGTGGATATCCCTTAATCGCCTCTTACAACACCCACGGGAAGAGATGGGGTGGTGCAAATTCTAGCAAAGCCAGCACCACACAACTTCAGAATTTTCTTTTTTTTAATGAATTACAGTTTAATTGGTCGCTTTCTTTTAAATGCCATCGTTCAAGCGATCTAGAGCTTGACTAAGACAAATAAAGACTATGTTCAAAGCGATGATCCTCTACTCTGTAGTGTACTAGTATTAATAATTGATTTTGTTTTAAGAAACTATAAACCGACTACTAGAAAAGCAAAGTAAATAAAAAATATTATAATTTTCTTCATTTTCTTCAATATGTAATGATATGTTTATATTTTGTGAAAGTATTTCTAAATTAAACTGCCTCTGTTGCCATTCAACTCAATCATGCCATTCAAGAATACTTAGTTTAAGGCGCATACCCGAGCCAATATGACAGCGATACCTATTTTATCATATTTTTGCGTTTATCATAGGAATTTTTAAAAATCCTACGTTCAGTTTGTTTTTAATACCTCTTTTATAATTTTATCTAATATAGTTGAGGAGATACAAAATTAGAGTTTGGTGGCCAAAAAGCGCAACTTCGTATCTCTTCCTAAGCTTTACAAAATGAAACTATTACAGAGGCATTAATAAATAACTTATAATAGATATCACAAACTGAACGTAGGATTTTAAAACTTGCTGCGTTTAACGTAATAATAAGATAAAATTGTTGGGGGCGCCACTTTCGCTGGTGTATGTGCCTTAAAAGTAAAAAAAAAGCCAAAGAAAATAAATGACAGTGTTATTTTCACGAATTCCTACCCGTCGGTCGAGCTGATCTTCATTCTTTCACAGATATGATTGTTGACAATTATATTCTATTTGGTTGTTGCATGCACAACTCGACGAAGCTAAGTTTGCAACTCGCGTCGATTACATTTGAATTGGACGTCTGGAGAGTAAGACATACGGGGAATGGATAATCAGGGAATTAGACGAAACAGACAGGTTAGACATTTCGAGAATTAGACCAAACCCGTTTCACTGACGCTTAGGTACGGTCTGCAAAAAAAAGGAATCGTTATGAATTTAAAATAAAAAAAAAATATTTGTTAGATTTTACATTCTACACGATATTATTTTGAAGATGGCAATATACACAAAAAAAACGAAGAGCAAACTTAGCTTGGTCGAATTATAAGCTACGCTCCCTTTTTCGTAACTTATGCATACTTAGGTCACAATTAAATTCAAAATTTCCAAAAGAAGGTGGTAGGTGTGTGTTATAAATCTATCCAATTTTTTAATTAATTTTTATTTTCAGGGTTTTGAGTTATATAGGGTAAAAATCGTCCGTTACTTTCCAGTCCCCTTGTTGTCTCAGCATAAACAACTATATCTTAGTTTGCGCACACTTACCCCCCGGGCAAACGTTGGTTTAAACCCACCGTTGTCATAAGCCGGCAATGTTAGTTCTACGTTTGTCTTACCTACAAGTTTGCTTAAACTGAAATTACTGACGTCTGCATCGGATTCAAAGTGAATCATCGCAGCGGTTTGTGTTCTAATTTGTCCTCGGATATAGGTATTGTTTAGTTCTGGTTGAAATATCGAGTCGGTTACCTTTATTGATTCAGTAAACTTATAATTTAGAGATTAAAGTTATTTACAACGGGATACTTACCATGATTTGAGTTTTGAGCTTTCCAATATTTCATCAGTTTCATGCGCCATGATCACGGAATAACTGGTTTGGACTATTGGAAAGCACACTCTACTCGACAACTCGACAAGCAAAACTCAAATCATGTTAAATATCCCGTTGTAAATATCATTAGTATTAATTACCATGATGGATTTAAAAGTTTTAATTTTGAGATTCTTTTGGAAGGGTTATAGCTTAATAACACGCAGCCTCGTGGTGGTGGCGGCGCTGACGATGAGCTGTAGATGTGACATACCTACTAAACTTACACTTTCATGGTCGATGACACTCACATCTCCCTGCAGCCCAACAATGTTAATCTACACAATTACAACGAAAGCATGTGCGTCAATAGCTCTACTGAAAAGTTCGCTCAATAAAACCTAAGTCTGAGAGTTACGAATACATCTCGTTTTTATGAAACGAAGAGAATGAACAGTATCTAAGTCATAAAAATAGTTTTTCAAGCAAATCTGTAGATGTCTAACGAAATCGGAAAAAATCCCACTGGCTTAAAATATCCCCTCACAAAAACCAAAGTTGCCACAACAAAAAACAAAGTAGACAAAGAAAGTACGCGCACAAAGTACACACAGGACAATAAAATTGAAAAGATTATGCTACAGGTTCTAGCCGCAATCTAACTTGGCAAATTAATTTACGACAACGTCCCAGGGTAAATAAGTGGCGCTAATGTAAAAACCGGGTCTTTGTGAGCCCGTCTAAACAGGTAGGGGATTTTATTATATTCTTATAGGGAGAATTATAATTTTATATTTTGCATTCTATGCAATTAAAATGTGCGCTGGCAACTTTGTTTTTGCGTCTTTTGTTATATTAAAAGCATCTTTTAGGACTGTTTTATTGAATTTTCGGATAAGGAAATGAATAAACATCGGTGAAGGTAACCTGCTCCAAATTTAGTTGATTACCATCCTTCTTGACGATCCTTCGATAGATAGAGAAGGATGGTTATATTAATGGATAATTTTAGCGTAAAGTTAAAATAAAACGACAGAAAACACAAGGAAATTACAACCCTCAAGCAAAATGGTGTAAAACAGAGCTTCCACTATCCGCGACCGTTATGACAGTTCACCTAACTTCATTAATAACGTTAATGAATGCATTAAAATAATTAATTGACTTACTTAACTATGCCGCGAGCGACAGCAAGCTGAGGTGAGCTGTGTTTGCGGTAAAAATTGCTTCTCGTTTTTACTGCGAACTGCAGTTATGTAATTCTGCTATTATACAGCCGATTTATTTCTGTCAGTGTCAGTGTGTACCTTTATCCTCTTGGTATCTAATGTACAGTCAATGACAATAATTTCCGAACTTTTAAAATAGAAAATTCGTACTCTCAATGTCGTCGTAAACGAGTAACTACATGGGTTACTCGTTTACGACACGTCATTTGTCGTTGCCTAGTATTTGAATATTTTCGTTTGTTATCGATTCTGTGTTCTGTGTGAGCTATTGTTTGAAGTCATTTATGGGGAAGAGGAATGAATAGAAATGATATTTAAATTCCGTCTATTTATTTACAGTCGGCTGCAAAAATAAGTAATATGTATTACCGTTGGGTGGAAACGTGGTGCTGTGAAATATGTGAAATATGATGGGTCGAGCGAGTTGGATTTAGGGTTGATTGTTACGCATCGACCACCAAGTCAATCAGAATTTGTTAAGTTTGAAATTACCCATAGACGTCCAAAATAGGAATGGGATACATAAATGTTAAACTAGAAAGTAATTTTCTAGCGTTTGTTAAATATCATGTGTATAAAAGAGAAATATGGTGTGGTGAGGTGCCGGCGGCATAGAATTTTCACCACCCCTACTCTTCCCGCGGGTGTCGTAAGAGGCGACTCAGGGTTATTTACCGGGGGCGGGCAGAAGCGCCTGCTGCCGAACAATTCTGTTACCAAACTGCAGTCCCAACCCGCATGCGTGGGCATTATGAGCATTACCCCTCATGAGAAAACAGCCAATAAAGACGCTTAACAGGGGGAGGTCTGCGTCCAGCAGTGGACCAATATAGGCTATTGTGGTTGAGTTTAAGGTTAAGGATATAAATGCCGGTAAAATAATAAAAATACCAGTCACTTAATAATTTTTTAGGACATTTAAAATTTCCCAAGTTTGCAATTTGACTACATAGTAAGTTTAAAGTAATTGTGATAATTTATATCGTTACCGCATTCTGATTGATATTACTTACATACGTAGATACTTTTTAGAGAAAATTGTGTGTGGACTTTTATTTAAAAAGTCGTCTAGTCATCGACCCCTTACCAGAATAAAAAGATATACGTCATCAAAAATATATATTTTTAATTTACTTGATCTATTGAAAATCGTACTTTCGTTTTTAAACTGTTTTTGCCATTGTGGTGTTAGCTTACTATCAACGCTATCTATTAGACGAAATTAGAACTTTAATCATCAGTGCCTCAGTCGTCATAAAAACATTATCAACAACGTGACACTTTTTTGAACATGCTACCCATGTTCATCGATTTAATAGACGTTATCACGTCAAAAAGGGATGATCAAGTCTTTCCTTCTTGTCAGTACAAAAATATATAGAAGTTAGCCAAGTGAAATATAAACGTTTTGCTAATGAAAAGCGAACTTTCGAATTATCAATTCATCAGGCGCGATTGGCTTTCTATAATTTTGACGGATCCAATTATTTTATCGCTCCTTCCGGAGGCTGGGTGCCCTCAAAATTAATTAATTAACTATTGGGACAGCGATATTACAATCAGCTAGTTCACTGATTCCTCAACCTCACCTCAACAGCCAGATTCGGTCAACTGCTGAACGCTAGCTTCCCTCTTAATACCCATTGATTTATTAAAAGGGAAGATGAGGTACTGATGTCTCGAAAGTGGCAACCTCAAATTGTGTAAAATTGTGTGCTCCCATCTCAGTCACCGTCTGACTGAGCACGGGCGGTCGTGATTCGCGTGAAATATTGTTGTCTCGATCTCACTTCATTCTTAGATACTTCTTTCCGTCTTTGTTCTTCTTTGTATTGCACAGGACTGGAAATATAACTGTGAGCGTATGTGTTTGCGTGTATTTGTAACACATGCCAATTTTTGAGTAAGCGTAAGTGGGGCAAAACTGAGGGCTGCTTTCATTTTACTTCAGTATGTCCTAAAGTCAGACAGTAAGTAGGTACTATTATAAAAAAGAACTAAAATAAAAGAAAAAACGAATTAAGTTATTACCCGCATTCCGATGCACGAATTGTATATGTTATGCAATTTCTAATTACTATCATCAATCACCCATAAAAACTTCGGTGGCTCAGTAAAAAACCCCAAATATCAAAATAAAAGTAGTTCCATAAAAGTAGTTCGAAATAACGAACCAGCTGTTTAAAAAATTTGTAATCCTATTGGTTTAATTAAATGATCCGAACTTCGTTAAATTATTCTTAAAACTTTCTCGTCTAAATTACTATGGGAGTCGGATTATAAGGGATTCGTAACAGGTACTTAATTTTAATAAACATTTTCATAAATAACCAAGTCGGGAGCCGTTGACGCATGAGCCCTTGGAGAAAAATAACTGGTTGTACGTGATTTATGATAACTGTTGTAGTTTTCAGCCACTATTCGCCAAGTTTAAATTAGTTTGGACAACTTGCAGTATTTTGCCCAATGACGAAAAATGAGCATGAAAGAAACGGAGTGAAAGAACGTAACCTGGAAGGTCAGGTGACGTGTAGGAAACATTGCTTTATTTGTTATAACTAAAATCATAAAATTTTGACAAATATGGCTTTAGCCGAGAATTCTCCTCACCAGCCTATATTGGTCCACTGCTGGACGCAGGCCTCGGGCGAAGTTTTAGTGGGTATGACATTCATCTCAGGGCGTCGAGTCCCACATACAGTAGGTACCTACAAGTTGCAGAGAAATTCGTTTATAACCGGTTTTGTATTGCCTCCAATAACAGTTCAAGCCCTTTGTTGAAAAATAAACAATACAAGAACATAAGTAGTTAATAGTGATGAACAACAAATATTCATAGGTAGTAAACCTCTCGTAAGATGCGGATGATGTAGTAAATCACGATTTTAATTAGCAGTAATCGATTATTCTATTTTGATCTTTATAACGTTCCGTTCCACGCAAAACAATTACCCATCTCTAGTTTTGTAACAAAAAAGACTTTGTTTATTTTATTACGACTGAAATATAAAATAAAAAAACATATGTTTTTCCAAATTTTAACTGAATAAAAAAACTAGTCTCTTGAAATTTAACGCAGTCCATCTGTCAGGGAACGCTTTCTAGCCGAAAAAGAATATAATAATAATAATAATAATGTTTTTTTCAGTAATAAAAGATAGTCATAATTATAAAAGAAAACACCTTTTATGTGCTAAGGAAACACTTGTAGGTTGATAGGTGATTTCTTCCACGTTTTTTAACTTATGTATATTTTGAAGGCGTTGTATACATACGTATACGTCTATATAAGGTATGATAAAGAAGATACCTAAGCTGGCTAAGATTCGATATCTACTTTGATCAATTACATTGACTTGTGTGTGTACTATGTAGTTATATCTCAGGTACCATTAACTAATTAGTTTACATTGCAACTCACTGGCTATCATGGATATAGGAAGGTGTATGTACTCGTATAATTGGAGAGGTATTAGATCTTACCAATCAATGTCATTAAATTGATATTCAATCCGTGTGTTATACCTACAAAGAACCTTGTTATCGACATAGTTCAAATAATGAGCAAGCTGAAATAGCAGTAAAACCGACAATCGCAGGGATAAACGTGTTCTTTAAGTCGAGACTGTGACTCGGTAAATCGGATGACGAACTGTGAAAGAGGTAGATGCTGGATGCGACAAGCTGAAGACAGGGCGCTATGCCGCTCATTGGAGGAGTCCTTTGTCCAATCTCAACAAACTCACCTCAACAGCCTGTATTGGCCCACTGCTGGTCGCAGACCTCCCTCTGATAAGCGCCTTGTTGGCGTTTATCTAATGGGAGTAATGCCCATAACACCAAAGCTGGGCATGCGGGTTGGGGATCGCAGTTCGGTGGTAGAATTGTTCTGCAGAGGGCGCTGCTGCTACCCCGGTGTATCCCTTAGTCGTGACACCCACTGGAAGAGATGATGTGGTGCAAATTCTAAGCCAGCACCACACAGCTATTATCACACAGATATAAATCCGAATGCAGATAATGATTATGAAAGTTAGTGATGTATTGGTTTCTTTTCATCAACCTCAACAGCCCATATTGGTTTACTGCTAGACGCAGGCCTCAGAGTCAGAATCAGAGTAAAATCGTTTACTTCTTTAGACTTACAAAATAAGCATTTAGACAAGTCAAATTTTATCTATATCAACAGCTTGATAAATAGTTATTACTATCAAACAAGAAATAAAGTGCAATTGACTCTAATTCACTTCAATTTTTTGTCCACTAGCGGTAGAAGTGAAAAAGAAACCACTAGCCTCACCCGACAAGCGCCTTTTTGGCTTTTATGTGGGGGCCAGTGCCATAATCCCCACGCCGGGCATGCGGGTTATATTCGTACGGTTATATTCGTTTTAGATTATTGTTGCAACTATTGTAATGCAAACTAAGAAAACAAAAACCTATTTCTTCTGCGTCTTATCTTAAAGTTTATTTTTATGATATCTGATAGTTACATTAGTTGCGACTTTGTTTACGCTATCGTACAATTTACGTTTTGCCTACGATTCCTGGAAACTTGTTGTAAAACTTGCGAATGAAAAATATTATAGAGCTTCAATAAATTTGATTGGATATTTGGTTTATTGAATTCTCCATCGACTAACTGTATCCAAACCAATTATACAAGTGATGCTGATGATTTATATAAACCATTAATAAAATAATAACTAGAATGTAAATAACTAACATAAAAATTGCAGTTTCCAACAGGATGTATGTATGTACTAAGCTAGGTACTAACCTATGTACGTGCATAAAAACTTGTAAAATAACTTGTGCTGCATTCTTCAAAAACTTGGATGAAATTAATAAAAAAACTGATTTTTTAATCTGAGCAACCGTGACACTAGTCGGAGCCGGAGAAATGTAGGCCGTAAGCGTAACCCCTTCGACTCTACAAAAAAAAATTGACGGTCGAAATACCGAACATCCTGTTGGTATGTATTATATGTTACTAGCTGCGCCCCGCGACTTCGCACGCCTATCCCACGGGAACTGATTTATGAGATAAAAGTAGCCTATGTGTTATTCCGGGCCTAGAACTAACCTGTATGCAAAATTCAGCCCGATCCGTAGTTTTTGCGTGAAAGCGCAAAAACATAGGTTTACAAACTTTCGCGTTTAAAATATTAGTAGGATGGTTTATCTAAGTTTTCGTTCATTTTGTGTACATAAAGAACAAAATTTTAAACAAAATAAATTATTCAGTTATCAATTTGCCCTTCCATTCATCATTATTCTTTTTAATTGAGAGAGAGAGAGAGATAATTTATTTACCCAAAAACACTTAAATTGGTAGGTACAATACAGATTTGAGGTAAATAGCTTAAAATATTTAATTGTATAATAATTGAAGTATTAGCCAAAATTTCATAACAAAATAATTTAATTTTCACATTAAATCCGTTTCATGAGATATGGGAAGCACAACCCTTCATTGCTAACGAAGGCGACGTAAAAACCGGCCCATTTTCAGGGGTAATTGAATTTCTTGCAATAAAAGTTACGGCTTTAAATATAAGCTTAAATTAGTTTAATTAATCTCGCTTATAGCAGTAAATTGAAGGTGAAAACGTTGACACAAAGTATTGTTAGCAAATTACCTTATCTTACCGAAACGGTTGAAAATAGAATGATGTATGATTTTCAGGTCCCATTAAAAATTCCATGCATTTTTATCTAAGTTTCAGTTTATTTATCTTTTATGTTACGACAAGCTGCGCCCTGCGGCTTCGCACACATATCCCATGGGAATGTATGGATGGATGTATGGATGTATGGATGTATGGATGTATGGATGTATGGATGTATGGATGTATGGATGTATGGATGTATGGATGTATGGATGTATGGATGTATGGATGTATGGATGTATGGATGTATGGATGTATGGATGTATGGATGTATGGATGTATGGATGTATGGATGTATGGATGTATGGATGTATGGATGTATGGATGTATGGATGTTTGTTACTTCTTCACGCCAAAACTACTTGACGGATCTGGTTGAAATTTTGCATACAGGTAATTCTAATCCTGTAATCAAACATGGGCTTTTTATCCCATAAATCAGTTCCCGTGGGATGAAAATCACCTCTTAATATTTCCATAGGAACAACGCGTGCGACGCGGCGGGACGCAGCTAGTAAACAATAAAAGCAGTACTATTGAATTGCGAGTTCCATCATTTTCATGTATTCGTTTTAGATTTTTTTGGCACTTGGAAAGGCATTGTATGTCTGTACTGCAACTTTGTGCCTTTATTTTGTTACTAGTTCCATTCAATCCTGGAGACCGGAAATCCCTTTTCACCTGCGCAAATACTGTTCATAGCTTAGGCGCTCTTTGAACTCTGTATTGGAATATGTCGACTCGATACGAGGAATATCAATAGGTATTGTTGAAGATTTTTCTAGTTCAATATTGGATAAATATATCTAGGTGCACTGTAAGCTTGTTTCATCCCATCCAACAAAAGGATAGGGGCTAATATCGACTGGACTATGATTTTTTATAATACTAGTAGCTCCTACCTACCTATACCGTGTCCATTTTGTTTAAGGCATAAACGTAAACAAACCGCCCATACTTAACCTAAAATTCACTTTGTTGGCGCGTCCTTTTATACCGTATTTACATTAATGTCGATTTAAGATACTCCCTTTAATAAAAATTACTTACAATTATATCTGAAACTCGACGCCAAGCAAGTGAGATTTTGTTATTTGTGTCGTACTTTATTTACTAACATGCTTCATTTCATCCATCCATCATCCACAGCCTGTATCGGTCCACTGCTGGACGCAGGCCTCCCCCTGATAAACGCCTTATTGGCGTTTAACTCATGGGGGGGTAGTGCCCATAATCCCCACGCTGGGCATGCGGGTTGGGGATCGCAGTTTGGTGAAAGATTTGTTCTGCGGGGGGCGCTGCTGCCCGCCCCCCAGAAGATATCCCTTAGTCGCCTCTTACGACACCCACGGGAAGAATTGGGGTCGTGCAAATTCTATGCCGCCGGCACCACACGGCGACATGCTTCATTTAAAATGGATAAACCATAGGTGCACTGTAAGCTTGTTTTATCCAATTCAACAAAAGGATAGGGGGCAAATCTCGACTGGACTACGATCTTTTATAATAGTAGAACCCATGGAGGTTTTGTTTTGTTTGTTTGTGTCAAAATAAATGTTATTTTATTAATACATACGTATAAAACATAAATAGTCAGGTCTTTGTACTATAGGCGACAAATAGGGCGACTAGACACCTCAACCTCAACCTCAACAGCCTATTGGTCTTCCCCTGGACGCAGATCTACCCCTGATATGCACCTTATTGGCTCTTATCTCATGGGAGGTAGTGGGATCGCAGTTTGAAATCACTTAATGCGATAAGGCCGCCGATTCTATTGCTGTTCTGTATTACCTTTTTCTAATTAAATAAATTTCTGTTTTATTAAGTTGATGAATAAAGAATTATCTATTTACTTATCTATCTATCGAGTTCGGTGTCCAGCATTTTTATTATTATTATTATTTTTATTATCTAGTTGGGCTGGGCAGCGTTTGGGAAACTACGTCGAGTCTTCTCGTCATCCATACCGTAATGCTTAAAAACTAAAGTTTTCAATCAGTGCGTCAGTCATGACCACGGAGTGGAAACGTGGACAATCAGGATAGGAGCGATTTTAAACTGATGGACCAGCGTCCATCAGCTTGAAATCGTTCAGCGAGCTATGGAAAGAGCTATGCTCGGAGTCTCTCTGAAGGATAGGATTCGTAACAAATACATCCGACAGAGAACCGAAGTTATCGACATAGCTCAAAGAATTAGAAAGCTGAAGTGGCAGTGGGCCGGTCATATCTCGCGAAGAACCGACTACCGCTGGGTTAAAAGTGTTCTTGAGTGGGAACCGCGACTCGGCAAACGTAGTGTAGGACGACCTCCAGCCAGGTGGGATGACGATCTGCGAAAGACTGCAGTCAGATGCTGGATCTTATGGAGAATGCCCTTAAACCCCACGGTGGGCATGCGGGTTGGAGAGTTTGCTGGTGGATACCTAGTCGCCTTCTACGACACCCGCGGGAAGAGTTGGGTTAGTGCAAATTCTAAGCCAGCACCACACAGCTTCATAAGATAAACGCCCAATAAGGCGCTTATAAGGGGAAGGCCTGCGTCCAGCAGTGGACGAATACATGCTGTTAAGGTTGAGGTTGAAATGCTGAATGCTTCAAGCTGAAGACAAGGCGCTATGGCGCTCATTACGGGAGGCCTATGTCTAGCAGTGGACGAGTATAGGTTGATAATGATGATGAATTTAAAAACTGTGTGTTTTATTAGGATCAAATAGCAGCAATCGTATGATGAAACATGCCGCAAGTACCTACATAAAATTTCAAGTAGATTCTTACAGTTACTCCTGTCGATTTAGAAAAACATGAACGATAAAGTCCTCTACGATTTCGACTCTAATCAAAACGTTATCTAGTGCACGAGTGTACCAAAACAACAACTAACCCAATGACATCGAACTAGTAACGTACGCAAAGCCCGACGGGAAACGTCGAAAACAATTTAGTTATCGATGAATTCGAAAACGCATATATTCGGTATCGACGGTACAAAGGCCTTAGTATAAGTTTTTCATACTTCACGAAAACTATTATAGTGTTCGTTTCTTTTCATGCATTTAGCACACTATGCCTCTACTGGTTACTGAGAGGAACTTTTTTCATAGTTTCCCAACGATCCAATAGTTTAAAACAACGATGAAGGCTCTGAATTTGTTTCTAAAGTAGAATTCAGTGCATAAGAGTTGATTTTATTACATCAATTGACCGAAAGAAACACGTAATAAAGGAGAATAAGAAGAGGCCCTTTTCTCGATTGTAGTTTTCAAATTGTTTATACTTTGTTACACTTTAGCAATACAACTCTGACAAGCCAGCGGCAGTAAACGAAAACATTTCCAATTTTGGTAGTAGATTTAGGTGGTATTGCAAACTCATACTAACCACTCAGTCGGGATATTCAGTATAGTCGATATTTTCGGTATATTCGCCTCTAATATTCCGTGTGGGCCGGTTGATCTGCTGAAAACTTTATGAATAATCTATACTCGAGCGCTGCGAGAGTACTGTCACACGTAAATGTACGTTCGGGAGCTTTTGCTTTGTATTTTAGGGGTTTATATTTGTTTGTTTTTTTTGTACATATTCTGATGTTTCTAATTTCCACCGGAAAGTTTAATCCTATCGATCCTATACTTTCAAAAGTTGCCTGAGGATGTTTTTTAGAGAAAAGACATAACGAGAGTAGTAGTTTATGTACTTACATAAAATTGTTTATAAGTTATCTTATAGTAAAAGTATGAAGTGGCAGGGAGCTGGCTATATTTTGCGAACTGCAAGTTCTTGAGTGGGGACCGCGAATCGGCAAACATAGTGTCGGACGCCCTCCGGCCTTGTGGGAAGATGGCTGCGAAAGACTACAGCTAGATCATGGCGCTGATTTTTAGCCGAACACAAAGCCAAAATTACTGAATCTTTCGGGCTGAAATTTTGCATACATAAAGATGTGAACGTGGAATATGATATCGCCTTTTTATACAAAAAAAGCCGAAACTGTAAATAAATAATTTTGGATAGTTTACAGCAAACAAAGTCGCTGTCATGCATTATAAAAATGAAAGATATTGCATTGGAGAAAGAAAAATGGAGGAAATTGCTTCACTTTACCGACAAGAGCCTTATTTTTTTCTCCCTTCGGTGAGGAAAATTCGTTTACGAAGAAGGAAGACCAGAATTATGTGGGACTCGACGCCCTGAGAAGGGCGTGATACCCACTAAAAACCTCTCCGGTATCCTTCTTTCGCCGTTTTCGCCGAACCACGAGAACATAAATAACCTCCGCGATAAATGACAAGAGCCTAGCTCTTTAATTTACAATAATAAAATTCATCGTCTATCTGCGTCTATCTATCTAGGTAAATCATTGTTATTTTCATGAAAGATTAAAAAAAAACAATGCCCAGAGTTCTCATATAAGTATATAATTTTGCGTTCATATTATTTAGGATTCTTTCGTCTACACCGCCTAGTAGTAAAACCTACCAGCACTTAAGCATTACCCAAATAAATGGGTAGATCTTCCCTAAATTAGGAAGCCTCTTTCCAAATTATCCCAGCAGATGTCGCGTTCTCGTGGCCACCATTAAAACTGCCATTTATTTGCTTTTTTGTAGCAATATTGCGGAATTAGAAATATAAAAGTGCTCGCTTACTTGCATCATTCCTTTTATGGGTATAGTCGCTAATATTTGTAGGGCATCGACCTTTCAAATACTTTCTAATGATATTAATGTTATGTCTGGTTTTAAATAAAGAATTGAATTGAATTGAATTATATCGATGAATGTTTTGTTAATGAAGTTGCGAGACATCCAGGGCTGTTGCAGCGGCAGATTTGGCCAAGAACCTCAAGCAAATATAGAAATAGAAATAACTTTATTAAGCCATCTTAGAAATAATGTATACTTAAAACTATACAAATGGCCATTCAAACATCAATAATTAATTAACTAAACTAATAAACCGACTTCAATGTCTATAGTTTTTTCATGAAATTTCATGGATCCCGTTGTCAGAACTGGACTAAATTGAAAAGGGGCCACACGTCAAGCACCAGCTTTCAAATTAAAACAATTATCAAAATCGGATCACCCTCAAAAGTTCTGATGTAAAAAAAAAATACAGTCGAATTGTCCTCCTAGTTTTTGTTAAGTCGGTTAAAAACATTGAAACAGTTTAATTATATAAATAAATCTTAACAAAACATAAATATTTTTAATTACGGAGCACTTTTTGCTCAGACCGCCTCTGGCGGTAAGGCCTCCTTAAAGCTTTTTAATTATCCCTTGTCCCTTACTATTCTGGACCAGGTAGGTCCCACTGGTTATCGGACGATTACAGATATAACACGAAAAGATTTTATACTAGAAAGAAAGAGGGAAAGACAATAATTTTATTTGTATAAACTAGACAACACAATAACTTCCTCAACAGCCGGCATTGGTCCACAGGCCTCCCACTGATAAGCGCCTTATTGGCGTTTATCTAATGGGAGTAATGCCCATATCCCCATGCTGGGCATGCGGGTTGGGGATCGCAGTTCGGTGGTAGAATTGTTCTTAAAGTGCGCTGCTGCCCGCCCCCGGTGGATATCCCTTAGTTTCCTCCTACGACACCCACTTATTCTAAGCACCACACAGCGCGTTTTTGTGCGTATACTGTACTTAATCACGTACTGACTACTTAATCACCCTGACTATAACACAAACAAAGCCGCGTTCAGAAACTATATCAAACAAATAAGCATGTAAACATCAAAATCTACCCTCAAATCATAGTAACAAAGGATATGACAGGAACATAATCGATTTTCAGAGAATCCCCGAGGGATTCCTACGGTAAATTAATTAAACTACTCACTAATTGAATGATACACGGATTAATTAACGTGTTCTGTGTAGTTTCATTAAAACTGAGGTCGGTAATTGTCTGTTGTTTTTCGTACGGTGTACGGAAAGATTCAAAAATCAAATATCTGCCTACGTGTTTCTTTGTGGATGACTTTAGGCATGTTTTTGTATACATGGTCGACCAGAAATTTTGCTTTAAATAATAAACTAGCTGCGCCCCGCGGCTTCACACGCATTGTTCCTATGGAAACGTTTAAAGGTGATTTTTATCCCACGGGAATTGATTTATGGAATAAAAAGCAGCCAGTAGCCAATGTTTGATTTCGGGATTAGAATTACCCGTATTAAATTTCAGCCCGATTCGTTCAGTAGTTTTAGCGTGAAGAGGTAACATACATCCATCCATCCCTCCATCCTTACATCCATACAAACTTTCGCATTCCTTATTATTAGTGTGATAATGCTGGACAATCCACACAGCATCACCTATCATCATAACTTTACTTGTTATCGTCAAACAGAATAAGTGCTCCACATAGATAGTTTCCCTCTGAACTCTGAAGATTATCCTCTGAAACATGCAATCACTATGCTGTCTGGCACAGGCTGGATTCGCCTCACGTCAGCACAGCTTCCAAGCCCCTTGAGTCTCATTCCGTATGCCCTAAGACATCTTACATCTCTGATTATACCGTCACAAAGTACGAGACTGGGGGCCTACTCGGAGAAGTAAAATCGATGTTTCGTTTTCGTTGCCGTGCAAAACAAAATCATATGTCGCGTGCTTAAGATTAGCGTTTGACGTTTAACGAATCAGAGACTTCGATTTCGTTTATATGGAAACAGTAAGGGTGTAGGCAACTGTTGTTTACTATGAAGCGAATCGAAAGATTCGAAGGGAAACATTCGAAACAGATCACGTGACATATCTAAGCTATTTAAGAGCGGCCAACCCGTCTTACTTTTCATACAAACGCTCTTACGTGATTATGGCGTCGTAACAAATATTTCATTAAAACTTTTAACTAATTAGGATCTTGTACCTAGGTTTCTATGGCAACAATAAAACAAATTTGGAGAAACAAATTCAGTATAAGCCTCAAAAAATCTGCCATTTTCCTAAAATTTTACCTGAACTTTGGGCGTTCATAATGAACTCATTAATTGTAAGAGTTATAAAAATATTTGCATAGAAACCTTGCACATGTTATGGAGATTCTAAACGACAAAGTTTTATATCACAAACTTGTAACGCTTACTGAAAAATGCGTATTTCCTGGAACAAGTTTTTGAAATTTCTCACACTATTCTTCCTTTTGCCGACTACCCGCGAGTGAGCGGCGAAAGTAACCGAATGCCAACCGAGCGATCAGGCGCTTTCTCTCTTCTCTTTTCGCTTTTCCTTTTTTCCAACATTGCGCTGGATGAAACAACAAGCTTTTCAATCACACTCGCGTTGACGATAGTAGGACCGGGAAAGGCCGCCTTAACAAACCCATACATATTTGTACTTTTCTACTATCGCTTTTGACATCGATTGCTACATTACATTAAACCTACACACACGCGCTCGTTTGCCTGCTGAGGGGCTACTTAGTACCAACCCAATTGGTACTTAGGTAGGTACCTACCTAATTGTGTTAGTTTTAGCTTTCCATTAATTGTTAACTGTGTTTGTTCGTGTTACTAAGTAGTCTTTTATTTTATTTTATTTTATTTTATTTGTAGTGTTGTGTAGTGTTTAATAAACCATTTTCTTTCTTTCTTCTTTCTTTCTTACATTGTCTTGGCCATCTGAACATACATAGCTGTGGTTCATTCTAAATGTAAGAAGAAAGAAAATACATTTATTTATTAATGTAGTGAAGCCACGGTTATTTAGTTTTTTATTTCATAACACCCATAATGTATCATCACATCACACTAATTATAGAGGTATAAATGTGAAAATTTGGATGTTTCTGTGTTTGGTACCCCTTTACTTCACAAGTACGATATCAATCACTTAAACAGTGTCTAGTATCTAATGGAGGGTTGTTCACATAATCCCCACGCTGGGCGATTGGGGATGCGGGTTTGGGATCACAGTTCGTTGGTAGAGTTTTCTGCAGGAGGCGCTGCTGCCCACACCCCGGTCAATAGCCTTCAGTCGTCTCTTAATTCACCCACGTCAAGAGGTGGTGCAAATTCTAAGCCAGCACCACATGGCTCAACGATGGGAGGGGAGCTGGAAGCGTATTGCTTTGTTAATGGAATGGCATAACCACTCATCATTATGCATGGGCCATTCTGTTCTAAGTCTTTCAACAATGAATGGTACAAAAATAAACCTTCTATATAATAAGTATACCGTTTATTTTACTTTGCGTTATCAATGGTTTCGTTGTTCTAGGTTGGCGCAAATATGATGTCCTGTCCTCTTCCACTGCCGATGCTGCCGGCTTTGCATCCACAGCCAGCGTTAGCGTCAGATTTCCCTATTCACATTGGAATAAAGGTGAGTTTTCTTTATCAATTTCATGATTACATGTACAATCGCCAAACGAAACGCCTATCCAGTTTGAAACTATTTTGCAAGCCGGGGTTAGCAACTATTCACTTGACAGAAAAATCACCCTTGTGGTGGTAAGGCGCAATTTTTGCTGACTGTACATGACATATAATTATAATTGATTATAATTGACTAATAAGTCAATTCAGGTATTTAATGTCAACGACAAAACTACTGATGGGTGATCGTCCTTAAAGATTCAATGGTGTGTAAGAGGAGTTTTTTTTATCAGGCGATATTCAGCTTTTTTGTAAATCTAAACCAGTACTCAATTAAACTCCGTTATTCTAATAAATGAACGATTTTTACGTAGCCGGGTTGTAGTTTTTAACTTTATTTTGTCTCATTTTTAGTGATGTACTCGTATTAATATCAGTACGTATCAACGCGCATCTTTACATAGGCATATTTACTTACGTTAGAATTTTCAACCACCACTTGGGCCCGTATTATGAAAGCTTGCTCAGCCATCATTCTATGCTTGAGCAACGCTTTTCTATGGCATAAACGTCATTCAAGAATAGCTCTATGACTAAGCATACGGTCACCTAGCATATGACCACTGGCATGCTGAGGCGTCAAACGACACGTCATTTGTTGTAATCGTACTAGTAGGTTCAGAGCTACGTGGGAACATAAAATCGGCTACATACATACATACAAACATATGGTGTCAACCTCATAATCGTTGGAAGTCGGGTAAAAATGAATTGACGTTTCTTTTTTTTTCACAAAATACTCGAGAACTGGGGCTGGATTCGGCTAATTTTGGTTTTGAAATATTTGATGAAGTCTTAGGTTTAGGTGAGTAATTAATAATATAAGAGATGAGATGTCGTGAGATTTTATTCAACCCCCTCTCCCATCCCATCCCCCATCTCACGTGAGATTTTTCAAAATGTGGGTTTCTTACGTAAACGCGTTGGATTATTATTGTAAAAAGAAAAAAATATGGTGGTTTGACTGACAGTGGATGTATAACGTCGAAGTATGAATGAAATTATTTTTCTTTCGAACTAATTAGTGAATTATCTTAATCGTATTACGATTACGCTTATCCTGGATTAAATGGACAAAAATAGAATATATCTTTTTGTTTCAATCAGAAAAAAAATTGCGTGATATTTGCCGAGACACCCACTCTCTCCAACCAACGTAAGATTAGATGAGATTTGACTCGACCCCCTCCCCCCCTTAAACACCTTACGTAATTTATGGACGCCCCCTAACTAATATATTTAAAACTAGCTGCGCCCCGCGGCTTCGCACGCGTTGTTCCTATGGAAACATTAAAAGGTGATTTTCATCCCATGGGAACAGATTTATGGGATAAAAAGTAGCCTATGTTTTATTTCAGGATTAGAATTACCTGTAAGCAATATTTCAGCCAGATCCGTCCAGTAGTTTGGCGTGAAGAAGTAACTAACATCCATCCATACAAACTTTCGCCTTTATAATATTTAGTGTGTTAGTGTGATGACAATACACTACATATATATTTTTTATTATACGTAGAAAACAACCTGAACTAAAAAAAATTGTTTGAAAATGATTGTTTCTTCGTCCAAATCATACACATTAAAATTAAGACTAGAAAAAACAAACCTAAGTACTCATTTTATATGATTTGTGTTTGATTTCATACAAAATCTACGCTTAAAATGTTCGCAAACTGTGTTGTTTACTGTCACAAGTCGTTTGCAAGTAGGTAATACAAATAAATTTAACCAAGATTGTGTTGAACCCACTACTCATAGAGTTCCGTAGCAATTTTCTATTATTATTAGAAGAAAGATGAAACGTTACTCATACCAAAAACCGTGATTGAATTTTACTAATCACGTACATTCGTGATTAGTAAAATTGAATCACGGATGATATAAAGCTAAGATAAAACGTTTTTAATACCAAAAAAAGTAATTCGATGTCGCAAATCTAAATGGTAAAAACTTATGACAAAAATAATTCACATACATTTGTAAGGAAATTCTAACATACCATACTAATATTATGACTGTAAATAACAAATCTGTCTGTCTGTTACCTTTGAGCAACTGAACGCCTAAACAGGTTATAATGAGGTAAAAAATACATGCAAAGGCGCGGGCTGACGCAATTTAAGCTATGACCATAAACAGTCTGTTTAAAATAATTATAACAGAATAAAACAATTACAATAGTTTACATAGTTCATAAAGGATGTAAGCGGGCTAACTACGAACCTAATTTGTGTTGAAAGATCATTTAATGTTTCGTCCCTTAAGAGTACATTGTTTGTCATCGGTGAGCACGGCCTAAATGTATGCTATCTCACCTGTCATTATGGACATACCCGCGCGATAGAATGAAATGCACAGTGATTTATGCCACCGAACAGACTTTTAAAAAATACTTATTATTTTAGCACAAGGGTTATCATTAAGAAGCTTGTACTTTTCAAACGTTTACTTTTTTACTGTTTTAGTTGTAAACAAACATGGTTTATGACGGTATAAATTGATTTCATCCTTAGTTTTGGATGGTAAACATCAAACAGCCTATTTAATTACAACTAGTATATGTTTGTTTTAAACTAAAGGGTTCCTTTACCAGACTACGGCACGGATCTCTAAAAATATGTAATTTAATTCGTCTCCGCCTTGAGTTTGGAGCAACTTAAATTGCGAATATATAATATCAAAGCTAAATAACGTTAAGTAAGGGAGAGAATAAAGGTGACTTTTATGTCGAGCCCTGTAATAAATCCGGTTACCTACCTGTTTTCGTCGAGTTTACGCATTGATTTGACGAAAATTACTGTTGGAATTCGCTCAGCAAAATAAGTTGAGGTTAATTTTATCTGTTCATATTTTGTACTATTTTCTGTTATAAGTGTAAATAGTACAAAATATGTTTGTTTGTGTTGAATAAGCTCCGAAACTACTGGACCTATTAAAAATAGCTTTCATTATTAAAAAGCTTACTTTTCAGTGACATATATTTTATCTTTAAATATTTTTATGTTTTTACATGTTTTTGTTCTTATATACATCTACTTATTTACGTATATGCCTGTATAAAGATCACGCGTGACATAAACCGGGTTTTTCTATTGTCTAGATATTATATCCAATTACATACAAACTATCTACTAAGGTGTTCAAAATCTTAGTAAATACAATTATAATTTAAATGACTCTCAACCTCAATCAGTGGACCAATACAGGTCCACTGGTGGACGCAGGCCTTCTCCTGATAAGCGCCTTATTGGCGTTTATCTCATGGAGGGTAATGCCCATAATACCCACGCTGGGCATGCGGGTTGGGGATCGCAGTTTGGTGATTTGTTTTTATTATATTCCTTAGTCGCCTCTAACGACACTCGCGGGAAGACAGACAGAGACAGAAGACAGAGTTGGGGTGGTGCACATTCTAAACCAGCACCACACAGCTACATGTCTCTAATGTTAATTAAATATGTAAGTAATGTCAAAACATAAAATCAACATAGTATGAAAATCCACAAAAAAAAAACCTTACCGAATAAAAAAGGGTCTATGAGATGACGACACGCCCCTGCCGGTCGCACCGTCTTGGTTGGGCATTGAATGCGTTAGGTTAGAGGAGAATACAATAAAACTGACATTAAAAGCAACAAAATTAAACACAAACATTAGTTGAGGTTTAAATTAGCATGCAGATTAATACTCTGCTGGCAAAACAAATTAAGGGCCTTCTAGACGGCTGTTGGCCTTATCCACGCGGCCATTTGCTTACTGGGCCTATGCAACCTGAACAAAAAGGTACTCATAGTATATATGTGAAAAAAAACACATTTGTTAGATTTCTCATAGAAGGTTCATAAAAAAGTTTCGTGTTTTTAAAAATGGCTGGCAGCAATAGCTTATGGCCGTATGTGTGTTGTTTGATGATTGATTTTGTAATCCGCTTATAAACACCTGAATATCCGAAATAGCATCAAAGAGTTTTTTTTGGAATCCATTTTCCATTTAGCCTTTATTTTCATCAGAATAATCCAAAACTCCATTCATTTGGTAGGTACCTACTTGATCTCATACTCATAACAAACTGTAATATTATAAATGCGAAAATTTGTACAATGGATAGTGTTACCTCCTCACGCTAAAACTACTGAACGAATCGGGCTGAAAATTAAGATATATTAAGCGGTTTCTATAAATTTAACATGAAAAACACATCGAACAATAAAATTATTTAATAAATTCAAAAATATTTACAAAAAACGGTGACAAATAATTCGATACCAAGTTGGACATAGTAACAGTGTATTTTACCAAGTTGTTGACCTGACGACGGCTCGAGCGAAAATGTACCAGAGACAAGAGCGCTGCTTTTATAGAAATTTTGCCGTCATGAATTTTAAAATAATGTTTCCCGCTGATTATATATTTATATTATTTTATATAATAAAGAGATAAAAAGTTACCAATATAGGTACGTATTATGCAACATCAAATGTTGCATAATACCTATATTTAGTAACTTTTTATCACAGGAAAACGCGTATGAAGCCAAGTAGATAATACATAGTCTACCTAAAATACATCCACGTCCAGAATAAACAAATATCTGCAGACCGTGCAAACATTTGTCTCACGTTGAAATCGGACCCGCAAACTTCGCGTCTCAGGTGGACTTTCGCCCATTTCGTGACATGTCGCCAAACGGTTCTTAATTGAATACCCATAACACATCTGGGTTGGAGCTAGATAATGCTGTGTAAATTGTCAAGGATTGTGTATGTGTTTATAAATAAAGAATGCTGGACAATTCCCACAGCATTATCTAGCCCCAAGCTAAGCAGAGCTTGTGTTATGGGTACTAGGTAACTGATATACATCATACAACACTACATAGATAGATAGATATTGTTTAATTATACATAGAAAACACCCAGAACGCGCTGAACAAATATCTGCAGACCGTACACACATCTGTCCCGAGGCGGGAAACGAACCCGCAACCTCCTGCGTCGCAGGCGAACCTACGCCCACCGTACCACAGAGATCGTCGTTTGCTTATTAAGTCTATAATGTTCATTTAAATAAATATTTCACGTGCCTGTAACTTTGCCCACAATTTCGATAAATATTTAAAATGTATCTCAATTTAAAAGCCAACTCATGTTACCGATATTACCGTGTCAATATCGGAGGCAAACTTTGCCCCAATTACCTCGGGAGTTTGGAGCCATCTTAATTCTAAAGTATTGGTTCTAATACGCCTTCTTTAATTAGTTTCAGTTTTGAAATGTTCCCCTCATTTATAATGTGTAGAGTTGTCTACCGAAATCAGTTTCGGATTGTAGGGAAATTCCATTATTTACTTTAGTTAAGAATATTCATTATTTACTTATGATTGATGAGGTTTCAGGTGAGTATAGACTAGAGCATTTGGTAGAGTATCACTGTGTAACATTTTTACGAATGGTACAATACAGACAAATCTTTCGTTTCATATGAAGCATTTTCATGTAACGTTATCAGCTTGGGATTGTAAGGAATTTCCATTTTTTACGATGTTTATGGTTGATGAAGCTTCAAGTAAGTATAGACTAGAGCATTTGGTAGAGCATCACAATGTAACGATTTTACGTATGGTACAATACAGACAATTGCTCAGTTCCATATAAAGCATTTCCTTAGTAACGGAATCGGGTTGTGATTGTTAAAAATTTCCATATTTTACGTTATTTCTGATTGATTATGCTTCAGGTGAGTTTAGACTAGAATCTAGAGCATTTTGTAGAGCATCATAATGTAATGCAACGTTCTCACAAATGGTACAATGCAGACAAATGCTCAGTTTCATATAAATCATTTCCTAAGTAATGGAATCGGGTTGGGATTGTTCGAAATTTCGATATTTTACGTTATTTCTGATTGATAAGGCTTCAAGTGAGTATAGACTAGAGCATTTGGTAGGGCATCATAATGTTATGTAACGTTCTTACGAATGGTATATACAGACAATTGCTCAGTTTTATACAAAGCATTTCCTTGCAATGTAATCGGGTTGGGAATTTCCTTTTTTTTCGATTTTTATTATTAATGATAGTGATGATGCTTCAGGTGAGTATAGACTAGAGCATTTGGTAGAGCATCACGATGTAATGCAACGTTCTTACGAATGGTAGAATACAAAGAAATGAGTTTCATTTATCATAAAGCATTTCCTTGTAATGTAACGTTCTTGCGAATGCTCGACGTTGTGACGGCGAGTGAGCGTTTACCTGTAATATTTATTTCTACCCCGCGTAGATTTTCCCTCAGCTCTCCCATGTCATGGCTGGCGCTTGCACCTTTGCTCGATACTTTAAGGCCCGTATATTGAAAGCATGCTCAGCCATCGATCTATGCTTGTGTGAGCTAATGTATAGTTCTGAGTAAAGACTCATTTTAAAACAATACTTGGGAAATCATGTCATATTCTTCATACTTGGGAAATCATGTCATACTCCATCATGTAACCCTCAAGAAACAATGAGTTCTTACCACCTTACGTATTATTGAACGGTTACCAAGCATTACTTGAGTCATTGCCTATTTTAGAACGATTTCAAACTAAAATCTGAAATCTCTGCCTAGTGTTTCTTTGAACTCATTTTTACTCAAGTGTGGTCTGGACCAAAACACTTTCTTATAAAGCGCTATAAATGTTTAAAATTATTGCGTTTTTCACAGAAAAATTAAATATCTAAACAATAAAAAAGCCCTAAAAAATAAATTGTGATAATCAGGTTAATAAGGTAAAGGAACCTTTTTCGCATAAATAAATATGTAGGTAGACCATAGACTAAACCGTACTCACTCAAGTAAAGATTTTGCTAGTGCAACTAGCTAAGTTACGTCTGAGTTTTGTTCTATAATAAAGATTAACTTGAGTAAAGATTCAAAGTTTGAGTAGAAATCACGTAAGGAATCTTTCATATTACGGGCCTAAA
Source organism: Eupithecia tripunctaria (assembly GCA_955876795.1). Taxonomy (NCBI): domain Eukaryota; kingdom Metazoa; phylum Arthropoda; class Insecta; order Lepidoptera; family Geometridae; genus Eupithecia; species Eupithecia tripunctaria. Next base: position 12,760,225 of record OY041604.1, read on the forward strand.
ACGTTCGTTGGTTTTTTAAATCCGGCTGTAACTAAACGTCGAGTGTCATGTTTGAATTGTAGTTGGTTGGAGTAAATAAAAAAACAGGGAATACGCGATAAACTAGTAAATGGTTTTTATGCGCCTTAAAATAATAATAGCCAAAAGCTTATGATAAATTTTGTATTTGCGTTGGTGTATTCATTCCATTAAAAATTCTTCAATAATTTGTGGTCACTGCTGAAAATGTGAAAATAATTTCGAGGGTATTTTTGTTTGCGGAATAATATGGACGGATTGGAGGTAAGTAGCAAAGAGGTATCGAAAATATATTTCATGAATTATTTCGGAAATTCTGGGAATAACCGTTCAATAATATCGACTACCAGATGTGGTTTTATAGGTATTTTATTAATTCAATCTACGATTTTACATACCAGATACTACAAACTGTACGATAGATTTTTAAAATTTCCTATGTTAAACGCAATAATAAAATAAAATAGGTGGCGTTGTCATATCGGGTATGCGCCATAAGGGGGATTCGTCAAGGGGGAAAACTGGAATGACCCGTAAAACTAAGAACCTCGATATCGGTTTTTAGTTTTTACAAAAAAAGAATCCTATCATCTAAACATCTTATTTATCTTAAGTTACTTAGTCTCAGAAGATATCGTACAAGTATCCACTCCATCTCGACTAAAACACGCTCAATTTTGCCCGGCGAAGTCATCAAAAACCTATTAGCTTTAAGTTAACCTCACGTGCAGTTTTATAAACGTTGCAATATGGAAGCCGCACGTACGAACAAGAGGTTAAGAAATCTATTTTTAAATCAAATAGTCCGGAAATCTTTGTATTTTTGATATTTACATAAAGAAGGGCATAAAAGTTAATTAGAGTGGATAATATGGGGCAGTTATTTAATGGAAAGAATTTATTAAGAAATGGGGATAAAATGTATAGGAATTACTTAGAATAATGGTATGGGATGACATTAACTAATAGTTCTACAAAACCTGCGCTTTAGAAAGTTATGTAACAGTGTAGAAAGGATGGGGCATCCTTTCTTATAATCTTTATATACTAAAACGAAAAATAAGTATGAAAAGTATGTAGTCATTTTTTTTACCGACTTAAAGAAAGGAGGAGGTTATTAATTATTCTGTATATTTTTTTTGATTGTTACCTCAGAACTTTTCACAGGGTGGTCCGATTTTCATGATTCTTTTATACTAATGTATAAAACTGTAACTACTAACTAACTATAACTACACGGCGAAACTGTATAAATATTTGTAAATAGATAGTTACATAAGTAGTTATATAGGAAGTCGAAATAAAAGGCGAATTTAATTTTATTTCATTTTATTTAGTAGATATAGGAGAAGATCCTTAATGTAATGTAGTAGATAAGAAACGGAGTCAGGAAAATTGTTATCTAGCACCTTAATGGAGAATTGTTCGTGAATATTCACTCACAGGCTTCATAACACCCAATATGCCCATGTCAAAGTTCACCCTGTTGATTCAATTTTCGTAGGGTACCATATTTCAGTGGTCGAGATTTCAATTCATACATTTGAATAAATAAATATGCATGAAACCAATTTATAGAGGCCGACGGCACAATATCAGGGCCCTCATTAGGTGCTACGGAGCTACGCTTTGGCGTAGAGCCGCTACGGAAACCGTAGACCCGATACGAGATTTTCGTTTGTTTCGTTAGGTTGAAGCTTGCTGGTAGTTTGTTAAGGTAACACACCAATGATTTGAATGATACCCTAGTTAAACTCCTTTGTCGAGACCAATATTTTTGGTAATTACATTTTATGTATCTCAATAAAACTGATAACATAAAAATAATGGTAAATAGTAGATTGTACACCGAGTTGAGAAAATCGCCAATTCTTATCGAGTGGGTCATTCGAAACTCGAGGCGAAGCCGAGGGCCTTAAAACACACGAGGTAGGAATCGCACTTTCTCCCGAGTAATACGTACTGCTTTATACTACAACCTCAAGAAAAATCATAATTTAAAATCTTCTGAATCACCGAATAAATTCAAATTGGAACACATGTTTTTTTTTATTATTTTATCGAATACAAAAGAGGCCGATATCATTAGGCTAGTTATGAAAAAAAACTTTTTTACGTCTGATCTAATATGAAAATAACCATAGCTACCGGCTGATATTAAGGAAAATTAAGAAATACTAACACGATAGAAATGGATTTTAATACTCTTCTTTAATACTCTTCTTTTTCTGAAAATGAAATTCAAATAAGGGAGTCCAAAAATAAACATCGAATCGAGAACAAATCTGAGATGTTTGGTGTGATATTTCATGAAAACAAATTCGGCTAACCTACAAAATTACTCGTATACATTTTAATCCATTATTTTACCTAGAAATGTTGAAAATACCGAACCAACTCTGCATACGTATTTATTCATAATGCATTGTGAAGGAAAGTACAGTTTTATTGTTTGAACGCTCGACGCTAGATTGCCTTGTTTTTACTGACGTTGAAACAAAAGTATTCGTAATTTGATTCCCATTAGCGTCGGAAATACCTACATTTACCATCGGCAACCTAACGAGACTTTTGAAAAGGATAATAATGATATAAATGAACAATGTGCTAACTTGTAATACGCAAAATGAAATCCGCTTATTGTAACGGAATAAAAACTGTTGGAATAATTGGATAAGATATCGAATAATTTTCTGCAAACAAATATTTTGCAAGCAAATTCCTTACGCAAACTGCCCCGTGTCAGATTTCATTGTTATTGTTCGGTTTACGAGAATATTTGTATACGCATGTAGGAAAAAGCCTTAAGGGCCTTGTAAAAGACTTTTTTCAGCGATAGGGTCGTGAAAATGGTCCGAGACAGTGTTTTTATCTCAGCTGCTTGAAAAGATATAAAGAGAACAGACTGCGTTTCTATGGTCATAGCAACTATGAGCTACTGCTATACTGTTTATCCTCAGAGACACGACTGCTTGATACAGGCCAATAGTATTAAGTACAGGAACATTTTATTACCCATAGCTCCTCAAAAGAATTAGCTTCTCCAAGCCTTCTTATGACACAACGGTCATAAGAAATTAGATTTCCGGTGTACTACTCAGGTGGAATGCATTTTAGTATCATATTTAATTAATATTTTCCAATATCCTGGAAAAGGCGGGTCGCTTAGTTTACGATGGATCTTTTGATAACGCATTTTACACAGATTTTGAGACATTTAGATTACCTAAAACATTACCTACATATCTGTCATTAGACATTTCACTACATGTATATCATAATAAGTCTTACTCGTAACCGCCAATCTTTTCTTTACAAACAATACGAAATCACCCGCGTATAGTCTTTCAGAAGTGGTCTCCGCCAAGTAAATTTGCAAAAAACATAACCCTGCATGTCCAGCCGGCTAAATGCTAAATAATACTATTCGTTTTATGTTAGTGTGGTCGAGCTTCTCCCATACATAAAAGCTAAACACAAGCAAAAGCCAAAAGCTTCTTGAATCGCAAGAACCGTAAGTGTAATCCTTGCTTTGTTTGCCGCTCGTTATGTCTTATTTGTACCACGTACTGCCTTTATTTTACCGCTATAAGGTACAAAAGTTTTCTAATAAAGGGCCCTCCCAATAGTCGGTCTTATTGCGGCAGGTGACAATTGATGATGATAGTTCTTTCACTGACTTTGTCGAAGTTCGAGGGCCTAGCGCTCGGTGAATACCAACGTGAAAATTGAAGGATTTCTAAATCATCATCATTACGAAACATGATGTAAGTACAAGATGTCAGTTGGTTTAATTTCTACCTAATAGAAACATCTTTCGAGTGCCAATGGTTTTGAGTTATTGGTTCTAAAAGGCAGAGATCAGTCAGGTGACAAATCCTTCGCTGACGTGGCGTGGAGAGGTTTGCGACGCAGGATTTGCGGGTTCGATTCCCGCCTTGGGACAAATATTTGTATGATCTGCAAACTCAAACTCAAACTCAAAAATGCTTTATTTCCATAAATACAATAAATGTACACTTAGAAAAAGTCAAATTATATTTAAAAATACACTGACACGGAAATAAAGTGGTATTTTTGATTTCGATCGCTTCGCTATGTAGACTGCAAATATTCATTCCGAGTGTTGTGGGTATTTTCTATGTATAATAAAAAATATCAATGTATGTAATGTATGTATTAAGAATACACTAGCCAACTCGTCGTATCCATAACACAAGCGCTGCTTAGTTTGGGGCTAGATAGTGCTGTGTGGGTTTCCCAGCATTTTATTATTTCTATACCTTCTAGGACTCATGGGGTGGGGGTAAAAATGTCACCGGACCATTTACTGTGCTACTTTTAAGTTCCATACTTTTAGGGCAAAAATGTCACCGTAGAATAAGATATACATTTTTATGGGTAAATTCGTCACTGAAAATATTTATAACAAAATACTGAAAAAATACTCATTTTACCCAATGTATTGTTAGATTTATTGATTAGTTCTATTTATCTTGTTAATTATTGTATGTACCACTCCTTGTATTGGGTAAAATAAACAAATTTTTATGTTTATCTTTTTTTACTGTGTTCAATAAACGGCGAAAATTTTAACAAAATATAAATCAATTAAGCTGACAATAGTGACGATAGCTGAATTTTATGTTCTACGTTTGCATTAATATTTGAAGTACACAATTCCAAAACCTGCTTTTTGTTTGCGGATATTAGTTTACTAGATTATTTGCAATACTCTGTTCAAAATACATTTGCTGTCACAGTCAACATTGCCTCAGGCTAACAATCCAAATGTTGGTAAAAACCAGTAGTTACGTCTTTTTTATGAATTGAGCAAAAAGCCTCGTCATCAGAACGTAGACATTTCACAACATGTAATGTATTTTTATTGTAATAATCCTTACCCGACACAAATCTTAAATAAAAACAAAACAAAATCATCTGCTCTCTTTGTATTTCAGAAATGGTCTCCGTCAAAGAAATTTGAGAATAATTAATTTTGTTTTAAAAAACTATCGACCGACAAGTTGTTTCAGATAAATAGGAAATAAATGTGTGGTGCTGGCTTAGAATTTGCACCACCCAACTCCTCCTGTGGGAGTTGTAAGAGGCGACTAAGGTATATCCATGGGGGGGGGGGGGGTGCCCACAGCAAAACAATTATACCACCAAACTGATTCCCAACCCGCATGCCCGGCGTAGGGATTATGAGCATTACCCTCCATGAGAGAAACGCTAAAAAGGCGCTTATCAGAGGGAGGCCTGCGTCCAGCATTGAACCAATACAGGCTGTTAAGGTTGAGGTTCAGGTTAGTTGTAAATTGGTATGTAAATAGTTTTATCTACACACCAATTTTCATCTAAATCGGTTAAGTGGGAAATACCTGGTAACAAACATTTACTTACACATACTTTCACATTTATATTAGTAAATATTCATAAAATAATATCATTGTCATACATATGTATAATTGTCACTTAATTTTTATTATTTCATGTAATTGTTTCTTAGTATTTTCTATCTTTCTATTCATCATAAACGATGTCGCCTTACCCCAAATTGGCAAAAATAAATAAATAATGCTGGACAATTCACACAGCATTATCTAGCCCCAAGTTAAGCAGAACTTGTGTTATGGGTACTAGATAACTGATCTACATAATACAATACATTACATAGATAGATATTTTTTATTATACATAGAAAAACACCCAGAACGCCCTGAACAAATGTCTGCAGATCGTACACACATTTGTCCCGAGGCGGGAATCGAACCCGCAACCTCCTGCGTCGCAGGCAGACCTTCGCCCACCGCGCCACAGAGGTCGTCAAAAAGGACATCATCATCAGGATTTATTTGTCGTAATTTGATGTTTCGGGTCTGTGAGTGTGTATTTACGAGCCGTTGAAAACGAGCGCCCTTCCTAATTATTTTTCAACGCTGTGCACTCCTTAATTGGGGGTTTGCGTGTCACTAACACTTCATGCCACTTCACGGCCAATTTGCGCTCGCCGTACAACCCCCCACTAAAGTTGTCACTATCTCGTTTCCGCCCGGAACAAAAATCGGCCTCGCCATTCGACGCCACCTGTACTGAATACTTTAGCACTGTGAATTGGGACGAAACAAAGCGAACGCTTGTATATTATTGTCGGGCCCAATTAAAAATTTTCGTTTTGCCGCGTCAAATGGAAAAATTGTTTTATTACCCGTTTTTAGGCAAACGTTTCTCATTAGGAAAAAATAGGTCGGTTGATTTAAATGGGTTCTGGCATTTATTGTTACTTTTGTTTTTCGCATTCGTGCCTTCATTTACCTTTATAATGTAAAATCCGTGTTTAAAATGTATTGAATTAAACTTTGTTAATGTTTTGAATGCTGAACTTATACGATGAGTCTAATAAAGTAGCTACCCCAATCGCAGCGGTGATAAGTTGCCAGTTAAAATAACAAAATAGGTTTCCGTGCTTCGGAAATGGCCGGATGCGAAGACATCCGGCAATCTGTCCGTGACCTCAGACGGGTACTTCCTGCTATCATGCAGCTGCCTTTTTACAGAAATCTGGCAACACTATAACTCAACATGAATTTTAAATGATAATAACAATCGACCTTTTCCCCCTTTACAACCTTTACCTATTTTATGTTATTTTACAATTTTTGGAAAACTAACAGCTAGGTAATTATAACAGAAAAAAAAGGGGACCTAAAGGCTAATTACGCGCTTAAAATTAATTATAAGTTTCCACAGAAAAAAAGCTAAGTGAAGTTATTTAACAAATGAAGATAGAAATGGACAGCACATTTGGTTCAGGAAAAATTAAATGAAAAACTACGATAGAACTAAACCTACACAAACTACTCAACAAGCGTTTACTTTTTACTTTTTTTACTTTTTTCTACATACCTTTTTGTAGTAGAAATAAGATTTTTTTCCGCGTCCTAAACTGAAATGTGCAAGTTAATTATGCACCTTATCAGACACCTATACTACAAATGCCAAAGTTTGGTATTTATTTGTTATTACGTATTATTGAACCGTTACCAAGCATCAATTGAGTAATTGCCTATTTTACAATAATACAATACAATAATACAATTAATTTTAGAACGATTTCAAACTATCATATCTCTGCCTAGTGATTCTTTGAACTTATATTTACTCAAGTGTGATCTGGACCATGCTTGAAAGGCTTGGAAATAATTTCTACGCGCCAAAACACTTGAAGTGCCAAAAATGTTTGAAATTTTTGGGTTTATTTCACAAAAACCAACAAAACAAAAAAAAAGCTCTAAAAATTAATTGTAATAGTCAGATAGTCAGTTAATAAGGTAAAGTAAAGTTTTTCGCCTAGATAAATAATGTAGACCATAGACAAAGCCTACTCACTCAAGTAGAGATTTTGCTAGTGCAACTCGAAGTAGCGTCAGAGTTACGTTCTATAATAAAGATTTGCTTTTGAGTAGCATAAGTAATGCTTTTATAATACGGACCTTTAGAGTAGATAGCTACTCAGCAGTAAGCCCCTGCTTTCTGTGTAAACGCGGTTCTATCCTCAGTGATTAAGTACTCGAAGATAGCAGATAGGATTGTTGAACAATGTCGGTTAGCATTGTAGAGTTAGCCTTTGAACTTCCGTGTCTTCAGCAGTTGTTACCGAGTAATTGAAACGGAATATACCTTTGTGGAGTTAGATAATTTTCAGCTAATTAGGTAAGGGGATTATCTTGGGTGAAGAGTTATTTTGGATGAAAGTTCTTGTAGAGCGCCGATGAGATTTAGTTTGACTATATTGAAAGTGAAGTTATTGAATGGTTAATAACTCATTCAGGGGCGCATACCCGAGCCCATATGACAGCGCCACCTATATCATATTATAACGTTTAACACAGGACATTTTAAAATAAATCGCACAGTTTGTGGTATACATATATTATACGCTATCTTTTAATACCTCTGCAATAGTTTTATCTTTTATAGTTAAGGAAGAGATGCGAATATAGAGTATGGTGGCCCAAAAGCGCAACTTTGTATCTCTGCCTAAGCTTTACAAAATGAAACTATTTCAGAGGCGTTAATAAATAACTTATATTAGATACCAAAAACTGTACGATGAATTTTAAAACTTCCCGTGTTTAACGTAATAATAAGATAAAATAGGTGGGCGCGCTACTTTCACTCGTGCCGTCAGGCATGCGCCTTAAAGCAGTGACGACCTGACATAATATCTATAATAATCAATTATCATTTATTTCGTTCATTACAAGAATAACACGTATACCAGTTACCAGTACACCAGGACAATTTATGCACATTATCATGCCTAAGCAGAGTCTGTTTGAGATAGAAATTATAGAAACAAGCTAGGAAAATGGAGTTAATCCCAACGACTCACGTGAGATGTTTTCTATTCTCATCGTCTCACGCAAAATCACAGAGCTTCTTATTACAATCAACAACATCGGTCATGTTTTTAAGAATGGCCATTAACAATAAAGGAATTGAGCTACCTCAATATTATTTACAACAGTGTGCAATGCTATGTTCAATTTAGATTGTTTCAAATTCTTACTAAACAAACCTTCGACTTCATATGAATCCTCAAGTTCTAAAATGTATCTAAAATTCTATTACGCAACAATAAAACCGTAAGTACTTCAGAAGCACTGCACCGCTAAAAACTCACTATGCTGGTTTTTAAAGTAAATTTATTCCATATTCTGTGCTACCTTCCCGAGACGCTACTAAAACCAAACATTTTGACTCGGGCAGCAATTTAAAACAAGCTAGCCAGGTGTGCATACATTGTTGGGCAGAACACTGCAAACTTACCTTTCTTTGCCTCACAAACTCGGTTTGTGTAACTTACAAAGCCGCTGATAGAAAATTTTGGGTAGGCACTTATTTGTTCTGTAAGAGAAGGACTTACACTGGCTTGTAGGTCCTTTGCGAACTCCTCAACCTCACCTCAACAGCCAGTATCGGTCCACTGCTGGACGCAGGCCTCCTCCTGATAAACGCCTCATTGGCGTTTAACTCAGGGGGGGTACTACCCAAAATCCCTACTCTGGGCATGCGGATTGGGGATCGCAGTTTGGTGGAAGATTTGGTCTGCAGAGGCGTTGCCCGCCCCCCGATGGATATCCCTTAGTCGCCTCTTACGATACCCAAGAAAAGTATTGGGGTGGTGCTAATTCTAAGCGAGCAGCACACAGCTCGAATCGAATATATACTATGTAAATAATATACTGGCGATACATTGAGAAAACAAATTGAAATATCATGGGCAAACAGACATGCGCAATATTACATTGTCAAGTCACTTACACTAACGCACCGTCATTTCATAGCGTAGCCTTTTAATTTGTGGGAGAGAGAATGACGGACGCGTATTGCATTTTGTTGAAACTCAACTACTAATACTTTACTATGTCGAGTTTAATATCAATATTACTTTTTTGTTAGTTTATTATGGTAGGTTTTATTCTAGCATAAGATGCTGACTGTATAAAATCCGCGATGGAAAAACCGGTGATGAAATTAACCCATAAAAATTACTATTTTATTCGATGGTGACATTTTTACCCTTAAATATGGAAATTAAAAGTAGCACAAAAATAGTCCGGTGACATTTTTACCCAAACCCTTTCAAAGGCCACAGTTGACAGCACTCGAAAGTAACTTTAGATGTACTCAAATAAATATAAAAATGTCGTAAAACTTTTATCTTTTTATTACTATTCCGAAGGAGAAATATAAAACAATTTCTCACTACCGTGCGCCGCGCCGCAACAATATATGGAGTAAACAAACGTTTACCTCTCTCCCTGCGACTTTTTCCCATTAAATTTTCAGGAGTTCAAACTGGGAGACAGTAAAAATTTAACTAAGATAAGAAGTCTTCCTGCGATGACGTACTTTCCTGGAAAATAAAACGGGGAAGACCGAAATACGAGGACCGTAATTTGTTTTATTCGACAAACAGCAAAACACAATTTCAATTAGGTTGGAGACTTTGTAATCTCATATTAACCCAAAATTGCCTTCTTTTCGTATTTTCTCTGCGACGTGTTTTTGTTTTAAACTCCGGGAAAACTATGTACAGTCAACGACAATGTCAGATAAAAGCCTAACTTTATAAATGCGCTTTTAGGTGTAAGTATAAGAGGACGAATTGCACATTAACAGTTTTTTACTGACTATTATATATATAATTGAGCCTTAGCTCAATTCACACGGCAGCGGCCAGCGGCCCAATGTGAATATGCCTCTAAGCAGAAGCTAGATGGTTTGATTTCTATGCGAAATTTACATTATTAATTATTATGTGATCAACGCAGTCGGCAGTCATTCAAATAACATCTACGTTCACTAACCAAATATGTACATGAAAGATGATATTTGGACCCTTTGTATAAAATGTTATTAGTTTGGGTACCTATTTATTTAAAAATATTAGTATTTATTTGTAATGAATGACTTAGTTTGTTCCAAAAACATATTCAACGTAGCATTGGAACTAAATAAGTTAAAATCATTTTGAAATCCCAATCTATCATTGTTTTAAAATAATAGCGAAGAATTTTCATACCACAATATGATGTCAAGTAAAAATAATGAAATCTAAAAGGCAAACCAAACCGCGTTACGTTCGTGGGATAATTGTGTCAGCCATGGCTTAACCTTGTTACATCCTTCTTACGGTAATATTTTTGCGGAAAATTCTGAATTTGACTAGAATAACCGGAGAATCCAACACTCTACCTGCCCTTTATTCTGATAAAAACAGTTTTGATCAGAAGTGTACAAGTTTATCCATGAATAATGTATCCAAAAATGATAAGTATACTTAGTCGTAATGAGGTACCTATAGGTAATAAATGTTTTGTGGCTGATTCTAAAGTGAATACTTTAGGATTCCTATGAAATTCAGAATTTTCGAGAGAGAAATAACACCAATAACACTTTTTATGAGTATTCAAAGTGTTATTATTCACAGATTTAACCTTTTGCTTGTATTTAAATATTCCATAATTTTATATTATAAGTTTTTAATCTTCCCGTGGGTGTCGTAAGAGGCGACTAAGGGATACCCACCGGGGGCGGGCAGTTGCGCCTCCTGCAGAACAATTCTACCACCGCACTGCGATCCCTAACCCGCATGCCCAGCGTGGGGATTATGGGCTTTACCCCTTGTCCCAATTAGATAAACGACAACAAGGCGCTTATCAGGGAGGCCTGCGTCCAGCAGTGGACCAATACAGGCTGTTGAGGTTGAGGTGTTTAAATATAAATTTATAAAATTGTTCGCAATATCAACAAGACAACACTTCCAATCCATAATCTCATTGCCCTCCCTAACAAGAAATTTTCATTTTTCTCGTTCCCAATAAATTATTTTTAAATTAGATAGCATCCCCCGGAAAACTCAATAAAAACCACTCAGAAAACAACTTGTTGTAAATCGAATCGCCCTATCAGTAGCCAGTTCGATTAATCCAGAAAATACTTGACATCCGTCTGTTTGTACGTACAAATTATACTCTACCGACACTTTAAAGGAATACCGGATGGAACGTCGGCGTAAACTAATTCCAACGATCAAACTCCGAACTCCAATAAAAAGGAAAAAAGTCCAATATCCACATCGGGCCCGGCTAAATTGGTTAGCTATTACATTGGCGATTTAACGTCACAGCCTTTGAAAACTGAAAAGTGCACTCGTCCCACGAGCCAATGCCTAATAACTTAACCTCTCGACTTTGGAACATTCAACGCAACTTAATTTTCCGAGAGTGGGCTGTAGCCGGCCCCAATAGAACCGTAACTACATAAAGATCCGAAATATCCCCGAAAAACTGCTCTGAACATAAAGTATTGAAAGCAGTTTTTATTGGCCTTTGATTTAACTTTGTACCTCCAAACCTGTTAGCTTACATCCGCTCATCTATCCATAATTTAATTAAACAGTTAATTTCATTAACGTTGCGAATTAACGTTATTCATTTTCAGAACCTGCAATTATCCTGAACTCCGCTGAAGACATAAAAAGACTATTAACTAGAGTTTAAATAAGGCCTCTGCACGCAGACCGTCGCAAAAAGTGAAATGGTCAAGGTAAATCTGTGAATGTGAATTTCCTCGCACTATACGTCACGCTAGCTTCGTGTTAAGCTAACTTCACTTTATACTTTTAAATCACTTTATTCTTGCAGTAATCTTCATGTCCGTAAATCCCAAAGTAGTTTTGATTTTCTGATATTGGAGGGATTTTAATATGCATTATATTGATAAAATTTAATAACGTCATAAATCTTTGGAATTCGTTTGGTTATTAACTAAGCACAAGAACGGGAAATGAAATGAAAGTTGATAGTTATATTTTACGATAAGTTAAGATAAGTTTGTTGCTCATGCTTAAAGTTACTATAAATTAAATGACAAAAAAGCAATTAGGAGTGGGATAACTGACTTTTTTTCTGTTTTGGTCAAATACAAATTATCTATCAATGAATGAGTTATTATTATTATCTATTAAGTGACGCACAATGTGACTTACGCACGTAGCTTTTTCACTTTGTGTAATTTTGCTGTGATTTTCTGATTCCACAAATTCTCTAATAAATATGTTTGAAGACTATATACAGGAATTGTTTTGCTTTTAACTATCTATCAATATACTATTACCTAAATGTTATCTATTAATATTGCAAATAATTGAATCTATCAGTTTGTGTTAACAATGTTGTTCACGCTTTTGTGTTATCTTATTTTCTATAAACTCGGGTATGTATTCGAGCACATTTGACTAATTTATCATATGTGGTTTGTCTGAACTTTCTCATTTTCCCTGTTACTAGTCAACAGTAACTAACTTCAAACACTTAAACTGTATGAGCATAATTTTATGGTCGTTAATTGATTTAATTATTATTTTATTTATTTGTTAGATTTACTTAGAGGGCTTTGAGCCAGAGTGCCTATGTCAATCCCGTATTTTAACCACTGCTTACGCATACACGAGTGAAAGTGGCGCCCCCACCTATTTTATCTTATTAATACGTTAACGAAACCACAAACTGTACGATGGATTTTTAAAATTTGCTGTTTCTTTGTTATTTGTTAAACGTAATAATATGATAAAATAGGTGGCGCTGTCAGATTGGCTCCAGTATGCGCCTTAAAACTGAATTGTATACAAAAATCACTTAGTGGAGCGACTTAAATTATTTGGATGACACCGTATCCGTTATAGGTTATCATCATATCAGTCATTTATTTTTAATCTTATAGACTCGCTCCGCTCACTACTAAAGTGTCGTTTAGGGGAGGTGGGAATTTTCGACAGCTTTTTATACGAAATCTATCGGGACGTAATTTTTTTAGGTTTTTACTTACATGTTTATTTATGGTACTTTGAGTCATTTGTGACTTTGTCAGTTCCGTATTATTTAAAGCAGTGCTTCCTCCTCAACCGCAACCTCAACATCCTGTATTGGTCCACTGCTGGACGCAGGCCTCCCCCTGATAAGCGCCTTATTGGCGTTCATCTAATGAGGTGTAATGCACATAGTCACCACGCTGGGCATGCGGGTTTGTGATCACAGTTCGGTAGAGTAAAATTGTTCTGCAGGTGGCACTGCTCCCGCCCCCCGGTGGATATTCCTTAGTCGCCTCCTACGACACCCACGGGAACATATGGGGTGGTGCAAATTCTAAGCCACACAACTGTGCGTCCACTGGATCTAAATTGGAGCGTACGCGTAAGGATTTGTTGCTTTGTATTGATTTCTTTGGTACTTACAACGGCATATCTGCCGTTACCTTTGCCACGCATACGGTAGTTCAAAAATATAAATTAATAGAGTACCTACTTAGTAATTAAAATGATTCGCGGAATGCGGTTAGCGACTATTTAATTTCATACGAATAAAAGCTCATTACAAAATGGAAATGTACAAAGTGCGGTTTCAGTCAAATAGGTAGGCTTTTCGGCATGTCCATTCGCAAAGTAAAATTCGTAAATATCTGTAAATCTATACTTATATTATAAAGAGGAATGATTTGATTGTTTGTTTGTTTGTTTGTTTGTTTGTATTGAATAGGCTCCGAACCTACTGAAATGGTTTAAAATTTTGAAACTTTTTTATTATTCAAAAGCTTACTTTTCAGAGAGTGACATAGGCTATATTTTAACTCGGAATTCCGAAATTTCGTGGGTGTCGTAAGAGGCGACTGGGGGATATCCATCAGGGTCGGGCAGCAGCGCCCCCTGCAAAACAAATCTTCCAACAAACTGCGATCTCCAATCTGCATGCCCAGCGTGGGGATTATGGGCATTAACCCCCATGAGTTAAACACCAATAAGGCATTTATCAGGAGGCCTGCGTCCAGCAGTGGACCGATACAGGCTGTTGAGAAAAGCTAGATTATCTGTCACTTCAACACATCACATCACACTTCACAGTAATATAAAAATGTGAAATTTTGGGTGGATGTATGGATGGATGGATGTTTGTTAACTCTTCACGCCAAAACTACTGAACGGATCGGGCTGAAATTTTGCGTACAGTTTATTCTAATCCTGGAATCAAACTTTCTTGTTATCATATAATCATCAGTTCCGGAGGTATAGAAACATCTTTAATTGTTTTTATAGGAACAAAGCGTGCGAAGCCGCGGGACGCAGCTAGTTAGTAATATTATTGAACCGGCTTGTTAGCCTTTTCAATGCTGCGGTTCCCACTGTCTTGTGTTTGACATGTAAAATGTATTGTGGTCCGAAATTACACATATCCGGTTCGAAACCGCCAAAATTATTTACAAAGTTTAAAATGCAATGGATGTGTTTTTGAAATTGAACACTATTGTTGGTGGTTATTATGATATTCAGATTTGTTTTGTTTTCACGAAATTATTTTGTTAACCACATGTTATTACTGGCGTGGAGTAAACAATTGTTTGGCAATTGTAATTATTTGTAATTCAGTAAGTTATGACAAAGATGATAGTTTAGATTCCATCATGAATACACAGCTTTCATGATCACTATAATTATTCTGTCGAATCTCGTAGATTTTTATAGATAGAGAAAAATATTTCTTTGAAGTACTTTGTAGTTTTGTGAGTAACTTTTTTGTTTACTTTACTTTACTAACTTAAATGTAAAAGAAATGACAATCAAATAATAGAAATTAATTAGAGCTACCTGCAACAGTTTGCAGTTAGCTAAATTGTTTTAATTGTAAATACAACTACAATTAAAACAATTGAGCTAGAGTCGGAAGCGTCCCCAAGACGCTGGCTGCATTGCCCCGCGCTGCTGTATGGCTTAGCTTTACTTAACTTACTGTAATTTTTAAACGACTTCAAAAAAGCTTCTCAATTCGTCTGTATTTTTTTATGTTTCTTTCCTCAGAACTTTTTTTTGACTGGGTGGTTCGATTTCCATGATTATTTTTTATATGAAAGCTGGTGCTTCCCATGTGGTCCCATTTCAATTTTGTTCGGTTCTGACACTGGGATCCATGAAAATTCATGAAAAAAGTATAAAAATTTAAGTCGGTTTAAAGTTTTTTAAAACAAAATTAATTATTTGGATGCTGTTAGATATTCAATAAATACCACTACTAATCCAACACACAAACCATCCTTGACTACATTAACGTGTATTTCTGCTGAAACGTCACAATAATCATTGTACAAATACTCTCAAATAGTCAAATTATAGTCACATATTCCATTATACCCCAGTGCTTCCAACAACACGTTACTCGCGTACAAAAGATTTGCATTAAAAAGAAGTAGATCATCCGTTCTTCCGAGTCGTATCACTCGCCGTTCTTTATCCAATTACCCGAAGATAAATCTCACCTGTGACTGCGGAAGCTGGCTGCAGATTTGGGAATAGTTTGCTTATATGAAACTTTCACTCGAAAAGAGTCATAAGTTTAGACCACATATTCCTGCAATGGTCGTTACAGGCAAGAATATTTGGTTACCTGTGCACTATAATGCATAATATAACCATATTATGGTTATCTTGCGACGAAGATAGTTATTCTCTTTCTAGACTTTTATACCTTACCAAGAGGGATTATATCCTGTTATAGAGGGGATCATCTGGTCTACCCTTTAAGACAGATAGGAAAGACATCAAATTATCATGAAATAAAATTTTAGGTAAATTCTGGAGAAAAACGGAATTTGAGAGGCGGTAAAAAGAGAAAAAAAAATCAATCAAATATGTAGAATTAAAGTTATTAGGCCCGCCACAAATCTTTATTACAAATTAAAACAATAAACAAGTACCTCTATAGATACCGGAATAAACAGACATTTAAAAGGAAAATTTAAATAATGATAATATCAAAATGTTACAATAGCCGAGTTTTTTAATGATAAATTGTAGATAGTTACGAATTTTTCAATATCATTTCTTAATTTCTGTATACTGCAAACGGTCAAGCATGTTGATTCTCCATTATTATTTGCCACCTTTTTGAACATGGATTTGCAAATGAATATCTTTATTTTTATATGTATCTATTTTTCCTTATACCTTCATGATAAATATTATTAAGCATGTATGTATGTATGAGGTACAATCGATTGCTTCAATAAGATTTTCAGGGATTCGTTCAAAAGGACAGAAACTCTTCAAAATTATTCTTACCTCCGTTCGGATGATCAAGCTCGATTTACCACGAATATCACATTATCTTTATTAATACCTTAATTCTCCTGCCTTTTTTCACGACGACAAAATATTCGAGTGGCAAAGGCCCACAAATAGAATGTTATATTTCTAGAAATCCAACGCTTTTTTCTTCGTTTGACTTACTGATTGTGTTCACGTCTCGCGATACATTATGTTAGATTCAATTAGAGGCCTAGCCTTTGTTAGCTGGTGTGTGGGATACGGTTGGACAGGTAAGTGTTTGGTTTTAGGTGTTGCCTTTTTTATTTGCGCAATGAAATATTTTATCAATCATACGAGGGCTACGGCTTTAAAAGTCTTGTATTGTTTGTGGTCTGTTGCCCAATGCCCGTTCCATCAACGGTTCTACCAGAAAACCAGCGTTGCTGAACTTTGTTGAGGAACGCGATTGTCTTTTGTTTTTTACGGGTACCAAACCGTGACGGTAACGTAAACGTGTATAGAGTCCGCGCTACGACTCAAGTCTTACGGCAAAAGAGGTACAACTACATAATTCCGATCACGATTATTGATTATTTCACAATGGTTACCTACGATCTATTATATACAATAGTTCTGCGATAGCAGCGCCGCGTCTATAGGACTTGAGTCGTAGTGCGGACTCTATACCCGTTTTCTATAACCAATAGTATATTACCCTTCGTGATACACAGTCGGCTAATTCTTCGCTTTTCAGTAGGTGAGATCGCGATCAAATGAAGTTAACATCTATCAACAAAACAAACTGGTAAAGTCAGCTAGAAAATATCGAAGAGCACCTACAAAACATTTAAGATAAACATATAACAAGCCAGTTTATATAAGCCTTCCAGTATGCGAAAGGGAATAGGTATTCGAGGTCGTGACAGATTTTTTTCTCTATAAAAATAGCTCTCTATATAAGCTATATTAGTATAAAAAAAATATCATCGTGCATATAGCATCATCTCAGTCCACCTGTCAAAACTCCTTACCCACTAACCATTTCCGCTCAGGCGGATCGATTAGATTCCGTATGCTCCCGCGAGTCGACAAATTAGATCGTCTCACTCGACACGGTCAAAAGTCGACGCCGACACTTGACTCGGAGTTTACCCGCTTACAATCTGCCAGTTTTAAATGCACGGCTTTGGGGATTTGGTTCTGTAGGTTCCGTATATTTCGGAAAATTTGTTGGTCGGAAACAAAATTCAAATTTCAGATTTATCTATTGCATTTCCATATTTTTCTGAAATTTTATTGGTCGGAAACTAAATTCAGATTTTAGATTAATTTATTACATACCTCAACCTCAAGAGCCTATATTGGTCCACTGCTTGACGCAGGCCTCCCCCCTGATAAGTGTCTTATTGGCGTTTATCGAATGGGGAGGTAATGCCCCACGCCGAGCATGCGGGTTGGGAATCGCAGCTGGCCGTCTATGTAGTGCTGGATTATAATTTGCACCACCCCATCTTTTCCAGTGGGTGTCGTAAGAGGCGCGCCATGCCAAACAATTCTATTGTATACATAAATACATTACAACAATGTTTTAGTCTAGGGTGGTAGTTATATTAAAAGTAAGTAGGTACATGTAAGAGCGCAGCAATTGATTTTACGGTTATTATAATAATGGTATGATTCTCATTAGGGGAGGCATATGTCCCCGGAATTGGCTAATATAGGCTGATGCTGATAATGATGATGATGATGATGAACTTCTTTAGGACGTTAAGAATACTCAAGTATACACTGGTAGTTCAACTATTTTGATCGACGCAAAATAGTTTTGGTGATGATACCATTGAGCGTGTCGTGTCAGACAAAAGTTGATATTTCATAATGATATATCAGAATCTTAATAAGAAGTTTTTTAGCGGTGATTGATGTTAACTTTTTTTCTCGACTCCCCGACGACAGCGTCATTTAATGTATCCTTTAAATCAGACACCAAGGGATTTATATAACCTTCTATAAACGGCTCAAGCCGATTCTGTATAAATAAATATTAAGGTGAAACCCTAGAGCGGCGGTTTCGAGGTGTACGCATACGGTTATTTCTAGCCTCGATAAGTGACTGAGTAATAACATAAGATAGATAGATAGAAAACACTTTATTATATCACACTAAGACAAGAAACAATACAGAGTAAATGCTGATAAGGTCGCCTTTTATACTTCCTCTATTCTAAAATAGGGCGGCCTGGACTGGACATGAAAAAACAAAATAGCAAGTTGTACTGAATGAATCTATTTAGATACTTAGAGAAGAAATAAAACAAATACATACTAACTTAATTACTACATACTCTAATACCTATAAACACAATAAACTTACATATACGTAAAATAACTATTAAAAAGGATGAATAAAGATAGGCAGTGATTTTTCACGTCTGATGTCCATATATACAAGTTCCGAGGTCCAATAGATATCTCCGGCGAAATAAAAACGTAATACCAAATCATTTTTTAAATCCAATGAATTAATGCACTGCATCATTAACCATCTCGGATAACTCCGCAAGAAATCCGAAATGAAAACTAAATAACTGAATACCTCTTTGAATGCAGCCGCATCGAACCAAGTCAATATTGAACCGCGATTAATACCGTTCCGGTCGTTACTTACGGTGCCCTAAAACGGGAAGAGATTTTCCTTTCCCGGTATCGGAAGCGGATCTCATTTCCTCTGACAACATCAAAGTGATAGCAATCGGTTTTTTATCCGAATCAGCAATATTTTGTGAGACTAGTTAGGTGCTCGCAGCCTGATCGGGTTACGGGTATATAATACCCGGGTATTTTGTACCCAATCGTAAGCTGCTATTTGTTAGGGAAAATAGTTTGTCGCAATCGAAGCAAAACGTTTTTTTCTGGTGGATTTCAGATTTTATTCGGTGTGGAAAATAGGTATTTACTTAGAAAAGTTAAATTATATTTTATACATTTTTATCAAATAAGAAAAAACGTGTTATTGATATATCTACCTCTTCAATATTTTTTTTGTCCACAAGTGCGAATATAGTAAATATTCTGTTAGCTGAAATCACTGAAATATCTCACTGACTTTGTGTGTTAGACAGGTTTGTCATATTACGCTCTTAAAACTATAATTTGATCGATTTCATTCAGATTTTCGAAATACGTAATTATTCAATCAGGATTTAAGCGGGTTAACTACGAACCTTATTTATGTTGAAAGAACACCAACGTAATGAATTGGTCAAAACTATGATAGCTTTTAAAATAAAAAAAGCATACCCAAGAATCTTCAGTTTTGCTTAAATATTACTGTTAATACTTTTATATGTACCTACTTGGCATGCCAAAAAAACTAGGTCGCAGGTTGAAAATTGTGTTTGTGGTAAAGTCTAGACTATTGATAGCAAAAATATTACTTTATAGTAGTTCAATCGATTTGTCTAAACTTTGAGTAATTATTCAGTTTTTCTTATATATTACTAAAATACTAAAATTGCTTGTCAAAAAATTAGGTCACAGTTGAAATGTGTGTTTGTGGTCAAATGTTCCGGTCATTCCGAAATGTATTTGAGCAATGAAAAATTACGTAGGATTTCGGTTGATGAAGGGAGGAGATTTGATTTATTTGCATGTTTTGAATTTTCGATGTACACAAACGTAATCAATTTTAATAATGTTATTTCAATAAACTCTGAAAACGTATGATTTTTATGATTAAAAAAGCTACTAATTAACAAATGCAAGAGGTAGGTAATGGTTTATTAGGTATTGGGTATTAAATACATAACACAAGCTCTGCTTAGCTTGGGGCTTGATAATGCTGTGTGAATTGCCCAGCGTTATTATATTACTATTATATTATATATATTATTAAATAGTTACATAATTGGGTTGTAAAAAAACTATAAACCGACTTCAATTTTATGGTTTTCTCAAGGATGGCATTGTTAGAACTGGACCAAATTGAAATGGGACCACACTGGAAGCAACAGCTTTCAAATCGAAAAATAATCATCAAAATCGGATCACCCAGTAAAAAGTACTGGGGTAATCAAAAAAATAAATACGGTCAAATTGAAACCTTCTCCTTTTTTGAAGTCTGTTAAAAATACACACAACACAGTAATTTCACATTATAGAGGTAGTTACTATTGGTAGCAAAAATAAAACAGTATAGACGAATTATTCGCCTTTGTTTATAGTCACAATAATCTTTTTACGATTAAACCTTATGATCTTTATTAACAAAGAAAATTACAATCAAAAAATAGCCACAACTTGACCCAGCTGAGCTAACTGCAGACCTGTGGAAACATTCTAGATGTAGCTCAACTGATCCATATCAAACCAGTAGGTGATAATCAATGCCTTTTATTAAAATAAAAACTAAATTTGTCTCTCTATAAAAAAGAACAATTCAATTAAGTGAGCCATCGTAACATCGTTTGTTTGCTTTGATTTGGTCAAGACTAATCTACTTTAGAAATCTGCACGAATATATTCCTCTACCTCTATAACTCCACGGGCACTTAAGGGTACACATATCAATTCAAAACAAAACCAACAGTGCAAACTCTAACCACGAATAAGCATTGCCAACCCAAAAATAGCACTTTCGAAATCTCTTACAAAGTTTAGGAAAGTTTGCAGTGACATCTAGCGCTAAATTGCCCGTCAATTCCCTGGTGCTTACCAAGTTTAGCGCATGCTCTGTTGCTACATTCAGTTCTGTGCGCCGGAGCGTGAGTTGCCGGCATGGATAATGGTCTGTCATATGAACATAATTTAAAACTTCTTACTTAAAAGTTAATTTTACATCTACGCGCATTCGCAACTCACCCAGATCGGCATGGAATAATATAGTTCGGTTTCGTGCGTCGGTTTTGTTTTGTTTAATCAAGGTCATCCCAGCGGGCGGACATTTATTATATACGGCCGTATACAGAAAGAAAGCTGGAAACTTTTATGTTCCGGCGCTTGACAGCGCTGGTAACCCAGCAGGAAAATATAGTATGAACGCGCGCCGATAAGCACTGAACGGTGCCGACAAGTGCCGACAAGCTTCAACAGGCGCTGGTCAGCGCTGGACGCTGCCCTCTAAAATTAATAAACAACTTCGACATCCAGCTTCCTTTGTGTAGAACGGACCAGCGCTGTCAAGCGCCGGTAAGCGCTCATAAGTTTCCAGCTATCTTTCTGTATACGGCCTACCGCACGCCAACTCGACTTTTGTTGCCGCTCTAGGTAGCGAATATTGCGTTGGTCTAAACAGATCTTATAGATAGAATACGGTAGGTATCTGAAACACATTGATGATACTCTGCACTACACGTTTGAACACAAACTATAGAAATACATAGTATCCGTGAAAATGACAGACAAAGTAAATTTCGAATTTATAATACTTATTAATATGGTCCACATGACAGGTGGATTATCCTAATAATATTATAAATTCGTATAAATTGTAATATTTTAGCTTTCATCGCGTCAATATATATTATCTGAAAATCTTTTCTTAGTGTAAAAGAGCTCTTACAATAGACTTATTAGACGAAGAGGTAAGATTTTATGTCCGCCGCAAACGGTGAGCCAAATTAAACTGATAGTCAAATTAAATTAAACCACGCTTGATCCCAAAATTAGTTAGACCTAGACAAAGTAATAGTGAAATATTTGTAGACGTTACTGCTGTAAGTCGTAAACCAAAGATATTGCCCGAGTATTGTCTCAGGCAGATTAGTTCCCTTACGATTCTGTCGCGTTTGTTGAAGAAAACTGACTTTTCTTAAAATGACTGTGCTATGAAATAAATAAGCACAGAAAAAACTAATTGTCACAACTTACGCAAAAAAATAAGGTTTCACAACATTAAAAAAGTACGTCTCCTGAGATTTTTCACGTTGTGTTTTTTTTTCCACCAACCAAAATTTATAATAAAGTTTTTCATGGCCTGATGACCAAAAAATTCTAATTTGTCCGTCAGTTAGATGATTAGAAGATATTAGGCACGTATTTTTTCTTGGGTCGATAAAACAAAAAATTATGAACATATAGGCAGTTAAAATTACTCGTGAAGTCACACTTTTTTCTTAGCCGCGAAGTCACTAGATAATTTTTTAGTCGTCGGGCCTAGAAACTAAATAATATTCATCTCATTTAGTTCAATTCAACCTTTTTGGGCTCAGATGAAGTTCATAGTAAGCAACGCAATTCGTGGACTTATATATTTAGAGTAACGCTTCATCAATCGAAGAAAAGACTGAAATATTATAAATAAAGTTCTTACTGCAAACTGCTCACACTATTATTTGATTCAAAATAAGAATTACTCGAGCACCCCGAGCAACGTAACTTTAAATTAAACCTCTTTGATATTTTAATTCAGTGGTCAACGTCCACAAATTGCCGGCTTTCAAACTTTAACCCTGACACGGCCAAGCAGCACCTAGTCTTTATGCGGGCACAAGTTTGCGTTGATTAAAGATAGCTATATCAGTTTCGTGAACCTTTCATCAGAACACAAAGGACAAGTAATTACATCTAAGAGGGCAACATCTGGTCTTATCGCGAAGGGCTGCACCTCAGCTGGCCATTTCGAATAAACTCTATATCTCGCTGCCGAAGACCCTGCGTATTGTTTGACTTGATTAAAAAATCCAGTGACTCGCTATTTTCATAAAGGTTAACTTCACCTGACTTGCAAGGGTTAAGTAAAATGTGATCAAGCATAAACTATTAAAAAATCTAGTTATAGCATAAGGGTTTACAGAGACTTTTTTATTTAATCTGAGTCTTTGCTCGCTCTATAAGGTAATAGGTACTAATACGATAATGCAGACGAGCTCATATCGAAATTTCATAGTAGGTACTCAAGTGAAGAAAAGATGGGTTATATTTTTTAACTGAACTTCGTGTTTTTTAAATTTTTTTACTGAACTGACTTTCGGGGGACAGTATCGCTCACGTCCTCAGGTGTTGACCCTCTGATACCCTACACGTGTCCTCTGGGTGATGCTAATAATACTCCTCCGGTACCCTCTGGTCTTAGGCTTCGGCCGTGGCTTGTCACCACCCTCCGGAGTCCAGTCCGTGAAGCAACTCTGTTGTGTTTCGGAATGTGGTCCGGTCTTCTAGACCTTCGTGATACATCGTCGGCCGCATCTTCGCTTTCCATCAGGTGAGATTGCGGTCAAACGAAGGTCTATTTATACGTATGATTAAAAAGAAACTGATTTGGAAAACAGGAGGTTTATTTTTTATTCAGCTGCATGTATGTTTTTTATGTACCTATCTACATAATATGTACGCCTATTTTTTCGCAAAATTGTTAACCGAATTTGATGGGTCTTTCGCTATTGTACCTCTATAGAGGATGTTTCCGAGAGGATTCCGCAAAGTTATTCAAAGTGGTTCAATAATATCCAGAAAAAATTGAAAACAGTGTAAAATTAAGGAATTCGACAGTTCTTTACTTTTTAACAAAATAATAAAACTTGTATGTTTATAGCCAGGCTTATTGATTAAATTAACAAGATGTGCGTATATAGCTACTATCTAGTAACAATTAAGACACATAATAGTAGCTATTTTCCCACACAATACATTAATATTAATATTAATTATACTTATTAAATATTTCTTGTTTCAGGTATGTGGCATCTCTTCACTAAAAAGTAAAAAACTTGGTAAGTCCAAATGATTGAAATTTGTACAGGGCTTTTTTTACCTAACATCACACCAATTCTTCATTAAAATAACCGTTCGAATAATTACAATAATGCTAGCATATTTCTATTTCCATTAGCCGTCAATAAATAATAGCCAATTTTAGTTTTCGCTTAATCAGCTATTTAGAAAACTCATTTGGCTAGAGACTCGATTTAATGGATATTTTAGCCGCCGCTTATAAGCATGAAATGATATTGTTCTTATCAAGTACAAACTAATAATTATAATAATAAATTAAATTAAACTCATAAGTAAGAGTAAGCAGGTAAATACTAGTTTATTATCTTTTATACATACTTTCTCGTACCATTTACCATATGCCGTAGCCGGGAAGAGAGACAAAATCATGGTAGGTATGACACATTCTTTAAAACGTTGGTATGATACCGAGTCGAATAAAAAATCAACGCTTCGAATATAAATAAAACAGATGCTTTTGTTTATTTCTAGAAAACATAACCGCCGCGCCGTATATTCTGAGCTTCGAAAACATACAGAAACCCCATTTTTTGTAGGACTCAGTGCGATGCTACAGAAAGAAGTGTTATTTTCTGAAAACTGGATAAATATTTGCCTTTAATCAGCAAAGTTCTCTGTAAACGCTTTATTTGAAGGCTTGGAGAAGCTCTAACGGATTTATAATTAAAAACTGCGTCGAAAATGTGAGTTAGGCTACTTGCAAATGTACAATATTTACATTTTTTAAATAGATAGTTTTAAACAAAAATATACGACCAAACATACAACCTCTTCCTTTTTTGAAATCAGTTAATTTATAGCTTCTGCTCGCCCCCTTACTGCAATGATGTATATTATTAATTCGAAAGTAATTCTACTACAAAGTTAAGGGGGGTTAAGGGATGGGAAAATACTTCTATGGAAACGGGAGTGTTATGTTAACTTCCCGCTTGGAGCGCTGTCACATTTTCATAGGAATTAGAGTAACGCAACGTTTTGTAGTAAACAGTATGGTAGTTAACACTTAGTATGGTCAGCATACAGGTCTATTTTCTTGTCAAATTTAATAAATAAAATACCTACCGTATTACATTTATTTAACGGATTCGCTGCCATGTGAGAGACATGTCTCATGTCTGATATTTTTTAATTTGCTCTATCACATTACTTGCTTCAGTTCTAATACTTTCAGGAGTTTTTCAACTTTTGTCAACTCATTCTGGAAAACAAAACCATGAAATTCTAACAATCCGTGAAAATTTACAAAAACGCGGGACACCACAATCTGTACGAAAGATTTTTAAAATTCCCTGTGTTAAACGTAATTAAAAACTGCGCCACTTTCACTCGTGTATGCGCCTTATACCTTGGTTATTAGTTCTATATGAAAAATTTTCATTGTAAATCCGTTAAATCTACCAGCATTTTCATCTAAGAAAACAAGGGCGTATCCCTCCAATTTACGCTATAATTATGACGTCATTGGAGACGGATTTAATTAAAGGGCCTTTTTAGAGGCCTTCAGGGTAATTGGTGTTCAATGCTTTCGTAGTCCGAGATCCGTTTTCTACTCAGTGATTATGTGTAGGTATTCCGGAATGTTGGTTTTACCCCAATGCTTGTAGTATAACATTGTACTTGAATTGAGTAATGCAACTTCTTGTAGGGCTACTAAGCAAAAAGGCTATAAAATATCAGATTATATGTATAGAGGATAAAAAAGCTTGGGTCGGATTTTGCTCCTACTCGAAAAATAACAACTAACAGGCTAAAGGTTTCTTCGTCGTTTCTTTACTTTAGTCTACATACCGAAGCGATCGAAATCAAAAATACCATATTTATTTCCGTGTCAGTGTATTTTTTAATATGATTTGACCTTTTCTAAGTGTACATTTATTGTATTTATGGCAATAAAGCATTTTTAATTTTGAGTTCGAGTTTGGCTCTTCATCTCGGCATGAATTTAAGATTGTGGTAAGAAATGAAATAAAATCCCAAAAAAATCAGCTTTGGCGGGATTTGAACCAGCGTCCTACCCTAACAGCGGTAAAAAAATATTTGGGATTTTATTTCATTTCTTAGAAATTACCCAGTGTGAGGGCTAACGTACTATTATAATAACAAAAACGGCAGATTGTGGTGTCAAAAATGATATACCTCTAAACTGGCATTACACCCAATTCATAAGAAATTAAGAAGAATGATTGAAATACTTGTTAATATATTTTCACGTATCAGCTCTACCTTATGTTTCGATGAGTGTGCGTTGATGTTATTTTGTATGTATTTTGGATGCTCTAATCAAAATGATGTGTTACCGAAATATGGCAATGGCCAGAGCAGAAGGCGCTTCGGCCAATAAAAGATAGAATAGAATAAAAAAGAATATTTTTTATTCGACACACACATAGGTACAAAGAAAAATAAAAGACGTGTGGCACTCGGGGACTGCCGCGGTAAAGCTATTGCAATGCCATCTAGAGGCGAGTTGCTGAACTAAAGAGACAAACGTCAAGGTTTTTTCGTTACGGAATTTCTGGATTCGGTCCCCGCGCTCAAGGCCCGCGATAGAAGCTATGCAATAGCTTAAAAACATACAGATAAAAACACACAAAACTAAATCAAAGTACAAAGAGGTCGGTACTAAAATAAACATAGTATGCTGGGCAGCAAATCGAGTTTTGCCCCCATGACTCTGTGCCAAAATAAGTATTGACTCAGCGTGTGCTGAACGATTAACGCTCAGCTCTGTTTTTCAGCCAAAAACCTTTGATTTGGCGTTACGGACGTCTAGTCGGTGGCAAGCTTTTATATATAAAAAATAATAAGTAATAAATAAACATGGGAAATACATTTTGGCAACACGAATTTAAACCTACGCTACTGGTGACGTACTGTTATTTTTTTTACTATGTCTCTGAGTAGTGGAGATTCAATTTAGCAGGTATTTAATTAAAATAATTTAAACTAAATAAGCTAAGACACTTTTGATATCTATTTTGTTTAGGTATCCTACCTTGATACCTGAATACCTGACATTCAAGAATTGCTTAGATTAATCATAATCATAGTAAACCTTACATACTCCAGTTAGATAACCTTAAATTTTACTCGAGTATAACGTTATGAATTAAATTAAATATCTACTCGTATATATCAATCCTAATTATCTAATGTTGAATTTTATTTTAGTTTATTTTAGTATAACGTTATGAATTAAATTAAATATCTACTCATATCTATCAATCCTAATTATCCAATGTTGAATTTTATTTTAGTTCGTATCAATGTTTTGGTTATATGGTGCTAGACGTTGAGGAGTAACTAGGTATACCTAAGTTACTCGTCAAGATATATCTTCAGTAACTGACTTGTATGAGATGAAATCTAAAAAATTTAATAGAAATCTGCTAGTAGACAAAAATTTAAGTGAATTAGAGTCAATTGCACATTATTTCTTATTTGATAGTAATTACTATTTATCAAGTAATATATAGTATAAAGTAAAAATTGACTTGTCTAAGTGCTTATTTTGTAAGTCTAAAGAAATAAACGATTTGACTCTGACTCTGCGTTCTCACGTAAAGGCCATGAAACAAGAAGTTGACGCTCAGTTCGTAGGCAAAAACTTTTTTTTATATTCTTGGAACCTGTGCCTTTTTGTGGTAGTACATATAAAAGTCCATGAAGTAACGATAATTAAATTTAGGATTGGGATGAAGTAACGTGAACACTAAACACATTTCGTTAATTTGCTCCTAGACCTGTATAAACCCACCTTAATGCTGTACTCGTCCACGAGATTATTTAACACGTGCCATGCCCGGATAGTCCCGTTCTTACCCCACAAAGGAGTGTGGTTGAAAGTTAATTAAATTTAAATATGTGAAGAGCCTTTGTATTTAGCCTTAGCTAACTTTTTGCCAGCTATTTTCTCGCTGTTTACCTTTTGATACCTTGAAGCCTTGTTTTCCTGATTTCCTTTTATAAAGTCTGTTAATTAACTCTTTTGCATTTTGTAATCAATTATGAAGGATTTTACCGCAAACTGACGTTTGAATGGAGTAGAAACGCATTTGTTTTAAAGTGTTTTCACGTAATGCTTACAACAGATCTACCATCGAATTATAACCCTAACCTGTATGCCCAGCATGGGGATTAAGATGATGCAAGATAAAATGCATGTATTTTACCCAAATACAAACAAAGACGTACCGACATACAATAATTTAAACAAAGAAATGGTACATACAATAATTTAAACAAATAAGTACATAAATCTAACAGGGTAGAAAGAGACCCTATCTCAGCACTTTGCAGTATTAGGTATTTGCCCAATAATGTGCTGGTTTTCAGTTAGGGCCCCTATGAAGTGACGACAATTCAAAAAGTTAAAAATAAATAATAAAATTTAATAAAAATAAATTAACAAAAAAACATCTCAAAGAAAACACACAAACAGATAAGACCTAGGCCTCTGTCCAGCAGTGGACTGGTAAAGGCTGATGATGTCTAAATAGACGTAACTAACCGGTAGGCGTATAGCAGTAACAATAAGGCTCGATTGTGGTAAAGATTAAAGCCATGCTCTTTTACAGAAACACGATTGAAACTTTATTAACAGACCCAATAAAAAGTCAATACACCGTTAAACTACCGAAAATTATCGTTTTTAATTAATTTTATTTGCCCATTGAATCGGTGCGTCCGTGTAAAAGTCAATGGAATGAATGAATGTTGGTTTTTTTCAGAAGGAAGTTAAATAAATAAAAGAATTATTGTCTTTTTGCAAATAATTTGAATATGTTTCACTTTCGGTATTTTGTACATTGAATAATTGTTAGAATACAGAAGTAACATAGCATTACAAACCTCTGTGCTATAATTTTTAAGTTTCCCTTTTAATATTGTTTCAACTTCGTAAATAAATAAAATTAAAAAAACTATACTCAGAATATGTACTATACTCTAGTAGAGAGTGTGTAAATCTGATTTTACAAATATCTAATTTTTCTTAATACTATTATTATTCGACTTTGTCATATACAATGGTTCTTGATTGGCTATATATAATTTTCATAATACGCCACTTAAAAAATATATATATCTCCGTTTATTGCGATCACCTAGATAAATAAATTGCGCGTAAATATTGCAATGACCATGCATGCAGAGACGTCGCTTCTTAACGTCAATTGATCATTCAGTGACTTCTTACAAAAAAAAATCAAGGGGGAAAACCCTTGAAGATTTATTGGAAAGCCCTTGGTTTTTTTAAAGTCTAGTTTTCGCCGGAGGATTTCAAGGGAGAAAACTGAAAAAACTGATGTGATCTGCCTGTTCTTCGTTGAGACTGGCCGCCGTGGTTGAAATTCGGCTAGGAGGCATCATCATCATCAGATAATAATTGAATTCTTCACTGAAATCAGGTGTGGTATCAGAAGTCCGGTCACCACTTCGGTTGTACACGTGAGCGTTGAGGTTTCTTTTGTTGGTACATTGTTGGATAAATGGTTTATGGTACTTATAGAAATATTATAGGCTAAACCATGTCAATAACAGGTTTGAAACTGACTAATTCTTGAGCTAGGCTAAGGCCTAACTCAAGAATTGTTCAAGCTAAGGCTTAGAATGCCTAGCTCATGAATGGAGCTCCGGCGCGTCGTCTATTTACTTAATTGAGGCAGGTGTAATCAAATACACTACAGTATCGGCGAGCGATGAAATACCGATAGTGGTTGCATAGATGTAGCCTATTGATAGACTTGAAAAGTATTTAGAAAACGAAGGGCTTAAGGTTGTCGCTAGTATAGGCTGAACCGCTCCTACACCGCATCCGCACACCCTTGGCATCAAATCATGCTGACAGCATGGTGTCCACGCACGGTTGGCAAAGAGCCGTATCGGCAAAATAATCGCTTGAAGGATGTGGTAAGCAAGATGTAAATTAACGAGTGCTTAGGTTGCAGTAAGCTTGCGTTCCGCGCAATGTCTGCTATTTTATGCTGTCATACTATACTAATATGTTATAGAGGAAATATTTGATTGTTTGTTTGTATTGAATCGGCTCCGAAACTACTGGACCGATTAAAAAAATATTTAATCATTAAAAAGATTGCCATAATTTATCCCGGAATTCCCACAGGAAGCAACGCGGGTAAAAATGCGAGGCGCTGCTAGTTTTGAATATTTCTCAAGATTACGTTAAATCCCATATTTAAATGCTCCATTTTTCACGGTGCTATGTGCTATGTCCGTTATCCTATAAAGATGTAGGTATAGCGAAACTTAAGTATTTAAGTGAAGTCCTTACGCCTCTAGTCCTCTGTAGATACATTTCCTATAAAGCCATATTTTACTATACTTATTATGTCCTCCAATCAAAATTCTAGTAGGGGAGCGGGGGGCATGTTGTAACAATTTTCAGTTTTTTTGATGGGGAAGTCAAGATAAGAAGTATTCTAATAATAAAGTTATTTTATAGTAGAGGTAAAATATCCATTTATCCATAAGAATGATGATTGTGCTGGAATTCATAATGATTACTTCAAAAAAAATATTATTGCAAACATAGTCGCTTGTTACAACATACCCCGTTCCTGGGGCAAGTTGTAAACGGTGTGGGGCAGCTAGTAACAACATAATTTAAACAACTTATTCAGAGAGTTTCAGGCATTTATTGTTTGGTAAACAGAATTAAACATAATTTTACTACGCACAGTAACACACATTAATATAATGTTTGATACTTACTAATTAACATTATTTCTTACAAACTAATGGGGCAACAAGTGTTTCTTTTCTTTTTCATTCTTTTGTAAAAACTCCTTCATTTTGATATTGCTATGATATTGCTCTGCTTAGTGACGTAGCTTCTGGGGTCCTCAGTGATAGCCTTGGATTCCAATTAAAACAGTCTGTGCCTGTCATACGATTCTCGTGCCAAGAAGCCGGGATATTTTTATTATCAATAGCCATAGCGCACTGGTAAGTCTTCAACTTCTTCACTTCTGATGGCAGCAATCTACATAATAGAAGGAATTTTTCTCCTCTTCATCTGGCGTAAACACTAATCTTGGTTTAGTGTATCCAACAGAAAGAGGCTCGCCCTTTTCTTTTTTCTTAATGCCTCTATAAAGTGACACATGACAAAAGTCAAATATTTTTGTAGCTTGCCGCATTTTGGTACCATTTAAGGAAACTTCCCTTGCAGCTTGTTCGTAAACCCCTTTTCACTTAGCAGCCTTTCCTGATACACGCAATATCTCATTCTAAAACACAGAAAATAATATATAAATCTGTTAGTTTAGTTCTGCAATATGTAGGGAGTTTGCCTAGTTGTGGGATATTGTATAATTAGGTATTCAAAAAACTATTTTAAATGTGTATAACGACAAGCATAGGTACACACTTACGTTTAAAAACATGAAGGGGCAAGTTATAATATGTTACAACGTGCCCCGAGATGTCGTTACAACTTGCCTCATGGCCACACTTTGGACATTTCTGTTTATTAAAATAAAATCGTATAACTTATAAAAAAGAAAATACTTACATAAGATAGCTTATTAATTTGACTACATACATCAATAGAAACTCACTTCGAAAAAACAATGCAGTAACCTAGAATCAAACTTTACATACTTAAGTTTTTTACGTTACCTGTCAAAATTGAAGGACCTGCACACAACCACACACTACGCACTTCCGATTGATACTGAATGTTTTCACGTCATAGGCCACTATATAAAGACTTGATTAGCGCAAATTCCAAAACAAAATATTTGATACCTGCTGAGTAATTAAGCTGTTAATACTTGCCCCCGTTACAACAAGCCCCCCGCTCCCCCTACTAGGAACTGCTAGTTTTAGCTAGATACTTATTTCTGTTCTGTGCCTTATAATTTTACGGTTAGTGAAATCGCTTGAAGTTTTCAATACCGTCTCAATTTCTGGCTGATACATTATACGGTCTTGTAACCGTATGAAATAGCCACAAATTGCTCCGAACTCCAAAAAATAATATTAAATCGTAGCACATTTAATAAAATAAGGAAGGCCCCACCAATTTAATCCTAATTTTCCCCTTACCGAAACCTAAAAATCATTCCGCCCTATTATGCCAAGCGTTTTGTCAATCAATGGACCATGCTAGAAGAATGACTCCTATCAATACTCGGTGCTTTCTTACGGCCATATTATGTCTTCCTGAGTCTCCGACTGGGGTCCATGTATTACGCTTCAATAATACGTCTCTTAAAGTTAAATTGAGGATGAAAACGGTCGTATGCGGTTTTTCCGATCTTACAAATTAGAGGAAATGGTGTAGCTGGCGTATTATGTTGCCATTGTATTTAGGTATCTGATTTATTAACGCAGCTTTTGTTGAGTTTGCTTTTAGATACAAAATAGAATGAAACTTTTGTCACGAACTTTTTAAATGATAATGCATAACTTTTTAAATTATAAAGCAAAAGGCTTCGTAAGTATTTCTGGACGATGATCAGGAATTTAAATATTATCGTGTAGTAAATAAAGCTGATATTTGCTAATAATGAACACTCGAGCGACGAACGCGGTATGAAGAAAACTTTGGATCATACAACCGGCCCTGACTTCGGATTATGTTTTCAGTAGGAAACGATGCGACAAAAACATAAATATTGTGTAGTGATCATGTCATTGAAAAAATATGCGTTCCTCAGAGTCAAATCCACCTGGAATAAAATTTATTTAGTTCTTTTTCTCAGCAGTGAAACTTTGTTCTCAGTTGTGAAACTTAATACTGTGTTACTAATAACTCTGTATGCTCTAACTCCATAAGGTACCTTAATTAATTAGACTGAGCTCGGAACGGTGCATGTTCTAGGTAAGACGTTGTCTTTCAAAATTACAGCATCACTTTAATATTATATTATGCTGAGCTTTATTTAAAAACTAAATAAGAATGTCGGTTGTTTGTTTAGAGATAGCAGAGCATGGGTTTCGTTGAAGTCATGTAAAGAATAATAATGAAGTATAAATTAATGGTGCTGCTGTAAAATAGTATTCTCTGTTATAATTACATTATGACGATGACATACAAAGGTAAGTTAGAAAAGTCCGATGCTTTGCTGCAACCGTCTTGGCAATTACAAATACATACCTACGCGTGTGCGATGCCGCTGGCTGAAACTTGTTTTTAAAGAATAATGCGCTCTCTTTTCAAAAGCACATTTTCTTATGAATGTTGTACAAACAATTATACACAGGCAAAAGGCAACGTTATGTTTTTCCATTCCACATTTCGCGACAGACGAAACAGACAACCCAATTACGTTTCGTCATATTAAGTTATTATGCAAAATTGGTTCCGCTGTATTTTTGCGTCAAATGAGTTTGTAACAACGTTTCGTCGACAACTTTTTGATTTCCATTTGTTTTCGGCTAACTCCGAAACAATTACCATGAGGGGCTTAGATGAAATGTCTGAAAAATCGGTCAAGTAAGAGTCGAAGTTTCGTAAATTCCTCATATGCGTTTTTTTATATTATAAAATAATACTTCCATTACTCTTTTTTGTAACTAATGATTACGAATAAAGTAAATGGTGATTTTAGTAAGTAGAATTAGGCAAGTTATTTTTTTTATAGACAGCCATCAATACAGGATTGACAAAATCAACAAATTAAGTTGCATGAGAGAACATACTATATATAACATATAACATTATTCATATACATAAATAATAATAAACATGAAATGTTGTTTTACATTCAGTTTACCGTAAAACGTCACGTCGTCATCGTCGTCGCGTCGTTTCTGAACCGATTTCAAGTAGAGTCAATATGAAATACGTATCAAAAACTTGCAATATTTCTGTAAATATTAAAATAGCCACTGAATTTCGTAAATGTCGGTTTTAAGCATAAAATTCGCAGTTTCAAATGGACGTCAAAGAAGAAACAACAAATACATTTTCAACTCTTATTTTATGCTTAAAGTTAGGCTGGCTTTGCAAATATGTATATAAAAAGCTAGTCAGTTACGTAAAAACTTAAATAAGTATACTGTCGACGAGGCCGCCGCAGTTGTAGGGAATAACTGGTACAAATAATATATTTTACTTTTATTATGTCTAAGGTTTTTGTTATTATAGTGCGTAAGCTCGACGGAATTTCGACCGAGGCGGTATCGACTACGAGGTCTAGCAGTTATGACATCCCCGTACTGAGAAGAGGACGCGGGTTCGGATCCCGTCAAAGTCGATTTTTTTTGGGATTTTATTTAATTTTGTTTTGTCTTTGATTTATTTTATGTTCGGTGTACTGTTCGTACCTACTGTTGTTTAGCACAAAGAACACTAAAAAAAAAACGACGCGTACCGAGGGTTCCTTATAATTATAACAATATGCTTTTATCTACATTATGCCAAATTTCTTCTTTCTCGGTCAACGGGAAGTACCTGATATGTTTTATGTGGTGATTCCATTGGCAATTTCCATATATATTTTTATTTATTTATTCGTTTCACAAAATCCACAGCCCTTAATTAATAAAAAACATGTTTCTGTATCAAAACTTACGGCCAAAAACGGATTTACTTTTTATACAAAAAACTGTATGGGCATAAACCACTGTAACTTTTGATTACGCCGACTTAGCAGTTGGATTTAAACCACGGCTCCAAGAGGTAATTATCACGGATTTGAGTATTTGATGTTTATCTGTTTCGGTGTCTATTTAACATGATACTCGTATGTCTCGATATCCACGCGTTCCTGAGAAAAGGGGGTTGACAGATAGACAGACGGACAACAGTGATTTTTGGTTCCTCAAGCCAGCAATTAATAATTGTAGTGTAACATGAACTTCATTTTTTTTAAATTTGCTGGCCTTTAAATAAAGAGAAATAACCAGCTGTCTGTGTCACCACTGTCAAATTTCAGCAGCTGTGTCAACAGAAATGATCGAGTAAAAACAAAAAAAACAGTCTTTAATTACCCTTTTTATTTTGATATACTTAATAAAAACTCAACCTCTATAAATTATATTCCTATTCCTTCGTTTTTGTGCAATTTATTAGACATTGACAGAATTGTGTCAAATATGACGCAGCAGACCCAAAAATAAAAAGAAGAAGAAGACTAATGTTACTATTCTCTATAGTTTATAAATATTCACGGGTATTTATCGCGTTTATTTACTGATTTTTCCCGACGTTTCAACACGTGAATATTTATAAATAATGTGTTCTGATCGTGTAAGTTTAAAAAACTTTATTCTCTATAGATTCTTATGTAAAATTACACCAGCCATATGAGTTGAAACTGTAACTCTGTGGCGGGCAGATTTGTTCCGTCCCTAGGGTCTTAACTACCCGCAAAACATTATTTTGTTCTCTTCGACTTTTCTGTTTAATTTTATTGAATGCTCGTTCAAAGCTTGCGGTCTCATTGTTGTATTTTTCAGCGAGGTAAAAACGAGGTAATTTTCAAGGGAAAAGTAAATGAATTATTAAGCTTTCGCTTTTTATTTAGTTTTTTGATGGATGTTTTTGGTCGGCATTGTCTTTGTTTTTTTTACCCGACTTCAAAAAATGATTGTGGTTCTCGACTGTTTTTTTATCTCTGTTACTTAAGAATTTTCGAATGGGTGAACCCAATTGATGATTTTTTTTTTATTTGGAAGCTGGTGCTTCCCGTATGGTCCAGTTCTGACATTGGCATACATGAGAAAACTATATGATATTGGCGTCGGTGTATAGTTTTTTTAAAACAAACCTAATTATTGATGTCATCATCAACTAGCTTTTTAAGTCTCCGTGACTTTGTCCGAGTAGAAAAATCTGACAGACGAAATCATTCAAAGATTCAAGACAATTTGATAATCATTTGTAGTTTTAGTATGGTATTATTATAATTGCACTCGCATAGTATATTTTTTTGAAGTCCCGTTTTCTCTCTTGAGGAAAAAACTCCAAGGATTCCCAGTTTTCCACTGGAATGTATTACCTGATATTAGACTTCATTATATCGCAGACCTATTTAATGTGTCCGTTGTCTGTAAAAAGCGAAAACGGGAGTGGAGTTTTTATAGTTTTATGGGAACGTTTCTACTGTAAAATGAAGGTACCTACCGATATTTTTTCAATATCTCATTTTTTCAATTCATGTTTGATTGCATAGAATTCATACCCAACACAACTGTTCAATTAATACACTTTAACGCATCTTATATTCCACTCAATAATTTTTCTATTATTTTTCAATTTTGTCATTTTTTATGACGTTTGATGTTTTTCTCTGCTCATCATCTCATCCAACGTTATTTACATAATATTTTAAACGCAGCAGTAAGATAAAAGACTAACTTTATACCAATAAACTCAACATATAAACTTTGATAGCCAGGACAACGAAGCGCACACTTTTCAAGCTATAGGCGTAGCCAACCGGCATTCGCTATGAAAAATTCGAAACAGATCACGTGACATATCTACGGCATATGTCAAACCCATACATTTTTGGACTTTTCTACTATCGCTTTCGACATCGATTGTGACATTGTCTCTATGCTCAAAACCTTTCAACACCTGTCATAAAAAAAAAGGTAGTGGCGATTGTGTAGGCGAATAATAACCTCAACCTCAACAGCCTGTATCGGTCCACTGCTGGACGCAGGCCTCCCCCTGGTAAACGCCTTTTTGGCGTTTAACTTATGGGGGGGTAATGCCCATAATCCCCACGCTGGGCATGCGGGTTGGGGATCGCAGTTTGGTGGAAGATTTGCTCTGCAGGGGCGCTGCTGCCCGCCCCCCGATGGATATACCTTAGTCGCCTCTTACGACACCCACGGGAAGAATTGGGGTGGTGCAAATTCTAAGCCAGCACCACACAGCTAATAATAAAATATAATAGCGAATAATAAACCAGCACCTAAATTCATAGGTAAACGATATTATCCGTTTTCTTAAATTTTTAATTAGGATCGAAAGGTCGACTTGTAAACCTTAAGGTTAAAGCGGGTTTCTAAGAAGCTAAGTTTGTGATAAAGCGACTGGAATCCTTGCGTAGATACTGCCGTAGGCAAAGTAACTCGCATTTTTGAAAATGAATTCGTTTATATGAAATGTTTTTTCTTGAGAAGCAAGTAATTCCAAAATAAATTGTTTTTTTGGGGCATTTTACGCACTGTTGCACCGTTAGATCGATTCCCGTCAATGCCACAAATAATTGGGATTTTATTTGATTTCTTAGAAATTACCCATAGTGTGTAAACCAAAAATCTTTAAACCTTTCAATTGTTTTCGATTCGCTTTAAAGCGAATGTCGGTTGGCTACGCCCTTAGGGAAAGAAAATCTTCAAAACCCTTTAGCTTTATAGATAGGTGTGTAATATGTTACTTGCGGGTAAACTAAGCCTCCGCCGTCTGTCCGTCTGTCATCTTATGAATCGTAAGAGATAGACGCTTTAAACTGTTAACTTTTTTTTGTTAATGTCATGCGAGCAAATCTCATCTTCTTTGGCTGAGTTGACCCCTTGAATATTTAATATGATTTTCGTACGTCAACCGATCTTATATCATCCGATTCCTTATTTGTTTCAAACCAGTTACAACCTACTTGGTATAGTCGCTTATAAAAAAAACTAATAGTTATTTCCAAGAAAAAATACAATGATAATAATGATATATAGAATATTTGTTAAAATCAACACTAACCAGCGTAATGATCCAAATACTAAATGAAAGTAATGAAACCAAATACTAAAAATAAAATTAGCGGGGTCCATACAAAAAATAACTCGATGTTTTGGCTATTATTGCTTTAAATTTGTTAAGGCTGTCATCTCTTGAACGATAATTGTAAGTTTCTTTAAGTAAGTAACGAAAATAAATATAATAAAGGAATAAACTTTCTAGTTATGTTTGTATTGTATGTACCTAGTACTGTTTGCTTCTGTGCTACCAACTCTTTACTTACCTACTTATATCTATTGTTAAATAAGGTTGCCTGGAAGAAATCGCTTTAAGCAATAAGGCCGCCTATTGTACGTTTTTTTTTATTTTATTTGTATTGTTTAGATATTAGTTAGTTTGTTTTGTACAATAAAAGTGTTCATTCATTCATTCATTTCTTTAAAGGGGGTCTCCAAGCAGTTGGTGTTTTTAGAGTTTCATTAGAAAAATAGGTTTACGTACGAAACCCTCCGTGAGCACTCGGCCGGTTTATTTTTATTTTTATTCATTTTATTTTTTAGTTTCTTGTGATCTTAGTCATACAAATTACGGTACCTTACATTGCTACGTTCAATAACGTTGACCGCCTCTCAAGAACCTTAGCTAACCGTTCAAAGTTCAACCGTAAACTTCCCTTTGTTTATCCAACTTCGAAAGCAGGTAAGTTTTAGAACATTGCGGTTTTAATGATCTAATATTAAACGCTGAGGGTATTAATTAAGGATTCCAAGTAAAATAGCGATAGAGAAATTATAGGCTCCACTGAGTTTCGTTGTTGTGTAATGTTGCGGGCGGAACTTTTAATTTTGCTATTGATGGAAATTCTCATGTTACATATTTTCAGGTAATTTTCTGCATCGTATAAAACATTGTTTCCGTTATCGAGAAGTAATGTGAAAAATATTTATCATGGTTCGATTACGTGCTATAGGTAATTATTTTATATGTTTAACATTTGTTTCAGTTTTTGTTTTACAATGTCTAGGTAACGTTATCGTTTTTTTTATTTGGCACATAAAACAGAATACAATTAAATATTATAAATACAAATACAAAGAAACAATAATAAAAACTAGATTGTATCCCTAAATATGTGTACACAACGTCATCAACGAGCAGTTCTATAAGAAAATACCTAATGGAAATAAATGTATGAATTATTATTATTTTAAAATTGCTAAAATAAGACAATAAATTTGATTAGGGCATGTCACTGATAAGATAAATTATGAAAAAAAGCTACAGAAAATTAAGACCATGTTTCTTGAGAGTAATATGATCGCAATTATTTAGCCTCACTTTGTAATAGGTAGCAATTACGTTGTGTTCATTTTAGATTATTAGAAAATGTTGCCACACTTCAAAACTCTTGTATTCCTACTCGTATACCTGGCAATACCGCGTCGTCATTATTTGCTGACACGACGGCCGCTAAATCCTCCTGTCAGCTTCGTGACCTCTGTAATCCTTCTCCTTTTCAGGTAAATCTTAATTCGGCCTGGGATTTTATTCAAATATCTTCCTTTATTTGGGTATTTCGGAAGCGTTTACATGTACGCATGTTATTTAGGGATTTTCATCATAATCATCCGCAGCCGTTTTTTTACCCACTGCCGGGTATAGGCTTCTTGAAGTATGAATATGTGGCATCCACCACAACACGGTTCTGTGCTTCCCGCCTCCATTTTTAAATTAAATGGTTTGGTTAAGTTTTATTTGAGAAACAGTGCAACTATGTGTGACGTCCAGTTTCACTGCATGAACATGCTGTGCAAATGAGATAAAGTTGAGGAATAACTCAATGACATTTTATTTTTTTCTGTCCTCTCTTAAGGTGAAATTATACCTCATAATAAAAAATCATATGTCTATCGTATCACTGGCGTCGTCTGTCAAAATAATTACACATGTAAATCTTTTTGCGCACCACCGTGCATACGCCGCTCATACACCGCTCATACGCCGTACCTAACTACCTACGTCACAATAAAACTAGCCTAGGAGCCTAGCGGGCAGGATGAGGAAGCTCTGTAAGGTGGTGTAAGACCACCAGGATCCCCTAGTGGAAGGCGAAAAGTATCCATTCAATACGTTAGTACTATTATAATTATTCTCTGCTACTTGGAGGCTAAAAGCCAGAATACACTTTCCACATGATTTCCATAGTTAATTTCCAAAGTAACTACAAAGTTGTCCCAAAGCTCCTGAGTAGGAGCAACTAGGAGCAACCTACTCAAAGTGAACTGCACTTAGTACTTGCATCTAATGATCATTGAGGTTCTTGAGCTGTATTAATGTCACTCGTGTGAGGTGAGATGAGATGAGGTTCGTAGCAGACGGGCCAGTGTGGCCACTAATTTTAAAAGAGTATTGGCTACTTTGTCGGTCATCTGCGAATCTCGCGCCTTAGCTTTACTATTGACGGAGAAAAGAAGTAGCATTCTTTAATTCATCGTTTAATTTAGAAATTTAAAAAAGTATTAATATATATTGCATACATAATAATACTTTTTTAATTACTTTTCAATAGTACTTTTATATATTGCATGCATATTGCAGATGTCTACTGTTTTTTTCGTTCTTGTTTTGTTTGTGATTTTAAGGGTCAAGGCACAGAAATCATCTTATTGGTATCATCATTAACAAAGAAAATTACAATCAATGTATAGAAACAAATCAGAACTGGATTGAATTGAGATTGGTCCAAGCATAGAAATGGTTGATCATGTAAGCTCCCTTCTACGAATACCTAAACTTAATAATACCTATACCCATTGATTAATTAAAAAGGGAAGATGAGGTACTAGTTTCTCGAAAATGGCAACCTCATATTGTGTAAAATTGTGTGCTCCCACCTCAGTCACCGTCGGACCAGCGGCGGCGGCACGGGCGGTCGTGATTCGCGTGAAATATTGTTGTCTCGGTCTCACTTCGGTCTTAGATACGTCTTTCCGTCTTTGTTGTTCTTTGTATTGCACAGGACTGGAAATATAACTGTGAGCGTATGTGTTTGCGTGTAGTTGAAACACATGCCATTTTTTGAGTAAGCGCTGGGAGAACGTAACCTATCTTCCGTTTTTTATTAAACAATGCCTATACCTACTGAATATCTACCAAAGGCTATTTATTACTAAGAAACATGCTGCAAGCTGTATTCAACTAGCAAGGTAGAGATTTGAATGCAAGCTTCATTCAGGA
Organism: Eupithecia tripunctaria; assembly: GCA_955876795.1. Classification (NCBI taxonomy): domain Eukaryota; kingdom Metazoa; phylum Arthropoda; class Insecta; order Lepidoptera; family Geometridae; genus Eupithecia; species Eupithecia tripunctaria. Next base: position 12,801,516 of record OY041604.1, read on the forward strand.
CTTAGTCCAAGGCTGTACCCATTGTAAGATGGTAGACGGTGATGAGAAAACAAACGTATCAAATGTACGGGACCGGCCACACTGCAAGCGGCTAGGTTAAATATTTGTATATTTTGTATTTATTAACCATTATAACATTGGAAGTTATACATCTCATCATGTATAGATAGTCGGCTGGATAAACCGAGGCTATGTTTGTTTTCTTTTATAGCCTGGTGACACGTTCTGTCTTGCCTGCGAGCATGACTGCGCAGGCGTGCGGGAGGACGAAAGCTCGCGCAGGCTCGGAAGTGTAGCTTGTGCAATCTTTGATTGGACTGCGCAGGAAAAATGAAGCATGTGGCTGGTCATTTAACGCGCGCTCAGATTGGCAAATTTGTTTATACAGATTTGCACAGTTGAGTGTCTCGAGCCTACTTGCACGTGTATGGTGTTCCGTCTTTTTGTATAGTTATAACTGCATAAATTGGACTGCGCAGGCAAGACGAAGTCAGCCCGGCTATAAGCCACGTGCCTAGCTATTATCGAAGGAAACCTAACCGCCTACCGTCCTGCGGTACGGCCGTGCTCTAAAACCTTCCATAGACAAGCATCTATGTCCTTCCCGGTGAGAAGTTGTAAGCGGCTTAGTCCGTGGTATGGGTAATATTCAGCAAATTATCACTAACTACTACGACGGCTTTCGTGCGAGTCCTCTTTGAGTATATTAAGCTTTGGTTACTCATTAACTTAATAGATAACTAACTACAGTTATGACTTGTTCTGTCGATTGGCTAAGATTTACGGATAAAGACAAGTTATGCAGAATTCATACAAAGAGAAATATCGTTTACTAGCTGCGCACCGCATGGAAAGTTCAGAAATGTATTGCACACTCATGGTGAACCGAATCAAATTAAGGAATATTAATTTTCCGTCGAAACTTTACGACCCTTTTCAGAGGTTCATTAGCCTATGTGTTATTCTAGTAGGTTAACTATCTACATACCAAATTACATCTTAATCGAGTAGTTACGGTGCACTACGCGAAATCAGTTTCATCTGAATAACTCGACAAAAAATGGCGGCATTTCGATTTATCAATTTCGCGCTCAAGTTTTTTAAAACCCTTCTAAATATTAAAAAGTCGGATCAAGCGGCTATCACAATTTTGTACTAAATTACAGACATTCCTTTTATTACAGTCCCAATTGAATTTTTCCCGACACTGTTCACGATTGTTTCTATGCCCCAGTCAATTTAGCTGCTTCGCACACCTATCCCACGGGAACTGATATATGGGATAAAAACTAGCCTATGTCATTCCAGACCTATAACTACCTGTATGCAAAATTTCAGCCCGATCCGTTCAGTAGTTTTTTGCGTGAAAGAGCAACTAACAATTGCAACAAATTGAACTTTTGCGTTTACAATATTAGTAGGAGCTAGTATTACAGTCAAAAGTCCCTATTGAATTTCCCCGTCACTGTTCACCGTTGTTTGTATGCCCCAGTCAATTTGGCACTAGATCCACCCTGTCTTCAGCCACTGCCGTTATTTGAATAATTGATGCGACTCCTGTGAGCTTGCGCAAACATTTGCTATCCGCAATCAAAGGTACAACTCCGTCAAAGCCTTACCATAAAGTTGCATAAAAGCCGAATATTCAGAGGGCATACCATGAGTTTTGCAAACTTCGGTTTTTGACGTGATAACGTCTATTAAATCGATTAGGTATGCTAGTATGCGACACATGTTTATCGATTTCAAATAATTAATTTTGTTTTAAAAGCTATAAAGCGACTGAAGCACTGAAGATTGAAGTTCTAATTTTGTCTAATTGATAGCGTTGTTAACTACGTGGTAAGATTTTCAAGAGATCAAGTAAATGACTTTATCACGTAAAATTATCGATCCTAAACCGACTTTAGAAACAAACATTTTTTTTAGTTGTGTATTACAATAAAAATTGGCGTCGAAATTTCCATACCTTAATTTTCATTTGAAGTCAGGCGGTATGTAGGTACTGACCTGAACGAAAACTTTTTATGTTTTGGTATTTGACTAACTCATACTTAGCCACCCTGATGTTGGGTACGTTGAATCAGTTGATGTTCGGTATCGTACTTGGTTTATGATCAAAGTTATTTTGTGAAATGAAATATGGTTTATGAATTCTGATGATGAAGGTCTCGTTTTAAATGCTTGACTGATATAATATTTCTAGGAGATTTTGAATTTAATGATAATAATCATTGTAAGGGAAGATAGGTTACGTTCTCCCAGCGCTTACTCAAAAATTGGCATGTGTTACAACTACACGCAAACACATACGCTCACAGTTATATTTCCAGTCCTGTGCAATACAAAGATGAACAAAGACGGAAAGACGTATCTAAGACCGAAGTGAGACCGAGACAGTAATATTTCACGCGAATCACGACCGCCCGTGCCGCCGGTCCGACGGTGACTGAGGTGGAAGCACACAATTTTACACAATATGAGGTTTCCATTTTCGGGAAACTAGTAACTCATCTTCCCTTTTTAAATAATCAATGATAGGTAATAATACATTTATTTCAGACCGCATTACACCAGCATAGATTTTAGTAATTTATTCTACGGTCCATATCAGTATATATACTAATCACAATATAAAAAAAAGGTCATAAAAATTGTCCAGGGAGAAGTTAGACGCAAGACCAACAACGGCTTTAAGTGCTTTCCGAGGCACGGGCGTGTAACATAGTAGGGAACTACACAATTTTTGAAATAAGTTTCAACGTTTTTGAATATACATTTTCTTTACCACAGCTTTTTATCAAACTTTTTTAATTATGTAGAAATGATAGATTGCAAATCGAAAAACTTATCTATCAAAGGCCGTGTAACATAGTTTCGTACAAGTTGAAATGTGTACGAATGCGCATTTAGTACGTAATTCGAATCAAAATCTGTTCGGCTTGCAGGTTAATGAGGCATTATTTGAACTGAAAGTGAGTACAGCTATGTGCACAGTCTAAATCTAAACAGAACAACTATTCAATAACTATTTTTTTATACAGGGTGTCCCACAGCGATGCCACATCGAGGGAAAGTATCATAAAATATACCTAGTACATAGAAAAAAAAGATTTTCTATAAGAGGGAAAACCTATATTCGATTTTGTCAATTCCTGCACAAAAGATAAACATACATAGGTACGGTACCCCCGCAAAAATTAAACTCAAATTTTATTTTTTGTTGACGATTTTTAAACATAATGGTAAGTACTAATATTATATATATATTATATTCACTAGGTACCTACCTACCTGCTTACCTATGTACCTAATTATGTATGCCTTTGATATTTGTTACTGTTCTTTTTTTATTACTTTTCCTGTGCTGTTTGTGTGTGTACCCAATAAAGAGTCTATCTATCTATCTACTTGCTGATTTGAGATCCTTTGGTCCCTATATATTATTTAAATAAATCTCTTTACCTCGACTCCATGCATGTGAATTTAAATTTATGTTACTGAGATCTGTTGACATAATTTGCAGCTATATCAAACTAGCAGTTCCCGTTCCCGTTGAAATTCCGCGATAAAATATAACCTATGTCACTACCTGAAAAGTAAGCTTTTTAATGATGAAATATTTTTTTCAATCGGTCCAGTAGTTTCGGAGCCTATTCCATACAAAAAAAACAATCAAATCTTTCCTCTTTATAATATTAGTATAGATCATTATCATCGTCATCATCAGCCTATATTAGTCCGCTGCTGGACATGGCCTCCCCTAATGAGCGCCATAGCGGACTGTCTTCAGCTTGACGCATCCAACATCTGCCTGCAGCCTTTCGCAGATCGTCATCCCATCTGGCCGGAGGGCGTCCTACACTACGTTTGCCGAGTCGCGGTCTCCACTCAATATAGTATTGATAGATTATAGTTTTTAATATAAGTAGGTAGTAGAGATTCACTCCTCACCTTCGTAAACTATGCCTATACAGTGGAACCCATGAAACGGAATAATGTTCCGAATGAACTTGCAACCATTAGCGGCTCTGCCTTTCGGCAAACAAAGCTTTGTGTTATTTTGCGGAATTATGTACTCGTACTTTGCCTACAATTTAATCCCGAATTCCCGACGTCGTCGCGTCGGCTTGCTTTGGTACTGAGCTGAGTTTTGTTTATGAATTCACCATTTTAAAATAACTTTTACTAGGAAATTGTATGTAATCAATCCGTAATCTACTATTCAGTTTCATAAATGATATACTTTTTGTTGTTATACTCAACTTAAATATATGTGTATGTATTGTACCACTGCTTTTGTTATGTATTGGGTAAAATAAACAAATTTTTATCTATATCTTTTATCTTTTAAAACTAACTCGGAAATTGCTGAACCAATTTCTTTGCACATGATTCCTCACACTTTCAATTGAAATAAAAATCTCTTTATCATAATATTAGTGTCAATAGGTACGTTTACACCGAGATGGTATACTAGACAAAATTTGAAGAAAATTTACACGAAGAATAAGCAAGCTGAAGTGGCAGCGGGCCGGCCATATTTCGCGTAGGACCGAAAAACGGATACACGTGGTTTTGAGTGGTGAGTAGGAAAACGTAGTGTAGGACACCCTCGAGGTGGGATGACGATCTACGAAAGTCTGCAGACAAATGCTAGATGCGACAAGCAGAAGACAGAGCGTTATCGCGCTCATTAGCCCCCCAATGAGGGCCTTGCGCCATATCTGCAGCTGTGGACTATTACAGGTTGATGATGATGATAGTAAGTGCTAAAAGTGTTTCAATAGCAGCTAATATAAGTACTTAGGTAAGTAGAAAAGCTATCAAGAGTTCATACGAGCGCCTCAGGTCCACAAGGGATTAACTTACTTTATATCTTCAACTCGCAAGCAGCGGTTTCATTTGTATCTCTTAACCATTACCCTTAAGTATTATTACTAGCTTTGTGTACTCGGTTAAAATATTATAATGCTGAAAACTGTAGTAGCTTGGGGCTCTTTAAAGCTAATAAATAATGAACTATGTATGAAGTAGGTACTAGCTGCGCCCCGCGGCTTCGCACGCCTTTACCACGGGAACTGATTTATGGGATGAAAATAGCATAAGTGTTATGAAAGGACTGCCTAGAACTACCTGTATACAAAATTTCAGCCCGATCCGTTCAGTAGTTTTTACGTGATAGAGCAACAAACATACATGTTCACAAACTTTCGCGTTTATTTACTTTTATTTTGATGTCAATGGTAAAAATGTCCAAAAATGTATGAGTTTGAGCAGCAGCCTTGACTTGGATATGTCACGTGGTCTATTTCGAATTTTTTCCTACGAATCTTTTAACTGTTTTTGATTCTTCTTACTTTTCAGGGAGTGACATAGGCTATATTTTTATCCCGGAATTCTCACGGGAACGGGAACAATATGTATATTTTCCTGATAAATTCATGTCTTGTAATGACAATAGAGCTGAATTTGACTTTTAATTTGAAAAACTACTATTAATTTAGGTAGACGCTTTCAGGGTCATCTTCTTATTTCATGGCTTGCTGTGTCTTTGCGCCACAACTCTGCCAGTGTCCATGTCAAAAGAGTCATAAACTTTAGTAGAGAAAATACATTAACATATTATTACAAAACAAAAAACCAAACAATACCTCTTTTGGTCAGTCGGACTCTCTAGTAGAGCCGGATTCTGCTAACCAATCTATCAATCAATCCAAAACTTCACTAGTGACAGTGATCTTCGCAGAATCGTTTGCATTCGCTCGCTCTCGATCGCTTCGTCTATCATAAGACCAAAATGATTATTGTTATGGTGAAGCAATGAATTTAGTGGAATTAGGACCCTGTACTCAAATGTAGTAAATAATGTTCGCTACTTCGGTGGTAGAACAGTCTGCGACTGTCCCGGCACCCATTGACTGTAAAAGTATACACGGTGTAGATAGTCACCACCTAACCTCGTCCTGAAGATGTCCGCAAAAACTTCACGCTTCGGCCCGCTCTCTCCATTAGCCAATAAGGGAACGACCGCATTGGTGCATTAAAAAATTTATAGACCTTCGTTGGACCGCAATCGCACCTGATGGCGAAGAAGTTGCCAACGGTGTCTTACAAAGGTCTAGAAGACCTATTCACCCTTGGCTTGAAGAGTTGATTATTAACTAAAGCCGTGATTATCTGAAAGTACACAAACATCCATCGATGTGTACATAATCGCGTTTACGTACCTCGCTTGTTGAAAACAGGAGAAGCCATCGTTACTGGAATGTTGTTTTATTAATTTGCCCACCACAAAACTTCAGGCGGCCAACAGTGCCTTCCAGTGACAATTATTTTATCATTTGTTAAAATTCAATGGGAAGATTTTTTACATACTTTAAGACCTGTCGAGTTGTTTTTAGTTGTCTTGTAATTAGTTAGGTTAGCTGTGTGGTGCTGGCTTAGAATTTCCACCACCCTAATTCTTCCCGCCGGTGTCGTAAGAGGCGACTAAGGGATATCCACAGGGGGGCGGGCAGCAGCGCCCCCTGTAGAACAATCCTACCACCGAACTGCAATCCCCAACCCGCATGCCCAGCGTGGGAATTATGGGTAATACCCCTCATTAGATAAACGCCAACAAGGCGCTTATCAGGGGGAGGTCTGCGTCCAGCAGTGGACCAATACAGGCTGTTGAGGTTGAGGTTAATTAGGTTAGTTGAGCATGCCTCAGGCTGGAGGGAATGAGTAGACAGCGTTATCCCATCGCAAAAAAGGTCAAAACAGTACAATTTTGTGATATTAAATAATTTGTGGGAAGAAATATCCAACAGTGTATATTTAACGTAACTTTTTTGAGTGCACAACAATTCTCTTGATTAACTGCGCTGCGCTCAGCTTAGTTCCAAATTGCAACAACTGTGTTGCCAAGTTGCAAACAATTTACCTTACTTTGTTACATAAATTATGCCTTGTTGCTATGCTTTAGGGTTGTTTTTTGCGGGTTATGCTTGTCTTTTTGAGTTTCATATAATTAATTGGTGTAGTGATGATTTACTAAGACAATGTAGAGTCAAGTAGTGTCTCCCCGCGACTTCGCACGCGTTGTTCCCGTGGGAACGATTAAAGGTGATTTCTATCCCACGGGAACTGGTGTATGGGATAAAAGGGTTAGTTGCGCTATGCACGAGTCCCGTTTTGCTCGGGTTCTAAAATACCTAAATAAGAGTGCCGCTATGCTACGAATTTCTCAGTTCTACCTTAAACAATGGAGCGTACAACTCGTTAGAAAAGTGTTTCTAAAGAATACCCTTAAAGCTAGCCTCATCAATCATTAAAAATATCAAATCATCAATTAAACGTTATGAAACATAAATCAACTCAAAATAACGTGATTAAAATTAGTCAACAAAATAATTATACATAGATAGATATAAAGGTCGTATTATCTGCTGATAGCACAAACATTTTTCCTGGGGAGGTAATCGAAGCCGCAACCACCTCGTCCAAGCCAAAAACCAGCATTCCGATCACCTGTGGACTCTTATTATCGGACGTTTTTTATTACTTACTAGTAAAAATCTAAAGTATTATGACGTCATCGTATTGCAAGTAATATGAAGATAAAAGATGTAACTTGTTGCTATTTTGTAGTCGATACACGCTCTGACGGCTTGTCTCCGGTATATTGAAGAAAATGAGAGGAGCTTCAGAAAATGTAAGTTCATTTCACTTATGGCAGGATCAACAGATTTATTGCAAAGTGTTCATGTGAAGAAGATTTTATATGAACGATGAGATTTTATCTAAAATACATTTTCTTTCACTTAGCAATCGATAATATCTGCCTATGCTCGGTTTTATAATCTAATATATTTTTTGTAAACTATGTTTTGTGTACTTAATCAAAAAGCTTATCAGAAAACTGATGATAATAATCGGATACAGCAGGCGACCGCTAAAAATAACAACCTCAACTTAAACAATGTGCACTCACGTGCTGCAAAAATGGTGAAAATTCCAGATCAAAAACAGACGAGAGACGATTGAAATTAATGTATCCTGTCAAAACCAAAACAAAAAATCTAGCCTCTGCGATTTGCTCCTCGTAATATTCGTAGGTACCATCGGCAAACGTAATACCTATCCAGTTTGAAACTATTTTGCTTTGCGTTAAAAACAAAAGATACCGAGCAAGCCGGGGTTGGCAACTATTCACTTCACAGAAAAATCTCCCTAGTGGTGGTAAGGCGCAATTTTTGCTGACTATACTAGTGTTGTATAATTATTAACCAAAAATATTACACTACAAAAAATATCCGAGTTTCTAGACCTCAATCTCAACCTCAATGTATTGGTCGCAGGCCTCCCCCTGATAAGTGCCTTGTTGGCGTTTATATAATGGGGGGCAATGCCCATAATCCCCAAGCTGGGCATGCGAATTGAGGATCACAGTGGTAGAATTATTCTGCATCATAGGGGCGCTGCTTCCCGCCCCCGGTAGATATCCTTTAGTCGCTTCTTACTTACAGCACCCACGAGTTTCCAGAGCCGAGTATCAAATATGAAGTATTCGTTGAAAGTTTTTTTATACGAAATTAAAATCAAACAATTTGCTAAAATACTCCGAACATCTATAACATTCAACTTCATTCAACATCCATTCATCCAACATTGATTACTCAATTTACAAATGTATTTCTTTGGAAAAACTCAATTCAAAATAAAAGCAAATATATCCAATCTGGATATCGATTGGATTGGAAAACATCAATTGCTTTACTCGCGAACTCAAATAAAACAATCGCTACAATACATATTTGTCCGAAAACGAAACAGGGGATAGTTGTTTCATAAAATTGCAATGATTGAATGAAACAACGGAGTTTTGACTGTACACCTCAATAAAAGAACTCTATTGACGTTAAGGTCATTGCATACGTGTATCGGACAGGAAGGGACATTTTAACCCACAAAAAAATAAGAAGCACTTTGGGTACATCCTTTTATAACTTTGTCTCTCCCTCCCAATGAAGTTTGCTGGAAGAGAACTCTATTTAGGGTTAAGATCGCCTTTGAGATTATTTTTCCTAAATGATTATTGTTTAATTGTGCAATAAAAATTAAGAATAAGGAATGATGCGTGTGATCTCATTTCAATTTGGTCCAGTTTTGACAATAGCACCCATGAAAAAAGCATAAAATAGAACTCGGTTTTTAGATTTTTTAAAATAAACCCAATTATTTATAGTATTCGTATGCTAACTCTGAGAGCTATATCGGTTACTCTGGTTTTTCTACAGATTTCCGTATTCCAGATTCTATCGCGTAGAGAAACTCCGAGCATAGCTAAAGAGCTATGGAGAGCCATAGCTCGTAGTTAATTTACTTAGGTCAGCCTCAATCCCAATTTAAAGCCCCTTCCACGTATCAATACCAAAAAATCACTGATCAGGTAGTCTAATACAGTGAAAATCGATCCACCCGAGGGGACAGAGTGTAAATCTCGTAGAAACCTCGTTACATAAGTTAATAGACCATCCTTTTAGCTCAGCCCAATAAGCTCACACGATTAATCCTATGAATCTTTGATTCGCTTCTGTGTGCGTCACTTGGTAAGGGAAAATAGACCCAAATACTTTTGTGCTAAGCTCTATTCAAATGATGATTTTTGCCCTTACTTAATTACTGCCTTACTGAACTTGTAAGGTACGAAAAAGCTACGTTGCCATTGATCAGGGATTTTTTTGTTGGCTTGAGTTGCGCTGTGCTAGGTTTTACTTAGGGCATTTTTGCTGTAACTCTTTACATTGGACAATAGATGCTTTTCTTTTACATATTTTTTATCAATTGTAACTTCTAGGGTACGTTTTCGTCTTAGGTTCCCACCGACAAAACGAATTCATAAACGTTCAGTCTCGAATGTCAAAAACGTAATATGTCTGTGCAACAGGATTTCCTTGACACAGAGGGGTCTATCTACAGTAGCATCAAGGGCCAAATACCAAAAATTTAACTCATATTCTAAGTCTCCATCGGCGGCGTCTGGCACCCATAATTTTTTAAAAACATGTGAGAACTTTGTCGTCATCATTATGCTGAACTGCTAGTCATCCACTGTTTCTGCTGAATATAGAATAGACCTTAGTTCTGGCCAGCCCCTGTATTGTGCGCTGAAAAATGTAAATACGAATTAGGTACATACTTTTTAATTTAGTTTGTGGCGATAGCTTAGGTTTTTACCACGACACTCAATTGCAACAGTACCTTTTACAGTGCGTGGTCGCGCATACACGTCTGAAAGTAATTGAATTATTATCCTGTTAACATTGATCGAACGGCAAATATCTTTCTGGTCCTGGAAATAAAACATTTAAGATTTTGAAGCAGCGGAACAAAAAATATTTCTGCTAGTTTTTTTGCGGCATTTATCTTTCTAGGTCCGGAAAAAAACAGTTTAGATTCTAGCTGTTACGCAAAAAAGTTCACTTCATCTTGAGTACAAAATTTCGACAATCGAGATACCTGACGCTCTACAAGGAATTAACAGTGTAGAACAAAGAGGCTACTTACTATCATCAGTGCTGTAGATGATAAAGATAGCTGTGCTATGGGGAATCAGTGTGGTTTCCGAGTTTGTACTTGTCTGGCATAGTAGTTGTGCCGAGGGTCCGGGTTGAGTTGTTGGTAACTCAGTTGTGTAGGACTTCAAAAATATCTACGGCACCAGTTGAGCATTGCAGTTGTGCATTGGGTCCAGAAGGGTGTAAAACCGCTATAATATATCGAATTTTGACTTTGCTTTTAGCTGTGTGGTGCTGGCCTAGAATTTCGGCACGCCAACTGTTCCCGCGGGTGTCGTAAGAGGCGACTAAGGTATATCCACTGGGGAGTAACCAGTAGCTCCCCCTGTAGAACAATAATACTACTAAACTGCAATCCTTAAACAGCGTGGGGATTATGGTCATTACCCTCCATGTAATAAACGCCAACAAGGCGTTTATTTTATCAGGGGTAGGCCTGCGTCCAGCTGTGGCCAGCTGGACGAAGGCCTACCCCTGATAAAGGCTGTTGAGGTACCCCAATACAGGCTGTTAAGATTGAGGTTGAGGTTTGACTTGACTTGCTGGTTTACTTACGCTGTGTCCTGATGCATTGCGATTATTCTGCCATTTACTTAGCTCAAAACATTTGTACGTGCAACAAGAGTCTCACGTCGTTAGGCAGACATGTTTGGTTTAGGGAATACGTCTCTATGATAAATAGCATTTAAATTTAATATTAATGTTTCTTGGAGATCTACGTTGTAGTCTAGACATGGAAGATTCAAATGTTTTAATACTTTTGGAACTTTGTGTGAGCTTTGTATTAGTGTGTCTAATGCTAATGTTGCCTTAGATAGTTTTGTTTTTGAATTGGGTTGAAACTGATACAAAGTATACTATAGATTTTATTGAATAGGTACTTTTTGAAACAGTCAACCGTTATTTGAAAAGAGATTTTCACAAGCTGAGTATGATTTTCAGGCATCGATCATGGACATATAATGAGATAAAAGCCAATAAGGCGCTTAACCAGGGTTAGGCCAGCAGTGGACCAATATAGGCTGTTGAGTTGAGGTGATCGTGGACACTTTTCTAAAAAGCTGGGTGCTGACAGTTGTTACGGAGCGTAATACCATTCGCAGCAAACATGATACGTTACGCCAAGTGCTAATATGATTTTTGACGTTACATGTATTTCGCCGCATAACACCGATCAGTACGCCGCTTTATATTACGCCGTAACGCCAAGCAACTTGACAGTTTAAGGCTCGAACCTAGTGGATTTATTAAAAATACTAGGCCTAGATCTCAATTATCACTAGATCCCCGTAGTAAAAAACAAGAATTACGTACCATTCAGTTTTTTCTTCGGTTCCTTAATAGTGAAAACACGATTCAGTTAAAAAAATACGAGTAGAAAAACATGCAACGGCACTGTTTTGCACCTTATTTGCTCTAGATCTCAGGAACTCCGCGGTCTATAAAGAAGATTTTTGTTTTGATTCGTAGGCCATTACTAATTCTTTGGTTACTCGGTTGGGTTTTTTCATAAGTAAGGAGAAGTTTTCTTGTAAATATACAAAATAATTATTTTTGCGCCTACGCTGTTCCAAGGAACGCCAAATCCAGTGATTTTCTTTTTTACAAAATGGCGCGCATTGCGCCCTCTTAAGTGACCTGTACGATGTCATTTTATCGGGTAGGTACTGGTGTTATCCAAATAATTTTAGCCGCTCCACTAAGTGAGACAGCAATTAAATTATTAAGGTTAGTTTTAAATATAATTTAGTTTTAAGTAGTAGTAGGTAGTTAGTTGGGAAGTCATGCAGATATTGGCAATTATAGACCAATAAGCTTGTTACAAGTGATATATAAGATATTTACAAGTGTATTATTAAGAAGAATAAGAAGCACTCTCGAACAAAATCAGCCCAGAGAACAGGCAGGTTTCCGACCAAATTTTTCAACAATGGACCATATATTCACATTAACTCAAATAATAGAACGTTACAATGAATATAACAAACAACTCTACATAGCCTTCATAGATTACCGGAAAGCTTTTGACACCATCTCGCATCAAGCTCTATGGAGAGCACTCCAGTCACAGGGAGTTGACATTAAATACATCAGAATCTTGCAAGACATATATAAACGCAGTACAGCTTCAGTACGGATGGAAAAAGTGGGAGAACCATTTCCCATACAAAGAGGTGTCAAACAGGGGGACCCTATTTCACCGAACCTTTTTACCGCTCTGCTAGAGTATATCTTCAGCTACCTTTACCCCAACTGGGAAGGGAAAGGAATCAATATTAATGAAGAATATCTAAACCACCTACGCTTTGCTATGATCATGATGATTTAGCCTACATGATCCAGACACATTTGTAGGCCACAATTCCGGCTTGCAGTGTCCAGTGCACTGGACACTGCAAGCCGGAATTGTGGCCTACAAATGAACAAAGACAAAACATGTATTCTAACCAATAGTAAAAAGACACCTATACAAATACAGGAACATACCATAAAATATGTTGATGAGTATGTATACCTCGTGTGAAAGTGTTTATTTTTAAGAAAACTATTAATTGTTTAAATTAATTACAAATAATGCATGAACAAGTGACATACCTAATAATTAATATTCCCTATTCATTCTTAACTAACACACGAAATCAAATGTTTACTAAGATTTGGAATAAAAGGCTTATTATTAGGTAGTTAGTTATTAGTACTTTAATATATAGGACTGACGTAGTCAGAAATGACTCAAAGTCCCATAAAAAAAAAAGAATAAAAAGGACAAACTTGTCATATTGTCAAGAACTAATATAAAAGTAGAGTCTTCATAGAAGTTTTGTTGAATGTCAAAAATAGAAATAATTATTTTTATTTGAAGGTAAAAGCAACGAAAAGAATATCAGCAGAACCGCGATTTGTACGAATCGCTTTTTGCGTATGGGTTTTTGACGAATCGCTTTTAGGCCGAACTGCTAACAAATAATCGATACTGAATCAGCACCCAGATTAAGTTAGCATCACGAAGTGTCTCATAAAATGCAATGATTTATGGAACAGTAACCCGTCGCGTTTTACCCTCAAAGGCAAAAATAGTGCTCGTATTGTGCAAAGAACTTACAAAATTGAATCTGTCGAAGGATGTTACAGGATTTCAGTGTAAACCTTATTTACGGCTGTATTTTTACATTATAATGAGCAACCCATTTGAATCTAAAGCTGGTAGTTTCTGTGATTCAGTGTTTCTTCATTTAAATTCCATCTGACCTGGTTCAAACCTTTGCTTTAAAGCTTTGCTCAAAACTTTAGTTCATTTTGGGGATGATTTATTTTGGTTTGCAATTAAGTACCAACAACCAAATGTTTTAAATGAACAAATTGATCAAAGTCACACTTCCGACTGGATTTGAACCTACTACTATTTTGCCTATCGCTCTCAATAGTACACGTACACGGTTGAGCATACTTTCCCCAAAGAAGGGTTTAGGCCATCATTACCACCATGCTTGGCAATCGAATTGGTATTGCATTGCAGGTGTTAAAAAATACATAAAAGGCAACTGTAACTTTTCCTCTGATAAGTTCGATTAGTCGGCTCCTACGATATCCTCGGGCTGACCTTTAACTCATTAAAGGGGTTGATTCTTCACGTGCATGCCCCATCCCTCTTATAGTACTCATGTAACAATCTATCTTTACTTCAATAGGCGGCAAAGGGCGAATAGCGATAAAATAAATTCATCCAAGGAAGCAGCTCACATCGGCTTGATTAAATTGGTATCTTATGATTTCCACTTGATTGTACAGTCTTCTTACACGCTGTTGATGATGATCATGATGATGATGATGATGATGTTGAGTCTTCAATAAGAATCTTTCATACATATGTTCCTGCAATCTGGCAAAAACCATCCAAAAATAGGTTACTAACTCGTAAGTAGGTAAACATAACTTTACTCGTTCATTCTTTAAAAATAAATGCGCTCAGTATCGGAAGTCATATCCATTTATTCTTTTCATGCTCATTCGCACGATAATAATTTACAAAAAATGGTGTCTTAGTATATTATGTTAGCGGAATTTATTAGTTTATTTACCAACTGGCATATTTTCTTTTACTTGGCGTAAACGAACATTGTGAATGTTGAATGATTGAATTTTTTAGTTTTTTGGTTATGGTCTACTGCTGCTGGTAAATATTCCCAAAAGCAGTCCGGAGTCAGGAAGTTGGCGGCGATACACCCCCTGCCTTGGAGGGTGACGGAATAGAGTGTGCACGTGTGTTTACGCACACATTTGTGCACTAGAATAGAGCCTTTTTTTAGTTTCTAACGGCTTATTGAGAATTGTATTATGATTTTAAGGACCTTAGTTATAGCTTCAATCCCTTAGGGCAAAGGTTGCTTAATCTGCATTTTAACAAAATGTATTAAATGAACTAACTATTTTTTTATAAATATTATTATTTGTATTTATTTACTGAGCTACTACGAATACGTCAGTCGGATAAGTGTACTTTGTCTCATACGATTTAATTTGCGGATAGAATTATGTTTAGCCTAATATATAAAACTTTTCGAACCCTACGTAATTGATTGAAATAATTATTATTTACAAAATTGACCTTAAACCTTAGCACTACCTGTTAAAGCTTCTTTACATCAAACGGCATAACAAATTCATACATTATGTATAAACGGCTTAATGGAACTGGCATAAGATAAACAGTAATAAAACGCAGAGATGTGTAACTTATTTCAAAATTATGATTGACTCTTAAAAGTTTTTCATTCATATATAATTAAATCGTTTTGAAAAAACTAAAAACCGACTTAAATTTCTCAATATTTATACTGTTTTTTTTTTAAGTTCAAAGGATAAGGACTAATACTTAATCCATCGAGAATATTTTTATGGGATCATCTCGGGATCATTCTCTATACAAAATGGCAAAGAATTTTCAAAATCGCTACATGACGAAGAAATCAACGGACACACATAAAAACATACTTACATGCAGTAGTCTATAGGGGGGTAATGCCCATAATCTCCACGCTGGGCATGCGGGGAATCGCAGTTCTGTGGAAGAATTGTTCTGCTCGGGTGCTGCTGCCCGCCCTCTATGGATATCCCTTAGTTGCCTCTTACGACACCCATGAGAAGAGATGGGGTGGTGCAAATTCTAAGCCACACAGCTTATTTTGGTTTATTAAATGACTTTAGAAAATGCACCATAAAACCTACCACTCTTTAGCGTGACGACCTCTGTGGCATGGTGTGGCGTGGTGGGCCTGCGACGTAGGAGGTTGCGGGTTCGATTTCCGCCTCGGGACAAATGTGTGTACGATCTGCAGACATTTGTTCAGGGCGTTCTGGATGTTTACTATGTATAATAAAAAATATCTATCTATGTAACGTATTGTATTGTATTATTTATATCAGTTATCTAGTACCCATAACACAAGCTCTGCTTAGCTTGGGGCTAGATAATACTGTGTGAATTGTCCAGCATTATTTATTTATCAATGTAATAATTTCAGACATATACCGAGTTTCACATCTCTTCCTTATTCAGTACCCCATGTAGCTAGCATGAGGTCAGGTCGAGTCGGCATTAAGAGCTTTCGGAAGGGACGGGCGGGGTGAGGGGCAAAGTGAATATTATAACAAGAGTTTCAGCCAGGTAGTGTCTTGTCGACCTTTGGGCCCAGATTGCGCCTATGGACTTATCTGATACAGCCATTAGTGAGATTCGGAGTAGCTTACGTTCATTGTGACCTGTACTTGAGATTTTATTATAATTTAAATCACACCAATATTATAAATGCGAAAGTTTGGATGGATGTATAGATGGTTGGATGTTTGTTAACTCTTCACTACTGAACGGATCGGGCTGAAATTTTCCATACGGTAATTCTAATTTTGGAATCAAACATAGGCCGCTTTTTATCCCATAAATAAGTTCCCGTGGGATATAAATCACCTTTAACCGTTTCCATAGGAAAAAGGCGCAGCTAGTTTATTTATATTTGTTACTAAAACTACCCAAGGAATTTATCTCTTCACAAACTACTATAGTTTTGATGGTATAATAATATTACCTATACAATGGAGCAATGTAATTTCATTTTTCACCTGTTCAAACTACGTTTTTTTCAAGTTGTCCCCCCACAGGTAGACATAGCCAATCTATAAGTATTTTTTATTCACTGGTAACTTAATTTGAATATCAAGCAAACGTATAAAATTTGTCTCCATAAAGTCAACATTTTATATTTGAACGCCCTACGTTCTTATAACCCACCAATTTAAATAAGTATATAAGAATGCCCATGGAATTTGATCCTAACTTAATTCTTGTTTCCAGGTAAGAAATGCTTCAAACCAGAATATGAAATATCAAATTGGTAAGTTTTACATGTAAGCTCATCTACCCTGATCGGATGTATCGAAGAAGCTGAAGAAATTGAATTGAAACAAATGAATTCTTAGAATTTGCCTGACTCAGCGTAGGTACCCCCGAATATTAAAACACAACTCAGGTAGGGCTCAAAGATTTTAGTGTGGAGGCGATTTTAAAGTGGGCTACCACACTATTTGAACCCTATTTTAACCCTTTATTTAACCTATTGGCACCCTATATTTTTATGTAAGCACATAATATTATGTATGTAGCCGATTTATGTTTCCACGTAGCGCTGAAACTACTCGTTCGATTTCAACAAATGAGTAAGCGATTGATTCGTTTCAATACTTCGGTGGTTATAGGGTATTTGGGAGTCTCACGAGATAGCGGGTTATAAGTTAGCGTCGAGAATTGTATTTTAAAATAATAAACAGAATCGGTAAACGAACGCCGTAGTCGGGTTTTAGTTTATTTTTTGTAATAAATTTGTGCTGTGTGGCTTAGAATTTGCACTACCCCAACTCTGCCCCCGTGGGTGTCTTCAGAGACGGTTAAGGGATATTTACCGGGAGGGCGGGCATCACCGCCCCTTGCAAATAATCCTACCACCGAACTGCGATCCCCAACTTGCATGCCGAGTGTGTGGATTATGGGCATTTACCGCCCCATAAGATACGCAAAATAAGGCGCTCTTCAGGTGGAGACCTGTGTCCAGCAGTGGATCAATACAGGCTGTTGAGGTTGAGGTAATAAATCTTGACTTCAAACTTAACAAGAGTGTAACCTGTCGATAACTGTCACCTTACCTACTTTTACGTAGATAGCTAGTAGTGGGTATCCAGCCGGCCCTAAAAGTTCTAAACCAGAGCTTATTTGGGGCACTAAACATTTTAATCATCATTAAACGCGACGTAGACGTTTTGGATGATGCCTCAAGATTATCGCTCAAGTTACGCTCACCTAAAATAGTTTGGGATTGTCTGCATAAATTATAAAACTTAGGGTAAGCGCATACGTCGTATAAAGCGAAGGAAAAGAGGTCAACTCGTCGAGTAATTGATGTACAACTGAGGATGAGTATATTTGGTATTAATAGTAACGACACGTGATCGTGATGTATCCTTTTCCCATACAATTATATTATTCATTATTATTTATGTATTTAATTCCATATTTACATTGCATTAAAATATAGAAAAATACATAATACGCTAACTAGCTGCGCCCTGCGGTTTCACACGCGCTGTTCCTATGGAAACAAAAGGTGATTTTCATCCCAAGGGAACTGATTTATGGGATAAAAAGTAGCCTATGTTTGATTGATAGAATTACCTGAATGCAAAATTTAAGCCCGATCCGTTTAGTAAACATCCATCCACCCATACATCCATATATCCATACAAACTTTCGATAATATTAGTGTGATTACTAAAATTTTCAATAGTAAATTTAGTTCAGCGCAGCGCCTCTATCGACTGGGCGGGCATGGAACAACTCCCATACAAAAATAAGGCGTCAGGATCACTTTTCGTCACTTATGTCTGTTTAATAAATCAATGCTTATGTCAAATAGTCATCTCTGCAGGTGTGTTTTAATTCATTCGATCGTTTCCGAATTATATTCGTACGAAACATTAGAACACTGTTTTTATTTGTCAACGTTCCGATATCGAAGACGACGGCCGTTCTGACTAATTAAAATATCCCTAAATAATTGAATAAACGTCTTTTTTTCATCTGATGGTGTCAATATAAAATACATCTAAATTGTACAAAAAATTGTGCGGGAACGTAGAATAAACGTTACCGCACCATTTTATGTACAATTTAGATGTATTTTATATTGACGCCATCAGATGACAGACAAGTTCGCAATGAAAACCTGACGCAGGAAGGACACACTTCTTTTCGTTGGCGGACATAAATTGCAAAAATCTCTTTTTTATGTTCATAATACTGTCTCAAACCGTAGCACCACGTAACAAGCATACTATTTTCTCTGATCAAATCCTATCTACATATTTCTGATATAATCTTTTTTTTCGAAAAAAAATACAAAATAATTGTACCACCAAAATTGTTTCAAAATAATAATAGTAGCGCTGTTTCGCACCAAATGTTTCGCACTACAAGCTAAAAGTAATAATTATTATTTAGCTTCTGTACTAACTACTTATATACTCGTACTACTTCAGTTATCTAGTACCTACTCATAACACAAGCTCTGCTTAGCTTGGGGCTAGATAATGCTGTGTGAATTGTCCAACATTATTTATTTATTTATACCAGTTCGTAAGTGAGCCGCAAGGGGGTTTTTCTGGACCCATAGATCCAGAGCCCGTCGTCTTAGTACACATTATTACGAAGCACCGTGTTTTGAGAATTCCAGAAGTTTCTAGCAATTTCCATCGCCACAGTACGCCGTATGCACCCTCCCTTATATTCCCAAGGCCTGATGCCCGCGCCTCACGAACTCTTTGAAAGCTTTTATCATTGACTCCGCGAACACATGGGACATTACTTACTGAACAACTTTAATCGTAAATCCACAAGCGTTATTACAATGAAGAAATTTTCATGTGCAGGTAAAATAAATTGCGATTTAAAGGAACCGAACAGAGATGAGCAACATTTTTTGATATTGCTGGTGTACTATTGAGTGCTAGGTCACCGCCGCCGCCCCGGTCGGGTCGGCTGGTGGCGACATAAGAATCGACCAGAACATTTAATGAATCTGGAATGTGAATTCTAATGGAATCTACCAACGAAAATACAGAGCTTTCTTCTGTGTATTTTAGCACCTCTAGCAGCGTCAGCATGATGATAAAAGGAAAACCTGTTTGGGGTAAGCGCGTTCAGCATTCGAGATTTGTGGGAGGAGAAGTATTAGTCCTCGTGAAGGCTTGTACCAAACTTGTTTCATGTTCTTTGTGGAAGTATACACTTAATAATAAATAAATACGATGTAAATGAAATAGCAGCGGGACGAAACAAACTAATGAAAAAGGAAATTAAATAGATACGAGGACGATGCACAAATCATTATTTAACCCCAAGCTAAGCAGAGCTTGTGTTATGGGTACTAGATAACTGATATAATTAATACAATACACAACATAGATAGATATTTTTAGTATATATAGATAACATCCAGAACGTCCTGAACAAATATCTGCAGATCGCACACACATTTGTCCCGAGGCGGGAGTCGAACCCGCAACCTCCGGCGGACCTCCACCTGCCGCGCCACAGAGGTCGTCGCTATTTGAGCTTGGTAACTCAACTTGAGAAAACCAAACATAAGACGGCAATGAAATCATTAGCCCCAACAAAAGTTCAACAAGTCAAGACTAGTTACAACAAATTAATTATTTATCAAGGAAATGGTGCTTAATTATTCAGGAGTAGTACATATTAATGGCGATTTTCCAAGAAACTGGGCCAGAACTTCTCAGATGCCTTTGTCTGGATGTTATATTAGTGTGCTTAAAGCAACGACAAGGAATTAAATATGAATATTTGTCTGACAACAATACTTTGAAGGGTCAAACCGCTAGTTCTTTACTTCAGTTCGAGTCGGGTTTATTTAGGGATGGGACAAGGGAATTCTTGATATCGACAGATCGATTACTTCGAAGGTATTACTGGGAAGGGTTTTATCTTGGAAAGTTGTAATTGTGATTGACTTTTGCTTTGAGTAGTTGTTGCGGTATTTACGTAACATATGGAGGTTTGTTTAAAATGTATACTTACCGCATTTTCAGAGAGAGTTCATCATCCAACGGCTCTCATGATTCTCTCGATTCTCGATTCACTCCTCAAACGTTAAAAATGCTATTAGCTACAAGCAGGAAGTTGTGGTAATTGTGTATCGGGAACCAGCCCAACGCTTTGTCTTCAATGGTCAGACTAAACCATTTTATGTACCCGCGATGTGTAATATTTATTGTATTGTTTATCTGTACCCGCGTGTCCCAAATAATGTAAATAAAAAAGAAAACAGTAAATCAGTTCCTTTCGATATTTTATCGATATTAGATAGCCATCCCTGAAACATCAAGCGGCCGTAAGGACGTTTACTTAGGCCCTCCCTGCGGTGTGTTTCGGACGGGTCTATTTTACAATGAGTATGTTAAGCTATTTACATTTCCCGTAATGCCCCGGGCTGACTGACGACATTGTTAATAAATAACTTACTTTTGTCGCTGTCTCCGAAAGGCTGGCCATGCGTGGTTAAATAAATTGTATTTTTCCAGTACTTTTGAGTTTCCGGGAGTTTTTCGTAAGTAGGTGTATTTAGAAACTCATGGTGGCCCCTTGAGAATATGAAAAATACTGCCGGAAAAACTTTGAATTACTTTCCTCCTTCATAAGGAGGGTTATGTAACGAAACGACAATTTCGTCAGTCGACAGCCATTTTTCAAAAGTGTAACGAAGATATATTGATCTCTAAAGTATTGTTTGCATTTATCATAACAATTAGCTCCATGTATTCCACATAGCAAGTATCAAGTTAGGTTTACCTAGAAACCTCAACCTTGATACATACGTTCATCCATCGTTGATGTATCCGCCCTCTGGGTAAATCCCTCTTCAGATCTCCACATCCCTCCACACGATTGCAGTCCCGATAGATAGTAGAATCTTCGACATATATCGTTTATTGTCAAGCAGAATCAGGTCCCATGGATCGATATGACACGGTTATTTCGTAAATTCCGGCTACATTTTGACACGTAGCGATTGATGACATTGTGTTTGCGCACAGTTAAGTGCAGATAAAGCGGGCTCACAATCGCGCCGCTCATTAAACAAGGGGTGTTTGTAATAATTGATTAAAGCTATGCGTCGACTGTTGATTAATAGGGCTGGAAAAGTCTTGTCGATGTGGGTCGAATTGAAACCTTAGTGTGGCGTTAATGGTTACTACGCCGGTGTGAATTACTTTATTAACTCATCACTGAATCAACGGGTTATTTGATTCCTTACTGAAAAAAAAGACAGCGCGGGCCTTTTTTATTTACTTCAAAAAGAAGTATATCATTTTTCTAGCGACTTCGAATAAAGGATCAAATTCTACGTTCGGTTGTATGCATGTTCTTTATTTGTGTTTGTCGACTTATCCGTCAATTATTGAAAATTATTTCGCTATTGTATAGAGAATCAGCTAGCTATAGCTTTATACAATCTAGTAGATATTTCTCTCCCAGTGCAAGGGCTCATGCAGGGAAATATGTAACTACATATATCCGTAGAGCTTTTTTTTCGGTATCTTTAAAGAATTTGGGGGCATCATGGTAACATCAGATCAAACGCTTTAGATTTGACCGGAAACGGCGGTATTTGCCTTAACAATAAAGGTACCGTAAAATAAATTATTTTTCAAGCAATAACTGCAACTGCGGTTTCAATAAATTTTTCCTTAATTCACCTTCTTTTATTTCTCAGTTTCATTTTTTCCAGTCTAATAACTAACGTTTTCCCACACCCCAATGTTGTTTTATTCTCAAAACTAATTACCCCACTAGCCTTTCGTGTTAATCAAAATATCCTATTCTGTTTGCACAGAAAATTAGGCAGTGAAATTGTAGCAAAAACACGAGGTGTGGTCACCGGGTTCTGCCCGGTGAGTATATTGCATTAATAATAAATGATACTTATAATAAATTCTGTTTTTAATTTGATCTGGAGTTGACACCAAAGAGCGTCGGCGCTAGGGGTTGCTAGCGCTTGGTTATGAAATTTTGTCGATAAAAGTTGATGAAATGAAATGAAATTATTTATTATAAACGAACGGCATTAATGTAAACAGTATCTACCTAGTCGGTAAAATGCGATCGATTCTTGTCCAATAATAATTAAATAAATGTGTCTCGATAGATTGATGTTTCGTAGTTTTAAACTAGTGCAACTCGTGTACAGAATGCGCGGGAATTTACGTGTGTTTAACTCTGAATCTGAAAAAAAAAATACCCTGTACGATTTTTTTTCATGTTTACTATACACCAATTTTACTTATTTGTTTCAATAAAAGAGACAATAATCAAAAAATAAATTTGAATTAAATTCAAACGTTATTATATGATCGTATAATAATTTACAATCGTCGTCCTAATCTCTAGCATTAACAAAGACTTGATTTTAACATCCAAAAAGTAAATAAAGATCTCGTAACTTATCGATATCGATAAGTTGGGTTCGCATCACTAGTCGAACCGCAGTGTTGGGTCGACTTCATAAAGAATTCTAAGCAAAGTGCTTATAAGTGCCACACCTAAGGATCATGCAGCATGTTACTTAGCTTGCTCTTTAAAATAATTACGATCCGCCCGGCACTTTGGTTATTCTTAATTTTATTTCTAGGGGTTAATAAATTTGCTTTTGGAATTATGAGAATGTAACGTCGTTTCTACATTAATGACAGATGTGAGTCGTATCAAAACTTTTTGTAAGTTAAAGTTGTATAATGTTGAAATTTACGATAAGATAAGATAAGATAAGATATTTTATTCATTATAAAAAACACAAACTTAAATACTAAAAAATAAAATAAGTCCGTGGATTATATAATATTGTCAATTAAGTACATATGTAGTTTTTAATAACTTAGATTAAATTAAATAAAAACTAAATAAAACTTTGTAATTTAAAATAAATTAGTGATGCTGTAAAGGGGTTTTTTGTCTCCAACGTTTTAAGCTCTAAATGGCTGTAGTCATTTACAAGATATTCTTGTATGCTATATAATGTCTTGTCTAATAAAAGCATCCTGACGTGACTGAAAAATAGGCCCTCATTTTGCTCCTGTTTCATAAATTCAGGGAGCTTATTATACAACTTCTGACCCATTGCAATAGGCATTTTGTTTGACACTCTCTGAAGTCTATGTTCCGTTGGTTCTAAAATTATTTTCTGTCTTGTGCTTCTCTGGCTTTTCGTTTTTTAGATGGTGTATTGTTATTCTAGATCCAACATTTCTAGAAAAAATCTTAAACTCTTTATTTACCTCCTTAAATACATGTAAGTACACTAAGAAATGGTCAATAACATTAACACGTAAATAAATTGGTATTTTTGATTTCAGTCGCTTCGGTATGTAGAAAGTAAAGAAACGACGACGAAGAAACCTTTAGCCTGTTAGTTGGTATTTTTGAAGATGGAGCTAAATCCGTCCCAAGCTTTTTTATCCTTTAGATAATCTGATATTTTATAGTAAGCCTTTTGCAAAGCAAATTAATGACAGTTTACGACTAATTATAAACAACAGTTAAAAACAAGCAACACAGTGTAAATACATAATATTTTTGAAATAGGTACATATAGGATACTCTAAATTCAAAATAAAAAATTATTTAAAAAAGTGTCCGCTAAATAATATCTAGGTAAGCCAAAAAAAAACATCAGTTTCAAGACCCAAAGCCAGAGGGTATGAAAACTCGACTAATACATAATATTTTTGGAATACCAATACTCTACATTCAGATAAAAGATTCATTCAAAAAATCAGTCATCATAATAAATACAAAATTGTGACCTCTCTTGTTTGACACCAATAAACACCAAAGCTAAAAAAAAACATCGTCGGTTTCATAACCAAAAGTCAGAAGGTATAAAAACTCGACTAATAACCTCATTAGCGGATCAAACGGGAAATTCAGAACCATCAAACAAACTCTTGAATACAATGCTTTTAAACACTTGAAAACCCAATGTTGTGAATTACCAGACCTGATGAAAATGTAATTAATTGTAAAAGTACTTCGGTTCAGCTTTCAATGGGCTAGCAAACATGGTATTTTCAGTTACATCACAAAGTGAGCGTTTTTGATTACCTGACCTATTTAAGTAGGTACACTAAAGGTTAACCTATTAATGGAAACGATCAATAGGGTAGCGTCCTTTGTAAAAAAAATAAATTCCATTTAGTTCATCAGTTAGAATTTGCGTTCCATATCCGTACGCACCAAATCCTAATTAAAAAGAAAACTCTCGAATAACGTTACAAAAATCAAACTATCGTCCAATCGGGGATCTCACTCATTATTATTTCAACAAAATCATATCGACATTTCTAAACAGCTTATTTTAACCCCCTAAACTACTCATTTAACGTGGAATCATCTACGTTTTCATGATGCTGCATAAATAATTGCAATTATGCACTTAATTGCTCCAGCTATTATAGTATCAATGTTACCCCATCTGCATGAAACCAAACTCGACTAAGGATAGTATATTCGCCGATAGAGGTTAAGCTAGTGGACTAAACTTAGCTTGATTCAGAATTCTAGTAGTTTTTTTTTGCCACAGTCTGCTAGATATAATACTACTAGATATAGTATGGCTTTAATTATTTAATCGTTATTTTCTCCACGGTTGAAAGCTAATAGAGTTGTTTTGACTGATCAACATAGGCCTGTGTGTGCATTTTGTAAATATTTGGTGGAGTAGAAATATCTAAATAAATAACGATGGATAATCCACACAGCATCATCTATCCCCAAGCTAAGCTGAGACTGATATACATACTTAATTCTAATACATTACATAGCTACATATATATTTTCTATTATACAAATAAAATACCCAGAACACCCAGACCAAATACATATACACGGTGATCGCACAAACATTTGTCCCAAGGCGGGAATGATGACTATCTATCAGCACTAATACGTCCACTGCTGAACTGCCATCCACTCACTTGGTTTTCCATAATCACTACGCTTGGCAGGCGACTTGGTGAAAGCAGTAGAGGTGTTAAAGTACACGAACCTGCTGCTCTTCCTCTGATAAATTCC
Organism: Eupithecia tripunctaria; assembly: GCA_955876795.1. NCBI lineage: Eukaryota > Metazoa > Arthropoda > Insecta > Lepidoptera > Geometridae > Eupithecia > Eupithecia tripunctaria. The sequence goes on from OY041604.1 coordinate 12,827,271, forward strand.
TTTAGCTTTTACGAAACCCACGCGCTGAGCTAGTAGGGTCGATTCTTACGCCCCGCGACTGCCACGGCTGTGGTCATAATGATGACTAGCAAAGGTTAATCCATCGGGTCTAGAGGGTTAACCCTTTCACCTCACCTCATTTGATGTTCACTGGATATTGTTCTGATATTTTAATTACTGCGTGAACTTCGTATGCAAGCAAATTAATGATAGTGCGATTATTTTGAAAGGCCGTGTTCATTCGCCAATTAATTTTCCATGCATATTATCTTCGTCATTATAATGTTTGGGAAACAAACGTTTTTAATTATAAACTAACAATAAAATCAAATACTATTTAAAAATATCCTATTTATAATGCTCTGAAAAAAAACTTACTAAAGTCTAAGTAACTTATATCTTCTATGGTTACTTAGTTGTAGTTATTATTACCCATACATCTGACAGTAAAACCGTCTTATCTAGCATTCGTAACTGTAATAGCAAATTGCTATGCACACGCATTGCAAAAGCATCGAATCAATACAAAAAGCACACTTTAACCACCATGTACGGCGGTCAGCTGAGCGTAAATGCCATGGTCACCCATCGTAACGACATGATCGCTGTCGATCTTAGGGTTCCGTAAAACCACAAAACCTTATTCTACCTAACCTAACTTTGTATGTGTGTTAGTACTTAGTATTGTCTCATTCATTTTTTTCTCCTAGCTATCAAGAAGCTAGATTATCATACGTGAATTGTCCATGATTAGGTATTTTTCGAAGAACTGACAACCGATGGGGTAAACGAGTTCTTAAGTGAAGACCCCGACTCGGCAAACGTAGTGTAGGGCACGCTTCGGCCAGGTGGGATGACGATCTGCTAAAGACTGCAGCAGGCAAATGCTGGAGGCGTCAAGCTGAAGACAGGGCGCTAAGGCGCTCATTAGGGGAAGCCTATGTACAGCAGTAGACTAATATAGGCTGATGATGATGATAATGATGAGGTATTTTTCTACCTTTTACAAACGCACACTTCTGAGACATGTAACCAGGGATTAGAATCTACCAAGCACTGGTTGTAGAACTCTTCACATACAATTTACAATCATCGTATCGGTCTCAAATATCCACTGTTGGACATAAGCTTAATAGCAGCCTTTATACATCGACTCCCTGCAACCTTTAAATCGGTCCATAGAATGGACGGTCTCTCAATATACAATACCTACATTATGAAGTTTCGATGCATCCAAATCATAAAAAAACTAATCTATATCACTCAAGCTTAATCCAAGCCTTTGATTCCATCCTGAAAACAAAGAACATCTATAGTTAGAGCTTTGGAAGAAGCTAAAACCTACGGAACTCCACAGTTTCTCTGTTCTACGCACTTGGCGAGCTTTATTTTTTCTTCAATTTATGCCTTATTAAAACAATTTATTCGGTTTTGTTCTCGGCTTCGGACGATTTACTTGCCTTCTGTATTCCTTTCAACGTCCGTGGTTCTTGTTTTGCATTATGCGTCAATCTGGATGTTTCGAATCCTCCAGTATTGTTTTAGATGTTATGTTTATGGAAATAGCCTTGCTTATTTATGATGAGGTTGCTTCATTGATTTTTAATTTGTTTGTCCGATGAATTACACAGAATACTTAAAAGATTCTATAGATTCTATTTCGACTTTGATATTCTTCAGTTGAAATTCTTTTATATCTAGCGATGCGTGCTCTTATTCGTTTTCGGGGATTCCTTATCCCACAAAATTATACTTCATTTTGTGGGATAAGGAATCAATAAGGTTTCATTTATTATTATTATTTACTCCTATAAACATATATTTTTTAATATGAAATTGAAATTATTACATAAAATAAATATTATCACTAATTTAATATACAGACATACAGGTGTAAGTTACGCTTCCGAATGATATTAATATGGATCAGTTGAGCTACTTGTAGACTGTTTACAGTCTGTAGCTAGCTCAATAGTTTCACTTGTAAATACTAGTTTAAATATATTGATATTATTTAATTATTATTTTGTTTTTCAATAAAGATAAACTTATATAATAACGGAGTAGGTAATAATAATAATAATAAATAATGTTGGACCATTCACACAGCATTATCTAGCCCCAAGCTAAGCAGAGCTTGTGTTATGGGTACTAGGTACTTTATTTGTAAAATTGCTTAACGTCAGTTGCAAAAAGATCTTGTCATCTCACAAATCGCAAGACCGTTTTAATAATAATTTTATGTATAACTTCAATAAAAATAACCGAAATGGATGATAAAATGGAGCTACCTAAAATTTTTCGTTACAAAGTAACAAATCTAAGTTGTTTTTGAAGTTACTTGATTCTGTTAGCACTTTGATGAGTTTTTGTTCGAGTGTTTTTGGCAAATAGCATTGAAAAGTTTGAACTTCCAATTCTAAATATATACCTACATATAAATGTCGGGAGACTTGTACAAGTAAGTGCTTTATAAAAGCAAATAATTTGACATACCGATAATTATTATTGAAATATCAAAACAAATGCTGAATATGAGTTGATGATTAGCAACAAATAGTAAAGTACATAATATCATAAGTAACTACAGTTATTAAAATAATATTGATAAACCTCTTTGGGTTTTAAATATTCAATTTAAGTACTATACTATTGTCTCTGAGTGGCTTTTGTTCATTTATTTTTCATTCACTTTTCATCCAGTAAAAAGCTTTTTCACAATGTTTGTGTATTGTGAAAATAATACTTAGGCAGTCAGTCAGGAATCAAGTAACAAAATAATTGAAATCGTTTTTTACATGAAAAGTTAATTCAATTAACGGATTAAGGGAAGTACCTATAGAGTAGCAAATCAACATTTTGATTGTTATTTTTTTAATCTTGTTGTATTGTATACATGTCCCAGCAACAATAATATTCCTATAGTAAAACAGCTAATCGCATTAAGGATCCTAAACCACAGTAACCTATATGTTGGTCCACTGCTGGCCGCAGGATTGCCACCGCTAAGCGCTTTATTGGCTCGCATAGGGGAAAAGCCAAAAAGCTGTGTGGTGGCTTAGAATTTGCACCACCCCATCTCTTCCCGTGGGTGTCGTAAGACGACACCGGGTGCGGGCAGCAGCGGCCCTGCAGAACAATTCTACCACTGAACTGCGATCCTCAACCCGTATGCCCACCGTGGGGATTGTGGGCATTACCCCCCTTTAGATAAACGCCAACAAAGCTCTTATCAGAGGAAGTCCTGAGTTCAGCAGGACCAATACAGGCTGTCGAGGAGGTTGAAGTTTGGGGGAAAATCCCGACGACGCTGGGTAAGTGGGTTGGGGATCTCAGTTCGGTGGTAGAATTGTTCTACCGGGGACGCTGCTGCCTGGACCGGTGTAGATATATCCCTCAGTCGCCTCTTACGACACTCGCGGGAAGAGTTGATCTCGCGGGAAGAGTTTGGATCACGTGAGCAAGGATTACTTATAAGTGCTAATAAACTTGAAGAAAATACTTTTGACAAAGATATTTCCAATGATATGGATTTTGTCATTACCTGTTTATTGTCACACTCTATGAAGCGAATTCAAAATAGTTTTGCCGTAACAGATTTCCTCGTTGATCCGAAGTAACATACTGAAGCCGAAAAACCGAAATCAAAAATACCTATACCTTATTTCCGTGTTAGTGTAAGTTTTTAATATAATTTGAACTTTTCTAATTGTAGATTTATTGTATTTATGGAAATAAAGCATTTTTGAGTTTTGAGTTTGAAAATAATGTACATACATAAAGATATAAAAGAAAGTCCCCTGTGCGTCTGTCTGCATGTCTGTTTGTCTGGCCGCTATATAATAAAAAACTGGGTAGGTACCTAAAGAACGGATCTTCAGGCGCTTTAAGAAATTTTAGGTTAATAGTTCATAAGACCGTGTAAATTGTCTGAAATGTGATGATTAAATGACGCGTAAACCTACAGATTTTTTAGCGATAACAAACCATCATACTTTAATATTAACAGTTAATAGTAAAGTAACTAAATACTAAAAGTATGACCAGCCCCGTTATCCGCAAGTTGGAGTTATGGGTTATAAAGATATTTTATCATCCCATATTAGTCCACAGCGGACATCCCTGCCCTGTCTTCAGATTGCCGAAACCAGAATCTGCCTGCAGTCTCCAGCCGAACAATTTATTACGAGATAATTCCTCCTTTAAAGATCTACCTATCAAACAGCTCGTTACTTTATACGTGTGTATAATATGTATGTAGAAAGACTTATCTAAATCTGGCCTTTGTGTATGGATGTCGTGTTTGCCAAATTCCGTGCCCACACTACACGATAAATTATACAATGCTCCATAAACGTCGTCACTATACGTTAAGGTTTCGCTACCCAATGTTAAGGTCACGTTGCATAATATTGTAGACTGCTTGGCGGCTTAGTGACGTCATAGAGGGCAATGACCGGGGCCCGGCGCGGGCGCAGGCCTTCTAACTTTGAACTGTGGAATTCGCGCACACATTTATAATTGTTGTGTAGGTATAGAGTTACCAGACTAGTTTTGTACACTGATTCACATAAACGAGATTTCGTTTTGAGATACGCAGGTGCGTACCTTACCTATTTTACTATTGAGCAGTATAATGGTATGGAAGGCTTTATTTTTAGATATGACATTATAAAATGAGGTGCCTAAAACCTACGCATTTTGGATAGTTTAGGATGAATATAAAATACAGTTGCAACACGTGCTTTGTAGGTGCCGTGTATGGAAAGAATGTAATTAATGCGTGAATGCTCATTAGCAGGTTCGATTCCTGCCGCAAAACAAAAACTTATTGACCCGCAGCTAAAGTACTTACATATAATTTTCATTTATTAAGGCGGAACCCTTACTCAAACTAGCGCCGCCAACTATTTTATTTTATTATTACGTTGAACAATCGAATTTTCAAAAAATGATAACTAGGCCAGTTTATGATGGGTACCTTTCATAAGCTTTTTTAAAAAAAATTACAGATGTATTAAAAAAAGATGAAAGGTATCACAAACTGGCCTATCATTTTTTCAAAATTTGATTGTTATACGTAATAATAATATAAAATAGGCGGTGACGCTAGTACCTAGGGTACCGCCGATCAATATTTCATATTTCACATGATTTTCACTAGCAAATTTTCCCAAATTTAAAAAAAAAACAAATCTAATCTTGTCAATATTCCCACCAGCGTAGTCGTGCTCAAATTCGCATGAAACTACGAACTTGAACAACAAGATCACAGCCGCTTCCGTAATGAATGGGTAACCACTCTGGTTACCTAAATCCCTTTGATTACTCGTACTTGGCTTGATTATCCTCTTACTTGCCAACAACAGTCTGACAGACCTTTGCGTAGCTATTAGTACACTCTACTGCGTACACAGACGCTAATCAGAGAGACTTCCGCCTCCCATAAGTAAATCTTATTTATTTACATACTAGCTGCGCCCCGCGGCTTCGCACGCGTTGTTCCCATGGAAATATTAAAAGGTGATTTTCATCCCACGGGAACTGATTTATGGGATAAAATTAGTCTATGTTTGATTCCAGAATTAGAATTCCTTGTATGCAAAATTTCAGCCAGATCCGTCCAGTAGTTTTGGCGTGAAGAAGTAACAAACATCCATCCATCCATCCATACATCCATACAAACGTTCGCCTTTTTAATATTAGTGTGATGTGACAACCGACTGCCACCCGACATCACCAGCGCACCATCGATAGCTTAAAAAGTGGCTTATTGACATGTGTTTTTATGATATAACTGAATTGATAATGAAAATGAATTAATTAATCTACTGACATTCCGATTATATTTATATAGATATATACTTAACATAAAGTTGTATTGTTTAGTATTTAAGATTATTATAATGACTATTTATGTTTTATATTAGCCCAATTTTCTATTGGTAATGTTTATATTTTTTATTTTAAGTAGTGCTACTTACTTAAGTAAGACAATAATAAGTATTACAAGACCTGTAACTTTGTTGCCAATAAATAATCTAAATCTGAATCTGAATCTGATGTGAAATACAATAAATGTATACTTAGAAAAGGTCAAGTTTTAAAATTAAACACTGGCAAGGAAATAAAGTGATATGTTTTCAACTACATACTTCGAAAGGGTTTCTCAATTCAACTGTATTTTTTTTATGTGATTTTGATTTTAAAGATTCGTTTATTAGTTGAAAGCTCGGTGCTTCCCACGTGATCTCATTTCAATTTGGTCCAGTTCTGAGTGGCAACCATGAGAAAATCATACTTACTTATATTGATTGAAGTCGTTTTTTTTTATTAAAATATTATGGTTTTTGTCCGGGTGTACGTAGACTAAAGTAAAAAAGTAACGAAGAAGGCAATGTAGATAAGGTTCGGCCTAGGTTAGATTTTTGTCACTTTATTTTGGCTTCGTTTTTTCAAAATCGCGGCGCATAAAAAAAATTATCTGTGCAAATTTGTATCGAAGAATGGCTGCTAACGTAATGTTTTAATGCGTCAGATTTCTGAGATGTTCACAGATAAAAATGAAGATAATGAGCCTTTGCCATTACTTCTCTACTTTTTTACTTTTTTATGTATGTTTCTAGTGCAATAAAGAATTAAGAATAAGAATATTTAGCTCATTATATTGATAAAACAGCTCAATAGTAAAATAGGTAGGTAAGGTATCGCGTATCTCAAAACAAAATCTCTTTTTTGTCAGATTTCTGGGATATTCACAGATGAAAATGAAAATAATGAGCCTTTGCCTTCGTTACTGTATGTTTTTTATGTATGTTTCTAGTGCAATAAAGAATTAGGAATAAGAATAAGAAAAATAATGAGATCACATACGAGTATGTATGTTTTGTGCTAGCAAAGAGTTTTAAGCCTAGAGCAAGCGAGGATCATTATTTCTTAATTCCAGCAATGATTTGCAATCATACGCGTTTGACTGTTTTTTTTCTAATTGATATTTGTTGAAAGAAACAAAGAAGATAGAAAGAAAATTATTTTATTTACCCTAAAACTACACAACACAATATTTAACATCACTAAATTTATTCTAGACTTATACTCAATTTTTGTGCGTAACTGTCAAATATGGCCCACACTCAGCATTTTGCTGGGTAGGCATAGTGGAGAGGGTAGGAAGTGTTTACTCAGCGCTGGTTTTTTTGTTGAACAAATCTATGTCTGAGAAATAGGATAATAAGTTAGGGCAAGAATATCAAAAACCTTAAATATTAGTCTTGTGGATCATGTGCAAGCCGCAGAGAGTTTATTCTGATAAATTCCATGTTAGAGTCGAAATAATTGGACAAATCTGACAAATTGAATTAATATCATCTTATTCTGAGTAAAATCATCCCAAAGGAATTCGTGATGAAGATACACGCATAGCTCGTCCTTGGGTTAAATAAATTGAGTTTTTACTCAGGAGACTCTTAATTAAGTTGGTTTAAAACAATTTGAGGTGTCTCTAATTTATACAATTCATGATATCTTTTTTAAATTAAATTAGGAACAAAATGATTTTATTTTATATTCTTCTATTTTAACGAGAGTTTAAGGTTCAATGGTTCAACGACATAACAATTAAAATATTTTAGCAACTTATTTTGATTTATTTCTTATCGAGTTTGGCTATGAATGAAAAATATTTATAAATTGCTTAGATTACATACTTCTATTACTCATCGACCCAAAGTGTGTCTTGGTCTCCAATATGAGAAGTTACCATCTTTCTCTGGGCAGTTTCTTGTCGTCTTTAAAATTATACAAGAAAAAAATACAATCAATATCTCATAATCTTTTAAGATAGATCGATACAAAAAAGTATTTATATGTGGTGATATAACTGTCCCATGAAAAAAATTCTGAAATAAAACGGCGTGTCCTGAAGATATTTTCTATTTTTCCCAAACTAAACACATTTAGCGGAAGATTACCCGAATCTCCTCTCAAACTCTTACAGTAAAGACCCATACTCTAAGTCTAAGCGTATTTTGTTTACCGACCGGCCACTAACGAGACGTGTAATCTTTGTCTCGGAAAGGTTCGAGTAAATAGTGTGCGACGCTAAAAGGTGCTTAATCCTCTGGAGCACAGAGCACAAAATAGTACTGACAGAGAAATGTTTCACTGATACTAAATGAAAATATGAATGCCAAAACCGATTCGATGAGAGCTCTATATTCTAAATTGTTCAAAAACTCAATTATATTAAAGAGTGGAGCTAGCTTTATCGTAAGGCGCATTGAATTTTTTTTTTAATTAGTGCTAATTACCAACAGCTTATTAAAGGCTAAGAGCAGCTTTATGCAAACTAATCTCTACGATCTTAAAGTGTAGAGCTTACTTTAAAAGTTTTTGGAAGACAGTTAAAAATTGAGTTTACATTTAAGAGTGACTCAGATCAGTCTAAAGCTCCTAGAATGAGCTTAACGCTTGCTTCAGTTTTCAGATGTCTTCAGATGTCCTCCAAGCCGGACTAGGGAGATCAATGCGATTTTTCTCGTTTACCAAAGATTTTTTCTCGTTTATCCGAGATTTTCGCAAGATTAATACTTTCTTGTTATTTGCGAGTCGCCGACCCGCCAATTTGAACATAGATGATTGATAGGTTGTCTGTTTATTGGTTAAGGTTCTGAAAATACGAAACAAATGCGTATTTGTTTGTGTTTTCAGTCTATTTTCCTGTATTTTATTTGTACGAAATCATTATTCTTAACAAAGTAAATAATCCACCTGGATACATTGGAATAAATAAAATAAGTTACAGAAAAGTTTGAAAAATGCGATCTTAAATTGTGCAAAACCATAAGCGTCTCTTGTAAGTTGTAAGTTTTGGTTGTGTGCGCGCGTGTAAGTTGTGTATGTGTGCGTGCTTGCGGAGGCTGAGCTGGTTGCGCGGCGCAGGCGCCCAGGTGAGTCAGGTGGGCCCGCCCCCAGAGCCCTCCGCGCCCCACGCGCACCTGCCGCCGTTCAGTCCACCGCCACACGCCGGCCTGGCGACTTGTGCTCCGTGCACGCCGCCACTTTCCGCGACACACTATCGCGAGCTCTGTATCGTCTCCGCTTCTCAGTTTCCCGCTCCCTCGCGACTACCCGGTACCTTTCCCGTCCCGAACCCACTTTCTATAAACTTTTCGGAACTTTTCAAGTTTCAAGTTCTTTTCGAGTGTAGACTCGGAATCGTCTCGGCCGAGTTCGCCGAGAGTTAGGAGTCGGCCGCGTATGCGGTCCTAGAGCAGAGCGCGAGGCCTCCGGGAGGCCGCCGGCCGTCACGCTGTTCCCGCCGCAGATCGGTTGCGTGTCCTACGTGACGCCGTGCTCGTGCTGCCCGCCGCTGCTCGTGCAGCCAGGCCCGCATCCCATCTCCTTGTCTCTCCCGTTGCCCCTCGCCCTTCCGCTCCAAGCCCTCGATCCTCAACTCGCTAAACACCATCGACTGCTGCTCTCAAACATGGTAAGTCCATTTCCAGCTTATCAGCGGCAGCCGCCAGCGCCCGCGCCGCCGCCAGATAAGTTCGCCGCACGGTTCGCAAAGTTGCGAACAAACTGATCTGATAATAACTCTCCCGACCGCTGCCGACTAATGTATGACGATACGATCGCGCCCTCATGCCGCCGCGCCGCCGCGCCGCACCACAATACAAACTTCTCACATACATTCACAACCATTACTTATTACATTATGAACAAAAGTTACTCCGATGTTCATAGTGTCGTCACTCCTCGCGCGCTTCGTAACTACAAATTAAAGTTGCCACGCATTAAACGTATTAACGTCTCCGTAGCGGATTTAACTTGCGTCTGGCATATTGATCTCTCGAGAATATAGTAATTAATTGATCTAGTTAGTACGCTTCAAACTGTTCGTCGAACTTTGTAATAAATAAATTAAAATAGCTTCGGAGAAGCAAACTTGGAAAGGCTTCTAGACCGATAAAACGTCGGAAGTTTATCTCGCGAGAGCAGAAAACGAAAACTGTTCGTTGAATTTTATAATAAAGTTGTAAAACTTAAAATCTTTTAAGAACGTCCTGCAGCTTCAGCTGATCGTGGAGTTTGCTATCCTTAACCAAAACAATGCTTCAACTCGACGCGCCGTCACCGAACTTCTTCAATGCAAACTTTTAACACGATTTCGAATGCAATCCCAGCAGAGCTGAGGAAGGGCGGAAATCGAACAGTCTGCGACTAAACACTTTTGTTTATATTGAGATTTATATCTATAGCTGGGCTCCACCGGCCACACCCCGCCCTCGAAAGTAAACGCTGATGACAGAACTTTGACTTAAATGGAAGTCGTATCAAACTTTTCTCATTAAGACCACCCGTCAAAGGTGTGTTTATGTTATTTTATAACTTGCGGGCAAATCTGATTTGCTCTCAAGTACGGGCGCGTTCCTGGCATTCCTACAATCTTGTCCAAAGTTATTACTTCTCTTATTTTACGGTGGCGAGAGATGAGGGGATTGCGCCTCGACTCGTGCGTAAAATTTGCTTAAATAGCTGAAAAGCCTCTAAATTTATTGCTATCTTGAATTTATTGTTTTTTAAATGCTATAAATACATTCATAAGTTATGCCGATGTGTGAGCAATCAAATTAATTTGCGTCACGCTCGTACAATTTAAAGGCGCGACATAACGGTCGCAAAATGGTTTCAAAGAATTGACTGTCCACTTTATTCGTATTCTGGAGGAAGTCTGGGTTTTGATACGGCATACCTAAGCCATAAACAGTCTGGATGCCTGAATTCAAACTGTTCAAATTATGTATGGCCCACGGTGGACCATTTTTTTTCTAAAACTGTATTATTTAGCTTCAATCTTGAAATAATAAGTAAACCAAAATTGCGCCGAACCCGTTAAACAAAAATTATACATAAGACTTTCGGAGTTTGAATTTATTTTATGAACATTTAACATGTTTATATAGGAATGAAAAAATACTACGATTTTTAATTTTCTCCTCTACCTACTACCAAAAACTTAGAGGCAGAAGTTTTTACCAATAGTAGGTAATGTCTCATTTTGGTTTATCCGCGGTTATCAAAGAACAAACAATTAAACAATTTACCACTTGAAACAGCCAACTATCAAATAAACGGTAAAACATAAATTAATAAATACATCGCATGGCCGACTCCATCGTAATTTCTCGAAAGTCGGACAGAGTGCGACCGCGCGCATCGCAATTTGCTTCACAAATATGCACTTAATTGCAACGTATTAATTCCGATACACTAATCAATTGTTTGTTACGGATTCTGTCACGATGAAGATACGAGTATCTTTTCTGCGATTTTCTCTTGTTTAACCGACCGCCACTAAGGAGAGGATACACTTATAAATTGTTTGTCTCGGATTTGATCACGAAGCTGATATTGTTTCTGCAATTTTCTCTTGTTCATGGACGTTCGGAGAATTTGACGAAATAGAACAGGCTGGACATTCAGGGAATTAGACCTAATAGACCGACCCGTCTAACCGACCGCCATCTTGAAGAGGATATTTTTTTTTTTTTGTTACGATTTCACTTTTCGAACTTCGTGATTGGAGAATAGAAGTCTATTATAAAATCTGCCATATAGCAAAAAAATAATTTCGCCAATAAAGTCTGAAAGTTTCATAAACTAAAAGCTTTATAAATAGAAAACAATATTAACTTCATAGCTAAAAGGTTCAATAGCGATAAAACTATTTGTTTCGAATGACACGGCAGAATTCAAAAGTGAGATTTTTGCATTCCCAGGTTCGATTCCCGCCGTGGGACAAATGTTAGCATAATATGCAGGTCATCCAGGGCCTACGAGTATAGTGAATATAAGTAAACTGAATAAATAGCAGTCACTTTTTTTCACGCAAGCTCTGGTTAGGTACTTAGGTCGGTGGCGCGTTTATTTTTATTTCAAATCCGAAACCGACCGAAGCTGCAAATAGAAAAACCAACCTCCAACCTTATTTAATATCTGAAAATATCTAAGTGGAAAAATCATGAAAGTTTCGAAACAACGAGTTTTGTAGGGCGGGCGGCGATGGGCGGATTTGCTTTTCTTTTTCCGTTAGCGCGTGCGTGCCGACGCGTTCGTTAAAGCCTTCGTAAACAGTTTTAAAACTATGGTACTAGTTACACACCCTGGGGCCATTTAATGTCATGTGAGCTTTAACCCCTACATCAGTTTTTAATCCGTTACAATTTTTTTGACCGGCAGAAGTTTCTTTTTACGGCTTTCTAGCAAATTTAACGCTAAAAATACCTACTCTAATTTCCAGGTATTAAGGTATTAAACAAGCAGAAAAGAACCTTTTGTTTAATGGGTTGCTGTGTGGCTGGCATAGAATTTGCACCATCCCAACTCTTCCCGCGGGTGTCGTAAGAGGCGAATAAGGGATATCTACTGGGGGCAAGCAGCAGCGCTTTCATAAAAATTCTAACGCTAATAAGGCGCTTAGTAGGGGAAAGCCTGCGTCCAGCAGTGTACCAATATAGGTGTTGAGGTTGGTGTTGTAGCCGGGAACGTTTATATCGGCTAGCCTTTACTCACTACGCTGAAGAGGTTGTCATTTGAATGTTTTACGTACACACATGACCGCAGAATGTCTCTCACCGCATAGGTACTTATGTTATGTTTGCTTGTTTATTTATTTAAAAAAAACATCGGCCATATTCTAGCATAACTCAGGCTACATAATTTCGTAAACTCTTTCATCAGTAACCTTACTTTTTAGTGACATAGGCCATATTTTATCCCGAAATTCCCACGGGAACGGGAACAGTGAAATATAAAGATAAACTCAAAAATATTTAAGTAATTCTATCTTGTTTTTTGTAATGAGTATCTCCAAAGTAACGCCTGAGTTTAAAGGAGGGTTTAAATGCGGTTAAAAAGGCATTAAGAAAAACACAAACAAATTAAAATGATCATCTCCGATATTAATATCTCCGAGCTACACGGTTTTATTCAGCAAAATTGCAGTTAGAAAGATGCTATTAATGAACGTCGCCGGCTCCTTTGTCCGGCGCGGGGGCATTTCCAGCACAATCGCCCTGACACCGAGTAATTAGGGAGAAAAATTCGTTACTCAGAATAGTGTATTGCGGAAATTTGGGCCGCGACATTATGTTTTCGGGGATTGCTCGTAAGTGTGTCAAATTCTTTATGTTGAATTTATAATTTCGTATTGTTTGGGTTGGAATAGGTAGGTGTATTAGCTGTGTAGTGCTGTAGGCTTAGAATTTGCCCCATCTCTTCCCGTAGGTGTCATAAGAGGCGTCTAAGAGATATTCACCGTGGCGGGCAGCAGCGCCCTCTGCAGAAAATTCTTTCACCGAACTGCGAACCCCAATTCGCGTGCCCAGCGTGGGGATTATGGGCATCACCCCCCATTAGATAAACGCCAACAAGGTGGTCATCAGGGGGAGGCCTGCGTCCAGCAGTGGACCAATACAGGCTGTTGAGGTTGAGGTTGAAGTAGGTATTGATGGATTACTTTTTGATTAAAAAAAAACTATCGTTTTACGGAATAGTTTAGAAAATATCCATTATGAATGTAAGCGGGTTAACTACGAACCTTTTTTGTGTTGGAAGAACACCAACGTCATCCCTTAACGAGGGACATCTTCAGGGCGAGTGCGGTTCGTAGTTAACCCGCTTACATTCATAATGATTTCGTCAAACTAGGAAAGTTTCTATAGTAAAATAGTTAAGAAAATATTGATCAAATCAGCCATAACTAACATCATGAATTTGCTTTGATAGTTCCACAATTCGCAAAACAAATTCGCTTAAACCCATAGCGAATCGCGTTAGATATCCACATTTCAATCGTTCTGAACGGTGAGTAAATAAGTGATTTATTAAATGTGTCAACAAAAAACCTGCAGACATACGCCGTCGTAAGTGCCGAAGTGGCGTGGAACAAAGGCGTAAGTCCAAGTGTGGCTAGTTTTTTTCATTCTACGATCGTTCCGGTTTGAAGCTAGCGCGATGACCTCACGTGATGGTGTGGAGCAGGAGCGTTAGCGGGGTATATACACAACACCGTGTATGTGTACCGCGATTAGTACTAATAATATGACGTCAATAAAAATAAAACTTTCGAATATGCACTGATTTCTTATAAACGTCATTGTTTAATATCCTCCTAACCAATTTTTCTTGCGAAATATAAGTACCTTTATAAATTTAGGTACTTCTACAAATCGCCTAAATAATGTATTTACCATCAAAATTAACTGATCTATTCGGTAACAAACGTCCATTCGTCAGTTACTTTTGCCCTTATGGAATTTGTACGAGTAAAATAGGTAGATACTCCTTTCATAATGGTAGGTCCACTTAGATCCGCTTACGTTCACCACATACAATCGGTACTACAATTTTCTTGGGCAAAGGGGCCCCACAGAAGTAACTTTTTATTAAGGTATAAACTCAGTGGTCTCTGGAATTTTTATAGTCTCAACTACTTGTTAATGAAAACTTAATTGATGAATTTTTACTGCACGATGGGAATGTTGAAAAGCTAATTTCATCTTGTTTGATGGATAATAAAAACCTTGATTGGTACAGAAAATATATTCGAAACGCCACGTCAACAACTCTATATCGATGTCATTTTCGACATTTTATTTTATTGTTTGAGGTTCTGTCCCCTGTTTTGCACGGGGTTTTCCTTGATAAAAATAAGAATTTCCTCGAAAACAATTTATCTTCTAAAATTTTATCAAGTCCAGTTTAGCCGTTAAGTCATAACAAACAAAACGTAGAATTACATTGGCATTCATAATATGAGTAGGCATTGATATTCTATCATGTCAGGTTTGATGTATAATCCATAGATTTAAGTAAATAATAGTTGTGTGTGATGGCTTAGAATTTGCACCACCCCAATTCTTCCCACGGGTGTCGTAAGAGGCGACTAAGGAATGTCCACCAGGGGGCGAAAACAATAGGCCTGACGACAAAAAAAAATTACTTGGTTCCTCAGAAGATGATAAGAAGATATTGGTCACGTATATTTTTTTGTCTATTAAATAAAAAAATACTAAAATACACTGAACTGAAGTGTGTGTAAATATTAGGCTTGTGCGTTCCATTTCGATAAGCTAGTATCCAATCTCCCAATTTATTCTGATGAACATGATCTAAAAAAAAATTTTCACATCTTCATCATCATTGACGCATCCAGCATCTGCCTGCAGACTTTCGCAGATCGTCATCCCACCTGGCCGGAGGGCGTCCGACACTACGTTTGCCGAGTCGCGGTCTCCACTCAAGAACTCGTTTACTCCAGCGGTTATCGGTTCTTCACGAGATATGGCCGGCCCACTGCCACTTCAGTTTGCTAATTCTTTGAGCTAGGTCGATAAGTTTGGTTCTCTGTCGAATGTATTCGTTACAAATCCTATCTTTCAGAGATACTCCGAGCATAGTCTTTCCATAGCTCGCTGAGCGACTTTAAACTGGTGGACCAGGCCTAAAACACAGGTCACATCAATAAAAGTTAAAATAAAAACCATTTACTAATAAGTACAAAAATGTGTTTTACAGTAGTATTACGCCTGAGTCCCAAGCACAGGACAAAAGAGCCATTATCATGTCAGAAAGAGCACCAAAAAGCAACAATGAAAAAGGACCGGAGAATAGAATTCTGCCCTTCTGCGATGCAGGTAATGAAAAAAATGGTCCGCAGGAAAATGTAGTCAAAGAAGATTGTACTGTAAGCTTATTAACTTTAACCTTCTTTTTGCAATGGCTTTGTTATATTCCCTTTTAGATTTAATAATGATATTGAAATTTCCTTAATTCGTTTCAACCGAATGAAAACTGAATAGCTTTGAAAGTCGGATTTACTAAACGCAATGTATAATGCGAAGTTTTGGAATAATTATTTTCCAACGGAAATTATCAGAGTTTCCTTTCCGAATTCAACATCTAAGTGGGTACAAATTTTACTTCTAAGTGGGCACAAAAATCTTTACCGGCCGTTCGGCTTTACTTTTATTAAAAAAACTGAAAAATCTACCAAAAATTTAATAAAGCAGAAAGAGCACCTTAAGGCAATGTCGTTTTGCAAGAAATTGCGAAGGTAGAAATATAAATTTCACTACCGTTAAATATTCCGTACATTCTGCAGTTTGTCTTTAGATAGAGCAGAATTATGATGACTCTAGTGTCTGTGAGTGATATATAAAGTAAGAAAGATTAGGTTTATACAAGTAAGAGAGCTAAACCATAGATTTTATTAACCGACTCCAAAATGGGAGGAGGTTCTCAATTCGACTGTAATTTTTTAATGTTTTTACATAGAACCTTAGAACTTTCGACGGGGTGAACCGATTTTAATGATTTTTTTTATTCAAATGCTTGTGCTTCTATGTGGACCCATTTCATTTCGGTCCAGTTCAGTTCTGACAATGGAATCCATAAGAAAAATCTATAATTGAAGTCGGTTTTTCTGTTAGAATTATACATATAACTGATCCTCAATCTGGATAACGATCAACATAAACAATCTAAAGTTGTATTTAATCGTCAAGTCTCATCTCAATTTGGGGCTAAAGAAAGAGAGAGAGAGAGAGAGAGTGCTCTCTTCAACCCGTGACCATAATGTGACACGGTCGAAACATCGTCAAATAAAAACAAAAAGCTATCCGCTAAATATCCGTTCTAACTTTAATTATGTTCCAACAAACTAGGTTAATTTACAAGGTATTTATGAAGGGGAATTCGCAAGAGAAAAGATTTGCTCGGGATCCAAAGTAACAAGTTTTAAGGCCCCAGTGAACCTTTCTGTAACTAATGCCCACATTGTTAGATGATGAGTTGCTTGTAAAGTTTTTCACGCTTAAATTCCTAGAATTTGTTATGCTTTTCCTAAAAGTTGTAAATATCACATCGGAATCAATTAGTTAGGAAGTAATTCAGTAAAAACACATGTAGTTATGCCATGGTGTTTATACCACGTGTGTTTTTTTAAACCCTATTAAATGGGTCAATTTAAGCTGTGTGGTGGCTTACAATTTGCGCCACCCCATCTCTTCCCGTGGGTGTCGTAAGAGGGGTTACTAAGAGATATCCACCGGGGTGGCGGGCAGCACCGCCTCTGCAGAACAATACTACCACCGAACTGCGATCCCCAACCCATGATGAGGGATTATGGGCAATACCCCCATGAGATAAACTCCAATAAGGTGCTTATCAGAGGGAAGCCTGCGTCCAGCTGTGGACCAATACAGGCTGTTGAAGTTGAAGTTGAAGCAGTCAACGTTAACAATAGTGATTTTACTAAATATGTTTTTTAAACCCTATTAAATTACTGAATTACAATTAAATTAAATCAAAATAAGTATTCTACGTAGGTAGTCCTTAGTTTTAAAATATGAATTTTGAAATGGTAGTTTAAGGTCTTTGTTATTTTAGTTGTGAGTCTTACGCACTAAAATAACAAAGACCTTAAACTACCATTTAGGTACTCTCAGGGTAAATGATAGTATGTTTTACATAATGTAATTATAGTATTTTTTGAGTCTGGGTATGGAAATTTGGAAGGAATAAAATCATTCTAAAAACATAGAGAATCAAAAACAATTTCTTATAATGAGCAATATTTTGAATTACTTAGATCCCATAAAAATTTCACAACGCACAGAAATATCTGCTGCCATATATTTTACCACTTGCCAATTCCCGCCAATGCGTTCCCATGAGCATTTATCCAAAGGCATTTAACTCCAGAATCAATCATTGCAGTGACTTGCATTACAATCGTACAAACCGATATGAAATAAAATGAAACATTCAAATGGCGGCCAGTGCCATTAGCGGCGAACGGCGATTGGTTTACGTAGAACCAATAACGATACTGACTGTAGCTCGAAAATATAGCCATTTCTATTTGTAATTTGAGATTGTAAAATTTAGTTGCTGATTAATAAGATTTTGAATGCATCAACTGAAAGGAACTTGATTGTGATTATAGTATTGGCTGATTAGGTTTGTATGTATTCCCAGTATCGTTCTGTTTTTTTGTATTCTTGAACACTTCGCACGTCGCAACTTGATAGCAAAAACGAAGCAATCCATAATCATAATTATTTTATTCAAGAACAACCATATCATTGTGTTTTATGATTTAACAGTTTAGTAGCCCATTAGTGTAGATAATCACATAAGTATCCCGGAATCTTGTCACACAGTTGGATTTTGAAAAAATCCTATCAATCAGCGTGAATAGGCCTGACGACTTTAAATTCTAATAAGTTCGCTCAAAATAATAATTAATTTTGTTTTAAAAACCTTTAAACCGACTTAAATAGTTTTTTCATGAATTTTCATGGATCCCACTGTCAGAACTGTACAAAATTAAAATACCACAAGGGAAGCACCAGCTTTCATATTAAAAAAGAATCATGAAAACCGGACCACCCAGTCCTGAGGTGACAAATACAAAAAGAAAAAAAACAGTCGAATTGAGAACCTCCTCCTTCTTTTGAAGTCGGTAAAAAAATACGTGTCCATTATCTTCTGATAAAATCTGACTGACTAATAAGATTTTTTTAGTTGTCAGTCCTACTGTTTGAAATCAAGAGGTATAAGAGTAACAGTAAGGTAAGGTAGAATGTAGTTTCAGCCCTTTTCATCAAGGAAGCCAAATCCGTCTATCAAAGTTCAATTGCTCACGATAATATAGGTTATATTTGGATTATAAAAGCGTAGAGTGCGGACACCGCAAGCGGTAGGCGGTAGGTAGGTATGTTTATTTACAGGGGCTATTTCTGACCGGAGCAGCATTGTTCCGTGAGTTATAGGCGTTATAGCCGATCTCAGGAAGGTTAAAAAACAAAACTAGAGAAATTGAAAGTAAAATATTGTACAATCGGTACTTTTATACGTGGATTTATGGAAAACATTTGCCACTTTTGCTTATGAAAACTAGAATGATGTTTGAAAATAACAATGATGAAAAACAGCATGTAGAAACAGAATATTTTCTGTACTTTTCAAGCAAAATTAAGCTAACACGCGCCATCATTACAATTATTCGTTCTCAAGCTTAAGATATGTTTTTGATTGATAAATATATGTACATATTGATAAAATATCTTTCTTTAGTAAGAAGATACAAATAAAACTCAATATTACCTCAATTCCTCGAATCTCCAAGAAAATGCTTTGGTACGGCACGGCAGTCAAACTAGTTAAAAGAGATTCATAAAGTAGGTAGCAATAAAGTTTAAATAAAATAAGTTCGCATGGACTTCCGAGAAATTCATAAAAATCTCACTGAACTTAGAAAGCCGGTCTCACGAAAAGATGAATAATAAAAAACTTGCTCCTCTGTAGTTTTTGGATATAATTTTTCACTTTTTATTGGGCTTTTTAAATACTACATTGGAAAGTCTCAAGAAATCTCCAAATTATTTCCAAAGAAAGGAAAATGCTACACAAAACAATTCAGGATCCGATGATTGAAAATGAACTGCTTACGGAAAACAAACAATCGTTTGTATCCCAATTAGGAAACAATTTCAGCTATTTAACTGGATCGAAAAAATGCACCATTTGCTTTATCGGCCTGCCCTATATTTCTAAACCTACAAATTTAGGTCAGTTTTTGTTGCAAAGTATTTTACTTGGTATGATCAATGAATCCGTGAGTTACTTTTGAATTAGCAAATTTGACTTCTGGTCAGGATCCTTATTCGTATAGATGTGATACTGCGTAGCATGCAGCATAGTTCAGTGATTGTTTGGACCAGGGCTTAAGTATAACCTTCTCATCTTGGAATGAACCCAGATTTCTTAGGTGATTAAGAGAGAATAGGTGTCTTTCAGACCTTTGTGATAAACCGTCCACATCGTCTCTTTCCTTCAGGTGAGATTGTGGTTAATTGAGACTATAAAATTATTGACTATGAAAAATATAAAAATGTTTGATGATTTTCCTATAAATACAAATAATAAAAAGGATGGTTGCATCCGCATCCGCTTTCACCTTTAAATTCACGTGTTCAATTTCACAATCGCAATCAAGTTACAAAATATGATGTTAAAAAAACGAGTCTACTCGGCCGATTGTTTCTAAAAACAATTTAATAGGCGGCTGGCTGAACTAACTGCGCATTCCGCGTAGTTACTGAATCTGTTTCAGCTTTATAGTTGACTGCGTTTCCAACGAATGACTATGTGAGTTGTAAACGCATGAGGGAAATCAATTGCTTTTAGGAGCTCCTGGTTTGGAAGGTGCTAATATTATGATCCTACTAGCTGCACCCCGCGACTACCCACGCCTATCCTATGGCAACTGATATATGGGATAAAAACCCATGTGTTATTCTAGACCTAGAACTACCTGTATGCAAAATTTCAGGTTGATCCGTTCAGTAGTTTTTGCGTGAAAGAGCAACAAACATACATACAGACATGTTTACAAACTTTCGCGTTTATAATATTAGTAGGATTTGTTTTTGGTGAATGTAGCAAAATAAAACCTATTTTTTTTTGTTTAATTGAGGCCAGGATTTGTACAATACTCTTTATATTTGGAGCTCCTAAGACATTTTTGTGTATTTATTTTTTGTGAATTTCCTTGTATTTCAAAAATCATTGATGAAGTAAGGATTTTCGAAAAACAAAGAGTATTACTAAATTTTTGGCTTAAATTACACAAAAAATTGTGCCATTAAGTTTGTTGAGTTTTATTTCACGTCCTCCACCAAAAACAAAATGATTGTAACAGCACTTTCATTGAGATTTCAAAGATATACGAGTATTGAAGAAAACATGTCCTCATTTGCGCCTCTACGAACCTAGGCTGCTACGGTTCAGCCAACATGTGAATAGACGATTAAATCACAACATTTACAAGTATCCATTTAACTTTAAAGAGTAGCAGTAACTCAACGTTGAAACACGAATCGTACGGGAAAATCTTTCATCCGATGGAAACGGGCCACGGCCACGTCTAGTCCTAATGTAAGCAAATTGCCGTCACTGCCTTTCAACGTCCGGTCGCGGCTATCATTCCAAGATAAGCGCTTAAAAGCTCCACGGAAAGCGCTGAGAGCGCTGACTATTACCGACTGCCATACTTTTTAGAAGCTTTTATTCTGTATATGCATATTTGTTGGGTTTAAATCTTAAGAGATTTTTGCTGCCCTAGACTCTTTAGATGTTTCGCTACCGGTGAGTTATTATGGTTTTTATACAATGTTTTAAAACTTATGGCATAAATACGTTTTTCGGTAGTAACAATATACCAATAAGTCAAATTTTTTCAACAATTTGTGTCGGAAATACCGGTAAATCGTAAAGGTATAACGATACAAACGGGTGATCTTAATACATTAGATTACAAAGGGCAGGAGGGTAGCTGAGGTCCCCTTATTTTTCTTGATAATATTAGATTTTTGTGATTATTTTTAAGAGGGCAAAGGCGTATCAAAGATGCCATTGATCAGTTTATCGAATTAGGTGATTGCGTCGGAGGGTTTGGAATTTTCGTCGAATAGCAAAAGCTGTATACTTCCGCATCAGTATAATGATTTACAAAGTTTACGATGGAAAGTAAAAACGTATACCTGACCGTAATTTCAAGGGTGATTTTGATTAGTGGTCTTTTTTTTTCGTTGAGCTTTTTATTTTTATTTTCGTTATGAGTTACAAATATTATCAAAGCTGGAGTGAAGGCGGCTGTGCTTAGTTGCAAGCAATATTCATGTCACAATTTACATGTAACGATAAATACAAAATACGCACAAAATTCCGTAAGGTGATGACGTTTGTTCAAAAATCAAAATAAAATAAGAAAAACCACAAAAACGTTAACTTAATAGTTTTTCGTGTGTATTTTGCTCCATCATTACACATTAATTAACATTCTACCTACTAAATACACGTTATTTAGCTACCTAATTTAGAAACTGCGAGAAAAGCCGGTCTCGTCATTTATATAATTTATTTTTTCTAAAAGATTTTTTGAAAGACATTTTTAATAATAAACAATGCTGGCCAATTAACACATTATCAATTCGATTCAATTAAATTCGTTTATAAAAAACCAGACAACATTACAGAGGTATTAAACAATAGCTAATTATAGATACCACAAACTGTACGATGGATTTTTAAAAAATCCCATGTTAAACGTAATAATATGATAAAATAGGTGGCGCTGTCATATTGGCTGTATGCGCCTTAAGCTCAAAACATTAGAAACACACAATCCCAAGCCCGCAAGTTCTAGTCTAAAGGTTGTTTGGTACTCTCAGTAATGGCAGTGCACTTGGCCAGGCCAGGAAGCGCCGTGGAATGCAGTCAGTCGCGTCGCGCGAGGGTCCGAGGGCAATGCGCCCGCGCACCCAGCCCCATTCACTGGATGCTGGGGCTATTTCAAGGGAACGATATGTGCGAAATTATAAACTGGAGAAAATATTTGAGTATATAGAGAAAACTCGCTTCTCAAAATCACACTAAATATCACACTAATAATAATATTAGAAAGGCGAAAGTTTGTAAGGATGTATGGATGGATGGATGGATGAATGTTTGTTACCTCTTCACGCCAAAACTACTGAACGGATCTGGCTGAAATTTTGCATACAGGTAATTCTAATAGGTACTGGAATAAAACATAGGCTTTTTATCCCATAAATCTGTTCCCGTGGGATGAAAATCACCTTTTAATGTTTTTATATGTCATAGGAACAACGCGTGCGAAGCCTAGCTAGGACGAACATCATTAAGTAGAATTATGTATAGTAATATTATAATGAGGAAATATTTGATTGTTTGTTTGTATTGAATAGGCTCCGAAACTAATAGACCGATTAAAAAAAAACAATTAAAAACTCCTATATATGGCTACCTATTATATCCCGGAATTTCCACGAGAATGGGAACTACGCGGGTGAAACCGCGAGGCGCAGCTAGTGCGACTACGCGATCTAAATACATTAATACCAGTATTATTGTGACAGCGTGTCAACCTGCTGAAACGTCGGGAACAATAGATAAACGCGAATAATACCCGTTAAATAATACTAATAATAATTATAATTTCGTTTATTAAAAACTCATTTGAGAGGTAATGGGGTGAACGGCTTAATATAGGATTTGCAGTATTTTTTTTTGTTAGATGCGGCAAGCTGAAGACAGAGCGCTATGGTGCTCATCAGGTGAGGCCATAGTCTAGCTGTGGATAGGCTGATGATGATGGTGAAATAGTTCACATCAAAACAAATGAAGTTTTCGCTGACTCAGCTAACATGTGCAATAACCATGAGACTCGGAAAGCGGAGATTTACAGAGATGTCCGAAACGAACGAGAAAATACGTTTTGCTAAGATGTAGGTACCTACAGATCTCTCACAAAACCTTGATAAAGATTTACCATACAGCAATGCACTTCTAAAAAGAAAAATGCATTTAGTCTTACAAAGCGATCATTCGGGTAGTATTCGGGAATAAAATAATTGAGTTCTTTTCTCCGAAGTCAAAACTAAACAGACCCATAGCAAAGTTGACTTTCTTTAACGTTATTCGTCTATCCAGTTAGAGCATAGTAAAGTCCTTTGTTAGCAAGTCTCATAGAACTGGTTAGCGCCTCGCTGGTAGGTACCTCATGCAGCCCGCGGTGAAAGCTGCAACGGATGGTGCGCACACGCAAGTGCATGCAAGTCTCGTCCGTAAACATTGGTGAATACAGTGGTTATTTGTTTACGTAAATTAATACAAGGCTAGTATTTGCTATAGCACGAATTTTCCTTAAATAAAAACACAATTTTTTGTAAGACCTTGAACTTAAAAATAAAAATATTATATCACGAATGATAAATGCATACCCGAAGTGCAAAAATTTGATTATTTGGTGCTAAAATCCGATGTTTCTCTGGATGCCTGCAGGTACGAAATACATTTTCCTAGACTGTTATTATCTGGCGCAGTTACATAGACAAACCAAGATTTTAAATTTTCAGACCTTCCGTAATTGATGGTTTACTGAAATTTTGCACATGACCACATCTCACCTTCAAAGCTAGTATCATGAGTCATGTCACTATCAAGAAACTCAATTCAATTTTGACAGAGACAAACAAAGCCAAAGACCATTGCGCATTCCGACTCAAAACTAGTTCCACAAACATGCACACAGCACAACAAATAGTTAGTAAACAAAGCCACAGTGTAGCTGACAGTTGGTACTCAATGCCACAGTGCAGTTACAGTTGGTACTGCGCTGATGCACATCAGCCGATGATACGGCCTCGTCAACGCTTTGAACCGGCGAGTGCCGCAATTTCAACGTAGGATGTAGGCAGTTGTGGTAGAGTTACAGCTAGGTCAGTTGGTATTTAGAAAGATTACTTGTTAGATCTGTCAACCAGCTGCAACAACCAGTATCAAAAACACGATGGATTCCCCATTCACCAAGTTGTCGACCATAATTCTACGCGCAAACTCTTTTGTGATCTTTTCACTGTCACATCCAAAATTTATGTCGATGACGCCACCGACTGGATCTTGAATCCTCAAACAAATTCTCGATTCCTTTTAAAAAGCATTATTTCATAATTATCATCATGGTTTAGTTGTTAGCCACCGGCTTAGCCTATTTAATTCATGAGATGCCTACTTAGAGGCCTCGTGAAGATTGTGTCATCTGCCAACTACCCACGAACCTGCGCTTACAGGCTAGCTCCTGCGTCGGCGGACTTTTACCTATATTGATCCACTGCTAGACGCAAGTACCAGTGCGTTGAATGACTAAATAGGTCAATCGCCTGAAATAAAACAGTGAGCTATCTGCCCACAAGCTACGCCGCAATTTCGCTGGTCTGCGTTCGGCGAGTGCGCCACGGAATGCAGTCGTTATATGCACACCACTCGAAAGGATTACCCACTGGTTGGCGGCGATTAACTGAGCTCGTGGTTCCCCGCTCGCTATTGGCTTGTTTCTGAGCGTATGTTGGGTTTCAATTTCGAACGCAACGTGTGCCAAGTTTTTCTGATGCTTTGACGAAGTACTATGAAACTAAAAAGATTAAGTTTTGTAAATACTGAAATTGTGTTTCCACGCGCGCTATTGGCTTGTTTTTGAGCATTTTTTATTGCTTTCACTATTGTTGCCATACAAATAATTAAGTTCAAAACAACTTTTCTACGCCGTTCTTCAAAAATTAAGTTGTATAAATCATAATTTACTATTATTACCGTAAATTAATGTCCCAATTTTCTTTTACAGGTAAGTGGATGTCGCACACTTTGACGTAACTTGATTCTACGCTGAGTAAGTGGTAGCTTGTTTTTCTATAACGACGACTTGCAAGAAAGGTTTTATAATTTAGCACTGTCCCACTGCAGGCAAAGGAAATTAACTGTCGGAACCGAAATATAGAACCAGGTACATTCATGTCAAAAACTTCAAGACAAACAGCTATTTTTCAACGTGTTCGAACAACGGTAGCTTCGTTAGTTTAAGTAAGCGCTTCATTAATATTGTAGTTGCAGATCTGGACTTAGTGTCAGTGAGAAACTGTCTTGAATTCGCGATTATTCGTGCCGTTTTCCGAGCAGCTGAAATGCCAGTCGAAAATTTAAGATCAATTTTTCACTCGGGTATAGAGTCGAGGTGTAGAGAGAATATCAAAGGGAGCATTTTTGGTGTTTTTGAGGCGTTTGTAGAAAATTGGCAATGTTCAACATATTTTGAGTTCACCTAGCAGACCGTACCTAAATATCCTCTAAAACACAGTTGCTACAAGAACCTTATCAACTGGCCACCTCATAAGCGATCTTGAGGTCTAGCAAATGGTTTGTATATTGCAACTCAACCAAACCACAGAAAATCTGACAAAAGGACTAGTCACTAGAAGACACAGATTTAGATAGAACCGGGCTGTATAAACAAAAGGCTTTTAACCCTTTCAGGGCTTTCGATACAGATTTGGGTCGGGCAAAATTTAAATTCGCGCTCTCAATGTATCGTAACACCATAATGCTTTTTAGACACATCTCTTGCTTTTGAATGCTTCAATGTACTATTTCAAAGATAAATCAATTATTTTTAGTGTACCATTTTAGGCATAGTAAATACACTAAACGACATGAATTTACATATTGTATACATTATTAGATACATGTCATGGTTATTTAGTAATTTTAGTAGGGAAGTAGCTAGTAGATAGCTGTACATGTGAATCTAGTGGAGTTGTTTAAGGTGGAACGGATGAAAATCTTGCGAGTATGATTGTTTGTTTCTATTGTATGAGAAAATGTTACGGATTATGCTAATTATAATTCCTGTCATGTTATATGTCGGTGGATAAATAATTTTAAAATAAGTTGAATTTAATACATTATCTGACTAGCAGGTTTAATAAAAATCTGGCAAGTGTTGGCCTCACCTAAAAATGAACTCTTACTAAAGATGCTCTAAGCTGTTGATTTCATGTCACCCTCAACAAAAAGTCTCAATTCATGTAAATGTTTAATAAAATAAGAATGCTTCTATACTACCTACAAGATTATTGCCCGCACAAAACCCGAGCATTAACAAAACTTCTTATCCCTTCCCAAGTACCTCCCTAACACAAGTTTTCTTCATGAATAACGTGTTCCCTGCCAACTTTTCAATTCACAACCACTTTACACGAATTCGTCAACCCAACTCTTGATATATTGCCTCCCGCAGAAATTTACATTTTGCCGGGCAGTTTATTTTGGCGGTAAGGTATCGAGTAGTGGCTCCTCGCCGGGCCCAGGTGTCTGTGCAAACGGGGCAAGTTTCACTAATGTGCGGCGTAAATGATGACATTGTTGTGGAAGCTACCTGGGAACTGGGGAAAAATATTGGTAATGGCAACTTTGAGAGCGAAAAGCGCGGTTTGTATTCTGGAGACGCGTGACCGGGGTCAGTCTTGGGTAAATGTAAACAGTAAAGGAAATAGGCGTGACGAAAATAGAAACTATTTAATTAGATTTTTTGAGACTTTTCCTAAACAGCTAGAAATATTAGAAACAGACACAACCCACCTGAAAGTTTGTATGTCAACTTTCTTAAAACTTTATTCAAACACGGATCGCTAAAGTTTCCACTATTACACCTACTTAGGGGTGAATTCGGACGGCTATTTAAACAAAAATTAAAAATAAAATGTCAATGGGCGGCGAAAACAGTACAAGTAGGAGTAACTAGCTGCTATGCTTATTTTCCTATTACTAATTTTTTTACTATAAAAATAGCGCCCTTGTGTTCTTGGTCGTGACAATGAAGGATACCAATCTAAAGTAATCAGGGACGGACATACTCTTAAACAGAATTCAGCCAAGGTATGTATCAATAAATAAATAAATAATGCTGGACAATTCAAGTAGCATTATCTAGCCCCAAGCTAAGCAGAGCTTGTGTTATGGGTACTAGATAACTGATATACATAATACAATACACTACATATGTAGATAGATATTTTTTATTAAGGCGCATACCCGAGCCAATCTGACAGCAATTCCTATTTTATCATATTTTTACGTTTATCATAGGAATTTTAACAAATCCTACGTTCAGTTTGTGGTATCTATTATAAGCTATTTTTTAATACCTCTTTTACAATTTTATCTCATATAGTTTAGGAGGAGATGCAAAAATAGAGTTTGGTGGCCAAATAGCGCAACTTCGTATCTCTTCCTAAGCTTTACAAAATGAAACTATTACAGAGGCATTAATTAATAGCTTATAATAGATACCACAACCTGAACGTAGGATTTTTAAAAATTCCTGCGTTCAACGTAATAATAAGATATAATAGTTGGGGGCGCCACTTTCGCTGGTGTATGGGCCTTAATGGATGTTTAGATGATCGTTCGTCTATTGTTTACGTGGAGCTTAGTCGTCTTGATCGTTTTAGAATGCGATTCTCAAATACCATAGAATCATTACAGATAAAACCTGTTAGAGATAAATTCCCGTTGCATTATCCGACTTTTCACGTGGTTCATGGTAGCCCTTTTATTAACCCTACTCGTCCGGACGAGAAGGATATAAATCTCGGACGGGATCCGTACGATTTATACACACCCGGTGATTTGTAAGAAACCCGCGGGGAGCGCCGATTTGATTACGAAGGAAAATAGGCTTGAAATTTTGCAATTGTGAGGCTTTGTTTGGCAAATGTGGGGTCGTCCTGTAATTGTTCTTTTAGGTTATGACGGGGGCGAACGGTTATGATGCCCGTTGAATTTACGCTGGCCTGACCACATGAATTGATGTTGTTTTATTTGCAACACCCTAACAAGCGCTTATTATGAAATAAACACTTTATATTGAAATTAAAAACGCACGCAATTTAAGCAAAATAGCTTACGTTCGGGTCGGTCTAGCTATAGCGCGGCGCGCCCTTTGGATCTGACCTCAGAGTCTGGGCAGTCAAGGGGTTTAAGGGCCATACACTAGCTGATAGGTGTTATTTGGTGTTATTTAGAGGCTTTCTCCTCCTAGAGGAGTCAATGTTATGTGCTGAAAAAAATATATGTTATTTATTGACCTTTTATCTGTAAAGTGAACGTACAAAAAAGTTCTACCTGTTCATTTACCATGTGAAAAAAATTCACAAAGTGCAGCTGTTTTGGACTGAAAATTTGTATCTACTTCTAAACGACTAAGAATTTTGTACTTTTTTCTTCACCTACATGACGGCAAAGACTTTATCTTTAAGTTGAACGTATGATTTTGTGATGCGATGGTTTTTCACGTAGAAAATAATTATTTTACATTTTTTCGTATAATTAGTGGGCGCTTACCTTTGGAGGTGGTCGCGCGGGCGACGGGAGGCAGTGTCGCGCTGGCTGTCGTACGGGGAGGTTGTGTTCGTCCGCCTCACGCTCACCTACGTGCTTTCGCTTTACTTTGCTTTTCGATAATAATTAATTATATTGGCGCACAGAAGATTTATTTATTATACACTAGCTGCGCCCCGCGGCTTCGCACGCGTTGATTTTATGGGATCGTTTAAAGGTGATTTATGGAACTGATTTATGGGATAAAAAGTAAATAAATAATAATAAATATAATAAATAATGCTGGACAATTCACACAGCCTTATCTAGCCCCAAGCTAAGCAGAGCTTGTGTTATGGGTACTAGATAACTGATATACATAATACAATACACTACATAGATAGATATTTTTTATTATACATAGAAAACATCCAGAACGCCCTGAACAAATATCTGCAGATCGTAGACACATTTGTCCCGAGGCGGCAATCGAACCCGCAACCACCTGCGTAGCAGGCGGACCTTCGCCCACCGCGCCACAGAGGTCGTCAAAGTAGCCCTTATGTTTGATTTCAGGATTAGGATTATATGTATGCAAAATTTCAGCCCGATAAGTTCAGCAGTATTGACGTGAAGAGGTAACAAACAACCATCTATCCATACACACAAACTTTCGCATTTATAATATTAGTGTGATACATCCGCGCATGAACGCTTTATTTAGGGTAAGATAGTTTGTAAAATATTGAAAATGCCGAAGATCAGTAAGCTGAAGAAATCCAGAGCTCTGTAAGCTCAAAAGTTGGAAGAAATTATGTAAGTATAACTACTTGCTACCTAGGTACATTTTATTTTATGCTATTGTTACTAATTAGCAATATTATGTACCTACATTTTTCTTATTTGTATATTTAGTGTAGGAGATCGAGGAAAGGGCAATAAGTCGAGAGGAAGAGAGAGAAAATATTCTGCCATCATTATTTATTTACAGATGTATAGTGACCGGCCAAGTTGACATAGTGAAAATGACTATGCAACAGGTAAAACATCCACAATGCTTATGTAATGTTAGGTATGTATTCTGCGACGAAATAATATAAGTAGGTATGACATTCGTTCTAACCCGATTCATGATCATCATCAGAATTTTAGTAAGGTACACTTCGTGAATACACAGCCGAGCAGACTGAAATCTCATAGGATACCTACCATACATAGTCACACCTGTTCCATGTCTCTCGGAAGTGAGGCACTAGGTACATGGTCTAGGTACTGATTGGAGTAAACTGAGAGGTGGGGGACCTCTCCGTTTACTCCAATCCGAGCCAACAATAGGAACTGTACAGCTACCTGCAGCTACGCTCAGAGACACATATCGATACCTCTGGGCTCAAAGGGCGTAAAGGACAAAAGGCGACTTTACAGGACAGGCAAAAACCAAAAACAAAAAGTTTATTTTGACTGTAGTTTTTTGTTTTTGGTGCTATTTAGACAAAACCTAGGAATAAAGTTCTTAGAATTTGTGCTATTTTCTAAAACTGCGTTGATAAACTGTCCCAGTGTTATATTTACTGAAATAAATTTCCTATACGACCAGAGTCAGAGTCAAATCGTTTATTTCTTTAGACTTACAAAATAAGTACTTAGACAAGTCAAATTAATTTTTACTATATAAACAGCTTGATAAATAGTCCATAAAATTACACAAAAATGACTTTTACGACTTTTACAAAAAATTCCAACTATGCAAGCACCTTAGTGCGTAAAGCTACTAATTTTGTTCAAAACTGTACAAATTAAGGACGTAATTGACAAATTTAATATTTATTTAATATTAATATAGTCGTGAAGGATTGATTATAAAGCATAATTATTAACAAATTATGATTTTTTTTTTATATATTGTGTTATTATTGTTGAATTTATCCTAAAATTTCTATGAAAGGCCATTGCTATATAAATAAAACAAAGCTTAAAATAAAATTAAAACTGTTTTTTTCTACATTTAAAGGCACTTAAATTATTTAAGCAATCAGAACACATTATAATAGATATTCACTGGTATTTATCGCGTTTATCTACAATTTTTTCTCAACGTTTCAACAGATTTACATTGTCGTGGTCACGGGATGAATGTGGTACTGGTACCGGCTCTGCGAAGTGGGGGCAGCTTTTTTAAACAAAAAATTCTCATCCCGCTTCGCACAGGCGGCGGTAGTTCAGTACTACAGTTCCAGTACTCTAGTCATTCAGTTACTTCGACAGAGAGTAAATCTGAGAATATACAGGGTGGGGCAAATTTTTGGCCCCTTAGGGTAGCTACCGATTCTTTTATAGTTAGACGGTTTTATTCTTTAAAACTTTCTGTTTTATTTCAAGAAAACAATATTGCCATTTTTAGTTTTTGGAAAAAAAGTACGGTTTGTCCAAAAAATGACATTTGTCAAAAAAAAAACAAGTTGGTCTTAATCGACTCTATTTCCAACCAGGAACACTCTTCCTATATATTAAAAGGCCTTCAAAATTAGCCTACCAACTTGTGACATTGTTGTTTTCACTTACTCGTTTTTTCATAGAAAATGTATGGGAATTGTTTTTTAATTAT
The DNA here is from genome assembly GCA_955876795.1 of Eupithecia tripunctaria. NCBI lineage: Eukaryota > Metazoa > Arthropoda > Insecta > Lepidoptera > Geometridae > Eupithecia > Eupithecia tripunctaria. The sequence goes on from OY041604.1 coordinate 12,858,682, forward strand.
TGCCAAAACTTACGATGTATATTACTTTGGGAAAAGTGTTCCTGGTTATAAATAGAGTCGATCAAGACCAACTTGTTTTTCTTGACAAATGTCAATTTTTGGGCGAACCGTACTTTTTTTTCGTAAAACTAAAAATAGCAATATTTTTCTCTTCAAAATAAAACAGAAGGTTCCAAAGAACAAAACCGTCTAACTATAAAAGAAACGGTAGCTACCCTTAAGGGGCCAAAAATTGCCCCACCCTATATAATATAGCATAATTCAAGTATGTATAGTAGAACTATACAGCCTACTTCACATCTATGTCGACACAACACTGCGATGCGCTTTGGTATAAAATAATTTTTACATTCAAGATTGGTGTTTACATCCTTCTTTTCACAATAATTAAATTGTGTTTGGTGTGACAGAAATGCAAGGTCGTAAAGGTTCTTTATTTGCGAATTTGAGGTAACTAAATATACAGTTCGATAGATTATTAAAAACTGAGTAAAACTGCATTATATAGTCAATTTCGACCAAATGTCCTTTACGCCCTTTGAGCCCAGAGGTATTGAAAACATATTATTATAATAACAATAAATGTTAAATAATGCTGGACAATTCACACAGCTTTATCTAGCCCCAAATAATATAATATTAATATAATACAAAGTATTAATACATTGCGTGAATTCTATAATTACGTTTACTGTTTGAAATGGTAATGCATTTCGAAATGAAAAGGAGATTGGGTTAAAACGGAATATAGCCTTTTTTTCATCTTGTAGTGTTCGAGTTATTTGTCAAACATTTTTGATAAGTTTTGCCATTCATTTCCTCAAAATATTTGTTACCAAAAAAAATTTGACCGTGCGTCCTATTTATCCCAGCATGGGACAAATTAGTAAACTGGGCACGGCTGAAATCTTTTGAATGAACATAACAAAGAAATAGCCTATTATTTTGTATGTTACAGCCAAAACCAATGACACCAAGATCACTAGAAACATCTAACCAGGATTTTAGACCAGATCCAATTGAAGATGAATTCGAAGTAGAGATTAGTGACGGCCTCCATGGCTCTGTGGGCGAAAAGAGGTTGCGGGTTCAATTCCTGCCTCGAGAATGTTGCAAATATGTGTTCTGGATCTTTTTCTATGTATAAAAAAATAGTGTAGTGTATTCTGCTTAACTTGGGGCTAGATAATGCTGTGTGAATTGTCCAACAAAATTTATTTATTTATTATAATGACTTATTGGCTCATATTTCAGCATATTTTTTCTCTCTTTTCCCCTCCCTTCCCTTATTTATTATAATAACTTATTGACTCATATTTTAGGATGTGTTTTTTCCGTTTTCCCCTCCCTTCCCTTTCATTCTCTTCCGTAATTTACTTGAAATTAATGACTGTTTAATCTAATAGTTCATTGTTCCAGCCAGATTCTACAGAACCACAGTCTACACCAATAGTATTGTAGCAAAGTTCGTGGGTGGTAAACGCATAAATATTTGTCGAAAACGATCTTATTAAACGCGGAGCCAAGCTGCAGTTGTGTCGTTTAATACTCATAAAGCTGTATCGTCAGTTGTTTTTGTCAATTGTGAGAAATATTTCAAGAGGCAAGATTAATAATTCTAGAAGAAAGACGGTTAAGGAAATCTAAATTAATGGAAAAATAAAAGATCATTCCAAAATGGACAGGTCATAGATTACGGGAGAAAATGTATAAAGCCAGACATGACGCCTGATATGTATGTAAGAGAAAAAAATACTTTTCTTAATAATTTAAGAAAAACAATCGAAGACATTCTAGATCTATTCCATTAAGAGACCCAAATTATATATTAGAAGCTATTGAATACAAAAAAAGCAATTAAAAGAAAATAAAATGATAGAAGAGGAAAAAATGGAAGAAGAAATAACAGTGACAACTAAAAACATAGATGAACTAATTGAACAGGAACCGATAGGAGCAGAAATGACGTGGATATACAGTAAAAATAAAACAGAAAAACCAAATCAAAAACAGAAACATTGAAAGCTGAGGCAGCGAAATGAAACACGTATAGAAGTCTCACAAATACTACGCGAAAGGCAATTAAACTATTTGAAATTTTGATATGGGTCTTCATTTGTAACGGTATAAAAAATCCAGTCTGTAACAGTAGTTTTATCTCTTGTTCCAGGATGTTCTTTCTCCTCTAGCTAAGAAATTTATTGTTTTATCAAATCATTCCATCTGTATTTCTGGTTTAATTTTTATATGGGTGTAAAAAACCTAAATACCATGAAACCGTATTTTTTCTCTTGGTCCATTAATGCCCTTTTTCCTCTTGCTCAGAGATTTACTGTTTGTTACCTTACCTTTTACCTATACATTCGTTGATATCCTACTAACATTAAAATTTAAAGAAGTTGAATGTTTGTTACTACGTGTAGGGATAAAACTTTTGAATTATTTAAATATAGGCTACTTTTGAAGGAAGTAGTTACCTACATCACGTTACGTTATTGGTACGTTTAATAAGTATCTCGTAATAAAACCAAACCAACAGTGACATAAATAGGTTCAAAGTAGGTACCTACCGAGTTCTGTTCCTTGATTAGGTTACTTATACTTACCATCATGGTACCACAAAACTTAGACCAGGAACAAATATTTGCAGTTATTGTAAAAATTTCTCGTAGTGGGAATCGAATTTGCATTTCTCGCGTATCAGCCGTGCCGCTGCGCCGCCGCCGCCGCCACGAAGGAACACTTACGCGCGAAAACTATTTACCAGGCGGCGGCGCGGCGGCGGCGGCGCGGCGGGGGCTGCGCGGAAGGTGCGGGGCCGAAACGATAGCCACACCCATTCGCTCAAGGTTATCGGCTCCTACTAGCGCCTTAAATATGGCGTTAACTTAGGTATAAGTATAGTAAACAAAAATTATATATTATATATTATAAATTATATTTATTTAGTACCATAAATTACATATAGGCATACATTAAAAATAGAAAAGTACATAATAACGTACTTATCTATTTTATTTGTACCTATTGGCCGTTTAGAAATTAGAAGGTGACCCAGACGGACAAAGTTTGCAAAAATAACGCATCAGATCTCTACGACGAGAAAAAAGGACGAGCGTACGCGAAGTAGGTACGTAGAAAATATGAAACCCGTTCATTTTTCCCTCCTGGCAACCTTGATACCTGTATCTAATCCTGAGATTAGCACGGAGAAGTTGCAAGACTCCGTCGACAGATTTATTGACAAGCGAGAGTCGGGACGTGGGTCGATTCGATGATTTATTTACACTGTTTACGTAGAGATCGTTTGACTGTTTGTTTAATGTAACCTTAATTAGAGTGTAATAGATATTGAACTCTGCTGTTTAACATGAGAGAGTGCTATTTATTTGTATGGTTTTTTTGGTCGTACCATATCGTATGTGTTTTGATAAAAAAGGTACTTTTCACTTATAGCTTATCTAGCAGCCCTAGATAAGGCTAGATTTGGTCTACACCAAAGTTAGGAGAGCGCATGGTATTGGTGCTTATATTTGAATCTATATGACCGAGTGATGAAAAAAAACTTAAAACGCATGGTCTTAAATACGAAAATCTATTACTATACCATTATTTAGCACATATTATTATTATTATTAAGAGCCTGTATGATCCCACTGCAGGGCAAAGGCCTCCCTTTCCACCTTCCATTCTTCTCTATTGTAGGCCAGTTGTGGCCACTTTTTGTTGTAGGCGTCCAGTTCGTCCCTCCATCTCCGCCTGGGCCTTCCACGCGGTCATCGCCCATTAGGAACCCAGTCTGTGATGGTTTTCGCCCAGAGTTCTTCGGGCATGCGACATACGTGTCCAGCCCAGTCCCATTTCAATTTTGCACATAGTAACATTAAATACCTACAAGAAGGAACTTCATTTAGGTCATAACTTTCCCAAAAAATCGTTCATATTTTCAGATGCTATTAGATGGTTACACCATCCCTGGTATGTAACTCCAAACCAAAAAGCACGTGTTCTGTTTTGGTTAAAATGTATACCGTAATCGATAGAGCGGTGACAGTGATACAAAATCAATAGATTCTATTGTTTGTCCCCCCTTATCTGTTCCTACAGATAACACGCTACTGATTGTGATTGTAGATAACGAACAATCAAAAGTGAAAATGGCTTTTTCTATGCTTAAAGACCCTTTTGGTGCACTGGGCGAATGCATAGACCTGAGGTGCAGAAGATCGAGAATTCATTTACCTCCGCGATATAGATAGTTTTTGAACTATACCTTAGAACCTAATTTTTAGTTTCGGACCTTTAATTTTTCTTGCCAAATAATTTATAACCAACTCTCCACTGCCTCGCCGCCCTCAACAGACCTCTAGACCAGAATCCAGACTGTGATATATTCGCAGAGGAATGGAAGAGTTTAATGTTAGTATGCCTGAGGTTTTGCGAGTGATGAATGAAGGATGCTTGTTTGTTTAGTTAATATTAATTAATTTATCTGATTAATTGTTTAATTTTTAATGTGTAATATTCTACATCTTTTGATTCATAATACAAAAAAAAGTCTATAGTAATTACGTCGTTAAAATACGCCGAAACTGGGAACAGGAATCAGTTAATTTACAGTTAATAATTTATAAACTACACATCACCTACTAAGTGGTACTAAAGTAGCGAGTAAACAAGATCGCAAGTTCCTTGCAAGTGATACTTTGTACTGTGTACACTTGAAACATGAGAACTCATGTGAGCGCTACTTAAACACAAACTTAAATCTTCGCGACCACATGGTAAGCTCAGGTGGGACAGTAGGGCTGGGCTGCCGCTGAACTTACATAGAGAGAGATAATATTATACTTAAGTAAGGAAGTAATTACTTCTTATGGCTAAAAGAACTAAAGTGGACCTTGGTCTCTAAGGCCTTTGGAGGCGTTTCTTTGACTTTTTTAGGGATATTCGTTCTGAACTGTACCACGATAGAAGTATTCTTCTTCTACTCTTCTACCTCTTACTTACTCCTGTGGTTTAGAAAAACAGAAGCAGGACTTCTATTAATATCTCGCTTCTAAGCGGTCGCTCTTTAGTAACGTCGACTTAAGAGATAAGCGTCTACTACCTACTTTTCTAGCTCAACGTTACTGTGGGTCATGGTCTCCGATGCAAGACTAGTCCAGGCATTTCAGTTCTGAGTTGATTAGTAGCGCAGATATCATAAGGATCGGCTTGTTCTAATTATTTCTGTAGCTCAACGAAGCTATGAGTCTTGGTTTTCTATATAAGGCTTCTCTATAGGGCATCTCGGTTTTGAGGTGTCTTACGTGTTCAGCATCGAGTTTGCGGGAATTGGCTTTTGATTTGTCAAATCTAGTTTATCCGGGAACGGCCTACTTGTCTACGCTCCTGTGGTTTTCGCGGTTTTCTTTTCTTTAAACGTCTTTTTCATGGTAGTTATAACTGTAATTTAATCACAGAATAATTATGTAGAAACATTTAGTCAAGATCAATAACCATTATTCTATCCTTATACTTGAGCTGAATATAGCTGAAATAATATATTTAAAAATATAAAATATGTTTAATACAATAAGCAAACAAACATGTTTATTTTATGATCAAAAAATAGAAACCGCTAAAGCGACTTTCCTATTAAATTTAACCCTTTTGCTGCCTCGTCGGCGGGAATCACAGTACAAACAAAAGGTAGTCTCCTGTAACGTAATAGGGTTCAAAGTTGCAATTAGGTACTCCAAGATTTAGCACGTCGATTAAGTTCAATATTCTTTGGCAAGGTTTTCGCATACTTGCAACTTACTTATCGGCGGTAGCCAATTGTTTGGTTAGGTAATAGACACCGGTTCCGAATTTCTCTTGAAGTATGTTGTCGAATAAAGCGTATGTTTTGGAATGTAGCTTTTTTGTTTCAAACAGATTTTTGAAAAAGATCTATAGGTAGGTTTACACATTTACCCCTTTATTCATAATAGTCTGCTTACTTAAAGCATTGCTAATTTTCACTCTGTCTTCTTCTGTTGACATAAGTCAGAGTGAGAAATGACACTGCTTATCAGCTGTTTAATGTTAGCTGACCAAGGGGCTAATTCAAAAAATAATCCAGCAAGTTTAAAATACGAAATTTTGAATTTAGCGGAAGTACTCGTAGCTATCAAAATACCATTACGCATGTAAGCAAATTAACTCTTTTTGTATTGGAAGTTTTTCTTACACAAATAAGAAACGAACTCTTCAACTACGATACCCTTAACAGTAAAAATGACATATCGTATTATTCCTGATATAGAAGAGCATTGCAACAGCATTGCCTCTGAAACTCCGAGTTTTAACAAAAAACTAGTGTCCAGCTTTAGTATCGTACCTTTAATTTACATAAACATTTAATCACCCGTTAAATTTCACGCGTAAACGATTAAATTATTCAATTTGTTGAAATTTTACGTTTGATTACACAAATAATTGTGGAATGTTTAATTCCCCTTTGCATGAACAGTTTGTTTGTAAGTATACACCTGCTGATATTGTACTGTTGTAAATGATTTACTTTATGTATGAGAACATAAATTGCTGATGCTGACTGTAAATGTTTAGATTGTTGTTTTAAAGTGTATATAGCTCGTGCATTCGTTTTGATGTATCATTATTTTGAGTTGTAATTTATTAGTAAGTATCTCGGATGCAAGGATACTATGTTGTACTTAAACAAATAATTTTAAGCGTCAGATATGTATGTACAGGGCTTAATAATTGTTTTTTTTTTACCCGACTGCGCAAGAGGTTTCGTGCCCACTCCGCTTGATTAGACTAGACCCAAAAATAAAGCGTTAATGCAATGTAAAGTCAAACAGCAAGGGCGATTTAACGCTTGCACCACAGAGCAAGTAAAATTTAAATGAATGGTTATTTAGTTTTTGATAGTTATGGCAAACATTTCCAAGAAATGGCGAGTAAAGCACTACACATTAAGACTTTTGAACAAAACTTTGACCAGAGTATATCTTTTTTTAACGTTTTTGTATGTTTGTCGATATGTATTTTCGATTTTAGCAATATTGAGGTTATTTATCTCCGAAACTAAAGAGTGTCTGAAATGTTTTTTCGATTCAACCAATAAAAGTATAAAACAATAAATTCCGCGGCCCTGACTTTTCACAACAAACAAGTGGCAACAATAGGTACCGTGTAGCAGTTTAAATGATAAATTCATATGTAGTTGTTTTTACGAGGGCATTTTCAGCTGAACACCTGTCCATAATATGGTACGCTCTGCTAGAGAAATACGAGAATGTTGCGCTTTTTGTAATAAAAATATTACGATTGTTAATGTAGTTTTACAGAAAATATAAACGAATCACATCAATTATTGTCTATTTTAAGAATCAAACCACCACACAGCTGTTGTGTTGTAGATCTGTCAATGATATGTAATGTTTATCACTCTCTAAATTTGATGCGTGCTAAGGAATTTCGGTTTTGTAATAGACATTTTTTTTATTAATTAAAAAAAAATATCTTAAGGCTATAAAACTGTTCGAGGAGTGTAATGGAACAAATTTGATGTATTAGCTATTTTTTCGATCGATAGTATATTTGATAGAGTAGCTAATAATCAAGAAAAGGCAGTTCAAACAAATCTGTATCCGTTTGTCATACGTCAATGTAAAATCAACACCTATCAGTTAAATGGCCTGGTTGTCTATCAAAGCGCACGTTATTGAAACCATTCATTTCTACATTGTACACGATTTAATGAACGCTAACACGGAACAATGTCGTTAAAACGAAGCAATCCCTGTCATTACTAAAAATATTTTAGTGAAATGTGGAAAATGTAATTTGAGTCGAAAGTTATCCATAACATACGTTGCCACTGATCTGAGAATAAGGGTTTAAAAAAGCGTCCATACAAAATTATAAAGAAACTTTCTTGGTTTATTTAACTGTAATAAAAATATACTAAATTATTCGTGAAACGCTTTGAAATTAAAACCTAAAAAGGTGGAGATAATTCAAAAATAAACTCTAGGTTTCACAAAATCAAAACAGAAAATTGGTATTTGCGAAGACAAGTTAGAAGTACGTACTTCCAAGTCAGTAATTGGGTTGACATCGGATGACGGACGACAGGACAAAGGATTTATTTTGCTTAAAGGGTTAGAAAACCATTTGTTTATCAACAATATCAGTCCCTCAAGTTTCAGCCTGTCAATATATCCAGTTAAGCCTTCCTTACCCAATTAATTAGCCCTTATGAAGATCAAAGACGCGCCGCTCCCGATTTCGGCGCTAAGCCGACCTCTGAACTTGGTAACGATACTGACAGTTTAAGTTTCTACCAATCCCTCTTATGATACAACGTGACTTCTGTCAATCAACTATCCACCTATCTCATTCAGAACACTTACTTTGAGCAAATGTAACACTTGTGTTATCAGCAGCAGAGTTCAAAATTTGGTAGCGTTTGGATGGAGATGTAGCGTTATTGATGATAAAGAAAGTTTATCTGATTTATCGGCGCTGAATAAATTTATGCGGTCTTTGTAATAGTGTTTAGTGAGGATTAAACGGAGCGATCAGCAGTTTGGGCGCGTCCGTCGGATAATATTGGCGTTAATCTGTTACCTATAGGATGAGGTCCGAATGGTTAATAGATCTTTGTTTAATATTTGTAGTTGGAGTTGACTTGGAATTTACCAGATGCTTTGTTAATCGGTGATCGGAAAAACTGAAATTAAAAAAAAATATATTGAAATTCTCCTGTTTGAAGTTTTTTTTTCCGTAAATTTGACTTCAAAAATATAAATTCCAGATTTCCCCCTTGAGGGGGATGTTTCAAGGGGATAACTGGAATAACTCTTTATCCACCAAACTGGAATAACTCTTTATCCACCAACCTCAGACAAAATGGGGTGTGAGGCACCAGCTTCTTGTAAGTGGAACGCTCAAATTAGGTGCAATTTGGTCCACCCACCATAGTCATGTCGAACCGGGGCGGGCGGCAGCGTTTGTGTTACGCTTGCTTGCTACGACGACGTACAATGTACATTAGTGTGATATATTGACTAAAAACCTTACAGTAGGTAGTATTTCTTTATAGGTTTAGGTATATATTCAGCATCCGTCCCTCAAATGTAGCCTAGTTTAGCATAGCTGGTTTTACTTATGTCTATGTTGTTATCTAATAAAATAGTAAGGATACTTAAATGAGAATCCTGACTTATACGATGTCTTGATTTTATCTGTGAAACTTTAACTGCAAAAGTCAAATCGTAAAAGCGTAAATTTATCGCGAATATAAAAAATAATTTATATCTCAAGATGCGAACAAACTTGGAAAATTTCACAAGAAAATATAAAAATACTCTGCAGTGATAATATTAATTAATAAGATAAGAAAACAAATAGTGGAGAGACCTTCAAATACAATTAACTGAATCTACGTAGCCAATAGCAAACAGATTACCTGCCTGTTACCAGCAAATGTGTTTGCTTTATCCAAATTAATGTCGCAATTAAGCTCGAGAAAGCTCTAGAACACTTTAGTCTATGTAAAGTTTAATCTGCTGGACAGAGACGTGTAAAATAAACCAATAGAACTTTAATATAATTTATTGAAAAAGAAAATTACAATTAAATAATAAAAACAAATTAAAACTAGTATTTACAATTAAAATAATTGAGCTAACAGCATACTGTTTCAAAAAATCTACAGGTAGCTCAACTGATCTATATCAATACCAGTCGGAAGCGTAGCTTAGACGCTGGCTGCATTCACCCGCTGTATGGCAATGCTGATGCGCTGCGCCAGATACTTACCAGCTCTCGGGGCACGCGTCGTTTCGACTAATAAAACTTCAACGTTATATAATGCAATCATATTTATAAAATACTTACGTAGGAATGTACCTCCATACTACCTACCATATGTACATTATATACCAGATAATTATATATAACTTTAGAGACTGAGGCTGACGGACAAAACGAAGTGTGGTTTATGTCAGTTGTAAACCAAATAAGTTAATAATGTGTAGCATAAATAAATGAAAAAAAGAAAAAAAAAATATCGTACCGTGTAATGTCTTTACGACATGTTCACTACGCTAAGTAAAAGATTTTTTGTATGAGTGTATAATTAATTTTGTTTCAAAAAACTATCAACCGACTTCAATTTTTATAGTTTTTTCATGAATTTGAATAGATCCCATTGTCAGAATTGAACCAAATTAAAATTGGAACAAACGGAAAGCACCAGCTTTCATATAAAAAAAAATCAGCAAAATCGGAGCACCCACCAGAAAGTTCTGAGGTAACAAACATATGAAAAAAAATACAGTCGAATTGAGAACCTCCTCTTTTTTAAGTCGATTGAAAATAGAAAATAAAAAAAGATTCATAAGTATTCAAGTTTCGTTTTATTTGCATAGAATAACTGAGATAAAAATACCAGTTCTGCAGAAATGGCAAAATGAATGTGAACGTGTTCATTCACTGTCAGCATAGTTTGACTGACAGAGGATGGGAAGTGTTAACTTTTGATTTGCATCGACAGATATTCGTTGTACAGGCTGAAAACTGACGTGGGGTAAAATCTCTGTTCGTTCGGAATTCTAAATTACTTCTAGCCTTTGTTTGGTTTAAAAAGTTAAAAGTAAAAAATAATGTGGATGAGATCGCTCATAGTGATAAGACCGCCCTTTGTACTTCCTTGATTCTATACATTTCCTTCTGTATTGTATATTATGTTGGTGTGGTACAATAAAGCGTTATTTATTTAACCATCTATCTATTTCTTTTTGTTATGTTGGTTTTCGTCGCTCCTAGCCCGTTGACTGGACCCCTGAAAAATATTTTTTATTAGTCCAGTTAACTATATCACGGAAGATTATTTTGCTATGTTTCAAAGCACATAGGTTGAAAACACACTTGCTTAACTTCGTAAAAGGGAGGTCTAAGTTCGACTCTCGTCGATTCGTCCGTCATTAAAGAACCGATTTAAATAACTCTTTTGCAGTTGTATAGATGATGATTCCGAAATGGTACCATAAAAATGTATTCCCGAGGGATTAGTGTTCATACCGCAAAATTTATAAAAACAGTTTAAAAGTAAGAGATCTGAAGTCCTACTTTTTGTTTTTCTTCAATATATTGAAGAGTTAATAAAAGTCAATATATTATATTCTAGGGCCCTTCCAGGAGGCTCCATAGCTTCTCATTATTTGAAGGTGGAAATAAAATCAAGCCAAAAAAACTCCACTTGAATTATATTTATCTGCAAAAACCGCTCAAGACGGCCGTAAAAACAAATTACACAGTTGTTTCTAAAGGAAATATTTACCATAGCGAGACGAACTTATACAAACAAAATCCTTCTACGTGCAAACAAAACTGGTTGATAATTAACCTACCTATCTACTTATTCGTTTCTGTAAACATAGGATTTTAGCCAATTTGCTACCAAACTGAGTGTTTTATGTCGAGAGGTAATTTTCAGTCTCCTGGGATTTTCCGAAATAGAATAGAAGATTGTTGAATTAACTGGAATTCTCGCTATTTACGTGTAACCAATACCTACCGGTAACTGAACTTACTGAATTCTAGCTAGATTAACTTTGTTAATTTAATGACATCATCCGTTAAAAATCAAAAAATAATTCAGCAATTCTAATATTCAGAATTGAGAACTTCCTACTTTTTTGAAGTCGATCGATATTAGTCTTGACTTGTTACGTATTTCATTGAATAGCTGTTATATAAAATTTATGACAGTTTTTGCTGGCAAAGCTTTTATTGAATAGCAAGATAGTAGATGCCTCTAGGTAGATCGATGTTTATAGGTTCTAAATACCATAATTTCGTGAAAATCGTTCGTGTATTGGTGATACAAAATCATAATTGGCCGAATAACGAAGCAGCGACCAGAATTCGCGGAATTTTCGTTTGGTTTGAGGAGCATTGAGGGTTATTGCTAAAATTAAGAGCTTTGATACCTAATCATGATAGCGATGAAATAGTTTCGACAAGAAAATAGTTTTCTCGTTCACAGGACTTCGATAAAAATGTAATGATATCTATAAAAATACTTTGAAAAATGTAGAAACCTTTTTCAAATTATTTTTTATAGATAACGAACCAAATATTTATAATTATACGTGATAGCAAGTAATTGGAGATGCTTTATTAAGTTAATAAAAGAGAAAGAATAATTTCAGGAGAAGCGAACGAAATATTAAGGAAATTGAACAATAGGCTTAGCATTATAAAGCCAAATTTTAAGAACAGTCTTTAATAATAGCCTCTACATGAAACGGATAATTTCCGATTTACACATCTCAAAATCTATGTCTTCAAAATATCAAAATTAAAACAAAGCCTTTTTTTAAACTGGGTCGTCCGTTATACATACCAATTTCGCCTCAAATGAGACACCTAAATTGAGTCCATTACCGCACCTGATGAAGTTGACGCTTTTACTGCCAAACTAAGTGACAGACTAGGTGATAGGCGCTAGCTAATAATCACGACCCCCCCCCCCCCCCCTTTGCTGCGAAAGGGGGGGGGGGAGGCAATGTCTTTGGCAGTCAAAGTGTTAAGCACACCAATAACACCCTGGGACTGGTTCTGCTAAAGATAGGATAAAGAAGATAGAGATGGGTTATGAAAACGTTGAAAACGTTTATAGACCCATCTGTTTTTTTATATGATAATCTGATTTAAGTGGATTAAAATAGTGATCTATTTATCATGCAGCTCGTCGAATCGTCAAGAGTCGCGTTTCGCGCTACGCCGAGCGTGAGGATACCGTATTGGTGTCAGAGGAACTCGAGATATCTTATTGCAACAAATAAATACTGGGAATTTACTCGCTTGTGTTATTTATTAACGTTGCTCAGGTGGAAACTTTTTGACAGCATGGGATCGAAGTAGTCTTTAGTCATTTGGACAACTTATAAGTAAGGCTACCTTTCGACTTAGGTTTTCTTTTTATATATTATTCCCAAAAAATACACAGTTGCCTATACTGGATTGTTATTTAAACATATTTTACTCACCTTACGTATATTTTACCATTTTACACATTTTTAAATAGGTATCTTTTAGACCTTCGAGTAACACCGTCGTCGGCCACATCGTCACTTTACAGCATGTGAGATTGTGATTAAACAGTCTAAATAAAAAATTTTTTTTTCTATCATTTCAAATAACGTTTGTTTAAAATAACATAAATACGCGCTAAAGTGCAAGCGCAAGTTAAACTTTCTAGATTAGATAAAAGTTTAAGAAAATCGCACAAGCAAAGAGAGCTTTTAGCATAAAACCTATTTACGTACTCGTCGCATTGTGAAAACTTACGAAACCTGCACTAAAACAGATTACCTGTACAAACAAACCACTTCAGTTTTGTTGTAACTGAAATGTCTTCAGACCTGAGTAATAGAGACACAGAAATAGAGTTCACAACACAAGAGCACAACTTTACCTGACTATGCATTAAACAAATTTTAATTAAACAAACATGCGCAGTTGCTAAATTATGTCAGTCATTGTTATAAAAGTAGACGAGTAAGCTACGAGCGGGATTTTCTGAAACTACATTTTACTGACTGAAACATACTCTGCGGTTCAGGTGAACAAAGTTGCGATGCCTCAGGCTAAGTTAAGTTGATGCAAGTCGAACCTGCATCGTCATGTCTTAAACGGATTTTAACCTTGTATTAACTTAACTAATTGCTCAAACCATGCTTGAAGAATAGTTCCGTGTGCGAGGTAATAAAGCTAGTTTCAGGCTCTGTTTGTTTTGCTTGATTGTCTTTGGTTTGAAGTGCAAGAGAGATTTTGACGTTGAATTTGTTGAACAAATCGTTACTACCTTCAGGTAGCTCCGGAAAGCTCCAAATAAAATTAAATCTGTCCGCAAAACCCAACACATCTGTTTTTTTCTAATCTGGGAATGGGACTTCGGGCGGTGATGTTTACAGGGTGAATAAAATACGGCGTATTCTACCCCTGCCCTCGTGCAAAGATCTTATCTCGAAAACTCCAATACATAATTCCTCCGCTCAAAAGAAAACGGCTGATATAAATTATTAAAATCGTTTCGTAGAGCAAATAATGGAATTCTTAATATTTATTCAACGTAAACTCTCACAAAGCTTCCAAAATTATTTAAGCTCCCGAAACACTGTACTGAGAGAATAACTAATGATCGAAATATTTGAAAAGACTATAAAGAGGCGCCTTAAGTTCGGTTCATCAACTACTTGACGTCGACTTACGTCTTACGATGTTCAAAACTTAATAAACTTTAAACAATACCCGGGAAGATGCGTTGTCAGAACTTGTGAAACTCCGAGTGAAACAGCCAACCGGCAAACTTGTGCCCTAATAAGATACACATTTTGTCTATTTAATATCGTGCCTCCGTTACCCGACTGCGACGAACACGTATTAACGAAGTTGGAAACCCCGAACGGACCGGGTAAAGGACATTCATCAAAATAGTTTCACAGAGACGCTCTTACATTTATTAAATCGAACAACAAATAGGACTTTCGACAAGATTACCAACTACAAATTAGTTTCTTCAAAGCAGCGGATTCCTGCGGTACGTAAAATGTCGGAATTAAAGAGGTTTTGAAAGTCTCAGGAATGTTCGTCGATGACGCCAATTCGTCTGGCCTTTGATCACGGAATACTTTCGGACCCCAACGTCAATTTTTCAGGAACTTAGCTTTGTTCGTGCGAGTTGTTTGACCACTTCTTTCTTTGTTTTCGATGAAAATATTCCGCTAAATTAGGAAACATTTTGATTGGTAGGCTGGGTTCGGTAAAGTTTTGTACAAAGCTTTTATCTTATACTTATTGTTCGCCTTATTCACTTGCTATGATCTGAGTAACATTGTTAATATTACTAAGTAGTTATAAATATTAAGCTCCAGTGCATTTTCCTACTGTATTTTAACAGGGCATTCTTAAATTGGGCCATAAAGCGAAGCCAGGTAGAGCCTCCTGGCCGATGGAAGTAAGATTTTTAATAAAAAATAACGTCCACTTTATTGTGAATTATTTTGCAAAGTTTCTTTTTATTTGCCTATTAAACTAAGTACTTACCTTCTTCATTTAAATTAAGGTATTGTAGGCTGGTTCTGTAAATTCCGAAGATAGTTGAATTCTCAATCATAACATTACTGTTAGGAAAGCGATCCAGAAATAGTAAAACGTAAATTATAATGCCGCTCGGTTCACTGTAATTTCAACACGTGTTCAATACACAGACTTCCTTATGATAAAAATAGGTAACTTAGAAATAGTTTGAATACTTGGTGAATGTACTGTACATGCAGTAGCATTGATAAGTGCCCTAACTAATCAGTCATCTCCTTCTCTCTCTTCGTAATTTGGATGTTGACATTTATGGAAGAAGATTAAAGTGGTCATCAGTTTTTACGGATCTACTTTAGTTGCGCTGAGCGCTATAATTATTGGAAGAAAATATCCAATCAGACTCGTTATTTAGCAATAGCCTATTCTTTTTAATTGTGGAGGTGATTTTTAGGGCATAAATTTTTGCCAGATTTCAGATTCAGACTTATAAAATAAACACATCAATTTTATACCTTATATAATTATGAAATAAGAAATAAGTTACCGTACGAGAGATTAAGACAATATAACATTTCCTTTTCATGTAGAGAAATGAAAGAATGGACTTGAAAAGTAGTCTTTGATAATATCATATTGCCTTTTAAAAGAAAGCTCCAAATATTGGAATGTAGGAGTAGGTATCCGAATGTCACACAATATACCTTTGGCAAAGCAATCGGGGTTGGAAACTACTCGTATGACCAAATGGTTGGATCTCAGTTATCTACACGAATCGTATTTTCAATATGATTTTATCCGACATTTTTTTTTTAATTTAAGCTGCCAAAATGTGTGGTAAAAGAAATTTGAGAGGAAAAATATATTTTAGCACGATTCGTTTAGTAGTTTTGGTGTGATGGTAACAAACATCCAAAATTTTGCATATTAGCATGATGTTAATATCCAAATAATTAAAATTAGATTATTTCGTCAGTTTTTAATAAAGTAAAAGTTTGACGAGGCCTTCTTTACATTTTACGCTTCCTTTCTCTGTGCTTCTGTTTGTGTCAAAAAAATATTTATTCTATAGTTTCAACCCTAACGCAGCACGGACTATCTTTATTGCGGTCCTGGCATACAAATACAAGTTTATTAATCCAACGAGTTTTTGCCAGGTTTCGACTATGCCGTTGGTAATCTCTCAGTGCTGCCAGCTAGGCTTTAAACTATTACGAAGTGATGCTAACTATCACAGTTTTGTTAAATAAAACTTGACAATATTTTGTTCCATGTTCGTTGTTAGATTAAGAAAGGAAGGTTATGGATACATGGAAGGTTTATAAGTACTTACTTTTTTATAAACTCTCCAGTCATAAAGTTTAGGTGACGTTTATTCATATTTTCCTAAAAAAAAATTTTTTAATAAATCATAAAATATTTTCTGAAATGATTTTATTTAAAGGTAAATAATAGAAGAGAATAATAGAAGAGGATATGCACAAGTGTATATTGGGAACCGTTTGTAAATTTGAGATTAAATCAAAACTTACACTAAAATGGCTAAGGTGGCAACACCAACCAGGTCCATTCAGTGCACGTCCAATGTTTATTAACATATCGACCATAAAACGGGCAGGCGCGAAACATTGTAGATTTTTTCGTCGATTTTTGTAGGTTTTTCCCGACTTTCCTGTACAGAGACGACTATTCATCGGGCGGGACTTTTTGCAGCGCGTCTATTTTTGCTGGATTAAAAGCGATGCTGTTTACACGAGAGAGAAAAGACTTGGCCGACTTTCAATGTGCTTTGAGCTGCTCATCCTCTATCGGATGCTAGTGGGATTGATTTATTTCTTCCGATATTTGTGATTTGCATGTTTTTTATTACTCATACGAGATAAAACTTTGATGATAATGAAAAGGCGTGTCCAGTGTGTAAGTTAAGTTAAATACATTGTTTAATTTCAAGAAGTGGCGAAAATGTAACAAATACGCATAAATAAAATTATTAAAATATTCGTAAAATTTATCAATTTTCATTCATGCGACTGCAAACAGTAAACCAACGATGATGTTTTCCCATAGAGAGCCAACATCTTGTTATTTGTAAAAAGAAAGCATTGTCTTATTCAACGTTTCTCCTATTTCCCTTGTAAAAATACAAAGTAAACCTGAGATATCAGAAAATGTAAAAGCGAAGACATCGATAGGAATGAATAACATGCGATTTCACTGTTTACGTTCGCTTGTTTGTTTAGCATACAGTAGCTTGAGACGAGCGAATCCCAAGTATCCACATAGTCGAGCAAACAGTGGAATGAAAATAAATAAAAACACACTTATATCGTTCTTCTTGAGGCTGCGAGAATTGGGACGCTGGACTCTGCGATTTAGATGTACAGTGAGATGCGAGCCGATGATATTTTGCTGTTACCGGAAACTAATCCATTAACAGATTTGCGTAGTGGATTAGAATGGAATAGTTCCAAGTGTACATTATCTACCTTAAGTAGGTATATAGTATAACACTCTTGCTAATAGACTGTACAAATAACTACGAGCGTTTAAATTCGTGTTGCATTCGAAGATAGCTTTGTCATTATTGGTTTTGGAGTAGAGTAAAAATAGGGCAAACATTGGCAGTAATTTAAATAATTTGATAATATACCAACAAAATCTTAAAATCTCTGCAGAAGCGATCTTTCCTACTCCAAACCTGACTCGTAATATACATTAGAAACCATTACTGGGTCACTCAATCCGGAAATAAATAAAAACACACTTAGCCGCTTTGCGACACAGAAAAATGAATCTGTCCGACCGCAAAGGGGACAAAAGATTAATTGAAAATCAATATGCAGTACCTAAGCGTATCTCTCATAAACAGCTATTGATGTCCTACATAGCATACCACAGGACAGCTGAGCTTCCGAAAGGAGATTGCAACTGAAAACTTCCTCAAAAAGACTCAGGAGTTGGTTTAATTAGACTCTAGAGGTGCTTCTGTCATTTATTTCTTTTTGATAATATATTTTATATTTGTAATAACTCTGAAGCTGGGGATATGGGATAAGGTTCACATCAACTTGACCGTCAATAACGAGTCAGAGTCAGAGTCAAATCGTTTATTTCTTTAGACTAACAAAATAAGTACTTAGACAAGTCAAATTTTTACTATATAAACAGCTTGATAAATAGTTATTACTATCAAACAAGAAATAATGTGTAATTGACTCTAATTCACTTCAATTAATACAAAGAACACAACGAAGCTTGATCACCAATCCGATTGCCAAACCTGGTGAATATGAAACAACCTTCTTGTTTGTTGGAGACATCTTCAGGCATGCACTTATAGTGTGCTGATAAGAAAGGAAAAAGAAAAATTAGATAAATAAATAATAATGTTGAACAATTCACAGCATTATCTAGATCCAAACTAAGCAAAGCGTGTGTTATTGGTACTAGATAACTGATACTTATTACAATACACTACATAGATCGATATTTGTTATTGAACATAGATATACTTCAGAAGACACAGAAAAAAATATGCAGATCGTACGCAAGTTTGTCCCGAGGCGGAAATCGAACTCGCAACCTCCTGCGTCGCAGGCGGACCTTCGCCCGCCTCGCCACTGAGGACTTCAAGGAAGGAATTATGGATTCAAAGATTTTATGAAGTTATTTTATAGCTAAGGTAGCTCTTTTAAATAGGCTGTGTGGTTATGATAATGTCGGAATTATGTTGTCATTGATGATTTATGTGGAATATTGTCTTTATCGCTTTGGTTAAGGTTAATGAATCTAAAAATTGCGTGTCATTGCGATGAAATGAGTTAAATGAATGAAAAGGTTATTTATGGAAACTCTATCAATGGTCTTTTTGATGTGTGCTGTGATTTTGCTGGTTGGGACAATTTCAATTCGAAGATAGCTATATCATCATCATCATTATCAGAGTTTACCTTCTCTCATCTGAGTTTAACTCGTTTCGGTATTGAGCTGGTCGCATCCAGGACTTTTTGAAGAAATAAACCTTGCTTAAAATTCAGACATCTGCAAATCAATTCGCACAAATTATGCAGGCCCTCAATATTTCGCTTCTCCCATTTGTATCTAGATTAGATAAATTTACATATGAACCAGATAGATACATCTACATTTCTATTAAAAAGAACATCATGATCATTTATCAAAGGGGAATTCAAAAAATCACATTTTATTTTAAAAAGTTCTTCCGTATTGAATGGTTCTTTCATATATGAAATGTGGATCGTGAATCAGTGAATCAGTGATATGAATCAATGGATCCGAATGAATTGCTTAGAAATCGACTAATGAGCAGTGGTATTTTTGATAAAACTTGGATTCGGTAGGTTAAAAGTCATCAATAACCCCTTCCCATTGAACTTGGCTTACCTAATGACGCTTCACCTTAGTCGTTCACTCTTGACAGTCTTTTGTTCTCCACCCCTTAATCATTGCCAGACCACTCTGGTCGGAGATATGATGGGTTTCTGGTGAAAGGCTACTCGTACAACGCGCTTATATTTGTCACTGGTTCTGGACCTAACTTAACACGTCCAACTAATGAGTATACATTAAATGTCTTGAAGAAGCTGTTGGTTATGGTGGACAGTATAACATGTGATGAGGCCCGCCCGTCGTCTACTTGAAGAGTGACCACGTGGCTTCGCACTCACTGCGGCCTGGACCTCAACCACCTTTTGCTTTGGACTATGATACGATCCATGAACTGATAGATTGACAGATCATGTATGAACATGTACCCATGAGGGTACGTAGGGAGTACGTACTTGATGGTCTTAACGGTCAAAAAATAACGGGTTTTTATAACATAACCCTACGAGTGATTTAAATTAATATTATTTATATCAAAAGGTAAAATATCAAAAAACCTTTTGATTCATTTGCTATAAAGATTTGAATCAATTGTGCTTTTGTAAAATCAATTATACTGTTGATTTTAGTAAAAACATTGACTATAGAATTAGTCGTAGAACCTACAAAAAAATCAGCGCTAACTACCTTATTAATTAAAAACAACCATAAAGAGAACAATCAGTCTTTCAAGAATAATAAGTCTTTGGGCGCACTAAATCAAAACAAACTTTAGGATCCCTTTTACCAACTTTATAAATAACGGCGAACAATCTTTTTCATTAAAAATCTCCATGAGCCTGATTATAAGGGAGCAAAAGGGTTAATCCATATCCAGGTCAAGAAGTGCCGCTAGCTAACTACACTCAGGTGATCCTTGAAGCTGTTGACTCACTTATTTCTGACCTCAGTACAGTTTCTTCTATTGTTTGATATTATCCAGTCAGCCCATCGCTTCAGTTTTCAGACAAAATGTCACACCTTACCTCACCTCAACAGCCTATATTTGTCCAGTGCTGGACGCAGGCCTCGAGCGAAACGAAAAATGGATTTCCTCTTTAAACAGAGTGAGTCAGCTATCCTTACCGTGTTCAAACTAACTAGAAGTTGTGAATACCCGCTTAGCCCAAGATTTTCGCGAGGTCAAACTTGGGAATGTTAACAGATAATTACGGCAAGTTTCAGCAAGCACGAGACATTTAACAGATGCTTTATTCGGGAGCGGTGGTCGCGAGCGCACGATGAATGCTAATGAGACAACCCCCCCACGCTAATCACACCTTTATCCCCATTACAATAAGCCCCGGATTCCCCCGGACATTGCCTTTCGGGGATTCCTGTTAACACATTTGGACTCGTGTCTAAGGTTAATTATATTGGTATCCAAGCATTCTCAGATGTTATAGGAAAACAGATTCGGGTTAATTGTTCAGACAAGGTTAAGGATTCGGAAAGTAGGTTTGGCAATTAAAGCCGCTTTCATTTGTTATTGTTTGAAATAAGAGGATTATTTTGTTTAGTGTACTCGTACAAACAAGGCCTAATTTTAATACTAGGTTTAGAGACTAGGCTAAATACCTAGTAGCGTATTACATTTCTAATTACCATCTAAAACCTCTTTGTATGTTCACAGAGCTCGTTTGTCCTTGTTTATTTTTACACGCGCTCGTACGTTGCCTTTACAAAGGTCAGGTTATTTTAGTATTATTTTCATACGAAATAAAGCTTTTACGGGACCAGTAACAGTAGACAAAACTGTCTTCGCTGTGCTCGAGAGTAATAGCGAAGAAAATAGTTGTCTCGGATGCCCCGCTGGTAACCACTAAGACATCTCTGGGATGAGAAGTGGCAGTCATACATCCTTCCTGCTGGGTTACAGCCAATTAATTTAACGCGGAAACGGATATAGGTGTGTAGTCATCACGTGTAATTTAATGTCTGGCAACATTTGTTTCTGTTTGTATTTGGAACGCGAAAATGGCGTCGTTTAAGGGTGTTTCACACGAGTGGCAAGATTGAAGCTACGTGCAGACGCAAAAGGTTACGGGTTCGATTGACGCGGCAAAAAATGTTTGTACGATCTGCAAATATTTGGATTCGGGTGTTTTAGGGATTTGGATTTGGGTTTTCTTTCTAGATAATTTTAGTAGACATAGGTACATAATGTACCTTATAATTAAATTATCTTTCTATGTATGTAGTGTTTCAGTTATCTAGTACCCATAACACAAGCTCTGCTTAGCATGGGGCTAAATAATGCTGTGTGAATTGTCCAACATTATTTATTTATTTATTATCTTTGGTATGAAAAAAAAATAGATGTCTACTCAATTAATGTTTCAAATAAAACAATTTGATCTTCATCATACTATCTACATCTTAAACATACATTTACATGTATATTCAAATATCAGTAAAGATGAGTGATTTTTAATCGATAAATAAATACGCAGATATTTCCTGTAAAAAACAAATAAAGATATAAACTCATTGCTTTATCCAAGCTGTACTGTCTGGCTTACGCAAGCTTTTACAGAAGCTTTTATAATAAAATCTGAAAATCTAGAAACAAAACGGATATCAAATTATTTTCTAGGTGAACGCAGAGGATCATTCCATTTTACAGGGCAGTGCTTTTATAAATAGCGCAATATAAAATAATCCTGAGGTTGTAATAGCTTTGTAATTTGGAAAGGATTGGGTCGAATATTATCAGCTTTTAGTGGGACAATATTCTGGGTTGAACTAATAACCATTTACATTTGCGGGGCGATTTTCCTGGAAGGGTTTTCAGTTTTGTATTGAGATTATTGGTAATATGTGATTATTCCCTGTTATAATGGATAGGGATTAATAGGAGAGTCGATGGTGTCCAAGAGGTTTATTTGTGAGTAAGTACAAAAACCCTTGGAGCTAAAAACGTATCTTCAAATTTTATTTTATTAAATCTTGAAATTGAAATTGTGTATATTATTGTGTTTATGGAATTTGACGGGTCTGAAATAAATTATTTTGATTTTATTTTAAATCATGATAATTATCATCCGCGACCAGCTTCTTTCACGGCTGGGTGTCTAAAATCTAGTGCCATGCTAACTACACTCACCTAGTTTTAGCCTTAAAAATAGACAATCTCTTGTTTTTTCGGATTCAGTGTAAAAGTTTGCTTTTGTTATTTTAGAAACAATAGTGTCTATTGAGATGGCACGAAAACGAAACGAAACTAAATGGACGACACTAAAAACCCATCCATCTCTTTCGAATCGATTGGAATTGCGTAATTTTGTAGTGATGTGGAAATTGGAATATAGTAGATCTAGGCCTGGAAGAAAATAAAAATTACTTACTATCCCATAAATAATATGAAGAATATGTATAAAGGATGTTTCGTAAACAACGCGTGCGAAGTCCCGGGCGGAAACTGATCAAAAATACATTTTGGATGTAAGCGGGATAACTACAAACCTTATTTGTGTTGGAGCGCCAATGTTTCATGTCTATCGAAGGACATCATCAAGCTGAGTGGGGCATCCCTCCGAGCACTGCTTACATCCGTAATGAATTCGTCAAACTGCGATAGTTTTTATAGCAAAATGGTCAAAATTAAGTAACGAACTCTAAAGAGTTGTGCAAATATCTTGAAAAATACCATAATACGGTAATTTCACCCGTAATGCCAAGACCTAATTAATTCTGCAGGGGAAGCGGAAGGGCATCAGGTCGCGTCATTAGATGCATAATGCAACACCGTCGCATACGACGAATAATAATTGCGATTGTTACGTAATGCCACCTTACATGGGGTGTCCTTTTTAGATGTGACGGTGTATGAGTTATTCCCATCGTCTCACGTGAGACGTGTTCATTCTCAACGTCTCACGATAAGTATTTTCTACGTCTGACGAAAGTCAGAGCGTCATTACAATCTACATAACATAAAAACAGCATTATATATTTATATTTCATTGAAAGCTGTCAAAATGACAGTTACTGTCATTTGTGACAGTAATCATCACAAACATTATTCTCTAGTCTTTTTAAATGTTTAGAAGAGAAAATAGCTTGACTAGAATCTTACCTGACGGAAAGTGATAATGTGGCCGACGATGTATCACGAAGTTCTAGAAGACACCATTTACTCTTGTCTTGAAAATATCCAGGTTTTGATTGACAAACAGCAGCAAGTAGCGAAACTTAGCGGTGTTGAAAATGAAGGTGGAGGAAAAACCGGTACGAGTATGTAAAGAGACAAAGTTATATTATTTTTTAATCTTCAAATTCTAAAACTAGCATTGCTTCGTGCAGCAACCAGTTTCTACCTATGATACTTATTAACTAACCTTATTCGGATAAATGGTTCAGTCGCCTCGTCATCATCATCCTGACTATTATTATAGCCTTGGTCTCGTCGAATAAATTCCGCCATTCCTGGCTTTTTCCTGCCAGCTGGTCTCCAATTGCTTTTAGGTCTTGTCTCCGTTTCGCCTTCTCGCTAAGAACGTTAAATTGCCCCAAATAGACTAGTATTAGGTACAAACAATCTTTCTGTATCTACCAATCCTTGCCTAGATACCCATTTCTTACGCAAATTCGTAATGTTCATTACTAACTACTAAACAATATAAATGTTTGCGTCTGGTTACTCTCAGTTGGTCGGCGCTATCATCCTAAATCAGTACACGCCTTTTATACTTAGCTCAGTGTTGCTAGCTACGAATTATCTTTCCCCTTGTTTGGAAGGCAGTGGAAATAAATTAGTAAACTGACGAAACAACTTCTTATCTTATATAAAAAAGATAGCTATCGAAAAATAAAAAAATGATTGGAAAAATAAACTGATTATAGTAAAGACGTGAAGTTCGGAAAAACAAGCATTACGTATTTTACTTTAAATTATGCTGAATAAATTCTCATGAACAACCGTTACACCTAGAAATTACTCGTAATATTTCCTTTATATTTATAAAAAAAAACAGAATTTAGAGCAATGGCAACACTGGTTTGTACGTGGAAATTTATTTTTAAAAGTGTACTTATACATGTTACTCATGGTAGGCGGACACGCATGCCCATTTTATGGAGTTACTTGGTATGATAATACGTAAATGCATATTCATGAATTCAAGGTGTCAGAAAGCGTTTTAAGGTTCAGGAAAACTTAGCAAAAGCCAGCACCTAGAACTAGCTTCGGTAAATTGACTGATATTCAATACTATTCCTTCCTTACTGTACATTTCGAAGAATATAATCTAAATTCTGCGAAATGTAATCCTGTCCATGGTAGATTTTATGATAAGGTAACTGGGTAGAATATATAAAAAGTAACTAGGATGCCTAACTCCGCATGGGCCAAGATACATAGTGTAAAGTGTCATCATAATATAACACTTTTTACTGTGTTTCTTGGCCCATAATTAGACATATTATGTTTACGCATTGAATAATTAGTCTTTGTCGACGACCTCATTTTTGCACCTTACTTTGATCCCTAATCTTACTTTATTACCTACTAGAAAACCTGTCATCTATGAGTTTTAACTAAGATTCTTTTGTCTTTTGTTTTTCTTCTGTTTCCAAGTGAGCGTTAGAAATTACACTGCCAAACAACTTGGCAAAACATTGGAATCACAATATCATGTATAATTTCCCAGAATGTTTTTTTTAATGTTGAATTCTTAGAATGTTTATTCTAAGAATTTATATATTATTTAAAAGTTGTATTCGCTTAATGTCGGCAGATGTTTGCTTAATAGTGGTCTAGTTTTCTTACTCTATAAGGAATACAGAATATATTTATTACACCATAAGTAAAATGTCATTTACAAGAATTTAATCGTATTAATATTAATAATATTTCTTAAATAGCATATTTTTATATTAAATTATATTAATTTAAAAAAAAATATATAAGAGGATTTTAAGGACCAAGATACATCGTGTAAAATCGTCGAATTCCTGTCGCACCTAACTTCGCTCTATAAATCAATAGCTTACTTGGCATACATAATCCTTACGCACGGTTGAATAATGCAATTTACAATAAATTACTTGGATATTAATAAGCGGGTAAGGGTAACCAGCCCATCGTTCGATAAATCGCGGAGGGTAGCTCCCAGATTATGGCAGCTAATATCCGGTAGCTGGCGGTCTGTTCTGATGGAATAAAAACTTAACTTGAGCGTGTGGAATAATAATCGACCTGTACATATTAAAATACATAGATATTATTAAAACAAAGGTGCTCAGGTTTTAAAGAATTAGGAGCATAAGAAGAAAAAAATAATTTCAAAAGAGAAACTGTAAAAGATGAGTTCGAAAATAACCTATACAATAATAACCTATGAGTGATATTAGTAATTATATTTTATGTATTCGTAGCTCGTCATCGTAGGAAGAAACAGTATACATATAAATAAAAAAAAGTTAACTTATTTGTTTAGAAATACTCATGGCTGCAATTAAGTGATTCATCTTGACTACCGCTCTCCACTACATTGTAAAAGCCTATCCCTTCTCATTCTTCTCGAACCTCACTTACCTATTGTCTTTTCTATTCGACATTGTCGTTTCTGTCATTTTGACCCAAGCTTCCCAACCAATTACAAAAGCAAACGCCCAATCAACATCTAATCCCACTCAACACCCTAAATTCAATAGCGATCCAAGCAATCCATTGACTAACATAGTTTCTTCAGCAAAACAGCGGAACGTATCCCAGGGGGCCTCGCTCGATGTCTATTTGCATGACTAACCCCAAGCAGCCTCAATGTAGCCCCAATGTACCCGAAGCCAGTCGTGGTCAACAATGGGAACATTTAGCAATTCGCCCCCATAATGAAGTTAGGTGAGATTGCGGAACGTAGTGCAGTTCCAGTTTTGCATCGGCCATTGAGGATTGGCTTTGTAGGGGATTTTAGTGACGCGCTCGGGGCGTTTTCACTTCTATGTCATTATTTGATTACAGTTGGCGAATGACGTCACTGTTCATTGTATCTGAAAGCTTAGCGTCAGATTTCTAGCGCTGATTTTATAGGTTCTGGAGGATTTATCATTTAAAAATACTAATAATAAATTATCCTTGCATTACAATTTTTTTTTACTTTTCAAACAACTTCTTGCATCATCGAATCCCTATAGTTACTACAACCATGTTAATCGTTACTAAATAAATGACTTATATTATTTTAAAAATGCGATCTATACTCGTATAAATAGGCTTTATGGTACTTGAGAACTCTTTAGAGAGTTGAACTCTACGAAGCCTTTCCTTTTCTAGTCTTGATTCTGTACAATAAAATCGTCATTTTTTTTTAATGACTATCTCTATCTGAGCTTAACCTCGTTAGCTTGTACCGTGTCGCGTCCCCTTATCCCCATGCTAACACTCCGACAGTCTGCACAATGTGTTTGTACATTGACGCTTTTGCCGAGGGAAATGATTGCTTGATTAGTTATAAATGGGCAATGGTTAGTTTGTTTGCTATCTGACCAGAGTTAGTATACTGTATTTATTTAGTTTTCAAATAAGGCCTATAGTGGCTGACTGAGTGACCTATAAAGGGTATTGAAATTGTGTGGATATTCGTTTTTCTCGGAATAGTTCCTGTTTGTATGTGTAAAATAATATTCCAACTAAATACTGCGTAAATTTAATAATTCCCAATTCTAGGAACTGCGAACATAAAATAACTAACCGGGATTAATATGATTTTTTCTTATTCAATATTCAATAATTATTAAAATTCATTATGAATGGCGCTCATTAGGGGAGGCCTATGTCCAGCAGTGGACTAGTATAGGCTGATGATGATGATGATTATTAATGTAAGTGGGTTAACTCCAAACGTAGTTTGTGATGGAATAACACCAATGTTGCCAACCATACCTTAATGAGGAACTTCTTCACGGCGAGCTACACTTATTATTGCACTAAAAAACACATAGAAAACATTATAGTGGAGAAGTAATGGCAAAGGCGAGCTTAACCCTAAAAAGAGTTCTCTTCCAGCAAACCTTATTGGGAGAGAGATACAATGTTAAGTATGTACGTGTGCATATTTTTGAGAAAGAGATGGCTTAATCTTTAATTAATTACCTACTACATAACCAATAGACTACATACATATTATATTACACTACTTATCATATTACACTATATTATCTAAGATACCTATTTCATTATATAAAATATAATACTGTATAAATATGTCTAAGTACAGTAATTACACATATGTATAATAAATACTTAAATATATTATATAAAATATAATAGACTCATGAAGATACTCGTACATGTCTGGTGTGACTCAACTTTAAGAAAAAGTATTAGACAAAAATATTGTTGTTATTGTTAGAACAATAACAAAAAATATTGGTATTTATCTGAGTAACTTTTTTTTATCCTTATTAAAAATAGTTTTTTTTTCCAGGTGAGTGAATCTTCACTACTTGAGTGCAGCAGCGGGCGCTACACAGCGTCCGATACGGTGAGTCAATTTCAATTAAACACCCTGTATTCAATAGGGTATATGCATCGATTTTTTTTATTGTTTTAATCGATTCTTTAGGTCATTATTTAACCGAGAAATGATAAGACGCTTACTGAATTTCGCATTAACAAGGTAAAAAAAACAAATCAAAACTACAATCATTTTCGGGTGATAAAAACGCTGCCATATTGGCGCCATGTTTATATGACGTCGACGTACACACTTGATTAAAACCTTTTGTGACGACCTCGGTAGTGATCATCTCAGGAAAGAGGTTTTCCGAAAATACTAAAATTAATCGACAATACGAAATGTGAAGTGGGCAGAATAGTGTCAAATCATGGTGCAGCAAGCAGAATAAAAAAAGAAAAAATGTGTACAGTGATGTCACGTCCGCTCTAGTCAATGGCGTAGCGTTTAGAAATTTTGCGATTGAGATTTAAAATATCAATTTTTCAATGGTTAAATTCTACAATAAAAACAACTCAAAATGCAAAAATAAATATGTAGATATGTTTCTATATCAATAGAGAATACGTATAATTTTTTTTAGCCATTTTGAAATCACATGCATATACCCTATTCTTCTATTGTTTTACTGACCTTACAATGTACATATTGGTTTGATGTTGAAGCAAGTCTAATGCAAATAAACACCATGTGCGTCGGGTTGTTCAATTTTTTTGTTAATCGTAGGTACATTGTTTAGGTAGAACTAGAAAAGGTAGAACTATTCACTTAGAATTGAACAATTAGCGAAAGCATTCTTCATAGGTACTATCCTTTCTTTCAGTGTAGGTCCTATCATTTCTTCTTTCAGTGTTATAAAATCTTTACGAACACCAAAAAATTACAAGCAAATAATAAAGAACTGGTATTTACGATTGACGACTTAGAATTTAAACAATTTAGCTAACTCCAGACTATTGCAAACAATCTACAGGTAGCTCAACTAATCCCTATCAATACCAATCGGAACAGAGCCCAAGACGCTGGCTGCATTTCCCCACTAATAGGCGTATGCAATATTTTTTTAAAATATTTATTATGTTTTATTCTCAATAATAAGTTTTTCAATTCAGAATGAAAATGAAAGAAATACCAGAATGTTAAAACGGAATGTGAACCAAACGAAACTTATAAGTCTTTTAAAAAGTAATATTTCATACGACAAACTTGAGCCAGTCCGAAAGAGCAGTTCAAATCGTAATAAGACGAAAAGTAAAGATATACGAAATAAAAAGTCCAAAGCTAATCAACGAGAGTTTTCAACCTTGTAGAAATATCAAAGGTACTTTCGAATAAAAGTTATTAAGGTTTTTTTTCACGGAGCACTTATTAGACACTTGCCTTTTGAGATTTGGGTATTATTCCGTCTCATTCAATAAAAATAAAAACAAGAAATTTATGCTGACTTATTTAATTCAACAGGATTAAAATGTTATTATAGTAAGAATTCTTTTGAACTTTCGGTAGGCGGTTAAAATGTAAACAAATACAGAAATACATTAGTAACTTAATGTAAGGTGGTATAGGTACATATTCCTTGGGAATATTAGCTCCTCAACCTCAACCCCAACAGCCTGTATTGGTCCACTGCTGGACGCACGGCTCCCCCTGATAAGCGTCGTATTGGCGTTTATATCATGGGGGGTAATGTCCGTAATCCCCACGCTGGCCATGCGGGTTGGAGATCGCAGTTCGGTGGTAGAATTATCTGCAGGGGACGCTGCTGCCCGCCCCCCGGTGAATATCCCTTAGTCGCCTCTTGCGACACCCACGGGAAGAGAAGATGTTGGGGTGGTGAAAGTTCTTATCCAGCATCACACAGCTATGTTGGTCCGCTGAGAGATATTTATTTTTAAAACTGAATCCGCTCCCGTTCTCACCGAAAACTCACCCATAGGCCTTTCCACAACATTTTTTAATCGCATAAAATAACCCGAGTGAGTTCCCCCAATGACCGCACTGTGGTAGGTTTACAAATAACAATTCCGGTTCGCTAACTCGGTTCCAGTTTTAAAACTAATAAATTCTCCCGCCGAGGAAGGTAATTCAGGAGTAAGTCGGACGCATCGGCCGACCTGATCCCACCACGTACTAACTACGTCGCAAGCTACGCCACCACTCCGCATCTGTTCACGGTTCGGCTCCAAAGACTAATTACGGCCCAGTTTTTACCACCTCCCCCTAACATGTTTCCACTGCATCTGTAAACCAACCTCAAATAAAACTCGAATAAATTTTAAACTCTCACCCATATCGATTCAGTTGAATATCCTCTGACTCCGATATCCCTCGCCGCTTCACCAAATTGACACTTAACCGTATTCTTATAAGGCTGAAGTTCTGCTTCCCAATCCGCGGAAATTAAATTGGAACCAACAGGCCATTTTAAACTCTATTGTTGCTCGCGTTGAAACTAAAGTTGATCGCGATACGGCAAGCCATTTTCGAGCTGGTTAGGTTTCAAGATTCGTTGTACACCTCGAGTTTGTAATTACTAATAACTGTAATTATTTTCCACCCACTTTTCATTGCGAGTTCGCTTATTATTTAAACGGAAAAACGGATTTCGCATAAAGGAAAAAAAACAGTAAGCTAGAGCTCGAGTAAACAGAATTCTTTAAATGGAGGCTAGTTCTGTTTAACGAGGCTGTTACCGGTAACTTGTCAGATGGTAAATGCGATAATGTAGACAGGCAGGCTCTCGGCATGTACACAGCTTTAATGGTCCATAGATCGAGATAAGACTTGCAGTACGGATGCTTCGCTCCTGGGAAAATTATGACGACTCTTCCAATTTAAAATTCCATAATTTGCATCTGAAATACGGATTGGGCATCCGGAAATATCACTGCCAACCGCAAAACAGACGTGTAGGACGCATCGAATAACGACTGAATAATTAAATCGCAATCAAATACTACCTATTTGGGATTCCAAACACCGACGTAACTCGACTCCTCTGTAATTATAGCGCAGAATATATGAGTGGAAAGAATTTTATTTAAAAATAGTGTAGATAGCGGAGCGTCCGATCGCGGGCAATTTGTTCCCGGCATGTTTACCAATTAGTGGCGAATACGCCCGATGTTCAAAAGCATTCGGTTTTAGTTTTCCTATCACACACAAACTTTATTTCCTTCCTCAGTCTGACAGACGTTCAAGACATTGCACTCGAATCTCAAAGTGAATTATGATAATGATCCAACAATGTTTGTAGTTTCAATCATGGTCGTTGCTGCGCTCCGAGTAATGCTCACCAGAGCTGATTCACGTAACCATGTTATTCATCGAGGTGGATTATTTCTGTTGTACGTACGGTGTAGAGCAGCGTGCAGATAACAGTCTCAATTGCAGAGCGGCACTCGTCGGATCGCCTCACCTCGCATACCGAGCCTCGACGAGTTTTTGAATTTTTAAATTACTCATTGTGCGATGGAATGCTCCCAGTCGCATTCTACCGTATGAGCTCACGTCGTGCCGATCGAATCTCCACCCAAATCCTCAGCTTTATGCCTCATAATACAACTTCGCCCGGGAACCGCTTAGACCCTCACGAATCTCGCCGGTTAATATGCTCGCGAGCCTAGAACGGCGTCCCTCGAGTACGATGCTAACGAATGTCGTCCTAAATTTTTGATAGATAAAGTCGAAATATCAGTGAAGGCTGATTGCACACTTGACATCACTCCTCCGAAGTGTATGGGATCATTCCAGCGTACTCCCACTAATCCGTAACTTGACTCACGGTCGCAATGCTACGAGTTTTCTACAGACTGTGGGATTCTGTTTAGAAAATAAACATAACGTGGCTCACAATAATCCGCGGGATTTGCATGCTAACAAAGCGAATCTGCAATTTCTCAGTTGAATCATAAGAATGTTGTGTTAGAAGATCGCTCACCTGGAATGGGAATAGATAAAGTATACTTTATAGAGCGCTCGTTGCGATGGGAAAGCACTCATGCTACGCCTTTGCCAGCCGATATCGTAAATATTATGTGTATTTTTAGTATCGCAGTTGCTGTACGCGGATTTGTGACGCTTATTCGGCCTGTTTCATGTAATCGCCGATATCAGCGCGTAGGTCGTCACTCAAGCTGTATCATACAGACGTGACGTCAAACAAAGATCGATAGGTACCTCAATAGAAGTAAACTCAAACCAGTCTTCAATGCATTGACCATTGTCTCATACGAATAATCGTCAGAACCCGTTCCACTCCGGCGGTGTACCGCGTCGTAGAATGTTATTACCTCGGTACCAGGGAAGCGCAAGCGCAGCGGAGGTTAGAAAGAGAGGGTTTGCGAAGAAAGTAAGGGGAGGGAAAGAGAGGGCTGCCGTGGGAGGAGGCATGGGGTCAGCGAAAGTGCATTGCCACGGACGCAGTGCGCCGCACCCGATTGGAAAGGTTTCTTGTACTTACGGAGAATATGCACCATCATGGGAAATGTTATGGGAAACATCTAGTACAGATACCTGGTTCCTTTGTTGCATTATAACGGTAGGTAGTCGCTTTATAGGAGCTGAATATGGGAGTTCAGGTCTGCAAAAAGTAACGATTAATTTCTTTTGTATTTAATATTTGCAACAGTAATCACCGTAACAAAGCGGTTGTTAACCAGATAAAGGCATCATACGATGCTTGTTTTAAAATTCTCGTCTCGTCGTCTGGTTTGGAATAAACAACATTTCTTGTTGGTATAACCATTTCCGAATTTCAATAATTTTGTTACTGACGAGTTATGTAGAGTAGAGACATGACATTTTAGTGAAATTCACTTAGGAAGGCACACTTTAATTTCATCCCAGAATAAATAATGAGGTGAATACAACATTTCTTTCAAAATATTCCTTACTTTTACCAGCGCTTCAATTCAAGCAAAACGTCCTAGCCTTTTAAGTTGTCGTAATTGGCAAGATAGTTGCTTTTAAGCAGCAAAAATGCATTGAAAATATTATACGAAGAATTTTGCTAATTTATATTAAAGTTGGGTGATACACGGCCCCTCGTTCCAGTTTCAATTTAAAGAAAAGGTAAAAATGAAGCGTGTCAAGTGGGGTTCAGTACACTCACCGAGCCTGTTGGCTGTTGGGAACAAAGAGAGCATTTTTCGACAGAACTCCCCCATTCTTTGGAAAACGATGCTGCGGACTGAGATTCGTGCACTCGATATCGGTGAGTCAGCAGCTCTCTTCAATTTGTTTAATTATACGTTTGCTAGTTTTATTTTGGAAGTCAAAATCAGACGCTTTACTCCTCAATCACTATCCTTTCAAGTTTTTTAAGGTCTCTGTTCTGTTTAAATTCATATTATTCTTTAGCGAACCCGTTTGAACTCCGCAAAGCCAATTATGAGCTGTTTGTTTTAGAAATTGCATCAACCTTTAGCAGAAACCGTCCGTTCAAACTTGCAAAAGCGAGAACGTCTGACAACTCAACCAACTACTTATGCTCAAAAACTGTTGAAGACTCCCTTAAGGCATGATCAAGCCTCAGCCACTGGATTACACCGTTGTAAGGTTGTAGTTTAATATGCAACGAATTTAATAGTTAATGTTAGCGACGCGGGGCGAACTGGCGCGGGCAAATTACTCCACACTTATTCCCTGGAGTGTGTGCATGAGGATTTATGTGTGTTTCAACTTGCTGACATAGGTCGGCACCTTGGCAATCTGATTTGGGCTACAGACACTCGTGAGTGAAGGCTAGCTAGTTCTACCTCGCCCCTTCACATGACACTACAAAAACAGTCTGAAACTCATTTCATTTGATTATTTTCTACATCCATACTAACACTAATCAACGTCAGTTCATACCAAAGGTTGCTCAATGATTTATATTTGGATATAAATCATCATCGTCATGTTGGCCTTTTCGGGATCTAGGTTTTTGGATGTAGGCCTCTTCCCTTATTTTCCACTCCTCGCGATCTTGGCCCTATCTTATCAGTCCTGGCCTATGTGTTCGGTGGTCGCCTTCGGCCTCAAGTGTCTGCTCTATCTCCATTCCAGGACTCCTCGTCCAACATGACTCATATGGATCATATGGAGTAGCAAATAAATCTGACTTCATTTGCATAAAGAGAAAATACTGTCGGCATTTTCTAATATTAATAAGACTTAAGTGTGTAGACTTAATTGTGTGTTGCTTAGATGGTAAATACAAGGACTTGTAAATGAGATCTTATGTCCATATCTTTCGTCCTAATAATATGGAAAAAAAATACACAATCGGTAGCAAACAGTTACGAGCGGCAAGTAACAGTGTTCTGTCAATAGCACAGTCGGCAGAAAGGTGAAATGGGTCGAAATAATTAGCGACATAATTATTCCATTAAATAGAGACATTAAACTTGGTAGTAACGGGAGGTTTTAAATTTTTAATGTTGGTATATAGTCACTGCAAGTATTTTTAAGTCGCGTAAAAATTTTATCACTTTTGTTAATTGAATAGGAGGAGATTCAGTGTAGTTTTACAGGGATGTTTTTTGCTATTAAAAAGAAAAAACATCCGAAATCTCATCACGTTGTAAACTTAAGGCTGCCAATCTGACAGCAATTCCTATTTTATCATATTTTTAAAATTCCTGTGTTTAACGTAATAATAAGATAAAATAATTGGGGGCGCCACTTTCGCTGCTGTATGGGCCTTAAGTAGTGGCAAATCTTTTTGACGACCTCTGTGGCGCGGTGGGCGCCTGCGACGCAGGAGGTTGCGGTTTCGATTCCCGCCTCGAGACAAACATGTGTACGATCGGCAGATATTGGATGTTTTTCTTTGTAATAAATATTTATGTACATATGTAATGTATTGTATTCAGTATATCAGTTGTCTAGCACTCATAACACCAGCTCTGCTTAGCTTGGGGCCAGAAATTACCGTGTGAATCGTCCAATATTATATATTCAATTTCTTTTGAATACCTAGTAGATTCATAAATTTGACCTAAATAAAAATTGATTCCTAACTCCATGATCTTTACCCGTAAATATACCAACATCCAAAGAGAGTTTCCCTGTAACATAAGTAAATTTCCGAGAATTATCAAGGAATGTCCGTGTATCGGCTTAGTTAATTCTCGCAGCCTAATTTCTTACAGTTAGCAACCAATTATGAATTAATTTACAACAGATTACATATTCTTTCGAGAATACTTCTCACAACTTTTTAATTAAAATTCTTCTACGTCTCAAAATAAACCTTGACTCATAATTTTCTAATTCATATTTGAGTCACCTTATTTTGTTGATTTTGCTGGAAATTTCGCTTTATCTCATAATTCTTCTTTATATTTTTTATGAAATATAAATCTTTTACAAAGGTTTCTCCAAGCTTTCATAAACTTATGCTAATACACTACTATTATAAATCATAAGATCATACAGTCTTATACAATTAAATAGATAATATAAACAAAATATATGTATATATATGTTGCTCGTGTCAACCAACCGAACTTATTATGTTCTCTATATTGTCTCAACCTCAACTTCAACAGTCTGAAATGTCTCATGGTATGATATTCTAAATTTTTTGTCCTAACTTATATTGAACTACATATGTATACTCTAAAATTCTCATACTAAGTAAAACCCCTTGAAATTCTCATCAAAGACAGGTGATTTGTAGATTTGACTTTCAGACGATCAGTTAAGATGAAAGCGTGTCTGTAATGTACCACTCGAGAAGCACCGCCCTGCGGTTTCAACCCTATTTGTCTCTTGTTTCGCGCGTCTTTGCGAATTTACATTCCCCCTTTCACTGTGAGTATTTCTTGTACAGTACCGTATTTAGAAATGTCATAACGAGAAATTTCCCTTTATTAGCTTATGCATATTATTATGAGACGACTCGACGTGCTTAATTGTATACAAATTTCAGATGTTATATTGAAAAGTCGGATGTAGGGAGGTATTATTTTATGATATGCCAACTGAGGAAATAGATTATGAAAATATACCTTGCTCCTGTTCTAGATACATAGTCACAAGTGTGTTAAGGTTACTTTCAGGTAACTTTATGCTTAGAATCCGATTAACATACAAGTAAGTGCCACCACACTACGTCAACCACCCTTCATGAAATAAATAATGATAATGTAAAAAGAAATCAAGCTAGTTATATTCTACAGGTTCACAAAACTTTGAAACCTTTTTACGGTACGAAGTTAATATCGAATGTATCAGTGTTTGGAGCTGAAAGTTTTACGAAAACAAATAAGTAGGTACAGGAAAGGATTCTTAACGAACTCTACTATTTAAACAACTTCGCGTAGTTGAAGAAAATGTTGAATAATATTTTTCCAAGCTGCTAAGGTAATCTTAAGAAACGAGATAGGATTTAATGTAATGAACGAACACTAGATTCAAAAGATCTTACGACTTACTGTGTCGACCTACATTCAAGCAATAGGAGTAGGTACACGTATTCCTTACAATTTGCGTACAAACAAGAAAAGAAAACTGGACTCCTATTAGTAAATTGCGAACCCCGCATGGGTTAAAAACCTTCGTTTTTCCAAACATTTCTGTGAAACCTCTCAACAGGCTTGCAGACTTCGTGTCTCTTTCAAAAAATCTATTCATTTTGACCTCAAGACTTGGGGGTGGCCGAAAACGAGGTTCGTATCATCATTACGATTTAATTTCAAGGAAAGCGGCCGTGACAAAGTCTGAGGAACCATTATTCTCTACCTCGGAGGTTGTTTAATATACAAATGACGTGGGGCAGGTAATGACGTCCTCCCCACAGATTACACAGCAGTGTCTATGCCCTAGAACCTATTCTAAAGTTGATGTTCTGTCGTAAAAACGGATGCGGTATCGGACGCTTCCTTCGCGGCACCTGGGCTTTGATAAGAATATTTAAAAGACAACTGGGTATGGAAGAAAGCTAGAAATTCTGTTTCGTTTTCTTAAGTGTTTATAAGACGCATAAGTTATGAGACGTTTTAAAAAAGATAAACTCTATTTACCTTAGACATTAATAGATGGTAGGGATCTTTCGCGGAAGAATAAAGATTGTAGAGTGTCATCTCTCCTGGTGCAGGGTCCATTTATGGTTTTAGCTGAAAAACAGTGCTGAGCGGCGATCGCTCAGCACATGCTGATCCAGTACCTATATCGGCACAGGATCATTGGGCAAAACTATTTGACGGCCATCATAATATGTTTTATTTCGTATAAACCTCCTTGTTCCTTATTTAAGTTCTGTAAGTTTTTTTATATAACAATATGTGTGTCGAAATAAATGCTATTCTAATATAATTTAACTTCAAACTAAAAAAACTTTTTCACATCTTTTCAATCTGGTCCTACTATTTTTTACATACATAATATAACCACAATGTTATTGCGTGGGTGTAAAAAGCAGATACAACACTACAAATACGTTTGAAAATATCAATGTTATCGACCATGAAAACCAGTAGACCTTTCAGTTAACCAGTAAACTCTTCATTTACAATGGAAAGGAAACCTCTAATGTCCTTATTATCGAATTCGATCCAAGTAAATTAGACTCACAGGAAAGTTGGCGCAGATAACAGAATGCCTACTCCCCACAATTTATTCGCGGAACTTCTTGTCAGTTTACTATCTAACATTATTCGTGGGCTTATACTTTATCCCCTATAATACCTTTAGCATATGGGTACGGTAGCGTATTTACTTGTTTGCGAATCAACCTACTTTGACGAATTAGTGTGTGGAGACACAGGGACTTTTGTAAGATTAAGGGCTGATTTTCAACGAAGCAAAGATTTTAAAATTACGATAATTCTCGTAACATGATAAAATGCAAAAGCATGGTGTCAAAATAGCGTTACATGACCATTGTGTATGATGTTCTTTCCCGGAATCAAAATAGGTATAATTACGTTTATATGCACTTCGACAAGACTGTAAGGTAATTTTACTAAGCTTACCGAGTTATCACAAAAATCCGAATCTTAAAATATTTAATATTATTTGTTCGAGACTGAGATACACGGGAGTTTCATTTTTATTATTATCAACAGTCACCCATTCCTGCATAACCCTTTAAGAGGATGGTTGGTATGAAATCGGCCCAACCGTCCCCTTCTCAGCGGCAAAATTTTTATATAAACGACAGTGCGTATAGTTGTTTGTATTTGTTACCCGTACATTTAAAGTACGCTATACTAAGGATCTGTAGTATCAACAGATCCTTATTATAAAATATCACTTTTATTATAATTTTTTTGCTGATTTATGCATTTTTTTCATAACAAGGTCTCTTTTCGAACTTAATGCGCTCTACACTAACTCCGCTCTACAATCTACATATTACTGAAGCTCCGTACCCTACTTATACGAAAACCGTAAGTCATCTCAGAAATGGGTTGAGGGTATCGACAATCTTAATTCGGTTGACATACGATGGAGTTGATATTAATTAACACTCGATTAACTATTAAAAGCTGTGTACATATTATCAGGAAACTGAATCTATGTCGTTTTAATGACTTGTGGAGTGCTTATCCTAGCTTGTTGAAGTGATTAAATATCTGTATAAAGGCAAGAGATACGTAATATTTGACTTGGTTTGTCAATATGTATTTACATTTTTTATTAGAAACTCCTAGAAGAATATTCGTTGAACTCAAAAAATCAACAGTGAAACATTATTTCATCCAAAATCAAATCGCTGTAGCATTTTTTATTTAATATAAAATCCCGAACAATATGAACTGTCGGTTAAGACATGTTTTATTCCCGATATTTTGCATATTTTGACCACCTTCACTAGTTTCAGAATCCAGATAACGAACATCCAACCTCAAATTTAAATATATAATAAAAAAAAAACATTATTTGACACAAGTATACACTAGTATAAATGAATCCATAGACTCTTCGACGACTAAATTAATACATTATTCATAATACGACGATTTTGACGGTTTCCATACATCTAAAAGTTTATTTACCACACGCTGTCACAGAAGTCATATCATCTATTGTTTGCATTCACTCCGTGTATTAGCACCTGTCAGGCACGCTGTCTTAATGACAGTATTTATAAGGAAAACTCGACTGAACACGAAAATACAATTTGGTGGAAGGTGGAAGGTAAAAAGTTGTCACAGTAACGCGAGTGAAACATTAGACAGGAGGGGCGTAGTCACGTGATCCGCCCAAACGCGCTTTGCCTGGGGTTAGGGCTTACAGTGTCCCGGGACGGGAACTGTACGGGATTCTAAAAGTAATTATAGTTGATAATTACTCATTTTATGTTCGTTATTTTTTATAGATTTATGAATGTTATTCTATTTTACAATTTGAGAACCAAAAGGAAAGTTTAATATCAAAAATAGTGTGTAACTGACGGCCTATTATAAGTTTCCACATAAAATAACCATAATTATCTTATGCCGTTTTTGTGTTTTGGTGAGGCCTATGTCCGTAGCAATAGACGTAGATCGATTGATATGGTTAAGTTCTCTTGGGAATGTTTAGTGCCTAAATCAAAATTCAATAAGCGAACTTTTTCCTTATTTACTTTAAGTCTATTGAATTGATCCGGTGTTGGTTGCCGCTTTAAGTTTTCAAAATTGGCTGACGAACTGCCCAGTGCCTAGATAATGTTCAAACTTTTACGCAGCATCATCTCAAAAAGCAAAACTAAATATTTGTAACTAGTTAACCAATAAAGCAATCACTTTAAATGAATGCCAAGTTTAGCCTCGGGCCGAGTCCGTCTCGTTCCACCATAAAGAAAACTTTCACAAAATTACTCAGAAATTAACGTGTAAATGTATGTTTTTACTCAAGAAATATCAAATATTCAGAGCATTGTTTTTAAGCACGCACGTCTCTCATTTGCGTAACCTAGGTGCTGGTTAGCTTCGATAGTTAATGCATTGATGAGTTTTTAATAGGACACGGGTGTTCACTACTTTAAAAATATTTAAGGAAAATGCCATCGATCGGCTTATTCTTTAGGGGTATTGTTCTATGATTATTACCTTTCATGTTTTTGTTCTGTGGGTCCAATAGTAATTCCACATAGTTGTACCAAAACCGTTTACCGCGACCGTTTTTGTTCTGTGTACAACTATGTGGAATTACTATTTATTACGGAAAGAAAAACCTAGCAAGGTATTTTTCTTTCCGTCTTTCCGTTCGGCTGGCTTATTTTTCGTTCAAACCTCTTGTTCTCAAGGTATTTACTGTAGAAAAACAAATTGATGACGCTTCCCTTGCTTCTATTGCGTAGAGTAACTGCGTTTGAACTAAATGACACCCTGTAAGGGCTAT
This sequence comes from Eupithecia tripunctaria, assembly GCA_955876795.1. Taxonomy (NCBI): domain Eukaryota; kingdom Metazoa; phylum Arthropoda; class Insecta; order Lepidoptera; family Geometridae; genus Eupithecia; species Eupithecia tripunctaria. Next base: position 12,898,956 of record OY041604.1, read on the forward strand.
CAACTTCACCGATAAAAGGGGCTATTAACGCAACAACACTAATGTATGACGCAAACGGCCCCAGAGGCCCATGGCCAGCAAATCGTGGCTATACCCACAAATTTACCCGAAACAAACCACCTCGTGAGAGCCAACGAAGATTAATCGACGGAACTGGATTACCTTGGTTCCAGACATTTTAAACTCTAATGTTTTACAGATAAAGTTGATAGTGGAGTTTGGTTTTGTGTGTACCTTAAAGTTTTGGCAGAGCGTTATATCATCATGCTCTAATGCAGGTGCGATTATGAGGGTAGTTATACAGGCTCGCTTGAAAACATTTTCACCTTTCGTTTCTACAACCGCAAAAAAGTGCCTTATTGAAATAGAATTGCCAGCCAATACTTATATTTAAGTCCTTTAACACCGATTATCAGACTCACTTGTTTTTTTACTGGCCTGTTCAGGGTAACTGGTAATTAATGATGGCAGAACCTACAGTTCACACGATGTCAGTGAATTGCCAATAACCCTGTATACAAACAGGGTAAGATTACCAAGACAATACAATACAAACATTCATCAGCATTTATAGTATGACGTCAACATTGCTACGTCTTAATTTATCAAACCTCAAGTACCTAATAATGCGTAAGAGTTACAAAGCACCGAAGAGGTCCGGATCTCATATAGACAAATCGCTCGTAGCGGTCAAGTCAGATACCAATAACAAGGGCCCACACGTGCTATTGTACTCCATGTCATTAGGCCGCTTCCGCACGCCCCCTACCGGCCTTCCCCGGAAACTATCTCAAACCTTATCTCAAACCAACAAGACCCAAAATGGAATACCCCACGCAAGTTTATCCTTGCAGAATTCACTCTCCCGAAACCCAATAACGGTAGGACTCGAACTGAAACAGATTTTTGACTAATAAATTGTTGGTTTTATACGACGGCAGTTGAAAAATGGTATGATTTTAGGTGTACGATATTGGCTGCATGCGGTTCTATGAGGGTACTCCTTAGATTTGGGACTATTTTTGGGAGATATGATAACAAGGATGAATAAGGAGTTTCAATGAATTTCTATAGAATATACATACGTTTTTAAAAAACCCTTCAACTGAAATATTGACCTACATACATTTTCGTATTTTTTTTATTGTAGACTAGCAGCGCCTCGCGCGTTCGCCCGCGTAGTTCCCGTTACCGTGGGATTTCCGGGATAAAATATAGCCTATGTCACTCCCTGAAAAGTAAGCTTTTGATGATAAAAGATTTTTTTTAATCGGACCAGTAGTTTCGGCCCCCTATTCAATACAAACAAACAAACAAAGAATAAAATCAGTATAAATAGACCTTTGTTCGACCGCATTATCACCTGCTTGAAAGTGGAAAGAAAATGGCCGATGATGTAACACACGAAGGTCTAGAAGATTAAGAACTATTGACAGAAAAAATCACCACTAAAAAAGTTCACTCTTGTCTTGAAGAGGGTCTCTCTCAAAAAAGTTAATTTTTCGTGAACAACTTCGAATTTTTCTCTACTCTAGCAAATTTAAAACTTGCAATTAATTCCACGAATATCATTACGGACGCAATACCATCTGAAGTTTGCTACTTACTTAATTCAGCAGCTTCCTAATAAAACAGTGTCTCGAGTGCAGAGCAAACTGGGACTTGTTGCATTTAAGTTAATTAATCTAGCTAGATCAGAAGTCCGGTTGAGGACGCCGAGCGTATTTGTATGAAGACTGAGATTTGTATGCCTTTAGTTTCAATTTTGCCCGTATTGCTAAGTTTCGATTAAACTTGTAGGATCCGATTAAAGGAAATGTAAGTCCATTGGAACTTATTTAATCAGATCTTCAACTCCTTTTAGGTTTCGCTGTTGTCGCTTACACGCGGACAAATTAGGCTAAAGCCATATTAAGGCCATACTGCCTTGTCTTTCGTTAAATAATTTTCATATCAGAAATACACGTCTTTACAGTTCAGCCATTTTGTCTTTTTTTTCTGACAGACTGACACGACCTGCGGTGGCGATCAGTCTTCTTCTTCTTATTTTTTGGCTCTGCTGCGTCATAGTTTGACACTATTCTGCCAATGTCAGTTATCAATTACACAAAGTCGAAGGAATAGGAATAGAATTTATAGAGGTTGAATTTGTATTGTATCAAAATAAAATGAGGATAATTTACATAAACTCGATCAAGTTCATTATTTATAAAATTAAACATAAACAACCAAATTAAAAAATAAAAGGCTTTTTATAAAAGCACTGAAATAATAATATAAATTAAAATTCTAAGCATAGAGAAACTTAAAATACTTACGTTAACTACAAATCTAATATTTTTTATTATTTACAGAAATAAATCTACATAGTTTAGAAACTAAGGGGAGAAGAGTCTTTGAAGAGTAGGGACGGGGGGTTTCAGGAGGCTTTGTATCATGAAGGGATATGATAAGTCTTGGACAGGCAAAAAGAATATGATCAACATCTCCGTCAGCCAAACCACATTCACATAGGGATGGATCCCTAACTAGGGATTGCATTATCCGATAAATTTTCGTATCCGGATAATTCGGATAATAGTAAGCCTTACTACTCGGATATCCGAATATTTCGGATAATTCGGATAATTTTAAAAATAAATAAAATTTTAATTAAAACAAGGAAAATGGGTTCTTAAAGTATCAGTATTAAGTCATTTATAATCAAAAATGATAGAATAAGTAGGTAATAAAGTTTTAAGGTATTTGGTTACTATAGTTTACATTATGGATTACCTAACTAACCCTTATCTCTGCAGTGGCAATCAATACAGTTTAAGGCGCATATCCGGGCCAATATGACAGCGACATCTATTTTATCATATTATTACATTAAACATAGGAAATTTAAAAAATCCATAGTACAGTTTGTGGGATCTATTATAAGCTATTTTTTAATACCCCTGTAATAGTTTTATCTTATATAATTTAGGAAGAAATGCGAAAATAGAGTTTGGTGGCCAAAAAGTGCAACTTCGTATCACTAAGCTAAGCCTAAGCTTTATAAAATGAAACGATTACAGAGGCATTAATAAACAGCTTATAATTGATACCACAAACTGTACGATGGAGATTTAAAAATTTCTGCGTAAAATAAGGTAAAATCGGTGGGGGCGTCACTTTCACTGGTGTATGCGCCATAAGGAGACTATGTTGTCGAATTGCACTGACCGCCACCGCAGGCCACGTGAGACCCTCTATGTGTCTGTGCTTTCATGTTTTTTTTTTTAATTCTGGCTTTGAAATTATAATTCTGTAGAACCTAGAAGTGCATCTGAAAGTGTGCGTAAATCTTCCGTAAGGAGGTTGCGAAGCTCTTTGCTGTAAATCAAAAGAATTGCCTTGAATGTTGAATCTCGCCTCGCGTGAGAGATCATCTAATAAATTTTGCTCTTTTGTGCTGAGATATTGAGATATTTCTTGTGACAACCCTACGGTTGGTCGATAAAATCATAAATGTTTTTATTGATAATTTTGCCTGATACGTAAACTGTTTTTCGTCTATAAAAGTTGAATAGAAAAATCGGAGAATAATCTTTAAAAAAAAATATTTAAGAAAAGGTATTTTGAGTATATTAGGGTTATTTGATATTAATAACTAAAGTGACTCAGTAAGAATAAGAACAAAAAGTTGGACAAAGGATCCAGCTAAACGACTTTAAATAAACTACAATCCACTTTGAATCAGAACAGTCGAGAGGTTTGGTGAGCACTGGAAAATCCGAGCCTCGTTTTAGTTCCTTTGATACTTTATTACTTATTCATGCAAAATACTTTACTACGAAGATAAATTAATTGTAAGATTTTAAATCGAAAAGCGAAAATTAGCCAGAAACATGCCTAAGGTTTATGTTACAGGGTACCAAATTACAAAGGATTTGTTAATTACGTAATTACTGGACTGGGTGAATAATTCTTCACTTTGTTGCTTTACGAAATTTCAGCTAATTGAAGTAAAAGTTTTTAACACTTAATGAGAGGTAAAAGGGCTTGTTACTACAGAGGTTGTCATAAACTGATCCCAAAGTATTACTGTCTTTGTAAACATTGTGTGCCAAACAGGCAGCAAGTAAATGGTTGAATAGAGTAGGTACTTACTGTGCCGTCGACTTGGCCGTGTGGAATTTTATTTTTATGCGCTGAACCCTAATTGTTTGATAGTTATTCTTTCGCCAAGACGGATACAAATCCAACAAGACCAATCTCTACATATGGCTCAAGTAGTAATGTTTTTATAAAATCAAAATATTTTAATCTTCATTCAATTTCCTACTCTGTCTCTGTGGTCGGTACTTTATGACTGAAGGTCGTGATGACTATAGGATGTCTCTATTGTGTTGGAGTGGACGACTTGGACAAACGGTTGTTTTTATCTCATTTTTTAAATCTTTTTGTTCAGTGTTTCGACAGTAAATCATCTCTATTTTTACAAAACTTTAAGCCTGTATCAGTCCAACCTTACTTCATTACCTACAAAATTGTGTAATATATATTTTTTTTAATTTAAATATATTATTTAATGAAGAGGTTTGGTCTTACTAAGTCACATTTAGAGCATATTATAACGTAACGTTGTTTGACATCAAACGAAAAATGTTTATACGAACAAATGCCACTTCACAACCCCCTCGTTGAGCTTGATTGAAATAATGTGGCGCTAATTTTGCTTCCTATTCCTACATGAGTATTGTGATTTAATCATTGTTTGGCAAATGTTATGTGTATTATGTTTTTAATGTTTTGCGCCACTTTCTTAATTTATTACCCGACTACCAACGGAGGAGGGTTATTCTTCTAACCTTCTGACCCTAAAACACAACAAAAAAAGAATTAGCGAAATTGGTCCAGCTGTTCACGCGTGATGCCTGGACAAAGGGAAATTGTGATTTTTTATATAAATTGATAGATTTAATTAGAGTCCAATATTTCGTATTTATTTAGACAACCTGTGGTGGTTTCAATTCCCAAAGTAAAACCTCGCGGCCGACCAAAGTATCGATAAAGATGAACTAGAGGCGCACTTATAAGATAGAAAAACCATTAGAAAGTGACCTTAGAAGTAGCGCAAAATAGAGAATTGTGGAAGAAAGGAAGAGGGAGGCCTTTGCCCAGTTGTGGGACTAGGTACACAAACTTTTTAGGATTTTTTTTAAACAATAATTATACGCAAAAAAATACACCCATGAATTGCACAAAAATTACTTAGGTATACTAAGTAATTTTTGTGAAAACGCAAGTTTAAAGGGGGAAAGAGTCCAAAAGTGCGGTACATTCTAAATGATATAAAACATTATGAGATTTGTTATTGATATTTGAAAGGCATCAATCGAATTTAGCTATATGGTTTTGGTAGGATAATAATTTACTGTAAACCCCAATTACGAGAATCTCATAAAATTTGTCATAAGATTAGTACCCTGATTGTCCCAGAGATAGGTATCTGGGCACTGAATGTGCGGACTATGTGACGTATGAGAAGTAATTAGATCTAAGTTTAAGTTTAAGGGCACTTTAAACTGGTTTACAACTAAAAGTTTAAACATAAAGCCGGTTTTAAACTCGTGAAACCGGTCATCTTAGTTTGTGGAGGGTCATTCTGTCGGTAGTGTTCAAAACAAAAGAAATAAAGAGTCTAGAACACAAATTGAGTACCGAATTCTTTGGATTATGCTGCCTGGATTTAAACCTTTCTTTGCATCGTTAACAGCCTAGAAAATTGAGGCGTAATCAGATTGAGGGCTCAAACAACTTTACGTTTGCGACCCTAAAATGTAAACCACTTAACAAGTACTGAAGAAGTTTCACTAACTCTTTCGTTACTTAGCCGACAATTTGTAGACTAGACGAAAATTATCTTGTTCTTTTACTCCTCATCAATTTCTTTCAGTTGAGTTTGCTTGAAGTCGAAAGTATCAACTCGCAGTGAATAGCGGAAAAGTTGAGTTTGTCTTATTACCCGAGGGTCTAATTAAAAGGGTTCTAATACCTCAAATGGAGAGTTTTAATCATTATCATCGCGCAAACTATTACGTCGAATTAGTCGCGTTAAAAAAAACTCGTTCTACAAAAGAAATGTTCCACAAAAAGTACCGAACCTCGCAATTAACACAATTCAACTTTGCCGTGACGGTTTCGAGATAAAAGTGGGGAAAAATGTAATGGATTGAAGTCAAACTTACCGTGAAAAAATTTAGTCAATGGGGGAGATAATTTCCTCGTCGCGACAGGAGTGTTTTATGAAATTCAAGTTAAAATGGTCGTCGCATATACGTACTCGGCTACTTTTTTATAGTAGCACGCTTACTCCAACGTAATTTATTTATATGGGCTGTTACTTGGTAAAAATTGACTTTTGCTAACTCCGTTACTCACATTTGGGTAAAAGTTTTACGTTTAAAAAAAGCTTGTGACGAACTTTGATCTCGGAAATAGCAACTAGCAGGCTAAAGGTTTACTTGTCGCTTCTTTACTTTAGTCTACATACTACATACCGAAGCGACAGAAATAAAAAATATCACGTTATTTCAGTTTCAGAGTATAATTAAAAAATTTAAACTTGTCTGAATGTTATAAAGAATTTTCGATTTGATTTCATTTGGTACAAATTCGCTGGACCGCGAAAGGGGATACAAAGATATTTTTTTGTCGCGGATACCTTGGTTTACGCAGAAATTTTCTTATGACTTCACGTGACGGTCTTATACCTTCAATTTCCTATAGTAAGTCATAATTAACTACAGTTTGTTTATGAATATTTATTGGCATATCCGAAAACAATGAGTATTGAAATCCAATCTGATCCAGTTATTTTCATTGAGTGACATGTTGGAATAACTGCCTTTATCTGATCCTGGTCGGCGACCACTTGTAATTCGTATCGGGGAACACGTTCGAGTTATGAGCTTTTATATCTCCCTTTGTTTTATGTATTTGCTGGTTTGCTATACCATGCCTCTCCTATTCAGAGATAGCTCTGTGGTCGTGATTGGTGATAGCTTCTTGACCACAAGGTTTACCTACAGCAAAGCGGTCTGTGATGTAGTTTGATAGGTTGATAGGTCTTTGGGTCAAATGTTTTTAGTTCATTCGAACAGCGGGCCAAGATTTTTCTTGTAGTTGTCGTAGTTCGTGCTTTATAAAACTCAATGTTGTTGAAATTCTCATTGTCTGTCAAGATTAAATAATTTGTCGTTGATCTTAATTAATGAGAAAACAAATAATAATAATAATAATAATAAAGCCATTTATTCCAACTCTTATGATTATGTACAAATTATGTGTTAGTATTTAATGCTTAGGTTTAGGTTAGTAGGTACTTATTATATTTACACTTTTGAGAGTTGGATCCCTTCTTGGGTAAAGGCCTCCTCCATCTTCATCCACGACTGTCTGTCGTTTGTATGACTCATCCAGCTTTTTCCTGCCATTTGGATTATGTCACCAGCCCACCGTCTACACGGTCTGCCAACATTTCTTTTGCCATCTGGTCCCTTCCATTTTGTAGTCTGTATGGTCCATCTTTTATCAGTGAGGCGTGAGATGACGCCAGCCCATTTCCACTTAAGTTTTAAAGCTTGTGTTAGTGCATCTGTTAGCTTGGTCTTTTTTCTAATAGAGCTGCTTCTTATTTTATGTATTTTTCGAATTTTGAGAATGCTCCGTTCCATTCCATTGCTCTTTGTGTAGACCTGACCTTGAGTTTGGTTTTATTCGTAAATACCCATGTTTGGCATCCATACAGTAGACAAGGCAAGAGACAACTATCAATAACCACCTTTTTCATGCTTAAGCTGTAGTCTCCTTTAAGTATTTCTTTTAATGACCAAAATTTCTTCCAAGTAACATTTACTCGACGTTCTATTTCTTCTTCATTGCTAGTCTTTTGGAATGATACTTGTTTGCCCAAATAAACATAACTTTTTGTATATTCTATGTTGTTACCATGAAACAAATGCATATGCATAAAACAAAAGCCTACCGTAAAGAACAGTCCACCAAACAAACCGGCGCTGAGGACCAAACTTGAGTAGACAACTAATTAACAATACAAACATGAATCAGAGGCTATTACGTATAATTGAATTGTCGCCGGCGGCAAAGTTGCCGCAACGGATTTAAATATCGCGCTTTAAGGCTTGTACTTTTGCCCGCTATATTATTGCGTTATGACGGTAGTTGTTTGACGAAGTTTGGTGGGAGATATCGCGAGGAATTAATTTATGAATATTTTAAGGAAAGCGCGGGGCGCCCTTTCTTGAATACAACTTAGTTCTGCTCTCTTGGTTAACGCGTGAATCTGGAAAGATGCAATGTAGTTCTTATTATTCGCTTACCACAGTGTATGGACTATTTCATTACGAAAAGCCACAAAATGCATAACTTATCGTAGAAACAAAGTTATTAAGTTTTAATTGACCTCCTTAGACACCCTTGGATAAGGAATGATTTTGATCGAACAAAGTAAAAAGTAATATCTAAGAAAGCTACTCAACAGATAAGCCTATAAACCTCACATTTGAAACTAACATAAAACCATAAGTTGCGAACTTACAACAGGAAAACCGCGACCAATACCAAAGGGTTACTTACAAGTTACAACTTTGCCCAACACGGTCGCCAAAGTTATGTAAGTCATACCTCTGTGAAAATATAAGCATTCTGAGTTCCTGACCAATAGAAGAAACTTCTAAATCCTCTATAACCGCAAGGTAGCATTTATTCGGTGGTGGCATTAGAGGCGACATTCAAGCTTTATGCTACTTAATAGTGGTTAGTTAAGGTCATGTCCAGGCTTATCTTTGCTTATGATTATTATGAATACTGATTTATCTTGGTTATAAGCTTGAGGTTTTTGCTTTAATTTATATTTCTTTTTATTTTCTAATCTATCACACTAATATTATAAATTCATAAGTTTGGATGGATGTTTGTTACTTCTTCACGTCTTAATTACTGAACGGATCGAGTTGAAATTTTGCAAACATTTAATTTTAATAATCATTTATGAATCAATGTTGGCAATGTTTTATACCTTAAGGCAGTTCCCATGGGATAGAAAAACAACATTAATGTTTCCCTAGAAACAACGAGTGAGATGCCACGGGCACAGAGTACTTTATAATATAGGTATCGTAAATCGCGCAAAATCTTTGAATAAACATAAAAAAAAACAACTAACGACACAAAGATAACAATCTTATCAACCTATGTTTTAAAGCGTGCCGTAGGTACCTACTTTTTTCCCTCCCCCCAGATTATATCAGCTATGCCATTATTAAAAATGCTTTTATAAAAGATATAATTTATAAACATCTAAATTATTTCATTGAGTTAAGAAATGAAATGCTTTATTAAAAAATAACATCATTAATACAAACATTACCTAGTCGGTAAAATACGATGTCAAATAATAAATATTCATAAATGATTGTTAAATCATAAATAAATGTCAGAGATTTCCTATAGACAGTAAGTATTTACTATTTGAACTTGCAATATCTTGACGTAAAAAAGCAATTTTTTGTGTTCTATTTGCTAACTTTCTTAATTTTTACCCACGGAGGGTTGTCGGGTAAAAGGGTTATGAGGTTGACACCCTATATTTGTGGTATATACGAGTATATCTGTAGCCGATTTTTGTATAAGTATTAGATAAGACTCAAGACTAGTATCGATAACATTTTACAGCCTCTATATTCAATACATAACGTACGTTCGAGTGCGTCCGCTGGCAAAACAATGCAGGTTGTACGTGAAGAGCCTCTCGGTCGAATATAATAGAGCATAGAGGCTCGAGTATCGAACACTACTCGAGTACCTAAGTGGATAGGGCAGTGCCTGTCGGCCAGCTAGTGTTGTCGATGCCTTATTTTACGCTGGCTTGCTAGTTATTGAGACGTTTGACGTTCAACGTAAGAAAGAATAAAGATTTTTGGTTATTATAGTTTTACACTATGGGTAATTTATGTGGGAATATATGTAAAATATGTTGAAAGTTTGTCTATGAAGACGGCCAAGTGAATTTATCATACATGTATTTTAAAAATATACATGTAAGATGCATACCAGTGTATTTCGTTGTCTTTGAAGTCACATATAATGGCAAAATAACTAAATTTTGATTTGTCAGCCCCAAATTAGTAAAAAAACTAACAACTTTAAAAAATCAAGCCGTAGGTATCGATAAGTTGACCGTTTTAAGCACATCTCTAATTTACATATTGTAAAATATTCAAAGGCTTTCCCATTTCATCCGATATATCGTTTTTGCATCCTAGACTATATCGACTGCTTTTAAAAATAAACAATACCTTTTCAAAATGTTGTTTAAGCTTTTTCATACAGAAGTAAATTTACATGAAGGTAAAATCCCTGAATCCTTCAAAATCACTTTGCTCTACTTTCCTTCGCATGGAAATATGAAGAAAATTGTTTATTTAAAGTATATTTTTCATAGAGCAAAGTAGTCGAGTTCTTTTATACCTTATAGCGTCGTCTTGTAAAACTTGGATAAGTTTTGAAGTTCCTATCTTTACAGGTGACAGATAGTCTTGCACAATTTATGCTTGCTAAAGAAGTCTAAAGAAATGAAATATAAAGAAGCTTATTTTCTCTGACGTAAGTAAACTGATCTTTAGAAAAAATCTGGTTAGATGTTTTCAAAAGATCATTTTTTAATTAAAAGTAAAAACCAACCAAGAAATTTATTGGTAAGCTTAAACTGACTCAAAATAGAATACAGGAAACTATACTATTTTATAAAAGAGTCTACACACCAAAGTCGCGGGCTGCTGACAAGTTGACAAACACTATCTGCTGCTTACAATATTCATACACTGAAATGTTTCACGGACCCGGCGGGCTGTGTCCCAAGACTAACTTCCAAGTAAAAAGCTTTAAATACCCAACAAAAAACCATTAATCCGAAGCTAACCAAAGATCTAAGCCAGCTTTACAGAAGTAAGCCACCGTATAGACCACACAATGCTAACCGCAATCTCCGAAGAGAACAAGTGTATAAAAAGATGTTTGCGTTTTGGCACAGCGCCCTAAGGAGGCGCTAATAGGTAAAACCAATTGCGATTTGAAGTTGCTTCAAGATAGAAAATAATAGTTATTCAGGATTATAACAGAAATGTAAGGCAGTGGACAAAAAATTTAAGTGAATTAGAGTCAATTGCACCTTATTTCTTATTTGATTGTAATTACTATTTATCAAGCTGTTTATAATATAGTAAAAAAAATTACTTGTATGAGTGCTTATTTTGTAAGTCTAAAGAAATAAACGATTTGACTCTGACTCTCTAATTGTTACTAAAATAAAGCCCTCTAAGTCAGCTGCACAACTGATTTACTAGTTCAAAAAACTTGACAGTGATGCTCAGTACCCAACAACTGTTGAGATTTAAAAACTGCAAAAAAGAAATTATGTTCTACTTAATAATACTTAATAACCCTCAATAGGTGAAGGTACCAATCATTAAAACAATACCAACATAAAAGCTACATCTTAACGATGTAGTCAGTCGCTTTACATACATTGCATAGATTTACTACAAGTAAAAGTAATGTAGAGTAACTTCACTACAAGTTCATAAAAAGCTAAAGATGTTTGCGCTTTTTGGCACAGCGCCCTAAAAAGGCGAAGGCACCAATAAGTATAACACTCGGCGTAGAACACATACTATTTCCATTGTATTGCCTCGCCGGGCGAGCCAACCTGTTGCTCACACTATTTTATTAGCTAGTATGTCGGCGGGCCGTTCTTTACAGTGCTTTTGTTGGTGGTGTTTAGTCGCACATTGTATCCACAGTGATTGGACGGGTGTAGTGTTATTGCGTTGTTTTATGATTTTACAATTACAATTTGTACAATTCGATTACAAGTTTCTGGGAAAATGAGGCTGGAATTAACTGAAAGGTGTGAGGTGAGTTAAAGTTTTGAATTTGTAGAGAAGTTTTTGGATATTTTCGAGGGTTAAGGAAGTTTGTCTTGAGGTAACCATCGTGTGATCCCTGTTAGGTATTGCTTTGTTATAGGCGATGGTTAAACAAATTATTATCATCAGGTGCGCCCATCTTCTTATTCCATTACTTAAAAAAAACTGTGAAATTGTAATATCGTTTTTCTCATCTTACTCGATCTATAATAAGGCAGATAGATAGAGATAATATCAAATTCTTAAATAAATTGTAAACAAAATCAAAATTAAAAATATGTGACAATTGGTCCTATCGCTCGAAAGCGGACTCTACCAGACAACCGTTGATGAATAGGATCGTTGATTGAACATGATGGGACATGGGATCAGTGTGCATTAATATGTAGCTAATACAAACCTTTCTTACAATACAATACATTTTGAGCAAAGGCGTAGGTACACACAGTACGACTTTGCTCAAAATGTATTCCAAATGCAGGTCTAACTGCAAAAATGCATTCTTCCGTATGTCAAGATTGCCAAGATAGAGCGCAGCCCCAGCATAAATTGAAGGCTTTGCAGTGCCTCTCCGGAATTTCCCTCAGGGTTTTCCACGGACAAAAAACCGGATTCATCCAGTTCCAATACTTCATCTATAATTCAATAGCCCCCTTTATTAACGACTATTGACAATTGTAATTTACACGGCTAAATCTCCCACACGTGAATGAGTCATGGCCTTTTTGGCCGGGATTCGAAATTTGCTTTGAAATTTTCATTTGTAGTCTGTTAGTCTCAATAGACTATGCTCAATGGCATATTTTACTGTTGATTCGTCCGGTCGAATGAGTTTGCGTTATTCCGCGTAGTTTCAGTCCGGTGTTCAGTAATGAAAATGCAACGATAATTTTGTTTGCATTCTACTAATAGTTATTGCGCGGAGGCTCATGATTAAATAGTTCCGACTTTGCAAATTTATTGAGGCTTAAATAAGCTTCTATTTGTTTGGCAATTTCAAAGGCTTCCAGAGAAGTGAATAAATTAAATGCAGGACTCTTACAATGCATCATCTGGCCCGAAAGTAAGCCAGTTCACAGCAGTTAACATTATTTGGATTACAGTGCAGGAAAAAAAACAAATTAGTATGAAAACGGTAGTAAATGCGATACTAAGTAATAAAAACTGTGTCGAGGGAATTTAGGATTCCCTATATGGTAACAGAGTATTCAGTAAAACATTAAACCATTTCAGAATCAAATCCTTAAGCTTGATTGAATTAATTAAGTTACTAAATATAGACCTAATATAGCTACTGAAACAGAGCCGAAACAACAGAAGTAAGTAACCATTTCCCCAACTAAATCTCAATATCCTTTACTTACCGACTAGACAATCCTGTAACTTTATATTAAGTTAGGAAATCGCTTAAAGACTGCCAGACATCGGTATCGGTGTTTTCTTAAAGCCAACTTTCCGGACTTAGAATTCAATAAAGCAGCCAAAGGAATTTACTTCTCTTTGACTAAATAGCTTAAGAGATTAATTAAGATAAACTTTGAAGATCTGGTTATGTAAGGGTAAACAGTAGGGTGAAAACATGGGAAAAAATTCTCATGTTTTTGTATTCAACGATCTATAGACCCTCTGTTTGAGTTCTATTGTTTTCAAGAATAGTTCAACAAATAGGAAATTATTAGATAAAAGTTTAAAAAAGAATTACTATCAAATAGTTATTTGATATAATTAGAACTTGTATATACAATTTAAACAACCGAGCAGACTGCGGACTGTTGCAAACAATCTGCAACTCAACTTATACTTATCAAATTATCAATATCATATTTTTATTAGATTTTTTTAATATTTGACATTTAATGTCATATGATGTCAATTTATAATTATAATTAATATAAGTAATTGTACCTAGTTATAATCTGTGAAGTAATTGTAAATTTGTAACGTTAATTTATTGAATGTAAAACTATGTGACATGAATATTTGAAATCCGTTTATATGGTAATTAACATAGTTTATAAGATATTGTACTACTTACATTTATGGTAAACAACCGAAATAAATAAATTGAATATAATTTAGTTTCCATAAAATATCAGAAGTTTATCTATACCTGGCAGGTGTATCAATCTAAATAATAATAGCGAAAAATGGGTAGGTATGTAAAAAGCAACACAGCACAAAGAAATACAGATATCAATCCTTTTACCTCTAGTATCAATACTATGTCATGTTTTCTCTTATCATTGTTGTCTAAGCGATAGCTGAACAAAAGCATTATGGTATGAAAATAACAATTCAATTTTACTGGCACTAAAATAAAATCGAAATTTCATACTGCACAATAGAAAGATTTGCAGGTGTCCTAGGCTTACCGCTAGATGGAGTCACGTAGAAATGCGATGACATTGCAATTGTGGACTGCACGCGTCTGAGTTACCAACATAATCTCGGCTAATCATCTTTAATATGATATCGTGCTAAAATACTTTGATAACTTTCTTAGTAAGCTGTCTTCTCGGCTTATTGCAGATGTTACAATAAAATTGGTATTTTTATGACGATCTGCGAAAGACAGGCAGATGCTGGATGCGGCAAGCTGAAGACAGGGTGCTATGGGGCTCATTAGGGGACGCCTATGTCCAGTGGACTAATATAGGTAGGTAGGCTGATAATGATGATTAATTATTACGTGCTGCGTTTAATTTTATTAAGTTGGTTAATAGGTAGGCACCTGATTAGTCTTTATCTGCTTTGGCATACTTCATCAGAGGTAAAAGAGGATGCAAAAACAAACAACTTTACAAACAAAACATGAAACACCTAGATATCCAATCCAACTTACAACTAAATTCTTGATTTTCTAGAATGCAAGTACCAGGTTTCATCTCTCCGACTTTCCTCTGCAAAAAGTTTCCGATACGCCTGAAAAACTTCATAACTACACTTACTTGTCAATTAGCATGTTTTGAACGCATCTCTGCGTACTCGAGAAAAACTGCTGAGCCAGTGGACCGTTCAAATGATTTGCCTTATAAACGTGTGGAAAAAACATCGTCTGGCACAATATCGCGTGACTGGTGTTTATGATAGATAGTGTGTGTGGGAGAAGTGAAAACACCTGCACTTGGTTCTAGTATTTTAGATACTTTTTTGTAAATAAAGTCTAACAAGATTATGTATGAAAAAAATTTATATAGATGACAAGGTACTTAACAATGTTTTTTTGAAGTCCAGTTTTCTCACACACGACAATCTTCAAGGGGGAATCAAGAATTCATTTTTGAAGTTCATTTTTACCCCTGATTGTTGGCAGCATTGGTTTGCTACATCAGCGCAAGATTTTGACTGTCTCATATCGAATTTTCGGCGAAATAAACTCATATTTCCGCAGAAATCAAACAAGGAAATTGTAATCAAAGGGCCCGAATAAATTTCTGTCTGTTATACTGACAGACAGCCGTCTGAACTGTTTAATTAAACAAATATAATATATTTTGATCTTTGGGACATCAGATGCAGCTAACCCCCGGTGTTTGGGAAAACAATTTAAGATATTTCAATGTTTGCCTACGGATACAAAAGTTTGACGGATGATTCTTTGTTTGTACCTTGTTTGCTGCGAATTATGTTTACATCCCATTTCATCATACGAGGCAATTTCCATACATCTTGCATATCATAAATCTTCTCATTTCATTTCCATTGCCTACATGGGGAATAAATACTTCGTTTTCTTGCAGATTTCTATAAGTACCTACTAAGAAATCCAATGTAGAATCCTTATCTACAAGTTTCGACTTGCACATTTCCTATCTTAGTGAAGCTTTTTGTATGGTTTTCAACAAAGATATAAATCGTTAGATATGCCCTTACCTCAGTGAGACCGCGCCGTTTTGTGTCCAAGTCGAACCTTACGCCTGCTTAAACCTGCACTGCGAGCAGTATTATAGTGATACAAAATGACGTGTGCCTTTCGAAAGTGCAACAAAAATTCAAGAAACACAAATAAAGCCAGAGGTGTAACATTTCACTCGTAGGTATTGCGAGTTAATGAAATAACTTTTATTTTATCGTCCGCATTGTCAAAAATGACTACAATAACAAATTTAAATGGCGAGTGCACGAAAGAGAAAGTTGTGTTTGCACCTAACGTGTGAGAAAAAGAGATGACACTATTTTCTCAGTACACTTGTTTTGTTTGTGTACATTGCTACAGTTTTTGGTGGTCGGGGCTTATCTAACGATTTATATCTATGGTTTTCAAATCAAACTTTAAACTAACACCTTCATGGCCCGAGATTCCTTCTGAGGTTAAATCAGAATATTTTAAATGACTACTTTTAAGTTATATTTTATCTTATATTATATCCTCTATTTTAGTTCCTAATTAAATATAAGAGGGACTTGTCCAACTGCACCTGTTACAGATGGTGTCACACCGTTGAGACTAGGCAGTGAATGCGTTAAACCATTTTTGAAAAGCATTTTAATGCAAGTAAAATGACCAGCACCATTTCTCGTACCTTTTCTATAGCTGTTATAATTACGTACTACTTACAAAACATCGCAGACTTTAAATGTGGAAGTAAAAACCATTCAGCCTACGCTATTTTAAATAAAAAGCATTGCAACCCTGCAATTACAACATTAAAAGTGTTCATCCGTATTCATAGTTTGTTTCAATTAAACGTAAAAGTTAACGCGCATCGACGCCAGTGGACGATTCGCAGGAAATGACGTAGAAAATTGCTTTCGCCTCATGTGGACGCAATATCCTACGACGAGTGCCAATTATGCAGATTATATCTGTGTTTTTTTATTTAATGGCTTTTAAGATAAATAGAGACAGGTAAGTATATTAGTTTCCCTAAAGGCTGGATTCTAGAACGAAATTTAAGTCATGTGTCCAACGTACATAATATGTTTTGTTTTTATTGTGTGATTTGGGTTGATACCGAATTAAACTTACCATTAAATGAGTAGTAAAAAATAAAATTAATGCAAGCTAGATATAGATACTTAAATGCCCACCTTGCACTTCAAATTTTTTTTATCGTCTTATTATATTGTTGTATTTTATAGTTCTTCTTTTGACCACAATCTCACCTTATGGTATTCGTAAGAGGCCATGTGGCCGAAGATGTATAACGAACGTCTAGGAGACACCTAGGTATTCTCGTATTGAGACTCAGGGTGTAGCAGCAAAATAATAATAATAATGACAAAAAATTACCTGTAAAACACGAAAATCATATTATTGATAAAACGCTTTCAAATTTACACTTCTTTAAAGGTAAGAATGGAAATTCGCCTGAAATTTTGTCTCAAAAAAGATTGCCGATATTTTGGACCAGCAAACACATTGCAGTTACACAAAATTTCAGCATTCAAAAGACTTGCTTTCGAAGGAAAGTCAAAAGAAAAGTTTTCTGAAAATCAAATGATCAGCGAAGCTTAGTGCAGCATGAGAATCGAAGGGCAATCTGCATAATGAGAGCTATATTGCGCGTGTCCGTTGTCCGGGCAAGTCGGCAATTTCAGGCATCAATTGTTATGGAGAATGAACATTGATTCCCTTGCTGCTAGAGTTTACCATAATACGTAAGATGTGATAGAAAATGCATTGACTAGACTTAAAAATATACCATCTCTTCTTTACAAAATTGGTTACACTACGAGATCTTTGCCTTGACTTAGTCGCGCGTGAGTAAGAGTTTTAATTTTGTTCAAAAATAAACGTTAACTTAACCATCCGCTTCTGACTCTCTCTTGAGGCTCTGATCATTATGATGTCACGGAAATTTTAAACTGATTCAAGAAAAGCAAAATAGTTGAATTTAGATTAACTGATTCAATTGTAAAGTCTACTTCAAATTAGTTTGTAATTTCCTTACTTAATAAAGATGTTATATTTGTTAATAAAATGAAATACAAAACATATATAATGTTCTGAAAGACAAAAAAAATCTATCGGAACTTAACTTGTAACATCGGCAGTATCGTTTTTCTCAATTGACATGACCCCCAATTACCAATCGATTGATAACCGAGATCGGGACCGCCTTCAGATCAAATGTCGACCACTTTTCACCCCAACCACCCTCTGACAGCTACTTTTATTCCCGTCTCGAGCCAGACGCTTTTGACAGATTTGTCCCGAACCCGAATTTTATTGACCGGTTATTATTTCATTTTATGGAACATCCACTCCTATTTCATTGGCACTAAGACGTTACACTTTTTGTCGCCCATTCTTAGGAACATTATTAGGGCGAATCTCGACCGCCTCTTATGTTTTATTGAATCGAATTCGGTGCAAATGGCTCATCTATCGTAAACGACATATAAAGTGATTTTATTCCCCGACCAATCGTAGAAAGCCAGTACTTTTGAGCTATATAAACTATCTCAGGGCCTGCCATTATTCAAGTGGAAACATAAATAAACGTGGAAAAATACGAGAAAGGTTCTCGAAGCGTATCTTACAAACCGTTCAACGATATTGAATTGGATGAAAATAAAAACTAAAGTAGTGTCCTGTAGAGTTTTCGATCAAAGAAAATTACACGAGGCGTGGACGAGCTTGGTCTTTTCCCGGAGCGGAGCTCCATAAAATCCCGTTCGTCGCAACATATCGTACTTCCCCCCAAATTGCGGCTGTCCCGACGCGGTAGACACGTCCAGGTAATAACGCAATAAACCACTGAGAGCTTCCCACTGGAAAAGCGATCGAGTTTTCCTTCAACCTTTCGAAAACGAGTTGTCTCGACTTTCGTGGGGTGATTGGATGAAAAGGTTCTTTATTTCTTGTGTGGTTGAGTTTGTTTTGGCTTGCCTTTTGTGTGCTGTGAGTGGTGTGCGATCGGTCAGGTCGGGTGACCGCGGACCCGTTTTTCGCGGCGCGCTGGCAACACAGCGACCATCAGTGTAATTGAAAACTTGATGCGCACTTGCACTGAATGCCGTACAAATAAATCTTAGCAAAGATTTGCATGTGCATTTTGCTCGTGCTGTTTTGAATTTAGAATGCTGTTCTGGGTTGAGTTTTGTTTGATCTAAAGTAGTTGACTTAGAATTAATATTTAGCCTTGTATTCACAAAGATGGCTCGAAGATAATTGAATGAATAAACGCGTCTATCAAAAAAGGACATTCTAAAGCGACAACGTAAAATATTGGCTCTTTTCCACTCCGATCCACCGAGCTAATCAATTATTTATTTTCTATAATGCAGGACTGTACACGAATTCTTATCAATTCAAAGTCAATTAGTTTTTATATGAACAACGATATTAAGGTGTCCTACATAGATCATAAAGGAAAATTTTGTGTTACATAAATTAAAAAGAGTAGCAAAAAAATCGTATTTCGATGAATAAATCTCATACCCGTAGACCTCGAGCACTTACCGTACTTAATACCTACATAAAAGTATGAACCCAGCATTTTGAATTTCTAAAACTTTCGATCTTACCCAAGACCCATTGTGCTGTGTTGTTCACGATTTGCGAACACAAAACAAACTAGGGTAGTTTTTCTTTTTCCAAGTCGCCGTCTGGTTTAGACCATTAAGTAATCTCCTACAAAAGCACCAGCTAATGCACCTTCCACGGGGTAGTGCTTTCGTTTTCTTTTGGCTTTTTCTAAATAAAATCTGTCCGGAAAGGTGCCGGTTAGTGTTATCCGAACTTATGTTAAATGTTCCATTCATCTAATTGAAATATTTTTTTGTAATATCTAGGTATCTACTAATATTTGAATAGAATAGAATAGATAATATTTTAATGCACACTTAAATCAAAAAATGAATATTAAATAGATTATTTATTAATTGAAATGAAATAGTATTATGCTCGTAGTATTTCCATTTCATTTTTTCCGGGCGCTCTTGGTATTTTTATCACTGCTTAGTTTAGGGCTAGATGATGTTCTGTGGATTGTCCAGCTATATTTATTTATATAATTATCGCGTTTCATTTAAATATCGCGTTTCATATAATTATCGTTTATAATATACATGTATAATATGTATATAAAATATGGTATTTATCTTTCTATCTTTAATGTATGCATACGCTAAAGTTCCATCTAATTCATAAAACTTTTAACAAGATCAGGCATAGCATTAGCATTCCTATGAGCAGAAAAAAACAAACCAATTAATAATTTGTTGAACATTAAAAAGACTACGTAATTACTCTTTAACGAGCTTAAGCCTCCTTAACCTTATCGTCATATTACACTCAAGTACGATCCTTATTTATTTACCAGACAAAAACAAAACTTTTCATTGTAAAACCAGCCAATTTCCGTGAAAAGGATTACAAAATATCAGTTAACAGCTCAACAAAGCAAGGCACTCGAAAGAGCTGGTACTAAAGAACCCCGTCGATCACTAAACATAATAGTCACTCGAGCGGGGTCTAATTAAACCCCCTCTCCTCTTTGTCAACTGTTCCTTTAATTTTGATGAATAAAGAAAATTATTTATTTGTCCGCGTTTGCGCTTTCCGTGATTTAAAGTGATTTAAATGATTTATGTTCTTAGCGTTTATGGGGTGTAGCCCCAGGGAAATATCTTTTTCGTAATTTGTTAGTTGACGGATTATATTTTCGTTTTGAGATTCATTAGTGGTTTTGATTTCAGTCTTGATTGTTAGATCATCTTTGTTTTACTTTGATTAACAGATACCATTTTCTTTTGTTTATAAACCATTTTAACCTTCTTTTGTTTTATTTTTTCAGGTAAGTGAAATTCTTCATCACACTGCGTAAGTCCATCCATATCAATTAGGTCACAACTTTATGTACCTCTAATTTTTCATCATTTACAGGACACCAATAAACTTTCTTGAGCGTTACCTTATAGAAACACAAATTGAATACCAATTTTAATATAAAAATATGGATGCATTGGACACAAAATAATTGATAATTAAATTTGATAATTGTCTAAATATGTTCTTGTAGTGTATGTACCTACCTAGGAAAAAAGGGACGTAGATGGGTCAACATATTTTTGTGATTTTTTTCGTTAAATATTCTCAAAAACATGGTCTGATTGCACCCTCATTTTCGGTAGTAGTCTTGACACACTCTGTGAGTATACTCGTACCATTCGTAGTAAATCTTTTAATCTCTTTACTGTGCTTCATTGACATAAATACACATCTGTGACTTTTTTATTACGATATTCGGAGGCCCTCCCAACGGTGTGATAAACCGGACTTTATGGATGGAACTGTCGGTTTATTATTTTATTTGTGTTCTATTGATTAATTTACTCATTTTTTTTTGGGAAACCTGAACTGATAAATATATTGGGTAGTCTTCACAAGCAGATTAACTATCTGTCATAATGTTTTGCCGTATCATTTATTCAGCTAAGTAAATAATATACCTACTTAGGTAATTACGTGTATACCTTATCACTTTTTAGATATAAAGATACTTTGTTTTTTTTGTTGTAGATTTCTTGCAGATTTTTCGCGGGAATTTCATTAATCTAACAATATTATCAAAAAATATTCTCAAATAATTTAATTTTGATAATTTTCAACGAATTACTATCAAACTGGAAACCAAGATGTACAAAATACATGTTCGAAACGCTGAACAGTAAAAATATCAACAGAATATCAAGAAAACAATCCAAACGTGCCATGAATAAGTAATTTCTCTCCAAACTCTTTTGTTATGTAAACATTTTTGATACTTTCTAAGTGTATGAAAAACGTTTTGAATGGACAAAGCCCGGTGGTTACATTGTGATTTCAATACATTTTTCCTTCACAAGTGATCCTATTTGTACTCAGGGCGGGTCCTCCCTTCGATGAATAGATAATATCTATCTAGCTAACTGTAGCTATCATGAATTGGCAACTTTTCTTCACAAAATGTTTAAGGAAAAAACGATATTATTCCTTATTTTGTCATCGATATCAAGATTTTCGGATAAAGGAAAACTTTCTTTGCTTAGGATTAGATCGAAAGAGATAATTTGAAGAGGGGTCCGATAATGATTTTGATGTTTTGTGTGCAAGAAGTTAAAATACTATAGGAAAAAGTTTCAATAAATTTAATATTCAAGTGGTGCCTACCTTCCTTTATCTGAACGCCACGAAGTACATGTAAAAGCCACTGTTCATGAATAAAATAATACCTAGCCATATTATACGAAAGTAACGCCAGTTAAAGTGCGTTCTCGTAAAATGTTATTTCACTATTATACGAACATTACCTAGTTACTCAACTTTAACGTGGAAAAGTACCAACAGCGTTATTGCGACACTCTCTCACTGATTTTCTTTCTTCCAAAACTTGAGCATTTTTATGCTCATCCGCCAACTTTTGCAATCCACTTATATCAACAGTGAGCGGTAAGTAAATACAAAAAGTTTTCTACGTTTAATCTTCCCGTTTTAAGGATATTCATTGGAATTTCACGCTCTTGAGTTGTTTTAAATAATCCTTGGGTGTTATTTGTTTGTACTTTGTACTAACTTCAAGTTTGACTTTCCTCGCACGTCAAGTATCTAAAACATTCCGACTTCTTTAGGAAAACAAAAGTGAAAAAAGTTACATAAGTTATTTTTGTTTTTTCTTACCGTTCGACTTTAGAAATTGTATTTCTTATAGTTCTATCTACATTCATCATATACATTAAACGAAATTATAATTAATATTTTCAAATAGTTTCTTAGACTTTCGGGCTCAAATTAATACCTGAGCGTTTCTGTACTAAATTCACAAAACAGCCATAAGTACAATCGAGCACAAAACGTATAATGAACGGGGAAATCCAAAGTATGCGTAGGGCGTGCTTATGATTTAAAATACAATACCGGCTTAGATGCATGTATTATATGTATAACACACGGCTTAGGTGAATGGGGGTTCAGATAGATCACTCCATAATCAAGCTTCATAAATTTGAGCTAGATGGCGCAGCGCAAAATACCTAGCTTTAGAAAAAAAGTACAAAAGCAAGATGGTATTAACGTACCTAAATACATCAATTGAACAAAAATATTCATAATTAAACGTTTATAATCAAATGAAAAAATATCGGTATTCTATGTCACCTTAACAGCCTATATTTGTTCACTGCTGGACGCAGGCCTCCCTCTGATAAGCGCCTTATTGGCTTGTATCCCGACGAGCTTCTAATGGCTATAATCCCCACGCGGGGCATGCAGCAGGGTTGGGAATCGCAGTTCGGTGGTAGAATTGTTCTGTAGGAAGCGCTGTTGCCCACCGATTGATATCCCTTAGTCGTCTCTTAAGTCACCCACGGGTAGCGTTGGGGTGGTGCAAAATCGAAACCAGCACTACACAGTACGTTATACCCAGTGAGTTATGTGATAATACCAGATGATGATAATGATGGTGTGCCTAACGCTCCAGTGGACTAGCTGTTTACACAACGAAGAGTATACGAGGAGTCCGAATTGTAAAATTGCTCATTTCCTTCCCGTTCTCGAAGAATTTTGATAAATAGCTGAGTAAAATTATTTCGTTCGTCGTTACGTCTTTACAACGTTAGCGTAACGTTACATATACGTTAGGGGTTTACGTTTAGGATTCTTATCTTACAAACGCAGCACTTTCATTATGCTAAGGATAGATAATAAATAAGGAGTATTTCTGTTTGTTGTTTCCAAATGCTTGCATTAAACCAGATATGTTGCCTAACTCTGCGTACTTTCCTTCAAAAAGCTTTTTTTTGACAATTTTTTAAGCACTGCCACGAGAGATGATCTGCTTAAAGTAGGTATGGGTTTAGATTCTTTTGAAGAAAAACTTATTTTGGTGTCGGAGTTTAATGTCTTAACGTAAAAGTCAAACCTACCTTGAAGTCAACCAAGTAGGTACTTAATAACTCCAATTTTTGTCTTGTTCTGTACAGTTTCCCGCCCACCCTCAGCTTGTAGCTCATGCAGGTCCACTTCCGTCACGTCATCATTCTAGCAATACCGGCGTCCTATAGCCAATTAAGTAGGTACCATCGCCAAACGTAACGCCTATCCAGTTTGAAAATATTTTTCTTTGCGTTAAAAACAAACGATATCGAGCAAGCCGGGGTTGGCAACTATTCACTTCACAGAAAAATCACCCTAGTTTTTGCCGACTATACCTACACAAATAAACTATCAAAGTATACCTGTTAATTAAAAAGGTATTTGCGTCAGTAAATAATTCGCTCTTATCACAAACCTGTGAAAACAAAAATCCTCGTATTACCTGACTAAGTAGTAGGTACATACTCTTTACGAAAAAGGTATTCAGTAACAAAGTAAAAACAACTAGAATCGAATTTTATTCCTTTGCGCAACACTATCCGGGAATGTGGCCATCGTAATCGTAAAATTCGCTCACTACATTTAGGAAACAGTTTGGGGAACCGAATATACGGATACCATCCTTACATTTCAATGACCATCATTGACAAAATAAATGTATTAGATTTTAGGTTTAAAGTAAAAACGAATAAAAACACTTGAGAGTAGAGAGTATTTCTAGTAAACGTAGCTTACATTATGCAACCTTTTTGATGCTAAGTAGCAGTAGAACTTCTTACACATATCGCTGACAAAAGACTGGTGTTTAATAAAATAAGGAATGGCAACTCACAAAACTCATTAGAAAAATAAATTCCGATTCATATTTCGAGCGCCTTCGTTCTGAAATAAGGGCACATACACACGTAGTCACGTTCACCACGTCAGCTGATATAGGTCTATTAGGTCGGGTATTCACATGCCATCGTTGATTGCCGTGCATATGCGTCTGCAGTCGGAATCTAATCCCGATTTGCTCCCTCGGACGGCGCTACATGACACTGTAATCGAAGGCTATTTCACCGTAAACTTACATTGGTAGGCTTTTGGTTTTGTTCGAAGTCTACTAAATGGCTCACAACTGGTAATTTCCTGTTGAGTCGGTCGTTATTACGTTGACTATTATACGAGTATCTATCAATAACTTAAATGTAACTGGATGAACGTTCCGTAACTAATCGTGAAAAGAGGTCGCGATAAAGTAGTGGCATTTCCTCAAAAAAAGAAAGCTTGACATTCTTATTTCAAAAGTTTAGCGCCATTAGCTCCATCACGGCATGTCACGCATCCAAACCAACCGCACGCGTATCAAAGTGCTTACGGAGTGCGTGAATGTTCACACAGCCGATTAAACAAATCAGGTAGGAATGCCAACCCATCTCACATAGCTAACACGTCAAGTGATCGAATAAGCAAACGTGATAAATGGTTTCCAGGGTTGTCTATTAATGAACATGTAGAACTCGATAAACTGTTCACCAATAACTCGAAAATAGGGGTCTTCAGAACTAAAGATAAAGACCTAACTTCTCAATACGTATACCTAAACTTTACAGTAGTTAAACGTATTCTTGTGAGGTAGAACGGTAACACGTCGCAAAGGGAAGGGACACTGAAGAGGTTCGTGTCGTGAAATTTGTCGTTTGACACCTCCGCTCCACCGGGCCGAACGCGTGCGACAGCGCTTCCGCTGCCATACAGTCTACGAAGGCGTTCAACACGTCGCGATGTGGAAACTTGTTCGAAATCATAATCAGATTTCGTTTTATGAAATCGCAAGTAAACACAATTTCGTTGCGTAAAAAACGTGCGTGTTAAACCGCCTGTGTAAACTCGGCCTACGATTCGAAAAATTGCATGTTTTGTATTTTCAAACTCCGCGTTGTTGATAGCTAAAAAAATTAAACCGAACGAACAAAGCTTTTTTATTAAACAGCGCGTTCCATAGAATGTTTAGGTCAAAGTTATAATATTTAAGTTATCGTGTCTGAATTATTATGAGTGTAGATAAATGCAAAACTCAGTGCAATTCATTCAAAGCGAACGCATTGCCGCAAAAAAACTGTCTAATCCGAGGGTAGCAAACTGCATGAATTGGAACGACAGTCTTCACGCCACCGCCACGTCATTCCGTTCGCGTCTTACTTTCCCGCTATGTGTCTCTAATTACTTTTCTAATTTCGTAATTCTATTTCTATCTTTTCTATCTATATTTTTGTTGTGTGAAAGTGCAAAATGATGTTCAGTCTACGTGACATGTTATCTAGTCTGAGGTACGTGCATGACGAGAGGAATTGTACACACGAAGATGATCAGGTAAATTAGAAAACCAGTATTTTTACTTAGTGTTATAAAGTGCTCAAGTAAGTACTTACCTAGTTTTGATGTCAAGGACTTTGTGGTCTTGATTCTGTTAACGGACTTCGAAAATAGGACTAGGGTTATGTTCAGCTGTATTTAGGTATGTGTTTTTATGTTGGCACTTTAGTGTCTATCGATTTCCCCATTATTTATAGACCTATTTGGATGATTATTGCAGTTGTGTAGAGGAAGATACCGAGATGGTTCCACATAAAAATCCCCTGGGATTAGTAAATAAATCCCGGAAAACTAAATACTTTTTTAGATTTTTATTCTTTATTCTTTTATTCGTTAACCTCAAATTAACTCCTTTATGATTTCAAAACATAATGGAAAGTAATTGCTGATTTGTGATCCTTTCTTTAATAAATATTGTTCAATTATATCTCTTTATCTCGACTCCAAGCATGTGAATTTTAATTTATGTTATTGAGATCTGTTGACATAATTTGCAGCTATATGACAAATAGATCATAGTAGTTAGTCAGACTTCATCATCATCATCAGCCTATATATATATATATATACATACATATAGTCAGACTTACCTATAGCAAAACATGCCTATAGTTTTATACAAAAACGCGTTAAGTACACAATTTAAATAATTATTGTCTAAAAAGAATCAAATTTACTAATAGGCTAGTATCCTAAAAAAAGCCGATGTGACGTCATAGAACTGTTACCATTTTTTTCCCTGTAGTTCCATGGCAGAACCTTAGTTATACAAACTTTCCATTCATCTATCAATTATTAATGAATAAGGTAATAAGAGGCTCCTTTCAAATCCAAAATGATTACGTCCATTTCAATACTTTTCGCAAAACCATTATAAGCTAGGTAAAATCATTTATCATTTTACTCGTAGCAGGATTTCTTCATTTCGACATCCCGAAGTTAGACACAAAACAATATTTTGGCGTACAATAAAGTCCGTATCATCGATCCATCAATCAAGTCCAAAGAGAAAAGGTATCTTTCGAACTATTGTGTTTTTGGTATTTCATAACGTTCCATGTTTTTGGTAAGTACAAAGAAAATGGCTTTTTTATTGCTAGTTGTGGATGAAAGTAATATCTGAATCCTTTACTGAGATGGATGTTATTAACGTAACGTGTGAATTCAGTTCAATTATTTTTTTAAAAACCATAGGAACACTCCTTGGAACACAATTTTAAAACATATTAAAGGTATTTAAATAAACTTACAGAATAAATAGACACATCGGATTATCAGCTGCATTACATAAAATTGTTACATTTTACTTCAAATGTATGTATGTCTTCTTCTAAACTATAATAATATTAATTCAAGTCCGGTAACGCTGTCATGGCCATCTGCGGTCAACAGCATCATAGTCCATTCGAAAATAATAATAATAATAATAATAATAATATTAATAAGAGGAAATATTTGATTGTTTGTTTGTATTGAATAGGCTCCGAAACTACTGGACCGCCTAAAAAATTAATACATCATTAAAAATCTTACTTTTCTAGGAGTGACATAGGCTATATTTTCTCCCGGAATTCCCACGGGAATGGGAACAATGCGGGTGAAACCGCGAGGCGCTGCTAGTACTTTATAATTTGAACAAAACATAATGCCACAATACATTTTGTAATGCGTCATCTTAAACCAAACATATATATGTTTATGTAATCATCATCATTAACTTATATCTACCGTTGGACATCCCGTAAAGAGTGTCATAACGCTGAACTTTATATAATATTATGCAATAATTATATGATATAATTTAGCAATCAAAAATTTAATTGATAAGGAAATTTACAATCAAATAAAATAGATAAAGATCTAATATTTACAATTGAAGCAATTGGGCTAATTGCCGAATATTGAAAACAATCTACGGGTAGCTCAACTGAATTAATTAAGTATAATCAGTTCTCTAATGCTCGCAATATAAGCTCAGCTTTGTTACGGGGTAGGTTGGCCGTGTGAATCAACTTGTTTTTTTCTTAAAATTTATAAATGAAAAGGATAAGCTTTGGCCCAAATTTCACTTCAAAAATATCACCTTGATTTCTACTCCTTTACAAAATATCCCAAAGATGTGAAGACGCAATTCACGTGTAGCCCGCAGCTGTAGATTTTAAGTCTAAGCTCTACGCTGCATTTACATAGAAACCGGGACACGAAATCTGAACTATAAACTGACTTCTCATTGATGCCATTGTCAAAACTGGACCAAGCTCAAATAAAAAAAGAATCATTAAAATCGCCCAGTCACTAGTTCTGAGGTAACACATACATACATAATACATTATAACCGTCGAATAGAGAATCTATTATTCCTTTTTTGAAGTCTGTTAAAAAAGGTCATTTAAATAGCATAATAGTATTAAAAACACGCATCGAGATACACTGAATAGTCTGAATAAATCGGAGACTAGATTTTAAAGGTGAAGAACCTTGTAGAAATGCTGAGAACGCTTTCACCTACAGTATTGGTTTGGGTTAGTTTGAGCAAAAAATAAACAAACAATGATAAAAGAATTCGTCTTATGACTATAAAAACCACACACAGCGATCGTTTTTATAGTAACCCGCTGTAACCTGTTTTCTACCTAAACGCAACCAAAGACAAGCCATATTCTCTCGTTATATTGCCATGACCTGGTACCTGGGAGGTTATGTTTCCTAACAATATCAAAGTACTTTTGCCGAATTCAAGCTAGTGTGTTTGTGCAGTTTTATTGTAAAACCAGCTGTTACCTGTTTCCTACCTAAACGCAACCAAAGACAAGCCATATTCTCTCGTTATATCGTATAATAATGGTATATAAAACGTATAGCACTCGTACAGTGCATTCACCTTGTCACCTCGGCAACATTAATCATTGCATGATGATACCTGAGAAGTTATGTTTCCTAACAATATTACAGCACTTTTGCCGAATTCAAGCTTTGTGCAGTTCTTATAGTAAAACTAGCTGTTACCTGTTTCTTATCTAAAAGCAACGAAAGACAAGCCATATTCTCTCGTTATATCGTATAAGTATTGTACGTATAGCACTCTCACAGTGCATTCGCCGTGTCACCTCGCCAGCATTAATCATTGAATGGTACCTGAGAGGTTATGTTTCCTAACAATATTACAGCACTTTTGCCGAATTCAAGCTAGTGTGTTTGTCGTTTGTGTTAAGTCACTGTTTTGTTTTGGGGCGGTTTATTAGTTGGGATGTTAGTGTTTTTGATACGGTGAAATTAGGGATACTTCCTATTATAGATAATAAATGCTAAAGTTTTAACAAAAATACACACATGTATTTTTGTTAACATTTAGATGAAACTTGGTATGTAAAATAGTTCGTGTTGCTAGATAAAATAACACATTAAATCAACCTCTGAGAGTATTAAAAAGGGTGGTAAAGTTTCTTTAAATATTTTTTCAGTAATATAAACTATAAAGTAAATAATTAATCATATATTTTTTTTTACAAAAATCCTCCTATTGTGGTTGCAATAAATTTCAGAGGCACTGTGGTGTCATGCCGAATAGCTCCCTGAATCCGGGGTAAAATAACTGTGATTCTTGAAAAAAATTTATAACCACTCAGGTCCGGGTCAACTCTGACCCGGACCAGGATTCTAACCCGAGACCTTATTATCAGCGGTTGAGCACGCGACCGCTAGTCCAACGAGACCGCGTCCTTTTATATAGCTTTAAAAGTCCTGTATTCAATCTAAAACCCGCAAAAAGACAATCCTTGTGTTTCCAACACCTTCCGGTTAAGTTTTTTTGTTTTAAAACGTTCGCAAACATAAATCAAATGGCAGAGCAGCGCCGGAAATTGATACCGTTCTGACAGCAGCAATGTCCTCGAACTTACTTTTTTTGTTCGTGCATAGATAAAATAAAGCGGTATACTGTATGCAAGCTTGCGATTTTCAAATGCAACTTCACACCGAAGAAAGAATTGTGATAAACCGACTTTAATTTTATGGTTTTCTCATGGACGCCATTGTCAGAAGTGGACCAAATTTAAATGAGACCACACGGGAAGCAACAGCTTTCCGACGACGACGTCTGACGAACCATCAAAATTGGATCACCCAGGCAAAAGTTCTAAGGTAATAAATATAAAAATATAACAAAAATTAAAAAAAAAAACCTCAATTTTTGATGTCGATTCTATTTTTGAAGAGAGATAAAAACATGTGTTTGTTATGAATGTACGCGGGATAACTGTACCTACGGCATTTTACGGGTACACAATTTAGTTTTTGTATTAATATAAGTAGTAATAAGTATACCAGTCATTAATTTATATTGAAGTACCTCAAACATAACATAACACAAGCTCTGTATGATGCGTGGATTGTCCAGCATTGTTTAAAATGTAATGGTATTTATAAAGGGCAGCTTTCCTTTAATTTGGGCAAACTCTATTCAATAATAATCAAGAAAAAATGCATTACATTTATATGAATAAATAGGTTGATAAAACTAAATAAGTTATCAAAAATAACTTTTAGTTAGGTATGTACTGAAATAGAGAAAGTAAGCTTGCTAATATTTTATAATAATACTTAATAATAGCGATATAATTTTATGAAAATGAAAACTATAACTAAACTAAAACTAACTAATTCAAAACTAAAGTCAAATCGGGGCAACATGAACCATCCTTTAGTGTCATCAAAGTTTTCCCCGAGCTGTAGGATATTGTTTTAAAATAAAATAACTCGGTGCGGTTGACAATATTTTTGATCAAAGGCAAAATTTGAGACAAACAAAACCCCAATCTCAACCCATGAAGTTGTATTTTAGTCACAGGTTCAGACATGGTCTTTGAACGCAGCATTATGACTATTTTTACCCGATTTTATTTTCCTATTGATTTCTCTATCATTTCGTTGGAAGATTATTTTGCAGTAAACATAGATAAATGATTCAGCACTCCCATAAAAAAAATATTCTTGAGGAATCTCTTAAAAAGCAGTTAAAACCAAAAAATCAGAGTCGGTTTTTTCAAATCAAATTATGGTTAACAACAACGACACTAGTCACAATAAAAAAATAAAATTAAAATTAATAGAAATGAAATCCTGTTATTAGACACCATGACAAAACATTTATGAAAAAACTGAAGCAGAAACTGGGTACAAAAGAACAGTTAAATAAATATTATTTGTGGACAATTCACACAGCATTATCTAGCCCCAGGTTAAGCAGAGCTTGTGTTATGGGTGCCATAAACTGATATACATAATACAATACATACACTACATAGATAGATATTTTTTATTATACATAAAAATCCAGAATGCCCTGAACAAATATCTGGAGATCGTACACATATTTGTCACGGGGCGGGAAGCGAATCCGCAACCTCCTGCGTCGCAGGCGGACCTTGGCTCACCGCGCCACAGAGGTCGTCTAAGCTATTTATTACACAAACAAAAACCACAAATAGATGGGTAGGTATTTTATTATAGTAAAAAACTGGTAAAATTAAGTGGAATCGCGTTCATTTCAAGGTAGGTATATCATGTCATATTAAGACACCTTGACTAGCCATTAGCTAATACAAAGCTAGCCATAGAGTAATTAGGTGAGACTGTTTCTTTTGCACGTATTTGAAATCTAAATTCAAGGACAGATTCTGCAAGCCAATTTTTTCGTTCACTACTCAACAAATCATTGATATTGAGTCTACACTACACCTATTATAGTTATTCTGTGACAACGCCCCAATAAATGTGATCTAACGATTCGTACCAATTTTAAAATTCACCAAAGCCATGGAAGGTATTAAACGTTAATGCACCAACAATATTCCTCGGTTCAGCTATCGTAAAAACTTTGCCCGTAACCGCTTCTGCAGCGTAAATAAGAAGAGTCGTGCACTTTCACATTGTTTAAAAAGTAAATTTCAATAACGTAAGAAGTTTTCCGACACCGGCTGATGGGTTTACTCGACGTTAGATTGATGACTCCATTTTGCATGAACCTGTTTGTACAGTAGTGTTTTCAGGTATTATTAATCACTTTGTATTTATATCGGGGAGGATAGCAACACCAATAGCAACATGTTATAGATTAGGTACCACAATGTTGCTACAATGCAGTCTAATTCGGTAAGTAGCACAGAAATCTTAATAACCTACTATTATTACGATTTATGTGGTAAGTAGGTATGCATGATCTCATTAAAATCACTTAGGTACATTATGTTGTGACGGCATAGTTTCTATGATATGTGTTGTTTTCGCCAGTAAAATTAATTTAAAAAATACTATGACATTTTAATTTTAAATTACCATTTTAAAATCACTAGATTCTCCTCGCGTCGCACACGCATATGCTGTGCGTCCACCACACCGGGTCATAATCGGAGCGTACGCAACATTGGTATTTACAATATGCCTGGCATAGGTATAATGCTGATCTAGTGTAGTAATATAGAAATCAATACAAAGCAACAAATCTTTACACTGCGTACACTTCGATTCTGATTCAATGGATGCACAGCTTTACAGTATGGCCAATATACCAAGATGTCCTACACAATATATGCATAGTTAAACCATTAACAGACACTCATTCACTCAAGTATGTCTTGCTGTAATCCCCCTTAATCTCTCAAACATAATTGGATAATTCTGTATCTGAAACGTATCAGATTGATGCATTATGATGGTACACGATATGTTTGTATGTATATGCTATACAAATCCGACTAAACCTGAGAGCTAAGCTTCGCATTCCACATGTTCAGGCTTTAGTAATTGGTATTCAGTGCATTGGACGCCCCTACGGAAATTAAAAATGATTGTATTGCCCTGCATACGCACGGGCCTGACCCATCTTCCAACCTTAGTCGGTTGTTTTTCGAACGACTTTTTAAAATTGTACATGGCTTCTCTTAACAAGAATTCAATCCCACCTCAAAGCTTGAAAGAAAGGTTTCACTTTCTTTCTAGCGTCAAGGTGGGGATTCTTTATTTGAAAAAAAAAATGTTCTTATTTTTTTGTTGTGAATAAAAAACACTTTTAAAATTTGACAGTCTATCTTGAGTTTTGAAACAAACTCGCATAAGAATATGTCAATCGAAACAATCAAGCGAAACAAGATAAATTTACCTAGTTTATCGTACTCCTTCACACACATTACGTGAAAACCAAAACCCATTAACTGATTCACAATCAACGCCTTCGTAATTACTGAGTTAATATTTACCGACTGAAAGTTTAAACTCGCGGATTGCCCACTTTTCCAGCAATTAATGTTTTTGAGTTGAAACGGGCAACAATGGCGTTGTCATCATGTGAAGCGGGGAAATGTTTGCACGACACATCGGCTGCCGTGTGCATCAATTAAAAATGTATTACTTGCTGGGTTGACTTCCGCTTCTGGCATCACCTGCCGAAACTGTCGCCACTACTGAAAATTTCATCAAAAGCACCCAAACAATTATGCTCAATCTTCGACCGACTTTCGCTTGCATTGCTAAAAAAGCAAGGGCGCCAAAAGTTACCGCGTGCAATGTGTCTTCTGTGGTAGGAAGCGTCTTATACTTGAAGTGGTTTTGCTCGTTTAGGGCTCATACTGAAAGGCAACTTTCCGTCCGTGTATATTCTGAGCTTTTCTATCAATATCGCTTCATTTTCATATGCTTCATCCAAAAGTCTATCTGTCATCCATCATCAACGTTTATCAGATCCTCAATATATTCCATTTCGGACTGTCCTCGGCTTGTACCATCCAGCTAAAAGCCATTTCTATTCAAAGGCGCACGTTTGGATAATTTTTATACGTTCAAATGAACATATTTTTGCAAATTTTTACTCCCGCCGTTTAACTTCAGCAGGACGCTAGTTATTTTGCATATGAATAACGTTTCATGTGACATATTTTTACAATTCCATACCGGGGCATAAACGCCAATTCACTTTATTAGCTATTGAAATTGCATTGGCAGTATGCGAAATGGTCAATTTTATGACTGTAGGAACATTTCCGCTACCTTCGAGTTACCCTCGTAAGTTTTATCTCTGGTACCTAATAATCAAAGAGTAGTGTAAATAAGAGGCCTTTGCTTAACAATGTAATAGATAATATGGACATATAATATTCCTAAATAAATAACCAAGGACTTGATTATTGATTGACATGCACCTGTTAAAAGTATCAAGTCTTTAAAATAAGGACACGTACCCGACACGCCATAAAAGTCCCAGAACAGGAATCTGTTTATTTCAAATCTCATTACTTTATGCAGATCCGTAAGACCACCGTCATTAAAACACCATGAATATTTTGGAAGAACATTATGTCAGTGGTCATGCCCACCTGTGCTCGGCCCAGCCCTGTCAAACTTTGTAAGACTGTACCCATTAATTTTGTTTCCGACAGTGTTCTCCGGTTTTGCCCGTAACATGTACGTGTACAATGTACATGTTTCAAAATGGTGTAAACGATTAGGTAATATAATGTATTGATGTTATTTATTTTGTTGCACTTTGTTATTTGACAAACGTTAGTTGTTTGTAAAAAAATATTACTTCTCTCCGGGTATTCCGGATTACTACAGTTTTTAAGCTATTGCATAGCTTCTATCGCGGGCCTTGAGCGCTAGGACCGAATCCAGAAATTCCGTAACGAATAAACCTCACGCTCCCCACTCCGACCGGAACAGCGGTGATACTTTTTAGTTTAGCCATCTATCGATGAATAGTAGAACTAATGATGACTTTTTTAAATATGACGTTTGTCTCTTTAGTTCAGCAACTCGCCTCTAGATGGCATTGCAATAGCTTTACCGCGGCCGTCCCCGAGTGCCACACGTCTTTTTTTTATATATTATGTATTTTACAAAAACTTTATCTTAGTACCCATAATACAAACTCTGCTTAGCTTTCATCTATAGATGAACCTATGTGGATTGTCTTATTATGTTTATCGACAGAATTACGTATTTTCAACCGTTTCTTTTTACCCGACGACGCAACGAGGTAAGTACTTTTGTTAGCTTGTATTAAATCGTTTTATTTGAGTGAAAAGAAATTCAAAATCAATTATTCAAAACTGCTGACAGATATTAGAAATTCAATGTTTTAAATATAAATAAAACGGTGGTGTATTCATTCAGGTGTGAATACATATAAACAGTAATTAAGTTTTGTTTGAAAGTTTGTGTAAAATAAGTTGTTTCTACGCTTTGAGTAAGGAAATGATAGGGCTGCGTTATTTGTTAAGGGCACCTATCCTAGAGGTTTACTTTGAAAAACGAACATAGTTGACGGACAGATTACATCGGATCGCATAAACACAATAAATCTATGGAATATCCGTCCTTTCGATAACTTTACTATGAAAATGATTCTGACGTCTATTTTTTAGATTTCCGAAACATCATCCGACAAATTCGTTTGTTTTTCAAAGTAGTCCTCCAGACCACATGACAACTTATATCATCAAAACTTACCTACTTGCCCTTTTCAAAGATAGAAAGCTTACCAGCCCTAAAACAGTATCAAACCTTATCGTAAAGTATCTCAACGGCAAACCAATATTTTTTCTTCACATAACAGTTATTCGAACTCCATAAGTCATAACAATAAGAAACTTCTCAAGTACGTACAAACATCTTCGAATCTCCATCGACTTTGGAACTTTCCCGGAACATAAAACGTGCCAATATCAACGTGCACCCCGAAGAATATGAGCACAATAATACTCGCAGATTCATCTCCCATCGCCCCTTAACATTTGTTTACACGAATTCGCAAAGCGCGGAAGACTGCATATTTTAAACCCAGCCGTTTGGATGTTTATCTTGGTCTCATCTCGATATATTTATTGAGGAAAACCACGATTTCTGTATCGATCTTAGTAGTAGACTTAATCGTAATGTTGTGTAGGGAATCGAATAGACATGCTAACTATGACGGCTTTACTTTCCATGTGTTGATCGAAGTGAGTAATACACCATATACCATTTTGACGAGTATGTAGAAAAGGTTTTATTTGATTTTGAGTTTGAAATTCTCTCAAAAGTCATTGTAATAGGCAGCTTAAAAAAACCAGACACCTTTTCAATCCTTTCTAAAAAATAGGAAATAATCAAATTTAGAAATAAATTTGAACTAGAATTTACAATTGAAACAATTAAGCGAACTGCAGACTATAGAAAAACTATCTACAGCTCAACTGATCCATATCAATACCAGTAGGAAGCGTCCTCGATTTGATTTAAAAAGAAGATTATAGCTTATAATAAACTTAACACAAAAACGTAGGTATTCATTTTGTTTTGTACGTTTATTTTAAAACCTTATACAGAGTTTAAAAGACAACTTTCCCAATGTTTACTTTGAACCGTTCGGTGTCAAAGAAGTTGAACACCGAATTAAAACTGCAGTTCAGCTGCGTATGTAGAAACAGAGCGATGGTCTGGTGTTGGCTTTTCATCAGCATGGTAATCGTGCAAAAATATTACCTGAACACGGCGGCCTCACCTGCCTAGAATTAAATAAAAATAAACCAACGAATGAACATCAAAATGTGCGTAATTTACTCCCAATGTTTGTGGAACGGAACGTTTAGCGTACCTATCAAAATGGTTTTACCTTCACAATAATTTTCCGTTTACTTTTCAAGTTTCATGTTACACTGCTTGTTGGAAAATGTATTCGCCGTTTACCTCCAAAAACTTTGAATACAAGTTATTTAACAAAATTATGATAATTAAAAGTTCGCTGTGTTATCAGTTCGCTTGAAATACGATCAAACCTGTTAGGGTAAGCCCATGTACTTCCGTACTTACTCCTTACATACTCATATCATAACAATGTTGAAGTTTTGATGTTCAGTTAAGATTTGATACCGACATTTAATAAGCGAATTTACTTGATATCCAGAATAATCATAATATCTAAGAATTTTATCGGGGCAGATTTCGTAACTAGATACTAGTAATTTTATTGTTTTGAAAAATTAAAGAACGATTATGGTGCGGGACCTTGGTTTAAAACAGTTTTTTTATAACTTTTGCGGGTCAAATAGGTACCTACTAATTCTTTTAGAATTAAACTTTTATGGGACCACCTGGGGATCATCGTTTATACAATTGCCAAAAAATCATAGTCTTTAATTGACGGATAAATCGGCGAAAAACATACTTTTTAAAAACAAAACATTCAGCCGAACTTAGAACAGATTCCTTTTTTTAAAGTGGGTAAAAATACATAGGTACATACATATTTTACCAATGCCATATACACATATTTTAACGACTCAGCGGTCGTGTTCTTTCTACTTCTTTTAACGACATTGTTCCTGTGCCAAATAACTGTCAAGATTCGATTTAGAGATGAGATAAAAGCGTATTAGGATTCAATTAGCTAACGAACTCTTATGTTACGTC
Organism: Eupithecia tripunctaria; assembly: GCA_955876795.1. Classification (NCBI taxonomy): domain Eukaryota; kingdom Metazoa; phylum Arthropoda; class Insecta; order Lepidoptera; family Geometridae; genus Eupithecia; species Eupithecia tripunctaria. The sequence goes on from OY041604.1 coordinate 12,936,534, forward strand.
TCAGTTTTCGTACTCCTAGTTTTTACGGCACTATATGTTAAGAGGAATCGTAAAAATGCGGTGGCCATGTTTTACGCCGAACGTAAACTAGTGTAAGTGTCATTGTATTGGAGAAAAGATAGTATAAAGAAAACTGTATACAATTGGATGCCTGGGCAGGTGGACCGAACAAGTGTTCTATTGAACTTAAATGACACAGAAAACCTTTTGAAGATTAGATACGAAAATGCTACGATATAGTCTTAGGCTTTCATAAATGTGTTATTTAATGTCTATAACTACAGTCGGGTTTGAATGACACTTGAATCAAATATTAACCTTAGATAGCGCTCAAAATGTGCATACTTAACTATCAACGTAGTAATTATTCGTGGGTAGCATAAAGAAGGTACTCGTATGTAAATTGTTGCAAACTACTCCGGTGTAGATATGGTGCAAAATAAAAGATAGCACAACATCGGATACTTTATTTATAGTAGTTTCAGTTGCGCGTTTTAACCCTCAACTGTAAGTGTCGGTCCTTATGGCCCTTCAACATTTTTATTTGCAGATTAACACAGGAAACTATCGCCAGTAAAAACGACTATGTAACTGTGTTACCGCTACCGAGGCACGTCTGTAACGATTTATTGCTATGGCAATGGCGTTTTCGTAGTCCACCGGCCGCTGGGGTGTTACTACACAAATAAATTTCGGTAGGGCCGCTCTCTTAGAGACGTGTATTGAAATATGTTCGGATATTTTATTAGATAGTCGATTTAGTATTACTGTATTACGGACTTTATCTTTGCGGTTTATGTCTTGTGTTCGAACAAATGTAGACATTTGGACATGAATATTTTAGTAGACAAACGTATGTTACTCTAGCGGCTAGTGGTATAGTCAGGAAGTAGATCGGTTTATTTTGAAATGCAATCCAATTAAAATACTATTTTCTTAAACTCCTTCATATAAGAAATAAATTATTAATAATAAAAATTGGTAAATATAATAAACTCAGTAAAGCAATGTTTACCAACTCTAAATATTATCTGCGCATTACAGATACCTAGATCATGTAGTCTATGGTTACATGGCGACCCGGGTCGACCGCAATGGCCGCTGTCAACATCAGCTGTTTCGTGCGACCCAGCTTAATTTTGTACCTCCGATATGAGTGAATAAAATATCATCACGGGATCTGAAGGCCCTTGGGTTGCGAAGGGTTAAAGTCTTACTCCTTTGGGAAAAGAAAGGTTGAAATAAACATTCATTTCTAATTCATACAATATTATTGTTATTGCGCTGATGTATTGAGAATTAATTGAAGGTACGGATAGGCAACCAAATTTTTTACTGTATGGTAGATAAGGCTGAAGGAAGACACTACACGACAGACAAGACATGAGTAGTATCAAATAAAGGGTTAGGTTTGTATGCAATCTGTTTTTGGTACGATTTTAAATTAAATCTTCCGAGTAGAAAATGAGTACAAACCTTGCAGGCTGTATTTTCTACATCGACCTTTCTCCTGACTAGGTATTAACCCAGTTTAATTGGTTTTATGATCAACAATGAAAAATACACAAAGGATTATTTTTCGAACATCAACTCAGTGGGGATGCCTTTCTTGAATAGTCTTATTATAAAATGAAAGTTTGAAGCTGCAGGACTGTTTGAATTTTAGTCTGGCACGGCGTCCGCAATAAATAGTCGTTGACTGCAACTTTGCAGTCTTTTGTCATACACTCTTGAATGGCAATTATATAGGATTTTCTAAAGAACCTTTAATGAGGATTTGAGGTATTTTACGAGTATACGCTTAGAATAAACACCTACAATTAGTAAAAAACATTACCAATTTATGAAAATGCCTAAATACCTACATAATACGCTTCGTATACGTTTATGACGCTTAAGCTATTGAGCGATTTTCATTACTGACTGTAGGTACCTATACCTACCCTTATGTTAACACCATCTAACGTATAAACTCTGTTTATTTTCAGGTAAGCACAACATTTTACAACCCAATCCATTTTCATCACGATGACGTAAGTGGATACTGTAGTTACTAAACCGATAAACAGAGCATGTAAGTAGCTAGTGAGCTTACGAGCGTTCAATCACAAAATAATTTACATAGAATCACTCAAAGCTGCGAAAATTGAATAGGGAACTGAACCCCCATCTAGTTAACGTTGACATACTAGGGAATCAATTTGTTCACCTCCATCGCAACGAGGTTGTGTGAGCGCCAGATCTCACCGAGTGCCAAATATTGCGCATCCCTTCCTACAACAGGTACGCATTGTAGGTGCACGAACCTCTTTACTTCACAAAAGCCTCCCTTATTATGCTCCTGTGTAGGATATGAGGAAATTGGCTGAATGGCTTTATATGAAAAACTCACGTAATCTCCGTCGGGTGTGGCCCACAATATCCTGAGCTCGCCTCTCGAACCGGGCTCTTGTGAACCTGCAATTGTTATTTTATCAGCGTCTATAATTTATGTACGCTTACGCTACAAGGATTCATTATTGTACCTGGTTTTATAGCTGAAAACCATGTTTAGTTTTTGCGGCAAACAAAGAGAGCGATAAAATCCAGACACGATCTATTCTGATGCTATGATCCCGCTCAATGTTAATAACGGCGAGCGGACGAGTTTATGTTTTATGCGGATACATGAACATGACACCTGGCGATATAAAGCCTTTAATGTGGGCAGCGCAGGGTGTTTATTGTGAAGGCGGGCTGCAGACATATTTCGTGAGACGGAGGGTTCGGCGTTCGGTACCAAATAAACTAGGGAGGTGGATTCCCGGGCGATTCCGGCTAGCGCGAAGCCAGGCGATGGCAGCGCTGGATCGCCGCGTCTCGTCGCCCCGGGATATAAATTCGGTATCTTTCACCTGGATTTCAGCGGCCGCCGACACCACACGCCAGTTATGAAAATTCCGACACTGGAATTCCTACTCACACTAGAGATTTTGCTGAGCTTTGCGGTTGTCGTCGGGTGGCTTTTTTAAAGAACCCCGAGTCTGTTACGTTTATTCCAGTCTGCGTTTTATGGAGGCAGGAATGTGCTCCGCTTTGGTTTATTTGCGGGCCACCTTCCTCATGAAATTGCGCTGTTTCATTGCTTACGAGCCATTTTGAGGTTCTCGTTAGAGTTACATTTTTTATCGTGATATATTTTCGTTTGCAAATTGACTATCGCGGAACCCTTTTTATTGTTTCGAGCCGTTGTATAAGCCAAACAGCGAGGGTACTAAATGCCGCAGACACGACGTAAACATTTTATTATCAGCGGCGCTGGAACTAGGATGTCCCTATGAGGTTATCGAAAAACTGGGGAGTCTGAACATAAATTTCCAAAACCCATCAACCATTAACAATTACAAAAGAAAGGTAAGGAATGAAATGTTTTATTCATTCCGTTAACGAGAAAATTACCGAGAGCGGGGTGGCGACGGCGGGTCAGATTGCAAGGACTCGAAGGACCTTTGTCTTCAGGGAGAAGTGCCCGATGAGCTCTCAGGATACCCTTGGGTACCAATTAATAAAAGTATCTTAGTCGATCACCCCGTTGTCTCCGCTGTCTTACTGCATAAATCTGGGAAGATGGACATTTTTTTCATCGCACTGCAAACTGAAGAACGTTTTTGCTTGATTTTTAGCGAAGTAATAAAGTTCTCACATAGCGTTCTGATACCGTTTCGCATTATTCTTGCTAGTCAAATAAAAGCATTATCCGCTGTCTGAAATGTTCCAAAATCTCATTTGTGGTAACATCAATAATAGACTGATCAGACCAGCTCCATATTACAAGTACCTACTGTAATTTACCTAAGGATGGGTCATTTACAGGTGAACGACTGAATTCTATTTATTATATCTCTATTTCTAAATGATAGATGAAAACAATTGTTCCTAGGGTAACATTCCCTTGGAAACAATATGATTTTATTAGTGAATTCGAGACATAAAATATCGTAAAAACACAATCATGAGTCGTATAGACTACGTATAATTCAATAAATCCCTGAGGTGTGAGATACGTAACGTAAAGTTTTCTATCGTAAAAGCACCGCAGTAAACTGAAGCCTTATTTATTTCTGTTATTCGTTAAAAAGATCGTAAATTTAATAAAGGGTTTTTATAACAAACAGACCAAGCTTAAGATAAGCTCCGGTGCTGGAATCTTTTAAAACGTCGTTAAAACCGACCCGGCCAGACAAAGAGCTAATTGTTGACGAGAAATATTTTCGATGCAAATTCGCACTCCTTACAGCCCATTCTGAATTTGTACTGGACCCAAAAGAAGTTAACGTAATTAGAACCCTCTGAGGGAAGCCGTGATTTTGTTTAGTATTGAGTGCTTTGATTTAATTCTAGAGTTTTGTTTTTATTGGCAAGTTTGTGCCACTAGAGGCTGGAGATTTTGTTGGGTTACGTTATGAATATATTTAGGAGATAATAGCATATAATTTATAGTTTATTTCACGATGTAAAACAGTACATTTATTTTCTTTCATTAATTTTCTTACAGGTCAAATTAATTAGGTACCCACCTACCTACTAACCTATCATTATTAAGATAAATAATACATTATTTTTCCACATTAAACTGTTATTTTTCACAACATCTAACATAAAATACTTATGACCACGGCAATAAAGAATTTCTTCTCTAACTCATATGTAGCTAAGTCATCTTACCTTTAATTTGGATTCCTATGTCAGTTTGCAATTTCCTAGGATAGTTCTTACAATTATCTAGGTCTTACAAGTAATTAGTGGCTGAGGGATTGTATTAATGCAGTATGGTCAGGGTACAATTCTAGGCTGTAATTTCAGGTAGGCCTCTAATTGAGTGCTCGGTCGTCTGTGATCAATTGTCCTACGTGGTATCTTACTTAATCGGGAAGAAGCAAGTACTTATTTCTTGATACATTCTGATAGCAACTGATTAGAGATGTACGTATATGTAATAAGAGGACACTTTGGTACCTTGTCGATTTTTTAAAACATTTAATGTGACTGGGTTCCCCGAGGATCGTGGCTTAAAAGCGGCCAACCCGACTTACTTTTCATACAAACGCTCTTACGTGATTATGGCGTTTTTTACAGATTTTTCTTTGAAACTTTTAACTAATAAGTATCTTGTGGACTATATCTAGGTTTCTATCATAACAAAAAATCTAAATTTGGAGAAACAAATTCAGTATAAGCAACCAAATATGTCCTTTTTTACACAAATTTTACCTGAACTTTGGGCGTTCATAAATGTAGATACTCTTAGATCGTAAAAGTAAAGAAAATGTTTAGATAGAAACCTTACAAATGTAATGGAGATTCTAAACAGCAAAGTTTTATTTCACAAAGTTGTAAGGCTTACTGAAAAACACGTATTTCCTGGCACAAGTTTCATGAAATTTTATTCATGCACACTATTCTTCCTAGGGCCGACTACCCGCGAGTAAGCGGCGAAGGTAACCGAATGCCAACCAAGCGATCAGGAACTTTCTATCTCTTTTCATTTAGCCTTTTTTTCTAACATTGCGCTGGATGAAACAACAAGCTTTTCAATCACGCTCGCGTTGAAGATAGTAGGACCGGTTTGGGACCCCTTAAGGCGCATACACCAGTTAAAGTGGCGCCCCCACCTATTTTATCTTATTATTACGTTAAACGCAGGAAGTTTTAAAAATCTATCGTACAGTTTGTAGTATCTATAAGTCGTAAATTATCGTAAATTACCATTATTGGCAGCGAGCATGATATGTTACGCCGCCGTGTGCTTACCGCTGCCTCCTTCCCTGATCCGAGCCCCTTCTTTCTCCGTACTGACTGCACGAACGCTCGCTGTGTAACACGTTAAAATTACGCCCCGTTGCGCTGGTCAGTACTCACCTTTAGCAGTGGTTCTACAAAAACCAACGTAATCACTGGTCTTACAAGCGTTCAGCTGCACAGTATCTTAACAGGTAGACATCATGGGTTTAAGAAGACTTTAATTCTCGTTCATGTCGAAGCCGTGTCTAATTATAAACCGTCTTAAAAATCAGTTTTGTGGTAACGCTTTTATTAAATATGCGATCAACAAAATGTGTTTGTAGTACCTACCTAAAACTGTAGACAGATGACCAGTACAATTTAATATAATGAGTTGTCCGGGCATGGCACATTGGACTTTGGTATGAGTTTACCGAAGTGCAATGTTCAACTGACAGTACCAGAAAATTCAATTTTCCATTTTAAACAACAATGTATGTAGGTAGGTACTCGAATCTCGGAAATAGTAATAACGGCTATATCCAATACTCCTTTGAAGATTCATACGCGAGGCATCTTAGCCGCAATATATTTTCAATCATTGCGCAATAATTTATGAAATACCAAGTTAAAGCAATATTTTTGGTTATCCTTCCTGAAAGAAAACAAAATTGACGTATGAAATTTTAAAAACAATGATCATCATTTTTATACATACTAGAACTTAGCACACGTAGGATTGATCTCTGGCTCTTTCTGCCTCCGGCTTCGAAATAATGGGAACTGATTTATGGGATAAAAAGAAGTCTGTGTTCGATTCCAGGATTACTTGTATGCAAATCGATCTGATCCGTTTAGTAGTTTTGGCGTGAAGAGGTTACAAAATCCATCCATCCATCCAAACTTTCGCATATATACCTAATAGTTACGAATAATGTTATGTAGTAGAGTAATGTGTCTGTAATAGTTTCCTTAATTATAGGAAGTAACATTGAGTAATTAAAAAGGGAAGATAGGTTACGTTCTTCCAGCGCTTACTCAGAAATTGGCTTATGTGTTACAACTACACGCAAACACATACGCTCACAGTTATATTTCCAGTCCTGTGCAATACAAAGAAGAACAAAGGCGGAAAGACGTATCTTAGACCGAAGTGAGACCGAGACAACAATATTTCACGCGAATCACGACCGCCCGTGCCGCTGGTCCGATGGTGACTGAGGTGGGAGCACACAATTTTACACAATATGAGGTTGCCATTTTCGAGAAACTAGTACCTCACCTTCCCTTTTTAATTAGTCAATGGGAAGTAATGAGGTTTTTTTCTCAGAAGTCTCTTTACATTTTAAGACGCCTGTAACATTTATTGAATAGTGGGTAAAATGAGGTTCGATTTGATTTCAAGTCTATGAGCTATAAAATGTGAAATGTCAATAAATAAAATTTTTAACGAACTACGAGTTGGCACTAGCAACCCGTCATCATTTTTGTTCTGTATTTATGTGTGGTATATTTGATTAATGGATCAGTGACACGTCGTGTTATGAAAAGCATTTTCATATTTCACTACTGCTAAAATATGAATAAACTCCTGTGTTCATTTCGCTTATAAACACGTCAAAGCGAAATGAGGTTTGTGTATAATGCCGTTTAATCCTAGTAGTAATCAAATTTATTTTCAACTCAAAAAATGTTAATACGGACATGTTGAAACAAGTCAACAATGACAGTAAGTTATTAAAAGATGATCCTATTATTTCTAAACTTATTTCCAATGGGATATTTACCAAGATTCTAGTTTTGAGCTTTCCAATATTTCGGCACAGTTTTATGCGCCATGATTACGGAATAACTCACGGTTCAGTTATTCCTTGATCCGAAATATTGGAAAGTTAAAAACTCAAATCATAGTAACTATCCCGTTGAAATGCTTCTGGCCACGTGGTTCGACCGCATGGTTCGATCAATCGGACTACAATAAGTTTAGTATTATTATCCATGATGGATTTAAGGCGCATACCCGAGCCAATCTGATAGCGATACCTATTTTATCATATTTTTACGTTTATCATAGGAATTTTTTAAAATCCTACGTTCAGTTTGTGGTATCTATTATAAGCTATTTTTTAATACCTCTTTCATAATTTTATCTCATATACATAGTTTAGGAGGAGATGCGAAATTAGAGTTTGGTGGCCAAAAAGCGCAACTTCGTATCTCTTCCTAAGCTTTACAAAATGAAACTATTACAGAGACAATAATAAATAGCTTATAATAGATACCACAAACTGAACGTAGGATTTTTTAAAATACCTGCGTTTAACGTAATAATAAGATAAAATAGTTGGGGGCGCCACTTTCGCTGCTGTATGAGCCTTAAGCGTTTCATCCTATTATTTGTTTCATATACTCGTAATTCAAACTTCGAACACGCTGACGTGGTCTTGTGGTCAATTACGTTCGGCGCGATGACGGCCGTTATAGTTAGAGGACTTTATACCTCCAAGGATTTTGTGCATTGAGTACCAACCTCTTCGTATTCCAATGAGTTGTTATACGAGTACTTACTTTAGATTTTGAAATTAGATCTAGCATCAAGTGGTAACCAAACTCCTTGGTAATCAGCAATTAATAATAGGTGGGAAAGTGTTATACTCTCGCACAAAATAAAAGTAAATTTTAAGATTGTGCTTATTTTTAAACGGTTTATTTAGCTTGGCCCAGTTTTTTTATTTAGTTCAAATCTAATAATTCAAATTGACCCTCTTCTTATTAACGGATTGATCTGAAATTTGGTACGCTCCTTTAGTTCTGATGATAATAATATTCATCAACCATGTAACTTAAAAAAATAGTTACCTTCACTTGTTTCATACAATTATCCACGCTGACGTCACAAATCAAGGCCCATATACGAAAAATAAAAAAAATACATTTATACTGACCAAAACTTTTTAATAGTTTCAAATAGAACGTTCGAAATCAAAAACCTTGGTCAACTCACTTTATTAATTTAAGCAGGTAAGTATACATATACATACATACTATGTGTCAGAGAACTCCTTATATTCTAAAGCCATTTTTAAATATTTGAATAAAAATAGAAATATCAAACGTTTATCCAAAAAATTTGGGTGCAGCAATAGCGGCACTGGTATTTAATTTGGTCAGTCAAAGAACATTTGTTTGGATGTCAGTGTTTTAGCAAACAAAGCTTTTTATGCTCACTTCCATGGCGATTGTTTGATCGCCGGGCCAATTGAATAAACAATAAAATTGAATGAACGACGTTTTTATTTCGTCCTACGTGGACTAAAAATCGTAAGACTTTAGTACATACGGGTCTGTTTATTTTCTTTTGCATAGCTTGGATTTGCTTTTGAACTTACTGCTTGGCTCTAAAGAGCGTTTATAGCTTTATTGATAGTTCAGCATTATAAAGCCTATTGTACGATTTTATGCGTTGTAAAATCGTTGAATCTCCATCTAAAATCTCATATTCTGTACATCTCAAAATCCCTGGAACTTCTTCTTTTGTTGGAAAATATAATGTTTTTTGTGTTCTTTACACGCACACATTCAGGTATTATTAGGTACAACATATTTCAAAATATTTGGTTGTTTTATCAGCAAAACCTATCCTTAGGTTTTTTCATGAAATTATTTCCAAAAAATATGTAAATCTTTTGAAATAACAATTATAAAATGAAACAATACAAGTGAAAAAAAAACATACAGAGAAAAACGGCGCTATTTTATTTCAAAAAAACGGAAAAAAACTGTTCGAAAATTTAAAAAAATCGTAGGATCAACGTTGACTCTCGATATCCAGAATAACCCCGTTTTGGCTTAGTACACACTTTCCATGGCATCTTTATACCCTGTAATAACTCTACGTATAACATATCTCTCATGAATTCCAATCAACCGTACAGTACAAAATATTATGTGTTCACAGCACCATACAATCATGTTTTCAAAGGCCTTTTATGACGTCACAATTCATCAGATACCTTACCAATACTTACCATTCTATCTATTAAGCATCGGACTGATTGAATGTCAAATGACTGGCAGTGTATGCAGATAAAGGGAGAGGGATATCCGTTTCATACACTACACAAATGTAATAGAACCTAGATTAGTTTTGGTCTACACAAGACTGGAAGTACTTTCCCTCTGTGCAATATTGCACAGAATTGCCATCCGTATGTACGGACGGCGCGTTGGACTCCTATGTAGGAGTCCTTAGTGTTATTGTATTGCACAGAATCGCCGTCGGTATGTACGGACAACGCGTTGCCGACGACATGTCAACGTCAACGACGGCAGCCGTCAACGGGTGCAGTTGACATCGGCAACGTACCGTCCGTGTATAGGAGCCCTTATAAGAGCTCCACCTTTATCATTCGCACCGCTTATGAATAGAACCAGCTTCCTGCTTCTGTTTTTCCGGTAAATTACAACCTGGATCAGTTCAAGACAAGGGTGAATAGGTAAATTCTAGACCTTCGTGATACACAGTCGCCGACATCTTTGCTTTCCATCAGGTGAGATTGCGGTCCAACGAAGGTTTATTGTCCATAAAAATAAAATAACATGCCGATCGGCCTGCCAAGCATTGTGATTATAGCAAAACACCACTTTTTTATAGCCAAGTATAAGTGGCTGATGACTCTGATGAGGTATAGTGACGATGCATAGGTCTGCTTATGTAAAAGATTGTCGCTATAGCGAAACGACTTATAGTTTCGTTTCGCTCTAACCACAATCTTTTAGTTAACCAAAGAGATCTATTTAGGATACAGTTTGTTGCATTTTTTAGACATGCTGAAGAAGTAATGATGTAGGTATTGTGCAATTTTCCACCCAAAACGGATTATAACTAATTAAAATCAAACCCACAACCGCGTGCCACGTAAGCGAACCTTCGCTGTCCGCGCTACATCAGTCGTTGTAATAAATACCTATGCGTATATCTTTGTTTCTACGAGCATGATAAAATCAGTTCATAGAATTTGATGTTTGAATGCGCCTCGCACGGAATTTCATGTTTGATTGGACGAAGGGGTTCACGTTTTGTTCTATTCTATATCTATATCTGAACGTTTGTTTGGGTTTGGTTTACGACCTCGTTCTGTGTTTGTGTTTATACATGGCCAGTTTCATATAAAAATATTTGGTCATTAAAATATTCAGTCGGAATAGCTCAATTTGTCGTTCACCCCAAGGCGGGTTGAAACTTAGGTTAAATCATCATTATCCTCAGAACGTATACGTCCACTATGCTAGTATATCCTCAACCGTTTGAAAAAACTGCAAGTATTTTATTCTCGTTAACTTACTTCAAATATTTCAGTTTGAAGTAAGTTAACGAGAATAAAATACTTGCAGTTTTTTCAAACGGTTGAGGATATACTAGCATTCATATCCAATGGACTAGCGTTATGCTTATGCTAAACATTTCTTTCTGTCCTCATTTTCAGCAGGTATTCAAACCCAAAATATTGTCCCTCCACCATACGTCCACCATCCATACATCAAAGAATAAACAGCCATCTCCAAAAACCACGAGTAAACCATTCAGTTATGCGGGTAAAGACCTATCATTGAATAAATGACTGTGCGTTTGACAAACGAGTATTCTCTGATATAACCGTCGAGCACAATGATCCTCCCCAATGTTTTATATATTATATGTAATGTAATGCTCTGGGGATACGCGAAATGTACCGCGCAAAGCCAGGAGGAAATAACTCGTAGCTTTCTCACCTTAAATATTTACTGTCCGAAAAAGTACTGCAAGAAATTTTATCGAACTCGTTTCTGGCATTATAAAATGGAATAGTTATCATTATTTCTTTTAGAAGTTCTGTATTGTGATTACAGTTAATTTGTAAAACTAAAATGTAATCTAACTTTTTATTATTTCGTTTAAAAAAATCTCGCACGTGCAGTGTATATAAAACAAACATAGCTATAGATATGTCAAACAACAACGCGCGGAGATTATTATCACAATGATAAAAGCTCTCAGAGTTTTCATAACTCGCTTCCCTCAATTGAGAATTGCGTAATTGAATAGGCACGTAATATGGACTCAAATGTAAAAAAAATGTTATTTTCTAAAATAAATGTTAATGCGTTTATTTTTTTCGGGTTACAGGTTCAGATATCTACGTAATAAGGTAACGCAATTCTTTAGAATCACATCAGGGTGGGCGCTGTCACTTTACTTGATTTTCTTACATATCTGTGTGCTCTATGATGGCGAATCTTGTTAACATTCGAAATCACTTCTCTGCCAGAGAATAATGAGTTCTGTGTTTTCATTTGAAACTCCGGTGACTTTTTTTTAATGGAATGATAATACAAATGCTGCCCTCTTTGTAGTAGAGGCCGAGAACACAGTTGTTGTGCCGCGGGCGGTCACTTTAGTTCCAAGGATAATTTCATTATATTTTTTTTCTTCAAAAAATGCTTTCACAAACGAAACTGTACAATCTTAATGTTGATTTATGCCGTTTGAAATTCACTTTTCTGTAAAGCAATTTCGAGAACGAGGTTTTTGTCGCGCTGGGGTTATTAGCAAAAAAAATACCTTGGAGATTTTTGTGTTGTTTCAGCGATTGCGATCCAATTAAGTAAGTATAACACTCGGGGTTTTGTTGAAACCTTTTTCGCTAAATTACTAGCAAGTTTTCGTAACAGAATATTATGTAAACAAATTTAATTACATCCTTGAATTAGCCACAATGGCCTGGGTCGTCGCGAATGCCAAACTTTGGTAACCTCAACTTTGGCCGACTAAACTTCGCCTGTGTGTTAAGAACGAAAGTATTTTTTAAAAAGCCGGTTTGTTCACTCAGATAAGAAGTGTTTTTGATAGAAAATTCGGTATTGGCAAACTTTATAATAGCACCTCAAAAAACGTCTGCGTCTTCCCGTTTTGTACAACGGAATTATTATAAGTTTGTACATTTTTCGCAGACTTTTACTCCGCATAAGTACTAGTGTTATCGTTGGAACCAATTTCGTCAGTTTGAAGAGGTGCTACGCAGATTTCGTAGCAATTTTCGTAGGCAATCGCCGTAGGCGTTCTCTTTATCCGTCTGGATTCACCAAGTGTAACATAAACGTAAATCAAGTATGAACCATATGCTATATTTTATTGCTAACATTACGGCTGTAATCTGCCTCCAAAAGTCATAGATTTTAATGTAAACAAACGGCGGGGGCAAAACTTGCGCAATTTATCAAAAACTATCTAATCAATTGCGGAACGATGCCCCGTTTAATAACAAATCCTTGCCACAGTTTTTGAGAACAGCTAGGTCACTTTTTTAACCTTATTACTTACTGGCGTGGCGCAGTGACCCGAAATGCATTTTGACCTCCGTCACTAGAGAACGCCAGTTGCGGTTTCTTGCCATTTCAGTCCAGTTACTTCCTAGTTTCGGTTTTCCTAATCCGGTAGGGATGTAAGAGGTCTGTCGGTCGATATACCGCCGCTGTTGTTGTTAAGTGATCAAAAACTGTTTCAATTTTGAAAAAAACACCATTACTTTTCCGACTTTGAAATAATGAGGCGGTATGTTTTCAAATATTGTTTCGTCGATTTCTCTATCAATTTATTGACCGATTTTGAAAATTATTTCGATAATGTACCAAAGAGAATGATCCCGAGGTGGTCACAAAAATTCAAATCCTGAAGAATTACATTTTGTCCCGTAAAACTTAAAACCAGTGTAAAATTAAGGAATACTATGTCGATCGGGAAAGTTTTTTACAATACAATCAAATTATGGTAACATTATTAAATCGGGCTATTTATAATATTGATCTAGATAGTTTTTGTATCAGTAAAATGTACAAACCTTGCTCGTATCTCATTGGACTAGGTGTTTTCACCCACCGCTTGTCCCACGTTTTACTCAAAGGTTATTTGTGGACTAAAATTACGGCATTGTGCTAAATAAATTGTTATTAATGACCAAAACGAGCCCTACTTGCAAATAATAATGGCTCATTTTGGGGATAAATTTCGGATTTGAAGGTTCGTCCCAACTTTGAATTGATGCTGGTAAAAGTCGAAATCATTCGTCGTAAAACAATGCAGGTGCAGAATTCTTTTTTTCATTCTGTTAAGCCGGTATAAAAAATAAATTTGCTTGCCTATGAAAGCTTTTCAACATAATTCTCATAATCCTCATTTAATGAGGTACAAACACTCCCGTCCGCGGCAATAAACGTTACGGTAACATCATACACGGCAGATAATCTGCTTTCTGCATTAACTTGTAAAGTGCCCTGTTCTGTATGTCCTCCGTAAAAGGGTTCCTTTCTATTCATACGGGGGATACCTATACTGAGATACTCTTTTACGATTCAAGCAAAAACACGGGAAACGCAGCCGAAAGATAAACCCTCTGGCTGTGCGAACGTTGTTGAATTTTACGATTCCGCTAAGCCGCCTTAAAGTCGAGCCCTTCCTGAATATTTTGATTTATTTATAGGCGTGAAAGCGTAAAAGGGTGGTCCAAAAACAATATACACAGCCGCTCAGCTGGCGCTCCTAGGGACACTTAACATAATATGCCTCTATGAATAAACTTTGATGCCGCTTCGTATTCTTTCGCTCACAAGCGGCTCGGTTTCCGAGTGGCTGCCGCCACCGCCGCCGCCGCCTGTGCTGCGCACGAATGGGCCTTTGAATGTTATCATAATTACTCCGCAAGTAATTATTATCGTCTTAGCGAATTTCGCAGCCCAAACAAATTTGCGGAAGTGAAATTTTATACTTAATTCATTAGGTAACATAACCGTGTGAGAAGGCTCAGGTAGCATTAAGCGCTGGCACTCGCGCCTCTAACACTTCATTGTGATGCTAATTTAGGGCAGCTCTATGAATATGGGGGAACGCTCCCGAAGCGCGCACTTTTTGCCTCACCGCGCTAAATTAATTTGAATAATACCTCCGATAGGCAACGAGCTCCGGTAAAATGTCTTTTATATGAGTTTTCGACGTGAACACTCCCAACGCAAATATTTTTCCATTCACGGCTTAAGAATAGCCGAAGTACGCGTACATAGAAAGGGGAAAATGGATTATCTATTCATTAGGTGTTTTTTGCGGAGCGACTCGAAGGTACGAAATAAATTAGCGTTCGGAGCGGGGCTATAAATCTTTACATCTCATAGTGTAAGTAGAAAGAATGTTCCATTAGACAATGGAGCACAGTGCGGTCGGGATGGCGGCGGCCGATAAAATAAATTCCACTTAGCCGATAATCACGTCCCTGAAGCGAGTGTCCATGTGCCCGGGCAGGTAATGAGGTGAGCAGACGTACTTAGCTTAGAGCCAGGGCTTTCCAGCCGGCGGCGGGCCGTGTAGAAGCCCAATCCGAACCTCGAATGCACTCGGGCGTACGTGCTCGTCATAGAAATTACTCAGGCAATTTTTAAGTAAGCCGTTCTCGCTGCAACACTCTCGGTTATTCAGCCAGGCTGCGTATGGTGGAGCACTTAAAGGAGGTAAAGCCACTCCTAAACAAATGAAAGAGCTTTCGTTCGTCGTTTTTGCCTCACGGCAATCCGCTTTGCTAAAAGGCGGTGACAATTTAATGCAGGCTGTGTATGACGTATTCGCCGGTTTTTATAGCGGGTATCGGATTTGGTTGGCCTGTATTGACGGTTCCATTTAAAAAATCACTAATGGATCGACACATTTAAAAGGACGTGAACAATAAATTAA
This sequence comes from Eupithecia tripunctaria, assembly GCA_955876795.1. Taxonomy (NCBI): domain Eukaryota; kingdom Metazoa; phylum Arthropoda; class Insecta; order Lepidoptera; family Geometridae; genus Eupithecia; species Eupithecia tripunctaria. Next base: position 12,952,048 of record OY041604.1, read on the forward strand.
ATTCTTCGTCAAAACCTTCTGAAATCACACAATATCAATAAAAGAAAAGAAAATGTTCAGTAAACAAAGTAATAATCCCAAGCAAGCAAAATTACTGTTTGGAAAATCGCTGTGATTTTTCACTTTCATTAATTTGATTTGTTTAATTTAACTCATTTAATTTACGCGTAAATTACGTCTCCGATCGACCTTCTCTCCGCTCTTGAATTCCTTCTTAATCCTCTCAAGTTTAAGGTTCATTTTTGTGTGGAATTATTTTGTAGGTGAATCGTCGCGTTGTGCCGTTTTGTGTAATGGGCTTTTTAGCCTACTCACAATACGGCACGCTGTAATGTAGACAACGTTGATTTGATAAATGAGTGGAGTTTTCGCATGAAAAGACGAACGTTTTCGTTGGACGATGTTTTTGGGAACCTGCGGAGTTGAACACCGGTGTCCGTGTCGCGAACCTTTTATCCTTACTTCTTGCTAAATATTTTACGAGATGAAATTCTGACATTGTATTTTTGGGGCAACATTTCAGATGAGCATTTGAAAGTTTCAGACTACATGTGAGATTGCTGAATGCCTGGGACTTTGTTCCTCGTCATCTCGAGGGAGTTACTTTGAAATCTTTTTACATCGCAGAAGAAAAGAGTTATTCCAGTTTCCTTCTTGACAAATCCTGCTTAAGGTTTAAAACATTTTTTTTTAATTCAGTTTTCCCCCTTGACAAACGTTGTTCAAGGGGAAAACTTGTTTTTGTTCAGTTTTTCCCCTTACTGATTTTTGGCGTTCCAGTTTTATCCTTTGGGAGAATGAAAAACCCATACATTTCTAGCTCAGATAAGCATTTCTCAATAATCATGCTCTTACTCATAGCAATACGTATAGATACACCTTATACACCAAAAACTGTGAGCGTTTCTAGTGTATCATAATATGATACGTACGTTATGTAATAGGTTGAAGGTTGAAGTTATAATATACGTAAACTGAACCTTTATTTCAAACCCAGTTATATATAGTCGTCGCTGTATCTAGATAGCATCTGTGCGTTATAAATTTTGATCCAATCTATCGTTATTACAGCTAATGACTTTCCAATATGGAAAAAAATATTCGGATAGTGGACTATGTACAATTATCCGCTAAATGGTAGTAGGCTTTCGTGTGAGCTTTAAAAAGCTTCTTTACAACCACCGACTTTACGACGAATTTCTCTTATTTCAGAATAAAACGAGTATGTATATGTATCAATATATTCATTATTTACAGAATACATCCTGTGGGTCACGACTTAAAGTGAAATTTTGTTCATTTTTCCTCCGAAACAAGATTTGTCCATGTATTTCTGAACTGTTTCTTGCGGACGGACTAGTTATAAATGCGAAAGTTTGGATGAATGGATGTTTGTTACCTCTTCACGCTAAGCTACCGAACAAATCTGGCTGAAATTTTTGGAATCGAAAATAGAATACCCTTTTTATCTATTAATTCAGTTACCATGGGATAGAAATAACTAGAAAACGTTTCAACGCGTGCCAACCCGCGGGCAGAAACTAGTAGTAGACAATTCATAAAATGTATAAAACTGCTCTCGGAGACATAAACGAAGATCTAGAATTTCTTAAAATATATACGCATTCTATTATAAAAACTATCGTAGTTTGAAGAATTCATTACGGGTTTACTACGAACCTCAAACAAGGTTAGTAGTTAACCCGTTTACATCCGTAAAGATACGTATTCATTATATAAAACGCGTATAAGCACGCGTACTTTTTATTTAAACACCTTAAATTATTATCGGTGAGTAAAAAGAGTTTATTAGTATTGCTTGGCGTAGCAACACTAAAAATACCCTCAATAACCGTAATTTATATGTCAGGTTTAGTGTTAACCGCGTTATGTCATGTATGTTTGCCCGCGCTGTTTGCTTTATCCCCTGTCATCTATTATTTGAGCATGGAATGAGGTGCCATTTCACTTCTGCCGTGAATCCGTGATACCGCTATACCACTAATTAATGAGGAAGACTTGGAATACGTGTCCTGGCTAAAACAATTATTCTATTTAGTCAGTCGTCCGTCCGTCCATCAGAAAAAAAGTGTCTAATACGTTCTGATAATCTATATCAGAAAGTATTAGAAACATATATTTCTTTGTCTGTCTATCAAAAAACGACAAAATTAAAGTCAAAGTTTGGGAACGGAGGCTAGTGACGTCACAATTTGCTAAAAAGTTTCGCAAGGTGTGACGTCACGCGTAACTTGAACTGGCTATAACTCCGTCATTTTTTATTTAACCGACAAATGAAAAAATACGTGTCTAATATCTTCTAATTATCTAACTGGCAGACTAATTAGAATTTTTTAGGACATTAGCTTATTATATGATGTGATAAATACTAGTGTAGGTACTTGTACTATTATCTAAGTAACCACTAATGGATGGATCCCTCTGTCTTTGAGAGGTTAATTAGGTTTCACTAAATGATAACAGTAGCTATAGCTAGAGACCGAGTAAGATGGAAAGAGTTGGACGAGGCATTTCCCGTAGACAAAGCGATCCTCACTTGAAAATAATAATAATGAGTAGGTATCTAGCTAACTTATTAGAGTAGTTGTAATTATTATTATTTATTTATTTAAATGAAAACAGAAGCCTGTAAGGTTTAAGTCAACTCGTGCCATTCGCAGGTACGAGGTATATATATTTTTAAGCATTATTAAGAAAGCAGCAAACGGACGCTGGGCTTATGGAGGGTTCTTTGCTTGACTGCGGTACTCTAACATGGAACCTATGTGTTGATAAACAAAATTCCAGCTTGCGACGAACTCTTTAACTTCCTGCCCCGTCGACGGCACATTGGATAACATATTTACCTATTTTTTTTCTTCTTTGACTATTTATATACCTAGTGGGATAAAAATATTAAAGAAAAAATATTACCCAAGTTTGCCGATGGTTAAATTTTAAACAGGGATTTTGACGTTTTTGACACAAGTTTCCTTACTTACTTTAAACGTTAAAGTAAACTGACAATGCTGACTAATGCCCGTAAGAAAACTTGCTCAGTCACAGGTCTATACTTGTGTGACGTTTGTGCCATAGAAAAACGTTACTCAAGCATAGTTCAATAACCGAGCAGGCTTTCATAATACGGGCCTAAATGTCCGATTTTCTTCCTCACTTCCCGCAAGTCGAGTCGAGCAAAGCGGAACTAGTGCATAGCGGGACTAACTGGACGGGAAAAACTGGAGTTACCGGATCAAATGGGCTATTATTGCTTATAAACCGAGAATATTGTATTACTTTACTCTCTAGTTTATATTAAAGTTGTATACCAAGGACTTTTCCTTCCATTGCAAAATCTGAAATCACTCTGATACAATCCTACCGCTCAAAGCTTTAAAGCGTCAGCAAGAAAGGCCAAGTTAACCCGCAACGCCACAGACCTGTCCTAATAACCCGGTACAATAGTGGCCCTAAGCAAACAAGAGTCGCTTATTGCTACTCGGCACTCCGCAATAACAGGGGTACAGAGGTAAAAACAATAGCCGACCGAGCGACTCCTTGTGATTGCGTCGCGACCGTATTGTTCCCATTACATTGCTCGGTTTGTCAGGCCGCAGCTTCCACCTCCACCTTATTGTAATTTTATGGAATGCGTATTAATAAATAACCTCTTTTCTTTTCAGGTAAGCTTCCGGAAGAGTAACTTTGACAAAGTCGAACCCGATGTGAGTCATACTTTTGAATTGCAAATGGAAAGGTTCACCATTTTGCTTTTTGACAGTTGAATTCGAATAATGAATAATGATTCTGGATTATATTCCCGGGAACCGTAAACGCGGTGTCAATTTGGCAGAGTTTACAATCGGTCAGAAGCTTCAGCGCTGATCCGCGTTGAGCCGGATTTACAAGCGATTGTTTGTGTTCGATATTGCCTATAGCGCAATTTTCTAAAGTGTCAAACACCCAACCACCGCGTTATTGCATGATTAATTTAAATCTCAACGCCACCAAAACATTATTATACAAGCGCACGGCTTAATCCTAATAACCGCAATAAACATCAACGGTAACGAGCAATAGGCAGCGATTCGTGCTGATGTTACACTGTTTTTATACACGACCGGTACATGGGAAAGCTTTCTAATTGCCGGAACAATGCTGAGCCGGTTATTTGCCGGCGGCATTGTTTTTGTCCGCGCCGGTTCATTTTACCCCACCTTCCCCCGGACGGGAGATTAATGGAATTTGAATACGCATAGCCTTTGTGTTCGGCTTTACGCGTAATTTAGGTAAGTGAACACCGGCCCCGTGAGTCAGCGTTTTGTCCGCAATCTTACGCCGCACTCCCAGGGCGACTTCTCAAACGCGTAGAATCATGCATCACCCTCTCTCCCCTGACATGAGCGCACTCCATCCCAAAAGTCACTAGCTCGCCTACATTTTAAAATTCGTCCCATCCCGTTACGGTCAAAGTACAAGGCCGACAAATTGATTTCCATCAATCCTTTTAAAACTTTCCTTTAAATTACCATTTTTAGTGAAAGCCTAATGCATTATTGATAACACCCCTGTGTTGGCGGTGAAAATTGTTATTATTTCGTATTTCGGTGCGTCCCCTCGGCCGTTCCGTTCAATAACGTTGTGTGTGCTCAAAGCACTATCAATCATCCGCTGTGCCTAGACACGTCGAGAAATAAAATGTATTTGTTTTATTGGGGTTCTTAGCTATTGATTTTTGGTGAAATTATGGCCGCCGTATCTACGAGATACACGCCCGTTCATTCTGTTTGTTTATTTACTGTCGAGTAGGTTGCCTTCTTCTCTAGCCGTGTGGGAGGGCTCGATATTCTATCTATACTTGATGAGAGCGAACTTATATCTCTATACTACTGACATGCTTTTTATACCCTTTACTATTAAATATCCGTATCATCTGAAGATATAATAGAAGTGCCATTTACTGGGACTCCAACCAAACCAATCACTATGAAACCTTTGAACATCGAGCACCTATAGACAGTACTCTCAGTGTAAGTAATGGGCTATGGAATAGACGCAGTCCACAGCAAAGGTACATGGAGCGTATCAATCAGCAGAAGACAATCCTGTCGTCGGGGAATGCTGCAAATCCATTAACATAATTGAGCTGCTTGCATCCGGACACTTAACGGTCCGGAAGACCGTCTTTGATGGCGTATCTTCTAATGAGAACCAGATATTTACCAAAAGGCGAAATATTACACCCGTACTCATAATCATATCATATCGAAAGTAGCTGTCTGTCTGTTCCTTAACGCCTAAACTGCGGAATGGATCTTAATGAAACTGGTATACTAGGTACTTAAGCTACTATAAAAGTGCGTGCGAATTCACGGAGTGCAGCTAGTTATTTCTTATATATATATATATATATATGTATATATGTATATATTTATATATATATATACATAAAGCTTTTTCCAAAATAAAATAAAAACTCGGGAAGGTTGGTACCTTTTTTAACATCTTATGGATAAACCTTTGGATATCTATCGTATATAAAAAACACATCGGTAGGTATCGGGTCTATCAGTTTCGATATTCTTCATCCACTAGTGGATAAAAAATCTATTAATCCTTTATGCGTAATAATTTTGAATCTCAAACTACCTGTCCCTTATTTTAAAAGCGTCAAGATATAAAAGGTTTCTATTTCTCATTTTTGATATTTATGAACCCGTAGGTATACCTACCTACAGGTTTACCGTTACCAAGCGTTTTAATGTTCTCAGATTATTTTATATTATAATGCCGAGAGGGATGAGTCATTCTCAGAATCAGACATAGAAATGCAATCAGGCGATGTCTGATTTTATGAACCTATCGCAGCAGCCGGGGTATAAAGTGTACAGGCTCCCTTACAAACCAATAGGATCGTAAAGATTGCACGTTCTGGCACTTTATGTGATGGTCGCTATCATGAAATCAAAAAGCACAATTTTCTTTGACATATTCTGTGCATTCATCCAATCCCAGAGTAAGTGTTTACCTACATTCCCAAATGGTACGGACGACCTCTGCGAGTTGGGCGAAGGTCCGCCTGCGACGTGAGAGGTTGCGGGTTTGAATCCCGTCTTGGAACAAATATTTGTACCATCTGCAGATATTTGTTTCGGGTGTTTTGGATGGTTTCTACTCGTATGTATAATAAAAAATATGTATCGATTTAGATAGATAGACTCTTTATTAGGTACACACACAAACAGCACAGGAAAAGTAACAATATCAAAGGCACACATATTTATGTAGTTATTAAGTATATCAGTTGTCTAGTACCCATAATACAAGATCTGCTTAGCTTGGGGCTAGATGATGATGTGTGAATTGTCCAGCATTAAGTTAAGTAAAGTATATATACCTTTACAAACAACCAAGCAGGAAAGTCTAACCATTTCAAGGTTTAAATTAATGAAATCGTGGGAATCTTATGAACTTATTGCAATTATAATAAACGATGTGATTTCAGGAAGGCGGTTTTAGTCTCCTAATGTCGTTGTCTGGCGTTCTAACCAGATTGCACAGTCCTTGGAAAACAGATAAACCAATCAGCATACAAATAAATAAATAATAAATAAGTTAAAAAAGTGCATGTAGTTAAACGTTGCTTTTTGTGAAAACTATTATAAATTTATAATACCTTGAAATCCTACTCTTTGTATTTAAGGCGTCGTGTATGACAAACTAAAGAAGAAAAAGAGGACATCAACAGCACCCTACAATAAGTGGGACATAAGAGGTTTCTAAAGAGATATAAATTAAATAAAAAATTAATTTATTAATTAATTTTGATAATTAATTAATAAATTATCTTAGACAATTCACACAGCATCATCTAGCCCCAAGCTAAGCAGAGCTTGTGTTATGGGTACTAGATGACTGATATTCTTAATACAATACATTACTTCGATAGATATTTTTTATTATTTATAGAAAAACCTAAAACATATCTGCAGATCATACAAATTTGTCCCAAATCGAACAGTTTATGGTTTTACTTTCTCGATTTTGATGTAGTTTAAACAAAATATCAAATACATATTATATTATATATTATGTTACAATAGTAACATGACTGTTATCCCAGTATCCTCACGCAACCAAATTTGAGCAAACTCCACGTAATCGGGGACAAATGAATCTCACCATTAAAATTAACGCCAGCCGCTTCCGACCTCTTCAGATTTATAATCACCTTTTAGAGTCCGCACCATTGAATAGTTATTAGTAAGATAATTCTCAATGGCGGCAAGATAATACAATGTATAATCTGAATAATAAATTGTTTTAGGCTTACCTCTAAAACGGTGGACCGATGATAATTATTATCATATCAGGAAATATGTACAGCTATGTAGTATATGCTGTGTTTAGGGCACTAAGCGTGAATTTATCCTCGTGTGTGGATTTTTTAAATAATGTAGCTATCATTCGACTACAAAAAACATAATATATTAAAGTACATCTAGAAAATAAAATAATTTTTAAATAATGTAGATAACTTTCGACTACAGAAAACATATATTAAAGTTCATCTTGAATATAAAAAAGATAAGTATTTGTTTTTTTAAAACAATGTTTGGAGCATAGTTCTCGGAGTCCTCAGAGGTTCTGAAAAGAGTTGAGGGTTGAGGGATGAGAGCATTCAAAACAGACTTATAAATAATGATGATGATCAGACATGACAGCTTCTTAAGAAACATCATAGAAATAAGACAAGGAAGACCAAGAATGAACTATATGAAACAAATCAAGAAGAAAGCCATCTTGTCGTATAAATAAGCAAAAGAAACCGTCTTGAAAAGAGAAAAGTAGACAAATTGCATTATAGCACCGACAAGAGCTTAGGCTCTTTAATTTATAATAATAAATATCTAATGTATTTATTCAAATGATTAGGTAAGTAATTACTTCTTTAATTTTTTCTCTCTTTTCTGTTCGACATAAATTCCACTGCCGCAAAAATATTCCTCGTCTTGACACCCTCGATTCCATTCCATATTCCCAAGATACGCCATAAACCTTAACTGGTTACTTCTCCATCGACTCCTAATATTTATTAAAAGTCCAGCAAAAACAACTCCCAAATGAATGAATGAATCAACCGCACTAGGCCAAGTGAAACAGACACGTTTTCGGTAACAGATTGGCATAGGTGAGGGTCCGGCCGTCCACCACCATTGACAAACGACTTTGAGCACTTCATTAATTGCGGCACACTCCAACGCGCGACCACCTCTAAATAATTCACATACGACTGAACCCCAACCCGCAATCTATACCGAGTATCGAGAAAATCACTGACCAGTTGACGACTCTTCACGGACTAATTAATTTAGATTCGTTTTAATACCCGTGACGTGTCGGCCAATAGACCATTATCGGAATTAAACAGACGTTGATTAATCCCAGCGCTTAATTTATGCCCACTTAAGATTTTTGGGCTTAATTATCAGACACTTTTGAACAGGAAAATATTCGCATAGGGAAAAAGGTACTTATAAATCTCGGTCATTAATAAATGACAATGCGCCTTTTTATTATTTCAGCTGTAACACCAATATGAACAAATTGCTCTTCGATAAGTATTTTAATATTATATCGTTTTTTTACTGCATTCATTGAGGCGTATATTTTTGCATTACCGCACTTGTATGAAAGTTTCATAAACAAGCAGTATGAAACGATCCGTCAGACTTAATCACGTTGCGTGTTCAGCAAATCAACAACGTGAAACCGGAACTCCGATCCGATTAAATACCTCTATATTTTTAAATTGGAATCCCTCTCGTTGCGGCTACAGCCGGTGATACACAGCGTTTAAGGTAATCCATTAGGCTCCCTACGGATTGCTATTTTACTCATAATTTAATTTTGTACAAGTTTTCGTTTTACATTTGTTTCAAAACTAAAACAACTGCATTCACAGTACACTCCTCGACAACTGGCCGTAAACGACGCGAATAAAACCACTCAACCCATTTACCCCAACAAACTTCCGATAAAACTAGTAAAAAGGTTCGATGAATACGTAATATCTTAATCTGAGGCGTCGAATGTCGATTGCGCAATAACAAGAGGTTGGACGAGCAAAAAGCAGATGGGAGCCCACTCGTAACGCTCGTAACTAGAGCCTTTACGCAATTCGGCAACGTCCTAATTGATTCCTCGCCCTTTCGACCAGACGGGGCGTCGTATTATCGCGCGCAGGTGGCACGGGCTACCCTCCGCGACAGACGACAACAATATCCACCGCCCCACCTACAACGGATCCTCGGCACCCGTTTCACCTTTAATTGTATATCGGAAATTCTTTTCGTGACGTGACCCGATTAGTAATAAACCTGGTCCTTAGCGGAAATGGCTCAATTCCCCGTATTCTCGCTTGCGCCTCGTCCATCCACGAACATTTTCCAAAGGTGTGTAAATCGACGGGCTGTTCCCGGAAGTGAAATATGGCGAATCTCTAGTCGATTTGTATGCGCGCCAACCGCTCTCTAAGTAATTTATCTGAGAGTATTTTTGGCCGCAAAGGGGTGCGCCGACTTGCGACGTGTCTCCGTTCATTCAATTACATTAAAAGCTTAATTAGTAATATTAGCGAAGTGTCCTCGTTTACTTCACTACTCTTTGATGGTGAACTACTTTGTGAATTTTGTCGAGTTTGTTCGTGAAGTCTTCGCTGGCGGCGAGACGAAGTTGCGATGCTTAGATGGAATGTGGCTCGCAATTAGAATAATGGACGGTAACCTTTCTGAGGGAAATTTTCGCGGCGTCTTACGCTGAGAGCACACTTGGCGCGATTATTTTGAAGAACTACCGGAAGATTTCAACTAGTGCATCGGACGCATGCTCCATTTAACACATTTAGCTTCTGGCCGAAACCAAATCAACATTCAGCAGCTTTACTAAAAAAACTTTCGTAGTTTGACGAATTAATTATAAATGTAAGCGGGTTAACTACGAGCCTTGTCGGTGTTGAAAGAACACCAACGTTTCGGTGCTCGAAAGGATGCGGTACGCGAGCGTCTAGAACCGCACTCGCCCTGAAGATATCCCTCGTTAAGGGATGAAACGTTGGTGTTCTTCCAACACAAACAAGGTTCGTAGTTAATCCGCTTACATTCATAATCAAGTCTGCATTTGTTTTATATGACTCCTACTTACTACAACTAACCACTTACTATTCAACTCATCCGCTCTAAGACGTATATGCTACTACCGAGTAAGCAGAGATGAGAACCGATTCATGTCCAGTCACGAAGCGCGGTTTAGTACGACTAGAGAGATTTGTGGAAATAAAAACACCAGAAAGACCACAATGAGATACCTCTTGCCTAAGTAGTAAGAGTAACTGTTTTCCAACTACTGCAAACGCCATTGTTCTCTTTACGTCTCCTGAGCCCCATACACATACAAACAAGCACAAGCTCAGTGTATCTGCAGTGTCACAGACCACGTTTTATATGCCCAAGCCTTAAACAGCCACACTTTACTAGCACAGAGACCTCTATCAAGTTTGCAAATCGCCCCAAAGTTTCGTCTGTTAATTGAAAACTTGTGCCGGTGTCTCCGACCGCCGTTCTATTGTTTGGTTCTTTTCACTTTTTTGCAGTAGTTCTTTAGGATATCTATTCTAGGGTAGGTTTTGCGTTTTGTTTTGAAATAAAATACTCGTAAGTGTTTCTACGGGAAGTGTTTTATCGTGTATTTGCTCCCGCTGTACACTAAAACATAATAATTAAAAATAATAAATAATGTAGAACAATTCACACAGTATTATCTAGCCCTAAGCTAAGCAGAGCTTGTGTTATGGATAGGTACTAGATAAATAATAGATAGGTGCATACCCAAAAATACAATCTAGACTAGACCTAAGGTATCTATAAGCAAACTGAAACATTCAAAATTACAAGAGGAGAAATACACTTATGTATACGTCTGATAAGAATTTCGTTGCGCAAGGTTTTCGACTTATTCATATCATCCACTAAACCAAATTTATTACACCCAAGTATCCATTTCTCCAATATATTTTATCATTGTTTCCAACACGGAGTCTACACACTCCATCACACACGTAAGATCTTTATATACCGCCAAGTATTCCTTCAACTGGCCCCAAAGTAAATTAAACTCTTTGTCTAGGAAAGTAAAGTTTGTATTCCCATGGGTAAATAGCAGACTTGTTGCTGGCCCCGCTTCGGATCAAGTTGTCTTTCTGACTACTTCTGTAACATTTTCGGTCGAAAAAGGGAAAAGTGTTTTCGGGGTGACAATATCGCTAGCAGTCGCGGGACATAATTTGTCGTAGTTACTTGCCATGTGGACATTCACGATTCTTTGACTCGTGTCTCACAGTTAATGTGATGTACTCTTGACGTTTATTTCTCGAGATGTCTTCTTTTGTTCTTCTCTGTACAAGGAAATGACGAAATTTCTCGCGTATTTATCGAGCTTTTTTTTTTTTTTTTTTTTGTTTGTTCCGCCTTTTTTCCTCCGATATGGATCGGAGACATTTTTAGGCTATAACATTTTGCTTAAGCTGTTTAATTTGATACATAAGCGATCAGTGCAGTTTCGCGTCTATTTATCGAGCTTCGGTAGGTTCTTGACTGGAGTCTTCGCATAGTATCTTTTAAATACCTTGGGTGTTTATTCAAATACTTTTGCACAAGTTTTGATTCAGTTTTGTATTTTCAGTACTTGTTTTTATATAAAATTTACCTGCTAACTTCTGAGGAGAAAGAAAGTCGGATAAATTTCCAGTAAACTTTGGTCCGCAAAAATATGTACTGTATGAAGTTCTACCGGAGCTCTTCTTCCGGATTACGATATGAAGTTGAGGGGAGCTTAACTCCCCAAGTATTTGAAATCGAAAAGCGAAACCAGCAACATCTACTATTTAATGTCGTAAGGAGAAAGCTTGTAGCACTTTAAAAATATGTTTTTAATCGAATCACTTTTTAAAATTATAAGGATTCTTCCACTATGAAAGACTTTATCAAGGCAAATACTTTGCGATCACATTTTATAATAGGATTCAAAAGGTTCAAAGCAACCCATATCTTATGTTTTGTCTTTTAAGTTTATTAAATCAATTAGGTACTTGAACGTTACCGCGACAGTAAAAAGTACAAATATTAACGCGTTCCGTTCCTACTTGCTGCATAAAAAAGTTATAACATTTTATTTCACTTGAAGGTGACGTTATGGGCCGTAAAAGTTTCGTATCTATTAACTTGTATGAATCTTGCCGCGCACTTAACCGCATCCAAGTTATATTTTCATATAACTTGAATAATAACCGACTTGAAAAAGTATGGAGGGGGAGACTGTCTTGATTTTACTATTATAGAAAGCAGTTATGACTAAATCTCGATGTGACCGCATCGCATTAGGCGTTTGAACTAGATCGCCCTGAGGCCTGATAACGTGACGACCAAAAAACTTGTAGTTTTTTGTTTATTATAGTTGTATTTTTGTTACACTATGGGTAATTTCTAAGAAATCAGTCAATCGAAGTCGAAAATTTTGGGGATATTATTAGATTTTTTAGACTATAATTATTATCGTTTGTTTTATAAAACACAGAGTATAGTTTAAACATCTGCAGGTTTTTAATCTGTAAGTATTAAAATAAAATCAAAACCATATTTTTTTCACTTTATTGTAATTTTTATTTTCTTATTCTAGGTCTATCCTGCGTCTATACCAGTCTCAAAAGTGTATAGTAGATTCCTCTACCTAATATTGACCTAGTCATCTGTTCTTACTCTCTTAATATGTAGTCATAATGTCTCTTAATATGGTTATATTATAATCCGTACACTCGTTTATTTGAATGAATGACATACTGAAATATTTTATACTCTTTTACTTTTAAAAATAGTTATGCGATTCGAAAAATATAGGAACTAACGAAAGCTTCGGTATTTATCGAGCTGACAGAATAAGTATCTATGAAATTATGCGTTCAAAATAAATGCGTGGAAGGGGTATAATTGTATGTATATTGGCAGATCCTACTCCTGTTTTTGCTAAAAAACAAGAACTTTATTCGTCACATAAATGGCTGTTCTACTATAATATTCAACCGCGCCCTATGAAAATAACTCTGTGAACTATCTTACCATAATTTCACAATGTAGCCTGGGTTTTATTTTATAACATCGTTATGCATGTACGAGCATCTTAAATCTGCGGTATCCCAAAATGTAATACGTGATTGCACACTTACTTGCTACCACATTGTTGCACACTTTACTCAAATTGATGGTGTATCGTAGAAAAACTGAGTTTTTAATTGGTGGTGAAATTTACTATAACAACCTTAGTTCCACCTGGGCAAGAAGAAATTGTAAAGATGGCGGTCGCTTGCGACAAAAATGAATAGTTACGATGGTAAATCAATATTAGAAATTTAACCTTTTCTTTATGTTAATCTACTGTATTTATGGATATAAATAGTTATTGAATCAATTGAAAGTTGATTCTTGTGAAGACAATCAAAATTCGTTAAAATATGACCATAATATAACTTTGCGACCGATGTCGGTCGCCATCTATGTCGAGACTGCTTGCCCTGGTTCCTAGATGACGATGATTTGACGAGAATGTGTTTAAAAAATTTAAAACATTTCTTAGTGTTAACATTGGGGAACATATTATTATGCATTGTCCCGATCTCACTTATAGCATTCAGTGGGTTAAGCCATCTTAGCCACAATTTGAACCCAGAACAATATCTGATGACACAAATATTAACCTATTTCCACCCATTTGATATCCTCCTCGATCGACCTGTACGGTTTATCTTCATCACCACAAATTCGTCGACTTGCTAAACCAGCCTTCCCCAAACATGGGGGGTTTTCCCATAATCACCACGCTCGAAACGCGGATAGGTGTTCGCAGTTAAGGTGTAAAAAAACACAGAACATAAACATAAAGTTAGTCCGATTTATTCCATCATTTCATTTAGCTGATTGTCCGATTTGACTGGCAACCCTAGCCTCGCATCAAACAAGCGGTTCCGTAACGTAATAAAACCCCTCGCACCGCTGAAATTTACCTTATTAATTTTGTTAGCGTGAAATAATCACGCTGGCTGCCTCTACTGATCCTTAAAATTATTTACGTTCCCTCCCTTGTAATAGGAAATTTGTACGCACAAACCGGTATTATACAATATGTGTACAGATTTGAAGGAGATGGTGTGTTATTTTATTGTTATTAAAACTCCTTTGCTTGTGGTGGGAATTTTAATGCTAGTCAGCTTCAAACGAACTCAACTATAGGATCGAGACATAATTTATCAATAGGTACACCAACAACCTTAAATGTACACCTAAAATGCAAAGATTAAATTAAAATTTGCTTTCAGTCATTCAAACCAAAAAGGCCATTCCAAATCGCATCTTCACAAAGATGTAATCAGGGCTGTGCTTACTTACTTAGTGACATCTGTTTTAAGTATTTGAATGAAGCTCACTGTCTGAACAACTCTTTCATTTAAAGCAACTGGCAAATTCTTGTTCAACTTTGATCCTGAAACGAATCGTTTATTTGCTTTTGTTCCAGACGGTGCTTGCTCAAGAACAATGTTTACTGTTTTGGCTTTGTTTAGTGTGTTCTTAGTGGTTATTTTCTGTTTTGATGTTTTATTAGCATAAGAAATAAATTTCGTATAGGCTTTTGCTTAACAATGTGGCGTGATATCATAAAAAACAGTCTGTTTACGAAAACAAACAGAATATTCCCGTACAAATATGTATTGGGTAAACCGTCTAAGTTAGTCAACAAACTCGAACAGTTCCCAGGGTGTGTTAGTCTGTAAGTCTCCCCGTGGAGTCGAGCGCTCGCTCGTTTATCCACGCGATCTTGCTTTCGTGATGTCGCACCACCTCTTTTTGTCTCGCACAATCTGATCGGGCAACTTTGTAACTAAGTTATAGCTCGAGAATTTACCACTTCAACCAATACTTCAACTAACCGCTGCGACTACAACTTCAAGGCCTATACGTAGTTAATAGTCATGTACCTTTATCGGCCGGGCGAAAACTTTCCGAGTGGGAAACAAACTGCTATTTCAATCAGTCCAGAATGCTGCATGATTGAAGACATTGTATTCAAATTAGGGCTATGACGAAGAAAAACACAATAACTTTTCCAATTACCTATTCAACGAGTCGCTTCAGAAAGCTGAACCACCGTTCTCAAACAACGTCTCCGTGAAAAGAAATCACCGAATAGGTGAGCGCGTAAACTCACGAGTAAACATTTGCGTATGTAAACTGGAATTATTCACGAAAAAACTTTTAATGGCGTCCCCGGAGTTCCCGTCAAACATTTATCAACAAAAGAACGAACGTCCCGCAGGCGATGGAACTTGAAATGTATGGAAATTACCCAGTCACGAGCGGAGAACAATTCACTAACGTCGGCATAGGCAAATGTTTTTGTTGCAACTTGTTCCACTGTATAACTTGTGCGGGATTCGGAGTTACAACTATTGTGTTACACAAGTCTCCGAGTACATGCATGAAAGGAGTGTGGGGTATAAAAATGAAACATTCCGGAGATAAAACTGAGCGAGTGATTCGTCAGATGTTCTGCGTGGAGCGAGCGTAGCCCCTCGTTGGGCGCCAAATAACTCGGAACGGAATAATGAACCGCTTCAGATTCTTCAGCAAACAATCCCTGTCATTGCGCGACTGCAGAGAGAAGATTAAAATTTCATAAATTATTATGTTGGGAGTATTTTAAACAGTCTTGTGCATGCATTACATCTTATGAGAATGCCACATTTTTTATTTATTTTTATTTCGTTGAACTTATATCGGCGTAGAAAATAACATTTGGATGCATGGTTCATAGCTCCACGTGGTTGTTCTTAAAACCGATGAGTGGCAAATTCAAGTAACCTAATATACCTAATGTAGATTTATGGCCCCTGAGCTCAGTTGAAGCGCTGTTAGACTGGCTTACAAGGGCTCTTGTGTCGAAATGTTTAAAAAAAAATATAACAAAATATTGTTTAATAAAGTGAAATGCTACGAGAATATTAGATAGATAGATAGATAAAAAATTTATTTGGTACTACAGACACACACACACACATAGAGATACAATACAAACAAAAGTACAACAGTACAGTATTAGAAGATTGTATTGTCCTAAACACTTATCTACGTGTATTATCACCCCAAATTGAAAGGTAAGATAAAATAAATACGTTTAGAACGGACACCGTTTCATTTGCATTTCAATCAGGGCGATATAGCCAGTGGAAGGGAAAATCCACTCCGTCGCCTCACTTAAAGCTTTTGAAATATTCCTATAACTTCTGATTCTACGAGAAAAAAGCCTATTTGAATTGGAAAGATCAAAGCGTAAAAATTTATCGTTACAAAAAAGAACGTCCAAAAAGACGTCACAGTCACTTATTATTTCAACAGAGCTGTGTCTCTTTTCTCATTCTATTTGTCTTTTCGATTGTTCCGGTGCATAGACTCCTCCATTACTCGGCACTGAAAGGAAAGTTTTGTATTCAATTTGGTATTATAATTCCCATTTGAAGTCGCCACGCACCATCGCGTCGACATCGGCTATGTAAATGGGCGTATCCGGGACTTAGTCGCACTTTCCCCTAAAAAGTTGAATAATTTCTTTTCTGTCCTGAAATCGTAAATATTTCGAAGCAAATTATTAGCAAAGATTTTAATTCTTGTTGAAGTTAATCTTCCGAAGGATTAAATCAATCGAGCTTCAAACGAAACCCATAAGGTTAAGTATTTATTTATATAAGCACTCGCAACATCAAGTTCTTGGGTTTGTGTAAATATTTCCTGGCGGGTGCCTGACGTGAATTTTTATTCAGGCGCACTCGCGGGATAGACGGAAACATCTCAGTGTTTCTCTTCAATTTAAAATGGAAACTTATCCCCCCGGCTACCATAAAGTCTGTATTTTCCATAGAAATCCACCTCGCCGTTGTATTCGATTCTAACCGATGTCCGTTGGAAAGCCGGCCGGCTTTAGCCCCGCATCGGCTGCGCATTGCTGAGCTAAAGTCTTGCATCTTGCGACAGGTTTTGTTTTACGAGATGTTTTCCAAGCGACCGTTTCGCAGATACTAAAATAATAAGAGTTTTACGTCGCCACGTATTATGTAGGTTTATGGCCCCTGAGCTCAGTTGAAGCGCTGTTAGACTGGCTTACAAGGGCTCTTGTGTCGAAATAATTAACCCGGTGTTGCTCATATTAGGGAACATATCCACATAACAAACTTTACTTCATATTTTTATAGGGTTATTTTTGCGTAAAACACGATAGAGAATCTAAAAAGATTTTGCTTTGGTAGAGGGTCCTGTTTTATAGAACTTTGTTGCACAGCCAATTCAATTAAGTCTAAGTTAAGTGCCTTGTGTCAAAATATCCGCCCGAAAATCTGTACACGCGATAATAGACTTAGCCATACCGACTTCCTCAAAGCCTTGCAACAATGTTAGGGTTAGTAGTTTAGTGCTACTAACAAAAGCAAATATTTTCGTCACCAAATTGGTTCACGGAAAGCGCTTCTTTAACACAAAGTTGCTGGTGACAAAGCTGTTCGCTAGCTTGGAAAAATATATTTTCAGACTGTTTTTACTTTTCAAAAGTCCACTTCAAACTCTGAGCTAGTAGTTTGTTTCACCTTCTTTTTCGTTCCAGTTCTTTTATGTTCAAATTGTTTCTTCTACCTTGCATATTTCGAAGAATATTTCATTCATCTCTATTTATGTAGAAGGTGTGATTCTTTTTCTTTTCCAAAATAATTATCCTCGATCAGTTAAAATGGTGGGTTCTCGGTACAAAGCACAGAACAAAGAGTAGAGATTGGCGGTCGGTCGGCTAATGTCCTTAAATCGTAACAGACGGGTAACGAGCCAGGACAAATATTTTGCCACTTCAGAACGTTACCTGACCGGGGAAGTGGCCGTGGGGAGACAAAGTAAATATGTCCCCGTTCCGTGGGTCGTCCCGGCGTCCCGTCGTCGTCCCCACATTTTATCGGGACGCGATCGAAGCTCGGGTCGGGAAATGAATTTAAAACGTGTTTGTGGGTAATCTGTTATCGGTCCCCTGTCTCTGCCTCGAATATAGACGTTCAGACTTTATTCTTCGACAGAGATTTTGCGAACCTGCTAGTGGTGTCGGCTGTTTATGAATTATACATTCAGCTATCTATCGCGCTTATGAAAATATCATCGTCGTTTGTTGCGATTTTCCTTTTCTCGTCCCGTTCTCTGAATTATGGAAATCAGGATAGTAGGAATCAATTCAATGAATGAGTCCTTAAATATAATTAAACCTGTACCATTCCTCATTCGATTAAGGTTTCTTGATACTTATAATGATTTATAATTTCATTGAATATTGAGAAACTATTCATGAAATCTGATTCCAGTCAGTGTATACAATAAACAGCATCCATTGTGTCAATTTAGATTGTAACTAGAAGCCTCACATGTAACCCAATATTAAATCTGCATTACTCATGATTTGAACAATAGATTCAGAACATTAGAATCAATACATCTCTACAATTGCTACCGGCCATATCCAATAACTGGATATCCCAAACTGGATATTCCAAACTGGATATTCCAGGTTACACTAACATCAAATCATGTGATGGAGTATTCAAGCGAATCGACAACGATTGAATTACAACTGGCAGAAGTAAGGATTAAATAAATAAAATGTGTGCCTTAAACATTACATTTAATCACGAAATAACCGAAAATGTTCCCAAGAAAAGTAAGTAAAAAAAGCTCGCGGGCAAAAGTGAAGAATTGAAAGGAAAAAGTATTTAAATCTCAGTCCTTCGTATTTATCTTTGCGGAGCGCCGGCGGCGGTTAAATATCCACGGGTTCCCGCCGCTCTCCCGGAGACAAATGTAAACACACCAGTGCCTTTGAACTGCTCCTATACTCTTCCACTGCACATTCCTACACTAACTTGCGCAACTTTGCGATCAACAAGTTCTTCTACTTACTAAATATATTAACCATCGAAACATCAATCAATTTAGCAGGTAACCGCTCGCATCACGGTTCCACTGCGTCCCACGAGACATTAGCTGTTGTGGCTCTATAAATAGCAAACTATCTGACAACTCTACAAAGAACCTATAAATCAATAATGCATGGACGTCGAAACATTCGCAAATTCGAAACACATTTGTTTCAAATATCGGGAACCATTAGATCAAGCAAATATTTCTCCTTGTAGTTTAAAAGGCGGCATGCATAATCTAGTGCCTATATTTCTTCAAAGATTCCACATCAGCATAAGCTTAGAACTCTCTTTGACGTCGTCTCTCCAGACGAGGTGTCACATTTCACGTTCTTTCATAGCTTTTCCGATGCAACTCCGATTGTTCCTATCAAAAATATACATACAGGATGCTTTTGTTTCGTTGCCATTTGTTGAAACGTAAAATGTAGACTTCAGATGCTTAAACTACGCGACGTGACTTGAATATCAATAACATGTTTGGCTTGCAAACTTCATGTACCCATTCTAAAGCTATATTCGTTGAACAGCATCGAAACTTAACGTTGTTTATGCACAAGCGAGATTCACTCATACCTGAAGAGTCGAGTGATTCTGTATATTTGTTTAACTGATGCTTCACGTGTCGATATACTGAATCGGAGAGGCGTGAGAGGGCTTGAAATAACAAACGAAATCGCTGCCTTGTATTGGGCACGATATAACATTTGGAAGGCAAACGGAAAATATGAAAAGGCAGAATATTGCCCGACGGAATTACGATCGCTTTAGATTCCTTACGGCCCATTGAGGGGTGAATTGTTACCTTCCTACATTGCCATAAAGAATCTATTTGTTTTTCTGCACGCTCAAGTGATGTAAATTGTTTGTTTTTCGCTGATTTATGAACTCGAGATTGAAATTGCGTTTGACGGGTTCGGAGGTAATAATGCAGAAATCGGCGGAACCCAATTAGAGCTGTAATCACCCTTTAACGCCAAGCTATGATCGCACCGCGTGCACCCAACATCCGTCACACCCAAAATCTCTACGTCTAGAGATGTTGGGATTAACGACCTTAATAATATTTGTCGGCTAAGCAACCCACTCCGCTCGATTATCGCATATTAATCGCAGTCATTTGTTCTGAGCTTAAAACGGGCATTTGTCAAGCCATTCTTGCTTATGTTTTTCGCAATTTCATAATCGATTAAGAGATCGATAGATTGATAGAGAATTAAATTAGTAAATCTGTGCGCCATTCCGCGTCATACGCTTATTAATATCACATGAAAAGATCTAGTTATTGAAGTAATAATAATAATGTTCAAACTTAACTGCCATATTGAAAAATTCACAGCAGCGCGTTCAAGATAAATTAACCAGACGCGACACAATGTAAAAGTTAGCAATTCTCATCGCAACTAGGCAAACCTCTTAGCCCCAGAACAATATAAGGAGACATTACTCGCTGTCACAACTCTACTTTATAGGGAAAGTAGGGGAGTTTGTGTGAACAAAGTTGTGGGCTGGTTACTTTAGTAATGAATAGAGACGCATACGGTTACCGCCACTCCAGCGCAACTTGTATGACGTTTTAACTTTAGCGTAACGGAACTATGCTGACCTGACGCTATCGATGTGGTCGCCGTCACTTTGTTGATGCATGCCACATTAAGGTATAAGTGGAGCAAGTGGACCTTTGAACCACCATCAGCTGAGTTATCTGTTAAACTTGTAGTTTGCAAGATAGCTTTTTATAAATATTTGGCCATCATCATCGATGTAAGTAAAAAAGGAGAGATGAGCTTCTTGAAAATGGAATGCTTAAATTAGGTGCAATTAGGTCCCCTTATCTCAAAATACTCGGGCTGGCGTGCGGTGGCGGCGTACGTGGTCACGCGTGCTTGCTACGACGTACTTCAGTGTAATTTTTGATTATAAGAATAAAGCAACAACCTCCTTAATCAGTAAGTTTATTGAACAATTTTGAAATATAACTTTGAGCTTTGACTTAGATTTGATTTGCGTGCTATTGTAATACAAGCCAGTTGATGAGTAAGCGCTGGGAGAAGGTCCATAGCTACAGATTTTACTTAGAATTATGGCCATCATGGTTTTAAAGAATTTGATACTCTCGTAGATTTGAATTATCTTTATAAAGTCAATGGAGGTCTTCTTTTGATGCGATATCCACGATTCGAACGAATCGTATCAACGCCTTCTTAAATTCGGTAGTACCACGCAATACCTTTAAGAGTAATCATGTGGTGATTACTTTTCTAAAAAGACTTTATAAATCGCCATCGTAAACATCCCAACCCACTACTTTCTTATGAGGTTGAGTTACTTCACCGTATCCAATAAAGGCTAATGTCACAATAAGAAACGTGTTAATGCCCGCCATTTGTTGTGAAGGACCATAGAGAGGGAATAATAGCTTACCTAGCTGTTGTAGTTTACTGGCTACTTACTGGACTTCGATAGTTTCCGTAATAATCACGGTGAAAAGAACTCCACTCTATAGAATTAAGGCGCTTATTCCGTAAATTTCAGGATGCATTTTCAAAGCTTTTATAAACTTTCTATGGTTTGGCTGATTTTATTTCGACTTTTCGATATGGTCAGTGACATTATTTATTATTAAAATTGTAATAATCAAAATATGAAATTTATTACACGTTTATGGGTAGGTTATAAATGGACGGCGCATACCCGAGCCAATCTGACAGCAATTCCTATTTTATCATATTTTTACGTTTATCATAGGAATTTTTAAAAATCCCACGTTCAGTTTGTGGTATCTATTATAAGCTATTTTTTAATACCTCTTTTATAATTTTATCTCATATAGTTTAGGAGGAGATGCAAAAATAGAGTTTAGTGGCCAAAAAGCGCAACTTCGTATCTCTTCCTAAGCTTTACAAAATGAAACTATTACAGAGGCATTAATTAATAGCTTATAATAGATATCACAAACTGAAAGTAGGATTTTTAAAAATTCCTGCGTTCAACGTAATAATAAGATATAATAGTTGGGGGCGCCACTTTCGCTGGTGTATGGGCCTTAACTAGCAAATAAATGACTATGAATATGACAGTGAAGTAGTAATTTTGAGAACATAAACTCCAACTCATAAATGCTTTATTTCAATAATTACAATAAATGTTAGACAAAGTCAAATTATATTTATAAAAAATAAGTAGTGTCACATTAAGAATATTCGGCGACCTACTAGCCTATCGCCGGCTGAAATAATTCGTATATTTTAGTTATGATATAGCCTATCGCCGGCTGAAATAATTCGTATATTTTAGTTATGATATATGTTATATTCATACAGGCTCACTCACTCATGTGACTTACCTAACCCCGATCATTTAAACGTAATCTGAGTAACGTTTAAATGATCGAGCTCTAAATTAACGAATTTAAGACAGATTTTCGTAGAAAACTGTCAAATATCGCGAGTTGAAACGTGCTTTAATCCGAGTTAAGTTAAAATATTCGCGGCTTAGAAACCCAAGCAAAATTTTGTCTCCGACATAAAACTTGTCCAATCTCGGTTCTGAGCTGTCTTTGTGCCAGCTATATAGTTTTTCACCTTGAAATCCCACTTAAGGGCGAAAACTGGAACGGCGACGGACATTGGGCGTTTTTCCATTACCCGGCCCGGCACCGGCACCGGCGACGGCGCCGGCGCCGGCGCCGTGCCGTTGCCGGGGAAGCAAAAATGTATGAAAATGTATGGCTCGCTTTTTCACTTACCGGCGCCGGCGCCGGCCCGGCATTGAGTCCTGCCGGCGCCGTCGCCGTCGCCGGGGTAGCAAGCTTCCCACCGGTGCCGGCCCGGCAAAATTGCATGTGTATTGCATATTTATTATGAATTGTAGCCGTGTGAGTGTGTAACTGCGCGGGGCGGGTAGGAGAGCGCACCGGGCGTAAACCAGCATCGACACCGGCGCAGTGGAAAAACGAAACCCCGGCGCCGGTGCCGGTGCACGGCCATACCGGTGCCGTGCCGGTGCCGGGCCGGGTAATGGAAAAACGCCCATAGGCTACTTGAAGTCGCGAGTAACAGCTCGTAGCATATTTTTTTTCATTTATTTATTTTAGGGGAAACTTCGGTTCAATACTGCATTCTCAGAAGCAGTTCTACATAATACAAAATTTGGCAGGGAGGTAAATGGTACCCCGTGGGTGTTATTCCAGTTTTCCCCTTTGAAATCCCCCACTGGACTTCAAATAAATCATCATCACCATCAGCCTGTACTAGTCCACTGCTGGACATAGGCCTCCCCTAATGAGCGCCATAGCGCCCTGTCTTCAGCTTGACGCATCCAGCATCTGCCTGCGGTACTTTCGTAGATCGTCATTCCACCTGGCCGGAGGGCGTCCTACACTACGTTTGCCGAGTCGCGGTCTCCACTCAAAAACTCGTTTACCCCAGCGGTTATCGGTTATTCTCAAAATATGGCACACTGCCACTTCAGTTTGCTAATTCTTTGAACTATGTCGATAACTTTGGTTCTCTGTCGGATGTATTCGTTACGAATCCTCCTCCTTAAAATAAATGAATTCCAGTTTTTCCCTTTGAAGACTTTTCGTAAGGGGAAAAACTGGAAGAGAACGTACATAGGCTACTTGAAGCCGCGAGTAACACATTGTAGCATAAAATAACTAGATAATCTCGGCCTATTCTCAGACGTAGTTCTACGTAATACTGACAACAAACTTAATTCCCCTACCATGGCCGTTTAAACCTATTCAGCAATTAGTCAGGTATTGAATAATCCTAACCAACCGGTAAATTGGAGGTATTCTCTCTAACTCCTTGTATTGTAATATCAATATAATGTGCGAGTAGAGTAGGGAATTTAGTACAGCTTAAACAATAGACTATTTTACTTCAACCGAGAAAAAAAAACTAAAAATATATTATCTATACCGTGCCCATTTTGAATGTAGCATGTTAGTAAACAAACCGTCCATACTTAACCTAAAATTCACTTTGTTGGTGCGTCCTTTTATAAGTAATTAACATTACTTGTCGATTTTAGATCCTCCCTTCAATAAAAATTGCTTACAATTATATCTGAAACTCGATGTGTGTGTTATTTGTGTCGTAGTTTGTTTACTATCATGCTACATTCAAAATGGATACGCTATAGATAGCTTACGCAAAAAGCAGTCGGAAAATAAGTTTTTGTCCTTGGAACAACAATAGTACATTTTACCCATGGGATGAAAGTAATAGCCTATAACATAGAATACACGCTCCATAATGTTGAAGGTTTGTAAGTCTTTGAGAATTCGTTAAAATATATTAACAAAACGTTTTCCTCAAACGATTTCACTATTTTCTCAGCGCGCCATTTCATAAAATCGTTGTACGATTTTAGGTGCCTTCATTTTGATTTAGGTGGTTTAAATTCAATTAAAAGTTTTCAGTGTTTTAATCTGTTTTCTAACACTATAAAATAGTAGCCAGCATGTTATTATGTCATACGTCTGTGTAAAAAAATGTTTAATGTGATTATTTATCTCTGTTTAATATATTAATAAGATAAAATAGCCCCAACCCACCACCACAACTGAATCAGTTAACCTCACTATGAGCTGTGACTCTATCAAGGAGTCGCATTGCAAATCGGCTTACAATGTGACTAGGGCCCCACAGGCCACTAATGAGAAACTATCAAAGTTTAGCGTACATTTCTCATGTTAATGTTAATATTCAATTCTATTGTGAATAGGCTTGAGGCTTTCTCTAACGGCGGATGAAAATTCACGATATGTAACGGAGTCGTGTGGTTTATATAGAAAAGCTTTATACATATATAAATATGTAGTATAATAATAAGAATGCCTTTTTATCTTAAACGTAATAATATGATAAAATAGGTGGCGCTGTCATATTGGCTCGGGTATGCGCCATGCGAGATGACTGGAGTACTACTTTGTGTGTTTTATTTAGCAATGTGCTCTGAACGGGTATATTTAAAAAAAAAATCTGCTCTGAGTATTGAACCCTATGGTTGATACGTTGAATTATATAAACTACTTACAAAAATGTGAATTTCTACCTAACATTAAAATTTTGGAGCTCGAATTCGAACGAATTATGAACATTTCATAAAGTCGTTGTTATATTACATCGGGTCTTCCTCATGCGAGAGCCAATCGGCAAATCGAACTGTTAACGGGTTAAATTGATTGTTTCACTAGCTTTATTGCTACAATCTCAATTCTATTAGAAATATGTAAGAAACGCTTCATTATTACGTGTACAAAGCTTTGTAGGTTATTGCAATTAATAAAATCGTTCAATATCCTTTGAGTTCTAATTGATCACATTTCTCTTTCAATTTCTATTTTCACAAGATTTTCACAAGTAACTTTTAATTGATATAAGAAATATTTACTGATACAGATTACAATTTACTAGCGATCTACCCCGTCTTCGCAATGTGTACCTTCCGTTTGAATCACTCTTACTATTAAGAAAAACGGTGTAGCGCTGTTTCGCAGCAAATTTTTCGCATCACAAGACAAAAGTAATAATCATTGTTTCGTTTCTCACCGGCTGTTTTTAAGATTTTCGTTTCAACCCACTAATTTATAAAAGAGTCTAAGTGAACTAAAGGCTTAGAGAAGTACAATCAGAGAAAAAAAAACACAATTGTACTATTTCTGAAGAGTCTCAGTAATGTTCATAGCATGTACCAGGGATGCAGATCTTACGAGGACCTTAACCCTATCGAAGTCCATTGCGTAGTTTTAAAGATCTAGGCATACTAGGGACAAACAGATAGTGGGAAAGGCCTTTGAGTTATACTATGTAGTGATAACCACTTTACAATGGGTGTGTCGTGTATTCATGACTACTTAGAATTTTCCTACGGCGCGGCGGCAGCCTACGAATAACGTGCTACGGCGTAGCAACTTCGTAGCTTTTGCATAACATTCGAGATTATAAATGTACCTCCTAAAGTAAAAACAAACTATTCTCTATACTAATATTATAAAAAGGAAAGATTTGATGTTTGTTTGTATGGATTTAAAATAATCTTTTACCATTTGCTTATTCAAAGCTTACTTTTCAGGGAGGCTTTATTTTATCCAGGAATTCCCGCGGGAACGGGAACTACCCGGGTGAAACCGCCAGTCGCTGCTAGTGTATTATAAAGTAATTTCTGCCCTCGGCTTCGTACACGTTTTTTCTATGGAAAGGTTTAAAGGTGATTTCTAACCCACGGGAACTGATTTATCGGATGAAAAGTAAGCTTATGTTTGGGGCTTAGGATTATAATTACCTGTATACTACTACTACTAATTTCAGCCCGATCCGTTAAGTAGTTTTGGCGTGAAGAAGTCACAAACATCCTTGCATCCATACGCATTTATAATATTAGTGCACGCATTTATAACGCATTTATAAATTCACGGATATTTATCGATTTAACCTATTTTTCCCGACGTTAAGGGAAAGTAAGTACTTGCAAATTTTCTGCCTCGAATTAATTAGCTCCCTATTTGCTATAATCAAAACAGTGGATGCTCTCCAACCATAAACCAAAACAATAAAACTCTCTCCTCTTCATGAAAAGTATATTATCTCGCATAAAAAACATATAACCTAACGTTTTCAGCGTTGGTTATTAAATTAAATCATAATTTACACACGTAGAGTTAAATCAGACTGTAAGCTCGTGAAATCGCCATAAAAATTATGAGACACGTTCTACCTCTGCTGTTAGAGCGTTTTATTTTCGGCTGCGAAAGAGTTTTCCGAAAAGGAAATTGCTTATTTTCATTCACAAGCTAACCATAAAATTGGATCATATTAAACAAACAACTAGGGCTGTTCCTTGAAATCTATTTCTAACATGTTTCTAAGATGTCTAATATGGATTACATGCAAGAAAACTACAAACATACTCAAGACTAATGAAAAGAAATGTAATACATTTACAGAAGCAATACCAAAACTTTTAAAGTAATTGATTAAAAGCTTTAACCTTTCACTTGTCAATAAAAACAGAAAAAGGTCTTGAACTCATATGTATGTAAAGTCCAACTACATTAATACCACTAATACATTATCCTTATTGATTCCAACAATGGAGTGAGTTCGCTTTGACCGGATAAACATATCATTTCGGGTCCTTGCTATCTCCAAATGGATACGCCTTTACCTTTCTTGTTTATATCATTTTACTGATTTTGAAATGGAGTAGGAAACTAGATCATTCCTTACGTAATTTTATGTGTTTATCAATAAATTTTTTGTTAAAAAATACATCATTGAGAAATGTCACAATGTAAGAATTAAGAAAAATCACTAGACTACAAAAAGTTTACGTATCTTTATACTATTATGTCCTAAGCTTTTAAACTTTCGTTATCAGGACAATAGATTTGAATTCGTGCTCAGTCTACTGAATTAAAAAAGTAAATATGGTAAGGTAAGCCCTATGATAAATTGTAATGTATTTTTCTTACTATAAATAAGTGTCCATATCACCTACAGAACACATTTCTCAAAACCAAACCGCGTGTCTGCTCTTGACTAAACAAACGCAATAAACCGTAAAATAAGGTCAGGTCAAACACTTTTGCATGTGCGTATACGTCACAAGTAAACGAAATAAAACAAAAACACAATATCACACACGTCGGGCCTCCCTTTGTTGGGATCAATCTCAATTTAAGACGACGAAATGACAGCCTGAGCAGTTAAACGCACCGGGCCAGGTATAAATCAAGCGAACAATAAAACAAATGTACAAATGATACTTCGGTTTCGGGACACTGTGAGTGTGGCTCAAGTTTAATAAGATAATCTTGTTACTTAAAAGAAAAACGATCGTTTTTCTACGTAACTTTATTTCGGTATGCTAGATATTTTCTTCTTTTTCCAAACAAAGATAGAAACGTCAATGATGAACTATGTCACCGTAAATCGACAAAGTCGTCAGACCTGTTAGGCAAAGTTACAAAATAATATAGTCAAGCTGTCAAACTCCGCATTGTAGACATCCCCCTCCCCCTCCCCTCACTATGCCATTGTTGTTACCACCTGCCTCGCGAAGATATCAATCATGAGACACTTAATAAAGCCGAACGCATCAGTCTTGGAGAAAAATGACAGCACCTATTTTACCGGTGACTTGTGCCGACAGGTGGAGCGTAAACAATTAAATGTATTGTATGTATTTATCTTGCTCACCTGTATATGAAAGTACGGGGGTTGGGAATATAAGGGGAAATTTGCGCATTTCTACAGGAAGGCGAGGAACCAAACATACCTACTAGAAGGGCAAATTATTAAATTTTATTCTATTCGTCCAACAAACACTTTTACATTGATTAAGAATTAATATAAACAGTAGTATTCATGTAGATAAGAAGTATTTAAATAAGAATCGTTTCTTGGAAATAAAAATTTCGGGCCGTAAAACATTTTCGGAAAAACTAAAATTTTCTTGAAAAAACAAAGCTTTCTTGATTCTATTCCTTAGAGTAATTTCGCAGAGCGTAATGATTTCTTCAAATTAAATAACATTTTTTACAATAAAATAGAAATAGAAAATGAGAGGAAAATAACGAGATTCTGTCGTATATTTATATGGTGAATAGCGTGTTTTAATTCTGGCAATTACTTGAAAAATTTAGTTGTAAATCATTAATTTATTAGTAACAAAAGGTGTAGATTTCCTTTCTGAAACAGCTATTACTGAGTTGCAATGAACAACAAATCTGATACCAGAAGCTTTAAACTAAGTTATCCCGATGGAGTTTGTAAATGCCCTGGGGTTGTTCGTAGGTACGGTGCCCATTCATACTTTGAGCTCGAATAAGCAAAATTAATAGCTGACTTTTGTCTGTTCTATATTGATTAAAGCTAGTGGATGGAAGTTTTTTAGATATGCGTTTATTTTGACTGCTATTTATTAAGGTACGAGTATTATGAATGGTAGTAGTTCAGGTAATTTTTTTTTTTATGGATTTACGAAAACTAATGTCAGTCAGATTTTAGTAACTTTCTAGATAATGTTAAAGTTATCTATTAATCCTAAGCATACAAGAATATGGGTTTTACTTGAGTAAGTTTTCTTTGATATTTGCGAACTCTGAAATAATACAAAAAATAAATTATTATTAAAAACTAACCGTCGCGTCGTCGAATTAATTTAAAATCGGCTTCAAATGAATAATATTGAACAATATTGTGTTAAGGTGAGTCTTTGCTCCGTAACACAACTACATCGTAGCTATCACAAGAGACAGTGTTCCAAATAAATTGTTATTGTTACACATATATTCTGCATTAAGCCAGTTATCGACTTCTAGGTATTTTAGGTATTTTATTTTATTTTAGCTACACATTAACATCGACACATTCTTTCACTAGTCCACAGCGGAAAATAGGCCTGCCCTGTTAAGCGCCTGTATTATACCTTAACTTA
This sequence comes from Eupithecia tripunctaria, assembly GCA_955876795.1. Classification (NCBI taxonomy): domain Eukaryota; kingdom Metazoa; phylum Arthropoda; class Insecta; order Lepidoptera; family Geometridae; genus Eupithecia; species Eupithecia tripunctaria. The sequence continues at coordinate 12,981,599 of OY041604.1, forward strand.
CGTTTGTTTATTTTTCTTTTCAGAGGGGCTCCGACGAGCTTCTTTCGCAGAGCGGCGTCACCGTCATGGCGCCTGCTGCTCCACACCATGCAGACAATAATAATCAAGACTCTGCCGCAAAGAAGGTTAGTAGCAACACTCATAATCACGATTGTTTCATCGTTCTCGAAGAGATGGGCTGTAATGAGGTTGCTTTCAGATAATTCACAGCAACCTCATTACAGCCCATCTCCATATCAGATAATTCAGTTTGTTTTTAAGAAACCCGTCGAATTGAGAACTTCCTCCTTTTTTTGAAGTCGGTTAAAAATATAACTTCTTAAAGACTATAAAAAACACTGCGAATGGAAGTCCAAGATGGAAGTCCTGCCGAAAATGTCCCATTAATAACCAAAGCATGTATAGTATATATCTACCCCAGAAAAAACTCCGTACATAAGTGACATGCTGTAACAAATAAACTAATTAGGTACCTATGCAAATTATCTAATTATATTCGTTTGCAAGAGGCATCTTATCAAACCTTGAGAGCGATCTTCAAGTTCCATTTCCATTTATTACTTATTATTTTTAGATAAGGCAGCGCCAAGTTTTGAAAACAAAGCCTACTCGAGGTTTTTGATTTCTTTTCTTATTGTTCTTGAAGAAGTCTTCATACTTTATCAATGAATCGTGGCCGTCGCGCCGAGCTTTTCATGTTTTACTTACTGTGAAATCTTATGCTCCATTTTACTGTTTCTGTCGCGGAAAAAGTTGTTTTATTTATTGCGGAACATCGCATTAGCATCATCGGAAGTTGTGTCGGGAGCGCTAATTGAAATCAGCGATGGCTTCCTCCAAAAGTCATATCTTCTCGAATTGTGTAATTAACCGAAAAACGATTAATCGAGATAAAACGATAAAACGACGGAATCGCGTAACCGTAATAAGTATTAAAATAAAGGGCTGCTCATAAAAAGCCAACGTGCCATAAAGGGGCTTCCCCAGAGGTTTCGAGAGGAAATTTTTTATTAATCTTTCCCCCTCCTCCTTGGTAGCCGATACTGAATTTTTACATATTGAAAAGAAATTGAATTTGATGATTTTTGGCAAGTTAATCTCGTAAACGATCTGCCGTGACCCGATTCCGTTTTTGTTAACCTGCGGTTTTATGTCTGTTAGCCTTCCTTAATTGGAGAGGTGGTTGTTTACCTTCTGTACTTTTATTCTTGGGTCGAAACGATAAAAAAGTGCATAAAAATCTTCCGCCGTAATGGAGGAGGCCTCCTTAATCTGTATTGATCAGAACATTAATTCCTCTTGATGAAGAGCCTGGTCTTGACCGTCAATGACTTATCAAAGATCGATTATTTTGTAAGCAATTATAAGTGGTCTGCAAGTAAAGTTCTTCACACAATTTCCATAAAACAAGTTGAATCAACAAAGGAACTTCCATTATCCTGTTTCCTCGAGTATTTTCTACTCTCATTCCTCGAAGAAAATTACATTTGTACGACGAGATACGATATTCTATCGATAATAAGTGAATAACGTCTTTTATATTACCATCCAATAAATTTATGAGTAACTTTGTTTAAATTTGAGTGTGTATAACCGATAATGTGTTTGAGATCATAAAAGTGTTTTGTCTTGCAAACTCGAGACCGAAACAGCTTAACAATGCACGTTTCTAAAATCATCTCCGCCTTCTATTCAGTTTATGCTAAGCTAGACTTTTTCATGAAAACGCGCAGGTACAAAACGAATTCAAAAGAAAAACACTTTATTTATGATATAAAACAGTACACGCCCCGTAAAGAAACAAAATAACTCTTTAATTGAAAGAATGGAGTTGTATGGTCGTTCTGTCTTTATTTACTCAGGTTTTCCACGCACATACGGCAAAGAGCAGAAAACAATCAACGCAGAAAGGAAACTGTTATAAAAACAAACAAGGTCGCCGAGTTTTCGGGTCTTTTCCCTGTTGCACAGTTGTTTCATAGCGTATTTACATAAATACGGCACAGTTTTGCATGTACACTTTGTTCGCTGTTGAGCAAACAAAGAGTTGTTTGTGGCAACCGTTACAACGCACGAAATGGATTGCATCATCCATTAAGAGTGGTCACGAGTATTTTGCTAATGAAATATGTTTGCGATTCTGTTATCTGGTTTACGTGGTAGACATTCTGTTATAATATCAAATTCTGCTATCATTCTGCATACTCGAAACAGTATGTGTATTGCCCTACTTTTTATTACAAAGTTTAGTTATTAAAACTTTATTTTCTAATAAAATAATATAACGGAACTTTGTAGTAAACAGTATGGCAGTAGACACTGATATACATATTGGCCGCTGTATTCCTATTTGACGTATCCTATACTAATATGTACCTACCTCTATGTATCTATGTCTTTCGAGACTAGGGTTTTCTAACTCTGATAGTCATTTAATTGCTAAAATTATATAAAGTCGTTAATTAAAATACGTACATAATATACCTGAGACGACCTCTGTGGCGCGGTGGGCGAAGGTCTGCCTGCGACGCAGGAGGTTACGGGTTCGATTCCCGCCTCGGGACAAATTTGTGTACGATCTGCAGAAATTTGTTTAGGGCGTTCTGGATGTTTTTCTATGTATAATAAAAAATATCTATCTATGTAGTGTATTGTGATATGTATACCAGTTATCTAGTACCCATAATACAAGCTCTGCTTAGCTTGGGGCTAGATAATGCTGTGTGAATTGTCCAGCATTATTTATTGTTTAATATTATTATTTACCTATTGCAGGTACTCACTAGCAAAATACTTTACAAAAAACTACAGCATATTTTTTTATACTCACATATTGTTTTATGGTTTATAGTCCCAATAAAAAGCCTATAAAAGATTTTAAATTATCAGCATTCAATTGTATTCTTATATCGCATAAAGAAGCCTCAAACATCCAAAGTATAACCCCTCAAAACTTTCACATATATATAACAAGTGTGTAGGATGGATCTCTTTCGTATCCTTCTCTTTACCAAGGTGGTTAAAAATTAAATACAAACGAAGAGTGGCGTTGGAAATAGGCCATTTTCTTATTCCTCCCCGAAGGCAGGTTTCCCCCGCCCTGTCACCGGTCATTATGTCAGAGAAAGTAAAATATATCATACCCAATGCGCGGGGGGTGATGGTAACTGAATAATGGTTATTTTCACCTTTATAGAAACAGTATTGTTTAGCAGAATTTGCACCACCCCAATTCTTCTCGTAGGTGTCGTAAGAGACGACTAAGGGATTTCTTCTGGGGGGCGGGCAGCAGCGCCCCCTGCAGAACAAATCTTCCACCAAACTGCGATCCCCAACCCGCATGCCCAGCGTGGGGATTATGGACATTACCCCCCATGAGTTAATCACCAAAAAGGCGTTTATCAGGGGGAGGCCTGCGTCCAGCAGTGGACCGATACAGGCTGTGGATCTGGATGTTTTTTAGAATAGAATAGAATAAACATTTATTTATCACACATTTGAAACAATAGGGAAGTAAAAATTAAATAAAATGTTACAACACATTAATAAAGGCTAAAGGAACAAGTACCAAAAAACTAAATTATAAAAAGAATACGATGAAGAAATTTGTCTATACCTATACATACATATAATGTGTATATTTTGTTCTAGAATTCTAATTATTTTTTGTAAACGAAGGGGTAACAAAATGAAAGTAATGTTGGTAGAAAATATTTAATGATACTGGTGTCATCATCGGAGCAAATCGCAGAAGCCCTAAACAATTTTTGACTTTCATTCACCATTTTGATTTATCTTATTTCATTTTTTGTATTCTAGGAGACTAACTGCAAGAAAATTACAATGTAAGGAATACATAAAAATTCAATAACCTTTCGTCTGTTTTCGAACCATGTTTTTACGCAAGTTTTTAGCTGTGAGTGCAGCTGCTAGTCTCTGTTGTTTGTTTTTTTGTCTTTATCTATGCTGTCCCAGTTGTTTTCGTTGTTACGTTTTCACACATAAATGCCTTTAAAATATAAAAATACTTTAAAAAATATCTTTGATTCTAGAACTCGGTAAACATACTCTCAGGTAACACAAGTTAAACTAAATGTTATGTGTTTATTCAAAGCCCAAAGCTTATTTGATCGTCAGTTTGCCTAAAGGCAATATCTACCGGCTAAGACAAACCTCGTCAAGCTGAGATTGCTTTACCCATACCACAGATATTAAAGCTTTGACTAAGCTGACGTTAATAAGTTGAATTAACCCGATATGATACGAGTGATGAGTATCATCATCATCATCCTATATCGGTCCACAGCTGGACATAGACCTCCCCTAATGAGCACCATAGCGCCCTGTCCTCAGCTTGACGCATCCAGCATTTGCCTGCAGTCTTTTGCAGGTCATCATTCCACTTGGCCAGGTACGAGACGATAAAGAGGTAGTTGTTAAGCTATCAGGGCTTAATGCGATCTAGTTTAAACGCTATGTGGCCCTATAGCGATTCCTTAACAGCGTTCTAGTCAAATCAAGATGTAGTCTTAGTTTTCAACTCAAAATCAAGACCTATGTGGCGTAGCGGACGAATAAGGTTCGCCTACGACGCAGAGGGTTGCGGGATCGATTATGCGTATATCCTGCCCCGGAATAAACGGTCTGTATTTTTCCGGTTGTTCTGTGTGTTTACTAGTTCCTGATCACGGTTTCACGCGAGTTTTTGCGAGAATTAAGTCTGCTTAAATATTTTTTTAGATCAAGGTTTACGTCCATCAGCTCGATCCGTTTATTACTTTTATCGCTGTCAAAGACACCTAACAAACTTTTGCCCTCTGAATTTATTAGTACGATTCCAAAATACCAGCAAGCCAAAGTACACAAGCCATAGATTAACTCACTAATTAGTAAAACACTTAATTCTCATTCCGAAGTAAGCAAAAAAACAAAGCAAAGTAACCGTTTTAGTTTAGCCGTATTTTGTTGGCCATTTACTCTCTAGCGGGTCGCCGTGAAAAAACAACGCTGCAGTAATCTTAATTATATTGTGATCTCGTTACAGCTCGGCCCTAATTCATAATTAAACAGGGACGTGTCCCTTTCCGCTTATTTACTTGCTATTTTATGGTTTTGCAATTGCCTTTTTTTACGGTAAATATTTGGGCCGCTTTTCCCCGACACCCCTTTTTCTTGCCATTGTGAATATTCATTTGGTCCTATCGCCGGAACGGACTCGTAAGGGGGAGTAAAAATATATTTATAAAAATACAAGTTTATTTTTTCACCCTTTGTGCCGCAATTCAAACTCTTGCAAAAGTATTGAAAGAAAGGAACCAACTGCTTTTGATTGTGAAAATAAAATGGATATTATGGACATCTGCAGAGATACCAACGGTTATAGAGATCATCGAGCAATGGAAGGTTTTCAATCTGCCTCAGAAGATTAGTTTCAAATTGCTTCATACTTGGCGATTGGTAAAATGTCAAAAAAAGTTGAAAGATCAAGTGCACCATTGAAAACCTAGCTCTAAGAATTAGCAAGCTGAAGTGGCAGTTGGCCGGCCATATCTCGTAAAGAACCGACAACCGGTGGAATAAAACTGCTCTTGAGAGGAGACCACCACTAAATGTAGGACGAAAAACGTAGAGAAGGATGCCTTCCGGCCAGATAGGATGATGACCTGCGAAAGACTGCAGGCAGATGGTGAAGACAGGGCGCTGTGACGCTCATTAGGGGAGGCCTATTTCTAACATTGGACATAGGCTGATGATGATAAGGATTGAAAACCTTACATTTAATTGATAGTAAAGATTTTGTTGTCTAACATGTCAAAAAAATAATGCCAAACTGAAAATTGTCGACATCTTAATGCAGGCGACTGTATAACAATTCTTCACAATGCCTCATTAGCGTATCATAAAGTAGCTCCAGAACAGACGGGGAGCGTCAGAGAACAACCCTCGTTTTTGACCGGGTCATTAATGTCCAAATAAAGTAATTAATAATGGTCTGGTCCCGGGTTTTTCCTCGTTTTCCTTAGTCCTGTAAAAACGTGAAGAGGCCTGTTCTGTGAAGATCAATCAAATCAAAGGACGCCGTAGGGGACTGCGTTTACCACTACTTAAGCATTTACGAGCTTGTCTTACGGAGTTACGACTTCTCCTTCGGCAAAGGTTTGTTTGCTCTTATTTTGGGAAATTCTACTATTTACTGGTATACGGACTGGCGTTAGGACCATATAGCGTTTCAACTAGATCGCATTAAGCCCTGATAGCGTAACAACTACCTCTATATTGTCGTCTTGTACCTCCGGCCAGGTGGGTTGAGGATCTGCAAAAGACTGCAGGCAGGTGCTGGATGCGTCAAGCTAAAGACAGGGCGCTATGGCGCTCATTAGGAAGGTCCTATGTCCTAGCAGAGCTGCTTTTTCGCGGTGACTGGTAGAACAAAAAAAAACAGAAAAAAGCTGTTGTCATTTGCTGACCTCCTCTCTGGAAATCAAATTAGAAAGAATATTCAAAGTAACTTTGAATCAGAATTTATTGATATTATGTTGATGCACATTACTCATATCATGTTGGAATCTGAAGAACTATTCATTGATTTGTTTAGTTTTCCGCGCATCAACAAACAATCCACAAACACAAATTCCCAGGAAAATTCGGCAATCAATCAAATGCCCCATAAAGTTATTCATTGCCGAAACACTTACTATTTTACTGCTAGTTTTAGGGGATACTAAACCATTTAGCTATCTTATTTTACGATTTCGTACAACTTGAACGCGAACCATCTTTACAAAAAGGAAAAGTTTATGAATCTGGTGATTTATACGACAGGTTTCGGCACTATCGTATAAGGGTTATGTTTTGTCTATCCGTTCGAATATTTATTACTACCTATGGCAGCCGATTCTATCATTTGTTATTTTCACTCTGTTTATTGTACTTTAGTAATTCTGTGATTAAGATTTAAGATTTATTTATTTATTAAAAATGAACAAATACGTAGTGTAGCTAAAATAAAATGGAACACTGGAAAGCGAATACGTTAAAACAGTGACGCACCTCCCAGTGCCCAAACTCATGATACGGCTAAAACCGAATTTACCAAACAGTTTAATATAATGTAGGTATACGTTTACTAAAAGTTTATAAGATTAAACTTATCTGTCTTAAAACAGTTGAAATATTGGTCAATTCATCGCAAGCGTCCTACGAGGAGTGTTTTGACAGCAGTTCATAGCTGGTGTGTTTTTCACGGAAGAAGTCCGAGTGAATTTAATTTGACTAATTGCCGCGGGACTTCTTTCGTGAAAAGCACTATACCTGCTGAGCCGCGGAACAAAAAACCGAAACTGTCCTTTAAATCACGTGGCCGCGAACCTGTCACTTAAAATATTACATTTTATTTACGAACCTAACTAACCAATTGTACACAGCTTTCGAAAGAGAGTGGGTAAATCAGGCTTTACTCGAGTCAACGGTTTTCTATCGTGGCCAGCTCTGACCCTTACGCGAAACACCATTAAACTTACTATACTTCATAAACATTTACGTGTTTGTTCATGTTTAATCAAAATGGCAGAGAAGCATCAAAACGAGGGCTCTATTAAAAGTTTGCCGCGACAAAGTTAGTCCATTTTTATGCATAAATGAATCAGCAGTCAAGTTCAAGCAAGCTTGTAGCAAAATTAGTCCAACTATGTGATATTTCAATGGTTTGTTAACTCATTAATATGGATCAAATGCTCTACCGTATCTCATATTGACATAATTGCCAAGATCTTATTTGTTTTTCTATAATATTCAAGTAAAATAGATACTGTTTTTGATATTACAAAGTTACCAAAACAACAAGTTTGGGCTGCGTATTATCTCTCAAGCAATTAAGGAACTTACCTTTAATTAAAGCTCGGAAGTGACAACCGACCCTGAAAGCATTACACTGGGGGTTAATTACAATGTAAATAATTAAGACGATCTGTACAATGTATTATATGCATACTGGTTAGTTCGTCAAAAGATCTTTGCGCAGACACAAGTGATCTATTCACTCAATCTCCGATGGCATCGGAAATGTCAAGCCAACGGCGAAAGTAGCCCCGCCACCTGTTTTATCTTATTAACGCTGTCAAAAATTCATCGTTAAGTTTGTTGTATCGATTATAAGTTATTTATTAATGCCTCCATAATAGTTTTATTTTGTAAAGGTAGAGATACGAGGTTGCCCTTTTTGGCATCCAAACTCTATTTTCGCATCTCTGCCTAAACTATATAAGATAAAACTATTACAGAGGTATTAAAAAATAGCTTAAATATATACCACAAGCTGTTCGATGGATTTGTAAAGTTTCTTGTGTTACGGAATAATATGACAAAATAGGTGGCACTGTCATATTCGTTCGGGTATGCGCTTTAACGCGCATTCCGAGTCACGGGGGTGTAAAATCGTCAAGTTCGTGGCCCCGAGGCTGTTCCTGTAAATTGTTCAGATTATACACAATGGCATAGTGATGGTACTTTAAAATATAGGCATCATTTTTGTTAGCCTCGCTCTGTCTAGCCCCAGGCTAAGCAGAGCTTGTGTTATGGATACTAGATAACTGATTACTTAATACATAGATAGATTTTTTATTATTCAAGAAACAAGAAAACATCCAGAACGCTCTGAACAAATATCTGCAGATCCGTATACACATTTGTCCCTGGCGAGAATCAAACCCGCAAACCTCCTGCGTCGCAGGCGGACCTTCGCATACCGCGCCACAGAGGTCGTCGGAGAAGTGGGCTAAGGTTTTTGTTAATATAGTGCATAAGGCCTCACACTGGGGGTAATTTCTAAGCAATTAAAGTAACATGTATTATAGGGAAGGTGGCGGATTCAAATCCGATAGAAATTGTTTTTTTTTTAGTTTTATTTAATTTCTAAGAAGTGGGTTTTCAATGTTCAGGATGTTTTTGTGGAAATTAAGTTTTTTTCAAAATTCTCATGATCTATGTGTTCTGATGTTTATCGGGCCCTTGGTTTATTTTATAAGGGATGACGCATAAGTTAAACTTTAAAAATACTTTATCGTGGAAACCCGGTAATAGGGATAAAGAAGTGAACGATAAAGTAATTGAATAACGTTTAGTAAGATCGACGGATTTTATGAAGTTTTCCACTTTCATAAAAATGGCTTAGATAAATCGTTTTTCTAGGAACTTCTTACCTTTCTAGGACCTCGCGAAGTATGTTAAAGAAAAAAACTTTTGATATACTTTACAATATTAGGTTTAAATGTACAAAAACACAATTTTAGGACAGTTTTAAATCAATTTAAAAACCTCTTCTCTGAAAAGATAATTTAATTCAAGGTCACAAAATACTATATTTTTATACTCAAGCAAAGAAATTGTTTTGCCCTGAAATCTTTAAATTTTTCGCTCAATGTACATAGCAAAGTGAACAAAATGGAGTTAGAAATTACCCATAGTCTAAAACTACAATAACCAAAAATATTTAATACCTTTATCCATATTGGTCTGCTAACATAAAACAGCTGCTAATAAGTGTTAATTCTGAGTCTGACTTATATCAATAGAAGAAGACAGAGCGAGATTTAGCAGTGTGCTAAGTTAGCAGACTATTATTAATAAGGGGTAAGTGTTGCAAATTTCATTTAAATTAATATTAAGTAATCAAATCAATCAAATCAAATCAAATCAAATCGTTTATTTGCAAGAATACAAAATTATACAATGTCAGATCTTATAACTAATTTGAGTAAATGTATTCAGCCTGCATGCAGGCGTGCAAATGTTATGCGAGTCATATTATAAGTAATTTTATATTAAATTAAATTATATTAGTCACAGTTCAAATTTCTAGATATTCGTTGACAGTATAAAAACATTTTACAAGAAGCCATCATAGTAAGTGAAATAAATACAAGATCAATTTCAAAAAGTTATTGGCTCAACCTAGTCCGAGTTTCAATAAAGTCGAATCAATGATTCGAATGCAACACAATAACAATATTCCACTCGACTGCCAATTAAAAGTTCCGGATCGAGCTTCAGCAATTCCTGATGTAATAATGCTCTTGAAATTTTAACTCGGATGCAACTTTCAGCGATTGGATCGAGTCAGAGGAGTGCGCAATATTTATAAGTTCCTGCCACCGCGCACCGGGAAGTTGCAAACACTTGGGAAAAATTGTAGGTGTGGTAATACTTTATTAACTAGTAGGCACTTTGGGTAATACTTTGAGTGCCCATGATGAATTTCACTGCTCATGACCAAGTTCGATAGCTTGGTGAACACCAGTATGTGCAGTGAATTATAAAAAAATATATCTATTGCGTTCATTTGTTTTATTAGTAGAATATTTAAAATTGTCCGTTCCAAACATAGCTGACACTTAACCACGTGTCTATTTTACACACATTTTCATGACGACTTTCAGTGTAACCCTTATCCATAATAGTCTGCTAACTTAGCACACTGCTAAGTCTCGCTCTGTCTTCTTCTATTGGCATAAATCAGACTGAGAAATATCACTACTTAGCAGCTGTTTTATGTTAGCAGATCATTATGAATGAGGGGGTTAGACACGTAGAACACAATTCTACCTGATTATTTTTAGTTATAATACGAGAAATCTTCTCACTTAAACCGTTTACCTGCGGTGCTTTCGTCAAACTTTCCAAAGTTGGTACGCTCCACTAAATCGCAATCGTTACTAGTTCAAGGATGTGGTGATCATCTTATATACATAGGTAGGTAAGTAACAAATCTTGGCAAGTCTCTACCTGAAATCGATACTTCTTCTGATTATTGTTCCGAAGCACTCGAAGTTTGATAATTCTGTTAAATGAAATTATCAAGAAGTGGAAAAATAATTTGTTGTCACATTTACAGAAAAAGAACAGTTCGATGACCCAATTCCAAGAAGCTATACAAGTTCACTTATTTATTATAAAAGCAGCTTCTGCGCGCGACTTCACTTTGGTAGATAGATACCTGGTACTAGTGTGAAAAATTATATAATTTGTATGTAAACGGACTGGTTGTTTGGTAGATTAACCCTTACCAGCAAACTTTCTTCAGCCTAAAGTTTTTGGTTAGTATACGAGTATGTATAGTTTTACACGATAAGTAATTTCTATGAAATCAAATAATAAACAAAAAAAAGAAAAACCCTGTCGAAGTAATTGTTTTGGGATATTATTTGTTTTCTTCAACCTATTTATAATAAGTATATAGAAATATTATCCTATTTTTTACCCTAAGAAAACTTAAGAAAAGCATCTCTTCCATGAAGAAGGCCTCCAACCAAGCTTGCATCACGAAATCGATTACCTGTTGTGGACTCCCAACCTCGTTCGCTCAGTCATTGTCCATTATGGCTACTCCCCTACCCAGGAAAACGAAAGATAGGTTTAATATATTATTAAAGGTGTAATTATATTAGCCGGGGGACGTGTCTTGTAAGAATTATGGCGATGTAGAGCCTCTGTTATGAAAAGATAAAATATAACCGTGGAGGAGCTAGTGTTGGTCATTTCAGCTTGGAAGATAAACGTTTTCTTGAGATTGTTACTTCAGTATTTGTCGCTTGCGGTGGCTTTGTATTCAGTTAAAATATATTCTCCAAAAGTAAAGTCTGGACCGCCCTTGCTCAAAGGAAAAATTTTGATATTGGATGAAAGATATCTCGACTATTATGATCTAGCTTTGATCGTGTGAGTTTTTGATTAAAAATTTATTTGAAATAAATTTAACTGACCGAGCGTGACGACCACAGGTGCTTCGACCTTTCGTTGTAAGAGTGGTCTAAGAATCCGAGCCAAATCCCAATCCCATCAATTAATTAATAACTAACATAACACTGAGAGTTTTAGGAACGCCCAAAGTAAGTCCTTAGAAAAAAAAAACAAGCAAATATCATTTGAATCAATATTGCGTTAGGTCATTTTATTTTATTTTGCTTTCTTAGGAGAACAAACAGTTTTACACACTTTAGGAATAAACTTAGATACTAACTTTTAACAATTTATGTGTCCTCGCATATAGAAGCTAAAAGGTTGCTTGCTTGCGGAGAAGGAGTGAAAAAATAATGATTATAAAAACAATAAAAAAAAACAAAAACAGTCCTGTCCTTTTAACAAATAATTAATTTTGTTTTAAAATAACTATAAACCGACTTCAATTTTTACGCTTTTTTCATGAAATTTCCTGGATCCCATTGTCAGAACTGAACAAAATTAAAATGGGACCACATGGGAAGCACCAGCTTTCATATAAAAAAAGAATCATGCAAATCGGACCACCCAGTCAAAAGTTCAGAGGTAACAAACATTAAAAAAAAAATACAGACGAATTGAGAACCTCCTCCTTTTTTTGAAGTCGGTTAAAAATGTACCTGCAAGAAGGTAAAAATCATTCTCATAATATTACCAACGCAATAACTATAAATAACTAGTCTAGCATCTCAAGCGGGTTTGGAGAATCACTTTCGAGGCTAATTTTTTACTACCATTTTACTATAGAAACTTCGTAGTTTGACGAATTGATTACGAATGTAAGCGGGTTAACTATGAACCTTTCTAATACCACTTGCAACTCTACAAGAGGATTGCCTATTTTTAGGTTCATATGGTACCAGAGAGACATTTTATATATATGGATTACGGCAGCATCTTGTGATATTTCCAGTTGAAAAACTTTGTATCGTTTATTTTGTAACCTAGAAATTAGCCAGAATCCTTCTTTTACAAGCTATTTCACACCAGGATATGGTTGTTATTTTTAAATTATGTAGGTTTTTCTCCTTGGATGTTTTGCTCCTTTTTTTGAAGGTTCTTCATATAAATCCTTTTATTTCCTTCAATTGCATAGAGACTAAATTACATAAAAGGGAATTCCAATCAAAAAGAATAAGGCCTGGGGGGTTATGCTCTATGACCAATTCAACGTCTTACACAGATACGACAAGATATCGGCGGGGAATGGGACAAATCCAATACAGTTTTGTCCCATTCCCCGCCGATATCTTGTCGTATCTGTGTAAGACGTGGAATTGGTCATAGAGCATAACCCCTCCCCCAGTTATGTAATGAGAGGAGAGTGAACGCGCGCGCCCAACTGAGAATAGTGTTTGAATAAACGGGTAGGCCGGCGCCGGCGCGATCATCGGGAAAATTGACCGATTCCCAGAAATCCTCGCACTCATGTCATGCGATATCGCCTTTTTTCTATCCCGGCAACCGAGCCAAAATTTAATATTTATGGATGAAATGTGAGACGAAGCGGATGATTTAAAGTGCCTGATGTGGAAATCGTACCTCGCAGATTTTCTGACCCAGCGAAAGTAATGTCCTTCTTTACGTTTTACGTACCAGTTGTTTTCTTTCGCGAGAAAATACCGAAATGTACCCCCGAGGTGGGCTCGCGATTTATACCTCACCTTTTGCAAGTCACTTTGCAAAAATATTTTTTTATTTGTTTATTTCTGGAGATTTGGGTCCTTTGATGTCGATTGTAACAGAATCGAGATTGTTAAAAATAAATATTATCTGTTTCGGTAAGCATTTTCCCTTTGTCGTTTAACGGAATTAGACAGGTTATTTATTTTCTTATCGGATTACAAAAGGAGTACACCGGGTTGATAAATAATAAAATATTTACGGAACTAACGTTGCGAAAACACATCCGCCTATTGACTATTCTTTCCTATTGACTTTATTCACCACGAATAACTAACCAAAATGAAACTTGTAAGCACGGCTTTCGACTTTTCCTTGCAGTTTTATCACAGCAGTTGCCCACTTTGTCAGAACTTAACAAGGTCGAACTAATAGGCATCAGACTCATTTGTTACACCTCCACGCTTCAGCGCCCATAAAAAGGGGGTGGATGGATCTCCCCAAATCTTTCTCCTAGTTAAGGTTGAGACTGAAAAACGATTGCTTTCCATTATTTCATTCGAAGTAGTTACCGTACTAGAAAATTATTTGCACACAAATAAATCTGTAGCAAAACAATTTCCGTCAGTAAAATTCTCGCAACTGTGTCAAAATGATTTACAGCTTATAAACGCCAATGAGATAAAAAAGTGTCGCCTGCACAGGTTGCTCTTTTCACCTCGATGGAAAGTGAAGTGTCATACAAAGCTACTGTATATTCGGGGCTCGACTCGTCGTAATCAAAAGGCTCTCGCGGGAACAATAGCGCCCACATCGAGACCGTCCCGATAAGCCTCGACAATTATACTACATCGACTTTTCAATTACCCAGCCTCCCCAACAATGCTAGCTTTATTTATGTATATTAGAACGGTCATTTCATAAGCCGCTCGCCTTTTAGCCACTCATTTGTACTACATTTGTACCGAACGTTCTCCATTAGCCTTGTCGTACGGATTTATACAATTTATTTGTATCCTTTCACGAACAAAGGGAAGTTGACCCGCTCTAATTGCTCTTTGTTTCTTTAATTCGGATACTAGTTCTCTTGTAACGTTAACTGATATTCCGTAGAATGGGAAAATCGTCCTTTGAGTTTTACGTTTAGACTTGAGAATATAATGGGCTGTTAGAATCGAGTACTTTATTGGATTTATTTAGAAAAGGGTTTTATATAAACAGCCGTATTTTATCTTGTTACAGGTGAAATTGGAACAGAATGTCGGCAAACCGTCGAAGGTGATCCACATACGGAACATACCCAACGAAACGACGGAGGCTGAAATCATACAGTTGGGCCTGCCTTTTGGAAGAGTTACTAATGTGCTCGTACTCAAAGGCAAAAACCAGGTGAGAATAACTTATAGGCGTAAAAAATGACTGTTGTAAAAGCCTTTATTACGTGCCGCTAAACAAATTATGTAATTGTTTTTAATAACCGTTTCAATTATATAAACAACTAGCTGCGCCCGGCGGCTTCGCACGCGTTGTTCCTATGGAAACGTTTAAAGGTGATTTTTATCACACTGGACCTGATTTATGGGATAAAAAGTAACCTATGTTTGATTCCAGGATTATAATGACCTGTACGCGAAATTTCAGCCCAATCCGTTCAGTAGTTTTGGCGTGAAGAGGTAATAAACATCCATCCATACATCCATACAAACTTTCGCATTTATAATAATAGAGTGATTGGTAGACAAATATATGCGAGGATTACTTACATAGTATAAAACGAAGTCTCTTCCCGCTGTCTGTCTGTCCCCATGTATGCTTAGATCTTTAAAACTACGCAACGGATTTTGATGCGGTTTTTTTAAAGTAGATAGAGTGATTTAAGAAGAAGGTTTATATTACGTATCATCAGCATTTTACCCGTGCAAAGCCGGGTCGCTAGTTGGTTATAAAACATGTTACTTAACCAGGACGCATCTTTAGAAATTATCTAGTTTCAAAATTTCAAAGTGACTAAAAATGACCCTAAAAAAGAGTATAGGCCGTAGCTAAAAAAACACACGGACAAGAAATAGGCCAGCATTATGTAACCGAGAACTACCCTCATTTAGTAAATTAGCTCGGTCGTGTAACAGCAGCGGATGGAGTCCGGAAACACAACAAGTGGGTGGTGCGGCCGTCCGGCCACCGTCCGGCCATCGTCCGGCCGCAAATAGGCCGTCGCCCATTGTGTGGGCTAGGCTTTATTTCAACTGTTTAATAGGCAGAATGGACTCATCGCCGCCGGTCGGTGCGAAACCTTGGTCAGCTGTAGGTTAGATAAGTGATAACTTTAAGAGCTTTGGAATTTGCACAGGAAATTTCTGGATTAGCTTTTTCAAATTATTTTCTACTGTTGGATCTTCTGGAAGTTCTTTATAGAAAATAATATTGCTTGATGATTTTATCGAAAATACATAATTCCTTAGTTAATACAATTAATTTTATGTAGTTTTAGCACAGGCCAGTTGTTGAGTAAAGATTACGAGGACGTATCATATCTACAGATTTTACTGAGATCTATGAAATAACCAGATCATTTTCTATAACCAAAATAAGATCATGTTTCCTAGTTTTGACAACAAAAAATAACAGCGTCATCGTACACGGCGAATATTCCAAGAAGCCACAGCCTGATATGATCCACAATCGACAATCTACTTACCCCTGTCAAACGACCGACATCCTTTACAAGGTCAAAAAGGAACATTTTAATTTGCAAATTCCATTTCACCGCGACTCGAACTGAACCCGCGTTAGATTGCATCTGAAATTATATTTAGCGGAAATTAAGGGCTCTATGACGTTTTAAGTAAATTTCAATTTGGGACGGGAAGGGCCCTGAATGAGTGTTAACATAGATACGGGTATCTACCGAGTTTGATCGAAGCCTGAATATAGATGTGACTTGTTTCCGTTACAGAATGTAATGGACTTTATGGGAATTTATTGCGTATTCTCGCGTTTTTCGTCGACGTTGTTTGATTTATTTAAATAACTGTATCAATTGGTTTTGCCATGTACGATGGACGTATATTGACGTAGTACTTGATTTTTCATTTGTTTGAATTTAAATCTGTTTGTGATTTTTTTTATTAGAATCGTACCTATTTTTGTGAACTAAAGCAATAGTTATTCCTAGAATGATGAACGAACCCAATAAATTTGGCTCTTACAAAAGCGTATGCAATTCATTTAACTCGGCTAGAGGACGGGAGACAACAACCATAAAAGCACGTTAGCAATCCATCAAAAAACATGTCCGCATCATCACACAGGCGTTATATGTCCTCTGGTTGTGAAGGTACTTTTACTGCCCGTTTTATGTCAAAACACCCGCCGTGGCACATGTACCGGTTTACGATAGACTCTGACAAATTAAAAATGAGTTTAGTTTACTACCTAAAAATAAAAGCTGGTTGAATTTTACTTTTTCGCGTGGAAACTCGTGAAAAGGGTCTCACGTCATAATACGTGAGAGACATGACAGTCGTAAGACCGAGTCGTGAAACCACTATTTGTTTCGTTAGATTGCAGATAAAGCCTAGTTGGAAGAAAGTTTCATGATAGATCAAGACTTTAACAGAGCTTTTTACTTGTTACGTTTTACTTTTTAGCTCGAGAAATCTTTTTAGTGTGTGAAAGAATGAACAAAACTACCACGAAAGAAAACCATTTTCTTCCGTGATACAAGCCGGCCTTTCGCAGAAAGGACGCCTTTTTGTCTAAGAACATTCCGCGACTCCAACACTTCAGGTGAAAGCGTAGGGTTCTTTCTTTGTGGGATTTCTGAAGTTCATAAATCATTACTCGTGAAAAACATAAAATGAGCTCGCTTTCACAGCATCACATCTGGGTCATTTCACAACGAGTATCTACGGCTAAAGTAAGAAGATAACTTTACAGACTTGCAAGAGTTTGAAAGCTTTAATCAAAACATTTGATAATGTCTAGGAAAGTTTTAGGAGAGTGATTAAATTTTATCAACAACCAATTAATAATGATACAAGTATCATCGATGGTTGAGTGGAGGATGGAAGTATAGCTCGGACCCCTGGGTCGCGTTACAAAGGCCTGCCAGAGAGGAGAGGTAGGCAAACAGTGGACGCGACCGTGGGACGAACAATCACCCACTCGGCGCGCACTCAGTGATTAAACCGAAAGAGGCGTTGACACTATTTTACGAGCGGTCCGCAGCTATTGATTCTCGACAATCAAGCCTGACTGATCGCGATAATGGAAGTAAACGAGCAAAAACTATCAGTCATTTAATGGGGTTGGAAAGTTAAGATAAAACATAGAGACTTTGAGCGTTTTGCAATTTACGACGGCTGTTGTAAAGACACAAAGGTTGAATCCGTTTGACCCATGCAACACACGTTTAATTTGCGGGATGGGTATTAAAAATGTTATATCGAGTCGTAAACATAAAATTGCTTTGCTCATGTGTATTACGAACATCGTGTCTGATAAAATTAATATACGAGTAGGTATAACAGCCTATCAAGGCTTGTTTGGATTCCCGTCTGCCTCGCTTTCATAACATTCATATTTTTAATTAGCCGCGGGCAATTCTATTTCATTTGCGGCTTACGATAGCAACTTACATAGGTACCTACCACATGCATACGTGCCCAAACCAGATGTGGTTATGCGGAATGTTCTCTGCAATGTTCACGGAAATCATTTTCAGCTTAGACATTGCTCGCATAAACCTTACTTTGGCAAAAAATATGTAGGTAAAACGTTATCTTTAAAAAAAACACATAGAAATACAGGCATAGATAAATAGAGAGATACATTAGAGAGAACTTCTTTATTGCAGATAAAGCTAAAGTTACAAACAATAAAAATATACAAAATATGTGGCCAGTTGCTTTTATCTGGATAATCTTGACAAAAACGTCTACTTACCAACACAAGCAACGTCTATAGAGCCGGTTCATTGTGTCCCTAAACTTGGTCAAAGTAGAAGCGATGTGTATAATCTTGTGAGTAAACTACGGGGAAAGCCTGTGAGGTACGCAGAATATGTAGCGTGTAGACAAGCTCAGAAACTACGGCACGATGTATGTTTTCTTTGTTCTGCGGTTCTGTGGCCACTGTTGTTTCGATGCACGCCTGGACGATGGGCAGAGCGGATTAATTGGACTCAATAGGCGCAAACCTGAATGCTGTTAGGCGAACCGCATTACACAACAGTCTGTTGTTACCGTTTACTAGGTGTTGTGTGCTATTGAATAGGATTTAGACCAGCTGCTAGCTCGTTCGTGCTGTCATTGCAAGGAAAAAAGCCGTTTGCAATATATAATGACGGATTTTAGGCATATGGCGTAACGTTTTATGCTCGCTGCGAAGGGTACGCCTCGTAACACTGATCAGTACCCGGTTTTAGACTGTATCCGCAGGAAAACGCATGGATATAAAATCGTTTCAGCGGTCCCTCTGACCATAGACAACAACACAGCTGAATGATGGTTGAAACCGTTTTGTTTTCTTAATTAACCGTTACCCCAAAGGTGGTGATTGGAGAATACCTGGCTGTTGTTGTCCGGAACAAATGCTTAATACATAAAACAATCTGCTAATCACAACTCACGCTATTCTTAAATCATCATAATTAAAAATTCTTAAATCATCATATGGGTCCAATTCATTTAGGTAGAAACCTTTTTCAGCTACACACCGTTCTGAGTTTTTTCGGACCATTCTTCTGTTGTTTTTCTCTATAATAAATTATTGCTAATCATATATTTTCTCCGCAGGCTTTCCTGGAGATGGCAGACGAGATAGCCGCCGTCGCTATGGTCGCCTACTTCGGCGGCTGCGTGGCTCAGCTCCGCGGCAGGGCCGTCTATGTCCAGTTTTCAATTCACAAGGAACTGAAGACGGATCAGACACATAGCAATGCCGTAAGTACCAACCCTGAGATTGACTAAGTACTCTCTTGAATTAAAAATCTCTCAATGTAATCAAATAAATAAGCATTTGGACTGTTCCTCCCTTTAGGACAGGCAGTTGAAAGATTTTTCATATAAGGTGTTAGCTTTATAGAGTAGCTTTTGCTCACGGCTTTATCTAGATAAAACGAAGTCTGCCCCGAGGAAAAGCGTAAAGTCATTGAAGTCTCTTAAAAACGAACGAAGTTGACGGATGCCGTCGGATCGCACAAAGCGAAAGCGAAAGCCGATTCGTTCTTTCGTCTATGAAAATTAGGCTCCTTTCCAACTCGTCAACATTTTTATAATGAGTGATACAGTCAGCTTGATATGTAATATTCACATTTATTTCTCGGAGATCAGAAACGAAAGATGTCAGATATAGACGCGCTGATACCAACTTGGTGGTAAGGTTCGTTTCGCGCGATCGACGTCATCCGTCTTCTTTGTTCGTTTTTCAAAGTAGACGAGGTACGACCTCGTCAAGGTACTTTGGAATAATGTATTAAATTAAGATAGTTGTATTGGACATAACACAGTTCAAATCAACTTACGCAACGAGCTATGTACGTATACCTATATCGATATGCTCGATAGCGCGTCAGCCATGTTTGGAATGAATAGAAACTTGCTAAGATACAAATTCAATACGAATTAGAATTATAGATAACCTCCAACAATCAATTTTCCACATAATACAAACTTGACAACTTTAATCCAACATTACATATGTCGTCGCTTGTTGAAAGCAATGAGCGTTGAAAATTGCGTGAACAATTTACTAAATACTCAAGACTACACAAAAAGACTTAGTATTACGAGTAGCTTACAATACAATACACGATCTAGGTAATCTTCCAAACAGATTTACAGTATAACTGGATCAATTGAGCGCTAGTAGAATTGCCGTCGCTAATGCCAGTACAAATGCGTATTAATACCGGATTAGATATCGAGAAATCCGAATCAAAAGTGATATAAAGATTGGAAATATGTACTTAAGCATTTTTCATTTGTAAAATCAAGATCGCGAAGTAAAGAATTGATAATAATGTTTTAAATCTTGATATCTGGAAATAATATTTAATGTTTTTGAAACTAAATAAATGATGCTGTTATGCAATTTAGCCTTGGGGCTAGATGATGTTTTGTGTATTGTCCAGGCCAGGCTAAACAGATCTTGGGTTATGGGTACTAGATGACTGACCCTGCTTAATATATAACAACTTCTATGAAATAAAAGTGGGTAATCAAAGTAGTATATGGCTTAAAGAAGATAAGTTGGAAATTTTTATACGTAACTGGCTTGGAGTCTATACTCCATAGATGTATAGTATACTCCACGGTAGATGTATACTCGTAGTAGATATTTTACTGTAGTAGATTTTTTTAGTTATCGCCCTTCTAAGAGGTTTGTTAAAGATGGCTCCTTTGCCCAGTAGTGGAAAGAAATGCCAAACAAATTTGAATGTACCTACTAACGGCCATCGAAATATTTGAAGACTTACAATAATGTTACTTGTGACTAAGAGTGGCTAGATGTTAACATTAAAAGGGCGGTGGCATCTTTCAAGCACCTCGCTAAGTTTTTTTTTAATGCTGGACATTCCACACAGCTTTATCTAACTCCTAACTAAGAAGAGCTAACGTTATGGGTAGGTACTAGATGATTGATAGACATACTTATTACACTATATTACATAGATTGTTTTTTTTAATATAGGTTTGAATACTCAGATAACCCGGAGCATATTATTTGCATATCGTACAATAATTTATCCCGAGGCGGGAATCGAGCCCGCAACATCATGTCCTGCATCGCAGGCAGACCAACGCCCGTCACGCCACGCGGCTATCATAAAATTTCTCTAAAATATGATGTCGAAACTTTTAACGGTAGATGTAGACAGTAGACACAAGTATAGGTATTGAACATGTAGTACCTACCTACGTTGTATAGTATTATGTTATACCGTAACAACGTTTCAATTAGCTGTATTACAACAAGCGCATTAGCCAGTATTATGGCTTAGAGCTGCCAATCGGGAATATAGCCTGTAGGGGCCTGCGTCCGACCTGCTAATTTGATCGCCGACCATTGGGGTATAATGTTGTCTGAAAATGATGATACTGATTTTGACCTGAGCCGAGGTACCTACGGCAATGTTCGCGCTCAAATGTTTATGATATAGTCAGTAAGTAGTAAGTCTATGCAATGGTTGGTTTGTACAGAGGTAAATGGGATTGTAACGTAAGTCTAGTCTGAAAATGAACACGAATTTAAGCTATAGTAATTTGCTGCCTAAAGTAAAAAGCTCATACCATGAACCAAACCTTGTTGGAAAACTGGACTTTCATAAATTTTTCCCCCTTAATGGGATTTGTCAATGGGGAAAACTGGGATAATTTCATAGATAATATAATGCTCCAAAATAAGTTGAGGTTAGGTTATGGATGCCATCAGATAAATAAGCATAAGCGGCAAGAAGAATTGGAATCTCTTACCTACATTTAAGTGTGATTTCACACTAGCAGCAACCCTGCGAGCTGTTAATATAATCTTCCTTGGGCATCAAGAGCCCACAATTTAGATAACTGTATTCAATAAGCCCGCATGCCGCGGCGGGACATCCTCCGTTGTTCCGATTTGATTGAGTTACTCAACTATTACTGTTGTGTCTATACTATAATATTTCGTAGTTTGCATACAGCTAGCTCAGTTGGCTATTCAATAACTATCGTTATTAAATAACGTGCAACGATGTTTCGCTTACGTAACTGAATGACCGGTTTGTTCCGCCCAGATAACCGAACAAGACAACTGGTTGTTTGTGGGGAAATAATTTTCCTGGATGTAAATTAATTTCCATATATAATAATATTATAATAATAATGTTTTATTCGGTAATAAAAGATACATAGTCATATTAATAGATGAAAACACCTTTTAAGTATTATAGAAACACTTGTGATAGGTTTTTTATAGGCTTGTTATTTTGCTCTTCCACGTTTTAACTTATAAACATATAAACTGTTTGGCATCTAGTTGACGCTACGTTAACCGTATTATTTCTAATCACAATTAAGCCCTTACCAGCTCTTTTCTTTTATAATGCGAGTGACCTATTTTTCATTTCAAATAACAAAATGGAGGATATAAACCTAGTATCCAATCGGTATGTTTTCCACCCAGAAATCATATTGATTGTGGATGATCAAATCAAATATTTGCAATGGTTTTCGTAATTCTGTTAGATCAGATGTGAAGCTAGCTCACTGAGCATTGACCACTATCGTGGAACTTAGTTAATCAAACTAGGTTAATTTAGAGTCACGAAAGTCAACACTGGTTAACCGTATTTGATGAGACATGCGGCAGCAGCAGTGTATTTTTTGCTAATAGAATAGTAGCTAGTAAAATTCATTATGATGAATGTTACCGGGTTAGATACGATCCTAATTTGTGTTGGAAGTTGTGTAGTTTTTGTAGTAAAATATAAAAAAAATTACCTAATGGAAGTTTGTATCGCAAAGTTGTCGCGGTCTGAAAATGAACCATTCTAACCATACTGAGCAACTGATCACCTTTTTTATTCACTAAACGGTGAGTGTTTGACAAAACTATGAAATAGTGACCGCTTGTCGACGTTTTAATAATTTTACCTATACAATTGATTTTAAAACAGAAATTACAATGAATAGTTTCCGCGAATTCTCACATCAATTGCCTGTAGATACTAATCCGCGGCTGGGCAAAGGCTGTCACTGAGAAAAGCCCATGAGGTGCTTATATTATAGGGTAGTGAACGTATCCCTACGTTTCGGGGTCGCAGTTCAATTCAGTATTGGGTCTGTTCTTCAGAGGGCGCTGCCCCCGGTGAATATGACGATTAAATATGGATTAGCACGTGACTTTTTCATCATCAGGTATCCTAACAAAAATAATCCATTACGAATCCTAACAACTATCTAGTTTGATCTCACAAAAGCAATCTCAGAAACAAGTTCAGTTTCATCCCGTCAGTTTCGAAGTGAGGTAGCTGTTCACTTTGCTTTATTTCAACCGTGATACGCAAGGAGCGTGATCCGAATAGACGATTTCAAAGTTTATTTATGTGGGTAAGCGGTCGTGAATGATTTGATAACGTGAATTGAACTTATGTCTGATAATGGCATTATTGTTTCAAATCTCGAGCTCGGTGGAATTCTAATGTAGGTTTAGTATTTGATTGCTAACTATTATGTAATTGTTTTGAACGTTTGTTTTGTTCAATCAATTCCATGAGAACCAAGGAGATGCTTTAGTTAAGTTAAACACAGGAAATAAAGTGCTAGTTGAGTATCGTTTTTTACTTGAGAGCGAGTTAAATTATCTAGTTTTTATGCAATCTAGCGACAAATCTAGCTTTCTAGTCCGCAGCTAGTTAGGTTTTTGTTAGTTATTTTATTAATCCCTTAGTTAGAATAAAAGATCCCCCACTACATTCTTTTTGTGATTGAGATGTGATTTCTATTTGTGATATGAGTCCCTAATTTTGTATTGTGTGCCTGAAATAAACGAATTTTATTTATTTATTATTTATCACATTACAGATTTAGGTAAGCAGGTTAACTACGAACTTTATTTGTGTTGGAAGAACACAACGTTCTAGACGATAGATGTTTTTTTTTTTACTTAAAAAAACTTTATAGTTATGCCTATGTTCTTAAGCAGTAGCAGACTGAAATGCCTTACCTCGTGTTGTCGATATAAATTACCCGCGCCCCGTCCTTCAGCACTATAAAATATGCTTAACCCTTTTAATGTCTTTGTTTTCTTGATTACTCCTAGCACATTTTATTGCACTTTAATTGTAGCAGTAAATTTATAATTGTGTTATATTTTCACTAAGTAATAACTCTACGTTGTTTGCTCTTTGATGGTGGCAGTAATTTTCTAGAGTTTTCTTTCATACCGAAACACCTTTACTAGGATTTTCTGCACAAACTTAGCAGTTATGAACATCAAAAATCTGGGAAGAATGTTAGAATTGGATTTTCTGCGCAAACTTAGCAGTTACACAAAATATCTGGGAATAATGTTTTTAATTTCCCACGTTGAAATAATTAATATGGATAAAAAATCACCACACAGCATTTCGAATCCGTACCCTGAGGCACTGCGGCAAAATGGAGAGTGAAAATCAATATTTTTGGTAACAAAACACCCAATGGTAGGATTAATTTAAAGCCTTAATTAGTTTCATTTATCCACGAAACCTATCAAAAACAAAACCATCCTGACGGCTGATTACAACGAGATGTTGTTCTTGAGAGGAAGTTCAAACTCCGTTTTGTATCTCGAGGCTTCGGACAGGAGAATCAAGAGTGACATTTTCAATTATTTATTGTTCTGACAATTTCGTTTGTTAAATTTTCTTACCACACGAAACGTCTTCAGGGAACTTGTGAGAATTGAAATAAAAAGAAAATTATGTTACGCTCATTTTCAAGTTTGTATTTCACAATATGAAACCTAAGTTAGATAATTATGTTCTTGTAATTAGTTTTTGGGAAAAAAAACATTTCGTATATGAAAAATTTCTTTATTACCATTAAGCCATACAGGACTCATAGACACATCAGAGATTTATATTACATAAGTCATCAATGTCGACTCTTTGAAATCTCTATAAAGCAAACTTATCGCAAATCTGCTTTGCACCCTCAAATTCACAAATAAACAGTTAACTGTTTGATATAATCGTCCCGCTTGTTCACACAAACGAGTAAATACACAAGCTAATTAATGGAATGATTATACCTAAAGCGGATATGTACTACAGACTATTATCCATTAGTATATACACTATTTATCCGCTTTCTCGCTCACCGTGTCAATATTTGTAGGCAAATATGTTTAACAGCTACTCTAATAATATCTATCCGTTATGTACGTCTTGTATGTGTCAATCTGTAAATATTAATTTCCATTGCATGCATTATCTTTGTAGAGAATAGAAAAATGCCGTGAGGATTGATTATTTGATAGTTTATAAATTAAATAGTGAAAGAGAACGAATCTAGAATTAATTTTTCTAGTTATGAAATTTTACATGATTACTGGCGCTTCCGAAAATCCAACTCATTAAATTTCAGAGTACTTGAATACCCTACCATACACCCGAAAATACAACCAAAATAATAGTTATACTTTCACCCTCAAAATACCAGCGCTCTCAAACATTATCAAGTATTTTTCGCAGCGTTTAAAAACCCTGTTAGTAAAATTGTTTCTCGTTAAAATTTTGCAGGTTATTTTTAAAAGATATCAGTTTCCGTGGTTCACCCTTCCTGTATTGTGGCTAATGACCATTATGATGTCCCGTTAGCATAATTGCTGTCGATTTAGATTTGATGGCAAATCGACCCTTCACCTGAAAGGCCTTTGTTAATCGATACGATCTCTCCCGATTAGGGATATGAGGACACAACAAAAGCGTAACAAATCAAGCCGTACTCCTTTGTTACCAGCCTTCATAGTTTACAGAATTACGTACCAATTTTGTATGGTATACATTTCCTTTTTTCATATTTACACAGATCTATCGTCTGTAATTTAATTTCGATTGGTGCTTCCAGGCTTACGGAATGTTTCGAGTATTTTCCTATACGACCCTTGACGTTCGTCTATCATACTTATTTCCTCCTGTTTCTGTAACTCCATAATGATGTGATTCGTGCCTTGTGAGTCGTTATCCTGAATACTTCTTTCCATAATGGGTTGCATGGTTGTCTTTTGTATTCTAACATAATAGCTGAATCCCAGTAAACCTATTTTTTCTTGTCGTTGAAAATGTTTATTTATTATATCTACATGATTTTCTAAACATAGATTTACATAAAATAATAAAGTATTGTTTCTGAGCCGGTCCATAGGAAAAGTTTCCTTTACTTTGCTATTTTTGGAAGAAATAAAAGATATGCCGCTCCATGCGGATTTACCACCCCCAGTCACAATTCGGGGACCTCTTTGTATCGCGCACTATTAAAACTTATAACGAGGGAGTTGCTAACAAAACTAGGCATTGTTATTGCGATTCACATGAAAAGAGACGCATTTACGGATTATATCGTTCACGACGTGACGGAACACTAGGATTTTAATCCCCAAAACTGTCTTCGAGAAATTGCGAAGGAAAATACTTCTTGCAATTTGCAAAGACTCGTCTAGTCGAATGCGTTTTAAAGAGCATGCAGTGAGCTCAGCTTTGATCAATCATGCGACGCAAAAGGTTTTTGTGGTGGTTGAACGGACTCTTCAATGGCGAAGTTATATTGTCGCTTCGTTTTCACAAGAACATCTGCCTGGACTGGCACTGAGAGATTGCTTGCAGAATAAGGACTCTCGGGCTCCGCGAAGCGAGGACATCGGTGATGTGGAAATTTTCGATAACATGACTAAAGTGCTTTCAACTGAAGCAACGTATCTTGTGACTTTATCAGTAAAAACGGGAAATTTATTTCATGAAAATGCAGTAGCTAAGCGTCAAAATAATAAAATATATGAACTGCAGGGAACCCAATGTAATTGAGTAGTCAATTTCCGTTGAAGTGCTTTGTTTCTGTTACCTGTCGATAAATACGTTTCAAACAATACGTGTCGGAGAAAAGAGGAGTGAAGGGGGAACAAGTCAACGTGAATTTGTAGCGGAGCCTTTGCCGTCGGCGGCAGGCTTACCATGACACGGTTAAAGCCTTATTTTTGTGTCTGGTCGGGCCCGCTTGTCAGCCCGTGTCGTCGCGCACAAAGCCATGTGAAAGTATAGGATCAAAGTGTTCGCGTACCCCTTACACGCGAACGTTACGTGTAAACACAACGTATTTCACTCTTGTGTCAGTTTATTTCATTTTTTTAGAGAAACAAAACTCGTTATGCGTGAAAAATCCCTTTCAGTGTTAACCACGCGACTTATTTGATAACGGAATGCATCCATCTTTCTAAATGTTCTTTTTGAATAACGCTGGTTTTTTGTTGTGTTTTTCCCGTAGTAATTTATTTTTTGCATTACCCCTTCAGACTTAATATTTTTAAAGTAGTTTAATTGGTTCATCATTTCAAAAATTAGGGTTCGTAATAGCTTTGTTAATCAATTTGAAAATGACCGTGTATAGCGTACCCCAGGCTAAATGTATACGATTACATGACGCGTGCCTTTCGGAATATTAACTAAGGTGCGACCGTGGTGACACCTCGCGATATTTGATACGGGTTCAAAGTTTAAGTGGTGGTTTCAGATTGTTTCCCAACAAGGAATTGGTTGTTTTTTCATTCGTAGAAGGTTTTAAGGGTAATTTTAGGCTTTTTGAAAAAAAATTAGAACAAAGTTACGGGATAATTGTTTGACTTTACTTGACTTCTTTGTTGGCAACCTGGTTCATTACTTTACAGCCAGTTTTAGGTTCAGGAATATTTTTGTCAGACAAATCTCTGTGAATATTTCTATTTTGCAAACTGAAATACGTTCAAAAAATAAAAATACTATATGTTTTACGGCAAAGCTTGTCAAAGAAAGAAAGAAGAAAGAAAATAATTTTATTTGCCTTTAAACTACACAATAGGTACGTAAGGGACAAATTGCTAATTATTTATATGTAAAAACTGATAACTACAAACACAATAACTTTCAAGTAGAAAAAGTATGGCAAAGTCAACCGCAACCCCAAGAGTTCTCTTCCAATCCCTATTGCAAGAGATACCTACAGGATAATAGAAGTGGGTGACAAAACCAATACAATCGACCGAAAGTTCATCGTCTCTGTTGATATATTTATATCGGCAGAGGCTATTCGTGGCCCAGATATTACGGTTTAATCCCCTCATAATCACCAATGTCTCCCATAACTTTTACGCAACAAAGTAGACGAATTGTTCGTGTGCGATACAAAATAAGTTTATGTCCCCCTTTGTTAGATGTGGTCAGCTATCTCTTTCTTGAGTACTCGTGTTGGCTCTTGCTACCAGATAAAAGGCTCTACGAACGGTAAGTATGATTACGCACAATATTTTTTCGCGCAGTTTACTGTGGTGATTCTATAGACGAGCCGATGATATTTTTTTTATTTGCAGCTAATAATAAAAATGTTACTTTGATTTTCGATTGTTTAAGTTATTTCGAAATATCGATTATTGGGACTTTTCTTCCACATATGGCCAAGTCGTATCAAAAAATCATCTCGTCCGTACAGTCCTCAGGTCAGACTGTACTCTCAAGATTTTCATATACACTGTCTTCCAGACATATCGTGGTCAAATTCGGACAAAAATCATCTCGTCCGTACAGTCGTCAGGTCAGACTGTACGCTCAAGATTTTCATATACACTATCTTCCAGACATATCGTGGTCAAATTCGGACAAAAAATCATCTTGTCCGTACAGTCCTCGGGTCAGACTGTACTCTCAAGATTTTCATATATACTGTCTTCCAGACATGGTCAAAGTCGGACAAAAAAAATCATCTCGTCCGTACTGTCCCCAGGTCTTGAGCTGGTGCCTCGTGCAAAAGATAACTCGCCCCGTATTAAGTTTCATTGTTCCGGAAATTATAGCAGCCGAATGGACATGTTTACTTTTGTGCGTGACAATAAATGTGTTTTTATTTGCCAGGATATTATATTTTGGTGTGCGATATATTGGCTTGCTGTTAGAGTTGTGGGGGAAGTGGAGGGGGGGGATAAGGCCGGGCTGTAGGTGGCTTAGTTTGACTTAAATATAGGATTTTGTCAGATTTGCAATTGTTTGTTAACTTATTTCAAAAGTCATACAAAGTGTCCTTAGTGCAAATTACAGTTAGAGCGTTATTGTATCTTTAGTTTGAGGAAACCTCAGGAAATGTATTGTTTCAACTGTTTAACATCATATCACACTAAAGTTAGAAAGTTTGGGTGGATGGATATATGGATATCTAATTCTTCTTCACGCCAAAACTACTGAACAGGTTGAGGCAATATTTTTTATCTCTTAGCCTGGAATCAATTTCCCTTAGTATAGAAATAACCGTTTTTCCACAGAAACAACGCGTGCGAAGCTGTGGGCAGAGACTAGTTATATACATCTGTAACTCGGTCATCTTACTCCATGCATTGTATAACCATAGCTATAACAGCGCTATATTTATGATAAGTTCAGAGCAAACTTTAATCACTGTTTTAATCATATTTATGGATTTAACATGGATTAGCCATCTCTTAACGTAACTGGTTGTCCCCGCGGAAAATTATTTCCATTTAGACAACCAGTTCTCTAGTTCGTTTGTCAGGGCAGATCAAACTGCCTCTACACTAGCCAAACTCGATGTGGAACGTTTGTAAACAAACCACGACATTTAAACTAAGACTCACTTGCTTAGTGTCGATTTTCAGATTCAATTGTAAGCAATATTTATTGAAGGATCACAAATCGACAAGTAATGTGAATTCCTTACAAAAAAGACGTGGCAACACAGCGAATTTTAGGTTAAGTATGAACAGTTTGTTAACATACATTCTACATCGAGTTTGGCTAGTGTACAGAAGTTATGATATTAGAACGACTGTTAGGCGTAGGTATTAATAATAATAATAATAATAATGCTGGACAATTCACACAGCATTATCTAGCCCCAAGCTAAGCAGAGCTTGTGTTATGGGTACTAGATAACTGATATACATAATACAATACACTACGTAGATAGATATTTTTTTTTATTATACATAGAAAAACATCCAGAACGCCCTGAACAAATTTCTGCAGATCGTACACAAATTTGTCCCGGGGCGGGAATCGAACCCGCAACCTTCTGCGTCGCAGGCAGACCTTCGCCCACCGCGCCACAGAGGTCCGCAGGTATAAGTAGGCTGTGACTATACCATAGGGCTCTACTATACCTCATTATGTACTTCTATCTCTATCAAAACAACGTATTCACATGATATAGCCAATCTTGTTTCAGTCCGCTTCGGCGCAAGCGGCGCTTCAAGCCGCGCAGGCGATCTCTAACACTGCGGGCGCGGCGCTCGTCGCCGGCTCCGGAGCGGCCTTGCAGCCGGTTAATGGAGGCGCTGAGATACAGGTAAGTTCTTCATTTCATTATGAATTTTGTATTATATACTTTAAAAAAAAAACATTTATTTCAGACAACACAAAAAATCAATTTAGGTCCATATTATGTTACCCAAAAATGTTCTTAGTCTATAAGAAGAAGAATACTGACGTATTCTTCTTATTTTAATTAGTTACTATTGTTTAGTCTTTACTTTAGCTACTGTGGGTTGGTTTTAATAAAAGAGTTATTATATTGAACTGAGTCTATTCAATACACAAGACACACGTACATGAAATTACAATACAATGGTTATCTTTAATCCTTATTTAGGATACTCAGGTACTCTCTGAAGTGACTGGCGACACACAGCTTAACTGCTAAAACCGCTGAATTAACGAAACGCGTTTGCGCCGCGTACTGCTACCTATACTGTGTCTCTACATGAATATAAGAGTCAGAGTCGGAGTCAAATAGTTTATTTCTTTAGCCTAACAAAATAAGCACTTAGACAAGTCATTTACGATATGCACAGCTTGATAAATAGTAATTCAAATAAGAAATAAGGTGAAATTGGCACTTCAATTTTTTGTTTTCGGAAGAAGTGAAAAAGAAACCACTAACAAGTTTATCGCTTATCAACGAATACAATCTTTGCATATCTCAGTCTAATTTATGTTCTTACATACTATTGTTGGTTTGGAACTGGGCGACATCCGGCCAAGCATTAACATCCTTATTGTAATCATCTATGGAGAAATAGGCTTTCTTGATAAGATTTCGTTTTATATACAGTTTAAATCTACGAATAGGGAGCTCAGATGCTTCAGATGGAAGCTTGTTATAGAAAATTACGCAATTGCCCACAAATGATTTCCCTACCTTTCGTAATCTATATAAGCGGGTTAACTATGAACCTAGTATACTTCGATTCTAAAACCTGGATATTTTTGAATAGGTACAAAGTGGGTACAAAACCTAGAGAAAATATTTAACGACATTGGTACTATCGGAGTCGCCATTGCATGATATGTTTAGATATACAGGGTGTGGCAAATTTTTGGCCCCTTAAAGGTAGCTACCGTTTCTTTTGTAGTTAAAAGGTTTTGTTCTGAGGAACTTTCTGTTTTATTTTGAAGAAAAAAATATTGCCAGTTTTAGTTTTTTGGAAAAATTTACATTTGTCAAAAAAATCAAGTTGGTCTTAATCGACTCTATTTTCAACCAGGAACACTTTTCCCAAAGGAACATACCAAATCAAATCGTAAGTTTTAGCAATAATTAAAAAAGACATTTCCCATACATTTTTTCAAAAAACTAAAAATGGCAATATATTTTTCTTCAAAATAAAACAGAAAGTTCCTTAGAACCAAACCTTCTAACTACAAAAGAAACGGTATTTTTGGCCCTTAAGGGGCCAAAAATTTGCCACACCCTATATATGTATTTTAAGACTTTCTTAAGTGCACTGTAATGTGCGTATGAGAAATAAATTAATGAAATTTAAACTGGAAGAGAAGCTTAGCACAGAAGCTCGAAACATTTTTTTTTATTTTATAGGTTTTGTTCATCATCTTGTTGTTCTCTCTGTCGTTTTTGAATTCAAATTTACTTTGCACATCATCGCTGCACATGTGAGATTATGCGTTAAAGTTGGTTGGATAAAAGAAGAAGTTATTGATTTTACTTTTAAGTGATAACCTTCTTGTTTACTGTTATGAGATAATGTTAAGTTTTTATTGATAACATTTACATTGATTGAAAACCACTAAGGAATTGAACTTGCTTCTCGCTTCTGTTTTTCCAACCAATTACAACCTAGGTCTCTTCAAGACAAGAATGATCAAGTGTATTCTAGACAAACTTGAAACTGTTACGTATCTGTAAGCATACTCTGTCTAATTGAAATTGAAAATTCACTAACCCGACATAGTCACATCTATTGTGTTAGTTACACCTAATTAAAATTAAGAATGGTCTAAGCATTTCCATTTAGGCTTAAGAAATAATAATTTTCATTTGTTCTATTTCACCTTGTCAAATGGAATTTAATAATTCGCAGGTCTGTTAGCGCTTACTCAACTTAATTATTTTGGAACCATCTTTGGTTCCGATACCTCATCAGTACCTGGGCTGATATGGTAGTGTCAGCATCAAAAATATGACCACTTGACCAGTCTAAAACAAACATTATTAACTATTCTCACTGTTAATCTTTAAAATGATGATGTTATAATATTAAAACCAACGTGCTGTAACAGTAAATCCTCAGAATAAACCTTTAAACGGCTCCGGTACAAAGGCCTCTGTTAATAATAGAACATCTCTTCCCGAATCTGATTTGGGTACCGCTAAATCGCGTTTAGCTGAACTATATGATTTAGGGAACGGTTAGAATCCCATGTTTTTTAAATATATTTTCTTGGGATCCATTTTGCTGTCAATATTAAAAGTCAATTCCGTGTTGGCGTAAACGTTGGTGTTCTTGCAAGACACATAACGTTCATAGTTAACCCGCTTACATTCGTAATTAATTAATTCCGTGTGTTTACAAACTCTTCTAATTCGAGATCGTCGAACACATCTCGTGCCATCAGGTGACATAGTGGTCAAACTAAGGTCTGGTCTATTCATAATATAAAAAATAATGTTACCATCACTATTTTAAATCGCAAAACTGACTTTAACCAAAACAATTTAAGTAACAGGCGCGCGCGTGCAAATATGAAAACTCTATTATAGAATACAAAGAAAAACTAAGCTTAATTACATTTGTTTCTATTTAGCCGGTATCCTTAACTTATCTCCAAGGTAAGACCCATGCATGTCTATAAGTAACAACTCAGACACAACATTCCCTAGCGGAGTTAACAAGAAAATGCTTCCAACAATTAGCGTCCCAATAGACGCATAGTTGAAGCCAAGTAAGAAACTTGCTGCGGATCGGGTACTAGAATAGACATGTGTCAGGAATACTGTGTTGTGAATATCTTCGTGTCATAGTCGCTGGGGAGTTTCAGCAATAGAGTAATTTTGAACGAAAATTTAATTTACATCAACGGTTTACTCATTTATGTACACAAACAACGCAGAGAAGCAAGTGTTATAGTGTTCTAGTAGCTTCGTAGCACTTCTACGGCGTAGCAGTCTACGGCCGTAGATCCTCTACGACCACGCGTAGAGCATTTGTTGATTTCTACTGATTTTATGGTTGAACTTTCAATTGTTTGGTTTAAAACGAAGAAAAATGGGAAGATGATCGCAACCATACTAATAGAGTCGTTCAAAAAGAGTAGAGTCGTGGCGTTTTGGTGAACTAACACTTTTAATCGTACTGCAATGACAGAGCAGTGTTGTCAACGTAACAAAAGTTGGCAAATTGGCACACGAGCGCCATGACTTCCCACGACTCTTCTCTTTTTGAACAGACTACTCGTTTCAGTCGAATAACAGATCCTTTTTTTTCTTCAAGTTTCGAGACCGTCTTTTATAAAAAAATAGATTTTATTTATTGAAAATAATTATTATTATCGCTCATCCTTAGGTTGTCTGGAAGAGATGGCTTAACACCGCGATTTCCAGCAATTTATTCTGTATTGTTGTATGTCTTAGTGTATAACAATGAAGTGATCTATCGATCGTAGGTGCTACAATCTAAGAGAAGTATTATCTATGGACAAATAAGCTGTCTTGCAAAGAAAAATAGAAGCAAGTTTGGCTTATAATCCGTACACGTCTTCCATCTAGTTCTAATGCAATATTGATACCATCGGATAAGTCTCCAGGCGACAATCTGCGATCCGTCTTATACCAGACGCCTTACTTGCATGTGCAAATTACACTGTATCGCTAACATTATACAATCTAAAGTTGCTTAACATGTAAAATGTCCGGTTTGATTTATTTTGTTCCTTCGATCTGTAAAATTTACGTCAACATGAGAATTCTCGGTTCGTTTTTAAATTAAAAACCTAATTATATTGTGAAAGAATACGTTATAAATACCGTAAAAATCGAGTACTTTATGTTCGATTTTGAATATAGATACATAATAACAATAAAATTACTTGGCTTATTCTAATAATGCCATTTTCTTCTGTGAAAGGCATTTTTTGACAAAAATCCCACTGACTGATCAGAAAACCCATGCACTGGGGAATGAGGTCAACAATTTAAAAGAGGATATAGAAATAAGTATACCTAGCAATAGGTAAAATCGTGTTGCCTGTGTAGTGATGAAATGATTTAATTTTGTTTCTTTATACAGGGTGGGCCGAACACAGTTCTCCGCGTGATCATAGAACACATGCTGTACCCGATTGTACTCGACGTGCTCTACTCCATCTTCCAGCGATACGGAAAAGTACTGAAGATCGTCACATTCACTAAAAACAGTAAGTATCTATAAAAAAAACCCTGTATTCACCACACAGCTTAATATTGGTTACAGAACAAGCATAATGCATCATTGTACTGTTGATCCGGTCAGCCTAACATTAAATAGAAAAGCGTAAATCGAAATGTTTCCCGACCACCTAATTAATTATGCACCCGTACTCAGGAATTTGTAATTAAATACGTTGTTTGATAAGCCTTTTATCAGACCGCTTTGTGCCCATAACGGCCCCACGGGATTACAGCTGCTAAAACAACTATTAATAAATCGAATTGAGGCTTTAAAATTAATTAAGGTATTGTTATAGTGATAGATTTACCAAATATGAAGCAAGGGGCGAATCCAAGGGCGCAATCCGTTTAAAATTTAAATCGTACCCTCATGCATATCCTAAATAAATCCAGCATACAAGAGGCGGGCAGGTAGGTACATATTTGATAAGCCCGCTTGCCTGTGGCTGAGCGCACGTTGC
This sequence comes from Eupithecia tripunctaria, assembly GCA_955876795.1. NCBI lineage: Eukaryota > Metazoa > Arthropoda > Insecta > Lepidoptera > Geometridae > Eupithecia > Eupithecia tripunctaria. The sequence goes on from OY041604.1 coordinate 13,016,895, forward strand.
TCACTCGCCGCTAATTATACACCTACCCTACGGTACTAGTAGGGTACTACTTTTTTAATGTCGGCCATTGCCCGCTGAAGCCAAACAGAGACAGAATTACTTGCCTGAAAGCGAAGACTTTCCTTGTTTGTGCCCTGGAATAGAAAACTTCTCGAACTTGCAATGAAAAAAAACTTATTAGATGGAAAACTTCCGTGTTATTCCGTTGTTGAGGAAATTTTCTATCATCATCAACACATTGGCCTCCCCCACATATTGTCACAATGTCAAGCCTTCCGCTATATTTAAAATAAGATTTCATGTATTAAAAAAGATAATATATATAAGATAAATAACAAACTGTGTGCGTAACGTAATCGGAATTTAAACAATCTGACTCGGAATTTATAAAATCTGACGACCTACTATAGCTTCATTTAGAAAGGTTCACTTCAACAAATTATTCAGAGATTCTATAATTATTTCTGAGCTAAGAAACTCCTGTCCAATTTTGCTGACATGGTTCTGACAGGCTTAATCCAGAACCCAAAATAGGATTTGGTAAAGCGTCGGCCAAGGCATACCGTGATCCCATACAAATATACCTTTAGCACGTATCTATGTATAATGGGAGACGGCTAATCGATAGACAGTTCAACGTTGATTCCCTTAATGGGTTACCAGAGATACAGTAAAATGCTTTTGTTTAAAAAGCATCATTAAACGGCTCTTATTATGCGACACAAAAAAAAATAACATTGTAGGAAAAATTATAATATTTTGGGGTATCATCAAAGCATCAACATCGAAGAATTCTACATTTTGCGGAACAACAAAAAATAAGTGCTGGGAAATTATACATTTTTATATTTCAACATTTTGCAATGTAATTGTTTTTTGAAAAAAAAATATACCTGCATATATTATATTCTTTATATTTGTGTTTTTTACACGAATTTAAAATTATTTAAAAATTAGCAAACCTTATCTATTTCAAACAATATAGGTCTGGAAACACTGAATTTCCACTGCCTGTTTCTATCTAGCCAATTTCGAACTCCAATTTCTAATGTAAGTTGGCAACTTATCTCCATTGTGGCATCAATGCAACGCTTCCAATTTCCGTGCGGACCGTACTTTTTTAGAACATTCGTCATTGTCCAATTGTAAAAAGCTCTAGCCGTACTTCGTCCCCTTTGAATATTCATACGAGCGTCTAACTCGAAACATTTAACTACTTAAATACAAAGTGGTATTCATCATTTTGGCGTTCCAGAAAAGTTCGGAATGCGATTCGTTTTTCGTTCTCAAGGGCCGAAAATGAAAAAAATGTTTTAGATGTTTTTAAATAAACTCCAGTACCTACCTACTTAGCTTTCTGTGTTTGTTTAACTTAGTCGCGTTAGCACGTTTTGGGTTAGGTAATAATATCCCATTTAGACTAAATTTGTATGAAAAAGTTAATAATTGTTTTGAAAATAGTGGAACCAACTGTTACAGTTTGTTTTAATTAATTAACTATCTTCCTAAAATAATGTACGTACCTCTGAATTTACTAATATTCGTTTCAGGAAAAACACACCATCGTAATAGAATAAATAAATTAACTAATAAATAATGTTGGAAAATTCACACAGCATTATCTAGCCCCAAGCTAAGCAGCGCTTGTGATATGGGTACTAGATAACTGATATATGTATATAATACAATATACTACATAGATACATACATATTTTTTTATTATACATAGAAAACATCCAGAACGCCCTAAACAAATATCTGCAGATCGTACACACATTTTGTCCCGAGGCGGGAATCGAACCCGCAACCTCCTGCATCGCAGGCGGACCTTCGCCCACCGCGCCACGGAGGTCGTCAATATAATCAGAATAAAACAATTATAACTAGAATGTACACTTATATCTGTTTAAAAAAATATAAACCGTCGCTAGAAGACCCAGAAAGCTGGCCTTATAAAATATTGATTTGTGTAATTTATTTTTATCTATTTTGGAAACTGATACTGCAATAACTCTGTATAGTCCTTATTATCACCTCAAGCTACTAGTTTTGTTTCTTTCATTTCCAAAGCCATGCCCTACATAAACTTAAATAAATAAAAGACAAAATGCTTAAGTTGGGTACCTCTTATTTGTAAAGATTATTTTCAACCAAGCATCTACAAAACCTCCTTACCGTGCGGAACAAAAGTCGCTTCTAAAATATTCCCCGCTGCAGCGAAACGAATAAATCCTTCCTTCAATTACGCTCCCGTGGGAACCTAGACCAACATCCCAATTTTCACTCTCGATACCTCAATGTGTACTGAGTGAGTAGGTAAATGTTTGTTTTACGTTTGCAGGCTATAATGTTTCTATTGGTGATGAATTTAGCGTTGTAAATTAACTGGCAAAGTCATTTGATCAATCTTCGCTTTGATGATATGTAAATGCAATAGAATATAACATGCGGAACATTTTAGCAACACAAGGCGACCTCTGTGGTGCGGCGGGTTCGATTCCCGCCTCGGGACAAATGTGTGTACGATCTGCAGATTGTTCAGCGTGTTCTGGATGTTTTCTATGAAAATATTAATAAAATAAAATATAAAAAATATGATGATCTATTTCAATATTTTTTATTATGCAGTGTTGTATTGTACAATAATAGAAGATTAGCTTAACATCGGACCTAAATTATGTACTTACCTAACTATTTGTTATTGTTCAGTTTTCTTTTTCTTTTATATTTTCTCGTTGATGAGGTATGTGTATAGTTTGTTAATTATTTTCTAGTTTAGACAATAGGACCGCCATGTATTAATTATAAAGGTTCTTACAATAAATATGATTTTAAAAAATGGATCTAGATAATGCTGTGTGAATTCTCTAACATAATTTTTATTTCACATTTTATTATTATATTCAAGGCTAAGAAAAAGTTTCCGTAACGATCTTAAATTGGCAGATACAGTACTGGCAGCGCTTCAAAAGTCCGAGCGTCAACCCTTATAAATACAGATCACTTTGGCTTTAGTGTTGTTGTTCTGAATCATAATTATTTCATAACGTCAAAAGTTAGTCCCATAAATATTCCATCAAGTTATAGGTAGTCATCGCGTTAATAATGAAAACGGTGTAGAGGAAATGTTTCCCGGCGGTTGCGGGCTGTTAGTGGGAACCAGGTAAGGTTACCATCAAACCGTCTCCTAATCCCGAAACAAATCTCAATGAAGAGCGCGGAGTCGCCCTAATCCTCCCCCTCCGCCCCCTAGCCTTCCCCTGACCGCCCCGATTGGCTTTATTAAGGTGTAGCAGACCGCTACAATTATTATGCGTCCCCTGTTTGCGGTAGGTATCGTGTCTATATCGTCGTTAGATTCCCTTAATTAAGGATTTGATTTGGCAGCGGATCATCTTTACGCCGCGTCTTAGTTACCATAACTAGAACACTGTGCCTTTGTACCGAAATGTCGGTTACAGGGGTGTTATAGCGGAGCGTAGTTACACCGGCACAGATGCAATGATGCTTTCGTTACGGAGTAATTTGCGAGTAGTGTCTGAGGTTGCCTGAAAGGGCGTGTAAATTGCAAACGAGGACGCATTCAGCAAACAGACTCGCTGTGGACAAGCCTGAGATTTTAGATATCAAATTATGCATTAATCGTTTGGCTGGCCCGCGTCCGCGCTTAATATTATGAATTTACGAGTTACAAAGTGGAAAGGCTGCACGCTTTTCTACGGACTTAAGCTCTCTGTTTACGTAGACATTGACGTTTAAATATTCCATAAAGTAATTGCGTATTCTGGTGAATTTTTAATGGGTGATAATGAACCGCGCACGCTCAGATTGATTGAGATTTGAATTTCTTGCACAATCGGCGCTGAAATTAAGTTAGCTCTCGAATATTTCGAAGTAAATAAACCGGGACAAAAGGGTGACTGACGACTGTTGGAACGGCTGTAATTTACTCGTAAATGCATACAACTTTTAGTGTAAATACAAAGTCCTTGGGCAAATAGAAATTGTTTTACAATTTAATACAAACGCAATTCTGTATATAATTCTGTACATCTAAATTTGAATGGTATTTAGTTCTGTACTATGTGAATTATGGACCTCTGGAAATAAGCCCAAGTGATCCATGACGCTTTTGGGCTTATTTCCAGCAGGAGTAAGCCATAATATGAATGTGCTAAAGCTAAAAAAAACAAATGGCGCGGCGGTACCAAGAAATACAAAACAGATCGGGCTGTCCTTGCAAATTGATAACCCGCCGGCTGACTTCATTTAAGAAAGAATCCATCTTCATTTGTACGCCATAAAAGTCTTTTTTCTTATTCACAATGTAATTATATAAAAAAAAATCTGCAATTTGCGGCAAGCCTTTAATGCATTCCATTTTAACGTTCCCAAATGAGCAAGGAAATATGGGGCATTAAAGAGCATTTAACTATGTATGAAGGAGACAACGCGTAACTTTTAATTTGCGTCTCTTGGGTCGATTCTTACCTTTAGTGGTTTTTACTGCTTCTACTGACTATTATTTTTGTGTTTGGAGCGCACGTATACTTAAGAGTGCTGTAAGTATTGCATGTAATGTAGTAACGAAATTGGTAGTTTATTTTTATCCTACTTTCAGTTACTTGCTTTATGAAATTTAAAAAACTTAACGCAGTTTATAGAGAAGATAAATTGACCAAGAAAATGTCTCTTTACACGAAACCCCCACTTTCCCCTATACGCTCAGAACTATGAAAATGTTTAAGCAAAATGTGTAAAATACATGCTAGTACTCGTAGTATAACCGCTTCACCTGAAAGTCCTTTTATACACTTTGTCGTAGACTCACTTTGTGAGTCGAAGCGACACCTAATGGTACGTTATGTGGGCAACGCAGGTGTTGCCATGTAGCTCGAGTGTTGCCTAAAAATGTGAATTTATGTGCTCGCCCAAAGGACGGCAATGATCGCCGGCTCACGCCTTAAATTAGGGGTTTTAACGCTTATCCTCTGGCAGTAAATAGACTCCACGACGAACTATATTACTTGTAGGGCCATTCCCGTTCAATGCGAGAACATTTCGCGGCCCACATACCATACTTTATAGTTGTTTTTCTGCTGAGTTTGCTCATTTTTACTGTGGGTTTTATTGCGGACACTAATTTGCTATTCATCGGTTACTTTTGTTTTCAATTTATTGGGAAGTTTCGTTGTAAGTAATTTAAAAGCCTCGTCGTTTTGAATCTCAGTCAACCAAACTATTAATCGCAGTCCTTCATATTATTAGTTCATACGACTAATGGGGCCGAATCTGGAGATAAAGTTAACGTTGGCTATTATTTAATTTTTTGAACGAAATATTTTATGGAAAAGAAGCTATGCCGTGCGTAAAACTAATATTTTACATTCTAAAATATTCAAAACATTTATGTTTACCCGGGAGGTAAACATGTTGTGACAGTGTTGTAGTCTGAACCGGGAGTTCAGACTACTACACTCGAAATCCTTTTGTAAAAAAATCCTTTACCGTTCTCCCGAATCGAGATAAGGGCCACGGACAACGTTGGCAATAAATTCCAGTTGATAACTTTAGTAAAACAGTCATGAAGGTAGTTTACCTAAATATTTGCCAGTTGTGGCTGAGTTTAGATGATAACATAGCTGTAGTGCACCTGAGGCACATACTCAGCAGAGGTTTGCGGCAAGTCCGTGGGCGTCATTTTCATCTCATTTCCTTGCCTCTACGAGGACTCGTGAAGTGCTTTTAGAATAGCTAAAGACAACAATTCCATTGCCGTTATATTGTTTACCTAAATCGAATACTATTTTCCACTTAACTGTATCAACTATCTTTTTCCGATTTTTGTTGGAGACGATTGAAAAATTGTGTCCTATTTGCAAGCAGTTACGGTATAGTTTTTCTTGCTACTCGTATGTCATTGTAGTTAAATGTGAAAGTAAAAACAAATACTTTGTTACAGATTCATTCCAAGCTCTGATCCAGTATCCAGACACAATATCGGCGCAAACAGCAAAAACGGTGAGTACTAAACTGTTCTTTGTTTTTATTTAACTGTTTGTAAAGAGACATAAAACAAAGTTGGTATTGCCGCACGTTTCATTCAGTTTAATGGCTCGCTTTCGAACTATCTCGAAATGAAGTGACTCAGTCTTATCTGGAGTTCAATTGGTCCTAGAGTTCTATTGATAGTTGAAAGCTGTTTGTGTTCTTGACTTGGACCCGCTATTGTTTCATAATTCGTTTAGCCATTATTAACTTAGTTTTACGTCTGCTGTAACTGCGCTTTGAAACGCAACTACTTAAACTATTTACCCCGACTCAAACTAGCGCATTTGCTCATGATGGCCACCAAACTCTGTTTTCGCATCACCTATAGTTTACTTTACAAAAAAAATCGATTACAGAGGAAAGAGTATTAAAAGAAAGCAGGTATCATAAACTGGCCTATCATTTTTTAAAGTTCCTTTCTTCAACGTAATAATAATATAAAATAGGCGGAGGCGCTCGTGTGCCTCGGCGTACCGCCTTAAAGTGTTTGAAGATATTTAGTGCTAGAACCACACGACGAGAAAAACGTCTGAAATCCAGTCGCTGATAAAGCTAGGTATCAGCATTATAAACATCCAACAAAACCAGTACATTAATGCACATTTAATAACAATAATATCTGTAAACAACACGGACTCGGCAAGCTGACGACAATGGCCAACAATGGCCCAACACGACTGGGACATCATTTTTCTCGGGCCAACTTTTCCCATTCGCTATTCATTTGCGTTAGAAGTTGGCCCGCCTACTGCAGCGACTGTTTTAACTTTATTTCTGATGCAGCGTTCAGGGCAAATTAAATTTCGTTTTGCGGCTTCCGCAAACTCACTTTACAAGTATAATTATTGGGTTTTTGTTTTTCGTTTCGCCACACAGATATGAATCGTTGCTTACTTTATTTCGCGGGAATATGGTTACGCGCGTTGGTTTTTAAAATTCACTCGTTTTTTTATTCGATATCTGTAGTAAATTTAATTGCCATTGTATAGACAATAACTCTATCATCGAAATTAAGTCTTCTGGTGGTGTCTGTGTGAATGACGAAATAACAGCCTTTTCTTAATTTCTTAATGCCCATGAAAGTTAGACACAATACATATTATAAAAGCATCAAATTTTTTAAATGTTGTCTGTCTTTCTGTCTTATTGTCTCTAATCTCCGAAACGGCTGGACCGAATTTCACGGGACTTTCATCGGCAGATCATTAGCCGATGTTAAAGTGGGTAATTTAGCATATTTCTCATTAAAATAAATAAGGGTTCCTCGAAGAAAATAAAGTTCTATAATTCGGCGTAGCCGTAAACCAATAAATCTGGCATTTCACACATTATCATCTAGCCTCAAAATAAGCAGTATTTGTGTTGAGAATATATCAACTATAGCTAGAAATTGTGTAGGTACTTGCAGAATATATATATTACCATATCATCATCATCAGCCCATGTCAGTCCACTGCTGGACATAGACACTGGACAGAGACATCCCTTATTGAGCGCGTTAGCGCTCTATCTTCAGCTTAATGCATCCAGCATCTGCCTGCAGTCTTTCGCAGGTCGTCATACCACCTTGCCGGAAGAATAACCACAAAACGTTTCCAATTCTCGATGGAGTCGATCTATCGAAGTCTACACGACTTACAAATCTACTAAGCTTAAGCTTTACTTTAGTATCAAAGCTAATAGGATTACTATTACTAGTCATAACAGCAAATACTAAATCGTTCATACGGTCAACTCTAGATATTTTAATTCACTTTGATTTAATTGCATTGATCGACTACACGGTAACTCCCATTTGTTCTATAGGACTGTGGGACATGGTAGAACTATTGAAACGAAACCTGCCCTAATGGCTATAGAACCAATAATAGCTGGTAACTCCCATAGTACTATAGAACTGTTGGTCCCTAGAACTAATAAAACTTATTTTATCCTTGTGTAGAACTATTGATACAGAAAATGTGCTATTAGTCCCATAGAATTAAGAACGCTGGCAAACCCTTCTATTCGTGATTCATCAAAATCTCGACAATTTCGAAGATTTAAATTTTTTTAAGAATCAAATGAAATTAAAACCCAAATTTTGTTTTATGCATAGTAAGGGCTGATGTTTGTTTGCTACTTTTTCACGCCAAAACTAATGAGCGGACCGGGCTGAAACGTAGCATAATATTATTTAGAGAAAAATGAACTCTAAAACGTTTCCATAACGCGAACGCCAGCAATAACGCGTGCAAACCCAGGTGCAGAAACTAGTAATGCAACATTTGTTTTACATTTGTAGTCATTCCTTATGTTATGTAAAATGAAACCTGCAGACTATTGTATATTTGTATGTTTATTTAGTACAAACTGAAACATATCATATCAAAGCATTGTATACGTCTAATCTAATCCTAGACTACCGTTTCTAAATAAATCACTGAATCTCAGTGTCACCAGCATATTATTATATATTTCGCAATAAACGTGTAGTGAGCGTAAGTCGCTAACAAACGCCGTTTTGTAGAGCCCATATAAATGATTACATGATTAAAATGTAAAGGGATTATCTTTAAATTCTCTAACTGGGTGTACAAATTAATGTTCGGAAGCGGGAAACCCAACGTTAAATTGAGATATCCTCGGCGGAGTAGTGAAAACTTAGAAACGCTAAGTCCTAACTCTGTGGACTTGATTTTCAGGGCGTAACGAGGTCATAGCTTGTCTATCATGGACAGGAATCTCATCTTCTGATTTGATCTGCTTTAGTTTATTTGGCGGATTCTGAGTGGTTTGATTGATCGTATCTATGAAAAAATTGGATCTATATCTGGGGATTATTCATCACTGATTGTAATTCAGTCTTGAAACCAAAACAAAAGATTGTACGTTAAGAGGGCGCATTGCCTGCCATTTTGGGAAAAGAATAACGTATGCTACGTTTTGCGTTCATAGGATCGGGACAGAGCATACGTTTTGGAACGGCGTCAACGCAAAAATTGTATGCTTATTTACAAAAATATTACACAACTTAAGAAGATAATGGGTTAAGTAACAAAATAATTTGTAATAACCAACAAATCAAAACTCTTTTCTATAGACCACAGAGTTCCTGAGATCTAAATAAAATTAGGTGCAAGTTTATTTTTTATCACGATTTTTGTTTGCAATAGTATTTTTCCAATTAAGAACCAAATAGTCAATGTTAATTAGTGTTATTATAATATATATTTTTATGTATTACTTTTACCACGGGGATTACCCCTTAATGTAATAACATCACTATTCTCTCTAAATACGTTACGTTGTACTTACTCATATCCACATCGCTGAGATTCGCAAACCAGCTGCAAAAATGTTATAATTGAACTACAGCCAAATACGTGCAATATTTTTCATTCTTGTTCCGGAAACATGTATCGGCATATCGCAAAAATAACAGCAAGTATTCAACGAATGTCTATTTCACTTTGTTTTCAATTTAATTTTATGTATAAATTGTCGCTATCACAGATAATGCATAGTACAACGACTAACGTACGTATATGACGTGAAATACGATTCCTTTTATAGGCTTATTGAATTGTTTTGTGGTTTTTCAGAAATGTATTAAAATATACAATTCCGATAACATAAGCTCAGTTTACTTTAGGGTGAGATAGTGCTGTGTACAATGTCCACTGTGCATTATCACTCGTATAGTTTGCTAGGTTTCCAATCGTCATGAAAGCACCTCGTTAAATACCCCCCTATCTCCGCATCAATAGTGCAATAACACAGCATTACCTGGGTAATAAGGCAAGCTGTTAACTTATGAGGCCATTAACCTGTGATGCCACCTAACAAGCCACAGTGCCAAGTCTTTATGGAACCCGTCTATTTATAGGTTTGTAAGGGTCACTGATTACGTCTACGGATAATCTATTTACTTATGTTATGTGAGAGGATATTTTTCATGCTTGGCTGTAACACCCAAGTCTAAAATAAAAATAATTATATCTACTACTCTAACAGAAATATTGTTTTTATGTGATCTGGAAAGAAAATAGACTTTAAAGCCTATTAAAATCTTTTGAATCCATCATGGTTAAAAACAGTAAAGTGGATTTGGTGGTTTGATGTGCTCTTACTCGCTGTACCTTCAGTTATTCCTTGACCATGCTACTCATCCATGCTGCTGCATGCACGAAACTGTGCCGAAACAATGGAAAGTTCAAAACTGGTATTGTGGTTCATGGTAAAAGTTAATGACCTCAAAGCATATTCTTTCTCAATCCACTACAAATACCTTCCATTTTCTGGCTAGTATAAAACAAAAATAAACATAGAATCTATGATGCCAGCAGATTTTCCTCCATATCAATCTGTCGGGCACTCGTCCCGCGTCACGATCCTACTCGAAGCGCGATTTTCTCCAAATGGAATTAAAACGTCCCGTGAGGTAAGTGGGGGCCCCGAGTACCCCGAGCGAAGCATAGTGCTCAGCCACAAAGGGCACAGTCGGATGTTAGGAGCTCTGAAATCCCCCGATCCTTCTACGAGTATGTATGATCCTTGACATAAATCTCTAACCCCCGCCTTCAAATCTCTTCAGACGGCTTATACCGTGTGCTCTTAATGCTCGGGCTGAAAGGTGTTGACCAGATATTAAGTTTATTTCCGGATTTCTTGATATTTGTGGAATAGGGTTACTTAGAACTTATGTACGTCTTTGAATCGTAAGCTTCATGTTTCAGGCTGTTTCAGTTTATTTTGTGGTAAATATATATTTTCTTCTTTCGAAAATGCCTGAATAAGAGACCACGCAAGAAAGAAACAAGAACCAGTTCACTATTGCAGAGGAATTTTAAAATTTTCTTAATTAATTAAAACAAATAAGGTTATTCCTAGATACTGCCAAATTTTAACGTAAAATATCAACTAGTTTTCCATTATCTAGCCTCCGACAGCATATTGTTGCTTCAGGGAAACCGCAGCTAATACGGATTGTCATTGACAAAGCTAGGTTATGGATGAGGCACCGAGAGTCCAGACCGCATGAATCACACTGTTATCAATCATAACTTGCTGATGGAGTGCCAGAATCCAGCCTCGCTAGTCTGATTAAGGCAACTGTATTACCGTACCATACTAAATGGCTAATGCTAGTAGTGTATCGGCGACAACGTTTGTGGGCGTGTGTTTAAAACTTTTTATGTTCCTACACGACGCGACAAAACAGCGAAAATTCTTAACTGAAGGTTTAGTCATGTCTGACTAAACTTTCGTTAGGAAAAAAGAAACACAAAAGAGCAAATACGAGCAAGCACATATTATTATTTTCATATACTTAAACGATGTAAACACGACAAGATTATACCGCGTCTCGCTGGTTCAATAAGGCGAAATCCGAGATAGCGTTTACGGACTCAAGGTGCGGGCTTTGTTTACATTTTAAAATTGCACTTTGCACTGCGGCGGGGTTACGAAGACTCTGTGCCAACACCGGAACGTGTTCAAACAATGTAACCGTCAAAAATGTTATATCACCCGAGTTGAGACGCCCCCCTATCCTAGTCAACGACAAACACTATCATTCGATGCAGATCTGAATAAACACGCTGTATTTGCACGGTCTCTAAACTAGAGTTTAAAAGTTTATATAAATTCAAATAATGCAATGTTTTTTAGCACAGCTTGAAACTTTCACAGTTCACAGTTCGTTTATGCAAATCATAATACCCAACAAACAAGTTTCAATTGCATAGAACTCTGAACAGTCGATGTGAATGCGAACATAATTCAGGCGCATTGCACAAACAATATTGGAAACAAATCCGTCCCACTTGACACAGAACTGGCAACAATGCACCTAGTTTCCTATGTATCCTATTGTCTCGTTTGTAGTGCTCTTGCGACCGAAACTTCATCGAAATTTCACGGCGGCCAACAAACATGCGACCTGCAAGTTCCGTTTAAAATTGCACGTGCCGTACCGCCCGCCCGCGCGCGCTTTGAGTGTCAACAACGCCTGCTGCTCTGGTTACGTGTTAAACACTGTTTAACAGTTTTGTGGGTGTTTCCATCCACTCTACCAAGTTTCACCTCGAGCCGGGAACTAATTAAAATTGCTCAAACTGAATAATCTTCTTTACACAGCCTTTTTTACGATAGACCCATTCTACAACTTCGATAAAAAGAAATTGCGCGGTCGAAAGATCAACAATTCATAGGCACCTAGTGGCAGGTTGCGAGCCTATTGACCACCAGCAAGAGTATCATAAAACCTTTACCCTCATTCAATTTACGCTTTTTCAGTCATAAAAGTCTACCGAGATTTATATAAATTATGTTATAAAAGCCCTGCAACATTTTTCCTCCATCGTTTTTCAGTTTATAAGGCGCGGGAACAATAAGAGCAGTTTGTAAGCCCGTGTCTGCCTTAGTACGTGAAACTGGAAGCTAACGTACTACATTTAGTTAACTTGAAACAATGGCATTATGCGAGTACGAGTACGTTGAATACAACATTGCTACAGAGCCGATTCATGTTCGGCCGTGCCTCCACACGGTCTTCATTATTCATGATGTCACACATTTAACACCAATTTAGTTTTGTTTTCGAGCTGAAACGTGCGGTGGGCGCGGTTGTTAGCGATCGTCGCTCGATTTTAGTTCGTCACCATTCTGTCGCCGTAATTAGGGGTAACCGCTAGTATTAATTACATTGTCTAATGGAGCAAGCTCGGTTTGCTCTGGAAACGTCACCGACATTTTGGCCGAATTATTCGTCCACTGTTGTTGTATCTATGAAATATAGAGAATTCTCGGTGGGCTCATGTCCATTACTTTAATTTATAAGCGTTCGATCAAAAAGATATTACTAAAGTGCAATCTGTAACAATGAAAAATACATATCCCATTTTCAACCATGATTAAACTTTAAACGCTTTCTGGTATTGCACTCAAAACTATTTTGATTAAAATAAGCAATAAAACAGGTGCCTCGTCGCTTATAAATTGATAGCAGAGAGCACTCTCTTTTAGTGGCATTTGTTTATAGTTCGACGGGTGGTTCGATTATTATAGCTATCTTTTATTCGTGAGTAATCGACCGGCCGACCCGCCTGATACATTGTTTCATCAAATAAACTATTTTTGATCAGCAACATATGCCGGAAAAGATTTCCTTTTCCGTATCGGATGCCAACAGAAAGATTCATCTCATCACCTCGTATTTAGCTAAGGAAATGTAAAAGCGTGTTTGCAGTGAGAGCAAAACGAAGGCAGTAAAAACCGTATGCACGCCCGAAACGCTTTCATTACAATATCTCTTCCGTCATCTGCGGGCAAAAACCGAGTGCATCCCGCCGCTGTAATCCTTGCACCGGCAACAACCACTGTGAGCTATGCCAGCTCTTATAAATATTAAACGCTGAACGGGGACCTCCAACAAAAACGTTTATCTGGTCTCCGCGGAAAAACCGCCAGAATTAGCGACGGGGAGGGGGTGGATTAAGGCGGACCGCATTTAATCCTTCACTAAGAAGGCTTTGCTTAAACGAGTTCTAACGAGCTAAAGATAAAACAATTACCGTCGTGATTAAGAGATACGAGACACTTGTTACGCCTTACGTTGACGGGATCGCTGATGTTTCGACAACCTCTTTGTCTTTACTCAGACTCGTTTAGATTAATGTTTCCGAAGGTTTTCTTCGCTTATCTACGCGCGCTCATCTTAAGCCTTGGGCTTATATATTAAAAGAGATTTCATTATCTTTAATACTTCACTTATAAATTTAAATGATTTTATCCGAATACTACTCCATAAAAATTTCACAAAATCCAATAAGTTATCCATGAGATTCCTGGGAGTCATCGATTCGTTTTCCTTATTACGCTGTAAAAGATCCCAATATCAAATCGGGCGTGACGTTTGTCGTTTTATCACCTTGTCACTCCGTCACTCCTCCTAATATTTTTTTTTCACCTCAATTACGACCCCCTCCTCGAGGGCAAATAACCATTTCAGAAGATTAAAATGAAATTCCAGCGATTATTGATACTGAAGAAAGAGACGAACAGAACGGAAACGATGCGCAACGAAAAGGGATGGAGTGATTTCCTTACTTTTATAAAGTTGGTAGTAAAAATAAAGTTAACTTACTCTTGAATATGTTACTGACAAAATGCGTTATGAAATGTATGAAGTCTCGCGGGTGCTTCAACCGTAGACAAGTGGAGTAAGCGACGGAATATGAAGATAAGTGGATATTGTTACAAGAGCCAGATAAATGAGAAATAACGTATGTGAAACACGAGATAATACTTAACGGTTTCAGGTCTTGTTTGTTTTGAGCACGATTTTTATACTGTATGTCAGTACTGTTGGTTAAATGTAATTTCTCAAAATGGCATTTGGCGCGCCCAAAAATTTCTCAAGTAATTTAAAGATGGTACCTTACCTACAACTTACCTGTTTTTTAACGTACCTACCCTGCTTTTTTTCTTAGATTTTTACTTTGTTAAATCATTAGCAATTCTCTTTATTCTAAAATTCATTTTGTTTAACAAATAAAGTACTTAATAAAATATTTGTTACCTACGAGAAACATTGGAATTTTAGATTGAAAAGGGAGCCCTAAGAAATGGCCTGCTTAAATTCAAAAGTACCTCCCTAAAGCTTATAAAAAGTAAGAAATTAATCTGCAATTCAAAATCCTTCTTGGCCTCTTATACATTTTTCTTTTATTCTTTTCCTCGCTTAATCCACGACAAATACTTAGAAACAAACCAAGGTACGTTTTAGACAAAAGAAAATTCATTATTGAAACAGGGAATAGAGACTGTGTAATGAGAAAATACATTTGGAAATTATTATGTTACCCGTAAATAAAAATCTGAGTTTATTTTTCTGTCTTAAATGTGTTTTTGTGTATATTTTCAAGATATATACCTATTACGGTTTCGGTTATATTTTAAGCATTACTTATTATCTACATAGATAATAAATCAGAAATTCCGTAAAAGTAAAAAATCAAATAAATAACTTTACGTAAATATAGTTCACAAAAAAATGATAAAATCAGAACTGCCAAAATTATCTAAGTACATTAAGTAATGCTAGCAGATTTTCATTTGTGAAGAGATTCGAACCGGCCTAAGTACGTGGATATCATAACCGCTAGACCATATAGTCGAATACCACCTCGGCCGAAATTTTCTGGGCCTTTGTACGGACCATAGCGCCATTAGCACCTACAAGGGAAACATTAAAGTTTATCCAATCCTGTTCAAAGACTAAAGTAACATTTAGTTCGTTTGACGAGAGGTATCGCGTTGCTTAATAAGGTTTTTGTTATTGCCTCATACTCTGGGTAATTTCTATAAAATTAAATAAAATAAAAAAAAACTACTTTTACGGGATTCGAAAATAGTGATTTTACTACATGTCTTAGAAATTACACAGTGTGAGGTAAGGCTTACGCACTACAATAATAAATATCAAGGTTTTTCTATAAGTACAGATAATTTAAAACTATGTAGGTACCTTCATATGATACATATTTATGAACACTTATCCAATTATCCATGACCTTAAAGATGCGACAAAAGAGAATATGTTAGCAAGTTTATCTTAAATGTCTCGTCTAGATCCTTTTTCTACGTTAAATTGAAATACTTAATAGATTTTGCGCTTTTTATGTCACTATAAAAGTAATCCCTGACCCAAATAAGATCTGTTGAGTTACACATAGGTAAATATTGATCTAACTGTTTTTGCTATTTTACTTGCTCAAAACGTTCAATTTGTTCTTCAAAGTCAACAAGAAAACGTGAAACAACATTTCCATAGTACAACTCTACATAGTTTATTGTGTGTTGAGCCAGCCATTGCCTGTGGCATTCATGATCGACGCCGGCTTTGATGCCATTTCTTTCTCATTCTTCTCGATTTTTGGCACTTCGCGATATTGAATATCGAATTCGGCACCGCGAGGGCAACAAAACTAATTACGATCGAAAGCTATCTTCTTCCACGCTTTCTTGCGTGCCTTTCGCATTACCATATAAGTTGAGCGTTTAAACGAGCCAATCTATTCACGTCTACACATCAGGGGGTCGCATTTGCATTTAGAACAGAAATTTATTAAATCTACAGCCAATATCCAACGTTCCGACATCGAACTTTTGCTTCTACGCTCAGTCTCTGTTATTTTATTGCTCTGTGAAAAAGGTGTTCAGCATTCCCACTTATTACTCCGTTACTTGATCCAATAAAGTCGGTACCTACCTAACCCGAAATTAAAAGAATTCTCTTTTTGTTAAAAATAAAATAATTGTTCACTCGTTTGTCGTATTTCTAGGCAATAAAATTCCAAGTCCTTTTTTATTCGGCTAATGGACTACGTCGTAAAGATGTCATAATTCATTTGACAGATGACGGTTTGCAAAAAGAAAGTCTCATTTACTTTGTCCGAATTAAATAATTCCGACTTTAATTTATATTCCATGGGTAAAGTTTGGTTGCCATTCCATTTCCTTGATTAAACACGCAATTATTGCCGTTTATCATTTTATTGTTGGTTCCATTTATTAAGTACAAAGGAAATAGCTCGCTGAATTGTTAATAGATAAGTAGGCATTTGTTTTGTATCCCATTTCAAATAAATTATTCACACTTGTTTTTTTCTTTGACGTTTTCCTAATGGCAGTTATAAAGTTCTTCAAAATCACTGATTTTTAAAACAATTTCATCGCCGTTAAATACTGTTAATTGTTTGAATTAATAAATTTGATTTACAATTGGCTACGAGGGATGAAAATGAAGGTTCTAATGAAACGGTTCGCCGGAAAAGGTTCGGAAAATAATTTAATAGAAAGGCGAGGAAAATTTATTTGACACTGGCGATACTTTTACCCTAACTGGACGTTTTGAGACAATAGATTAGCAATATGTCCAACACCGACGTTGGTGGGTCTCAATTGAATGTGCACGAATATGGGACCACCTAGGAATCATCTTCTATACAACTGCAAAAGAATTATCCTTAACACATGAAAAAACACAGGACATACATAAAAAACATACAACCGAACATAGAACCTTCTTTTTGAAGAAGTCGGTCAAAATATAAAGGAGCATTACCCATTTTCATTACTCCTAAAACCTTGCATTATGTATTCCAAATAGGCACTATGTTTTTGCCAAGCCAAAAGCAAGCAGGAATGCGTTGAGTGCTGGTGCATTTTAATTAATTCTCTTTCTATCGCGAAGCCGCGGTATCAACCTGCCACAGGTTTTGCGGGCATAGCTATGGGACGATTTGACACGCTCATAAAACTTTTAAAAATATTTTCTTTTAGAAGTACGGTATTCTTTCTGCGACTTTATGAGTTTCGTGCGGTGATTCGAATAGATAATTAGAACCTTAATTAATGCATCTAATGTACGTACTTTATTCTCCACTAGCAGTCCTTTTGACAAAGGTTTTATCGAAGCAAGATAAGACTACACGTAGGTACTTAATATTTTATTTTCCAAACATCCTAAATGTGTAAACCCGCTGTGTAGATCCGTGACCTTAAATCCGTTTTCAAACGCTAAAAAAACGCATGAGATTTTCAAGTCGACGCGTATGTATATTATTTTTTAATGTATTGTAATGATAACGCATAACATTTTACAGAGTAGTCCGATTGAAGCTAGCTTAACTATTTATTTATTTTATTGGAAAGGGTAACCCCCAAAATGGTCTTATATAAATTTCGGCGGTTATTTTTTTTTCGTTTAAATGTGCTTAACAACCTATGTTTCATTGTCCACAGGGTCTTGACGGGCAGAACATTTACAACGGCTGCTGCACTCTGCGCATTGACTACTCCAAGATGACATGTCTGAACGTGAAATACAACAACGACAAGTCGCGCGACTACACAAACCCCACCCTGCCATCTGGCGATGGGGACGCCCACCAGCTGTTGACCAGTGAGTTGATGCCACTGCGGGCTCGAATCGCTCTGTCCCTCGCAGCCAGGATGAGTTAGTCCAAATATAAGAAGCGACCTTACTTTCGCACTGGAAGCTTCGTTGATCACCAGTTGTGTCTCGTAGTTCTGTCTTTATAGTCTGTTAGCTGAAGAAGTCCCGTAAAAATCCTCTGATTTTGAAAAGAAAGTTAAAATTTTAGCTGATTTCTTGGTTACTATGAATCATTGAACCAGTTAACTCGAGATGGCCAATCGAAGTTCACTTTTTTAGAATACGCACCGATCAGAAAAATCAGCATGCAATTCACTTTACAACATAAACTGTGAACCCATACGTGAAATGACCGTCCGCCTCAAACTACTGTTAAATATTATATTTCTGGGACTTCTTTCGTTGAATGGACTGTTCACGTTCTGAAGGCATCCACGCTCTTTTTCGATGAGTAAATAGATCTTTTGTTTTTTTATTCAGTTCGTCTTGATATTTTTATCAGTTTTCTTCGTCTATGATTGATCCCACGAATTCTTCGGAATGATCAGGCACGCTTTTAGTTTAATCGAGCAAAATCAGTCGTTTCTTTGTCTCATTCATTTGTTTTGGTTCTTTTTCTAACGCCCGCCTGTTTTACTCTAAGCCTTTAAGGACGCAAGTACCATTTTTTTTCTTATAATTTTTTTGTACATTTTATTCGTCAACGCAATTTATTCCACATTTTTCTTGACTATAAGAGACGTTGCCTTCAGTGCTATTTCCTGTCTTGTTTATTATACATATTTCATTGCTAAATTTCCCACAGTGACTAATGACTGAACATAAATCTGCACTGCACCGTAGAGGATATAATAATATGTGGGGATCATTTGTAGCATCGCAATATTTTCTACCTCTCACATGTAAAGCTATTCTCTTGGCAATTTCAACGGCTCTTCGGATATTGTTTTAATGAGGGACTTTTTCCTCGATCGAGTTTGCCGTTCCTTTTCAACGACTTCCCTCTCAATCATAGTAATAACTTCGGTAATCTGGCATTTTTTTTACCTTTTTTTAGTCTCATTTATAAATTTTCCGCTTTCGCTGTGTGACCATTGGAATGATCATCAGGTGGAGGTGTGTTGGCGCCGCAGTTCCTGGGTCTGGGGTCCGGTCTGGCGTCTCCGTACGGCGTCGGTGTCGGAGGCCTGCCGGCCTTCGGAGCCCTGACTCTGACCCCCGCGTCTCCCGCCCTGCGCGCGCTCACCGCCCCGCCCATGCCACTCGCCACGGTCCTCCTCGTCTCCAACCTCAACGAAGAGGTTTGTATCACATCATACTCATCCATCACCCATTATCTCTACCCTTTGAACCCCACAAACATCACAAGAATTACTAAACTCGAAAACAAAAGATTACCCAAAGATTGTTTGTTCAACTTTTAGAAACAATTGGTTGAAAGCTTTATAGACAAAGTATCGGCTCAATTTCAAAATTTTAGGCAAAATTTTGTCGTAGATCAATGTTTATTGGCAAATTTATTCATTACGCTAACACAATAGCCTGCGACGTCTGTTTGCTGTTCCATTGTGCCGGGTCCACACTATGTGCAATAAACATTTGCAATTAACTAATGCATTCACTAATATAGACGTCTCAGGCTCTTGCATATTATATCCTATTAAACTCCTTAAAATAAGTTGCTAATTTATTTATAGATATGATGTCAGATATCTTTTACAACTATTTATAATACTGTCTCTTTTCTCTTTCCTATTGTTTTAGATGGTCACGCCTGACGCTCTCTTTACCCTTTTCGGTACGTGTGCACATACATTCCGTATTTGATATTAAAACATTAATATGCTCCCAAGCCCTGTCGCCTGGAAGACAAATTGTCAGCTAACATTCTCGATTTCTTACTGATAACCGCATCCGACACCTTAGTCGAAGCTTCGCTTATAACACTATCGAATCTCGATCTACGCTTATTAACTGTGTGACAATTTGTGTTTCAGACACCCTAGTTGTAGCTAAGTTAGATTGTCTATTATTTACCCAGTGTTGTCTTTATTTTGGTTACCTCAAGGGTTGGCAAAAGCCCTAAGACGTACATTAGGTGCGTTCAAACACTGCTGTGCCCTGCGGGTAGTATCCTACCACAAACCGATACGTTTCGTGGTAACGCTGTTATGTTTGAGATAGCTTTTTACGGCATTATGAATACGAAATATGCCATACTGTAGTAGAAAAAGATTATTTGCAATAAAATCGCTTGATTCAGCTGCCAGATTGCGAGTACCTCTGGTGATTGCTGAAGCTTAGTCAAAGCTTAACGTGACCAATTTAGAGCTTGGAATCGTTTTCTTCTTGTACTTATCATTTTCCAACTGTCCCGTTTCACGACATTATATATTTTAAAGCCGTTTTACTAGAATATTCTGTGTATATGTCGATGTAAACTTCTGTTCGGTGTAGTAACCTTTTAGTTTATTTAGGTTTCCTTTACCAGACAACATTGAGCACTGTTCCAATTGTGTCCTTTTCTAAACCTTCTAATAACATTTGACGATACACATTTTACATTACACTAGTAAGAAACTTAGTAACTAGGAATACAATTGGGACATATAAACTTATTCATATAAATACACATTCAAATTGGAATCCTTACATCTTATTTCTAAGATTTGTTTTTGTATGTAGGAGTGTATGGGGACGTGCAACGTGTGAAGATCCTTTACAACAAGAAGGATTCTGCTCTGATTCAAATGGCTGAGCCACATCAGGCTCATCTGGGTAAGTTATATTCAACCTTAATATTTATGATGCACGGTCCATTATGCCGAATCATTCTCTATACTTGTTTAGGAACATCAGTGCAAATACTTGTAGCCCCCGTCTTATTGTAGTTTGCTCTCCTATAATATGAAGTGTCATCCGTGTCTATTTGTTCAGCAGCCGAGATATCCCATTCACCCATTGTTGGCACTATCACTCACTTAATTAGTAAAACCAATAATATGTTTATTAAATGAAAAGGTTGATTAAACGTTTCACCGTTCAACAATGTTTAGATTGCTCTTTGACAAACTATATCTATTTTGATAAGAACTCGCCTAGGTTCACGACACTTTTTGACAAATTAATAAAATAGCTTCGACCCGTGTTTTCTTATCTGCATTTTTATCTTTGAATCGGAATAACAACAAATGATTGATTTTATTTTTAAACTATAAACCGACTTCAATTATATAGTTTTTTCATGTGGACCATTGTCGAAACTGGGCCAATTCAAAATGGGACCACACAGAATCGTGAAAATCGGACCACCCAGTCAAAAGTTCAGAGGTTCTGAGGTTCTGAGGAACAAACATTAAAAAAAGCAGTTCTCTTTCTTTGAAGTCGGTGAAAAATATTAAGAATCGGGGATATATTCACTCCGAAATGTTTCATCGATTGTTAGTAAGATTAATAATTATTTCCGTTACAGCTATGACCCACATGGACAAGCTGCGTGTGTTCGGAAAGGCGATGCGCGTGATGCTCAGCAAGCACCAAACTGTGCAGCTGCCAAAGGAAGGCCAGCCCGATGCTGGACTGACCAGGTAAGTGATCCTCAACCTCAACCTCAACAGCCTATATTGATCCACTGCTGGACGCAGGCCTCCCCCTGACAAGCGCCTTTATTGGCTGATATCGCATGGGGGGTAGTGCTCATAATCCCCACGCTGGGCATGAGGGTTGGGGATTGCAGTTTGGTGTTAGAATTATCGTGCAGGAAGCGCTACTGCCCGCTCCAGTAGATATCCCTGACCATTCTTATGACACCTGCGGGATGAGTTTGGGTGGTGCAAATTCTATGCCGCCGGCACCACACGGCGGATCAGATTTTATATAATATAACATACTCACATTAAGATGAATCAGGATTCAATAAGGTAAATATATTTCATAAGAAATTAGAGATAAACTGTTTGTTTACATGTTGAAGGAGCTTCTTCATCTTGCATTAAGTTATCTTGTACACTTTCCACAATAGTATGTCTTGTCTTATTTCCAGGGACTATTCTCAGAGCCCGCTGCACCGATTCAAGAAGCCAGGTAGCAAGAACTACCAGAATATCTACCCGCCGAGCGCTACTCTGCATCTGTCCAACATTCCGTGAGTTCTACAATACATATCAAGTTATAAATCACTAGCTACGCCCCGCGGCTTCGCGTTGTTCCTATTTTCTTTGCTATAAACCTCACGGAGCCCGAGACCTTTCCAACGAATGCAAAACCGTGGAAATCGGTTCGTGCGTTCTGGAGTTAGGTATAGCGTCAGGAAGGAAACCCCGACTTATTTATATATTATAGATTAATTTTATTATTTGTCCTTTCAACTAATAAAAAAAGATATAGAATTACTCTATCTTTATCACATTAGCATTTTTTCTTCTCTTATAGAGTCTGTTCAAACCTACGAATGTTCAAACAGAGAAGAGTCGTGACGTTACGTTGAAGCATAGAGTTTATATAGTACCGTTGAAGTAACATTTTTAGTCTTACTGCAATGACAGAGCAGTGTTGTCAACGCAACAAAAGTTGTTAAATTGGCACACGAGCGCCCTCTCTTCCCACGACTGTTCTCCTTTTGAACAGACTCTAAGACAAATCATATCAGTATCATCCGTAATCTCATCGGCTGTCTTCATCAGATAAATATTGCTAGTGGTCTTTTAAGTACCAACATTTCTAAAACACAAATACCGGCCAACATTTATGAAGAATTTCAACATTTGTCATATATAAAAATATATATGTATATATAATAATTATTTTTTTTGCTATGCATGTAATAAACTATTATTTTAATTGTTATGTTGTAGGATATTTTGTTTACTTTGCTTGTTCATACTCTTATATCTATCTAATATTCTTCTTAGTCGTGAAAACCTCTTAATAGCCTTCTGTTCTATCTTTTGAATTTTGATTTTTTTGTATGTGCTGCCGGTTTTCCTTAAATATATAAATAAATAAATATTTTTATTTAATTTCACTTCGTATTAATTATGTTTTTTTATTGTTTACAGAGCGACCGTGTCTGAAGAAGACATCAAGGATGCTTTCTCCAAGCGTGCGTTCGCCATCAAAGCATTCAAATTTTTCCCGTAAGTTCACATTATCATTATTAATTCAAGTTCTATTAAAACCTAGCGTTTCTGTACTAGAAAAGATCTTGCCTGTTCTATTTTATATCGCCGATGAAAAAACCAAAGACCATAACAGAATATCTAAAAGCTGTAAAAACTGTACTATTCTACAGACAAGGTTGACAACTAGATTGTGTTTAAATTTCAGGAAAGACCGCAAAATGGCGCTTGTCCAACTGTCGACCATCGACGACGCAGTAGCAGCACTCATTAAGATGCACAACTACCAACTGTCCGAGTCCAACCATCTCAGGGTTTCCTTCTCCAAGTCTAGCATCTAAACCAGCAACAGAATATCACACATGCCAGTCGTGTCAAATATAAAAATATGTTACTCGAACCACTTATCCAATTTCGTGACGCTACGTTTTTGTGAATTGTAAAGCCAATTCGATCGATTTGCCAATCAATTATGAGAATCTTTTTGTGAAAGACAAACTAAAGTTTAAAATGTTTTAGCAGTCGAAAGAATAG
Source organism: Eupithecia tripunctaria (assembly GCA_955876795.1). Taxonomy (NCBI): domain Eukaryota; kingdom Metazoa; phylum Arthropoda; class Insecta; order Lepidoptera; family Geometridae; genus Eupithecia; species Eupithecia tripunctaria. The sequence continues at coordinate 13,040,541 of OY041604.1, forward strand.
TATTTGGAATGTATGGTAATAAAATATATAGATAAAATTGAATGGATTTGAACAGATCAATCTGATTTTGGCGAACAGTTAACGGAGCGTCCAATTTTTGTGAGTAGGTAACCTCTGTAACTTTCCGTTGATTCAATACACGGTGTTTGTAAAGGTTTTAGATATAAAACTCGAGATAATAGTAAATTTAAGATGTATGAAGTTCGATTCTAAATTGAGATGGACTTTAGGTTTGGAATTTATAAATTTAACCGTGAATTGGATCATTAAGCTTCCTCAAGATTATGTTTCAATTGTTTTTAAAGATACGACTGTCAATTCGATTATATACCTCTCACACATTCGAGAAATAACTCAACTGAATTTGTAAAATGTCTGTATTACGCTTACTTGGAACAGTCGACATTCGACATCTGTAGACATTAAATGCTATTCTATTTTCTTAAAATACGTACTTTTACTGTTACTGTTCATCTTAATCCTAAGGCTATCATCACATACATTTTACTAAAACGACTTTGTTTTATATCAACCTGGGATTGCGTAGAAACGTGACAAGAGAGGTTACTGCTTCGTGTGATATTCATTCCATACTTATAATGAATACTTTATTTTTTTATAAACTCGTTTCAATTATTTGCAATATATTAATTTTTGTAATAACGATTTATCAAGGCAATTTGTTTTGCAATTAGATTGCGCTAGATTTATTTACTCGACAGATGTTGCTAACTGACTGCAATGTAAAACATTGAATTTACCACCTTGGATTTATCAGTTACTATTTAAACGTTTAAATTTTTGAATATGTCATGGTTGCTTATGATTTGCAGTTATTATTACACTATATTATTGTATTTTATAAACATATTTTATGAACTAGTATAATTACCTATTATGCACAATTTACTATTATTGCATTTCTTATAAGTAATTATAATTTTATATACGCATACACATTTTTCTTTTTGAGTTTGAAAATTTATGTTCATAAATGTGTGTGTGTGTGCAATATTAGTTATAATGATAATATAATGAAGTATATTTTAGATTGTAATAGTGTCCTGTCAGCCAGTTTCTTCTTTCCGATGCTTCCATTTCTCATTCGTTGTTTAGACGTAATCCTGTTCTATTACGTTTATAGATATGACGATTAGTTAGTGTAATCACAGCTCTATTACTAGGCATCTAGGTTTATAATCACTATTTATAAAGTTATGTTCAGTGACATGATGCATTTATTTCGATGTTAATTTATATTAATGGTAGCTACAACATACATAAATGCTCATGCATTCGTTTCACTAAGTGGTTAATTTAAGATAAATTAATTTATTTGTCTATGAAGGGCGCGCTGGGCTGCAGTGTGTGTCTTGGATGTCGTTTAGTTTAATGTTTACTTCATAGCTACGACGACGTCGCCACACTGTCACAGCGAAAGTCTAAGTATTAGCTAGATCTGATTTTTGCTCTGTAACCTATGAACCAGTATTTACACTAGGTCACAATAACATCGTTCAACAGTATTTTAGTTTAAACTCTATCGATTTTCCATGTTGTATATAAGCTCCACCTAGATCATTTTCGCTTCTTACACTTCGGATTCTGCTCACTCTCGATTGGATTTCACACATCTTTGCCTTCTTAAATTAATTTAAATGCGTCTAGTCCATTGTGAAAGAGATTTAGTTTGTGGTTTAAGTGATTTATTGAAAGTCTCGAATATTTTAACACTCTGGTAAGGAAAGCTTTTGTAAAAAGATTTAAACGATTTGATTCGGAACGTCCTTTTCGCCCTTCGCTCGATAGGACCAGCTTTAAGTGTTCAGTTACACGTCCAGTTTTTGTGATCAGGCAAAGCATGAGTGAAACGGATACCTGAATAACGAGATAAATATCAATACTGTTATCATTGGGTGTACTCCCCTTTGACTGGCGCTGTATTAAGAATAACACAAAATATCTTAATAACATATCTCGAAATGCCACTATCGGTATTGAATTAGTCTTAGGTAAATTCAGAAATGATAATTGTAGCTGTTTTAATAATTTAATTGATATCGATGAAACTAACGTGGCACATAGCCTGTACTCTGGTTATAGGTTGTAATTCAAATAGCCGCATAAATTTTTTTCTCCTCCAAATCCATTATTGAACATATCTCATGTCACGAAAAATATAAAAAAAACTTATTTTAGAAACATTTGTGAACTAAATACAATCACAAATATTTACACTATTAAATGTTTAACATATACATCACATAAGTAAGAATAAATAGAGCTTACATTTTAATGAAAAAAAAAATAGAATGACATGTAAGTTTATTAGAAAAAGTTAATCGTAAATAAGTATTAATCTACTATAATAAGAACATGAAGTAGATTCGGATTAGATAATGTTAGGAGACCAGGGTGAGGAGTAGTTTTTGAAAAAAGTTTTTACCTACGCGCAAAATTGTGCGTCGCGTTTGGAATGATGAATGTAAAATGTAAAAGGTGGTGGTCTGTGCGAAAAGGCGGTTAACGCATTTGTAATTATAAATATTATTTACGAGATGGATTCATAGAGATAACTTAATATTCCCTACATTTTTCAGTCGATCGCTACACACGAGCGGCCCTTGTTTCTCTCTGTTGCAGTATGCTTGCGCTCAATGTAGGTTGTCATTGTCCGTTGTATAAGTGTGTAGCGCATTCCGGCCTAAACTTTTTTCAACATCATTGGTATTGATTGATAGATAATTATAGTAAATAAAATGTTTAGAAAAGTATTTTAAATATTTAGATAATAATTATACTTATAATAAAATAGATCGGTGTTTAGCAAGAGATGCCAAATTAAGTCGAGAGTATTTAGGTAAATGGTAATTACAGAATTAAATAAAAATTGTTGAGAGATTATTATATCAATTTTATTCATTGTAAGTGAACATTGTTTCAATTTGTTAGTTAAAGTTATGCGTTGAAAAGAGTTGTTTTTACAATGTCTTTAATCCAAAATGTTTATCGAATTCACAAAATTCGCACTCTTTTACAGTTGAAACTTGCACTTAGCTATATTTTTCATTCGTTTCTTTAAACTTACTTTTCAAATTACAATGTGAAACATATCTCAGCATATCAAACCAACTGCATAGATATATGCAAAATTGCGCTTTATTCTTCCTTATCATTGTATTAACTGAACCTACTTTTAATTATAATATTAAAATAATATATCATTATGAAAGAGGCCACATATCAATGATTAGATTTGGCTATGGCGCAATAAAATGCTGCATCTCCTTCCTTCGTTTGTCTCTTTACCTATCTTGATGTCTACACCTATCTATAGGGTTGTAACCTTCTCTTATTTTAGTTTTAAGCCCTTTTTGTGTGTTTAATTTCATTCTTTATTTTTAATTTCATAATTAAACTATTATTATCATTGAATTTTTAGTTCTTATTTTTTTAATCCCTTCCATTATCCTTTTCCTCTTTGTTTTTGTTTTATACCAATTGTCTACAGTAGGTACGAACGTTTGGTGTTGTGATAAAAATTATTTATTCATAAATAATTTAATTTATAAATTCCCCAAATGAAATTCTGGAAATAGTTTTATCTAAAGTAGGTACCCAATTATAAGTTAGTTTCCAAATACCCTGCTTTGAAAGAACTATTTGTATATAAAACGTTAAAGGGGAACAATATAAAAAAATGTACATAAGTACACAATTGGTATTTTCTAGACGTAACTATTCGTACTTGTAGAACTTAACTGCTATCTTGACGTATCTATACTTGTCTGTATTTTACACTTTCTGTGCTTCAGAAAACTTTGTAAATCTTGTGAATAAGAAATTGTATATCCCCGACGGGCACTTTTAACAACTATTGGCGAACTGCCGCTTCGTGGGAGTAAGGGACTTAATTGTCATTGTTATTGTTTATATTAACAAAATTATACTTTGCACAGGGTAATAATGAATATTAATTATTATCGCTGGCCTCGGTAAGGTGTGTTGTGTGCCTACTGGTGGTGAACCCCACGTCCCTTATTCCTTGAAAGAACTGAACCATTACATTGAGTATGGAGCACTATGCTGTGACTGTCAATTATTGGGAAGAATGGAACGCGTTTTTGGGTATTAACTTATTCCTTGTTTAAAAAAAACATGAAGTAAAATGAGGAAATTTGATGGGTATCAATTTATGAAATAATATTTTTTTAAAATACTGCAATGTCCAGATTTATAATCATGGTAATCATGTCTTTCCAAGGTTCAATTTTTTTATTAAATAGGTACTTGACTTTTCTCGGATCTTATCTTCCTTCTAAATGACAGTTACGGTTTTGTTAACTATTTTAATCTTGATATTGTAAATATTAAATACAACTACTTACATAATTATTGATAAATAAAATAAATTTATTAAATGAATAGGAAATCTGTATTTAGTAACAAATAACATACCTACTCGTACATTTAAGAAACTAGAAAAATTCTTGATTTCATAGTCGATCTAGTTAAATTTATGAAATACCTACTTCCTAGGAAATGTTACTTGTTTAACCTTCTTATGTTTCGTCTTCAGTTTATTTTGTCCCCTTAAATTATAAAGTGTGCAAATTAAAGGGTTGTGTGTAAAGTTAAAATAGTTAAATAGATTTAACGATCGTTCACGTAACGTAAAAAAATATCTCGAAACTAACTTCCATTGCACAAATTAAGTTCGCAGTCTTTGGTTTTAAAGTAATTCAAGAAAAGTCTTAAGAATGCTGAGAAGTCCAAATTTATGGAATGCACCTTACCCAACATATTTTCGAAAAACGTTCTCTGATTGGTTCAATCTGACTATATTTAGTGCAATTAAAATTTAAGTTACGTTTAATAAACTATTCCTTTATATACCATTGTAAGAAATAAATAACCATGTTTTTTGTCAAAATACCTAGCCTTTGATAAACTAGCTATTTGACAGATCAATTTTCAAATTCCGACTAGACTAAGCTAGTCGGAATTTGAACTAGACTAAGCTAGTCGGAATTTGAACTAGACTAAGCTAGTCGGAATTTTTTGCCTGACGAAAGTTAAAGTGCACTCTATAAATTTCAGAACTCTAAAGATTATTATTCCAAATAACTATCCTACCAAAGACCAATCATTGGAGAAAAGACAGGGATCTTTAATATTGTTTCCTTTCTGCCTTACCTCCTAATCAGAATAAGAATGGATTATTAAATTACTTACTCGAATTCTAGATCCATTGAAAGTCTATGGCGTTTAAGGCCAGGAAGCTCACTATTGCAGTTTTTAAAAAGTAATAAAAATAGGAAATTTCTATCACACTCCTAACATCTAGGTGAGTTATCTACCTTAATAAACTCTAGATCTATTCTTTGTGATTTTTTAATAAAATATAGTTGAAAATTGTGTTGTTTATTTTAACAATAATGTTTCTACCAATATTAGGTTTAATGGGTTTGATTAACCTTTATGTAGTAGGTAGTGTGCACATAACATACTGGCCCATGGCATCAAGAACCGGAAAAGCTAAAAGAGAGGCCCTGCAGTGGATGATGCGGTTTTATTGGCTGAAAAATAGCTGAAAATAAAATAAAATAAAAGGCATAGAAGGTAGGTAGGCACCCCATGATAGATGCTGCCAAATCCCATAGAAAAAGGAATGATGATAGATGACTACGTAGTCACGATGACGTCATGTCAGAGATGAAGTATTGGGGTCGGATCGATTGGCATTTTACACGTAACTGTTTTTAGTTTACGTGTAAAAAAGATGACTACAAGTGAATTTCAATCGCAATTCTATGAATTCTATTAGCAGACGATCATTTTACGAAGTAGTAACTCAGTAACAATGCACGTTTCAGAGAATCGAAATTCATTTAATCGAGGGGAACATTAAAACACCGTCCCAAGCGCTACACCGCTAGCAGAACGCCATTTTCTTAGAGATTTTTTGCTTTTAGAGGATAGCAACAGCAACCAAATACTTGAACTGGGTGGAAGATTGAACTTAACTTTAGAAGATTCTCCCAAATCTCAGCGGCCGGCCCGAGCGAATTTGTTGTTGTTTCACGTAGAATCGCATCGTGTTGGCCATTCCGCGGCATTCGCCTTATTTTGGAATTGCTCCCTGTGTCGCATCGCCCCCGCGTTTGAGTGAGCGGTAATTTGAAGGAATTTCTAAATTTTTTAAGTATATTTTTTCGTACTTTGCGATTCATTTTGAATAAACGACTGATTTCAGAAATATTTTTGTTTATTTCTAATGATGAATATATTTAGAATGTTTGCAGTGTAACAGATTTTCGAATAAACATGCATAAAAATAGCTTGAAAATGACTCGATTTGGTGGTCAAAATATGGCAAATTAGTTCCACTCTCATTCAAAGATCATAATGTTTTTTAAAAAACTAAAACACTACAAACATAGCTATTTGTCATCCGATTACTATATTATTGGAAAATTTCAATACGTAGTTTCCAAATGAAGCGGAAAGTACGTTTGTATGGGGGCTAAGGTATCCGTTCCGTTCTTAAGTTCTTTTAACGTATTCACTGCCCAGCCTCTGCGGTGCGACCCGCAGGGGCGCGCCGCAGCCGAACGAGGTGGAGAATGCCACCTGCGTCTTGGGCCATGAAGGTGTTAATCATCAATTATACCTATTTCATAGTTCCATTAGTAGAAGATAATTTTACGGAGTAGATGTTTAGAGTTTAACTATCTACTAAAGTTTTTGGTACTTCAGAGCAGTTACCTATTCTGCTTAATTGTACCTATTGTTAAAAACAAAACTGGAGACGCTGCCAGCAAAGGCAACTACCAGTCCTATATCTGGCCCTGGCTACTGTGATAGCAAAGGTACCTACTGGGCGGTGTGATTGATATGCATTTTACTAAACATGTGAACCTGACTTGTCTAAGTACTTATTTTGTAAGTCTAAAGAAATAAACGATTTGACTTTGACTTTGACTTTGAACCTACATGACGCCCAGTTCGGATTTAGAGCTGGGCTGTCCACTGAAACTGCAGTACTATGCCTCAAAGCGTCCGGTACTACACCAGCAGAAGCACACCTATCAATCTTATCGAAAGCTTTTGATCTACTGGCGTACGATAGGTTGTGACAGAAGCCGACACAGGATACCGACCTACCCCGTGAGCTCATATCACTCCTCAAGCACTGACAACCAGAGCAACTATGTGAAGTAGTCGGGATCACTATTGGACGAGTACAGGCGTATGTGGGGTGAGGCAGGGCGAGCTGAGCGCGCCCTGCCTTTTCAACCTGTACACAGACCGCCTGATTCGTGAGCTCGGCGGCACTGAGATCGGCTGCTCCATTGATGGTGTCATGGTCAATAAACATAAGCTATGCTGATGATATGGTGCTGCTGAGCCCATCCATCAGCGCTCTCAGAAAATTGCTCGGTTTCTGTGAGAGATGAATCCCACGGGCAATACCAATACGGGGCGATACAATGCAAGCAAAACCGAAATCATGGTCTTTAAATCAGGCAATAAGATTTACAACACCATCCCGCCGGTTTTTCGCTGGAGCGAGTAGCTTGCTTCAAGTATCTGGGCTATTGGGTGACCGAGTCTCTAACGGATGACCAGGACATAGAAAGAGAACGTAGGGCATTGTCCAACAGAGCAAACATGTTGGCTAGGTTTGCGCGTTGCACAAATCAGGTAAAAACGACGCTTGTTAGTGCTTATTGCCAGTCGTTTTATACGTACTGAACTGTCTCCGATTCTTACACGCCTGTTCCGCCTTTCTCTTGATACTGGTACGGTGCCAACATCATGGAAGCTTGCTAATGTTCAACCTGTTCCCAAAAAAGGTAGTAGGTCTGACCCCACCAACTACCTACCGGCCAATCTCTATCACCTCCATCCTCTGTAAGACCATGGAGCGTGTTCTCAACTCCAAACTCCTAGCATACCTAGAGAATAATGATCTCCTAAGTGATAGTCAATACGGCTTTCGCCGTAAACGATCCACAGGTGATCTTCTAGCGTATGCTACTCACATCTGGAGTGAAGCCATGGAAAAACACGGCGAGGCTCTTGCAGTTTCTCTGGATATTTCTAAGGCTTTCGATAGAGTTTGGCATAAAGGTCTTATTAGCAAGCTTTCCTCTTATGGTCTACCGTCCAATCTAATCGAGTGGATCTCTGACTTCTTGTGGGAACGATCGATTCGGGTCGTCGTAAATGGCTGCTCCTCCGATCTATTGGCTATAAATGCTGGGGTACCTCAAGGGTCAGTTCTATCGGCAACCCTATTCTTGCTGCACATCAACGACCTGCTGAAACCCGGTATTTTTGGGTATGCAGATGACAGCACAGTTGCTGATAGATATTTCGCCAGTCCACGTGATAGTGCGGACAAAATTCAAGAACTCCGTAGCGAGTTGGTGGAGCGTTTGAACAGCAAACTGAAGTTGGTGTCTGAATGGGGTGACGCCAACCTTGTGCGGTTCAACGCATCCAAAACCCAGGCGTGTGTGTTCACGGCTAAGAAGACACATTTCAATCCTGTGCCCAGTTTCTGTGGTGCTGCGCTTCGGATCACTGACAGTCTGAACCTTTTGGGCGTAGAGCTTAGCTCGAATTTAAACTTTGGCCACCATATCGAGTCGAAGGCCAAATTTGCTGCGATGAAGCTGGGCATCCTGGCTAAGGTTCGGCGGTACTTCACACCGGGACAGCTCCTCAGTTTGTATAAGGCGCAGGTCCGAACTTGCATGGAGTATTGCTGCCACCTTTGGGACGGCTCGGCTAAATACCAACTTGAAGCTCTCGACTCGATTGAAAGACGCGCTGTTAGACTTGTTGATGATGTCTCGCTTACAGAGTCTAGTCTACAAAGCCTCGATCACAGGCGGCGCGTTGCCAGACTGTCAGTTTTCTACAAGTACCACTTTGGTGATTGTGCGCAGGCATTGCACGACCTTATCCCGTCTTCTCCCTTCTATCATAGGACCAACAGACGCACAAATTCATACCACCCATTCCTGGTCGACATACCTCAGTGTCGAACCAAAAAATTCTGCTCTACTTTCATAATATCCACAGCCAAAGAGTGGAATGATCTTCCTGCGTCTGTCTTCCCAGTAGAGTACAATCTTGGAGTCTTCAAATCTAGGGTAAATAAGTTCCTTCTGGAAAAGCGTGCTCCATCTTAGGCTACATCTTCGCTTTATTAAAGTGAGTTGGTAGCCAAACGCTGATCCATCATCAATAAAAAAAACGTGCAGCCTTTGGGTGAAGCACACCAAATATCCTGCCATCTATTGGCGAATATTACTACTATAATTTCTAATAAGCACAATTTACCAAAAAAACCGAGCTTAGCTCGGTCACCCAGGTACTTTCAATTATAAATCGCTCTGTAATTTAGTAGCTGTACCTACGAATTCCGTCAAACCAGACGCAGAAGCTATTTCACAAGAAGTTGAAGTTGGCTGTATAGAAAGTTTTGAATGGTTCCATAGAAATGTGAGGTGACAGCTGTCACTACTCGTCATTACTTTTCATCCCTAGGGACGAAAGTATTACTTTCATCCCTAGGGACGAAAGTATTACTTTCATCCCGCTTCCAAGGCAACTTCTTTCCTAGTATGAGTAATGAAAAGTATCTGATATGATAATGCACGAAATCAAAATTATGTGACATATCAGCAGCGTAAATATATATCTACTGTAAAAGCATAATTATCGAATCACAATAAAGACTGCATTAATATCTGTCTGACACAATAAACAGTAAAAAATCACTCAAAAATCTACAAGAATGAAGTTTAAAATAGAGGAAGTGGGTACCTACGTACAAAATGACATACCGTTTTGTACTTATTTATTTAATAACTTTTTTATTTTTATAACTAGACCCGTACAATTTTACAATCACTAATTTTACATAAGTATTTATTAATAGAATAAATTTAATGTATACCTATACATTAAAAATCAACAATAAAAACATAGACATGAAAATAATTGGCCTTGAACACAGATCAATGAAAAACCATTTGTCTTATTTTAACCGACTTCAAAAAAAGGTGGAGGTTATCAATTTTTTGGTTTGTTACCTCAGAACTTTTGACTGGGTGGTCCGATTCTCATGATTCGTTTTTATATGAAAGATGGTGCTTCCCGTGTGGTCCCATTATAATTTTATTCAGTTCTGACAACAAGATCCATGAAAATTCATGAAAAAACTATAAAAATTGAAGTCGGTTTATAGTTTTTTAAACAAAATAAATTTTTATTCATAAACATTAAAATAACTATACGTAGACACATAGTTCTTTTAACAGAATTGTATTACCTACTTGCATTTACTACTGGCTGCAATAGCTCGAGAAGAAGTATGCAGTAGTATCTATAGTTTATAAACCATACCTAATAATTATGTAACATCGTTCAATATAAAGCTTTAATATTTATTTTTAAAAAAATACACATTTAAGAGTCATGAAAAGCCTATGGTAATTCCAGCTCCACTAAAAATATCAAAAATATATTATACCTACTTAATATATGTATAAAGCATAATTATATAAATTTAATACAAATATTGTTGTATGAGCGCAGATCACGTCGCATGGACTTCGAGATCTTCTAGATTTTCAGCGTAGAGTAGACTTTATCACACAAGATCGTTTTAGTTTAACATTACGAAGTTTCGAAAGAACACTCTTATACACGGGTATGGTTTGGGCGTAGAGTAGACTTTATCAGACAAGGCCGTTCTAGGTTACGGATTAGGGTGAGAGTAGACTTTATCAGACGACAGATTACGTATTCCGTGAGGCATTCAGAGTGGCTTTTTGGCGATTTGGGCGTTGCTCAGAGATATTGTAGCATTCTAATTAATATAATATGACTAGCTGCGCTCCGCGGCTTCGCACGCGTTGTTCCTATGGAAACATGAAAAGCTGATTATCATCCCACGGGAACTGATTTATGGGATAAAAAGTAGCCTATGTTTGATTCCAGGATTAGAATTACCTGTATGCAAAATTTCAGCCAGATCCGTCCTGTAGTTTTGGCGTGAAGAAGTAACAAACATCCAGCGAAAAATATAATATGTTCCACCTATCAATACTCCGTCATTCTATGGGAAAACAGTACCAATGCAAAAATGATCAACGCAACAAAAAAAACTTATACGCATTTTAGCAAACATAGAACAAACAGACAGCTGTAAACCTTACTTCAAAATTTTTAAAATACTAACCTTGCCCTGCATATACATTTTCGAAACTTGTAAATTCGTTAGAAAACATTAAGAATTTTATAAAACAAGGGAAAAAATCTTCCCCTCTCGTTCCCTAAGATATAAAAACAAACTTATAAGACCTGCCAAACTTAAACTACACTCATCGAGCCCCTATGTAATGACTATTAAAATATATAATAAACTGCCTGACGTGTTGATAAACGAAAATAACGACAATGTTTTTATGAAACAACTAAAGATTTTATTAACCACAAAGGCGATACACGATTGACGAATATTTGAACGAAAAATAAAACTATTTATACGATGATATGTAAAAAGTTCCTAACCAGTTAACGACGTCCTCCTCTCTCTCCATACATATTGTATGCCCAGCAGGGCCTATAGTGAAACTTAATTATATAAAATGTAAATACCTCTCTACACCTATGGAACACAGTAAATGATTGAGTATTGAGTATCCATCCATCCATCCATACATACATACATACAAACTTTCGCCTTTATAATATTAGTGTAATTAAAGTAGCATTTAATTTTTTTGCTATGACATGTTAAATTTAAGTTTAATTTTTAAGTTTTTTTAATTGTAATAAACCACAATAAATTAATTGTAATACACCTATGTACCTACTATGTTACTAATACTCGTATTAATATTGTAGTGCCCTAACCGGGTCCATGTTTGAACTATTTGTACCTATTTCCTTCTTGTCTAACAACATGGTGTCAATAAACATTTTTGAATTTGAATTTGAATTTAGTGAAGGAATTTTTGAAACTGATCTAGCCGTTTTTGTGTTTATTCGTTACAAACATACAAAAATCTAAATCAGACCATTACCTACCATGAAAATAAGACCATTTTAGATTAGCGCACCTAAAGATTTAATCGAGTGAAGATGAAAGGATTAATTTAATCCTTACTCCATTAAGGCCCATAAACCAGCGAAAGTGGCGCCCCCAACTATTTTATCTTATTATTACGTTAAACGCAGCAGCAGTTTTAAAAATCCTACGTTCAGTTTGTGGTATCTATTATAAGTTATTTATTAATGCCTCTGTAATAGTTTCATTTTGTAAAGCTTAGGCAGAGATACGAAGTTGCGCTTTTTGGCCACCAAACTCTATTTTTGCATCTCCTCCTAAGCTATATGAGATAAAATTACAAGAGGTATTAAAAAATAGCTTATAATAGATACCACAAACTGAACGTAGGATTTTTAAAAATTCCTATGATAAACGCAAAAATATGATATAATAGGTATTGCTGTCATATTGGCTCGGGTATGTGATTTAAATGGAACTCTCTAAAGCATCCGACGATGCACAAGCTGACATCGCAGGTGTCACATTTATAGGCAGTGCGCGTGTGCAATTTTTTTTTCGAGCACATTTTGCACCGGTTCCGACGTGTCTCGGCTTTGGTTGGGAAATGGCTCGTCCGTCTCAGTTCTGTGCGAGGATCAGGTATTTGACCCTGCACCTTCTTGATGATCTCCTTTGCCAAAGCCACCCTGAATTGCCTCTGGCTGCTGTTTTTATTGTGGTTGTGAATAACAAAAGCATTATATATAGACACGTTTAGTAGCCGGCGGAACAGTTTTTTATACCAGACAAGGTTGCGCACTCTTTCCACGGGGAACGCCTGCAGCATCTGGTCCTTCTTATCGACGCCCCCCATGGTCATATTGTAATCGAGCACAACCTGCGGTTTGTACCTGTAGGTACCATATTTTTCCTTTCCACCGACTACTGGGCTATGATACGTTGATATCATAGCCACTATGTTGGCGTCATGCCAAACTGAGATGGTCAAGTCTTCAGTTTGGCTATATATGACCTCACCCTGCCGTGTATTTGATTTGGATAAATTCTTTAATATTTCCGGGACAAACTCTCTTTTTAAGCGGAGTGTGCCCATTGTGTCCGTTTTTTTCTTTTTTAATGTGCGTGATAGTAGGGGCGAGTTGTAAAAATTGTCCATAACCAGAGTATGGCCTTTGTTTAGCAAAGGCCGTACCAGGTTATGAACAATTTTTGATGTCGCCCCCTCAGGCTTACCATAATTCTCAGTTGTCTCATAAGCCGGTTGTGACTTATCGCTTTTTCCTGTGTATAAGAGCATTTTCCATAGGTAGCCCGTACGCGATTCGCACAATTCGTAGCTCTTTATGCCTACCCGAGCCGCTTTTGTTGCAATAAGTTGGGCGAAGGATAGTCGTCCCTTCCAAAGCAGAAGGGACTCGTCAATGGCTATGTACCGCTCGGGTAGGTACAAAGAGCTAAATTTGCGGTTTAGGTGCTCAATAATGGGCCAAATCTTTTCAAGTTTTTTGTCTTCATCATTTGCCTTCCTCAGGGTGTTATTGTTTACAAAGTGTAAACATTTCTTTATGAGCAAGAATTTTTTAAACGGCATGATATTGTTGAAATTTCCGACTTTGAGCAGTTCCATGCACGGATACCAATACTCCCGCTCAACCGGGAGTATTAGTATGCTTTGCAGCATGAGCAAACCCAGAAATGTCCATATTTCATTACCGTTAATATCGCACCAAAGTTTATTCGCGGTGGCGCATACTTGACGCCCATAGCGGTTGGTTTCTCGAACGATCGTGTCGATAATTTCAACGTCCCAGATCCGCTGGAACACGTCTAGCGGAGTCAATCCCTCTACGTTGAACGTTGGTCCACTGTCCCCAGAGAAAACCTCCTGCTGACCGACAAATTTATCTGGGTCATTGGACCAATCGAAATGCAGCATGTCCAGGTTTGACGACGCTGCCTCCCTTAACGCAGAATCATCCCGGCTGCCCATCTCGTCGAGGAGAAGTTCCAGGTTTGATGGTATGTCCTCCTCAGTTCTCCTCAGCGAGCTAGGCTCCCTCGAAGTACTGGCATCACCCACTTGATCCGGCTCGTCGACGTCGCTGCCAGAATTTGTGTTATTTTGCAGGCCGAGTAACTCATCATCTAAAATAAAACAACAACATGTTAGGTAATGTAATAATGGATGGTGACAATCACCGGCACGATGGAGCTACTTGCGCAGAGTATCTGGCAGCAACAGGATGGAGAGAGCTGAAGATCGGGCTCAGCGAACCTTGTGGGAGACCTATGTAAAGCAGTGGACTGCAGTAGGTTGATGATGATTACAATATCAATGGGTTCTGGTAGTTCATTAAGTATGTAAGCGGGTTAACTACGAACCCTATTTGTGTCCCATAATTAAAGGCACATATCAGATAAAATACTTGGGTATAATCTTAGACGAGAATCTTTCATTTAAGCCCCACATAAAAACCTTATGTGGTAGAGTGCAAGTTAATATTTATATTTAAAAAGATACGCCATATTGCAGATTATTATATAATTATATAAGTTTACTTTGCACTATGTCAATCAATTTTAACTTATTGCATTACCACATGGGGTGGAGCGGGGAAAACATTGTTACTAACAGTAGAAAGAGCACAAAGAGCAATACTTAAAGTGGCAACTTCGCGTCCTTTCATCTTTCCCACTAATCTTCTATATGAGTCCTGTGATGTGCTAAAAGTCAGGCAGCTATTTATCATGAACACAGATTTAAGACAGCACGCAGCATTTACTAATAAAAGATAGATTGCTAAAGTTTGCCCTCAACTCAACCAACAACGATAAAATTCACCTTTGTAAATATTTTTTATCTATTTCTTGGTCCTTTTCTATACATCAGACTAAATTTAATGTGTAATATTTACGCACTTAACTATAATAATTGTAAAAAAACTACACTAAATTAACACTTCAAAATCTATCCTACGATGATACAGAGAAGCTATTAGATATTGGTGTCGATTCTGTTGTTTTAGGATTCCTAACCTAATTTTAAGATTTCTCAATTTTCTATGCTATGTAGACCTAAAAATTATTGTATTCTCTTTAATGGTCCTAAAAATACCTATATTAGAACGTTTTTCAAAATCGCAAAACCTCTCCGAGTTGAGTGGTTGGGATTTTGCTGCGAGCAAAATATGTTTTTTTCTAAAATGTTATTTTAAAATACTCTTTACATGGGTCAAACAGTTCATCCATTATTTGAGAAATCGTTTAGAAATTCAAATCTATACTAGTTTAAAATCGATAAATTTTAATCATGACCTAATTACATAAATGCCTGCTAAAATTAGATAGACGTTTCTAATCATAGCTAAAATGTAATGCAAAGAATAGGGTTAAAGCGACTTATAACTAAGTTAAGCTGTTTTAGATCTATCAGTCTAATTTTAGAGCTGTCATCCTAATTTTAAACCCGTTAGTTTAATTTTTCAAGGAATATTAACTAAATTGAGTTGTTTTAGGTCCGTCAGCTTCATTTTAGAGCTGCCATCCTAATTTTAAACGTGTCAGTCAAATTTTTCAACCATAGAATCATTTCTATCTATTTAAAATTCCGAAATCCTAATTTTAGCTAATCCTAAAACAAAAAAATCGACACCATTATCAAGTAAATTATTATTATTACTTTTTACACATAAAGTTAATCTAGTTATAAATAGAATAGTGAATACTCTAGTTTTACACATTGTAAGCTAAGTACCTTATTATATATGTATATAATATGTATATTCACTAATTGTTTATTAAATGCCCTCAATGTAAAAGTAAGTGATTATTGTATTTAATAATTAGCACACATATTGCCTGAAACACAGGATTACCTAGTTCAGGCTAAATTTTTATACTAAGATATATTTAATAGTTCAATGTTGTCTATGTTTTGTCTTTTTAAGAGAGAGTTTTTAGAATAAATTTATTTATTTGTGTTGGAAGAACACCAACGCAAATAAGGTTTGTAGTTAGTCCGCTTACATCCGTAATGGATTCTGGTAGGTTTGATGTTAAGAAACAAAAGCGCATCCTCACAAACTTTAAAACCAAACAAAATGTTATGACTGCTGGCGCGGTTTACCATCAAAAATTTTGGGTTCTATTCTAGCCATTCAGGTGACGGAGAAATTTTACTTGTCTAAGGCCCGTATTATGAAAGCTTGCTCAGTCATAGTTATGCTTGAATGACGTTTATGTCATAGAAAAGCGTTGCTCAAGCATACATCGATGACTGAGCAAACTTTCATAATACAGGCCTTTGTGCTTATTTTGTAAGTCTAAAGAAATAAACGATTTGCCTCTGACTCTGACTCTGGGGTGGAACGCTCCACATACGAAAGGCCACCACTGGCTGCTGAAAATTTGTGGATGAAAAGTTATTTTAACATGCAAAGGATGGAGGTCTCAATCGCTACTCGTGGCTTCAGATGGAAGAAGCCTATGTTCAGTAGTGGACGAATGCAGGCTAATATGATCCAATTCAATTTATTTATTCGTACGATCATATTATAAGATCACATGGAACACTTGGTCATGAATCATGATTATGATGATGATGACGATGATGATGATGATAAAAATATTAATATAAAATGTTACTGTACTTACTTGGAGTAAAACCGATGAACTCGATTTCTCCATCAAAAATCACTTGGGCATCGGGATATACAATGTCACCACTTAAGATGTCAGTTGTTGGTGAAAACAGGTATTGTTGAACTGAGTCTGTAATATTAAATGGTCTTTATTATAATAGCAAAGTGAGATGTAATACATATACCTATGGTTTATCCATCCAGCATGGAGCATGTTAGTAAATAAACCACGATACAAATAACAAAAACTCACTAGCTTGGCGACGAGTTGCAGATATAATTGTAAGCAATTTTTATTGAAGGGAGGATCTAAAATCGACAAGTAATGTAAAATACGTATAAAAGGATGCGCCAACAAAGTGAATTTTAGGTTGAGTATGGGCGGTTTGTATAAGTTTATGCCTCATTCAAAATGGACATGGTATAAGTAAAAACTGAATTTATACATACCATCGGATACTTCGATGACTATAGGGTCGCTTATTGAAAGTGACCCTGAGCCTTCAACATCTCCATGCTCTGGTTCTGTGAAAAGAGAAGATTAGTAAAGAAGTTACTCAATTAACTAACAATTACTTATAATAAATTAAAAAAAAAAATCGTGTGGCACTCGGGGACTGCCGCGGAAAAGCTATTGCAATGCCAATGCGAGTTGCTGAACTAAAGAGACAAGCGTGATATTTCAAAAAGTCATTAAAAGTTCTGCTATTTATTGATAGATGGCAAAACTAAAAAGTATCACCGTTGTGCCGGTCGGAGTGGGGAGCGTGAGGTTTTTTCGTTACGGAATTTCTGGATTCGGTCCCCGCGCTCAAGGCCCGCGATAGAAGCTATGCAATAGCTTAAAAAATCAATTGGTTCATACCCGGTACAGGAACAGCCTCGGAAACTATGGTACATGAAAGTTCTCCATCTTGTCCCCACGAGCTGCTTCCCGCTGGCCTCTCTTCCTCCGGTTCTGAGCATGAGAAAAAAGAAGAACATTAAAGAAGTAACTAAAATTATAATAAACTAAAAAAATATATCAATTGGTTCATACCAGGTAGGCTCTGCTTCTCCCAAGCCTGTATTTTTCTGGGGGGTGGGGTAACAGGCACTCCAGGAAGGAGAGGACAGGGTACTCGACTCGGAGATGGTTGTCTAAAAGAATTGAATACTGAGTCAATTAATGTACAAGCAACAACATTTAATGAGACTTTATTAAAAAGGAAAAAGCCTTTGAACCTTTTCTGTTTTTTTGGTGAAGGTGCATCGGGCAACAAATAGCGGGACACCTGTTTTTTTTCCTGCATAGCTGCAAGGGCTGCCTTTTGCTCCACCTTAAGCGGACTCATATGTTTTTTGTCGGTCACCTTCGCCATCCTTTTTATTTGCTCAGCCGGCGATTTCCTGAAATAAGTAATCATCAATCATAACAACATTCATAAATAATAAAATTTATAAATAATTTTAGAAAACATTATCATAATATATTTGCGTGGGCTGAGGCCATTGATTGGAATGGAGAGAACTTATAGACGAAGACGACGTTGACCGTGTTCCTGAAGTGGAAAGCCCTGCCTGCCTATTAAGTTTTTAGATCTTTCGAGAAATTCAACTTGATGCAGAACCGTGCTTAATGTATTGTAATAAACTTAACTCAGAAACATGTCAAAAGAATATCAACATAAAATCAAGCGAGAGAGTACTTCAGCCTCTTCGGCCTTCAATTTGACGAAATAAATAATTGCCACAAACCTACGGAAATAAGTACCTACTGAGTTTATCTTCCGATGTAAACACTCAAACCATCTATACACAACAAACACAACCACAACACAAAAACTTTTTAAACTTATATTTGTTTTATCTTGGTTATATTATCATATCACCGAAATCCGTTCAAAGCTCTTCGCATCGCACTGATGTAATATTGTAATTAAAGCGCCGCCCTTTAAGATAAATTTATTCTGTGATAAATAAAGCAAAGCGCTATGAAGCGCTAACGCATTTTTTAACTCATTTCATTGTTGGTGCCTGATTGGTGCATTCATTGCATGAGCTTATTACCCTTGCATTCCGAGTTACGCACGAGTTACGATAGCATAGAGATATCATAGTAAAATAGAGCGCTACGCTAGTTCACCCTTTGATCGCAAAGACACAAGTGAGAACAATGTGTAAACATCATCGATTTGTCAATTATTCATGTGAGAACCAGCTGTGTTAACAGTCGTTATTACAGATTTATTTTTTGGGGCTGAAAAATGGTTTAATGCGCCATAAATCTGTGTTAAAATGATAGCGGGACGAGGACTTAACTAAATTATCGAATCACATACTACCTGTTAGCAATTTTTTACCCTAAAATATTTAAATAAAAAAAAGACGTGTGGCACTCGGGGACTGCCGCGGTAAAGCTATTGCAATGCCATCTAGAGGCGAGTTGCTGAACTAAAGAGACAAACGTCAAGGTTTTTTCGTTACGGAATTTCTGGATTCGGTCCCCGCGCTCAAGGCCCGCGATAGAGGCTATGCAATAGCTTAAAATTCGTTTCACGGGGGTGAAACAGGGGTGGGACGCGGGAGGGGCCCTCCCACTAGTTATGGGATGTTGTCGATATTTTTTACCCGCGACGGAACGGAGACGGTATATGCGTTTAGGGTGTGTTGTATTGTATGTGTATTTTGTGAAAACCAATGTTGCCGATTATCTCCAGAACGGTTTGATCGATTGAGACACAGTTTTCTTTTCAGTTTGTATGTATGTATGTATGTATGTGCAATACGCAATATTCCCAATTATCTCCAAAACGGCTTGACCGATTAAGGTGCGGTTTTCAGTTTCGGGTTCGACATTTGGTGGCGATGATTTTACGATAGTTGTTATGGTCTTCATTCACCAGGGGGCGCTGTTATATGTGTATTTTGTGAAAACCAATGTTGCCTATTATCTCCAGAACGGTTTGATCGATTGAGACACAGTTTTCTGTATAAGGTATGGGGTTCATTGGCGATGGTTCTTAGCAAAGTTTTATGGTGTTTGTTCACCAGGGGGCGCTGTAATCGACGTTTTAAAAAAATACTTTTGTTACCCGTGACGGAACGGAGACGGTATATGCGGTTAGGGTGTGATGTTGTTGTTATGGTCTTCATTCACCAGGGGGCGCTGTTGTATGTGTATTTTGTGAAAACCAATGTTGCCGATTATCTCTAGAACGGTTTGATCGATTGAGACACAGTTTTCTGTAAAAGGTATGAGGTGTTGAGCAGAGAGCCAGCCAGGCGGTGTGTAGCCTAGCCTAGGCCTAGCTTTGTCCGTGTAAATCCTACACACAGTGGATGCACAGTGAAGATAGGTTAGGTTGGTGGGTTGGAACCGGCGAGTGAAAATAAACGAACAGAATCACATAGCACAATAGTTATTATTGTCTAGTGAAAACAATTAGGAATTACATTATACGATTAACACTTAATTATTGGATATAGAAAATCAGCTTTATACAGACATGTTGTGTGTGCTATTTCAGAACAGAGAGAGAGCAAGTAATAATTACGTTGATTGTTACGCAGAACAGATTTTAGAGTTGAGTTCTGTCAGTGTCAACGAGACGACATTGACAGATGTAAAGCATTGATTTAATCATAAATCCTTACTTTAATCTCAGCCTCATAGACAAGTTGAATGGTGTACCAATATATATTCCAACACTTCCCCTTACACCATACAACGGAACTCCAACCCTCATTACAGTTATACAATACAACTTCATGGAGTTCTTACATTTAAATGAAACCTAAAGCCATTATGTTTACAGGAAGACAAAGCTTTTGTTAGAATGTCAGCTATCATTTCCGTAGTAGGCATGTATGAGACACAAATACAATTTTTAGAAATCAAATCTCTTATAAAGTGATAGCGTACATCAATCTGCTTTGTCCTTTTATGACATTGAATAGATTTCAAGATTTTCTGGGCACTCTGATTATCATTAAATAGTTGACACTCAATATTTCTATTCATTATCTCAAACAAAAACTGTTTGATAAACAGAATGTCCTTACAGGCGTCACTTATGGATAAGTACTCTGCTTCAGTACTTGACATAGCGACGCAGCGCTGTTTTCTGTTCTCCCAATTAACAGTATTAGACCCTAACTTTATTACAAAACCAGTATAAGATTTTCGGTCAATAGGATCATTCGCCCAATCAGCATTAGCATAAGCTATAAGGTCTAAATTATTACATTTACTAAAAACTAAACCATAATCAATAGTTTTAGCTAAATAGCGAAGGATCCTCTTTCCTGCTAACCAATGAGTCTTGTCATAACAATTATTAAATTGACTTAAAACATTACATGCATATGTTATATCTGGCCTAGTACAGACACTAAGGTACATTAAACTACCTATCAATTCTCTAAAATTATAATCATTGTCAGACACATTATTATCACATTAATAAAATAATTAAATTGCTAGAGTTTCTCTTAACATACACATAAGGTTCACATTTTGTTTGAGAATAACCATTAGTAAGTAGCAATTTATTTACAGTTTCATTCCACGCCCTACTTGCTTGTTTCAAACCATAGATGCTTTTCTGTAACAAACAGACTTTATTATTATCAGTCATAAAACCTATAGGTTGTTCCATAAATATTTCCTCCTTTAGTTGACTATGAAGGAAAGCAGTAGTTACATCTATGTGCTATATGTCCATGTCCAACTCATTTGCCAAATTAAACAATATCCGCATTGTTGAGTGTCTGACTACTGGGGAAAATGTCTCATCATAATCAATACCATGTTTTTGACTAAAACCGCGAGCAACTAGACGAGCCTTATACTTGTCAAAATTTTCAGAAGTATCTTGCTTGACTTTAAATACCCACTTACATTTAACGATGTTTTTATCTAGTGGTCTCTCGACTAATTTCCAGACACCATTGCTTAACAAAGAGTCATACTCGGCTTGCATGGCTGCTTGCCACTTCGCGCGAAAATGACTGGCCATAGCATCCTCATATGATAACGGTTCGTCAAATGCAATCTGCCCATGAGAGTAGAGAGAATAATCGTACTCGCAGTCATCATACCTTTAAGGTGGCATACCCCTTGTACTCCGTACAGGACATTGATTTGGCAACTCAAAATTGCTCGGTCTGCATTCAGTATCCAGCATAGAGTTGCCCTCAGACTCCACCATATGGTCGCCCTCCTCTGCCCAAGACTGCTCATTTTCTTCCACCTGGTCGCAGTCGACGAATAATGGCGATGCTGACCCATCAGCACTGGCAGACGTGTTTGTGCTGGGGGCCTCAGTCCCAACACGTCCACTCTCCATTTCACCACCTGAAATTGCAGAAGGAGGTATCAATTCACTAGAATTACCATTATCACAGTTCAACATTGGAACACAAACTTTGTCATTAATATTAAAATTATTATTATTCATCATTTTAGATTTAATAATATTATCATTGTTTATCATTTTAGATTTAACATTACTATTATTATTTATCATTTTAGATTTAATAATATCATTAGTATTTATATCACAATCCAACTTATTAGAATTAATATCACAGTTCATCATATTAGATTTTACATTAGAGTCCGTCAATTCAATAAAATGGACATTTCTGGATTTAATTATTTTCTTTGGTTCAGTTGGATCTACTAATCTATAACCCTTGGACATTTCACAATAACCCACAAAAATACACTCCTATGACATTGCATCGAGCTTGTGACGGTTATGTTCTGAAATCAATGAAAAAGCTTTACAACCAAATACTCTCAAGTGGCTTAGGGTCACTTTGGAACCTGTCCACACCTGTTCAAGAATACTGCCGGACAAAGCAGCCATGGGGCTTCGATTCTGTAGGTATATTGCAGTAGCAATAGCCTCTCCCCAAAAACGCTTGTCGAGGCAGGCCTCAGAGAGCATATACCTGGCTTTTTCCATAAGGGTTCTATTAAGGCGTTCAGATACGCCGTTCTGCTCAGGACTAGGGAATACTAGTTTCATGAATAATGCCCTCACTAGACAGAAACTTTTCTGAGATTTTACTACAGTATTCCCCTCCATTATCTGTTCTGAAACGCTTGATTGTTTTACCCACTTATCATGACTTCATTCTTATGACACATAAGATAAACAAAACTTTTTCTAGAGAAGTCATCAGTAAATGTAACTAAATAACATGCACCACCCCAGCTATTGATTGACATAGGCCCACAAACATCTGAGAGTATTAACTCTAAAAGATCATGAGCTCTTTTTGCTTGGCTCTTAGGGAAAGATTTCATTGTAAGCTTCCCCTTAAAACATGAAATACAAATTTTCAACTTACCATGACAGTCATCTTCAAAAACAACATCATCTGCAAGACTCCGTATTCCATACAAACCATGCAAGCTCAAATGCCCAAGTCACTTGTGCCATACTTCCAATGGCACACTAGAAATAGCTGCTAAAGAACTTTGTTCTGCTTGCTTACAAGCACCTGTGGTAGCAACATTACATTCTGAAATACAATTTGGGTTAGAAAAACAATCAAGTTTATAAATACCCCTGAAACATGTTGCACTAGTAAAAGGCTGGCCTTTAGGATCAATTATTTTGCAATTATCCTGTTCAAATACTACTCTAAAACCTAATCTAGTTAGCTGACTAACGGATATAAGATTAGTAGTCAATTTAGGAACAAACATTACATTTTGCAAAATCTTTAGATCACTACTATTATTGAGATTCAAAGAGACGGCACCAAGACCCTGACATTTCAGTGCTTCTCCATTAGCAACTGTAACTATTGATTTAAAATTTAAGTCAATGTCTCTAAAAAGGTCCATATCACAGCATATGTGCGAAGTACACCCGGAGTCCACTATCCAGTCCACGCTTCCGTAAACAGATAAGAGTGACACTGCTGATACCAACAGTGTGTCCGCAGACCCCGCAGCTAAGTTGACATCGCTACTGCTTTGCTTCTTCAAATCATTCTTCAACTTGAAACATTTTGATTTGACATGCCCTTGCTTCTGGCAGTAATGGCACTTAAGTGGTTTCCTCTTCGTAAATAAAACCACATCATCATTTGATTTGCCATTTTTAGTGGATTTTCGGAACTCCTCTTGAAGTAGTCGAGCTCGCACTGCTTCGCTCGTGAGAGTTTCGGAGAGGTTTGCTGTTTCCAGACCAGAAACCAAAACATCAAAATCCTGTGGTAGACCGCTGAGTAAAATTTCTGCAACTTCTTTATCATCAATGATCCTTCCGATGTCTGCAAGTTGTTGTACTAGGGTCATTATTCCTTCGATGTAAGCTCCCATTGAATTATATTCATGGTAGTCGGATCTATGAAGTTTTCTTAGAAGCACAACCCTCCGATAAAGTCCTTTATCCTCAAATACATCCTGCAGGATTTTCCAAGCTTGCTTTGCGCTTGTAGCATCGCGCAAATACTGGATGCAATTCGGTTTAACTGCCAAGCATATTCTAGCCAAAGCTTTTTGATCCGTGCTGCTGCTAGTCTCAGAACCATCAATACATGACCATAAGCCTTCCATGATAAGCGCCATTCGCATCTGGAACTTCCAGTTGTGATACGAGCCAATTCCATCCAATTTGTCAAAAGTGTACAGACCTGCTGGCGACACATGAGGCGTGTGCCCGCCAACGGCACCTTCTTGCGGCTGCTGTGACATTGCACACAATATAAAATCCGCTTCCTCGTGTTCGTGTCCTCGCCGGCACCCAAGTGTAGAATGTCTTCCTCTTCTTAAATACTGTGCCCGTAATCAGTTGTGATAATCCTGGGACCTGGGCCCATAACCTGTTGAGCAGAGAGCCAGCCAGGCGGTGTGTAGCCTAGCCTAGGCCTAGCTTTGTCCGTGTAAATCCTACACACAGTGGATGCACAGTGAAGATAGGTTAGGTTGGTGGGTTGGAACCGGCGAGTGAAAATAAACGAACAGAATCACATAGCACAATAGTTATTATTGTCTAGTGAAAACAATTAGGAATTACATTATACGATTAACACTTAATTATTGGATATAGAAAATCAGCTTTATACAGACATGTTGTGTGTGCTATTTCAGAACAGAGAGAGAGCAAGTAATAATTACGTTGATTGTTACGCAGAACAGATTTTAGAGTTGAGTTCTGTCAGTGTCAACGAGACGACATTGACAGATGTAAAGCATTGATTTAATCATAAATCCTTACTTTAATCTCAGCCTCATAGACAAGTTGAATGGTGTACCAATATATATTCCAACATGAGGTTCATTGGCGATGGTTCTTAGCAAAGTTGTATGGTATTTGCTCACCAGGGGGCGCTGTAATCGACGTTTTAAAAAAATATTGATGTACCTTTATAGCCGTGTAAGGCAACACAATCCGTTCCTAGGCAACGCGGTGCGTTGCTAGGTGACCGACTTTATTGACTCTGAAACTGGCTTCCTTGTTAATAATATGAAGAGAAACGCCGTGTGATCCCAAATGTGATACAAATAAAACATTTACTCTTGATATACATAATAATTAAAATAAAATAAATACAAAAAGGCCGAGACTTGACCATTGATTAATTAATGAAAAGGATGATCTGCTTTCGAAAAATCGGCTGTAAGTAAAGTAGAAAATCTTTAAAAAGTTTAAAATAAAATCTAAATAAAATTTTGAAAAACCCACGACGGATATAATAAATAGCATGTAATCGAAAAAGGACGAAATAATTTTTGCAAAACCCCCGACTAAATGGAATTAAAAAAGACAATTAAATTACCTTTAGTTACAATTATAGCTTCCTAATTTTTTTTACCTATCCATTACTACAAAGCCAAAAAAATCCGTCGGGTGGCTGCAGACAACAGGTACCTAATCTATACGTTTTTTTAATTGTAAATTCAACATATAGTTCAAATTTGTATCAATTAATTGACTGTATGAGATAATCTTTATGCCTAGTCATTTAAATTCATCACTTGCTTTTAGCTACGGCACAGTCAGTGTCAAGAAATGAACTGCATCATGAACTGCAAAAAACAAATGATAGGTCTCAGACAAAGGAATATAAAGACATCTTACGGTGAACTAAAAAATGAAGCCACTTTTTATAGTTGAGTGCGTGAAAGTGTTTCCATCTGAAAGAAAAACTCCCTATAATTTGGGAAGTAGTATTATTGGATAGGTTAAAGATAGATGGCGATCAGGAGAAGTCGGGTATGTTTATAAACAAATGGTGTAATAAATTATGTGTGCATTTGTAAATTTTTAGGAATGAAATGAGAGACGAAATTATAATAATAAAAAATATTTTATTGATACAATCAACGTCTTACTTATCTATAGGAGAACAAGTTACAAACAAAATCCTTCTAAAAATATTTCTAAAATTATAAGCATTTTTATTTCTATAATAAATCTTTTTGAGATCAAAAATTCTTTTTGGCATTTGCACTACTAAAATTATATGTTTATTATTTAATTGTGTTCCCCTTTTACCTAACCTACACCCTATTATATAACCAAGAGAGGAGACCACGATTTAAAAATGTCAGCCAAATTGGATTTTGAAATGGACATCTTTTTCGTACTGTCCAAGTTTGAGTTAGTCAAAAACGATCCGACCCACGCCTGCCGTCATCAAATTCTTAATCTCCACCCCAATGTTAGTCGAAAACGATACCCATATCATATTCTTGGATAAGGAGGGGGTTCAGGAGAGGCTGGGCACAGCAATTCTCGCTGCGCTCGCCTTGCAGTGTGAGTGTGTCAGATTGCAAACCACGCCCGCCGTCATCAAATTCGTAATCCTTATACTATATATTACTCGAACATGATACCCATATCAAATTCTTGGATCTTCACGACCCCAGCCCCCCCGGAACCCACTCCCCGGGTTCCGGGGGGGCTGGGGGCGTGAAGGGTGACGGCATGGCTCGCTTCTCTCGCCGTGCTGTGCCCCGTAGTCGCTAATGCTCCACCCGAATAAAAAGGCTAAAAACAGGCCAATTTTCGGTTTTTTAAAAGGGGGAAATATTTTTCTGCATTTAGAATTATTTACCCTCCTCTATATGGCTGTGAAAAAAAAATTCTGTAAAGTCACTCCGTTTGGGAGATCTCAACAGGGGCTAAAAAAGGGGGTAGGATGGAGGGTATTTTTTGTTAGATTCAAGAAGATACCATCTATACGATCCTGCAATCAGAACACCTCGAAATCTTCTCTATTTGGTAGTACTCAAAAAAGGGGGAGGAGTTTGGGGGGCAGGAGAGTTAAAAAAATTGTCTTAAAAGTGACTTGTATTCACGTCTACATGGCTGTTATTTTTTTTTATTCAAGTCACTCCGTTTGGGAGATATCAACGGGGGCTAAAATGGGCGAGAGGGGGGTAATTAATTTTTTCCTTTGATTCAAGAACATACCCTCTATACGACCCTGCAATCAAATTTCTTCTATCACGTCGCTATCTGGTAGCACTTAAAAAGGGGGAGGGGGTCTGGGACAAGGGGGGGTTAAAAAAATCAGTTTAAATCACTTGTCCCTCTCTATACAAACGCCATAAACGTTTTGATCCAAGTTGGTCCGTGTGCATGAAGGTTAGAGCGGGGGGGCTCCGGGAGGGGGAGTAAATCTCAAAAACCGAGGGGGACCGAGGAATTTTCCCTCGGTCCAACATGAGAAATACATTATCGCAAAAAAAACAATACCTCCCCCTACCATCCGGGAGAACAATTATGTCAGTGAGTCCGTGGTAATCTAGCTATATCGTCGGTCCAATAATCTAAATCCTCGATTAGTCTAAATAGCTACCAATTATGCGAACCCTTGAAGCGAAAAATAACACATAGTTTGGGGAAATCTGAAATCATACGCTGGTAACATTTGTGCTCTATGTCACTGTCATTGTCACTGTCTTTGAAAACAACAGAGTGTTGAGGTTTTGTGTTCCAAGTAAAACAAAAACAATTAGTGTTTAATAGAAAGTTTTACGGTGTTATTTCAGTACTTAGAAGTGAAACGTTATTCCTTCCGACTTCTTGACCTTTCTGCTGCTATTTTTACAGTTCTTCACTGCACAGGAAACCATAGTAAGGTCAAGGGAGGCTATTGCAACTAAAAAAATACGCTCACTAATTTCAACTAGTGTACCATCGTCCGTAAGAACCATGGAGTTAAAATAATCAATTTAATAAATTTCATGTATATCAATGCATACTCTTGATATACCAACAGGACATAAAAGCATTTAATGAAGCGTTAATTCTATTTTTTTTCAACTATTACCAAAATAGTTGCAATAACCCCTTACCGGGGTAAATGCAACTTATAGTTTTAGTTATGATTTACGTTAGAATATAAAGTATAAAATTGGCGTAAGTAACATTCAAAATACCTATTTTCTTATTTAGCACCTTATACCATCGCAGTGTGGTTTAATTTACCAAAAACTTTCCTCAAACATTTTGAGGGGCTAATGCAACTTTTTTCATGGGCAATAGTGATGGGACATGGCAAAAAAGCGATTTTATCGATAACCTACTCATCTTTCTTTGAACTAGTTACTTTTCATCTTATTAATATTATATAGGTCCTTTAAATCCCTTACAGTTTGAAGGCCGACCGCTGAATGCTATTACTTTTGCTCTTACGACTTTTTGAACTATGCAAGAAATTTATCGATGTTCATAGATAATAATAATACTAATTCAAGTGATTGAACCATTTTGTATGGGAAGTTGAAAGGTTTTTTAATCAAATTACGAAAAGTCTTATGACTCTTAGTTTTATTAACCTATTTTTCATGTGTAAGTTAATATTAAAGGAAAAAGGTCAAATGTTTGAGATCCCTTTTTATTACGGCACATTTAGAAAAAAATATAAAATTACTTAAACGATAACTCAGTCTAGTTTAAATTCTTTTGACGACGACAAATCAACACCTACATGTAATTATTTATTCTAATATATATCTTATAGGAACAACTTGCTTAATCAATACTTTTTTGGTAACAAATATTATTGGAAATAGAAAATCTTTCAATATTTTCTTAATATGACTGAGGTTTTACTGGGAATGTTTAAAATTAAATATTAATTACTTTAATTACAAGTAAGCGCTTTTAAAATAATAATAGAAAAGCCACTAGGTACCTGCTAAAATATCGACACGAGGCCATCACTAGCTTTTTTCGATTTCATACAAATTTCATGGGGTAATTGTAACTAACCTAAAAGTCACAATAGCCCCTTTACAAGATTTCGTGGGGTTAATGTATCTGAAGCCATATCACATAGTAAACGCAGCATTTACATTGAACAAATCATAGAAAAGGACTCACCGTGGATTAATTCTGCTCTCCGCTCAAAACACTAGTCGTAAAAAGAGGTATTTAATATTTTTTCACTTAAAATTCTGACACCGGTTGTTTTGTAAACTCCTCCATAAAAGTGGCGGATATTAAATGTTACTGTAGAGAAAACAGTTCACACGATAGTTACTCCATCTATTATTTTTTACAAGGAGTATTGGATCCTCTATCGTTTCATAGATGGCGGTAATTACAAAAAGTGAATCACAAGACGTTATTTGAATTAGTTGCATTTTCCCGGTAGTTACAATAGCCTCGCTGGACCTTATCTATTTACACGTCGAAGTATCCTGGCTCGCGCCTCGACGGGTACTGACCAGTGTTGGATTGGATGCGGACAGATACTGACGAGCACTGCGCACGGTTTGGTTGATATTTGTGTCCGTGAGCGCTAGGGCATGAATCTCGGAATCTCGCAATATCGGAATCTCGGAGTGCGAGCTCCGATATTCAGTGATCCAATATCGTAGTATCGAATATCGTAGCAGTCAGATTTTTCTATCTGCCTTTTATTATACCTATAATAAAGCTCCGTGTGTAGCGCCGAGTGGGATAGCGCTGTGGCCAGCTCGCTAACTAGCTATACTACATTTCTGTAAGCTAGATTAAGTGGTGTTGTCTGTCTCGCTTACTCTTTACCTGCGTAGTATACGTCTTGCTTATTCACACAAATGAACAAAATATCCCTTGTGTATGTCAATCAGTCGCGCTCGTGAACTGTGTGAGTGAAGACGTGTGTTTTATTACGTGACTACAGTATTAGAAAGTCACCTCTTAAAGCCGATGCTCTGAGAGCTTATGTCAGTAAAGAGTTTGGTGCAAATATCCAGTTGCAGTTGGATTGTCAAACAAAAATGGTCGAGCATGAATGACATGACATGATAGGATTGTTCTTAAAAATGAAGGACTTCATCTTCAAACTACTTATTGACATTAAGTCAGATATATCTTTCTCTGACGTCGAAATTGACACATTTACCGATATCCATCGTAGTTTGAAATGGTAAAATTGACTGTACTATCTATGTGCCGACGCAATGCCACACTGCATACAGCTGATACAGAATTAAAATTTATGCTGAATAAACTCAACCAGCAAAACACATATCTGAGTTCAAGTCTCGCTGT
This sequence comes from Eupithecia tripunctaria, assembly GCA_955876795.1. Lineage (NCBI taxonomy): Eukaryota > Metazoa > Arthropoda > Insecta > Lepidoptera > Geometridae > Eupithecia > Eupithecia tripunctaria. The sequence goes on from OY041604.1 coordinate 13,070,777, forward strand.
GAACTTATGAAGTCGAATAAAAGAAAGACGACTACTAAAAGCAGGAGTATTACACTATCTTCATGATTTCGAAATCTTCTACAGCTACAGTGCTACTTACAGAAGACGATACATTTCCGAAACCCTCGAGTGAGGAAATATGTGATATTATAGAAAGCATGTTAAAACGCCTCAAATATAAAGAAAACCCGACTAGCACTCTCGGCCGCCAAGAAAGAGAGTCTGAAGCGATTTCAGCTGTTTTATTAACTTCCCATGAAGATAGTGAATTCCTTACTAGTCTCGCTACAACAAATGTTCTGACCCTGCAACAAGAATTTGAGAACGAGATGCAAAGAAAAGAAGAGAACACTGCTTCCGTCGTCCGACGAATTTGATCTTTTAGGATTCATTTTAACTGAGAAGGCAATGTACGACAATAGAGGTGAAAGAGGAGTTTATCTGACACATGCCTACAAGTATCTAAGATCAATTTTGCCTACCAGTGTAGAAAGTGAGCGAGTTTTTTCGTCGGCCGGATATTCTTGTCACAAAATTAAAACGAAGCTCCATATCCGACAAAATGCTTGACGCTCTATCGTTCTTAAGAACACACTATCAAGAAAACGGAGATCTTAAAAAATAAATAATGTTCATTTGTTGGTTTTGTTCGTACGTTAATTTTAAAAAGTTTTATCAATGTTGATTCCTTTCGTAAATTACTAATAATGAGTATAATAATAATAATTCGTGATACTTCTTAAATAATACCTACTGAGTGTTTTTTACTGTATTTTTTGTACTTTACCAAACTACATACCGAATTTGAGCAATTTATAAAGAAAATGTGCAATTTCAAAGGAAGTACCTACGAGTTCGATATTGATATCGGAATTCCGATATTGAGATATAATATCGAAACTCAGTATCGGAATTGAAAACCGTCCGATATTACATGCCCTAGTGAGCGCGTGTGTTTACAAGGTGAGCACGGTTTCTACGGCTTCATTTTTTATTTCACCGTAAGATGTCTTTATATTCCTTTGTCTGAGACCGCTCCTTGGGAAAGTGCGGCGAGGTGGGGGCCGAGGAACAAAGAGCAAGAGTACACATGAGATCGATATTGTTGGATAGATCTTAGGATATCGTAGGTAAACGAAATGTTTATTTTATGTAACGATTATATTTTTAAGCATAGCTTCTATCGCGGGCCTTGAGCGCGGGGACCGAATCCAGAAATTCCGTAACGAAAAAACCTCACGCTCCCCACTCCGCCGGGCAATGCTCTGAGAGCTTATGTCAGTAAAGAGTTTGGTGCAAATATCCAGTTGCAGTTGGATTGTCAAACAAAAATGGTCGAGCATGAATGACATGACATGATAGGATTGTTCTTAAAAATGAAGGACTTCATCTTCAAACTACTTATTGACATTAAGTCAGATATATCTTTCTCTGACGTCGAAATTGACACATTTACCGATATCCATCGTAGTTTGAAATGGTAAAATTGACTGTACTATCTATGTGCCGACGCAATGCCACACTGCATACAGCTGATACAGAATTAAAATTTATGCTGAATAAACTCAACCAGCAAAACACATATCTGAGTTCAAGTCTCGCTGTGAACTTATGAAGTCGAATAAAAGAAAGACGACTACTAAAAGCAGGAGTATTACACTATCTTCATGATTTCGAAATCTTCTACAGCTACAGTGCTACTTACAGAAGACGATACATTTCCGAAACCCTCGAGTGAGGAAATATGTGATATTATAGAAAGCATGTTAAAACGCCTCAAATATAAAGAAAACCCGACTAGCACTCTCGGCCGCCAAGAAAGAGAGTCTGAAGCGATTTCAGCTGTTTTATTAACTTCCCATGAAGATAGTGAATTCCTTACTAGTCTCGCTACAACAAATGTTCTGACCCTGCAACAAGAATTTGAGAACGAGATGCAAAGAAAAGAAGAGAACACTGCTTCCGTCGTCCGACGAATTTGATCTTTTAGGATTCATTTTAACTGAGAAGGCAATGTACGACAATAGAGGTGAAAGAGGAGTTTATCTGACACATGCCTACAAGTATCTAAGATCAATTTTGCCTACCAGTGTAGAAAGTGAGCGAGTTTTTTCGTCGGCCGGATATTCTTGTCACAAAATTAAAACGAAGCTCCATATCCGACAAAATGCTTGACGCTCTATCGTTCTTAAGAACACACTATCAAGAAAACGGAGATCTTAAAAAATAAATAATGTTCATTTGTTGGTTTTGTTCGTACGTTAATTTTAAAAAGTTTTATCAATGTTGATTCCTTTCGTAAATTACTAATAATGAGTATAATAATAATAATTCGTGATACTTCTTAAATAATACCTACTGAGTGTTTTTTACTGTATTTTTTGTACTTTACCAAACTACATACCGAATTTGAGCAATTTATAAAGAAAATGTGCAATTTCAAAGGAAGTACCTACGAGTTCGATATTGATATCGGAATTCCGATATTGAGATATAATATCGAAACTCAGTATCGGAATTGAAAACCGTCCGATATTACATGCCCTAGTGAGCGCGTGTGTTTACAAGGTGAGCACGGTTTCTACGGCTTCATTTTTTATTTCACCGTAAGATGTCTTTATATTCCTTTGTCTGAGACCGCTCCTTGGGAAAGTGCGGCGAGGTGGGGGCCGAGGAACAAAGAGCAAGAGTACACATGAGATCGATATTGTTGGATAGATCTTAGGATATCGTAGGTAAACGAAATGTTTATTTTATGTAACGATTATATTTTTAAGCATAGCTTCTATCGCGGGCCTTGAGCGCGGGGACCGAATCCAGAAATTCCGTAACGAAAAAACCTCACGCTCCCCACTCCGCCGGGCAAGGAGGTGTGGCTTGAAGGCCGTGCATCGTCTAAAGTCGTTTCAGTTCGGCAGTCTTCGACACGGCGTTGTGTGCGTGCGATTAGACGTATTGTACGACTCTACGAAACTCGCACGAATCGAGACGAACTGCTCCGAAATCGGACGAATACATAAGCAGCTGTTTATGAGAAAGTATATAGGTGTATAGGGTCACCACGCTCAAAAAGTGTAACTTGAATTAATATCAAAGAAAAAGCAATACTGCATGAATAAAATAAGATACAAAATGCTATGCAATAGCTTCGTGTGGCACACGCAAATGCCGATTCGGAGAGAATCTTTAGCGCCGTTAATTTATTAAAAACAAAATATCGAAACCGGCTCCTAACATCGACTATCAATGGGACGCTTTTGGCAAAACAATGCATTCGTAGAAAACCGAATGAAAGTTGCGGAAATTTTACCCACAAAATTTAAACCCGTCTTCATACTACAAGCCGGATGAAGCGAATGAAATGAAGATGCCGTGATAAACGTCGTAGATGTATTTGGAAGAGAAGAGTAGAAGTAGTGTTTTTAACCGATTTCAAAATAAGGAGGAGCTTCACAATTCGACTGTATGTTTTTTAAAGTAAGCTGGAAAGCTTCCCCTAAGGTCCTTTTATAATTTTGTTCGGTTCTGACAATAGGATCCATGAAAATACTATAAAAATTGAAGTCGGTTTATAGTTTTTAAAACAAAATGAATTATATATTTAAATAAATGATTTATTTAGAGAGTAGGTACGGTATTTTTCTGTCAAAAACGGTAATTTTCCCACTTGTGTACGGTAGGACCAAATTTGGTTAGCGGCAACACTGATTTGTATATTTATTTTGTATTCTCTCTCTGTTCTCTTATCTTGAAATTGAAATTGAAAAGTCCGACCGAATTAATTTTTGTGTTTTGATCTGTAATAATTACCTTGCTTACAGCAGTAATGAAACTTTATATTGCATCCCATTGATTACATTTTTATTATTTGGTTGCATTGTTTCTATGCATCCAGTGTGATGTGAAAATGTATGCAACAAGATTGATCCGCTCCATCGGCAGATTTACACCAATCGTCAGTTTATCTCTGTTCCACCATGAAAGAGGAAATGATATTAATGTACTACAAAAGCCTGTCAAAGACGCCCCTCTAACTGGATGGGAAAGAGTGAAAAAGATGTACACAAGAGAGTTAGTTGCAAATATAACCTAAAAGTGCTTTTTTTATGGTAACCAACATAAATCTAAAGTCATTTACAACGGGATGTTTACCATGATATAAGTTTTGACCTTTCGAATATTTCGGCACAGTTTCATGCGCCATGATCACGGAATAAATGTATTTAGTGTTATTATCCATGATGGATTTAAAAGTTAGGGAATAGCGTTTATTTGTTACACAACACAGACCACATTAGTGCTGGGAGTATGTACCATAGCTACTGAATTTTACTTAAATCTATGGTTACCAATAATGTTTACTGTTTACCCATTGGCTGCACTTAGATTATATCTTATTATCTTATATCTTATTAATACCTTTACAGTGAAATAAATGAAGAAGTATCTCTGGAAATGAACCATGTATTACAATCCGCAATGTCAGCAACCCTCATCGGAGCATGTATTGGAGGCTTCGTCTATTCCAAGTCTGCTTACTTGAACTTTGTACATAATAATCAAGCCACAATATTCAAATCTACTGCAGATGCTAAGGTAGGTTACTCCACACTTCTTTCGGTTGGAGTGTGGTTTACGGGATGCAGTCAATTCGTGGCAAATCAGTGACTGAAAGGGGTGTGTATACGTATAACTGCAAACAGAGCCATATGCATCTTGAGGATCTTGAAGTCAATGATGACCCCATTGAAGTGAATGTCTTTAAGTCAAAGATGCTGATCTTTGACTTAAAGATCATTGAAAAAAAAACTTGCATCCCGTAAACTACACAGTGACTCTAAAATTGTGTAGTTTCAAAAAATGGGTAAGTAAGTCTATGACATTGATGTGTAACATTTTTAAGTTTTCACTTATTTTTTCCCCTTTTTTGTATGGGATGTATTTGAATTTACTAAATAAACTGAATTTTTGTAGATGTAATCCGCACTCTAATTTGTAACCATGTTTTTATTGCAGCTCACTAGCAATGTGATCCAATAGATCTACTTTTGTTTGTAAAATACCTTCAACTATTTGTAATTTTAATATAGGTACATTGACCTACATTGTGAGTTCTTGGTTTAACAGAAGAAACATACAATAAAATTAATAACCTCATCTAAATGTTTACCACTTCTGAAAGATGACCCAGTCTCAGCATGAGCTGGTTTAAGTAGCTGAAGTAATATTTTAGTAAAAAGGAACTTTCCTTGTGAATAGTCAATGATTATTTTTTTGGGTAGTTTAGTGGTCAGAAGACATGTTTTGTAACAACTTTTATGTAACACAAAACTGATATTAATATTTTTCCTTGATTACAGAAAAAGTTGCAAGATTATATCACAGTTGCATTTGCAAAAGGGGCAGTGCGATGGGGTTGGCGGCTCGGTATGTTTACTGGTATGTATAGGTGAGTCGTTGAACTTAATTTAAAAGTTAGTGGGGTTCATTGTACTGTGTGGTGCTGGCTTAGAATTTGCACTACCCCAACTCTCCCCGCGGATGTCGTAAGAGGCGACTAAGGGATATCCACCGGGGGGCGGGCAGCAGCGCCCCCCTGCAGAACAATTATACTAGCAAACTGCGACCCCCAACCCGCATGTCCAGCGTAGATATTATGGGCATTACTCTCCATAAGATAATCCTATCAGGGGGAGGCCTACATTCAGCTGTGGACTAATACAGGCTGTTGCGGTTGAGGGGTTGATTCTGATGTTGCTTGAACCAAACTAGGCCTAAAGTTTTTGGTTATGTATTAAATACAGTGTTTTACACTATGGATAATTTCTAAGAAATCAAATACTCGTAATATCCCAAAAATTTTAGACTGACAGGACACGAACCTGTGTCTTCTATACATTTATGGATTTTTTATATGGATACAAAAACCTAAATAAAAAACTCTTTATTAACTTTGCCTGTATAGTAAAGTAATGCATGAGCATTGAGCATGACCCATTTTTTATTTTGTCAATAAAATAAAAACTAATAATAACTTAATGTCAAAAATAAAGAGCGTCATGCGTCACCTTGCAAAAAACTTTCGCAAGGTGTGACGTAACGCGGAAATTTACTTATCTATATCTTCATAATTTTTTGTTTCATTGATAAAATAAAAATCTAATTGTCGGCCTAATTCATCTATCGTAATTAGTATATCTTTTATGGACACTAGCCGATGTTTAAATAACTTTTGTGTACATTTCAGTTTGACAGCAACAACAATAGCAGTATACCGAGGCGATACTTCTCTTTTGGACTATGTCACAGCAGGCGCTGTGGCCGGTGGTCTATATAAGGTCAACTTGGGACTGGCTGCCACATTAGTAGGCAGTGGATTAGGTATGTAGCATTGCACCAAATACTCAAATAATATGTGTGGTGGGGCAAAATTTTGGCCCCTTAAGGGTAGCTACCGTTTTCTTTTGTAGTTAGAAGGTTTTGTTCTTAGGAACCTTCTGTTTTATTTTGAAGAAAAAAATATAGCCATTTTTAGTTTTTTGAAAAAAATTATGAAAAATGACATTTGTCAAAAAAACAAGTCTTAATTGACTCTATTTCCAACCAGGAACACTTTTCTCAAAGTAACGTATCAAATCAAATCGTAAATTATGGCAATAATTAAAAAAATAATTCCCATACATTCTCTATGAAAAAACGAGTAAGTGAAAACAACAATGTCACACATTCAATGGTTCTTAATTTAAAGCCCCATCCTGTAAAACCTTATAGAATTTAGTTTCACAAGTTTTTTCCAGTAGGCTTAGCTCAGGGATTGTTGTATAATAAGCAATACATTGCAACACCAAGAAGCCATTCAGTAGAAATAAAAAAAAAGATATTTGTGTTTGAATCTGAATGTGGGGAGCAATTTTGTAAGGCGCGCGGTGCGGGGCGTTTGATATTGAAAAGGACTGTTTTACGACGCACGATTTTCCGTTGGGTGAAGGGTTAAAACTTGTTGTTATGGCGGCAACAGATTTTTCCCTAGACCCTTTTGATTCTACCCTAGAAAACAATCCCCGTGCTTTGCCTACTACAGGTTTAAAAGTATAATAAAGGTTGTTTGTTGTACCTCTCTGGGCCTATTTTAATTTTCCATCAAGAAATCGTTTTTGTTTTGGCCAATTGGTGTATTACCATAAGAATAAATGGTCTATTCTTATGGTATTACACCGTATTAGAGTTTAAATCTGCAAAAAAATCTATAGGTAAACGAAACGATTAAAGGTTCTCTGAATTTGCTGCCGCTCTAGGTAGCGAGTACCGCGTCGGCCTGAATAGGCCTAAATATAGAAAAAACAGTCTGGGAAATAATCATCTTTACTAATAAGCGGAAAGATTTCATTGTTTGTTTGTATTGAATACGCTCACAAAACTGGACCGATAAAAAAAAAGATCATTAAAGCTTACTTTTCACTTGACGTAGGCTATACTTTATTCCGGAATTCCCACGGGAACGGAAACTACGCGGGTGAAACCGCGATGCACTATCAAGATTTGTGCTGCTGCCCGCCTCCCGGTGGATATCCCTTAGTCGCCTCTTACGACACCCACAGGAACACCTCTTAGGTCCCTCAAGTTTATTTTCTCTCTAAAACTTTATTTTCTATTATTACAGGAGCTGCGTTAGGAGCCATTTTTGGAGGCACTATACTTACTATACTGTATGTAACTGGTTTATCCATGGATGATATCAGAAAGACTCTGAAAAGGTTGAATGAGCACAGGTATACTTATCAATTTATTATACTACCTCCTGCCTATGGTTCTGCTCACGTGGCACCCTAGCTATTTACCACAAGTTTATATTACGCGCAATAGGGTATATGCATCGATTTTTTTTATTGTTTTAATCGATTCTTTAGGTCATTATTTAACCGAGAAATGATAAGACGCTCACTGAATTTCGCATTAACAAGGTAAAAAACACAAATCAAAACTACAATCATTTTCGGGTGATAAAAACGCTGCCATATTGGCGCCATGTTTATTTGACGTCGACGTTCACACTTGATTAAAACCTTTTGTGACGACCTCGGTAGTGATCATCTCAGGAAAGAGGTTTTCCGAATAACGTTTAAAATTACGATGATAGCACTAAAATTAAGCTGACAGACCTAAAACAACTCAATTTAGTTAAAATGGCTATAACCATATTCCTTGCGTAACATTTTAGTTGTTTGAAAAATTAAACTAACGGGTTTAAAATTAGGATAACAGCCCTAAAATTAGATTAATAGATCTAAAACAACTTAAATTAGTTATAAGTAGCTTTAACCCTATTCTTTGTATTACATTTTAGCTATGGTTAGAAACGTCTTTAGCAGGCATCTAATTAGGTCATGATTAAAATTTATCGATTTTAAACTGGTATCGATTTGGATTTCTAAACGATTTCTCAAACAAATGGTTGAACTGTTAAACCCAGGTAAAGAAGTATTTTGAAATAACATTTTAGAAAAAACATATTAAGCTCACAGCAAAATCCCAACCACTCAACTCAGAGGTTTGCAATTTTGAAAAACGTTCTAATATAGGTATTTATAGGACCTTTATAGAGGATACCATAATTTTTTGGTCTACCTAGCATAGAAAATTTAGGAATCTTAAAATTTAGGTTAGGAATCCTAAAATAACAGAATCGACACCACTATACAAACGTTTAAAGGTGATTTTTAAACCACGGGAACTGATTTATGGGATAAAAAGTTTGATTCCAGGATTAGACTTACCTGTATGCAAAACTTCAGCTTGATCCGTTCAGTAGTTTTGGCGTGAAGGGGTAACAAACATCCATCCATCCATATATCTATACAAACTTTCGCATTTATAATATTAGTATGATAGACAATTAAAGTTCCATACTGTTCGCTGTTCGCAAGGTATGACGTTACTCCTTACTCCCAAATTTTGACGCTTTTTATTTTTGTAATTTTTGTTAGATTAACAAAAGAAAAAAATGTCTGATATCTTCTGATAATCCAACTAACGGACTAAATATTGTAGACTAATATTATTTTTACCCAGCACTATCCTATTTGCGCCCTGCAAACGCCTAAATTAGTGTGAGTGTTACGTTCATATACACGAATTATGATGAAAGCACACAACTGTACAGATACGTAGTTTCGAGGCTGCTCAATAAATAGAATTCATAAAGAACTGCGCGGCTTATACCTAGATACTCTTTATATTAGGATAATGCTATAAAAGACATTTTTTAAAACAAAATATTATCTTATCCTAATAATCCTAAGTAATAACAATAATAATATTGTAATATTAATTATATATTAATATAATACAAATGCATTTGAAGTACCATTTCTGACTGTACCATTATAATCATAGTAGTTCTATTTGTAATAAAATCCATGTTTCCAAATAGTTTGATCCGTCAGTATAACAATTTGGAAAAAAACATCCAAACAGTTCGACTATCGAACTACTGGTAGGACTGGATGGAATAAAGGAGTAATAATGATTATGATTTAGTTTTAAATAATTAATTAATCTTGTTTCAGAGAGAAAGCTTACAACGATGCTGTGGAGAAGGAATCAACACTCAAGAATGATGAGCTTTCTAAGTATCATAACCAACTAGTCAGTGAGAAAGGACCTAAAAATATAGAAAATATTTAATAATATAGCTACTGTTAATTTTATGTATTTGTTAATTTATTTTGTAAATAGTACTTTTATAGGTAGCCTACTTAAATAGAGGCAGTTAATAAAGAAATAAAATAAAAGTATTTTTTACTACAAATATGCAAGATGAAACCAAGTGCGTGTAGGCCAGTATGTTGCCATCATTAGTCTATCAATATTCCACAGCTGGACTTAGGCCTCACATAATGAGCGCTATGTCTTCCGGCTACCGCATATAGCTAGCCCCAAAGATTTAAATCATTTTAGACAGGCTCTTTCCGTACTTAGTGAGACCGCGCCGTGTTAGTCGCAAAGCGAAGTAAGTAAATCTTTGTCTACCTCTATACAGGGTTTCTTAAAGTTGGGTCCACGGACCCCCAAGGGGTCCGTAATATGTGTGCCAGGGGTCCGCAGCAGCTCCATTAATTCTAAAGATGATCCATTAATTCTTCGATGTTGGAACAGTTGCGGACACGTACAATAAATGAATGAATGAACACTTTATTGTACCAATAATAATTAATATACATGAAAGTCTTATATCTAAATAATAAATAAATATAGTACAAAAGGCGGATTTATCGCTGAGAGCGATTTCTCCCAGGCAACCTTGGTATGGAAAGAAAATATATAAGAAGAAAAAGAGTTTGAAAGAGTGAGAAAAATAGTGTACATACAGGCAGTAAAACTTATATTAAACATACTTAGTTACTACAACACAAAATAACCTATAAGTAGTAAACTAATACAGTAGGTCCAAAGGAAACATATTATAAAAAAGATTAAGCTGCAATCACATCTAAAGTTCAAAATGAATGGGCTTAGACAGCTGTAGAAAGGAAATGGGACTTCAGTTGGATGTTTCGTAGTGATGGCGCACGCAGCATGAAAACTACATCAAAAGTGGTAGGTATAAGTTCAAGTGTCAGAACATCTCGATGGTCTATAGGATATTTCTCTCAATTATTGCAACTTAAATTACAGAAACGAAGGTGTGGCAAGATACAGCAATTAAAACAACAAAACAGGCACACTTAGAAGGCCTTTCTACAGGACTAAAAGGGCCTTCTGGAAAAGGAAAACGCCTGATAATAGTTCATATTGGAAGGTTATCTTTTGAATCCTTGTGTTCTTAAGTAGGCAGGCACTATCTAATTCGTCTGATATGATTATACAAGCTAGCACCGCACATCCAATACATGGCATCACTAGCTGCACCCCGCGGCTTTGCACTCGTTGATCCTTTGGAAACGTTGGAAAGTGATACCTGGGAACTGATTTATGGGATAATAAATAAATGATGCTGGACAATTCACACAGTATTATCTAGCCCCAAGCTAAGCAGAGCTTGTGTTATGGGTACTAGATAACTGATATACATAATACAATACACTACATGGATAGATATTTTTTATTATACATAGAAAAACATCCAGAACGCCCTGAACAAATTTCTGCAGATCGTACACAAAATTTGTCCCGAGGCGGGAATCGAACCAGCAACCTCCTGCGTCGCAGGCAGACCTTCGCCTACCGCGCCACAGAGGTCGTCAGGATAAAAGTAGCCTTTGTTTGTTTCCAGGATTGGAATTACTTATATGTTAAATTTCAGCATGATTTGTTCAGTACTTTTGGCGTGAAGAGGTAACAAACATCCATCCATACATACAAACTTTCGAATTTATAATATTAGTGTGATGTTGAAGTATTTAGTACTAATATTGCATCTTGTGATTTCATTGATTTTTTAATGGTGTTGCAATAAATTAGTAAAACAATAACTTTTTCTACGGCAACAGTTAATAAGCTGTTTTTTTTAGGCAATGATAATGGAATTTTCACTGGAGGAAAATTAATATTTGAAAGAAAAAGTGGTGATGGAGATTATCACAAGGAAATGAATGCAGAAGTACCTATTTGAAACTTGGTTAAAAAAAATAATAGATTTAGTTGAGCCAGAATTGGTTATAGTAATGGAGGTATGCCCATTGTACTTTTGTTTTATGTAATTTTCTTTTGTACTGTATTTTTGTTGGTGTGCAATAAAGTATTTTGTATTGTATTGTATGCTCCCTAACACACTCGTCGCCTGGAACGAGTACCAAACATTCAATGGAAAAAAGCTGACATCCAAGATTGGTTAGCAAGCAAGGGTATCTTGTTCCAGGAAACTGTGATATAAAGGGAGCCTATTGATTTGACCAGTAAAACATAATTACATGGCCTATGCCACAGACACATATGCAAAAGAAAAAAATATTGAGGTCTTACGTTTGCTCCCCTAACACTGTGAATTAAACCCAATAGAAATGATATGGGTGCAAGTCAAAGGCTATGTTGCAGATAAAAATAAAACATTTAAAATGCATGAATTAAAGATTTTATTAGACAATCTATGAATTTGGTAACATACGCAACATGGTAAAAATGCATAGACCATGTAATTGATGAAGAAAAAAATGAGAAGCCGATAAACTCATCAATCACAGATAATGTGAGTGATGAGTTTATCAATTATCATCCAGGTTTCCGGAGGCGGAGATACATCAAGTAGCTCCGACTCTGACAGTGATGATGATTAGATTGGCCCAGAAGAGAGATGCATGTATTTAATAAATAAAATAATGTCTAATAAACGATACAAATAAATATCGCCTATAATTTCCATTTACAGTGACAGTTATTTATGATGAGTAGATTGTCCCAGAAGAGAGACACATGTAGGTAGGTACCTATTGAAAAATGAAATGATGTCTGATGTAAGAAATGATACGATACAAAAATAAATATTTCCTTTCAAGTCTTACTTCATCTTCCATTAACTTTTATTCTATTTCTAGATAGTAAATGTTTTTTTTCTTTCCTTTCTTATAATGGCGTCTACGTCTGGGTTGACATACCTAATTTCGCCAATGTCCGTAATAATAGAGTAAAATTAAAATAAGGGCAATGTTGTTCGGTAATAAAGATAGAGAAACGAAGTGAATTCTTCGATAAAATGTTAATCAAAACGATATAAGAAAATTACTAAATTATGGGCAACGTTGTACGGTAAGGCAATGATAATTGCGGTAAGGTTTGATCCGAAGATCTAGTACTTAAATGATTTAAAATTGACATTAAGCATGTCACAAGGCTGTCTTATGCCTGCTGTCAGTGCCTGCTCGTCTTTAATTATGCCACATAAATTTACATACACATATCACAGCACTAGCACAGCCCAGTGACACAATCAAAGCTCAAAATAGCAGCCACTACTTACTTAAATAGTATAGCTTGATAGGTTATATCACAGAATTGAGAGCCAATTCTGTGGGTTAAAGGCAAGTACTAATTTGTTTTTGCTATCTTTGGTTCAAAAAAAATTAATTATGCATATCCGCAAACTTAGCCGCAGACAAAAGCTAACATAAATACTTTTTTAATCGTTTTTTACCCCTTCATCAGCTGATTAAACTGTCAGTTGCTTTGTTGGTAAACATGCTCTATTGAGAATGGATTATGGAACGTAAACGGTTTATGTTCCTTGGAATGGGTGTCCGTCAAGGTAGCGTACCTTACCTACACATAAGCGATATTACCTACGTTAAAGCCCTACTCACATCAACGCTAATTTTTAAGCGCGAAATTTTAGTAAAAAGTAAGCTTCTTATTGATGAAACATTTTTTAAATCGGTCCAGTAGTTTCTGAGCCTATTACGCAACGCATACGCTATTATAAAAAACAAACAAACAATCAAATATTTTCTCTTTATAATATTAGTAGGTACCTACCTATAGATATCAGTTATGCTACCCATAAATAACACAAGCTCGGTTTGGATTATACGTACACAAATCTAAGCCCATTTTACGTACCTACCTACTAGTACCTACCGACCTACCTCATATAACTGAGTGGAACTGCTGTAGGATTTTAAAATAATTACTTATGTAAAAAGTAGGTACCAACGACAACACATAATTTACGATTAACAAAAAAAAAGAACGTAAGTACCTATTTAATTGACGCTATTTATAAAATAAGCAAGTCTACTAGCTATTATAGAAGGCATCAGTAAAATAACGTACACTGCGAGCCGATATCTAAAGGAAGGTGGTATTTTTTCTATCGTTCAATCATGCGACATCTAGTGAAACAATACCGTTGGCCTGCACAAATCTCGCTCGGAAGAGAGATCCCATTTACTACTACTAGCTACATCTTTTGACAGCTTCGACAAAAACAAGATTGTTGCAAGGCTGCAAATAGTTCCATAAATATAACTAGAGGGCGCTGCTAAAGTTGACCGAGCGCTAGATCGCGCTAACGATGCGTTTCGGGTTCGTGTAGTGATCGCTGACCATTACACGTACCAATTTGTATTAACACAGACCTTCTTTGGTCTGTGGTATATCAGTTATCTATTGTGTTTTTGAATAACGTACGTCTGTCCTACAGACAACGTTTTATAATTTGATTGAATTGATGAATGTATAGTCGGGCGGGAGGAATGATAGGACTGACTTGACTTCTCATCTCTCTCATTGAGTTGAGATAAATAAAATAAAAATAGCACATTAAATTAAACCAAAGATTGAATAGAGAGTAGCGATGTGTCGTTCGATCATTCACAAAGATCGATATCAATCATGACCCGTTATGAAAATGACCCGGATCATATGACCCGATCATTTGAATGATTGTTTTTGCAGGCGGCCTATCATCGCCTCACTTCGATTTTTCGTTTCATTTCGATCATGCATTTTGTGATTGATTGACCCGTGCGAGATCGGATCTTTGCGTCGCGTCGTCGTCGTCATCGTCGTTTCGTTACTGACTGTTATGGTTCTCGCAAAAACTTTTCCAATACTCTGTCTATATCATTCGAGATCTTATTGATCATTTATGGTAGATATTTGACCAGAATTGAGATAGGTAGGTAGGTATAGGTACCTAACTACCTACCTACTTTTACGTTTCAAGTGATAAGTATGGTTATGTACCTTACAGTAGATAGTCAGATACGAAGTACCTACCTACTTAACTTTTTTTATTGATTTCATATGCTTGATATTTTAATGAACCTGTGCTAAGCCGCCGAGCGGGCGGCTTTCCTTGTTGTTAAATACTTTACATAATAGGTAGTACGTACAGTAGGTACCTACCTACAGACGATCCTATTGATCATTTATGGTAGATATTTGACGAGAATTGAGATAGGTAGGTACCTGCCTACCCTTGTTGTTAAATACTTTACATAGATGTAGGTACCTACCTACATACTTAGATATATTCAAGTACTACTCAAAAGACAAGGGCTTTAATACCTAAAGGACCGTAATGCGACAATAGACTATATGACTTATTATTTTATTTATTAATTAGGCTGTGAGAAAATGAGAGAGTCCGCAGAATGTGTCCTACTTGCACGCACCACTCACAGCCTCGCAAGAGCAAGACGCAGCGTCAGTCGATCTTTGCGTCAAGTCGCACGCGTCTCGGTCATTTTAACCAATGATCCGAACATTGAAATGATCGGGTCATTTCGTTGAGACTGTTCGGATCAATCACGCGCGGTTCGTGATTGCAATCATATGAGCCGTTCGTTCATGATCGACACATTCCTAATAGAGAGGCTCTTTCCGTAGTGAGATAGACCGCGCCTTGCTTGTTGCCAAACGAAGTCAGTGAGCTCACAAACTTGTCTCTATTATTTGGAATCAGTGAATGTGTTATTTAGTTAGTGTGCTTCGTTTCGAGGAAAAGACATAATAACCTTCAGTTGTAACAAAATGCATGCGTATTCAATAGGGTATATGCATGGTTTTTAAGCTATTGCATAGCTTCTATCGCGGGCCTTGAGCGCGGGGACCGAATCCAGAAATTCCGTAACGAAAAAACCTTGACGTTTGTCTCTTTAGTTCAGCAACTCGCCTCTAGATGGCATTGCAATAGCTTTACCGCGGCAGTCCCCGAGTGCCACACGTCTTTTTTTTTTTTTTTTTAATCGATTATTTAGGTTAATACATAAACGAAAAAAATATAACACCCAAAAAAAATTAAATTTTTGAGGTAAAAAACTAAAAGTAAAACTACACTCAGTTACGGGTGACAAAAACGCTGCCATGTTAGCCATTACATTTTATGACGTCACGGATCATCGAGTCCCTTATGTAAACTCAAAGTCAAAACTTCATGCCCATACAAAAATGTTCAAGTATGACGTCACGCTTCACGTGTCAATAGCGTTGCGTTTAGAGATATTGCTGTTGAGACTTAAAATACCTATCTACGTTTCAATGATTAAATTTCACTATAAAAACATCATAAAATACAAAAATTAATATACAGATATATTTCTATATCACTAGAGAATACGTAAAAAAATATTAGCTTTTTTGAAGTCACATGCATATACACTATTTCCGGCATTATGAGATTCAGTCCTATTGATTAGCTAGACATTTTGGGATTAAGTTCTTATGGACCGGAAACTGCTTTTTCACAAAACTTCGTTTCATGTGATTGCACAATAAAAAGCAATTTGTAACAGTTAGGTTTATTGATAAAACACTAATTTTATCTAGTCATAATAGTGTGCGTGCGTCGGCATACACGCATTCAAAGAAAATGCCACAGTTTATGGGAGTAAGGGCGTATCTAACGATTCAAATTGTCCTCAGTTATGTTATGTATTTTCTTTGAATAATAGAAAGCCGGAGTAGGTATGTAGGTACTATGTATAGATTCTATTTTAGCGGTTTTAATATTTTTTGGGTTCTCATCAACGATCCTGTAGTTTTACTCTGTAGGTACTTATACAGGGTGGCACATTTAGATCGGTCAGTATGGGAAAGTCGTTTAGTCATCAATCAAGTCATTTCGAAAACTTACCTACTAAAATAAATTCAAGGATATGAAAACAATGCATTTTAGACATCATGTTCCATAGTAACATTTACTGCTTATCATCACCTACCTACACAATCTCGATATGTAAATATAAAAATCTTCGTATAATGTCTTTCAGACTTTCCCCTATTAACCGATCTAAATGTGCCATTCTGTATAGTTTGTATATGTTTTTATTAAATTATATTCATTATATTCTAATTAGTAAACCACTACTCCCTTTTCAGACACTATCGACGTGTTTTTCAGTATTCCCTGTGCAGCCAAGATCATGGTGTCTACCACCTACGTGCAAATGCTTAATGTGGATATTATAATGGGTTAGCATTTACATGACAGTGACAACACATTATTTTTTATTTTTATGCCCCCCTTTATTAAAAAAAACAATATTTGTGTATGAACCATCCGTGGGTCATGCACGTATGAGCTCTTTACTCCATGATTAATCTGTCATAATTCCTTCTGGCTCTGTATGCAGTCCGCATACACCACGTTCAAGATCCAGCCTAAACGAGCCGCCTTCTAGACTCAGCCACTCGCTCAAAAAATCGCGAGGCGCGACCAAAAAAAATACAAAGAAAATGTTGCACTGGCTGCTACAAAATGTTGGTAGAAGGAGACCAAATACCAGTTGAAGCAGCCCGTAAGTCTAAAAAACGGACATGGAGTGCTTGAACTGCCGAAAAGCTTTTTGTCTCAATTGTTTTAATAATGTTCATAAAATAATACTAAGAATAAATAAATAATACATAATGTATTTTTAATTTTATTTTTACCCAAAATACTTTCACTTTTGACTGTAGGATACTGGCAACCCTAAATAAAAAGTCCACCGGTTTTCTTGTCAATTTAAATTTTAGTTCATTGGCTACACGTGTATGCTATAATGTACTCCGATGAAATTGGCATAAACATGGGTCAGTTCTTAAGTATGAGTATGAAACATCCTGTAATAAATAATTGTTTTCCAAATTCAAACCTGCATACTATTATGAAAAAAATTAATAATGAAACTTTTAGTAATTCAAACTTAATAATATGCCTGGGTAATAGGGGTAATGTGAACAAATCGGACTTGATTAAGTATGTGGGCAAACTGTGCACACTAGACTTAAAACAAATTGTGATGTTCACATTCCCCTATAGCGACAGCTTGCCACAATCAGAAAACAACCTTAGATATAAGCTTAATATGATGTTGCACACTATCTCGTGCAACAACAATATACATGTGATTGACATTAACAGTATTGTTAGTAAAAAATACTATTTGACTCAAGGTAATTACTACCTTTCCAATTTTTATAAAAGACAGATAGCAATTTCGCTATCTTTTTATTTTAATATAACAGCCAAAAACTTGGCTATAAAAAATGCTTCTTTTGAGCATTGCAATGATTTAAAAAACAAGACCTTGGAAGTTGTTCCAAGCCATTTAAATTAGAAATAAAGACAATAGAGGAAGTCTCTAGCCCTAAACAGTCAAATATTATTATTTACAATAAAAAACAAAGAAAACCAGATTGTAAAATCAAGGCAAAGTTTACTAACCTGGTGCACCAAAATATTCAAGGATTGAGATGTAAATTACTAGAATTAGAATTGTACATGAACTCATTTGATATTGACATCATCTGCTTAACAGAACACTGGCTGAAAAGCTATGAGCTCATGTTTAACTTCAGTAACCACCAGGTTGGTAGTTCTTTTTGCAGATCACATGCTATTCGTGGAGGCTCTCTAATATTACTAAATAAACTCATAAAGTTCAAAGAACGTAAAGACATAATAAACTTATCCGTTGAAAGCCACATCGAAGTAGCATGTGTTGAGCTGGAGCAAAGTATTGTAGTAAGCGTATACAGCCCACCATCCGCCTCCTTTGAAATATTTGAAAGAATCATGGATGATATCTTGTATAAAATATCAAAATCACATAAAAATGTCTTGGTATGTGGAGACTTTAATATCGATCTTTTAGAAGTCTACTCCCTCAGTAGTAGATTAACTAATTTATTTAATTGTTATAATTTAAGGCCAATATTTATGGAACCAACTAGAATAACTGAAACCTCAGCAAAATGTATAGATAATATATTTGTTTGTCAAAATGAAAAAGTATTAAGTTAAAAAATTATAAGCAATTTAAAATCAGACCACTTGGGTCAACTAATTAAACTAGAAATACAAGTTAAAAACTATAATTGTAAACAAAAAATTAAATATACACCTGTGACCACAAGTCGATTTGAACGGTTGAAATTGGATTGGGATTCTAAACCATCACCTGATTACTCACTTAACAACCCAAATGAGTCGTATTGTAGTTTTTTTAATAAATTCACCAATGCGTTCAATTCAATATTCACACCCAAATCGAGGATGGTCTCAGAAAAACTTAACTTTAGTGAGTGGGCAACAGTGGGTATACATAAAAGTAGAGTAACTTTGTATGAACTATATAGTGAAAAACAATATAATTTTAACAAGGACTTCAAAGAAAAAGTAAAAAATTACTCAAAAATGTTTAGAAAAGTTTGTCAAATAGCAAAATCAAATTATATTAGCTCCAAAATTAAAAACAGTGAAAATGTAATAAAATCAACATGGAAAATAATAAATAGTGAGACTGGAAAGGTCAGTACCTACGATAATGATTACAATTTAAAGATTAACAGTTGCACAATCAAAAATGACATTGAAGTAGCCCAAGCTTTTGAAAACTTTTTTACTGACATTCCAATCTCTACCACAAAGTCCCTAAATTCTTCTCAAGCAATTGCCGAGTCTTTACTGATAGAAAATGTACCTAAATGCGAAAATAAATTTAATTTCAACCACGTTAATGAAAAAGATATTATAAAAGTCTTTAAACTTTTAAATATAAAGAAAACTGCAGATCTCTGGGGCATTTCCGTTAGAATTATTAAACCTTTGATTGATACCATTGCACCAGATCTAGCTTTTATATTTAATGAGTCTATTGATTGTGGTGTATTTCCTGATCTAATGAAATGTAGCAAAATAATCCCACTGTTTAAATCAGGTAGTAGGTCTGACCCCACTAACTTTAGACCAATATCAGTACTGCCAACATTCAGCAAAGTTTTTGAAAAACTTATTTTACATCAATTGCTCAGTTATTTCAATTGCAATGACCTGCTTCATAGTAAGCAATTCGGGTTTACTCGCGGCAGGTCAACTACTGATGCCGGTATAGAGTTAGTATCGCATATTTTTGATGCTTGGGAGAAGTCGCAAGATGCCTTAGGCATTTTTTGCGACTTGTCGAAAGCATTCGATTGCGTACACCATGAAACATTAATCAGGAAACTACATCACTATGGAATAAGGAACACCTCCTTGGATCTTCTCACATCTTATTTGAGTGATAGGATACAAAGAGTTGACATAAATGGGAAACGGTCTTCGGGGTCTGTAGTTACAATGGGTGTACCGCAGGGATCTATCCTCGGTCCTTTCCTATTTTTAGTTTATATTAACGACCTGCCTCATCTTGTCAAGAATAGTCACGAGATTGTATTGTTTGCTGATGATACTTCATTAATTTTTAAAATGAAACGACAAAACACTAATTTCGACGATGTAAACAATGCAATCTCAAAGGTAGTTCATTGGTTTAGTGTCAACAATCTTTTGCTTAACGGAACCAAAACGAAATGTATTAGATTTACTCTACCTAATGTAAAACAAGTTAAGGCTGATGTAAACGTAAATGGAGAAACGTTCGAAATTATAGAAAGTACCGTATTCTTAGGAATCACCTTAGATAATAAACTTCAATGGGGCCCACACATAGATAAGCTATCGAAGAGACTTAGTTCTGCAGCATATGCAGTCAAAAAAATCCGTGATCTCACAGACGTGGACACATCTAGACTAGTTTATTTCAGCTACTTCCATAGTATTATGTCTTATGGTATACTGCTTTGGGGGAACGCTGCAGATATTAACACCATATTTGTGCTGCAGAAGCGGGCTGTTCGTGCCATCTATAAAATGGGTCCCAGAGAATCCCTACGTGATAAATTCAAAGAAATAAATATAATGACAGTACCAAGTCAATATATTTATGAAAACTTGTTGTATACTCATAAAAATATCAATAGTTTCCCAAAAAATTGCGATATACATAATGTAAATACTAGAAATAAACATAAACTCGCTGTACCCACAACTAGGCTGCATAAAATTAATGTATCTCTTAAAGGGCAATGTATACGCTTCTACAACAAAACCCCTACTGAGCTGCAAAAATTATCAGTAAATAAATTCAAACAAATTGTCAAAACTTTATTATGCAAAAAGGCTTACTATAAAATATCAGATTATCTAGATGATAAAAAAGCTTGGGACGGATTTTGCTCCAACTCGAAAAATAACAACTAACAGGCTAAAGGTTTCTTCGTCGTTTCTTTACTTTAGTCTACATACCGAAGCGATCGAAATCAAAAATACCACTTTATTTCCGTGTCAGTGTATTTTTTACTATGATTTGACCTTTTCTAAGTGTACATTTATTGTATTTATGGAAATAAAGCATTTTTGAGTTTGAGTTTGAGTTTGCGGATAAAAGTGGGTATACTCATACGTGTACATTTTTACGAGCCTTTAAACTTGCAAGGGCTCTTGCCCCATATGTGTGTCATGCACGTACGATCAGAACTTCAAAATGCACCACCGGTGGGTCATACACAGGGAACGTGTTAAATTGACTATTCTCAAGCAACTTGCTGAGTGTATATCCATGCCATATTTATGCGTATGATAGCACCAGTGACACCTTTCATACCGAGCTTACAATATCCCCAAACGATTGTGGAGGAGTGCAGAAAAGAACTTGTATTTGGTGTTCTTGACATCTAACTGGAGTTTCAGAACGACTGACCTCGGATCAATGTGATCAAGCTTTCAATACCGGTAATTTTCAACTTGACTATACCTACGACATATCGCTATGCGACTAACAGAGGCTTTATATATTGATATAGTCACTTTCACTTTGCTATTTAGTTGAATAAAGGTTTAGGCCAACTATGACTTAGTCCATTCAATACCTAGTCTTATCAAGATGACGTCATAAAGCTAATTGTGATCAAGTATGAGTATGCCTCGAAAATATATAAATAATAATAATATAGCCATACCTATATTATTATTATTTATTTATTTTTGAGGCATACTATGTCTACGTATTGTATACACAATACACAGATATAGCTAAAATGAATAATAAAACAGCGATGTTTTTCATCTATAATAAAAGCATTTACTGAAATGATTGCTTAAAAAAATACTAATAAAATTGTTTATTGGTTGCACATTCAAGCACAATATAAAAATAGTCAATATTTACAATAACTTTTTGTGCAACTAGAATTCTCAACTAATAAAATAATTATCGAGAGTTCTTTATACATAAATAACATTAGAAAGTTAGAAAAAGCTACGGAAATGTAGAAAAACTATATAACATTGGCAAGATTTTAATACAAAAAGTAATTACCTATATCGTATCCACTTTGAATGGAGCATAAACGTAAACAAACCACCCATACTTAACCTAAAATTCACTTTGTTGGCGCGTCCTTTTATACGTAATTTACATTACTTGTCGATTTTAGATCCTCCCTTCAATAAAAATTGCTTACAATTATATCTGAATCTCGACGCCAAGCTAGTGAGATTTTGTTATTTGTGTCGTACTTTGTTTACTAACATGCTTCATTCATAATGGATAAACCTTAGATTACAATGTACATATGTGGTTAGAGACTAGGTTATTTTATGTGTTGGAATCAAAGGCCTAATAGACCTGTAGATCTTGTTAAATCATAGATCTTGCTTTAGTTACATTATTATTTATTACAGTAAGCTCCAATTAATACTTTCGATCACAAATACACTTATTTATAGTACTGATAGTCGATAGTCAATTTCACAGATTATAGGGATTCTAGTTTTAATACAAAAAACAAAATTTTTATCCAATGCATAAAATTAAATGAATACATCTGACTAGGATCTGCGCACAGTGTAGTTTTCAAATCTAAGTAAAATTCTAAAATATAAATTCTAAGGGATCTTCTATTGAGAATAAAATTTCATTCATTTGAAATCTTTAGAAAAAATGTCACCTCGTTATATTGCCACTTATTGCTTATTCATTTTCAATAATACTTTTTGAGCAGAATTAACAATAAAATATGCACTCATTATAAAACTCTAGGTAACAAAAGGCTTGCACTAATTTAAAAATCAAATTTAAACTCGATTGTTTAAATTGCGTAGTAGGATTTCTTTGATTCATATAATAACGCAAGTCTTTTATTATATTCTTACTTAATTAATGAATAATAAATATAATTTCGCAATAAAAATATTACTTACATCTAAGCACCATCTATGTAACTAACACAATGCTTGAATAAAAAAAAGACGTGTGGCACTCGGGGACTGCCGCGGTAAAGCTATTGCAATGCCATCTAGAGGCGAGTTGCTGAACTAAAGAGACAAACGTCAAGGTTTTTTCGTTACGGAATTTCTGGATTCGGTCCCCGCGCTCAAGGCCCGCGATAGAAGGTATGCAATAGCTTAATAAACTGAAGCTAAACACTCTTGAAAAGTCTATTTCATGGTTAAGTTGAGAACTAATTCTTGAATTAAAATGTCCACTACATCTATAATAAAAAAATATCTTAAAATCTCAGAGCATAAATAGTCACTCTACATTCTACAATTTGATTCAACAACTAGAGAAATCATGTAAATGATAAATATATGATAAACTACACTCCCGTGCAATCGAATCGACTCAAGCAAACATTTGCACATAAATTGAATTTTTCGGATATTGGCTTTTCCGATTTGCATACAAGCAACCCAAGTTTTAGCTTTTTCAATTTCAAGCTGGTATATATTATTTATAATCATATATATTATTAATAATCAATGACAAGTCGCCTTTGAACTTAATATGAGTCTGCTGTTTAACGAGTACAGAAGTTTTCAATTCTATTCAGCAATGGAGATCCGTCCTGTTTACTGACAGACCAGAATGTATCACCATGGTAACGACAGAAGAGGTCGAGTATACAGGTGACTAAGGGAGATTCCCTATGCAGTTTTGCTGGATGTAGTTTTTGTGCAAAGTTACGGCTTGAGTCGATTCAGTTGCACGCGAGTGTAGCTTTTAACCCCGGCTTCGTGCGCGATTTTTCGGGATATAAAGTAGCCAATGTCCATCGCCGGGATATTGAATGCCACCTTCCGACCATTATTATGCCATTATAGATCCGTTCAGCCGGTTAGGCGTGAGAAGGTAACAGAAGTTTGATATTACTTTTGCTTATAATTTAGGTATGGATTTTATTGCGTTGGCTGTGACTTGGTGATTCTTTTGGCGCCTCTGTTTGGCGGACCTTTCGGCTTCGCGAAGGCGGGTCGGTGGAGGTTTCTCTTAGGGTGGATCTCATCGTATAGGAACTCTTCGGTTAGCTCTTTGCCGTCATCGATTTCCAGCTGAAAAGAAAAAAACATTTTAAAACTACAATACAACAACGTACCTATGTACTTGTTCAAAATAGTATCGTTAAATTGGACAGGTTAGTTTCTTAGGTTAGCGCTTGACAACCTCCGTCGCGCGGTGGGCGAAGGTCCGCCTGCGACGCAGAAGGTTGCGGGTTCGATTACTGCCTCAGGACAAAAAAATATGTATGTACGATCTGTAGATATTTGTTCAGGGCGTTCTGGATGTTTTCTATGTATAATAAAATGTCTATATATGTGGTGTATTGTAATTCCCTTCGTCTGTTGCGGCGATTTTGCACGAAATCGCTCATCTGTGACGGGTTGCGGAAGAAAGTCGCGAGCGGGTACGGCGCGTGTGATTAAAAAGACGATATCTCTAAAGTTTTGTAGGGAAATCGTTATGAAATAAGCTAATACATTTAAAATGTTTTAGTCATGTTTTACCTTGCAATGTTTTAATAATACCAACTTAAAATAGTTTGCAGTCAAACGGTCAATAAATACGGCACACATGTTCGCGGACACGCGGTGTCTGCATAACAGATGACCGAATATGACAGCGGACACAACGAGGTGTCCGCACCACAGACGAAGGGAAGTATAGAAGAAGTATATTAGTTATAGTACCCATAACACAAGCTCTGCTTAGCTTGGGGCTAGATAATTCTGTGGGAATTGTCCAACATTATTACTTTGGTATTTATATTATTTCGATTTGGCTGAGTAACTAGAGTAGACAGATATTTCACATTTACTCTCCTAGAGTCGAAATCTTCGAAACGTCAGTCCAGTCAGTTTTTTTTAATATCTGAGCGTCTGGTCGTAGCGACGCGTGACCCGAGAGGTGGGAAGTGCATCAGCATTGTCAGCACGTCTTAGGGACGCTTCCGACAAGTATTGAAATGGATCAGTTGAGCTACCTGTAGATTGTTTGCAACAGTTTGCAATTGTGACGCGTGTCCACAATTTTGCTACAGGTTAGTACATTAATATATTGTTCATACTCCTTTAAGTTTTATAATGTTCGCTGAATTCTGGTACTTACCCGTTTCTCTACAACCACCCCCATTTGCTCGATGATATCCAAGAACTGTCCCTTGCAGCTGGAATACATCATGCGCTCTTTTATACTGCAGTTGTAGCCAGGCATTGAGTAGATGAATACTGAAATAAGAGCAAACTGATATAGAGCTATATTTTATTTAATACTGGGTGCGCCCCGCGGCTTCGCCCCCGTGGACATGTTTATGTCAAATCCCACGGGATAAAAAGTATCCTTTGTCCGTCTCCTGGTTCAAAGCTACCTCCCCATAAATTTTTAGCCAAATCGGTTCAGCCGTTTTTGAGCTCTAAATAGTGTAACTAACAGGACTTTCTTTTATATAAATACTAGCTTTTGCCCGCGGCGTTGCATGCTCTATTCAAGTAGCCCATGACCGTCCCTGGGGTACAGTTTACCTCCTTGCCGAATTTCATCAAACTCAAACTCAAAAATGCTTTATTTCCATAAATACAATAAATGTACACTTAGAAAAGGTCAAATCATAGTAAAAAATACACTGACACGGAAATAAAGTGGTATTTTTGATTTCGATCGCTTCGGTATGTAGACTAAAGTAAAGAAACGACGAAGAAACCTTTAGCCTGTTAGTTGTTATTTTTCGAGTTGGAGCAAAATCCGTCCCAAGCTTTTTTATCCTCTAGATAATCTGATATTTTTTAGTAAGCCTTTTTGCATAATAAAGTTTTGACAATTTGTTTGAATTTATTTACTGATAATTTTTGCAGCTCAGTAGGGGTTTTGTTGTAGAAGCGTATACATTGCCCTTTAAAAGATACATTAATTTTATGCAGCCTAGTTGTGGGTACAGCGAGTTTATGTTTATTTCTAGTATTTACATTATGTATATCGCAATTTTTTGGGAAACTATTGATATTTTTATGAGTATACAACAAGTTTTCATAAATATATTGACTTGGTACTGTCATTATATTTATTTCTTTGAATTTATCACGTAGGGATTCTCTGGGACCCATTTTATAGATGGCACGAACAGCCCGCTTCTGCAGCACAAATATGGTGTTAATATCTGCAGCGTTCCCCCAAAGCAGTATACCATAAGACATAATACTATGGAAGTAGCTGAAATAAACTAGTCTAGATGTGTCCACGTCTGTGAGATCACGGATTTTTTTGACTGCATATGCTGCAGAACTAAGTCTCTTCGATAGCTTATCTATGTGTGGGCCCCATTGAAGTTTATTATCTAAGGTGATTCCTAAGAATACGGTACTTTCTATAATTTCTAACGTTTCTCCATTTACGTTTACATCAGCCTTAACTTGTTTTACATTAGGTAGAGTAAATCTAATACATTTCGTTTTGGTTCCGTTAAGCAAAAGATTGTTGACACTAAACCAATGAACTACCTTTGAGATTGCATTGTTTACATCGTCGAAATTAGTGTTTTGTCGTTTCATTTTAAAAATTAATGAAGTATCATCAGCAAACAATACAATCTCGTGATTATTCTTGACAAGATGAGGCAGGTCGTTAATATAAACTAAAAATAGGGAAGGACCGAGGATAGATCCCTGCGGTACACCCATTGCAACTACAGACCCCGAAGACCGTTTCCCATTTATGTCAACTCTTTGTATCCTATCACTCAAATAAGATGTGAGAAGATCCAAGGAGGTGTTCCTTATTCCATAGTGATGTAGTTTACTGATTAATGTTTCATGGTGTACGCAATCGAATGCTTTAGACAAGTCGCAAAAAATGCCTAAGGCATCTTGCGACTTCTCCCAAGCATCAAAAATATGCGATACTAACTCTATACCGGCATCAGTAGTTGACCTGCCGCGAGTAAACCCGAATTGCTTACTATGAAGCAGGTCATTGCAATTGAAATAACTGAGCAATTGATGTAAAATAAGTTTTTCAAAAACTTTGCTGAATGTTGGCAGTACTGATATTGGTCTAAAGTTAGTTGGGTCAGACCTACTACCTGATTTAAACAGTGGGATTATTTTGCTACATTTCATTAGATCAGGAAATACACCACAATCAATAGACTCATTAAATATAAAAGCTAGATCTGGTGCAATGGTATCAATCAAAGGTTTAATAATTCTAACGGAAATGCCCCAGAGATCTGCAGTTTTCTTTATATTTAAAAGTTTAAAGACTTTTATAATATCTTTTTCACTAACGTGGTTGAAATTAAATTTATTTTCGCATTTAGGTACATTTTCTATCAGTAAAGACTCGGCAATTGCTTGAGAAGAATTTAGGGACTTTGTGGTAGAGATTGGAATGTCAGTAAAAAAGTTTTCAAAATCTTGGGCTACTTCAATGTCATTTTTGATTGTGCAACTGTTAATCTTTAAATTGTAATCATTATCGTAGGTACTGACCTTTCCAATCTCACTATTTATTATTTCCCATGTTGATTTTATTACATTTTCACTGTTTTTAATTTTGGAGCTAATATAATTTGATTTTGCTATTTGACAAACTTTTCTAAACATTTTTGAGTAATTTTTTACTTTTTCTTTGAAGTCCTTGTTAAAATTATATTGTTTTTCACTATATAGTTCATACAAAGTTACTCTA
Source organism: Eupithecia tripunctaria (assembly GCA_955876795.1). NCBI lineage: Eukaryota > Metazoa > Arthropoda > Insecta > Lepidoptera > Geometridae > Eupithecia > Eupithecia tripunctaria. The sequence continues at coordinate 13,098,535 of OY041604.1, forward strand.
CTTTTATGTATACCCACTGTTGCCCACTCACTAAAGTTAAGTTTTTCTGAGACCATCCTCGATTTGGGTGTGAATATTGAATTGAACGCATTGGTGAATTTATTAAAAAAACTACAATACGACTCATTTGGGTTGTTAAGTGAGTAATCAGGTGATGGTTTAGAATCCCAATCCAATTTCAACCGTTCAAATCGACTTGTGGTCACAGGTGTATATTTAATTTTTTGTTTACAATTATAGTTTTTAATTTGTATTTCTAGTTTAATTAGTTGACCCAAGTGGTCTGATTTTAAATTGCTTATAATTTTTTTACATCAAGATTTGTTCAGACGAGAATGGTATAAAATCCTATGTCCGTCTCCTGGTTCTAAGCCACCTCCCCTCCAATTTTCAGCCAAATCGGTTCAGCCTTTCTTGAGTTATAAATGGTGTAACGAACACGACTTTCATTTATAATATATAGATATATAGATTAAGTGCTTATTCGACTTTTGGTGCCATTGATTATTATTCTATTAGATTTAATTAATAGTACCTGGATGATCGAGCTTCGGTTATTTTAGGTTAATTAATTGGTAAATTTTGTTTTTAGAAATTATAGTAATATTATTCGCTATACCTATGCTATCCATATGATCTCCCTCGTGTGTATGACTAAATACATAGAGGTGGTATCTCGCGTTGTCGCTAGGAACTTGTTGTGGTAGCTCGATTAGGGATATCTTCGCAGCTTTCGATAGGTGTATCTGTTCTTCTTCTAAATCTGTAATGAAATATGACATTCTTTTAAGACTCTAAGAAATTTGATAGCTCAAAGAATTAATTTAATTATTGCCTGATAATTGATTAGTAATGAAGTGGCCGAGGGCCGGCCATATCTCGAAGAACCGACAGCCGCTGGGGTAAACGTGTTGAGTGGAGACCGCTAGTCGGCAAACGTAGATTAGGACACCCTCCGGCCAGGTGGAATGACGATCTGCGAAAGACTGCAGGCAGATGCTGGATGCGGCAAGCTGAAGACAGAGCGCTATGACGCTCCTTACGGGATGCCTATGTCCAGCAGTGGACTAATATAATAATAATAATAATCCATTTATTTCAGATTATAGAAAAATTACAGATCTTATTTAACTTATTCTATAGTCCATAGCCATATATATACCTATATACCTTAAAAACGTAAAATATAAAAACTAAAATAATAATGGCGAAAATAATGATGACGTAATCAGGGTAATATAGGCTAATAATAATGATGAAGTTTGATATGATGTTTATAAATTACGTGTGCTCCAGGAATCACACTTGTGACCGCAATGCTGGCTTATGTTTCGGTCAACGAATTAGCGTTAGTTTTCAAAGAGACAAAGCTGTCAGCATTCTGGGCACTCTGCTTTTTGGTGATGGCTTAGTTAGATTGTTAGGAAATATCTATCGTCAGAATATATGGGTTAGTACCTGAGGGCCATGGGGCCCACGGGAACGGTCCCGGAGGTACGTACCCGGTCTTTAGAGACCAATTTCGATAAATTTTATGATAATGTTCTTTTGTTATTTTTTCTATTGGGGAATCAAACTTGTGACCGCAATGCTTCGCAAGGCTTCTGTTCGGTCAACGAATTAGCATTACCATTAAAAGAGGCAATGCTGTCAGCATTCTGGGCCCTCTGTTTTCTGGTGATGGCTAAGTTAGATTGTTAGGAAATTATCTTATTACAACTCTATGGTCAGGATATGTAGGTTAATCCCTGAAAGCCCCATTCCTTTCCCATTCATGAGGTACCCGGTCTTTAGAGACCAATATCGATATATTTTGTGAGATGTTCATAAAATGTGCTTACACGTATGAGGTGCTTGGCTTACAGTAGTAGTTCCAAATGTGGGGAAGATATTATTCTGTAATTTGGTACTTTTGAGTCGTCAGTACAATGATATATTGATTCCATTACGGATGTAAGCGGGTTAAATACGAACCTTATTTGTGTTGGAAGAACACCACAAATAAGGTTGGTAGTTAACCCGCTTACATCCGTAATGAATTCGTCAAACCACGATAGTTTTTATAATAAGATATTTTGATTAATAATAGTGAAAACATTGACATTTCTAACTAAATGCTATTTAAATTCAAGGCCCATACTTCAGTGAAAGTGGCGCACCCAACTATTTTATCTTATTATTACGTTAAGCAAGTTTTAAAAATCCTACGTTCAGTTTGTGGTATCTATTATAAGTTATTTATTAATGGATGAAACAAAGAAAAACTTAAAAAAGGATGTTGAAACCATTCTCAAGAAAGGTCTTAATTTTATGCAAGTTTATATTTATTCAGTATTTATAATAACAGTGACATACCCTTATTATTCTTGAAATTTTCAATTTTAGTTTTTATTCTTGTAATTTTTAAATTTGCAAAATCCATGCTCTCATATTTTATGGTTCATTTCTTATTTGAATTTCCATTTAGAGATACAGTCTAGTATTTATTATTGTGTTTTGTTTGAAAAATTCTTGATTGTATGCCAAATAAATTAATTGATATAAGTGTATACTAGTTGTAATTTGTGGTTTTAATGTTTTAAATAGAATCATATATTTTTAACCAGGACACAACCCTATTATAGAAATATAAATATCTAGCAGCGCCTCGCGGTTTCACCCGCGTAGTTCCCGTTCCCGTGGGAATTCCAGGCTAAAATATAGCCTATGTCACTCCCGATAAAGTAAGCTTTTTAATAATGAAAGGTTTTTTTAAATCGATCCATAGTTTCGGAGCCTATTCCATACAAACCAACAAACAATAAAATCTGTTTTCTTTATAATATTAGTATAGATTTACTTACTGATATGAAACTGTAGATAATTGTAGGCACCTCGTTTGAGATCATTGATTCCTTGTTTGGCTGATTCTGTTATAGGAAACGCCACACCGCCCATTGTTGATTGCCTGTTATTCAATAAATTTATATGAAAAACTGTATTATGCGTCTTTTTAAACTAAAATATGTTTTTTTTGTAAAATATCTTATTGGTGTCAATTCAGAGGGGAAATCTGGGACATCCCCCCCAAAACTAAACTAAACTAATTTGCCAGTACTAAAAATATCGCTGTCCCTATGATTACGATCAAAATAATAAGGATGGCATCATTTTTAGTCTAGTTTTGGCGATATATGAATAGACACCAATGTATACATACAATAAGATGGTTTCACAGTAAAAACATCAAAAATACAAAAACAAATATACAGATATATTTCTATATCAATAGAGAATACGTTAAAAAAATTATTAGCTTTTTTGAAGTTACATGCATATACTCTATTGTAGCTAAAATGACCTTGGTAAATGAAGACATTCAATAGGGTATATGCATCGATTTTTTTTATTGTTTTAATCTATTCTTTAGGTCATTATTTAACCGAGGAATGATAAGACGCTCACTGAATTTCGCATCAACAAGGTAAAAAAACAAATCAAAACTACAATCATTTTCGGGTGATAAAAACGCTGCCATATTGGCGCCATGTTTATGTGACGTCGACGTACACACTTGATTAAAACCTTTGGTGACGACCTCGGTAGTGATCATCTCAGGAAAGAGGTTTTTCGAAAAAACTGAAAATAATCGACAATACGAAATGTCAAGTGGGCAGAATAGTGTCAAATCATGGTGCAGCAAGCAGAATAAAAAAAGAAAAAATGTGCACAGTGATGTCACGTCCGCTCTAGTCAATGGCGTAGCGTTTTGAAATTTTGCGATTGAGATTTAAAATATCAATTTTTCAATGGTTAAATTCTACAATAAAAACATCTCAAAATGCAAAAATAAATATGTAGATATGTTTCTATATCAATAGAGAATACGTATATATTTTTTTAGCCATTTTGAAATCACATGCATATACCCTATTGTGTTTTTCTCTCAAAACATACCTAGAGTCAGTACCGTAGTTGGTAGTGACTTCACTCTCTTGTAGTTCTTTCAAGGCCTCTTCCCTATTCGTGAGAGGTGCGGGCGCACTTACACCGCTGAGATGTGCCTTGTATCCTTTCAGAGATACTTCATCCTGAAATTGAAAAGATATGTTTTAAAAAATGAATTTAAACGCAGTGTGTTCGTATTACAAGACTAGCTGTGTGGTGCATAGAATTTGCACCACCCCTATTCTACCTGTGGGTGTGACAATAGGGGGGCGGGCAGCAGCGCCCCGTGCAAAACAATTCTACCACCAAACTGCCTTAGGCTTCCCTTAATGAGCGCACTAGCGCCCTGTCTTCAGCTTGCCGCATCCAGCATCTGCCTGCAGTCTTTCACAGGTCGTCATGGTGGATGGAGGGCGTGGGCGTCCTACGCTACGTTTGACTAGCCGCGGTCTCCACTCAGGAACATGTTTAACCTGATGATGTTTCTACTCCTAGTTATAGTTTTGCCAGCTTTATGGTTTTATATTCTTACTTCACATTAAGCCGACCTCCTTCAAATAATGGAATTGGAAAGTTAGAACTTAGCCCACTTTTAACTGACTTCTAAAAAAGGTGCAGGTTCTCAATTTGACTGTATGTTTATTTTTTTTATGTTTGTTACCTGAACTTTTACTGGGTGATCCGATTTTAATGATTCTCTTTTTTATTTGAAAGCGGGTGCTTCCAGTGTGGTCCCATTTCAATTTGGTCCAGTTGTGACGATGGCATCCATGAGAAAACAATAAAATTGAAGTGGGTTTATAGTTTTTTAAAAACCAACCCAATTATTTCAATTTGACTCACCATAACAGTTGCGTGCATTTCATCCTTGATATGTGCTGACCCAAACTCCTGCTTGAGCGTGGCTTTAGTTGAAGCGTACAGCATCTTGTGCCGAATGGGGGCCGAGTCTGGAGACCAGCTCAGGAGCAGCCACTCATGACCCACGGAGTTACTTGTGTCCAGTCTGTAAGGTTCAAAAGCAAATAATGTGTTTATTGCTTTATGAGTTACTTATTTAATACATATATATCACTAATCCTATCAAAGCAAAATTCATTGAGATTGCTTATGTTCTTGATTTCTTTTTAACCGACTTCAAAAAAAGGATGAGGTTCTGGGTCTGTATTTTTTTTTGTTACCTCAGAACTTTTGACTGGGTAGTCTGATTTGCATGATTCTTTTTTTATATAAAAGCTGGTGCTTCCCGTGTGGTCCCATTTTAATTTTGTTCAGTTCTGACAGTGGGATTTATGAAAATTCATGAAAAAACTGTAAAAATTTAAGTCAGTTTATAGTTTTTTAAAATAAAATTAATTATCTAATACTAAGAACTTAAATATCTTACTACATCCTATGACGGCAAAATTTGTTGAGATTTAAGGATTTGAACATGTGTGTTTGTCATACATAAGACAATCTTACAAAACTAAAATAACTAACATAACTTATACACCAGAACACACAACAAATTCTACAACAAAACTCCAAGCAAGTAGCAAGAATCCTAAGTCATTTTGACCTGGTGACCTGTATCAAAGAACCTGTTCTTTGAACCCACTCAGGGCATCAGTCTTCTCGAAAACAGGGTTTGTCAATAAGTACTTACCTATTAAAATCCTTAATCTTAGTCTATCCAATGTTATATTGCTCAAACACCTTTGTGTAGAAAAGAAATAAACATTCTATTTTATTTCAGACAAGAATAATTTTATTATATCTTAGTTGTTTTATTTACCTGAACAAAATAAAACATGGCAAGTCTTCTACTATCAGCGAAGGGACATATTTGTCAAAGTCTTGTTCCCAATTTTTTTTCGGAGGATGATCTTTGGCCGCCGATAGCTGCTCTGAAAAACAGTTAATCAGAATATTAGCTGTGTTGTTTTTAAACATAGTCCGTTACTATAGGAAAAAAATGTAAAGCTGGTGTGATCTCATTATTCATACAAAGGGTGCCAGGAATGTGGAGACAGCGTGGATAATTGTATAAAAACACAACAGACAATAAAAACCAGCCAAATTTTCCTCTAACTTCAGTTATGTAGGTATTTAGCTCACAGATTCAACAGGTAGCTAAATAATTTGTGAACAACTGGATCTTGTTATACATTTTAGGAATATATTTGAAATTACTTTAATGTTTATCGGTTTAACTGAAGATTTTTAGTACAATATAGTCTTTAATATTGTTACTTTGTCTATAAATTCTTACCATTTTCTATTATAACTTTGAGAACTCTTATTTTTCCATCTCTACACTTGCTAAAGCACTTTTTCAATACTGCATTGGCTGTAAATAAAAATAGGTATTATCAAAATGAAGGGAATAATATTTATGAATTAGAATATTATATTCTAATTTTTAAGTCTATGATTCTCAGGAAGTGAGTAGATTTATTGATTCATGATATCTCTAACACTTATCAAGCTATGGAGTTATTTATGATTTTTTGTGAAAGTAGGAAAAAACGCAACTCCTTTCTAAATTCTATTTATGAATCGATCTATACCTAATATCAAGCAATGATGTAAGCAACTTTTTCTATTGACTTAGGAGCAATGCATATTGCACCCTATTGTTAGGTATGTAGTACTCGGAACTGGCCAGCCGAAATAGTTAACGTTTACAGTAATTATATGGGCTGAAATTATAAAAAAAACAAAGAATATTAGAGAATAATTTCAAGACTCTAAAATGATGCGTTTACCTTGTATTCCCGTTTGATGAGACATTCTCGTAGATTCTGCACAACACTATTTATTCTAAATTAACTGTGGCCCTTTAACTTGGATGATATTTCACAGAAAAATACTATCTTTCAGTAACGAAAGTGAAATTCCGGGTGATAAAACACGAAAAACTAAACGAAGAAACCATGAAGAAACGAAGTAGGTAGTTGCTGGCTGACTGAAGGCTGAACTGAAAATGACAGTGACATGACAGTCGGATGGACATGATTATAGTCCTGTCATTCAGTGTCATATAACTTATGGCGGCATGACTTGTGTTCTGTGGGTGTCAAGATATGTATAAAAAATACTTATACCTAATTTACAATGCGAGGCTGAAAAACAAAAAAAGGGCGTGGGTGTTGTTTTAGACTTCTTATTTTAAATACCTAACTACATATTTTCCCAAAATGTGAGGGTAAAGCTCAGGGTAGCCCTGTAATGACGGCTAAAGCCCTCCTCCCTCGCAGACAGCCGCTAATCAGTTAGCGCGTCTTGTAAAGCGCGATTTCAGCGATTTTCCAGCGCGATTCCTTACACACAGCGGCTTATTATAAAGCGCGATTTCAGTGGCGTGGCCGCCGCCGCCCCTAGGGTTGCCAGATGGCCGGGAAATCCGGGAAAGTCCCGGAATTTCACGTGTGGTCCCGTGTCCAGTAATTACACTTTACTGTCCCGGAATTCATGAACACTAGTTTTTTTGTACAAAGTTAGGTACGTCAACGCGCGGCCCTGGTTGTATTTAATTTACAAAAAAATCGAGTTTTTGTCTACTTCCTCTGTTTTAAGAGAGGAATTGAAATTGACTTGGGAAGTGCTCTCTGAATTTTCTGTTATATTGAAAATTGAAGATGCTGTTGACATTGATTCTTTGTATACAGAGTTAACGTGTCTGCAAGCTGTTTTCGAGGTCCTTCCAAAAGACTTGTCAAACAATAAAATCGGGGCATATTTCTTTAACCCTTTCTTATGACTTTGTAAATCTTAAAAAAATAGAAGGTTTAGTTTTGTTAATTCCACCAAGCCTTCTGCGAAATATTTTAAAAAGTAGTCAAATTTGATAGTAGCCAAAGAGAGGTGTTCAGTTTTTGCTATAGTGTGTACCTAATATTGATAAACTGATACCAAAATTTGATCTTTATGAGATGCTCAATTTTTGTTTCAAGTTCAGTTGTTTCCTATTATTAGATAATATTGTATGTATTTTGATTTTGCCTGTTTGAGAACACCTGAAGTTGTTTTTTATTTTAGAGTGACAAAATTTATTTGAAATTAAAAAGACTAAATGTGACTGTGTATGGTATGTTTACATTGTGTTAGTTATTAATTATTAGTAGTTCACAAAATAAGAAAATAGAATAATTTGCATTTTTTTCTTTAAAATACTGAACTAGAATTTTTTTAACCGACTTCAAAAAAAGGAGGAGGTTATTTTTTATGTTTGTTACCTCAGAACAGACTGGGTGGTCCGATTGTCATGATTATTTTTTTTGATATGAAAGCTGGTGCTTTCCGTGTGGTCCCATTTTAATTTTGTTCATTTCTGACCACGGGATTCATGAAAATTCATGAAAAAACTATGAAAATTGAAGTCGGTCTATAGTTTTTTATAACAAAGTTAATTATTCTATTGCCCGTCCAACAGCAAACATTTGTTGTTAGATTTGGACTCCTAAACTCCAACTCCGTTTGTAACCCTAGAAATGTCCAGGAAATGATAAACCCGCATCTGGCAACCCTAGCCGCCCCCCGGAATCGCAGGACGCGGAAACGCCTCGGACAAGCCGAATCGCGGCAGTGTGCGTCAATGTATGCGTTTTAGTACAAAATGTTCTGCAACCAAATATCGCAAAATCGCGTGACACAGGACGCGCTTAAAAATTAGCGTTGATGTGAGTAGGGCTTTAAACGTCTCAAATGTCGGAGACGTCAACTTCTTGTTGCTAAATTCTGACAATGTCACCTGCGTCGTCCACCAGAAGTTAACAAAAAAATAAATAGATGGCACTACCAACCTTGTAAAGTTGTAACATTATTTTCTGTGCTCGTCTAGAGATGGCGATAGGTACCTCAATCGGCATTTTGAATTGAACGGTATGATCTCCCTTTGCCTCAAATCTAGCCCTTATAGAGAGGCAATTTGCTCCATAATAAAAAAACCAGACAATCGAATGACCCCAATTCATGACGAGCAAAAGGTCCTGATTGCTTGCTAACGAGCAATTAGCAAGGCACAACATCTGCAACCTAATGAGACAAGGAATAGGGAAAGCGCAACGTATTCTACGATGAAAAATGCAATTCAGATTCCGTAGCACTCATCAATTAAATATTTCGGACCCATTAGCACAGGTGGCCGGGTCGTAATGGTCCATTATGTACGTAGGTACCTACCTACTTTGTCTGTTCTATGTCTACAACCTACCCACTGGGTAGTATTGTAGAGCAGGTAGGTTTGGTCTTTACTTTAAGAGTAAAATTGATTAATTCTATAGACTTACAAAATAAGCACTTAGGTGGTAGGTACATACATAGGTACCTTGTATCTTTTAGCGAGTGTCTCAAAATATACATTGTTGAATTTAGTTGAACACCTATCTATCTATGGGAAGGTAGAATAGTGGCAAATAGTAAGTTGTAAGCGTACCTACCTACTTACCTAAATTAAACTTTATAAACTAACCCCTTTATTCATAATGGTCTGCTAACATAAAACAGCTGCTAAGTAGTGTGGTTTCTCCGTCTGACATAATTATGTCAATAGAAGAAGACAGAGCGAGATTTAGCAAGGTGTAGGTTAGGTAGGTACCTAGCTTAGGTAACGTAGGTCTACCTTGGTACACTACCACTGGTTTTTGTCAATAAACCTAACTGTTTTTATTGCTTTTTACTGTGCAATCACATAGCCCAATTTTTTGTGAACAAGCACACCACAAAAACACGATTCACTGATGACAAAGACAAGTTTGTGAGCTCACAAACTTCGTTTGGCAACAAACACTGCGCAACAAAAGGGCCTATCTAACGATATAAATCGTTGCCCACTACTTATTTTAATGATTAGTACAATTCTACCTTTCCTTTGCATAGTATTAAAATAAGGTTATTTTTCGTATCCATCTTACCTACACAGACAGATACCTAGACAGGGATAATGAAATAGACTCTCAGTCCATTTACCTCAAGTGAATGCAGCTGATATCAGTGATTTACATAAAAACATTTTCATCCACTTCACAATGGGAGAACGAAGCAAAATCCAGAGGTTCAAATCGTTGAAGTGAAAGAAATCTGAGTTGGATCTGTGCCCAGGACGTCTTGTCGAGATTGCACCAATTTCTTTACCCGATGACGATGGATAGCGTAGATAGGAACGTAAGTAGGTTTCATTAGTGGGGTATTCTGTTCAATTATGGGGTAAAACGTAGTGAACTATACCGTATCCATTGAGCATGTAGAATGTTTGTAAATAAACCACGAAACTATTAAAAAAATCACTTGCTCATTAATGTCGTTGTAAGAAATATTTACTGAAAGAAGGATCTCAAACCGTCAAAATAATGTAAATTACGTAAAAAAGGATGCGCCAACAAATTTAATTTTAGGTTAAGTATGTAACATGCTACAAGATGTTCTTCCAACTTCCAATACAAATACCCTCATGTAGTCGTTAACCCGCTAACATCCATAATGAATTCTTCAAACTAGGATAGTTTATTATATATCAAAAAACAACTACTAGAGTTACTAGTTTCTGCCTACGGCTTCGCAATAGTCATGTCCGAGATAAAAAGTAGGTACCCAATTAATAAATATTAAAAAATAAAATAGATTTTGCAATAAAGTACTTAAAAACTATCCATACAGGTACACATCTGGATCACTCTCTTGTGCTGCCAATCGATACGGTATTTCTATAAGGAAAATGTAAGGGATAAAAATACGTTATTCTAGAACTATAACTCCATCAAAAATTTCATACTGATCCGCTCAGTGATTTTATCAAACACATATCGAAATACCACACGGTGTACAAAAATGTAGCAGTAGCGTAGTAGTTAGTAGCCAGAAAGCGTAGCAGTGTGTAAATCGTAGCTGTGCGTAGGTAGCGGTCTACAAACCGTACCAGTGCCGTAGCTATTCGTAGCAACAAAGCGTAGCACATCTGCTACGCTTTGTTCAAGTAGAAAAAAAACAAATATCCAAATAACACACGGTGTACAAAAACGTAGCCGTAGCGTAGTAGTTAGTAGCCAGAGAGCGTAGCAGTGTGTAAATCGTAGCTGTGTGTAGGTAGCGGTCTACAAACCGTGGCAGTGCCGTAGCTATTCGTAGAAACAAAGCGTAGCACCTCTACTACGCTTTGTTGCCTCGAAGTACGAACAGCTACCGTAGGCCATAGATATAAATAGTTAGATATGCCCTTACCTCAGTGAGACCGCGCCGTTTTGTGTCCAAGTCGAACCTTACGCCTGCTTAAACCTGCACTCAGTGTACATCTACGCACAGTGTTAGCCGGACATGTAGTGAAGGATGTTTGCGAGCAGTATTTATAGTGATACAAAATGACGTGTGCCTTTCGAAAGTGCAACAAAAATTCAAGAAACACAAATAAAGCCAGAGGTGTAACATTTCACTCGTAGGTATTGCGAGTTAATGAAATAACTTTTATTTTATCGTCCGCATTGTCGAAAATGACTACAATAACAAATTTAAATGGCGAGTGCACGAAAGAGAAAGTTGTGTTTGCACCTAACGTGTGAGAAAAAGAGATGACACTATTTTCTCAGTACGCTTGTTTTTTTTGTGTACATTGCTACAGTTTTTGGTGGTCGGGGCGTATCTAACGATTTATATCTTTGCCGTAGGCCGGTAGCTGAGCGCAGTACCGTACCAATTTAATTAAGCGTAGGTGGACTAGCAATGATATAGGTACCGCGATATATCCACAGACCAATAGTAATAATAAGGTACATTATTACGATTTCTGTGCTTATAATAGATACGACAAATTTTCAACACTTCCTGTCTTAACTTAATAATAAGATAAAATTGGCGCCACTTATACTTGTGTATGCGCCTTAATACGTAAAAAATACTGTATGCTGCTTCATACCTACAAAATTTTCCTTTATTAAATATGGGTTTAATCACTGAAATTATATCTAGAATATTTCTGTGGGTTTAATCCTTACAGTGCAAGGGTTGCTTTTTCAAATTTGTGCTTCAGATTATAAGTAGGTGGTAAATAAAGGAATATTCACGGGCCAGGCTATAATTATTCCATTATAATGAAAATTTAATATTTCAAAATATTTCTAAATCAACAAAATAAAAAGCATACGATGTAGATGCAAAATGCGTTCATTTCATACAGGTATCCTGAAAATTCCGGAAAATTCGTGCAGTAGAAACTGGCATAACTGGTGAAACCGGCGAATCCACGATATTTTGCGGAGCTACGTGTAATAACACCCGTTGGCTCCACCAGCGATTGAAAGTAAATTATCTGCTCTTGTTGGTGTTTTTTTGCCACTGCCAGCGGCGCAAACCGCTTGCGCTAATTGTTTTATATTTTTTCGAAAAGTCTACTGATGGCCTGGCACAGATTTGTACTGTTTTTGCCAGAAGTTTATGTAGCAGAAAATAGTGTTTTGTTTTTGTTTGAAGTCGTTTTGATGACTGCAGTGCGTACGGATTTTTGTGCATGGCCAGTGGCAAAAGTATTAGTGTGTTTTTTGCGACACATCACAGGAGGCATCGAAATAGTACTGATGGTGCTTTTTCACTGATAAAACTTGTAATACTTATGTAAAAATATACTGTACGCTGTTCGCACTTAACTGAAAAGAGGATTCGTTGAGTAATGCCTGAATCGTCAGTAAGCACAGAAAATCGTAACAATCTAAGCTGTAGCTTATTATTACGATTTCTGTGTCAGTAAGAGACGTAAAGCTCAACATAATAATAATAAAGATAATAATTGAAGACCGACATGATGATGATCAAACTTGTGTAAAATTTGACTTGTCTAAGTGCTTATTTTGTAAGTCTAAAGAAATAAACTACATATTTGAATCTGACTCTTTGACTCAGTCGGTAGTGCATCATCAACCCGTATCATCATCATCAATCCGTATCAGTCCACTACAGAAGATAGGTCTCCATTAATTAGCCCTATAGCGTACTGTCTTCAGCTTGCCAAATCCAGCATCTACCTGCTGTCTTTCACATCGTACCTACCTGGCCAGAGGTCTTCTTTTGCCGAAATTTATGTAACTTTTTTGTTTTAGATTTTTTTAGATTTTGTCTTTCCAAAACTAAGATATACAAAAGTGCTTTTCCAGTTTTAATCAATCCCAATTTTACCAACTAAACAAAACGTAGGTCTACCAAGACGTACCGTTAAATTTTTAATGTAAGAAACGCGACTCCGAGGCAAAGTAATGGGAGAGTAAATATCGCAGTGCTCCACATATATGAATTATAAATAGCCTGTGGCAAATCGCAAATAAAGAAGGAATTTCGGAATTTCGCTTGGATTTAGCTGAACTAAAATACTTGCTGACTGAAAGCACCGAAAGAGGCCGCTCGGACGAACACAATATTCGGACGATGCTGGATGAAATAAATTGTGATCGGATTCTATAGGTTGTTAGGATTTCTAAGCTCTTGGACGCTTTTTAGTTTATTTTCAGTTGTTGTTGTCGAAAACGGTACCTGTTGGATGCTGGCCTCCCCCTGATAAATGCTTTATTGGCTTTTAACCGACTTCAAAAAAAGGAGGAGATTATCAATTCGACTGTATCATTATTTTTTATGTTTGTGACCTCATAACTAAAAAACTGGGTGGTCCGATTTTTCAAACTGGTGCTTCCCGTGTGGTCTCATTTTAATTTCGTTGTTCTAAGGCGGTACTTTTCACGCGCGCGCACTCTAATATAAATCGAATACTTGCGTCATGCTTGCGTCTTACTAAAATGTATGGGCAGCGGGAACTATTTGCGCATAAAAAAATAATGATCTTTACGTTTAGATTATTTCTTTTTGGTTTAAATTAGTAAAAAACTTGAATGGTCAATGTATCACCAGTTCTGATAATGGGATCCATGAAAAAACTATATAATTGACATTGATTTAAAAAAAGGGAAGATAGGTTACGTTCTCCCAGCGCTTACTCAAAAATTGGCATGTGTTACAACTACACGCAAACACATATTCTCACAGTTATATTTCCAGTCCTGTGCAATACAAAGAAGAACAAAGACGGAAAGACGTATCTAGGACCGAAGTGAGACTGAGACAACAATATTTCACGCGAATCACGACCGCCCGTGCCGCGACTGGCCGCGACTGGACTGACACGGTGACTGATGTGGGAGAACACAATTTTACACAATTTGAGGTTGCCACTTTCGAGCAACCAGTGCCTCATCTTCGTTTTTAATAAATCAATGATAATTGAAGTCGTTTTTTATAGTTTTTTAAAACAAAATCAATTATATCATAGGGAAGTATATTCCATTATCCCCACGCTGGGCATGCCGATTCGGGATCGCAGTTCGGTGGTAAAATATTGTTCTCCAGGAGGCGCTGCTGCTCGCCCCCGGTGGATATACCTTAGTGACTTTGACAAAACCCGCGGGAATAGTTACGTTGGTGCAAATTCTAAGCCAGCACCACTCGGCAGCGCAGTAAAGAATAACAAAGCATGACCTAGCTAGTAACGTAAGCTAGGCACGTGCCATATGAAGCATTGCACAGGTTTGCACACTAAATAGCTATACAGTTACAATAAATAAATAATGCTGAACAATCCACACAGCATCATCTAATATCTTTAATTGACCGTCTTTCCATTAGAATGCCACGGCAACGGCACGGCGACGGCATGGCGACGTCACGGCGACGGCACGGCATACGCAAACGTGTACAATATCATATAGATAGATAAACATTTATTTGCTTCTGCAACACACAGTACTTAAGTGGTAATTATAGGTAAGTATATTTGATCATCATCAATTATTATATTTCATTTGACAAAAATATATACACTCGAGAGCAATGAATCCGGGTCACTTAAAGAATGTTAAAAATCTCGGAAACTAAAAATGATAGGTTAATGCAATAAATTGTATTTAATAGACAATGTAATACTCCTTAAATGAAAGTAAAAAAAATATGAGTCACCATACATTTTATTAACACAAAATTACATAAAGAAAAAAACTGCTGATCTCTCCTTAAAGCAAAAATAGGAAACGTGAAATTTTTGAACTTTATTACGATTTTCTTGAATTTTAATACTTCGTATTGCCTCCTCGTGCTTCCATTACTGCGTTTACGCGGTTTGGCATGCTGTACACCAAGTTCCTTATACGATTTTGGGGAATATTCTCCCATTCCTCTGTGAGAGCAATTTTGAGCTCACGAAGCGTGATTGGGGGAGGGTTTCGTTGTTTTACGCATCTGCCTAGCTCGTCCCAAGCATGCTCGATCGGGTTGATATCCGGGCTGCGCGCTGGCCACTCCATACGAGTAATGTTCATCTCTTGAAGGTAGTCATTCACAATCCTACCTGTATGAGGTCGGGCATTGTCATGCATAAATATAGCATCCTCACCTAAATTGACCATAAATGGACCAACGTGATCATTGAGGATTTCTTCCACATATCTTACGCTAGTTATAGAGCCGTTTTCTATGATCACCAGCTCTGTGCGACTTTCAGAAGAAATTCCGGCCCACACAAGTACAGACCCACCACCGTAGGCTACTTTTTCTTCGATGCATGCTTGCTTGAATCTTTCCCCTGGTCTTCGATACACTCTGTGTCTTCCATCGTGCTTGTAGAGCATAAATTTTGATTCGTCGGAGAACATAACTTTTGACCAATCTTCAATACTCCAATTTACGATTTTTAGGATTCTTTAAGTGACCCGGATTCATTGCTCTCGAGTGTATATAAAAAGTTAACAAGGAAAACGAATAATTGATGTAACAAAAGGCACAGCCTATAAAATAGCACATAATATATTAAAAGAGTTTAAAAATAGGCACGGTGTGTGCAGCAGCATAGCAAAAAGGCATTAACTCAGCGAATATTTTTGTTCGAGGAGCAAACACTGATTTTCTGTAATAACCTCTAAAGGTGACCCGAAAAACGAGATACTAACGAGTACAATACATATGCAGTTTTGTCAGGTTATGATTCGACAAAAAAGGGCCAAGATTCAGAACTTGGTACAAACCTCAGAGTTGTACGGATATCTACAAGAAAAATGTTTTTAACATATGTCTAATTATTTATAACAAGCTACCAGAAGAATTAAAGGATTTGAATGAAAACTTATTTGAAACAGTTAGATATTTGGTTGCTTTCATATTTTTTTTATAGTGTAAACGAATACTTACATTTTAAATTAATGATAATTGTATTGTATACCTACCTAATAATGACTTTAATATTTACACGCCTGCTTGTAGGTCGAATACATTATTTTGTTTTATTAATTAATTTTGTTTTAAAAAACTATAAAGTGACTTAAATTTTTATAGTTCTTTCATGAATTTTCATAGATCCCACTCTCAGAACTGAACAAAATTAAAATGGAACCACAAGGGAGGCACCAGCTTTCATATAAAAAAAGAATCATGAAAATCGGATTTTTTAATGTTTGTCACCTCAGAACTTATGACTGGGTGAGTCATAAGTTCTGAGGTGACAAACATTAAAAAAACAGTCGCATTGAGACCCTCCTCCTTTTTGACTTGTTTAAGTACTTATTTTGTAAGTCTAAAGAAATAAACGATTTGACTCTGACTCTGACTCTGACTCTTTAAAGTCGGTTAAAAAGGAGACGTCCGATCACGTCTTGTTACTAACGACAAAGAGACTCACCCCTATGTTAGTAAAATGGTAAAAGCTTTATCCGACAGTAAGATGACCACTAACAAGATGCTCGTATTCACATAAGCTCGCGAAGCTCAGCAAATTTCCATAAATTCTCACTATGCAGTGTTTAGCCGATTTGACGTGCATCCAGCTTTTCTGTGCCTGTCGTGGTCGTGACGTAAGGATTGAGCCTCTCCAACTAAACCCGTTAATGGTGTCAATTCAGATGTCCCCAAAACTTAACTAATCTAATTTGACAGTGCTAACAATATCGCTGTCCGTATTATAAGGATCAAAATAATAAGGATGGCATCAATTTTAGTCCTATCAGATTAGTTTAATCTGGTTTTGGCGACATCTGAATAAACACCAATGTCGTAAGAGTCGGCTAAGGTAAATTTGTAGTTTTCTTTTATTTTTTAAAGTCTGCGTCGTATGTCCCTTGCATTCGGACGGCAAGGGGGAAGCTTCGTCAGGTGGGAGGCGAAGAATGTCAATTCTATACGTTAGTACTATTATATACTCTCTGCCGCTAGTGTCTATGCCGAAACCACTAGCGCATTAGGCAAAGATAGCGGTAGATACTTTATTTTGTGACGTATTGCGCTAAACAAAGCGTTATTCCAAACGGTCGCACCACTATGGTAAAATTGCGTAAAATGCACATTATGACCGCTTCTCTTCTTTTATTTGGACTGAATTTTCAGTTAGCATAAAAGGTAGTTCAGAATTAGTAGGAAACAAAACTATGTAGTTACCTACATAGTACCTATTTGTGAATCGTAAAACTGTGTGCTAGAATTAAATCCTCCTCATGTAGGTACTGTCTCACTATAATATTAAAAATATATAATATAAGTATAAATTCGAAAGTTTGAATGGATGGATGAATGTTTGCTGTTTCTGCGTAGGTTCTTGACCTGGAATAAAACATAACATACTATTTAACCCAAAAACAGTTTACCTTAGAAAGGAAAAACTTTTAAGAGGGCGCATTGCGCGCCATTTTGTGAAAAAGTCATAGGATTTGGCGTTCATAGGAGCGGGACACAGCATACGTTTTTGGAACAGCTTAGGCGCAAAAATTATGACTTGTATATTTACAAGAAAACTACCCCGCCAACCGCGAGGTTCCTGAGATCTAGATCAAATTAGGTCGAAAACAGTGCACGTTCATGATTCTTTTTATCGTATTTTCTTTTTATAAATCGTATTCCCACAACTAAGGAACCGCAGACTAAATGTTGAACTTTATGTAATTCATGTTTTTTACCACGGGGATCCCTCGATTACTGATATCTAGGCAATAAAAGCCGTGGGCAGAAGCTGGTTATTTATAATTTAGATAAGAAAGTAGTAGTACGTAACCTGTTTTGGAAACTTCAATCATAATACATTCTGAGTTTTAACCAAAGCGCTAGCAAAGTAATAATATTAATGAGTTGGTTAGGCTTACGTCATTTAAAATGGGTACTGTATAAATCCATCGCACGAACGTCGTTTCAGCGAAAATTCAACGAACTAGAGCGATTATTCTCGTTTGGAACCTATTATGATCGAAAACGCTGAGCTTACACTAGTGGGGTTAAAATAAAACGTTATTTTTTCGATGTTGCCTCGTCAGGAATCCTTTGTAGGCTTCTGGTACGTTCTCTTTTGTACGAGGTATTGTCAGGTAAGAAACTATAAAGATGGATTTTATTGCGATTTCAGCTTTGAGAGAAATATTCCTGGTATTTTGTAACAAAGATATTGTTGCTCTTTTCTTTACGGAAGAAACAGATGTGGGACGCTTTTCTACCGTTGGTTGTTCTTATTTTATAGCGCAATTTATGTCTGGTTATAAATACTAGCTTGTGCCCTCGGCTTTGTTTGTAAGGTACATGGATACAAGAATATTTTTACTAGGTACATATTAATCCAAGGTTTGAGTGTATTGGACCAGCAGCTCCAGAAATAATCTTTTCAAAATTCGGTTCTTACTCAATCTCCCACTTTATGAAAAGTTTCTTCGCTAGAGCTAAGAATATCCGATCGTTGATAAGTTGGAATAAAATAAACACCTTAACCTCAGCCTCACCAGCCTGTATTGGTCCACTGCTGGACGCAGGCCTCCCCCTGTTCGCTTCCTCCCCACGCTGGGCATACGGGTTGGGAATCGCAGTTCGGTGGTAGAATTGTTGTACAGGGGGTCTTCTGCCGCAGCCTTAGTCGCCTCTTACGACACCCATGAGTTGGGGTGGTGCAAATTCTAAGCCAGCTCCACACGGGTAAGTTTATATGAACGTAATTTCTAATAGTACTAATCAGTATTTATTTGATAATACAAAAGTACTTCTCTACTATCCCTGAGTGTTATTTTGTATCCAGGTATAAATATTAGCAAAGCCTAAGAGCATAAAAGCTCTCAAGAGGAACCTTTCTATTCATACACTGTGGTGGTTCGTTGGTTCATACGTGTCATCGTCTATGTATATAAGGTTACATCTGCATATAAGGTAACAATTACCGTTGGTCGTCATCTGTATATAAGGTTACAGTTATATTATATTTGAACCAGCACAATGGTCGACAAAGGGTTAGTATTGGAATAGCTACACAATATGCAGCTTTGAGCTGAACAAATGCTTATGTTAAATAGTGCCATTCTTGTTTCGAATGCCCGAGACACGACGTTCTATAAGATTGGGAGCACTGCATTCTACTATATTACTTTTCGATTGCGTTCGTTCACCGTGGTACCATTAGATAGTACCACTGAAGGTACTGTGGTAATTTTTATTAGCCGATCCATTAATGGTACTACGGATTTCTTTTTTTGCCGTCGTACCATTGATGGTACTGTGGTATTTTTTATTTACCGTTGTACCATCACCACAAAGTCAATGCAATTATTATTTTAATACAGGAGATCTAACAAGAGGTGACAAGTTTATCGCTTCTCGCTGTCTGTCTGTCCCTATGTATGTTTAGATTTTTAAAACTACAAAAACGCATTTTGATGCGGTTATTTTAATAGATAGGGTGATTCAAGAGGGAGGTTTATCTTATACCTTTAAACAAGCAATTCTTGTATATAAATAAATATATAATCTGAATCTCGGAAACGGCTTTCTCCATACATCCATACTCCAACGATTTTCATGAAATTTAGTATACAGGTGGTTTTAGGGGCGATAAATCTAGCTAGGACTTTTTAGAAAATGTCGTTTTATTCGTGTTTTTACACAACTTTTATCAACTTTATCGTAATTAATTGACTCCTCTTGAAATCTATTGGCAAATAGTAATACTATTTTATTCGTGTTTTTAATTATCAACTTCATTCCATCAAATTAAAGACTAACCTGAAAAATATGACTCTTCCTGACTATTGGCGAATAATATTACTATAATTTCTAAAAACAAAATTTACCAATAAAATAACCGAGCGAAGCTCTCTGTCATCCAGGTACTATGTTCAATACATGCATAATATAGTAGAGAAACACTAATTTTGCGTTGTATATAAAGCCTTTCCAAACCTTTTCAATATTTATGTCAATGATCTCATCGTGGGGCTGAGCAACATGCGTGTCGGCTGTAGTATAGATGGCGTCAGCACCAATAACTTAAGTTACGCAGACGATATGGTGCTGCTCAGCCCAACGGTGAGTGGCCTGAGAGAAATGGTACGTTTTTGTGAATCATATGCCACTGAACACGGTCTTGTTTATAATGTTAAGAAAACAGAGTGCATGGTTTTTAGGGCCGCCGGTAATTGTACTGTCAATACGAATCCTATTACCCTAAATGGCTTGATCATAAAACGAGTATCGAAATTTAAATACTTGGGACATATAATTACCGACGACCTTAAAGACGATGCGGACATTGAGAGGGAGCGTAGAGCTTTAGCAGTGAGAGGCAATATGGTGGCTTGCAGATTTTCCCGTTGTACTGAAGAAGTAAAGCTCACGCTTTTCAAAGCTTACTGCCAGAGTATCTACACGGGAAGTCTGTGGGTCAACCATACAAAAAAATCGCTAGCAACTCTACGCATCCAATACAATAACGTTTTTATCGCAAAAAAACTGCATCCCTGATCCGCAGAATACGGGACAGTCGCAACGGCATCCTGAGGACGTTATCTGATAGATGTTCCTCATCTTTCTGGGTAAGCCTTATCCAGAAAGCAATTTAATGAGGACTATTATATTTTAATAATATATTATATAAGCATCTAGGTTAATTATTGTATTTTCTTGTACTAACATACTATGGATTTCAAATTGTCCGAAATAAACAATTTTTATTTTATTTTATTTTATTAAAGCAATTTTGTTAGACATATTATATTAGGTATCAGCAGTGCACCCATGCGGAGCCGGGTCGGGTCGCTAGTTTGTTATAACCTAATTTTTCTTTAGACATAAATTTCTCCGATTTGTATTGATCAGTTGAGCTTCCCGTAGAATATTTGCAACAGTCTGCAGTTAGCTTAATTGTAAGTTCCAATTTATTACAAATTATTTGATTTTAATTCTTTTGTACATATTTCTGTAATGAAATTCATACATACATAAAATTCATACACACAATATATACATAGTGCCTACTACGTAATACTAGGCAAATCCTGCATCGTGGAGCCCAGTAATTTGACTTAACTTATCCAAATTTCGTACTACTTACTACCTAACTACTGCAACTACCTATGAACGTACATAATTTGGCGAAAATTAAAATGTAATAAGAAATTACTAAGCCTACTAAGAATAAGCAAATACGCGTGAAATAATTTTTGTGACCACAAGAGATGTAAAGAATTTAGAAGAGCTCTAAATCTAGAGA
This sequence comes from Eupithecia tripunctaria, assembly GCA_955876795.1. Taxonomy (NCBI): domain Eukaryota; kingdom Metazoa; phylum Arthropoda; class Insecta; order Lepidoptera; family Geometridae; genus Eupithecia; species Eupithecia tripunctaria. The sequence goes on from OY041604.1 coordinate 13,119,965, forward strand.
TCGAAAGATCAGCGCCCTGCACACGTAAGGTTCGGACCGCGGGAAATCGCACGCGCCGTTCCATCCTGCGCTCCGAACCGTACGTGTAGATGCGCGAGGCTGACAGTCCGATCTGGCAGTTCGATGCGCGCTCTTATCCACAGTTCTGTGCGCGCATCTCGTGTGGACGCAAACTACAGAACTGCCGGTTTGGAGCGTCGTCAAAGCTATTACGGATTTCATTCGTTTGATGATATAATACGAGGCGGAAGCTTAAACAATCTGCAGGTAGCTTAACTGATGCATATAAATACCAGTAGGAAGCGTAAACAATCTACAGGTAGCTCAACTGATCCAAATAAATACCAGTAAGAAGCTTAAACAATCTAAAGGTAGCTCAACTAATCCGTATCAATCACAATTACCTATTGTTATAACTGTTAATTATCGTTTTAAGATAAAGCCTTGTTTATTCCTAGGGGTGAAAAGTATTACTTTCATCCCGCTTATCAGGCAACTTCAAACCTGCTTTCTGAATATGAGTTCTCATGAATTCCATTGTCAGAACTGAACCAAATTGAAATAAAAAAAGAATCATCAAAATCGGATCACCCAATTAAAAGTTTTGAGGTAATAAAATAAAAAATCAGTCAAATTGAGAACCTCCTCCTTTTTTGAAGTCGGTTAAAAATAAAGAATTTGACCACATTTGCCTTTTCTCAGTTGCTTGTACTAACTACAGATCGCTAACACGATCGGGTATCCAATAGCGGCCTTCACACGTAAGGTTCGAACCGCGCATCTGGACTGCGGTCCAAACCGCGGATGGATCTGTACAGTTTGGACTGCGGATCGAACTGTCGTGCTAATTGCGAGTAAAAATGTTTCCACGGTTTGGAACGCGGGCAAATCTTTCACATTTTTCCAAACGATCCGAACTGTGCGTGTAAATAGATTTTCAAGAGTTTTGACTGCAGTTTAGACTGGCGCGTGGAACGTTAAAAGTTTCAAAAGTTTTGCCTCAGTCTCAAGCAGAATTGATACCCGATCATCGTGTTAGCGATCTGTAGTTAGTACAAGCAACTGAAAAAAGGCAAATGTGGTCAAATTCTTTACTTCTAACCGACTTCAAAAAAGGAGGAGGTTCTCAATTCGACTGATTTTTTATTTTTGTTACCTCAAAACTTTTAATTGGGTGATCCGATTTTGATGATTCTTTTTTATTTCAATTTGGTTCAGTTCTGACAATGGAATTCATGAGAACTCATATTCAAAAAGCAGGTTTGAAGTTGCCTGATAAGCGGGATGAAAGTAATACTTTTCACCCCTAGGAATAAACAAGGCTTTATCTTAAAACGATAATTAACAGTTATAACAATAGGTAATTGTGATTGATACGGATTAGTTGAGCTACCTTTAGATTGTTTAAGCTTCTTACTGGTATTTATATGGATCAGTTGAGCTACCTGTAGATTGTTTACGCTTCCTACTGGTATTTATATGCATCAGTTAAGCTACCTGCAGATTGTTTAAGCTTCCGACTCGTATTATATCATCAAACGAATGAAATCCGTAATAGCTTTGACGACGCTCCAAACCGGCAGTTCTGTAGTTTGCGTCCACACGAGATGCGCGCACAGAACTGTGAGATCAGAGCGCGCATCGAACTGCCAGATCGGACTGTCAGCCTCGCGCATCTACACGTACGGTTCGGAGCGCGGGATGGAACGGCGCGTGCTATTTCCCACGGTCCGAACCTTACGTGTGCAGGGCGCTATTCTGCTTGAGACTGAGGCAAAACTTTTGAAACTTTTAACGTTCCACGCGCCAGTCTAAACTGCAGTCAAAACTCTTGAAAATCTATTTACATGCACAGTTCGGATCGTTTGGAAAAATGTGAAAGATTTGCCCGCGTTCCAAACCGTGGAAACATTTTTACTCGTAATTAGCACGACAGTTCGATCCGCAGTCCAAACTGTACAGATCCATCCGCGGTTTGGACCGCAGTCCAGATGCGCGGTTCGAACCTTACGTGTGAAGGCCGCTCAGTGTGACATGTGTAGCATTTCGTAGCAGCCTCTACGACGTAGACAAGTTGCTACGCGTAGCAGTTCGTAGCAGCTACGTAGAGCCAATGTTACGGGTTTTTGTGTGAGGGCATAGAAAATGTATCAATCGATGTCGAAAGCGTTAATAGAAAAGTGCAAAAATGTATGGGTATGTCAACATATGCCTTAGATATGTCACGTGATCTGTTTCGAATTTTTCCCTACGAATCTTTCAATTGTTCTCGGCAGCATTCGCTTCATAGCTAATGCTGCCGGTTGGCTACAGCCTCAGAACCTTGAGTTTGTTTTGACGATATTGAGACGTCATCATAGCGTCTTATTTTTGTAAAAGATTGGCGTAATTCTATGTCTATACTTGAGTGAAGACCGTGGCTCGGTAAACGTAGTGTCATCCGGCCAGGTGGAATGACGATCTGCAAAATACTGCAGGCATGCTGGATGCGTCAAGCTGAAGACAAGGCGCTATGGCATATAATCTAATTAAGGGAGGCCTATGTCCAGCAGTGGACTAGAATAGGTTGATGATGACGATGCCAACATGATGAATTCTATGTCGCTTTAGTAAATCCCATACAACAATGAAACGTCACAGTACCTACTATCGCCGAATCGAATACGGAGCACTGGGTCATAAGGGCCATAAGGGTGGATAAGGGTGTGAGTTTCGAACAATACACCAAAAATCTTATAAGAATAATTTGCATTACTCTCATAACAAAGGAAATATGAGATTTGTTGTCGCAGGGCCTCCTGAGTTTCGTGTTGGTTTAGGACGGCTACATCTTGGGTTGTCAAATATTTGAGTCAGTTGATGGTGTAGGTTGTTCCTTGATTCGAGTGACCCGTATCAATTTCAGCGCAAGATTTCGCTTGGAATGTAACAAAGTTTCCAAATAGAGAATCACTATTGTATTCAAAGACTGAAATCGTTAGAACTATGTATATAACTATGTAATATAATGACTTAAATCTTAGCCAAACTTTGTGAGCTCACAAACTTGTCTGTGTCATTTAGAATCAGTGAATTGTGTATTTTTGTGGTGTTCTCAAACTCTCGCTTGTTCACAAAATTTCGTGCTGAGTTTTTGCACAATGTGATTTCACAATAAAAAAAATAATAACAGTTAGGTTTATTGACAAAATCAGTGATTTTTTCTAGACATAGTGTGCATTTTGCTAACATACCTACGCATTCAAAGGTAATGCCACAGTTTTTGGGCGGAAGGGCGTATCTAACGATTGAAATCTTTGATTGTATTCTATCTATGTTTTAGGTACCTCATCATCATAATCAGCCCCCACGCGTTGTAGGCCTCATTCATACGACCAAATACGGCCTTGAGGCACCTCGAACCTCGACCCCTGTGACTGCTACTAAGTACATCGAGTGGATGGTTTCCCAACACTCCATTTTGCGTTGCATCGCGGTCACCAATCAAACCCCACATGGCGGTTATTGGTTCTGCGAAGTAGGTGAACATATAACTTTCAGTTAAAAAAGTGATAAGGAACCACAAGCGTTCTTAAAATTAAAAATAAGCTATAAAATGGAAGTAATCCCATTTAGAGCACAAATTCTAAGATCACTACACTTAGAGAACCTATTTCATTACTACGATTAGAGCACCAGCACCAGGAGTTTCTAGTGATGGGGTTTTCATATTACTAGATGTCAGTTTTCTGCTTTATTTATTCACCGCAGCATTATCTAGCCCAAAGCTAAGCAGAGATTGTGTTGAATAACTGGACTTAAAAAAAATCTAGGTCTAATCTAATCTTTTTCAAGGGGGAAAACTGGCATAACCCGTTAGTACTACACTGCATAGATAGATATTTTTATTCAACATAGAAAACATCCAGAGCTCCCCCTGTATACATATCTGCAGATCGTAAATCATTTGTCCCGAGGTGGAAATCGACCCGCAACCTTCTGCGTCGGAGGCGGACCTTTGCCCACCACGCCATGTCAATCGCCACTTAATCAATAAGATCAATTCGATCTAGTTATAAGAAAAACGCACTTAACAATAAGACTCAATTCGTAAGAGAAGAGTTCTTCAAAATATCTCATGTCAAATAGAGATAAAGCGACGAAATAAAATGCTTTTCTCGAACATTCGACTTTATTGAAAACGAATACGAGAACATTAGAGATGTAATATTCGTAAGTTGTACCTCCGCCCCATTTCGAGCGATGAATCATGAATTTGAGATTTGCATCTCAAAGGTGAAATCTGTCGCGCACTGAATTGATATTTCTCATTGGAAGTAAATGTTTGGCAAATAAGAGGAATCGACTTAGAAAATATTATTCACGGGTTTTTATGTTCACTTCTGAAGAAGGCTTGAACGTTTTGCTCAAATGGACCTGCCCAAAGTTACCTTTTACTTGAGTAGTTTTTCTTGTACTTGGAATATTTTACCTGCTATTTTCGTAGTAAAAGGGGTTTTTGATTATAATTTGTGTAGTTCTTTAAAGGCTGTATAAAATTTACGTGGTTCTTAACTATATTTGTTAGAATTCTTTGAAGTGGCTGACAACGTAGGACAATAATCTATTTCAACCTACTCTGGCCGAATTCAAAATACAAGGTTTGGAAACATGGCCAAACTAAAAATTACTTGTTCATTTTTTTAGGGATCCGTACCCAAAGGGTAAAACGGGACCTTATTACGCGAGACATATATAAGAATCCGCTGTCCGTCCGTCTGTCTGTCTGTCACCAGGGTGTATCTCATGAACCGTGCCAGTTAGACAGTTGAAATTTTCACAATTATGTATTTTTGTTGCCACTATGACAACAAATACTATAAAATATTATAAATTAAATATTTAAGGGTTAAATAGTTATGTCTGTTATGTAAGAGCCTATAACAGACATTATTTTTTTGCTGTTTTTTATAGATAAGGTTCCTTTGTGCGCGAGTCCGACTAGAACTAAGCTTGATTTTACTATATAAAGAACTTTTACTAGGTACCTACTTGTCAGTATGACATAAAAGAGAAGCGCCAAGAGAGTTAAGGATTTTTTGTTCTAAAGTATGATATCTTGAGAATCTTGGAAAAGTGAGTTTAAGTAGTTCTGGTAAAAAAAGTTAGATTCGAATGATATTACTTATTTAGTAGAAGGTACATTAAATGCAACTCTACTTTATATATCATGAATCGTGACAATTAGACAGTTGGAATTTTCACAGATAATTTCTTTTTATTATTTTCACCTTCCTCTCTCTTTTCCTCTTCGATTTCCTGCAAATCCAAAGATTTATGCAAACTGGAATGCAAGAACGCGTTCATAAAAAATGCTCTGTTGTACTGTAGAAAAAGTACCGTTTTACTCTGTACCTTTATTGAAATAGAAAATTATGTTCTTAAATTTTGTTCTGGGTCACACAATGTATGTTTGTTGCCAGTATAACAACAAATACTAAAAAACGCAACTCTACTTTTATAAAATAGACTTCGGAGACAGTCAGTACCTTCTTTCCTATAAAGAATATCACGCGTTCTCAAACAAATACAAATATAACGAGAAATGGATAATAATATAAGAATAGTGGCATTCGAATAGTATATTTTTAGATATTTGAATGAGCCACCCTGAGGCAAAGTGGTTGATTTACATGACAAAGTCTCAAGTTACCCCGCGGGTAGGTTGGCTTTGTAATAGGTAGTAAAATACTGAGATCATATGGAATATGACTGTATTTTTTTATGTAGTTAATCCAAAATAAATGTTGTGGACTGCAACTTCTTTTTTTCAGGGTTTTTTTCCAAAAAGACACTTTTTATTATTTTCACCTTCATTTCTTACTTCTTGATGATTTCGTAAAAATATAAACTCATTTTACTCTTGCAAGCGCGCCTATTATCAAAATCGACCCTATTCAATTTTAACGAAAAATTATAACGAGAGAAAACAATAGACGATCAGTCGTTCGATAGTTTGTAGTGATTTGAGTTTAAAATTCAAATCACTACAAACTATCGAACGACTGATCGTCTATTGTTTTCTCTCGTTATAATTTTTCGTTATAATTGAATAGGGTCGATTTTGATAATAGGCGCGCTTGCAAGAGTAAAATGAGTTTATATTTTTACGAGAGAAAACAATAGACGATCAGTCGTTCGATAGTTTGTAGTGATTTGAGTTTAAAATTCAAATCACTACAAACTATCGAACGACTGATCGTCTATTGTTTTCTCTCGTTATAATTTTTTGTTGTTTTTGTTCTTGCGGCCAGCATCTAAGGTGAGGTATTTCAACCTCCTTAAACATTTAAAACCTAAACTTTTCTAAAAAAGAATTTGCTTCGCTGTCCTATCCTATGACTACGAAGGCTCGTTGTGTCCAGGACAATAAACTCTAGTTTATATGTAAGAATTGAGAAGTCATGTGACATAAGCTTTTGAACACTATAAAGTTTAGTTTTTAAGTGCCTATAATATTACACTGAGTCTTATGTCTTAATGCCAGGTGAGAACTCTGTGTCTAGATAAACCTAACATAGGCTTTAAGACACTACTAACCAAAAGGTAACACTGTTTTTATTACCTAAACAAAAATATATATATAACAAGGCAAATAAGTATTCAACTGTGTCTACCGAAAGAGCACCCTGAATCGACAGTTACCGCAATTTAATCAATCTACTATTTACATTTTGTTTTCAGTTTAGCACAAATATTTATAGTTAAAACAATTGAGGTCACTGCGGACTGTTGCAAACAATCTACAGGTAATGTTTCAAATGTAGTTCTAATTTGTTTATTTTATTTGATTGTAATTTTTTTTACAATAAACCTTTATGATCTTTAAAACAAAAAACATACAATAGTAAAACATTTCAACAAATAATATTTCCAGTTTATTTCTTATTATTTCACATATTTTCTGAGATCGATAGAACCAAACTCTTTGTACTATATCCAAGACTTTATTATTAAACATGAAATAACATTCTCTGTGATCCATTTATTTGAACCTTAAAGGAATGAGTAAATGTAAGTATTGGTAATGGTATTAAAATGGGAATCTACTCATATTATGAAATTAAAGGTCAAATCGAGGAGATCGAGGTTAAATGATAGCCTTCGAAAGTATTACCTTTAGAATCTGGATATATTTTTTGTAAAATAAAAGTACGTTCTAAAGCAAATCAAATTCTTATTCAATGTGTTAGTCTTAATAAAATTAAGGTATCTTGGACAGACGCTCACAATTCACATAAAACAATGTTTTATCAACTTTCGTGGTATCCAATAACGTGAAAAGTTTTATAATTTAATTAATTCAAACTTAACCTTCAATGTAGGTCGCGCAAGTATCCACTTAGGTAAATAAAGGAACCTATGTTGGAAGATGGGCAAGAGCGGACCGAAAATTCAATATCAACGTGAATTTCAATGGAGAGTCCTCCAAAGGAAAATTGAACTGAAATCTGAATATTCGTCGGCAATTTCGAAAAAATATGATAATCTATTCGAAGGATGGTGACTATTTTCATAAATTGATTGCTTCGAAGGCAATATCAAACGGATTGCGGTAAGAAATTATCAAGTTTAATAAGTTCTGTTGCTTTAGAAGAAAGATTAACGGCAAGGGCTTACAATGTTTGTTTAGATTCATGAGTTCAATATTAAAGTTCGCAAGTCGTTTAGACAACAAATTACAATGCTAAAATTACAAGTTTTGTCCGAGTTGTGGATAGCACTAATTGCTTTTCATGCAGGCCATTCTCGACCTTGTCTGCTTTATTTCATTTTGCTAGCGAATTTTCGCAGACAATGAAACAAAACAATTAACTGCGGTTCACATACACGCTCATGTTACAAGAAGAGTTTTAAATACGGTAGCGCAATTCCTATGGGCACATTATTGAACTGTTCTACTACCATTATTAGTTATGTTTACCAGTCTACTCTGGTAAACTATGTCAATGTATCGGAGTCGTTTGTTTAAATATACGAACATTACGAACTTACAAATTGACGTTCGTTGTAAGAGCAAAGGCCGCATATAAAAGGAAATCTTACGAACGATGCGATATTATATGAGTTTTATATCTGTAGGTGCAGTTCTGACATTGTGTTTCAGATACTTCGCAAGCAAGCATTTTACAGAGTAGATGCTTATATGTACTTATCAGTATGTATTACACAGGTATTGAATTGTAACGGTACTTACCTTGTTTAGTACCGGCTCATGAAATTATGTTGTTATATTTACAGCAACGAAATTCACATACCGTAAAATCATGAAGCCCGTGTTCAACATAAGTAAACTCTAGTACAACATCGGGTGGTCCTTCCAACCTAAAATAAATGTACCCTAAGTACAGAAATTATAGGAAAAACTAACTGTGCACACGAATAATTAATTTTGTTTTAAAAAAACTATAAACCGACTTGATTTTTATAGTTTTTTCATGAATTTTCATGGATCCCGGACACGGGAAGAACCTGCTTTCATATAAAAAATAATCATGAAGATCGGACCACCCAGTCAAAAGTTCTGAGGTAACAAACATAAAAAATACAGTCGAATTGATAACCTCCTCCTTTTTTGAAGTCGGTTAAAAATATCCTTACAAAGTACGCCGATCATGATTATTACAAATGTGAGAAGATGGTAGAAGTAGATTGATTGTCCTATAACTCGTAGTCCCAGGTAAACGCAGTCTGTGGTGGTGGCCAATTTGATATCCCGTTAGTAATTTTGCAAATTGTATCGTCTGTTTGGGAGACCCTTTAGGTCTTTTAAAGAAGTTGCAAGACTGTATTCTGATACACTGCCCTGTCTTGTGAAGCCAAACCCCAACCGCATTGCATGAGCCCGACAAGCCTGACGGCGTGCCAAAAGGAAAATCTAGCACTATTATAGTGAGGATAAGTAGAAATTATGCCGCACTGTTTGGCAAATCTACAATGTTGCCACTTCTCTTCAGCCACCGTGTATTATTTGACTTAGTTCAGCGAGTATGATACGAGGGATAAAAGATAAACAAAACACGCTCGCGAGTTTACTAGTTGCATTGTGTGGGGCGACACTCAATTATATTTTGTTATGATTCGATTTTTGTATTTCACGAAACAAACGACTGATACTTACAATCATCACTTTTACTAATGCAAGCATTGATGCCCTTATTATTTACGGTTAAGGCCCATACACCAGCGAAAGTGGCGCCCCCAACTATTATATCTTATTATTACGTTGAACGCAGGAATTTTTAAAAATCCTACGTTCAGTTTGTGGTATCTATTATAAGCTATTTATTAATGCCTCTGTTATAGTTTCATTTTGTAAAGCTTAGGAAGAGATACGAAGTTGCGCTTTTTGGCCACTAAACTCTATTTTTGCATCTCCTTCTAAACTATATGAGATAAAATTATAAAAGAGGTATTAAAAAATAGCTTATAATAGATACCACAAACTGAACGTAGGATATTTAAAAATTCCTATGATAAACGTAAAAATATGATAAAATAGGAATTGCTGTCAGATTGGCTCGGGTATGCGCCTTAAGTTGAGGTTGAGGTTGACGAAGCGTAACTCAAGCATAGATCGATGACTGAGCAGGCTTTTATAATAAGAGCCTAAGATTGATTTGAAAGCGTAGGAACCTACCTAATTTAATCTACAGATCTCACACTACGCGCAACTATAAAAGGCATTGAAAATTTAATTTAGAAACGTAGTAATAAAGCACACATCTAAATAATAATGCCTCATAGGCCTTATACATAATCGTAGTAATTAGGATTCATTTATTATCTTACTGACGATAATACTGAACGGAGCGCAGACTGACTTCGCGCGTAAGGGACCCGTTACCGCCTAGGTACAGTTATTGTCCATGTCTTGTCCGCGATGGTTCAAACTGTAGCTTAATTCAACCCCAAGAGGTCATTTTTTACATTTCTTAAATAGCACTTTAAAAAAAGTTATTAAAATATCAATCCAAGCAAGCGAAAAAAATAATTAAATTTTGACAAATTTTAGAAAATCTTAAAAGTTGCCGTCCAATTTTGGGAATTCAATTTACACTTTGAAGCCTTCCGAGCTTCTGGCAGATGCACAGTTTGACATATGGCATGCACGTACTTCTCATATCTGCGAAACTACAGGCAAATGTACGAATTTCACAAAATGTGGCACTATACTCGATTAGGAAAACGCTGTCTTATTCAGTTCTAAGTTGCTAGCTAGAGCCACTTATCATCGTTTTCAGAATCATTACGGACAAGAACCCAAAAAGTTAGCAGAACTTGGTTTTACTTTACAAAATTCATTTCTTCATGATTTTCAAACAAACAAATAGGTACCTACTTTGGTTCCTTTCGCAGCCTGAGACTTTACGAGCAAGTGAGCTCGTATGTAACAAAGCAAGGCATCGTGCCAAAATAGCAGCACGTCATAAATCCTCCATTCACTTTTCCGGTAGAAAACGAACACATTCCTAGTGATTTTCAAGTAACATTGCCAAATTGGTTTGATACTGGGTTACATTAATCACTGATTCATCAACTTCAGCCTATACGCTTTTCCACGGATGGACAAGCATATAGGCACCTACATTTCATTCCGGATCTAAGCGGGCTAGCTACGAACCTCTTGTGTTGGAAGATCGCCGATGTTCGAAGAACTTCATCAGGGTGAGTGCGGTCGCGTCGCGCATGTACTGCGTAATTAATTCGTCAAACCACGATCCTTTTTTATAGTAAAATGCATACCATACTCCACTAAGAGCAAGTGCACCCGAGTATAGATGTTCTGCGCTCGTGTCAGTCTCGAGCTGGCGGCCGTGTTTGAAATACGGCTCGGAAGTCATCATAGGCAGTAACGCACGGTTGTCTGGTAGAGATCGCGCTTGAGCGTAAAGACCGCCACTTGTCACTTAGTTTTTGAGCTGTTCTATTGTTTTGTTTCTTTCAATAAGTGTGCAATAAAGAATTTTAAATCCATCTTATATCTATATAATATTTTTATTACAATATTTAATTTCTTTGCATGATTCTCGTTAGATCCATTGACTAGATCTATTGATATATTCGAACTACTTATATTTTTCATTAGATCCATCGAAAACAGTGACTTTGCTGCTCAAAAACAGTGACCAAAATCTAATTTTGCTCACAAGTGGAATAATAGTTTGTATTTTTGTATTTGTATTTGTATTTAATGTATTTATTTTTCATACAATACAATAGTTATTTGTTATACAAGAGTGCAAAGTTGCTTTTTAACTGCGTGTTCAATTTTGATGACCGAGCAAGCGAAGGATTCTAAAATTGAATCACGAGCGCAGCGAGTGATTCAAAATTAGAATCCTGAGCGTTAGCGAGGAAATCAAAAGAGCACGAGGTGAAAAATCTTTGCACTCGAGTGCAACACGTAACATTTCATTCCACCTCAGCGAGGAAATGACTAAATGCAAAAACAAACTTCCTCGTCGCTAGAATCACTCATTTTAGTTTTTTCACTTGTTTTTAATATAAGGTTTAACAATGACGTGAAAAAATGCCGCGTAAAGAACCGCGTGCATAGCAAATTGAAAAAAGAACACCAAGAAGGTTCCGAGTCTGAGTTTTAACAAATTAAAAAAAAGTTGTATGATATATTCGGCACCATAGAGATAGCAGTAAATAGGTTTAATATTTTTTTTTAATTCACAAACTTAGTGCTCACGATGTTCTAAATTCAATTTACTTTATCCTCTACGTAGAGAATAAAAACGGTTTTTCCACTCAGATATTGAAGATTAAAGATACTCTTTCCGAGATGGTGGGATGAAAAGGATATTATTTAACAAGTTGGAAAAAGTAATTTGAATTTAGAATGGTGTTACTGCATTTCAATAGTTTACTAGGCTCTAGAGGCTATTGATACTCTATGGTCGACGCACGTGCCGATTTTAAATCCCTTGCTAGCTCAGCAGTCCTACTTTAGAACAACTCGCTACGCTCGTGACTCTACTCTAGCTCTCAATAACAATTCAAAGTAATCCACAGGTTTTGCCATGCATTTATGCCTTTTGAAGACATGATTTACTTCTGACAACCAAAAGCCGAGCCGTCTTCCGCTTATGAAATTATCAGAAGCGGTTCCCCGCAACTTATAATTAATTCAAACTGTTGTCTTGTAATATAATAGTTGGCGGGACACCTGTGAGGGTAATATGTACGCAGGTAAATCCTTGGCCTTTAACTTTGACCCAACTTTGTCAAACTTAAGCTCTAGTCAACAAGTTGGGGAAGGCAGCGGTGATAATATAATTAAGCTTTGCATAACCAAACCTTACTTATCTACGAATACTTGGTGTATTGTTGTGTCCTATTGTTTCAGCGTAAAAGGTTTATAAAACTTAGAATATTCAGAAAAAAGAGATACCGTGATTGCCAAACAGAAAATATAATTTTTTTGGATGATTCTCGTTAGAGGATCCATGATAAATCTATCGAGAACTATATTTTTCATTAGATCCATGATGGATTAATCGAGAACTTTAGTTAGATCATGGATGTTCTGAGTTATTGTATTCTTGAAATTTGACTCGACATGTTGCAACATCATCACAAGTCATTCCCAAAAATAAATAAATAATGTTGGACATTTCACACAAGTTTTATCTAGCTCCAAGCTAAGCAGAGCTTGTGTTATGGGTACGACATAACTGATATACATAATACACTACATCGGAAGATATTTATTATTATACATAGAAAACGACTAGAATGCCCTGAACAAATATCTACAGAACGTAAACACATTAGTCCCGAGGCGGGAATCAAACCCGAACCTGCGCCGCAGTCGACCCACCGCGCCACAAATGTCGTCAGAATCAAAATGTATACAGCTTATAGTGGAATGCACGGACGAAAATTCAAAAGATAGAATAGTGACCAAATAACCTATCGCTATTCAGTTTATCGGTTAATTGAGCACAACAGTCCGAAAGTTGAAACCGATCGCAGCCGGTCAACTTTTGGGATGACAAAACATGATTTATAACTTTTTGGGTCCGCCCTGTGAACTCGAGTTTTTTGTTGGCTTGATGACAGAGTTGCGAGGATATTTTGGCGTCGAAACGATAAATCAATGATACCTAATGCGTCAGTTTATAAATAGGGATAGGAGCAGGCTCAATGGTTTTGGTATTTTTATTACGTAACCATTCAAATGTGTTGTGTTGTGTATTATCTTATATAAAATGGATCATGTTACAGTAATCCGATATGCTTTCTTTATTTAATATAAAATACTTATATTTAAACTTAATATAAAATACTTTATTTCTATTTTCCTTAACTCCGATACTTGTCACTGATTGACGTCTTATGATAGGTACCTACACTACACCGTTTTGCCTTTGTAATTCATAATGCCCTATTGTAGTAAAAACAATCTAATAATTATTTAACTTTAAGATTTCAAGTTCATAAAACCTTAATTGCTTAAAACTGAGTTGCATTTGCAATTCAAATTTTACAATTACGTATAATATCTGAAAGTTGTGGACTTCTCGAAATTTTGATATTCACTTCTGCAGCGATAGTCTTTTGTTTTTAAGCTATTGCATAGCTTCTATCGCGGGCCTTGAGCGCGAGGACCGAATCCAGAAATTACGTAACGAAAAAACCTCACGCTCCCCACTCCGCCGGGCAAGGAGGTGTGGCTTGAAGGCCGTGCATCGTCTAACGTCGTTTCAGTTCGGCAGTCTTCGACACGGCGTTGTGTGCGTGCGATTAGACGTATTTACGACTCTACGAAACTCGCACGAATCGAGACGAGCTGCTCCGAAATCGGACGAATACATATGCAGCTGTTTATGAGAAAGTATATAGGTGTATAGGGTCACCACGCTCAAAAAGTGTAACTTGAATTAATATCGAAGAAAAAGCAACACTGCATGAATAAAATATATAAATAAAATTATAATTGCATAAGTTGATACAAAATGCTATGCAATAGCTTTACCGCGGCAGTCCCCGAGTGCCACACGTCTTTTTTCATACAATTATTCACGCTGACGTCACAAATCGAAGCCTCCCTGTATACGAAATACAAAAGAGAAGTGCGTCAGCTTTGAAAAAGTGCAGTTATAAAAACTAGGCCAAACTAGATCTCAGTAATTACGGGATCATCGCTAGTAAAAAACTAGAATAACATAAAATTCAAAATTATTTCTACGGTACCTTGGTTTTGAAAAAAAAAATCCATTAAAAAAATACGATAAAAACAAAATCATGGAAGAGCAGTGTTTTGCCCCTAATTTGGTCTAAATCCCTATAGAAAATCGGTCTATAGAAAAGTTTTTTATTTTGATTCGTAGGTCTTTACTAATCCTTTGGTTCCTCGGTTGGGTTTTTTCATAAGTGGTGTAGTTTTGTTAATGTATAAAAACATAATTTTTGCGCCTAGTATGTTCCAAAAACGTATGCTCTGTCCCGCTCCTATGGACGCCAAATCCTATGGCTATCCTTTTCACAAAATGGCGAGCAATGCGCCCTCTTAACCACAGCTAGATGGACATTGGACACGATTGAAATTTCAGCACTGATTTTATAGAGCTTAAAAGTTAACACATACCACTTACCATAAATATGCAAAACAGCCGGTCTGTCTGTTCAATTAATTCACTAACTATTAGTTGTACAAACGACTTACCTATTGGTTAGTTTAAACTTTAGAGGAAGGAGTTTGGCGTCGAAATTGTTAGGTTAACTTTGCTTACAGTCCATTTCAAAATTATATTGAACAATGCTTGTTTTGATAAGCGGTGCTCAAAATATTTTGTAATGGTTCAAGTGACTAAATACGTAGACATCCAAAAAAATACATTTTATTTCTTTTTAATTACCTTCTTATTATCCTCTTACACAACATAAATGTTCACATAATGTTCCAAAAACGTATGCTCTGTCCCGCTCCTATGGACGCCAAATCCTATGGCTATCCTTTTCACAAAATGGCGAGCAATGCGCCCTCTTAACCACAGCTAGATGGACATTGGACACGATTGAAATTTCAGCACTGATTTTATAGAGCTTAAAAGTTAACACATACCACTTACCATAAATATGCAAAACAGTCGGTCTGTCTGTTCAATTAATTCACTAACTATTAGTTGTACAAACGACTTACCTATTGGTTAGTTTAAACTTTAGAGGAAGGAGTTTGGCGTCGAAATTGTTAGGTTAACTTTGCTTACAGTCCATTTCAAAATTATATTGAACAATGCTTGTTTTGATAAGCGGTGCTCAAAACATTTTGTAATGATTCAAGTGAATATAGACATACAAAAAAAATACCTTTTTATTTCTTTTTAATTACCTTCTTATTATCCTCTTACACAACATAAATGTAAAACGTCGATCAAAATTATATAGAACAATGCTTGTTTTGATAAGTGGTGCTCAAAATATTTTGTAATGGTTCAAGTGAATATATACATACAAAAAAAATACCTTTTTATTTCTTTTTAATTACCTTCTTATTATCCTCTTACACAACATAAATGTAAAACGTCGATCAAAATTATATTGAACAATGCTTGTTTTGATAAGTGGTGCTCAAAATATTTTGTAATGGTTCAAGTGAATAAAAATACAAAAAATACCTTTTATTTCTTTTTAATTACCTTCTTATTATCCTCTTACACAACATAAATGTAAAACGTCGATCTCCAATTGGCTTAAAACACTCAACACACAGAAAACCTGCTGATCCCCCTAAATAAAATAGGTATAAAATAGGACCTGTTGTTTTAACTCTTAGGAGTATACTGTTTGTCACCAGTGAGCGCGTCTTAAATGTATGCTATCTCACCTGTCATTTTAGACATACCTGCGCGATAGAATATAAGGCACAATGGTAAACGGCCGCCGAACAGTGTGTATGTATGTACTGTATGTATGTCGGTAAACCTTTCATTTTAGAGTTTTCTTTCCAAAATAAAGCTAAAATTCGTGTTGAAATACGAAAGTTTAGAAGCTTGTATTTTTCAATCGTATATTTTTTTACTGTTTTAGTAGTATACAAACATAGTTTATGACGATATAAATTGATTTCATCCTTAGTTTTGGATGGTCAACATCAAACAGCCCCTTCCTAGTTACCCTTCCACGTTTGTATGTAAAAATGAGCAGCTAGTTCCTTAAGCAAGGTCTTATAGCATAAATAAAGGTAAAAAAACAGAAAACCGCAAATATGTGGGTAGTTTAATCACATGTTAAATACCAACCTTGTTTGTGTTGGAAGAACACCATTCATAATGAATTTGTCAAACTACGAAAGTTTCTATAGTAAAATGTTAAATACCATTCTCACCGAGGACCAAAACCTACAGGATACTTTACTTATACCTACTTCCCGTTGCCATAAAATTATGATATTTGACAAGACGTAAGGTCCTACAATTATTCGTGCATAGTCCGACTCGCATGTATTAGAAAAGTGGAATAAAGCAATCAAGTATCGTTCCTTTAAAATTAGTAAATACATAGGCACCGAAAGGAGAAATTTACAACAATTCCAATTATAACCGTAATTCACTTAGAAAATGTATGTTTTCTTAAACAAAGTGGACATTCAAGTTTACGATTTAACTTCGGGGTCTCAAGTTTTAATTTACGGAAGGTCTAAAGCGAAAACTTTTGAAAGTTTGCAATACGAGGACAAAAGTCATTAATACCCACCTAGGAGCAATTTGACCTAATTTATTCAACACCAAGTAAAATTGTGTCGTGTAAGCTAAAATTTACGATAGAGTCATTACGTTTTATGGGCCATAATTGATAGAGATACCATCTTAGGACCGAATTGCAAAGTGGGGTTGCCAGCACGTTGAACTCGAGGAGCATTAGTGTTAAGATTATAGCCTTTTTATTTTACATAAAAGACTTACGCCATGGTCATTAATTATGTGATTTTATGGACTGCCTGCACGCGAGTGTTGTTTTTACGTTATAACACTCGATTACTTGTATAGCTTTTTATAAGGAGCTTATAATAACCTAGGAGATTGTTAATGATCAAAAAACTCGCTTTGTTTTTGTGTTCAAGTCCGTTAATAATAAAAACTAATGAGTTTCACTGAAGTAACAAAATAGCTAATCCAAGGCTTCTTGAAAAACTCACATTTTTAAACAAAAATATAAAACAAAGAACGTAAAGAGAGAATCGTCTACAATTAGGTTTAATTTGCTTTCTTTTGACGTAAACCTAATGATAAATTGGTGAATTGAAGAAAAGGCCATCGCAACAAAGACTGAATTTTTACTTACATTTTACATTTGTTTTATATCTGACTCTCTTTGAATACGTAATGAATGTCTACAAAGTAGATTGAAGATTAGATAGAAAAGCTGTTGCCTCACATTTTTATTTTATTCTCGCAATAGACGTACATTATAATTTCTGAGTTTATTTCCTCAAACTCAAATAAAACGGAATGGGAATTCTAAAAATGCTGACAAAACTGCCTTAGCTTGCTCTTAGTTTACTTAAAACCTAAAACAATACTAATTTTATTTAGAAAAAATCAACCGTCCCGTCATGAAACAAAACGGTTAATAATAAAACCGTTTCAAAGATACTGTTACTCATACCAATTACTGGGAAATTTTCACAAATTAAGATTATACAGCCTGTTCCATTAACTTGTTAGCAGATATTAATATCCTGAATGTACTCAACACTCAAGATTGGATAAGTTTATACGAGATGCTTACAGATTGTTTTACGAGGAACCTTTCCTTCGTGAATTACGGGCTTTCCACACGATCTTGAAGTTTTGTTGATAGATGCAAGATGAAGATTATATGGTTGGCCTTCTATTGCCTAATCGCTCAATCTTAGACAAGACAATTTTTCAGCCTTGTTTGAAGTGGATATTAAGAACCGCATTGTCCAGCAGTGGGGACTATATATGCGCTTTAAAAAATATTGATTGAATTATCTATTGATCTGGATAATAAGAATCATCCATGAACGTCGTGTAATAGTAAAATAGAGGTATAAGAACGCCCAATCGGGCAAATTGTTTCAGATCATGCACGCATTTGCCAGAACGCCCTAAACAAATATCTGCTGATCGTACACACATTTCTCCCGAGGCGGGAATCGAGCCCGCCACCTCCTGCGCCGCATACGGAACTTCGTCCACCGCGCCGATAAAAAATCCTTATCAATGGTATTTCATACGACAGCAACGTCATAAAAAAATATTTAAGTCTAGACGATATTAATATATTTCTTTAAAACTATGAAGGTTATTTCACACCACTTTAACCAATTCAAGAACTAATTCTAGACTTGGTAAAATAGAGCCACACGTCAGACGGCTGTAGGGTTCAATTTAGATCTCCGCACTTCGTTGTATCCGCCCCGTTTATTATCCGACTGCTACCAATTTGGGACGTCTTTGTAGCTTATATTGATGGTAGTTGGTCAAGTTAAGAAAATTATAGGAGAATACAAATAAATACAAAATAATTTATTTAGAATAAGGTACTTATTAGACAAGTTATAAATGAACAATGGTGTCGATTCTGTTGTTTTAGGATTAGCTAAAATTAGGATTTCGGAATTTCAAATTGATAAAAACGATTCTATGGATGACAGCTCTAACATGAAGCTGACGGACCTAAAACAACTCGATTTAGTTAAAATGGCTATATCCATATTCCTTGAAAAATTAAACAAACGGGTTTAAAATTAGGATGACAGCTCTAAAATTAGATTGAAAGATCTAAAACAGCTTAACTTAGTTATAAGTAGCTTTAACCCTATTATTTGCATTACATTTTAGCTATGGTTAGAAACGTCTACCTAATTTTAGCAGGCATCTAATTAGGTCATGATTAAAATTTATCGATTTTAAACTAGTATCGATTTGAATTTCTAAACGATTTCTCAAATAATGGATGAACTGTTTGACCCATGTAATGAAGTATTTTAAAATAACATTTTAGAAAAAAATCTTATTTTGCTCGCAGCAAAATCCCAACCACTCAACTCAGAGAGGTTTTGCGATTTCGAAAAACGTTCTAATAAAGGTATTTTTAGGACCTTTATAGAGAATACAATAATTTTTAGGTCTACCTAGCATAGAAAATTTAGAAATCTTAAAATTTAGATTAGGAATCCTAAAACACAGAATCGACACCATTGACAGCGAAAGTTTAAAACTGTGGAGCTACCGCATCGCCCGCCTAGTTGGCACAACATTAATAAATTAAATTATAAAAGTATACATATTTAGTGATCTTAAAATTAACTATATAAAGTTAAATTAAGAGAAGAAACATAGTATTAAAACATGGTAGA
Organism: Eupithecia tripunctaria; assembly: GCA_955876795.1. Taxonomy (NCBI): domain Eukaryota; kingdom Metazoa; phylum Arthropoda; class Insecta; order Lepidoptera; family Geometridae; genus Eupithecia; species Eupithecia tripunctaria. The sequence goes on from OY041604.1 coordinate 13,139,346, forward strand.
TTTTTTCGAGTTCATAGTAGAATTTTTGACAGTTTCCAAGAAATCTTTTGGCGGACAGTGTTAAAAATCTCGGTTTGGAATCCGTTATCTACGAGTATATGTAATACTTCATTAATTGCCAATTTAATATGAATCAGTTTTGTGTATTTTAAAATGCATCAGTTTTGTGTACGCGATAATAAGTCTAAGAGTATGGCATATACGTTTCATTAAAAAAAAAACTCGCGTAAGGCCCGGGTTAAAAAGTACGTAAAGTAGAAGAATTCCAAGTTCCCAGTGAAAAATTCCCCAAATATGTTTACATACCCTATACCTTTGCATAAAGAAAAGTGTGAAATTGCAAATAAGGCGAATCCATCACCAAACTTTAAAGTAACTCTACTTATAGCAGTAAAAAATACAAAATACATATATTCTGTAATTCCTTATTGTACACAATGAATAGCAAAGCATGAATTGATTTAATAAGATATGTATAAAGGCGCCTTTAACCCTGATAAAGAGTTTTCTTAGAGTAATAGGATTAATAATATGATATACTTCGTTTAAAACTTAAAAAAAAGGTACGCGATAAATACCCGATAAATACCTAATCATTGACTATACATTATTTGCCACCCGATGAGATATATATGACGAGACGACCTCTGTGTCGCGGTGGACAAAGGTTCGCCTGCGACACAGGAGGTTGCGGGTTCAATTCCCGCCTCGGGACAAATGTGTGTACGATCTGCAGATATTTGTTCAGGGCGTTCTGAATTTTTTCTATGTATAGTAAAAAAATATCAATCTATGTAGTGTATTGTATTATGTATATCAGTTATCTAGTACCCATAACACAAGCCCTGCTTAGCTTGGGGCTAGATAATGCTGTGTGAATTGTCCAGCATTATTTAATTATTATTAGATATAGATAGGAAAACAACAAAATATCAACGAAATCAAGTTGCCCAGCTGACTCTCTATCAGCTGTTGCACAGAACTCCGAGATATTATGGAAGATGTACGTGACTTTAGAACGGTTAAGATTCCCCCGGACCATCTTAGATTCCCCGAAGATGTGCAGTGGTTTTGTCATAGTTCTAACCCGAACAGTAGATCAAATCAAATGGGTAGGTATCGCCAAATATGTAGGACGCCAAATAAAGGGTTGTAGGGGAAGATTAAATACTCGTTTATGACCGTGTCGAAAAATACTAAAAAAAAAACAAAAAAATGTAGTACATTTTATTGCAAACCAAAAATGGTATTACAGAAAAAGAGGTATAATACAGTTGTGCAGAAGTGGGTGGTTGTGCAGCTTAGAGCGATCGCTTCCATGCTAACTTTAGAAGGCAATAATGAAGAATTAAATTGTTATGCTAAGCTCCTCGTTAGTTCTGCATCCCTGGTACATGCTATGAACATTACTGAGACTCTTTAGGAATTGTACAATAAAAATTCTGTTTTTTTCTCTGACTGTACTTTTCCAAGCTTTTAGTTCACTTAGGTTCTTTTATAAATTTGTGGGTTGAAACGAAAATCTTAAAAACAGGCGGTGAGAAACGAAACAATTATTATTACTTTTGATTTGTGGTGCGAAACAGCGCTACTCCAGTAAAACGCTTTGCATTTTTTTCACAAGCCCTAAAAATGAATATGGCATAATCCGCGTAATGTTTTCAGGATAACTTTTAACTTTTGACTTTATCATCATGTATGTAAGTACCTACATATTAGTGACAATTCAGATGTCGCCAGAACAAGACTAAACTATTTGAGAGGACTTAACATGTTGCCGTCCCTTTCATAAAGATTGAAATGAAAAGGATAACATAATTTTAAGTGCTTGCTTTTTTAAATACGGAAAAAATAAAGACATTTCTATACTTAATATTGCCCTATGTTTTTCATTGATTCTACTAAGAATTCGTTTGTTACAAAATCATTTTTATGCTAGTATTCAGAATGAAACGACCTTAGTTATCGGGCTGCTAGTTCAGTTAACCTCTGTAACTCACGAAAGAAATTTTATTAGAAAGTCTAAAGGATCCGAGACACGCAAACTATTTCGCTTTCCTACATACGATAGGATGTTTACTTGAAACCGCTTAGGGTGGCCATACACGACTTTTACAATCTAGATAGGTACCTGCCTCGGTTTTACGGTTATTTTAGGGTTTTCTTTTTAGAGTCTAGGGTTTTTCCTAACTTTTGAAATCAATAGTTTCAACATTAATTTCAACCTTTAACTCGTTTTGTAAAATTTACTAGGTTATTCCAGTTTCCCCCCTTGACAAATCCTCCATAAGGGGGAAAACTTGCCTATTGCGCCATAAATAATTTAGGTATTTAAATAAATAATCAATAACGCTAAAGAGTCGACAAAACATCATCTAGACCTAAAAAAAGGTTGTGGTCTAGGATCGATCGTTGGTTAAATGTCTAAAAGTTCACGAAATTTGAAATGGAATCAAGATATCAACGGTTTTCAAAAAGAAACATCGAAACCAGGCCCAGATTGTTAAGTAGAGCATACAGCCAATAACAGCATGTTATGCTGCTGTAAGGTAAAATTAAACCTATACACATAATGATCGTATGGTAACTATATAATGTACTTACATGTTTCAAAACACGATGGCAAAATGCGATTAGGGAATAAAACCTGATGAAAAATGCGTTAATTATTAGTCGTTAGCTGCCCTATTTGACGTTTAACTAAAGAAACGGACCATCGATAGTAGACTTATTTGAATTTATATCAGCTGCTAACCTAATGTGATGAGTTCTATGAAACTTTTAATCCACGCTTGGCACAAAAACCGAAACGTGAAATGGAGCGCAGTGCCCATGTATGACAGACTTTAGATATTACTTCGGCTCGAGTTCGTAAACAGATTTCAAGACGTTTCTTAATTGCGAATTCCCGAACAACATTGCTTGTGGTTTGCAAAGCCTAAATTCCAAACTGGACCTTGTGCTTACGGGTTAAAGATGAAAATGATTGGAAAATGTTTGTTTATTTATTTGGTGTGGTGCTAAATTAAATCATCAATAAGGAGCGTTCCTACCTTGTTGTAATTAAGGCGCATACCCGAGCCAATATGACAGCGATACCTATTTTATCATATTTTTACGTTTATCATAGGAATTTTTAAAAATCCTACGTTCAGTTTGTGGTATCTATTATAAGCTATTTTTTAATACCTCTTTTATAATTTTATCTCATATAGTTTAGGAGGAGATACAAAAATAGAGTTTGGTGGCCAAAAAGCGCAACTTCGTATCTCTTCCTAAGCTTTACAAAATGAAACTATTACTGAGGCATTAATAAATAACTTATAATAGATACCACAAACTGAACGTAGGATTTTTAAAACTTGCTGCGTTTAACGTAATAATAAGATAAAATAGTTGGGGGCGCCACTTTCGCTGGTGTATGGGCCTTAAGGTAGGTGTCTATTTTACCCTTAAATTGGCAGCGCACTGGAGTACGCTGGAGTGTACTTGGAGGACCAAGTATACTCGTTTGCAAAATTCTAGGATACCTTTAAAAAAACAATATCTTGTAATTCCAACGTGTAATTAATACCTATCCTTCTTTGATAGAAATAAAACAGACCATATGCGAGTCGGAGTCGCGCACGAAGGCTTCCGTACGTACACTATTACACTATCACATCACATCAAACTAATATTATAAATGCGAAACTTTGTATGGATGGATGGATGGATGTTTGTTACCTCTTAACGCCAAAACTACTGAATGGATCTGGCTACAGTTTTGCACACAGGTAATTCTAATCCCGAAATCACACATAGGCCAACTAAACGTTTCCATAGGAACAACGCGCGCAAAGCCGCGGGACGCAACTAGTTATCTATAAAAAGGCCAGAAAAACATGTGAGTATTTTAGGGTTCCGTACGAAAAAGGGCAAAACGACCCTATTACTAAGACTCCTATTTCCGTCCGTCTGTCCGTCTGTCACCTGGCGGTATCTCATGATCCGTGATACTTAGGCCGTCCGCACATGGAGCTACTCAAAAAGAACTAGTTACAAACTCAAATTACTAAGGAGTTACTTGAGCATCACCGCCCATACATTCTCGCACAGGTTCGCACACGACGCTACTAGTCAAAAACCAGTTAATAACGCGTTAGCAACTGATCACGCGTGACGCGACGTGCCGGTCGCCGCGCTACTAGTTACCGACTTTTCTGTTTTTTGTTGTGAAAAATGAACGAGCAAAAAATAGTAGCGTCGTGTGCGAGGTACAGTTTTTAACTAGTTTGTAATTACAATTACTGATTAGTTCCGTCAATTTTGAGTAGCTACGGCCTTAGACTTTTTCTTTAATAATTTTCACAGATGATGTATTTCTGTTGCTGCAACAAATACTAGTAGGATATAAAATAAAATAAATAATTGAAGGTACCTTTAAAGAAATCATGTTGTATGTGAGCCATACCATTTCAACTAAATTGTTGTCAACACTACCCAAAGGTTAGCGGGTAAAAAATGCTACTAGCATTATGCTCTCCCATGTATAAATTTTGTGTGCAATAAAGTATATTATATTCTATTCTAAAGTGCTCATTATTACGATCAGCACTTTGTATAACACAAAAACGCAAAAACACAGCATATATCGTCTAACAAAGCATATCAATTATTGCAGGCTATTTAGGTCAAATTGAGTTACCATTAGGTAAACCCCTCATGATCAAATAGAAAGTAAGCGAGCATGACACAGAAAGGCGAACGCAAACAAAATTAATTTCCAAGTATTCTGCCTTATCTCGCGCTCACGGAAATTACTCTGCACGCCAAAATATCTTCTCAATGGTCGTAAATTTGGTACAGACTAGTTCCACAAAACCGGCAAGTAATCAAGACCCGTATTATGAAAGCTTCCTCAAGAATTAATTATGCAGTCATTGTGAGTTCTTCTCAAGCTTAGAAACTCTGCTCAAGTAAATCTTTATTATAGAACGTAACTCTGACGCTACTTAGCTAGTTGCACTGGCAAAATCTCTACTTGAGTGAGTAAGGTTTTGTTTATGGTCTACACATTTATCTAGGTGAAAAACGTTCCTTTACCATATCAACCTGACTATCACAATTTATTTTTTAGAGCCTTTTTGTTGTTTTGGTGGTTATGTGGTTATTATTAAACCAAACGCAACGATAAAAAAAAATTGGCGCTTTATTGAAAAAAAAAAGCTTTGGCGCGTAGCAATGCTTTTCAAACCTTACTCAAGCGTGGTCCAGACCACACTTGAGTAAAGATGACTTAAAAGAATCACTAGGCAGAGATTTGAGAAGGTTAGAAATCGTCCTAAAATATGCAATTACTCAAGTAATGCTTAGTCACCGTTCAATAATACGTAATAACGTGGTAAGAACGCATCGTTACTTGAGGGTTACATGAGTGAGTTTAGATTTTGACATTAGTTCCCAAGCATTGTTTTAAAATAAGCCTTTACTTAAACCTATACATATGTACATATGTATCACGCAAACATAGATCGATAACTGAGCATGCTTTCATAATACGAGCCCTAATGTCGAATTCGCTTCTCTAATTGGAAGCCAAGACACTCGTAGTTATTGTAAGCCATCATGTCAGCCAGGTGACCGATGTGATGCAGCGGACGAAGGTCTGCCTGTGATGCGATAAGAAGGTTACGGGTACGATTTCCACCCTGGGACAAATGTTTGTACGATGCTCAAATATTTGTCATGGGTGTTCTGGGTATTTTGTATGTATAGTAAAAATATTTCGGTTTAAAGATCTTTATTTTTATAAAAAAAGAACAAACAAGTCCACTTAGGATAAGTATACATTGGTATCTTAAAAATAAGTATTACATAAGTAAAGTCACGGTAATTCTACGGTTTTTAACAATCTAGATAAAAAAGATCACAAACACGTAGGTAAGAAATAAGTGACCTAACCAACAAAAATAGGTAGGTAAACCTGTTAGTATTATATTATAATGAAGTGGGTAGGCGTAGGTAGATAAGATAAAAACAGTGTGCGTCGCCTCGTCGCGATTGCATGCCTGGCGCAAAAAATCGTGGAGTGGTAATAAGCCTTTTTGTATTTTGTAGGGTTATATTAAGAGTGCCCATAAGCAATTTTGGAAATTTTGTACTTTGAAATTATTATTTATCTCAGAATCTGTGAAAGCCATCACCTTCACATTTAAGGAAATGTTACTTCGATCTTTCATCCCGAATTACGCGTTTCGCGTACGCGAAATATTTGTCAATGTAACGTATTGTTTTATGCTGTTTTAAGCTTTGCTTAGCTTGGGGATAGATGATGCTGTGAGGAGTGTTCAGCCTTTTTCTTGTTTTTTGTCTAGCCAAATCTAATACCATAATTTGAAGAATGATATATCCATAAAATAATAGCTAATTAAATGAATGAAGCAAGGGTAGGCTTGGGTATACTCGTATTATTGGTGTAACTAGGTATTTAAAACAAGTGGAATATCTAAAAACGTACAAATACAGCCTGTTAACTAAGAAAACTACGTAGGTAATAAAAACCGTTGTTTGGAAATGTGTCGAAACGTTAGTGTTGATTGGTTCTGAATTTTCAAACGTGTATTCAGAGCTCTTGCATCTTTGCTAGAGCAAGTGCTCCATTATATTCTGTATGAATGGGTTTTTGGTTGCCGAAAATTGCAGCTGAATATTTAAGACATCGGATACTACGGACGTAAGTCTAATGAAGCTTAGTTTACTGGGAATAAAGTAGGAAATGTAAAAGCTGGAACCTAGAGTTTAAGCAGGACGGATATTTGTGCTTAATATCTAACCGCAGCTTTGCTCGCGTTTTTCTGGGATACAAAAAAGCCTATACTGTTGATAAAATGTACATAGGTATGAGTCGTATTTTTAAGTTCATAAAATAAATAACTTGGCATCATCGATCAAAAATTTCGCCGGGAGGCCGCGAAATTATTGATCGATGCTTGGCATGTTTTAAGTTAAATATCTGGCTAAAGAAGTACCTACCTATTTAAATCTGTTATTGTATGTTTATTAAAAATAAGCTTTTGCTAATTTTGTGTAGCCTATATAACCAATCATGGCGAAAAGGTCTTTAGGGCTAATATCAAAAAGCACCTTATCGAGAGAGCCTTTTATGACATAAAGGATTATCTCTCAGATCGTAATTTTTGGAATGACATCGCGTGATTCTATGTAGACACACCTACCTATCTTTTATATAAATTTATTCTAAGACTTTCATAAGTGCAATGTGTCTATGAGAAATCAATAGTTCTGGACTTGGAATAACTGAATCAGAAATATTTATATATTGTTTACTGTTGTACAGTTTTAGTTTCAATATACTGAAACTGAAACTGTACAACAGTAAACAAAATATATATTTCTGATTCTGTTCAGTGTACAGTGTGTGATTCTGTACAGTTTCGATTTTAGTATAGTAAAAAAATTATATATTGATTCTGTTTAGTGTACAGTGTGTGATTCTGTACAGTTTCGGTTTTAGTATAGTAAAAAATGTATATATTTCTGATTCTGTTAATCCAAGTCCAGAACTAAATGCATGCAAAATTTCATCCAATTTCATCATTTGATTTACGGGTTTGGAGTTGTCTTGTTTTAAACACACTGCGTCACCTGCAGAAGTTTTCGACTTATTTACTTCCTGATACTAAGAGCAACTTTTCATAGTAGGTATGACGATCCAATGGTTTTCATACGAGCGCGATCACTGTTTTTGACCGTTCTTGAGTGATTATTTTGCACTAAAATGCAACAAACCACTTACCAATAACTTACCAAAAGTTGTACCACTTTGATAAGTCAGCGACTTGTTCCGTTTTGTTTTTGGGCAAACGCATTTCTACTAGCCACTTAGTTGTTCTGTAGATTATCCATTAGAAACAAAATTCAAACTTTACATCTTTATTATTATAAGGGAATGTGGAAACATCATTTTAACATCCAATTGGAATTTTGCTGAAATTCAAAACATTTCAAAACTTAATTAACAGCCGGAGTAGAAAATGACCGCTGACCGATCCGAGTTCCGGAAGTTCTCAATCTACGTTGTACTCAACTGGTTAGATCGGCCTCTGTAAATTAGACGCTAAAGTTCAGTTCACAATGAACTATGAACCACTATGAATGTTACGGAAGATGTTCAAAACTAATATATTTAAATAATCACTAGAAACTACAATATTATGAATCACAAAAAAGGAAAAGGAAATTGTCTAAGCAGATCTCCCTTGTGTGTAAGTTATAAAATTGAAAACAGAAGGCAGGTTCATAATTCTTAGAGTCAGAGTCAGAGTCAACTTGTTTATTTCTTTACTTGCACTAGACAAGTAAAATTGTTAATATATAATAATTTCTATCAGATAAGAAATACGGTTCAATTGACTCTAATTCACTTTAATTTTTTGTCCACTAGCGGATGAAGTGAAAAAGAAACCACTGCAAGTTTTTATAATGACTCGCTAGTGCTTTTTCACTGTTGTTCGTAGGTTAAAATTATGCTAACTAATGGCAGACGCCCCAACGGGCGTAAGAATCGACCCTTCCAACTCAGCCCAAAGAGGAATTAAGAGTCAACAAGGACCAGCCTAGCTACCAGAGACATGAGATCAGCTTTCTGTGCATTTTTCACACCGCCACTGTGATCAATAATCCGTCTGTCAAGCGTCGTATTATTAACGAATCCTCTCCTTGTTTGGTGGTAGGCGTGTCCAGCTGTGGACGACGTGTGCTGATGGGGTAAGGTTTCGCGATTTGTCATATTAGCAGTTGTTATAGACTTAGTATTTACAAAAGGGTTTTTTGCCCGATTATCTAGTTGTTGCAATCTAGGGTTCTAGATGACTGATGTAATTGAAATTGTCACCACTAATTGACGTCAGTTTTAACTTTTTACACCTTTCTGAAATAATTTATACCATGTTCAACATTGATTTTATTAAGTCGAAAATTATTAACAAACATACCAATTTCATAACATTAAAAATGTTTTAAACAATTCCCCGAACCTGCATGAAGTTACATGAACAACAAAAATGTATACATAAACTTAAAATTCTCAATGTCTATTAAACCAAGAATTTTAAAACAGTCTTGACAACCGTACTATACTACCAGAAACTGTGATCCTCTTGTCTAGGGTGTGGAGGAAATTAGATTTTGTTTCGTCAAATATACAAAAATAAAACCAAGATGCTTGTTTAGGTTTCGACGAGGTACGTCGAAAAACCCTAGGTGTCAAGGAACACAAACTATCTAGCAAGTGAAGTTCGATCTTGATTGTCCAGTCTTCGGCGAAGAGATTTGAATAATACTTGTAAGTAGCCCTGCTACGCTGCATTCCACTTTCAAATACTAGAGGATCTATTTTCCAGCTCTATTGGATAAATAAACGTCAAAAGCCTTCGCTCAGTCGTCTCAGATGTCCCATTAACAGCTAAACAAGAAAATTACAGTTTTTTCCCCGTGAACGTAACACGAGCCCCGGGAACCCTTTCGATAAGATCAATTTGCGAGGGGTCTTTACAGCCGATGGAAGTTTTCCCGTAGTTCCTGTCGAGCTAATTTGTTGGGTCTTATGGACCCGAGTTTTACTTTACGTACCTGTTGAATGAGAGCTCAACATTTTATGGGGAACTTTGAATTATTGATTTTGTTCTTTTAATAAACTTACCCGCGCGATTTACGAGTTTTTTTCTTAGATTAGTTTGGGCGGTGTTGGATTTTTCGCTCGGAGCGTCGACATGAGATGTCAGAAAATAAATGTAGGTAGCTGTGACGTAAATAAATAAATGATATTGAACGACAGCCTTTTTCTATAAGCTGTCCTGAGTGCCGAGTGCGAGATTTTTACCAACTCAATCGTGACAAAGTTAACTATAATTTGTACGGGATTGAGTATGTTTCTTATTTTTGCCACTAGAGGCGCTGTTTTAATACCGTACGAATTATAGTTAACTTTGTCACGATTGAGTTGGTGAAAATCTAGCACTTGACACTCTGATATTACCTTTAATTCATTTCATTTATTCCACCATAGGTACATGTCACTTGATGACTTTATAATTTACTACTCGCGGTTTCACCCGCGTAGTTTCCGTTCTCGTGGGAATTCCGGTATAAAATATAGCCTATGTCACTGTCTCAAAAGTAAGCTTTATGAAAGATTTTTTTCAGTCGCTCCATTAGTTTCTGAGTCTTCAATATAAACAATCAAATCTTTCGTGTTTATAATATTAGTATTGATTGCCTAATAATGATACATAAGTGTTTTTTAAACAACTATTGGGGTTATGCGCCGAAGAAGAGATCATGTAAAAACAGATAGTAAGGCCCTACATCGAAACATAAAATAAAAATGATTGGCTGTAAAAGGGCCTAGAATTAATAATAATGTTAAGAGTAAATAAAAATTTATTGTTTTTATTTTATTTTTATCCAATTAATAATGCAATAAATAAATAATGCTTAGGTTACATTCTAAGCATTTTTATAAATATCTCAACCTCAACCCCAGCATATCGGTCCACTGCTGGACGTAGGCCTCACCCTAATATGCGCTTTATTGGCTTTTATCTCATGGGGTTACTGCTCATAATCCATACGCTGTACATGCGGGTTGGGGATCGCAGTTCGGTGGTGCTGCCTGCCCTGGTGGATATTCCTTAGCCGCCTCTTACGACACCCCAACACCAACTATATCCGCATAGTTGGGGTGGTGTAAATTCTAAGCCACACGGCGAGTCAAACTGTTGTAGATACCAATAGTTCGATGATTGATAAACAAAAACCACTTCACCCACATTAAATAAAAATTGAAACACTTAAAAAATAATTCCAAACCCAGCTCCGGCTTCCATCACAATTTTAAAAGCTGTTTCAAAGTTCCCCTGCATTTGCATACCATTGTATTAGACGGTTACAAAGTTTGATAGCTTTGCCAGTTCCACACGTACTCCGTATGGCTAAAGTTTGGACGTAGTGCAATCTTCAGTACATGCGAGTGTCTGCTAGTAAGTTTCATCTTGGCTTATATTAGCTGGGAGTACTGTTTTGAATTTACTTTGTAAACGCTAAATAGACGCGATGTTTACTAATGAAGTGTCTGTTGTGAGGTTTATTTACTCATCTAGATAAAAAGTTGGATTTAAGTTACACTCTATCACAATACAATACAAATACTCTTTATTTAACACCAAGATACAGAAAAAGAAAAAACACAAACATAAATAAATACAGTTGCACAATGGGCGGCCTTATCGTGGATGCCTTTTATCTGGCCTTATACCTTTGGTATATATACATTTAAAAATGTATGTTATTTATTTGAAACTAAAATAAGAGTGTTCGTAGACCATAATCACACTATCACACTAATATTATGATATAAATGTTGAGAGTGTATGATAAAAATCACCTTTAAACGTTTCCATAGGAACAACGCGTGCGAAGACGCGCGGGCGCAGCTAGTGATTAAATATAGGGAGAGATATAGCTTGCCTTATTTGGCGAGGTAAGGTACTAGGTACCTAAGGCATTCCTTAGTTTGATCGGCATGTACGGTGAACGATAAACTGTCTCATGCCTACAGTTCATCGTTCAGCGTGTTCATCAGCGAAAAGGTCTATCGCGTATCTAGAAAGATTATATAAGTGGCTGAAGTTTGGCTGGGAGTCAGCCGAGTACTTTCTTGCAACCTATACGGAAGCGACAATTTAGGTGGTTAGTCACTTGTAAAAAACGGTTGATCTTACTAGTAAATCTCTTTACGTCTATTAAACTCCGAAATGTCAATTGATTCGCAGTTTATTTTATTGTCGGATCATAGGAAATAGCTTACAATGTGCGAAAAGGTTTAACCTAGAATAGTAGCTCGGTCTTTTATTCATGCGTGACACATTTTTAGTAGATGTACTTTGGACGAATGATGATGATCAGATCAACTATCTAGATATTATTTGAATACAAGTGCCTTTTGGTTGAAACATTTGAGTTGAATTTACGAGCTGTGAAAAGTATCATCTGATTAGTCAGTTGGTAAGTACTTTTTATTATTAACCGACTTCAAAAAAGGAGGAGGTTCTCAATTCAGATGTATTTTTAATTTTGTTATCCCAGAACTTTGGACTGGGTGATACCATTTACAAGATTCTTTTTTATTTGAAAGTTGGTGCTTCCCGTGTGCTCCAATTTAAATTTAGTCTAGTTCTGACAGTGGCTTATATGAGAAAACCATAAAGTTGAAGTCGGTATAGTTATTTTTAAATAAACCCAATTATTTAGTTGTTGCGTTCTCTCCCACCGAGGCGTACCCTGACTCTTTCAATCCAAGAACAACGAACATGTAAAACTTCAACAAAACTAGGTAACTGTCTCCCTACATTATACTCTTACATCGTCGATATATGTGTCAAAACACACGAGATTGGAAAAAGTAGGCTGCGCCGTCAACCTGTCAACAAGATAGAAATAACGATAATACTTATAATGCCCGTCATTAGTTGTTACGAGTGTGTGATTGTATTTTTATTACTATGAGCTTTTATCTAGAGGCGGGGTGGAGTGTCAGCCAAGTTTTGAAAGAATCAGGGAATTGCCCTGTATAAAAAATACACGACGCAGCAGAGCCAAAATAAAAAGAAGAAGAAGATAAAGAATACACACCGAACGAATGACCAAACCCGCTAATGCCGCCGACAATGGCTCGGGCATAGAGAATGATGTCGGCGACTTTGCTACATGGAGACTTGTGGCGATATTCTAGCGCATGAGGAATTAGACACATGAATAACAACATATAGGTAAAACAATTAGTGTAGTCACCTGAGTACATTAAAGAAAGTGCACGTTTTAAGATACGTGCTATCTATGTGATAAGTAATGTGTTTTTAGAAAAAAAGGGTAAAAACGAACTAAACTTTTAATGACTCATACTCGGAAAGTAGGTCGGAAGTTGCCTGATAAACGGGATCAAAGTAATACTCTTCATCCACTTTTTAATCTTTGGGTAACAATGTACTATTATTGAATTAACTAATTCAAAATGTTTATATACTTTTTTTAATGCGTAACATTAAAAAAGGTTAAAGTAAAGAAAACCGCCAAATTTACATTAAGCCGGCGGACAGTGTAGGCAGGTTGACGACATTGTGACGTAGATTAGTTCAACTTAGTATGATTGATCTCACGGCAGATATATCGGGTACTGGTAAGGTTCTAGATTATTTAATGAAGTGAGTGAATAGCAGAACGCGCACTAGTCGCAAACAAATCGTAAACTGAGCTCTGACCATGATGTATGCCGGTACAAATTGGATTTATATCCCGTTTTCCCTATCGGCACACAAAGAAACTGTGAACGAATATAAATAAAATACATTTCTGTTACGTCAGTATTTGAAGGGTTTGTCGCGATTTACAATATGACAGTGATTGAGTAGATGCTTAGATAAGAAGAGCAAGCGTAGGTAACACGGCACAAATTCTACTGTTTCTTGAACTCCGTAGTTGAATTGAATAATGTAAAAGATAAAACGTAGTCGTTAGAAATAGTTATGAAACTATTTGCATAATTTCACATTATCTACGCGGGTGGGTAGTCTGCTGTAGAACCAGTTAAGAAAACGATAACTGATTTTGGATCTTATGATCAGGAAGTAAAAGTCTAAACTTGACATGCATTATAACGGTCGCTGGTACTCACAGGTTCTGCATGAAAAAGCCATTTGTGGGATTTATGTCTCGATGCGGAACGACTCATTCCTATTTTGCTTTGCGTTTTATTTGAATATAACCGGGAACCATTTTCGTTGTTTTTCTTTTGTGAATTGGATCATCCATACAAATATAAGTCGTTTCGCTGTTTTATAGAGCTTAATATTCTTTGTTGATGTACGGTCCCACGTTGGTTTGTCTTTTGGGACGTATATTTCAATAACTCCGATGTGGTATTGCGTATAAATTATCATTTCAGACGTAACGATAAATTCAGGTAATTTGCATCCAAAAATCTGAGTATTTATTCAATACCTTTTTGATTTATTTTTGTCGAGACTAGAGTGTTTATAAAAGCGTAGCAGATTTCAATAGGTCAATAGTCTAATGATTGGATTATTGATTCAGCATACGTTTTAGGCTGAGTGCAGACTTGAATCACGATAGTTTTTTGACAGTTTTAAGATTATTGCTTTACAAAAAATATTATAAGGACGCCTCAAAGGAGAAAATGCTGTCCTGTCTTTGTCGTGACTCAAGTCTATGCTCAGCCTTAGTAATGTCCTCTATGACGTAACGGGCGAAAGGCAAAGACATAATAAGTTGTACAATCTGCCGATATCTGTTCAATACTGTTCTCAACAGCCTAATATTGGTCCTTTGCTGGACGCCGCTCGATAGCCACCTTATTAGCTTTTATTTAATAGTCGAGACCCATAATCTCCACGCTGGGCACGCGGTTTGTAAATCGCACTTCGGTGGATGAAGTGTATCTATGTTTGCATAATAAAAAACCTAGGCTAGATGATATTGTGTGAATTTGGTCAGGCAGTATTAATTTATTAGACTAATACCTTAGCTTTGGTAAATAAAAACGAAAGTTATCCGATAAAAACTCTATAACAACTGTTCATTCAAATTCAAAATTGTACATTCTGTGGTTTCCGATTCAAATAAACTTTAGTGCTATTTAAGTTTTGATTGTGTTCATCATAAAAGCTTTCGACATTTTTAATTTACCATCCTATTAAAGTCAGACATTTCCATTATAAAGTTTGGCTTAAAAATAGGTCACCTTTTAGCCCGTTGGCATTTATTTATAAGGTAAGCGTGCTGACCAATGGAGAATAATTGATGGTGTTGCCACACGGAAAATGGCACTTTTAAATCCATTTCGAAATTAACTTATTATTCAGGAGGTAGAAATGGTGACTCACATGCCAGAAACCTTTATCAATCCATTTTAATATTTTTTGGACAGGTTCAATTAGGATCAATGTCGTGAATCTTTTTGACGGACTTAAAATAGAAAGGACTCAATTTCATTTAATTGTTTACTTTGTTTTAGCTTCTTTATTTATATAGAAAATTACAATCAAATAATATAAACAAATTAGAACTAGTATTTAAAATTGAAACAATAGACCTAACCGCGGATAGCTCGTCTGATCTATTGTTTACTGTTTTTTCATAAGGTTTCCGTTAAATGTTAATTAATCAAGGAGGTTTGTTACTCATTGAAGTACCTAGGATCTAGCCTCCTCCTCACCTCAGCAACACATGTATACACCATCCGTACTGCTGAACATGTAGCTGTAACCAGAAATCATTATTCCCCTCTAAAGACAGGAAAACCACCAACACAATGCTCAAGATGAGCCGAGAGGACCTAAGAACGATGGTAGGCATCATCACAGGCCACTGTGAATTGAACCATCATCTTTTTAGGACTCGAGCCAGAAACAGCAGTTTATGTTGTGGCTGCTTCCAAGAAGAAGAGCGGTGGAACACGTCGTCCTACACTGCACGGCCACAGAGGAGGCCAGACATTAAACGGGGCTGAAGTGTCTTATTGAGGCATCTATCCCATCCACAGCCGCAGAAAAGGTGTCCGTCAAGGTAGCGTACACATACGCGATATTACGTTTATTGATATGCCAATTAATAAAGTAAAACAGTGTATGAATTAGTGTAAAAGTGAAATAAATAGCGCCTCTTTGGTTTAAGAAATAATGACCATACTTAGTGTGTACGCCAGCTTGACAGTCAAGCTGGCGTACACATGACCATGCTCGAAAACTACGTATACTATAGCGACAAAATGTATACACATAAATAGAGTAACCATACCGTACGAGGTATGCAAAATATCATATCGATTGCTTTTATAGGAACTGAGATATTGAACAAGACCTTGAAATAAATTCCGACCAAGCGTTATGCCAGCGTACCCATTAAAAATCGAAATAGTTCCTATAGAAAGCGAGCTTTTCTTATTATGAATGATATATGTAAAAATAATGCATGAAATGCCGCTTCTGCCAATAGTCATAGTTTATGAAAATTCGTACTCCAACAATATAAAAAGTTGATGTGAAGTGCTAGGAACAAATGCACTGTGGTACAGTCGCACACATCAAATAATTGATTAGTGAAATTATACACCATGCAATGTTGGTAGGTGGTAAGAATAGTTTGATAATTTATGTGAGCTTTTATGACCCAGGTATTTTTACCTATATTTAGCTAGTTCTAAAGCTAAACATTCTTAACGTAAGGTTTTGTTGATTTTGTAGTGACACAGTTTAGCTAGCAGTACGCGGCGCAAAGGCGTTTCGCTAATTAAGCTTTTTCAGCAGTTAAGCCGTGTCTCGTCAGTCATTCTACCAAGCTCTCCCAGAAAACACCTACCCTACTTATGGTTTACAGATTATATTAAAGTCACTTCAGAGAGCCCCATTTGAGTAGTCATATCCTAAATAAGGATTAAAGATAATCATATTATTGTAATTTCATGTACGTGTGTCTTGTGTATTGAATAGACTCAGTTCAATATAATAACTCTTTTATTACAAACAACCCGCAATACGTAAATTCAAAGACTAAAGTATACAACAAAATTTTTATTATACCTATTTTAGAGTTAGGTATGTTGCTTTCATCCACCAAAATAAAAGTAAATAACATTGAACACAGAAACCGGTTTACACATCGTGCGTGAGGGGGATGCAACGCGATGTTAAACCGCACGTGATTGAGAGGATGCGGCCGAAACATCGCAAAATCTTTTTTATCTTTGAATGGAATACCTACCTAGGTTATTGACAGATCGTAAGTAGGTACACTACTATTGTAAAGCTTAACCATGTAGGTAAGGTATATCTCTGTAGGCACTGCTGTATATTATTACTAGAACTATGCCCTTTGTTTTTGATTGATGATGTGCTTTTGTGGATAGTACAATATATAGCCAAGGTAATAATGTATTACTGTGTTGCTTTATTTCCATACAACTTTAGTATCCAACTTTAGAAAAAAGTAAGCTCTGTATGCAGGTAACTTCCGTACCTACTTGTTAATTTATGGAATATGGAAGATGGTTGTTCTACTTACCGGATTGCGCCCAGAAGAATTAATGTTATCGAACGCAATTCCATTCGATAAAAAAAACAAAGCCTCTTGTCTGAAAATATAATTATATTTTAGGATTATTGGGTGAATGAACATAACATAGAAAGGTTCTTACAACCTACCTACTTAAATCAAGACAACCCTGTAATTTTTTAGCTAAAAGAGGAGGTAAGAATAAAAAACGATTTCATAAGTAGGTACCTAGGTAGACCTAACCTACATCGTTAAGCAATTAAAAAGTGGTTGTAAATTCTCAGTAAATATAATTAATAATAATAACTCAGGTAGGTAGATAGGTAGGTATTTTATTCATATTACCTATGTCTAGTTTAGCCTGTATACAGCCTTGCCTACTGCATATTATTATACCCTACCTACATGGTTAAGCATTACAATAGTAGTGTACTTACGATCTGCCAATAACCTAAGTAGGTAGGTATTCAATTCATAGATAAAATAGACAAAAAAAAATCGCGATATTTTGCGAAATTCATTCATTCAGCTCACTCACGTGGTTTAACATCGCGTTGTCCCCCTCACGCACGATGTGCATACCGGTTTCTGTGTTTAATGTTATTTACTTTTGTTTGTGGTGGATGAAAACAACATACCTACCTCTAAAATAGGTATAATTAAATCAACAAAACCTTATGTTGTCTGATACTGCAACATGCTGAGGCAGAGACCCATTTACTGTTAATACATAGGTATTCAGTAAAATTGTTTTGAGTTATTTACTACATATCTGTATAGTACCTACCAATTGAAGTGTTTTTGAGTAAATAAATTATATCTCTCTATATTATGAATGTTTTGCCTTAGAACTAGCTAAATATAGGTAAAAATACCTGGGTCATAAAAGCTCACATAAATTATCAAACCTATTCTTACCACCTACCAACATTGCATGGTGTATAATTTCACTAATCAATTATTTGATGTGTGCGACTGTACCACAGTGCATTTGTTCCTAGCACTTCACATCAACTTTTTATATTGTTACAGTACGAATTTTCATAAACTATGACTACTGGCAGAAGCGGCATTTCATGCATTATTTTTACATATATCATTCATAATAAGAAAAGCTCGCTTTCTATAGGAACTATTTCGATTTTTAATGGGTACGCTGGCATAACGCTTGGTCGGAATTTATTTCAAAGTCTTGTTCAATATCTCAGTTCCTATAAAAGCAATCAATATGATATTTTGCATACCTCGTACGGTATGGTTACTCTATTTATATGTATACATTTTGTCGCTATAGTATACGTAGTTTTCGAGCATGGTCATGTGTACGCCAGCTTGACTGTCAAGCTGGCGTACACACTAAGTATGGTCATTATTTCTTAAACCAAAGAGGCGCTATTTATTTCACTTTTACACTAATTCATACACTGTTTTACTTTATTAATTGGCATATCAATAAACTTAATATCGCGTATGTGTACGCTACCTTGACGGACACCAGAAAAGCTGAAACGAAGCTGTCAGTCACCAAAGGTCCTGCTCCGATACTTCAAGGAGCTGGGCTGGTTAGGGCCTACTTAGGCATGGGGATAATGCACAATACACTCCTATGTGAGATGTCCGAGCAGATCTTAGTTCCCCTACTCAGAATTAGCTGTAACCAGAATCACCACGCCTGAAGTACAATAAGCTTAAAGATTTTTAGTAATTATAGTTTTAACACTATGGGTAATTTCTTAAGAAATCATATAAAGTCCCAAAAATTTCTAGCATCGACGGGAATCGAATCCGCGTCCTCAGTAGAATAAGTCGTCTTTATGATGGTCCTTATACCGTAACAATATCCAGATTAAAATATTGAAAAGCAGTTCCGATCATATAAACTTTATTAACAATGATAATACAATCAAATAATATATTAGAACTAGTACTTACAATTGAGCTCACTAAAGACAGTTGCAAACAATCTACCTGGTAGCTCAACTGAACCAGTTGGAAGCGTCCCTAATACTTACGCTAGCTGCATTGCCCCGCTGTATGGCAATGCTGATGCGCTGCATTGCGCTAGATTAGGATACTTAGCATCGTTAGGGTAGATACCATTGATTTATTAAAAAGGGTAGTGGTAACGCCATCTATCCAACCAATCCCTACCTAATTTCCCTTACCTCATATTGTGCGCACTCGCAAAACGTCAATGTCAAAATGACTGCTGTCAAGTGACAGCAGTGGACACCTGTCAGAGAGAATGAAAGAAAAAAGGACTTCCGCTTCCGCCCTCGCCGTTACAACAACGAGTGAATATCGATCCCACAATTGATTCCGCATTTTTACATAGAAACTACAAAACCCAAATCAAACCAACCATCTAACCCGCTGTAAAATCCGCGCTAAAACTTTCGCGTAAACCGCGCGCGTAAAACACTAATTTACAAAAGATATATGGTGACTCGCCGGCACGTGCTTCGTGGAGACGTCTTGCAGGATTTCTTTGGACTGTACTGCTGCCAAGCTGCGCCGAAGACAGGATACCTAGGTACATCAGGACTCCACAAACATCCAGGTCAGTGCGCGCAATCCAATCTCCAGTCCATTCCCAAAAAATCTTCAAACGTCGACCAGGCGACACCATAGTTGGTCCTTCGAACCCGATATTGAATCCATTTTTCACGTATTTGACCCGCTACCCATTAGTTACAGACAGTAAAATACCTAAGTTACAGGTTTTTATCTGCATTCCCGCTGTTTTTATCCCTTATTTTCGCTAAAACATTGTGCCATCTTACAGATTCATACATAGTTAGTACGTGTAATCATTGGCTGGTATCCGGCATTGCGTTCGGGAATCCAGTTATATCTCATCAATCCTGTTGCATTTCAACATTTTCGAGCCCTCTTTTATTATAAAACGGTGTTTACGTATAGTTGTATTGATAAATTCAACAAAACAAATATTTTGTATAAATCTAAAATAAAATCAAAAGATAAGACGTCATTACAACCCGACCATATTAGAAAGGTCACGCGCACCTTTTCTAGACGGGACATAGGTTACTCCTTTATTCAGCCGTATTTTCATACAAAATGTCAAAATCAATTAAAGATTCCTGTGACGATATCTGTATAGAAGATTCTAAGCTGTTAATTATACAAGCTAAACGCGAAGCTATCTTCGAAGTAATACAGAGTATTTATGACTCCTCTTCCAACATACAATCCGATATTGCCAAGAGAGAAAACTTCTTATCTGAGAGTGCTAATATTGAAGCTTTGCGAACACAGTTTATAAAATTATTGGATGAGTACAATGCACGTCTCCTAGTCGTATATCCCACCGCAAAACCTGACTATAAATGTCTGGTTGCCTTTGAGCAATTATTTAGTCGCATAAAAAGACAACATGTCCAATATTCTGCTTTATCAGTCAGTGATAACAAGATAGGCCCTGTTACTTTAACAAAGGCTCCACAAAGATTGCCACCTATTGAGTTGGTTAGCTTTGAAGGCAATATTAGGAAATGGCCGATATTCTATGCCTGTTTCAAATCAACCATTCATGAAAATCCATTGCTTACCAATGCTGAAAAGTTGTATTATTTGGTAGGAAGACTGTCAGGTAAGGCAGAAAATATCTGTGCTGGTATAACTCCTTGTGCAGAAAATTATGAATTAATATGGCAAACACTTGTTGACAAATATGAAGACAAGCGTATGGTTGCCTCCGCTTATTTAAATCAAATGTTAGATTTTAAAACATTAAATTCAGCAACCGCAGATAACTTTGATTTGTTTAATGAACAATTTTTAGGTCCATTCCGCGCTCTAAATAACTTACAATTAGAGAAATTAGATGAGCTAATCCTTGTTCACATAGCGCTGAGGAAGCTGGACTCAGGTACTGTCCGCGCTTTCGAGTTGAGCTTAGGCACAAAAATCCCTAACTTTGAGGATTTGGAGTTATTCATTAGAAATCGTGCGAAGGTGTTTGAACGTACAACGACCACAGTTGATAGTGGCTCATCCACTAGTAAACGTGCCCCGGCTGAACGCACACAGTCTAAAGAAAATAGGCAAGCGCCAAAATATCATGCCTATTGCAACACCACAGAGCAGAGCAAGTGTTTGTGTACTAATATGGTACATCAGCACCTCTTTAAATGCCCAGAATTTCACAAATTAAGTCCCGCCGAACGCTTCAAATTTGTCAAAGAAAACAATGCATGTGTGAACTGCCTTAGTATTAAACATCGTATCTCAGTTTGTAAGTCCGACACGACTTGCCGCACATGTAAAGCGCGTCATCACAGCCTTTTGCACTTTAATACGGGAATCGAACCCGCACACTCAGTCGCCGCCGCCACTGTGCAGCCCCCGCCGCCATCTCAGATTACAAGCGAGCGAACAGATGTAGCATTGTGCGCGACGTCGTCCATTGCCGTGCCCAGTCGCCTCGCTCCA
Source organism: Eupithecia tripunctaria (assembly GCA_955876795.1). Taxonomy (NCBI): domain Eukaryota; kingdom Metazoa; phylum Arthropoda; class Insecta; order Lepidoptera; family Geometridae; genus Eupithecia; species Eupithecia tripunctaria. The sequence goes on from OY041604.1 coordinate 13,160,928, forward strand.
GTAAACCGCGCACATAGCAAGCAATGTACTGCTACAGTGCTGTTAGCTACCGCTCAGGTATTTGTTTACGATTCCGCAGGCAAGGAACATTCATTACGAATGCTTCTAGACAGTGCGTCTCAGAGCCATTTCATCACCAAGGAAGCTTGTGATATTTTAGGTATACAAATACATAAAAAGGGGCGTACTATTATAAAGGGTTTCGGAGGTGCGGAGAAGTGTATAGACTCGGGTTCGGTTAGCTTAGAATTTCACTCCCGCTTTGATAAAAATATAAAGTTTAAAATTTCACCGCTGGTTGTCGACCAAATTACTGACTCGTTGCCTAGCGCTGTGGTGGACACATCAGTTCTATCACACCTGCAGGGTCTACCGCTTGCGGATAAGCATTTCGGAACGCCTGGGAAAGTTGATCTACTAGTAGGCGCGTCCTTATTCGCACACCTTTTGTTGCCCGATGTGAGTCGCGCTCCCGACTTCACTCGCGCCCCGCAAGCATTACCCACGGTATTGGGATACGTAGTCATCGGTTCCGTACCTACGCTGATTTCCCGCCAAGCTCTGACGTGTTGCCTAGTGCAGGAGCACAGTCTAGATAATCTTATTAAAAGATTTTGGGAGCTCGAAGAGCCTCCACTCGCGCCTTGTGCTAAATGCCCCGCTGACGTAGAATGTGAGGAATTTTATAAAAATACTACAACCCGCGATCCCGCTACTGGCAGGTACACTGTAGGCCTACCATTTAGGGAGGATGTATATTCTTTAGGTCAATCCTATGAAATCGCAAAACGGCGCTTTTTGTGTCTTGAAAAAAAGCTAGAGGTTTCATCTAGCTTCAGAACCGCTTATGATGGCGTGATTAGGGAATACTTAGAGAAAGACTATATTTCACCCGCACCTCAAGGTATGTCCGATGACTCATTGCCTGTCTACGTCATACCGCACCACGGAGTCATCCGTGACGACAAGACGTCAACACGTCTCCGCGTAGTGTTAGATGCTAGCTGCAAAACTACCACTGGAATCTCGCTCAACAATATACTGCATCACGGACCTAATCTACAGGGTGATTTATTTCAAATAATTTCCAATTTCCGCTTGTTTGCTGTTGCCATGGCAGCAGATTGCCGTCAGCAATTTCTACAAGTAGGCGTCAGGGAATGCGATCGCCGCTATCAATGCATTCTTTATAGATTCACACCGCAAGATCGTCTGACGTTGTATCAATTCAAGCGTGTCTGTTTCGGCTTAGCCTCATCGGTGTATCATGCAATGCGCACTATACAACAACTGGTTGAGGACGACGGCTCTAAGTACCCGCTCGCGAGTGATATCGCTTCTTCGTCGTGTTACATGGATGATGTTGTGTTTTCAGTAGATTCCGAGGAGAAAGCGATTAAAGCCGCTACACAATTAATCGCATTATTTAAGGGCGCTCAGTGGGACTTAGTCAAGTGGAATAGTAGCTCACAAGTTGTATTGGACAACATTCCAGATACGCACAAATTGCCTACTGAGGTAGAGTTTGATAAATCAGCACAGCATAAAATATTAGGTCTACGTTGGTCTACAGTTGACGACGTATTTTATTATAAAATAGCGCCACCCGCAGATGAGAAATGCACTAAGCGTTCCATCTTATCTACTATTGCCCGGCTATGGGATGTAATGGGTTTTGTAGCCCCCGCGATTCTTTTCGCCAAGCTGTTAATAAAGCAGCTATGGCAATTAAAGTTGGATTGGGATGAGTCGCCTCCGCCTCGTATTATTAAATTATGGGAACAGTTTAGCACAGAGTTGCCGGCTCTCAATGAGTTGCGCATACCGCGCCATCTTGGAGTGGTCACTGATTGCCAAGCCACTCTAGTAGGCTTCGCCGATGCCAGCGAACATGCCTACGGTGGAGTAGTATATCTACATGTTAGTTCGTCTAGTGGTAACACAGTTCGTCTGGTTTGCGCTAAGTCTAAGGTCGCGCCAATGAAGCCGGTGACAATCGCTAGGTTAGAGCTTTGCGGGATAGTCTTATTAGCTAAGCTATTACGTACACTGATAGATAATTTTACGAAACGTCACCCAATCCAAATTTTCGCTTTCACTGACTCCAAAGTCGCGTTATACTGGATCAAAGGCTCACCTTATAGGTGGCAGACTGTAAAAACCCCCCTATTTTTGGTGTGTCTTACCTATAACTTTTAACTACTCTACCTCTAAATTTAACCTTCCTACTTATTTCTTATATCTATGTTTCTAGAATGAACCGAATATAGAATTAATGAGTATTGTGGCCAATGATCGTCTAGTTAGTGGTAGGACTCTACGTTGTGTTGTGGTAGTACCTGGGTTCTTTTAGGTGATAAAGACAAACAAACGAATACTAAAATTAACTAAATCCCTTACTTTCTCCGTATTAATCTATTAAGTTATCTAAAATATAATGGTGTGAAGTATTTATGTGCTAATATTATTCCATAAGCATACTAAGTTGAAGTTCTGATAAGTGGTTTCTTGATTTTCTGTACTTAGGTCAATAACAGTTGAATAGTTATGTTGATATTAAATAATCATTCTTCATTCTTTCTCACTGAATTTAATTACGGCACAGGATAGAAGCCCCTCCTTCCGCTCCTACCAGTAGTTTCCGTCGCCTTACTGGATAACTTCCTCCGTATAAAGTCTACAAACTAATAGGCTAAACTATCAGTTTGTGACTAGGGGGCACATCACAAATAGTCATAGTCATAATGTTAGTCATCAGTCAGTCTGGGGACAAGAGGACTTTATTTTTTATCAAAAATCCTAAGTCTTGTTATGGTCAGTTATAATTTAATTGCATTCACAGGGAAATTTACTTTGTGATGTTTAATTCAAAACGTTCATTCTAATCAACTTTCACACTAAACAGTCTCAGTTCTCTAGTTATCTGCGGAACCTAACTCTACTAAGCTAATCTAGCCTAGTACCGAAAGGTCCCTATTTTCACACTCGGAGTGCATACAAAAGCTTCAATCCACAGCTCTTCATTGGGCTATTTCAAGGCTAATGCCTTCTATTCGTTATAGAATAGATAATGGACTTTAGGTCCTCTAGGAATTTATTCCCATAATTTATAAGGCCTCTTTACATAGAGATTATGCCCAAAAGTCTACAGCTTTTAAAAGTAATGAAATTCTAAATTTCAGGTTTTCCTTATTAGGAATTATTTTCATGATAGTAATGTAAAATATAATGATTCATCCAATCGAGATTATTTCTCATAGCTTATAAAGGCTTTTCCCACATTCGGAGATTATTGCCTAGGTGACGTTCGCACCAAGCTATAATTAGATTGATCAAAATATAAATGTCTCTCTACCGGAGACAACTGTAAATACAGTTATAATTGTAATGTAAATCATAGTCATACCTGAAACCAGAATACACTACTATGCTAGTTTTATTCAACTTAAATAATTAGTTAATTTAAACAATCTTATTATTATTAGATTAATCAAATCAATATATTGGCCTTAGAGTCCTATAGGAATTAATTCCCATAATTTATCAGGCCTCTTTATCTAGAGATTTTGCCCAAAAGTCTACCGCTTTTAATAGAAATGAAATTCTAAATATTACTATAATCAATATTAGATCAATTAATCTCTTTCGTTAAATAGAATATTTCCTGAAATAAATAGGAAAAGCACAGTGAAATTCAATAATCGCTCTTAAATATAACATTCCTTGTAAATCACACAATGAAAACATAAAACAGAAAACACAGTGAAATTCAATAGTTTTTCTTAAATATAACATTTCCTGTAAACATAATGAAAACATAAAGCAGAAATAAATTCAATAAATAATAAACACAACTCCTTCCATAAGAAACACGTTGAAAATACATTAAATAAAGAGTTAAAAAATACATTTGATTTAAGTCAGCATTATTATGTACTTTTATGTGGGTTATTTAACCTTTGGTTCAGGTAACAGTAATCTGAAAAGTAATTAGAACTTGACAAATATCAGACGTATTTTTAGTAATAAAAACATGCGTCTTAGCTTCTTCTGGATCCAGCTTTGGTACCTGAAACACTGACTCTACTCTACACTCAGTTGATTACTTGAACTAGTGTCAAGAATCCCAACACCGACTCTATTTTAATCAATCAAATTAAAGGTAGGATAATATGTAATGGATTCAATGGAATTGAAGTAATATCAAAATTAACACAGACTTTATAGTTAACACTTATTAATCAACACTGATTTTATTCAATTACTTGGGTTTGACAAAAATACCGTTAATGCCCTTAACGTCAAAAGGTCGTCCTCTCTTTAGGGTCTCCAAAACCGAACTCTCGTATATCCTCCGTTCCTAATACCATCCCTTGGGCGTCGCCCGCGCATTCTTCGTTACACCTCCTAAATCGATTCTTCGATTCTTATTGGTCCTTGGTTTTTTCATAGCTTGATTTAAACCTTGACCCTGCTCAAAACTATGCAATATTTATTTACTAGATGGCGTTAGTTGTATTTTAAACACTACTTGATATCATTTTATGAATGTAATAAGCAGATAATAATAGATGTGTACAATTTATAGTCTCGAGCAAAGACTTTGCTAAATTATCATTGATTTAATGCTAAAATTCCATAATAATGGTTATTGTAATTTTCTCCTGAAATCGAACTTACCATAGTTTAATACTATATATAATGGGAATCAATATGATTATTCGTGATTATTGTTGTAATATCTATTTTTAATTTCACATAAAATTGTAGCGTTATAAGGTTCAAATTCACCCTCATTATTTTACGCATTTTTGTTTATCGTTTTGAAGTGTTTAATTTTTTTGCTTCAAGGAAGGTCTACGTTCCCACATTTGGCGTCTCACATTCCATAAAACCACTTGTCATAAATTGGTTCAAATAAAAAACTGGCGACACAAAATATCTTATTGTATTTGTAAACGTACTTGAAGACCCATTAATGTCACGTTTAAGTATTTGGTGTTAAAATAGAGCGCTGTTAAAATATTTACGTTCCCAAAATATAAATAATTTCGAGTGTCGGATAACCAGCCCTGTTGTATTAAATTGCAGTGACTGTAAAAAATCTCATAAATAAGGTTATTTATTATAGTAGATAACACAAACTTGCATTTAAAAACCTCGTTGACTTTTTCGATAACGATTTGTTAGGAACAAATCGACCTGTGAAAATTCTAATCGTTGACAATTATTTTTAATCTGTTAAGGTCAAAAGTAGCGGTTTCAAATCCTAATATTTAAATCTGTAATTCTTACGAGTACTTAATTCAGTTTATATTTGCAAATAACAGGCTGATTATAATCTGACCTGTTACAATCGACCCCAAATCTTTATGGAAGTGATCCATATAATAACTGAAATAAAGATTTCCTAAAAACATTTGCAAATATAACTATTGCGTTTGCTAACTATTGTCTCTTTATTTTCAAATATAATCTCAATATTATTAACTCTTAATCTGTGAACCTTGAATTCATACATATCATAGTGTAGTGTGTGTGTAGAACCAGATTCAAAATGATTGGTTTTAGATTAGTATAATAAGAAAATAATTTAAAACGTTAGACTGAAGATTAGCAAAATGACAATTAAATCAACATTGTTTTACCAAGCTCCTTAACAGAGTAAGTACAATTGACTTCGGTACCTCGGTTGTGAGTCGAGATAATTCCTAGTGAATAGTCAGCGAACGATTTCTTTGTGAACTTACATTATGTTTACGCACGAAATGCTCGTTAACTCCTGCACAATTGTCCGTTACCCGTATCTTAATTCGACTGATAACTCAATTTTGATTTACCCGGAACCAACTTATTTCAAATCTGGAATATGTGTATAGTGTGCTCAGTTCGAACCTGACTTGTATAGTGTGAAATTTTATGAAGTCAGCTCCAGCTGCAATTTAGATCTCAGATTCATTCAAAGTCTCTGATATGATCTCTTAACCTAACACCAAAATTATACCTTCATAAAATCTATTTGTGGTGCATGTATGATTCAAACCTCATCAGATCGTCCCAGATTTTGAAATGTGATGACTCACTTGGGCCCTCCAACCTGATTCTAAAAATCTATTTACTACACATTCGTACAAATTGTTCGCTCACTTCTCTTACACAAGCTAAAACTATGTCTCATAACTCACTCCGCATATACAATCAAATTCCTCAATCGTTTCATTCATTCTCCCAAGTGAACTAGCACACCATTTTAACCTGTGACACAGAGCTTAAGAAATTTATAATCCAAGTTATTTCAAACCAAACAAAGTAAAAGAAATCAAATTTTTCATCCCATAGTTATCTTATAAGAGTATTCTACCCGCGGTTATTTTCTTAGTTTTTCACATTTTCATAACTGATTCTTATACGAAATTTATGTTCAATATTATTATAACTAAATGTATGCTTCGAAAGAACTACAAACGCTCAACGACCCCTTAGCTTATGATTTATTACATTACTTATTACTCTATGATCATCATAAATTTTAACACATTATTATATCTTCTGAAATATATAGTAATTGATCCGTTGTTTTTATCAAACTTACTTTAAAATCTCTATAACCTACTATTCAATTTAGTTTACTACAAAGGGTAATATCAATTAGCTTTGCTTAGCAATACGACTTAAATTATGTATTTGATGTTGCTTTTATGCTTGTCAAATTAAAATTTACTTACACTCATCCATAATTCCAAGTTTTGTCAAATAAAATTTACAAATAACCTAATCCCTTTCATAATGATTTGACATGTTGGTCGTCGACCCCGGAGTATTATTACTTAATATTTTCAAATTATGACTCAATGTTTTCTAATAACAGTATCTACCTATCTACCTTAGTTACTATTATTATTATTACCTAGTTTTTTTTTTTTTATTTATTCCTATTGTGGCACTTTGCATAATATAAGATGAATTATATTAACACTCTAGTTCATCAATTCAAGAAATCTGAAGACCGACCCCAAAGTAACACTACGATTATGTATCAGTTACCAGGTTATACATAATATCACAGATTAGGTAAATGTTACTTTGTAACAATAATACCTACAAAATAGAACTTGAATCGTTTCAGAGAACCAGCTCCAAAAAATATAGCTTTCTTAAGTTTTCACTTCTTATAATATATCGAATTCGCTAATATATGCTTAAAATTAAATTTGGTTAAAAGTTAAATCTAAAATATTCCTATATTATTTCGTTTGTCTTTTTATGCACCTTCCATTTCACGAGCAGCAAATTGTGCGAAAAATTTCGCACTTTAGATCTCCTAGCTTAATTTTACCTAAAGTAAACTTAATGTATAATAATATTACCAAGTTTATTTATAATCTACCTAAATATATACTTATATACGAACCCTATTCTCTTAAACAGTAAACCATGTAGGTTTACTTTATTAAGCTGTAATAAAATGATTGATTATTCTACTTTACTTCCATTTTAATTTATTTAATATACATAGAAAACATCCAGAACGCGCCGAACAAACATCCATCCCGAGGTGGGAATCGAACCCGCAACCTCCTCCGTCGCGGGTGGAACCACGACCACCATGCCACAGAGGTCGTCATATTGATGTTACACTGTATTGCATTGTACGGATTCGAACCGCACTTAATAAAAAAGCTACGCTAATGTTACTAAAATGAACAGCTTCTCTAAAACATATTTATTTTCTACTTTAACTATACAATAACATGCGACCCCCATTCTCTAAACACCAATATAATAAAACTAACAAGTCTAACTAACACAATAACTAAGTTAAGTTGGATTGATCCCTATTCTAAATTTAAATTAACATATCTTAACATATCCTGGTCACGCGTGCACTAAACTGTAAAAACCCCCCTATTTTTGGTGTGTCTTACCTATAACTTTTAACTACTCTACCTCTAAATTTAACCTTCCTACTTATTTCTTATATCTATGTTTCTAGAATGAACCGAATATAGAATTAATGAGTATTGTGGCCAATGATCGTCTAGTTAGTGGTAGGACTCTACGTTGTGTTGTGGTAGTACCTGGGTTCTTTTAGGTGATAAAGACAAACAAACGAATACTAAAATTAACTAAATCCCTTACTTTCTCCGTATTAATCTATTAAGTTATCTAAAATATAATGGTGTGAAGTATTTATGTGCTAATATTATTCCATAAGCATACTAAGTTGAAGTTCTGATAAGTGGTTTCTTGATTTTCTGTACTTAGGTCAATAACAGTTGAATAGTTATGTTGATATTAAATAATCATTCTTCATTCTTTCTCACTGAATTTAATTACGGCACAGGATAGAAGCCCCTCCTTCCGCTCCTACCAGTAGTTTCCGTCGCCTTACTGGATAACTTCCTCCGTATAAAGTCTACAAACTAATAGGCTAAACTATCAGTTTGTGACTAGGGGGCACATCACAAATAGTCATAGTCATAATGTTAGTCATCAGTCAGTCTGGGGACAAGAGGACTTTATTTTTTATCAAAAATCCTAAGTCTTGTTATGGTCAGTTATAATTTAATTGCATTCACAGGGAAATTTACTTTGTGATGTTTAATTCAAAACGTTCATTCTAATCAACTTTCACACTAAACAGTCTCAGTTCTCTAGTTATCTGCGGAACCTAACTCTACTAAGCTAATCTAGCCTAGTACCGAAAGGTCCCTATTTTCACACTCGGAGTGCATACAAAAGCTTCAATCCACAGCTCTTCATTGGGCTATTTCAAGGCTAATGCCTTCTATTCGTTATAGAATAGATAATGGACTTTAGGTCCTCTAGGAATTTATTCCCATAATTTATAAGGCCTCTTTACATAGAGATTATGCCCAAAAGTCTACAGCTTTTAAAAGTAATGAAATTCTAAATTTCAGGTTTTCCTTATTAGGAATTATTTTCATGATAGTAATGTAAAATATAATGATTCATCCAATCGAGATTATTTCTCATAGCTTATAAAGGCTTTTCCCACATTCGGAGATTATTGCCTAGGTGACGTTCGCACCAAGCTATAATTAGATTGATCAAAATATAAATGTCTCTCTACCGGAGACAACTGTAAATACAGTTATAATTGTAATGTAAATCATAGTCATACCTGAAACCAGAATACACTACTATGCTAGTTTTATTCAACTTAAATAATTAGTTAATTTAAACAATCTTATTATTATTAGATTAATCAAATCAATATATTGGCCTTAGAGTCCTATAGGAATTAATTCCCATAATTTATCAGGCCTCTTTATCTAGAGATTTTGCCCAAAAGTCTACCGCTTTTAATAGAAATGAAATTCTAAATATTACTATAATCAATATTAGATCAATTAATCTCTTTCGTTAAATAGAATATTTCCTGAAATAAATAGGAAAAGCACAGTGAAATTCAATAATCGCTCTTAAATATAACATTCCTTGTAAATCACACAATGAAAACATAAAACAGAAAACACAGTGAAATTCAATAGTTTTTCTTAAATATAACATTTCCTGTAAACATAATGAAAACATAAAGCAGAAATAAATTCAATAAATAATAAACACAACTCCTTCCATAAGAAACACGTTGAAAATACATTAAATAAAGAGTTAAAAAATACATTTGATTTAAGTCAGCATTATTATGTACTTTTATGTGGGTTATTTAACCTTTGGTTCAGGTAACAGTAATCTGAAAAGTAATTAGAACTTGACAAATATCAGACGTATTTTTAGTAATAAAAACATGCGTCTTAGCTTCTTCTGGATCCAGCTTTGGTACCTGAAACACTGACTCTACTCTACACTCAGTTGATTACTTGAACTAGTGTCAAGAATCCCAACACCGACTCTATTTTAATCAATCAAATTAAAGGTAGGATAATATGTAATGGATTCAATGGAATTGAAGTAATATCAAAATTAACACAGACTTTATAGTTAACACTTATTAATCAACACTGATTTTATTCAATTACTTGGGTTTGACAAAAATACCGTTAATGCCCTTAACGTCAAAAGGTCGTCCTCTCTTTAGGGTCTCCAAAACCGAACTCTCGTATATCCTCCGTTCCTAATACCATCCCTTGGGCGTCGCCCGCGCATTCTTCGTTACACCTCCTAAATCGATTCTTCGATTCTTATTGGTCCTTGGTTTTTTCATAGCTTGATTTAAACCTTGACCCTGCTCAAAACTATGCAATATTTATTTACTAGATGGCGTTAGTTGTATTTTAAACACTACTTGATATCATTTTATGAATGTAATAAGCAGATAATAATAGATGTGTACAATTTATAGTCTCGAGCAAAGACTTTGCTAAATTATCATTGATTTAATGCTAAAATTCCATAATAATGGTTATTGTAATTTTCTCCTGAAATCGAACTTACCATAGTTTAATACTATATATAATGGGAATCAATATGATTATTCGTGATTATTGTTGTAATATCTATTTTTAATTTCACATAAAATTGTAGCGTTATAAGGTTCAAATTCACCCTCATTATTTTACGCATTTTTGTTTATCGTTTTGAAGTGTTTAATTTTTTTGCTTCAAGGAAGGTCTACGTTCCCACATTTGGCGTCTCACATTCCATAAAACCACTTGTCATAAATTGGTTCAAATAAAAAACTGGCGACACAAAATATCTTATTGTATTTGTAAACGTACTTGAAGACCCATTAATGTCACGTTTAAGTATTTGGTGTTAAAATAGAGCGCTGTTAAAATATTTACGTTCCCAAAATATAAATAATTTCGAGTGTCGGATAACCAGCCCTGTTGTATTAAATTGCAGTGACTGTAAAAAATCTCATAAATAAGGTTATTTATTATAGTAGATAACACAAACTTGCATTTAAAAACCTCGTTGACTTTTTCGATAACGATTTGTTAGGAACAAATCGACCTGTGAAAATTCTAATCGTTGACAATTATTTTTAATCTGTTAAGGTCAAAAGTAGCGGTTTCAAATCCTAATATTTAAATCTGTAATTCTTACGAGTACTTAATTCAGTTTATATTTGCAAATAACAGGCTGATTATAATCTGACCTGTTACAAGACCTTTGTGTCTAACCGCGTAGTACAAGTTACGGAGAATGTTTCGGCCGAGCATTTTTATCATGTTTCAGGAATTGATAACCCGGCTGACTGCTTGTCACGTGGTGTAACACCCTTAAATTTAGTGAATCATCCATTATGGATGCATGGGCCTCCTTGGCTGATGCTTGACCCAGGTCAATGGCCTCTCCGTGATCTTGACGGTCAACCCGCCGAGGATATAACTGATCAGCGGGTGATGGTGCACGCCGCTTTAATAACACCTGCCGCAGCTAACTGCATAGTTTACGACACTGCATTGTGCATATCTTCGTGGTCTAAACTACTCCGTATTCTCGTATACGTTTTTATGTTTACAAAAAAATTACCGCGCCGCGCTTCAACTGCAGTCACTGCGGATCAGCTTCAATACGCTGAAGGCAAATTGCTTCTCGCCCAGCAGAAGAAATATTTTGCAGAAGAATTTAACAACATACGCAAGGGTCAACCTTGCTCTCGCGCTTTCAATAGGCTTAGACCTTTCATAGACGATAACGGTCTAATTAGAGTAGGAGGTCGTCTTGTTAACTCTGGTCTGGGCTATAACCAGATCCATCCGTTGATGTTACCGCGCAGTGACCATATTGTCAACTTGCTGATAGATTATTATCATATTAAGTACCTACACGCAGGACCAGAATTGCTGATGTCGCTTCTCAGACAAAAATTCTGGATTCTTTCAGCACGCCGCTTAGTTAGAAAAAGAGTGCACTTATGTAATACCTGCTTTAGGTTAAATCCGCGTCCTACTTACCCCTTGATGAGCAGCTTACCAGACTGTCGCGCACGCCAATCAGTAAAGGCATTCACACATGCTGGCCTTGATTATGCAGGACCAGTACTTTACACTCCAATACGTCGTCGTGGAGTGCGTAGCGAAAAGGCCTATCTTTGTGTATTCACTTGCCTGACAACAAGGGCAGTACACATCGAGGTCGCAACGGATCTTACTACTCCTAGTTTCCTAGCCGCTCTGAAACGCTTTCTTGCTCGTCGAGGTCCTGTTCAAGTATTATACTCGGACAACGCAACAAACTTCAAAGGTGCAAATTCCTACTTGCGTGACTTATATACATTCTTAAACGACGAATATCGTCTTAAATTAGAGCAAGAGTTGGCTGAAAGCCGTATGAAATGGTCATTTATAACCCCCAGATCTCCGCATAAGGGCGGTGCTTGGGAAAGCATGATTAAGGTAGTAAAAACGCATCTGCACCGAGTAATCGGACAGCAAATTCTCTCGTATGAAGAGCTCAGCACTGTTCTCACTCAGATAGAGTGCCTACTTAACTCGCGACCGCTGACCGTGCTGAGTTCGGATCCAGCAGAGCCCTCAGCTCTCACGCCTAGTCATTTCCTACATACCGCACCGCTATTTTCTTTACCCGCACCTGACGTAGAGTCTGAAAAAATCAGCCTTCTTCAAAGGCATTCGCTATTGGACAAGTTAGTTCAATCCTTTTGGCAAAGGTGGAGGATGGAATATCTTCATGAATTACAGGTCAGGCAGAAGTGGAATACGCCTTCCGCACCTATCACTCCCGGAGCTGTCGTGGTTGTGATAGAAGATAATGTTCCGAGTCTAGCTTGGCCATTAGCTATTGTTGAGAAAGTCCATTCCTCTAAAGATGGAGTAATTCGCACATGCACGATTAGAACCTCGAAAGGGACGACTTTAATTCGTCCGGCCGTCCGCATATGTCCTCTACCGCGTCAATAATTTAAATAAGTTAAAATAAGTTTAAGTTAATTGTTTTGTCTGATTTATCAATGCAACGTAACACCGCTTATATTTAGTAAAAATTCATTTTATTATCTTTATTTGTACTTACAACTTCTAATGCAGAACGCAGTCATACCGCTTATTAAATTTAATCTATATGAAACATTGCGTTTCATCCTAGTCTCATTTATTTTTTTCGCTATGAGATTCAATTCTCTTTCCTGATCTCATTTATGAAAGTGTCTTTATGCTGACACATCAAGGGGGGGAAGAAATGGTAACGCCATCTATCCAACCAATCCCTACCTAATTTCCCTTACCTCATATTGTGCGCACTCGCAAAACGTCAATGTCAAAATGACTGCTGTCAAGTGACAGCAGTGGACACCTGTCAGAGAGAATGAAAGAAAAAAGGACTTCCGCTTCCGCCCTCGCCGTTACAACAACGAGTGAATATCGATCCCACAATTGATTCCGCATTTTTACATAGAAACTACAAAACCCAAATCAAACCAACCATCTAACCCGCTGTAAAATCCGCGCTAAAACTTTCGCGTAAACCGCGCGCGTAAAACACTAATTTACAAAAGATATATGGTGACTCGCCGGCACGTGCTTCGTGGAGACGTCTTGCAGGATTTCTTTGGACTGTACTGCTGCCAAGCTGCGCCGAAGACAGGATACCTAGGTACATCAGGACTCCACAAACATCCAGGTCAGTGCGCGCAATCCAATCTCCAGTCCATTCCCAAAAAATCTTCAAACGTCGACCAGGCGACACCAGGTAGGTTACGTTCTCCCAGCGCTTACTCAAAAATTGGCATGTGTTACAACTACACCCAAACACATACGCTCACAGTTATATTGCCAGTCCCGTGCAATACAAAGAAGAACAAAGACGGAAATACGTATCTAAGACCGAAGTGAGACGGAGGCAACAATATTTCACGCGAATCACGACCGCCCGTGCCGCCGGTCAGATGGTGACTGAGGTGGGAGCACACAATTCTACACAATATGAGGTTGCCACTTTCGAGAAACCAGTACCTCATCTTCCCTTTTTAATAAATCAATGGTAGATACCTATTATTTTTTATACCTGGTACCCCAGGAAGCCAGTTCAGTAGTTTATATCTATACGCATGCATTCAAAAATACCGTGAAGATTGGTTTTGTTTTTGTAGTCTGTTCTGTATAGTTTTATAAATAAACTTTCATCAATACACGTGTTTTGAGTGCGATTTAATATAAATTAATAATGTACACTATCAAGGCAATTGATTATGTACTTACTAGAATAATGTACTCCTATATTTCATACCTAGAGCATGTGTATGCAAAACATATGTTAATAGCTTGATAACATAAAGAGAAATGAGTACACACCTGAATGTGTATTGCAAACATCGTCGCGATGTTAAAAAATAATGGTCAATTCCTATTCAAACGAAGCGGTTCTGACAATTATAATTAACGCGGTTGTTGTATGTATGCGTATCACTAGGGATTCCGAAGACCGATAATATCCTAATCTACTAATATTTTAAACTAGCTGCGCCCCGTGGCTTCGCTCGCGTTGTATCTATGGAAACGTTTAAAGGTGATTTTTATCCCACGGGAACTGATTTATGCGATAAAAGGTAGCCTATGTTTGATTCCGGGATTAGAATTACCTGTATGCAAATTTTAGCCAGATCCGTTCAGTAGTTTTGGCGTGAAGAGGTAACAAACATCCATCCATCCATCCATACAAACTTTCGCATTTATAATACTAGCTGCGCCCCGCGGCTTCGCATGCGTTGTTCCCATGGAAACGTTTATAGGTGATTTTTATCCCACTGGATCAGATTTATGGGATAAAAAGTAGCTTATGTTTGATTCCAGGATTAGAATTACCTGTATGCAAATTTTTGCCAGATCCGTTCAGTAGTTTAAGCGTGAGGAGGTAACAAACATCCATCCATACATCCATACAAACTTTCCAATTTATGATATTAGTGCGATGTGATGTGATTAGTGTGATACGGAAGTTTGTATGTATGAATGTGTGGATGTTTTATTAAACAACTTAGTTCAGAAGTTTTTGTGTAAAACATAAATTATTTCACGAAAAACTACCAAAATTTTGCATATAGTTAATTAGGTTTAAATATCTTTATTCTCATACAAACACAGGGTTTTTACTTATAATGATGAGATACATAAGAACAAAT
This sequence comes from Eupithecia tripunctaria, assembly GCA_955876795.1. Taxonomy (NCBI): domain Eukaryota; kingdom Metazoa; phylum Arthropoda; class Insecta; order Lepidoptera; family Geometridae; genus Eupithecia; species Eupithecia tripunctaria. Next base: position 13,175,998 of record OY041604.1, read on the forward strand.
TAATCTAGGCTTAGAATATTTAAACTAACCTCTGTCATATTAAATTATGACTAAATATAATTCTACTCTGGAATCAAATGTAGCCTTTTTATTTCATACATCAGTTCCTATAGGATAAAAATAACGTTTAAATAATTTCATAGAAAAAACGCGTGCGAAGCCGCGAGAAAAAACTAGTACACAATAATTGTGTATATTAACGGTCTTCATACACAATTATTGTGTATACGTGTATTCCCTTATTATTAGCCTTTAGTCCACGTTCGTAGCTGATCTTTGATAACCAGTTACGAACATATAATTCTTGCTTGATATCCAGTTAAGAGAACGGAATGTACCTACTTGCCGTAGCCATGTTTTACGAAAGTCGTGTTTTTATCTCTGTTCATAATTGGTTTTTTTTTTTTAATTTATTAATCATAATATTTTATCCACTTTCGAAGCCGAGTTTCATAACCTGGAAATATCAACTTTTCAAAACTTTTCATAACTACATAACAAGTTATGGTGTATGGAATGATATATTTATAAAGGAATACTCTGGGTGGTGCTAAGAGCGGTACCCTCTGGTGGTAGGCTTTGGCCGTGGCTTGTCACCACCCTCCGGATTGGGCCAGTCCGTGAAGCAACTTTGTTGTGTTTCGGAATGTGGTCCGGAGTAGCCATCTTCTAGACCTTTGTGATACATCGTCGGCCGCATTTTCGCTTTCCGCTATGTGAGATTGCGGTCAAACGAAGGTCTATTTCTGATAAAAACAAAAATACACCATCTCGTCAGTGCCAAGGTGTTCCAGGGGCTGTGCGGTCAACTAACGATAAATGCCACTGGACTAAATATACTAGCAAAACAGAATTTCTGTAGCCATCTCTATTTCTCTTTAAACAAGTTCGGTTGAATGAACTGCAAAAGTTTTGGTAACCACCATAATAATCATCGGGTAACTTACATCAGCCTCGTGTTATCTTGGTACAATGTCAGGAGAAACAGCAAACACGTGTGAACTTTCTCGGTATTTATTTTACCCAATACAATAATTATCAGCACTGATTTAACTCTAATAGCATTTTAATTAACAGCAATATACAGATAGATTCACTCATTGTGATTATAGTTGAAGTCTCGCAATGGAATGGCCGCCCGGTCCGTTGTCGTGGCTTTTTTATCGGAACCCGACTGAGCCACCCGAAGCTTCGCATCGGCGCTCCTCGGTTCGGCATAGCCCGTAAACAGTCGTCGTCGGTTCGGCTCGGGTTGCTTCGAGATGGTTTTTCCCACGTAAACAAACATCGGTTTTGCTCGGGCCGCCTTGGATAGCAAGTTTCCTACACAAATCACCCTGCTTGGGTTGCGCTGTGACTCAGGCTAGCTGTTCTATAAGGAATATTTCTGCTTATTTAACAAATTTATTAAACAAAGCTTACACTCGATAATAATATCCGATAGTTTACAAATTTGTTTATATCTTGAAGGTAGAACAAAATAAAACTATGTTTAAGCAAACAACCTTTGATGCGCAGTGAAGGAAGGGCAGATTAAAATGGAATAACTTGGTGTGGGTTTAAATCCTAATGTAGGACGAGGAGCATTCTACACCTTCAACGAGCTCAAAAGCCTGAAATTAGCAAAATAAAATATTATGTAGGCAAGTACTTGCAAATGTTTAATTTTAAGTATCAACATTGGACAATAATATGACCTGTAATGCACATTCCATTATTAAATAAATGAACTGAACTGAACGGAGGACTCTGGTTCGAATATAAGTACCTATCAGATACAAATAAACTAAATATAATATGAAGCATTCTAACACGGTATCTGCATAGAATTTCATACAATTTTAGATATGTGTTTTTGATGCTGTGTAAAAATACCGATTATTTTTTTTACAAATATGTACGTACGTATATGGTAGAATATACTTAAATCTAATTACATAATTACAAAAAATACCATGATTCACCCATGTATGTTTAGCTTTAATAAACAAAGCAACCTTAAAACACGCATAATTTAATACAATAACCTAAATTATATGAAAACATTGTTCAACATGGATTTTAATTAACGCTGAGAAATAAGGGTGTTTTGTGGAAATCCTGAGTAGGAGGATGTGAATATCTGTTATTAAAATAAAAGTACCTACCTAAGAAGTAAAACTAAAAAAAACCCTCACTTCCTTATCAGAGACGTAGAGGTACCTATCTGATAAGTATGTAAGATTTTTTTTAAGAATTTTCATGCATAGTTTACGAAAACTTTAAAAGTTCCATGGTCTCTAATTCTAATTCTAATTCTAAGTGGGGGAACTAAGATCTGCACGGACGTCTCGCATAGGAGTGTATTGTGCATTATCCCCCTGCCTAAGCAGGCCCTAACCAGCCCAGCTCCTTGAAGTATCGGAGCAGGACTTTAGGTGACTGACAGCTTCGTTTCCGCTTTTCTGTGGGTGTGGATGGGGTTGATTCCTCAATGAGGGACTTCAGCCCTGTTTTGTGTCTGGCCTCCTCTGTGGCCGTGCAGTGTACCACGACGTGTTCCACAGTCTCTTCTTCTTGAAAGCAGCCACGACGTAGGCTGCTGTCTGTGGCTCCGGTCTTGAAAAGATGATGGTTCAATTCACAGTGACCTGTGATGATGCCCACCATCGTTCTGAGGTCCTCCCGGCTCATCTTGAGCATCGTGTTGGTGGTTTTCCTGTCTTTGGAAGGGAATATTGATTTGGTATGCTTGCACGACGCTCCCATAACTTTTGGTGTTCTTTTTCAGAGTTAAGTTTTAATCTGTTTTTGACTTCCGCTGTGGGCGGGTTCGAGAGACTAACATCTTGTTGCGTTGGAGTTAGTTTCGCTCCTTCCTTTGCTAGTCTGTCTGCATTAATGTTGCCTGGGCAGGATCTACTCTCTGTCCATTCTATGCAGACCTTACTGTGTTGAGAAAGATCTTCCATGGTCTCTATTAGGTCATGGTCGGTTTAAGTCAAATTCTCCTTTTTGGTCCATCACGTGTTTCGTTCCACACGTTTTTTTAGTTTCTTACTTTTCGTCCTTGCCATAACTGCTTACGTCAAAAATGACAGTTTAACGAAGTGTCGGGTTACAGCTAGTGACATTAATATTATTAATAGCGAAAGGCTTATTGATTTATTAGTCTGTAATAGGTATTTCGAGCTTCATCAAACAAGAACCTCGATCAAACTAGTTGGTAGTTTTCGATAGCCAAGTAAACAAAACTTTTACCCGTTTCATTTTAATCGTCGAGTCGAGTAGTCAAGGTTGTCTGTAGGTCACGCAAACCCATTACGAGCTTATACAAACTTTTTAGAAGTTTTCACACGTTATCTGACCTCTGTGTTGCCATATTTAGATTAATTAAAAGGCTAAGTCAAGTTTAAGCAGACCCTTAATGTGAAATAACATTGTGTTAATACCGCTGCTGAATTGGTTTTAAATATATTGTTGCCAGACAGATTTCATTGATAAGGTTACATCATGCAACTTGATGATTTCAATCGTGAGTGTATCAGTTATATTATTTTCTCCGCACACTGTTTTTTTAATAATTAATACCTTTAAACGATCAATTCTATATATATATAATCTGAATTTCGAAAACGGCTCCAATAATTTTCATGAAATTTAGAATACCTACAGGGGGTTTCGGGGGCGATAAAGCGATCTAGCTAGGATTAATTTTTAGAAAATGTCGATTTATTCGTGTTGTCAATAAACTTTCATCAACTTTATCGTAATCTATTGACTCTTCCTGACACTTATTGGCGTATACTATAATTTCTAACAAGCATAATTTAACAAAAAAAAATCATCCAGGTACTAAGTAATAAAATGCAGTCAATGAGCGCCGAAAATTGAAGGTAACTATTCAAAAACAATTTTATTAAAACTAACCTTTTTCAAATCGGTATGTAGGTGCCAAGTTACATAACAGTTCTTAATGTTATTTTTTGTTACGTTAGGCCACGTAGGCCGCCGATGGTCCCGGACTATACATATATACATAAATAGAGTCTGTTCAAAAACGGAAGAGTCGTCGCGTTCGGTTAACTAACACTTTTAGTCGTACTGCAATAACAGAGCAGTGTTATCAACGCAAAAGTTGTCAATTGGCACACGAGCGCCCTCAATTCCCACGACTCTTCTGTCTTTGAACAGACTCTAGTTAGCATTAAGTTCTTATTTAGTAGTTTTTTGTGTTTATGATGCAATTAAGATATAATTTATTTATCTATGTACGTTATCTATTATCATTCAATAATAGATTTTTGTCTTGGCAAGTTTATTAACAACGTATTTATTTTAATAATCTGCTGTAGTCAAAATAAATAAACCAATGAACCTTCTACATTTTAGATTTGTGTAAATTCTATCTACCTTTTAATTAATGGGGTTGATAGTAAGCTTCGTAGGATATAGGCTTGACAGGTTGCAGCTGAGCGCTGACAACGGGCTGTGACACTGTAATCTATTACCAACCCACCCGACTGACAGACAGGGTGATGTCTGTTAAAGTAGGTACAAGTGGAAGGGACTTTGCCCTTAGATTAAGGCCGTCCGCACATGGAGCTACTCAAAATTGACGGAACTAATCAGTAATTGTAATTACTAACTAGTTAAAAACTGTACCTCGCACACGACGCTACTCAAGTTGCAAGATTTCAGTCACTTATATTTTTTGCTCGTTCATTTTTCACAACGAAAAAACAGAAAAGTCGGTAACTAGTAGCGCGGCGACCGGCACGTCGAGTCACGCGTGATCAGTTGCTAACGCGTTATTAACTGGTTTTTGACTAGTAGCGTCGTGTGCGAACCTGTGCGAGAATGTATGGGCGGTGACGCTCAAGTAACTCTTTAGTAATTTGAGTTTGTAACTAGTTCTTTTTGAGTAGCTCCATGTGCGGACGGCCTAACAGTATGATAAAATGTATTGGACTCTTTGGTTTATCCATTTGGAATGAACCATGTTAGTAAACAAAGTACGACACAAATAACAAAATCTCACTTGCTTGGCGTCGAGTTTCAGATATAAATTGTAAGCAATTTTTATTGGGGGGATCTAAAATCGACAAGTAATGTAAATTACGTATAAAAGGACGCGCCAACAAAGTGAGTTTTAGGTTAAGTATGGGCGGTTTGTTTACGTTTATGCTCCATTCAAAATGGATACGATATACCTACTGGCGGCAGGGTGCTGACTCTTGCGTATAAAGAAAACCTAAAGATTCTTATTCCAAATTAACAAAGTATTTCGTTAGAGCCGACTAAGGGATATTCACCGGTGGCGGGCAGCAGCACCATCTGCAAAATAATTCTACCACTGAACTGCCCAGCCCCAACCCGCATACCCAGCGTCGGAATTATGGGCACTACCCCTGTAAATGCTAAAGTTCAGATGGATCGTTCGAATGGATAAAGGGGTTTCTTTCTCACGCCAAAACTTCTATATATGCTGACCTGTAAATTAAGGATAGGTTTAGCTCTATTTTTGAAATCAATCGCAGGGTACTTTTTATACCATAATATAAATGAGAATTAGGGAATAATTAGAGTTTTTTTTTTATTTCTAACTCATTCAACAAAAGTAAAAATGTTTTAAAAAGCAGAGATAAATAAAAGATGCTGCCGAACAGAGTCACGAAACGGCCTCTGTCTTAGCATGAGCTAGTTGTAAACATACCAGACTGGTCATCCAACAGAGCTGTAACCTTTACCTAGTATAGCCGAGGACGGAAACTACCTTACCATATCTAAGGGTGTTTCTGTTACTAATTTATAAAGATAATTACGCACTTTTAACACAAATAAACATTTCTACAAACTGTCAATTATCATTGCAATTATAACTAACACAGTTCTGAAAATCATTCCACCCATTTTCGATACCCCATACTACTTTTACAAAGGTGCCTACCGACTATTGTCGTAGTATAGTGAATCTGCCTATCATGGCTGTAATTGGGTGGTACCATAGTATCACCGGCACCAACTTAAGGTGATCAATCACTCCGGTGGTACAATTGAACCTGTTTATTGAACTGGTGCGAGTTCACCATCGACTATCGGTTGATAATTATACAATAACTTTAGTCGGTGGCTTTGCTCACAAAGTTTATGAAAGTTAAAATATTTTTCAACTTTACACAGAAATCAGCTAAAACTGAAGTAAGTAGAGCTTGTGTTAAAGTTTAATTATAGTTATATTTTATTATTTTTTATGAATGGAAGGAAGTACATACAAAACATAGAAAAGGACAAAAAAAGAACAATTTGGAGTTCGTACAAACGTTTGCAGTATGTTGACTACACGTAAAATAATACCAAAATTTTACTTTGTTTAAAATAAAAAGTGAAAGGATGTCATTGTCAGAACTATACCAAATTTAAATAAAATGACACCACAAGGGAAGCACCAGCTATCAAATACAAAAAGAATCATCAAAATCTGAACGTCCAGTGAAAAGCTCTGAGGTAACAATCATACAAAATAATTACCAAAAAAATGAAACATAAAAATATCCTTTTTTGAAGTCGGTTAAAAAGATTGCATTGTAACCTTTCTCACTGATTAAGTCGTTATAAAATAGGAAAATCACCGTCGATTTCTTTATTAAAGCTAGCTCTGAAAAATATGAAGGGTATTAGAATATTAAATGCTTGGAAATGTATACACTTTAATTATAACCTGGTGGCCTTTGACCGATTTCAGAAACGGCTCATATCAGATTCATTGTTATTTATTACTGAATTGTGAGGTTGTCGTGATAAACATTTTATTTATGACCATTTTCCGAAGAAAACAACTTAATTATCAAGATGACTAATCGTCAGAACAATTACAAAAAAATGCTGGTAGTACTACTAGTATTACTCTAGTTTTACTCGGTATCTAGGAGACCAAAGACCCCCGAAAAGTACCGTTTTTTTATACGCATTACATTTTACTAAGTAGTCTGATTTGATAATTCTTTTTTTATTGCAAAGGGTTTGCCCAGAAATTTGGCGCACCAGCCAGGAACATTTGGCGTTTATCTAAAAGGGGGGCCCATTAGATAAACGCCAAATTGAGAATAAAGTTCATTGACCTCAATTTGGCATTAAAATGAGATCGAGTTTCGCGAGGAATGCGGCACGATGTTTAATTGTGATTAACATGAGATCTGATTATAAAATAAAATCTTAACGCGCGAAAATAAAAATACAAATAAAAATGTGTCGGTCCAACATTGAAAAGGAAACTGGATTCCAGAATCAAAATGCAGCTGGTTCAAATAACGGACACTTAGAAAAAATTAAGGACCACTTGTCTGTGATGACCATAATGATGGTCATCGTGTGCTCACTCCTCCTGGTCGCTGCCATATACATCATATACAGACAATACAAAAAGTGCCACCAGCGTTGGGCACATCAAGAGTTCCAAAGAGCGAACAGAGGATCCGTCTTACGCCGCCGTCGACAGCAACAGCAGATATATCCAGAAATGAAAATGGAAGAAAGTAAAATGTAATACAAATGAAAAGTGCAGTGTGCAGTGAAAAATAGTGAAAGTGGAATTAGGTTTTACCTTAGGTATATATTTGTTTTAAAAAACATAAAAAGTGCGGACAAGTGAACTCTAATGCTAATATCGGAAATCTATATTGAGACATTTTACAATAACAACGAGAAAATGAAATCATTATTTTACGAACACTAAGATTAAGAAATATAAAAATCGTGTTGTTTACGTATCTAAAATTCCTATCACATGGATTGGTGCCCTTATATGGAGAGTGCCGAGAGCTCCGAGAACATCGAAGTACACTTCGATCCCCTACTACCGTAATGTACTCGAATCTAGAATGGTATGTAATCTTAAAATGTATTATTATTGTGTATTAACTAAATGGAACAAGAATTATTAGATTGTCTATATAAACTAATAGAAATAAAGAAATATTTAGTTAAGAAAGGAAAATCAAGATATAAAGGTAATGTTATTAAAAATAAATTGATAGAAACAGAAAGCTTTTATGAGAAAGGTAAAACATTGATAGAAATATTGAATAAAAGAGGTGTAAGTGAAAGTTCTGTTGAAACGTTTGCAAAATGTATAAAATTAATTGAAGAAAATTATTTAAAAATAAAAGAACTTTGTAAAGAAACTAACGATAATAATTCGGAAGGTAGTGATAGTGATTCTGAATTTAGTGAAGCAAGTGAATTTACTGATTCAACCATGGATTTCGATCTAAAAACAGCGTGTAGCTTGATCCCTGTAATGAACAATAATGGAAATAACATCAAAGGTATCATTGACTCTGTGGAAATGTATTCGGAAATGCTATCAGAGGCAGGAAAAAAGTTACTAATAAAATTTGTAGTGAAAAGTAGATTGTCAGAGAACGCTAAATTGCGAGTGTCTAGGGAATATTCAGCCGTAACCGATCTGATTACAGATTTGCGTAAAAACTTATTGCCTAAACAGTCATTTGCAGCTATACAAACTCGATTATTAACAGCAAAACAAGGCTGGCGCACAATCGACCAGTACGCGACAGAGATCGAGAAGTTATTTACTAACCTCACAGTTTCGCAAGCAGATGGTAATTCTAATAATTATGCCGTTCTGCAACCATTAAATGAGAAGTTAGCCATTAAAAGGTTTTCAGAAGGTTTACGCGACAGCAGGCTAAGCACGATTATAGCGGCGCGTAACTACGACAACTTAAAGGATGCCATCCAAGGAGCCAAAGATGAGGAACTGTCAGCTGAATCTACTCCAAAAGGTGACGAAAACATCATGAATTTTTCAAGAGGAAGAGGTAAGTCGCATGCCTATAATAATTTCAGGAATGGTCAGAGCAATTACCGTGGGAACTCGAACTCGAATGTGAACTCGAACGTGAACTCGAACTACAGAGGTAATTATTTCAGCAGAGGGAGTTACCATAACAACAGAGGTAATTTTTCCAATTCTCGTGGTCAACCCCGACCGCAATATTATGCTCGTGGTTATAATAGAGGAGCATATCGTTATAATAATCAACGTGGACGAGGTTACCAAGGTCAGAATGAGAACCGATCGAGTTATGAGACGCGTGGTAGAGGTAACAATAACAACCATCGTGTTTTATGTACGGAACAGCCAAACAATAATGATTCGGTAAATACTGAACCGAAAACTGAAGGAAATAACATGCAGTTTTTTCGATTTTAAACATAACGTCTTAGCATTTTACGGTAAAGCGAAATTTTTATCTTTTTACATTGGCAATAGAAAGTATTTTTGGTTATTAGATACAGGAGCGTCATTATCAGTTATAAAGAGCGACTCATTGCCTAGTAACAGTGCCATAATAGGAGAGGAGACATCTGTAAATGGCATAGCAGGACAAATAACGTCAACCGGTTTTGTTCATCTTAGTTTGATGCATCTAGAAGATAAACAAAGAGTCGAATTTGATACCAAGCTACATATTTTCGATAACATTCCTTTAAAGGCTGATGGAATATTAGGCTTAGACTTTTTGTGTCGCTATGCATCAAATATCAATTTCAAGACAAACATTATTACACTTTCTAAATATGGTATGGAATATTCTTTGAAGTTGTTTGACACTATCGATTATTCGAACGAAGTGTTACACATTCCAGCGCGAAGTGAATCTATTCATTATTTACTTTTGAATACTGATATGAAAGAGGATTGCATCGTTCAAAACCAACAATTATCGGAAAATATTTTTCTAGCAGGAAGTATAGGTAAAATACGGAACAACAGATTACCTGTAAAAATTTTGAACACAAGTGAACATGACGTGACATTACCAATGTTTCAACCTGAATTATTTTCATTAAAAGACTATAATTTATGTAATTTTGAACAAACTTCGAATGGTTTAGAGAGAGCAAAAACTTTACTTCAAACGTTAAAGTTAGATCATCTTAACATAGAAGAACGAAAATCAATTCAAGCATTATGTGCTAAATATTCTGACGTTTTCTTTTTACCGGGTGACAAGTTGTCAACGACAAATATTTACGAACAGTCAATAACTTTAAAACCAAACGTTAGTCCAGTTTACGTGAAACAGTATAGATTGCCACATGCTTTGAAAAGTGAAGTAAACAAACAGGTTCAGAAAATGTTAGAAAGCGATATAATTGAAACAGCGAAATGTGAATGGTCGAGTCCAATATTATTAGTACCAAAGAAAAGCGAAAATAACAACAAGAAATGGCGATTAGTAGTTGATTATCGAAAACTAAATGATTGTATCGTAGATGATAAATTTCCACTACCTAACATAACAGAAATATTAGACTCATTGTCAGGTTCAGTCTATTTTACACATTTAGACCTTCATCAAGGATATTATCAAGTTCGTTTAGATAAGCAAAGTAGAGAGTACACAGCTTTTTCAACAAATACGGGACAGTATCAAATGCGGAGATTACCAATGGGATTGAAGACTAGCCCGAGTGCTTTCAGTAGAGTCATGTCAGTGGCGATGTCAGGCTTAACTTTTGATAAATGTTTTATTTATCTAGATGATTTGGTAGTTTTTGGTAGAAATTTAGAGATACACAATAAAAATTTAAATGATGTACTAGTTCGAATGAGAAAAGTAAATTTAAAATTAAACCCAGAAAAATGTAACTTTTTGAAGAAGGAAATTTTATATTTAGGTCATACAGTGTCGAAAAACGGAGTATTACCAGACCCAGCTAAAGTAGAAGTATTACGTAATTATCCGATACCAAGTAATACAGATGAGGTAAAGAGATTTGTAGCATTTTGCAATTACTACAGAAAATTCATTAAAAAGTTTGCAGAAATAACTCAACCACTTAATAAATTAACAAGAAAATATGAAACATTCGTTTGGACGCCTGAATGTCAAAAAGCTTTTGAAAAATTGAAAAGTGCCTTGAGCACTCCACCTGTTTTAGATTTTCCAGATTTTTCTGAAAATAATGAGTTTATAATACAAACAGACGCATCAGGTACCGCCGTCGGTGCAGTTTTGTGCAATAAAAATATGAAACCAGTCGCATACGCTAGCAGACCACTTAATACGGGAGAATTGAATTATCCAACTATTCAAAAAGAATTAGTAGCTATAGTTTGGGCTATTAAATATTTTCGACCTTACGTTTATGGAAAAACATTCACCATAATGACAGATCACAAACCTTTAATTTATTTATTTTCGATGAAAGATCCATCGAGTAGACTTCTTAAATTTCGACTAACTCTAGAAGAGTATAATTTTAAAATAATATATGTAAAAGGAAAAGAGAATAGTGTCGCAGATGCACTTTCTAGGATAAATTTAACATCTGATACATTAAAACAGATTAATGAGGAAATAATTTCGGTAATGACAAGAGCACAGTCAAGAAAAATTAATCGAGATTCGAATAAAGCTATTTTTAGTAAAGAAAACGACAAGTGGCCTGATCAACCACAAGTTGTAGATATTCTGAAAATGCCTAGTGATTCTGTGGAATTGACTTTTATTGAAAAAGACGAATTAAACAAATTAACAAAAGAAAATCGGATAGATATGGAAAAAGAAAGTCTAATTTATAGTGAGAGTAAAAAAGCATTGTATATTAATCTTGATTTTAGAGCACAATTTACGCGAGACGAATTTGTGACTAAATTAGGAGAATTTTGCAAAGAGATAAAAATAAATGAACTATGCATAGTAAAAATTAAGAAATATGAAAGTTTTATAGAAGACTTGTTAAAAGAAATAAAAGAAAGAAAGGACTGGAGAGGTCCAAGAATTTATGTATTAAAAGGAGTAAGAAGAATAGAAAACGAAGACGAAAAGAATTATATTTTACATGATTTTCATTTGCTTCCTACTGCAGGTCATGCAGGTGTACGTAGAATGACAAATAACATAAAAAGAAGATTTTACTGGCCAGGTTTAGACAAAGACGTGATAGAATTTGTAAGCAAATGCGTTAAATGTCAAAAAATGAAGCATTGTAAATATGTCAAGGCGCCTATGGAGATAACTACAACACCTTCTCATGCTTTTGAGAATATCTATTTGGATATCGTTGGTCCTCTAGATAGAGATATAGATAATAATCGATATATTTTAACTTTACAATGTGGGTTAACCAAGTTTGTAGAAGCGTATCCACTTAATAATAAGGAAACGGTAAGTATAGCTAATACTTTAGTTAATAATTTTATTTTAAGATTTGGTACACCAAAAGCCATCATAACTGATCGTGGAACAGAGTTCGTATCTGCAGTGATGGAGCAGGTATGTAAATTACTAGAAATAGAAAAATTAACATCTACCTCTTATCATCATCAAACAATAGGTGCATTAGAAAACTCACATAAGAATCTAGGAGCATTTTTACGAATAATGTGCAATGGACAAAAAGATACATGGAGTCATTGGTTACCATTCTGGTGTTATAATTTCAATAACACAGTTCATACAGAGACTAAATACACACCTTTTGAATTAGTTTTTGGTAGACCTAGTTTATTACCATGTAGAGTAAGTGATTATATTAAACCTTTGTATAACCCCGAAGATTATCCATTAAGTTTAAAATATAGGTTACAAGTAGCACATCGAGATGCTCGTAACAACTTACTTTTAAGCAAAAATAATCGTAAAAATACTTATGATAAAAATGTAAACAATGTTACTTATGTTAAAGGACAATTACTATTAACTAAGAATGAAACAGCAAGTAAATTAGATACTTTATGGGAAGGCCCATTTGAGGTCATAGAAGATTTAGGAGTTAATGTGAAAATAATTAAAAAGAATAGAGATTATGTAATCCATAAAAATAGAACTAAACCCTTAGTAACATAAAAAAAAATGTATCTAACCATAATTTTTTTTTTCTATTCACCCCCGAGGTGAGGTGTAGTAACTATGACTTAAGCTAGATAAGGATAATTGATTAGTAATAAACCAAACGCAGTCAGATGTAGTCGTTTCATTACAACTCCAAAACTATACTTCCCCTCACAGAAGAGGTCTAACCCAAAAATTATCAATTTTGAGGAAAAATTCATAAATTTAGATGTATTTTTTAACTATATTTTAACCATATTTTAGTTCATAAAGAGATTCAATATGCTTAGTTTTTTCATTTTCTAACTTTTGTAAAGGAATCAACTGTATCAAATGCACATTATAGAGCAATTCATATGATTTTTTTGCCAATTTTTGACTTTATAAGAATGATTTTTGATTATTCAAAGTTCTATTTCAAATAGATGTGCTTAAAACATATCATAGCAATTCATTTCACACTTTCAAATTAAGTTCGTAAAAACGAACAAAACTTGGGTTACACCTACATTCTTACACAGCTTTCTTACTTGACACTAGTTGACACGCCAGGGGCTCGCCATCTTTGGATTGCCATTTTGTCGCTTGTTCAATAATTCGTGTTCGGATAGCGCTTGCGTGTATACGTCTTCGAGTATTCCATAAAACTTGATAACATTTTTGTCGAACTTTTGTTTTGTTAGATCTGTTACGTTTTTTGTTATTAGTATATCTGTTTTTTTGTTATTGATTTGTGGTTATTTATAAGAAAGGGAGATATTGGTTACGCTATGGATTCGGAACAAACTGGTCCGTCGTCAAGTTATCGTGGGCGCACGCGCCGCTGCCGTCATATACTACCTACCCTACCCGCGGCTGTGGCAGGTTAGTCACAGATTTATTACAAAAATGCAGTACGTTTAATTTATATAGAGAACTTGATAATATATTTTATCTATTTCAGTTCGTAAAAGGAGATTATTCCGGGTTAACATTTCCAGAATTATTTAAAAAAATAATGCTATAATGCAATATTGCTCTCCGTACATACAGGATACTACATATATTGTGATAATGATTTTTAGGTTTACACTTACATCTCCGAGAAAGAAAAGAAGACCCCACCAACCTAAAGGTTGGGGAATAAGAAATAATTATAAATAATATAATTTTAAGGATAATTTTGTATCTTCTATTTAAGGTATTATGTATCTGTACATTTTATGAAATTAAATAAAAATTTCATAACCGGAATTTAGATTTTATTTTTTAGATTGTTAGCAAATATAGAACAAAATTAATGTATTAAATTCGATTCCAAATGTTTGTCACCTCTGACTGAACAGACAAAAGGTCAACGAACTATATTCTTAATTTAACTGGCGCGGACTATAGATCATGTTTTCAATAAGACACGATAATTTAATACGAGTAAACCTCGCAAAAAAGTGAAGGGAAATTTTGAAATTGGAACGAACCTATTTTTACTTATAAATAATCATCATTATTTTATAAATAGATTGTAACTGGCCAGTCTCTCCTACATATTTTTTTTCTGTTTGCTATACTTTCTGTGTACTTTCTGTGTGCGCGGTCTGGTATGTAATCAACTATTGGTGTTAAATTAAATAACAATAAAATTTGTGTTATTATCTCTGTCTACCTAGTTCTTTTTGAATAATAAATAGGTATAAAAGAATTGAAACATAAAATACATCGCGTAGTTCAGTGCTAAGTTGACGAAACGATGAAGCTGGTTTTAGTAGTGGCCGTTTTGGCCATAATTCTGGCTTCAACCACTGGTACATTATTCAATATTTATTTATTATTTTGTGTTTTGTGCGAACATTATAAATCTTTATTTCCTTTGCCCACGTGAATTCATGAAACATGTACTGCAAGGGGCAAGCATTTTCACACAACAATCAGATAATAAAAACAAATTAGACATAAATTATACTAGTTGTTTTGAAAATTTTAATAATTGAGCTAACTACAGACTACAAACAATCTACAGGTAGCTCAACTGATCCATACCAGTCGGAAGCGTCCACACGCTTGCTGCGTTGTACCGCTGTATGACAATAATTTAACAATAATATTTTATTTGAGTATGTATGAATGTAATCGATTTTTAACCGGCTTCAAAATAAGGAGGAGGTTATCAATTCGACTGTTTTTTTATGTTTATTACCTCAGAACTTTTGACTGGGTGGTCCGATTTTCATGATTCTTTTTTATATGAAAGCTTCCCGTGTGGTCCTTTTTTATTCTGTTCTGACAATGGGATCCATGACAATTCCTGAATAAACTTTAAAAATTGAAGTCGAAGTTGAAGTCGTTTTTGTACGACGGCGTTTGTATTTATTTTTACATATCCACCTACATACAATGTTTAAAGGGGAAACACTCATATCATCATCATCATATCAGCTGATCGACGTCCACTGCTGGACTCAGGCCTCACCTAAAGATCTCCTCAATGACGGATTTTGCGCTGCCCGCATCCAGTGACTACTCGCGACCTTCACTAGATCGTCGGCCCATCGAGGAAAGAGACAAGGACCTTGCGGAAATATAAACAACAAACAAACATGGAAGGAAACATGAAGCCCTAATGTTGTTTGTTGTTTCGACGACCGCCGTGGCGTGGTGCGAAGGTCCGCCTGCGACGCAGGAGGTTGCGGGATCGATTCCCCCTTTATTTGTACGATCTGCTGATATTTGTTTAGGGCTTTCTAGATGTTTTCTATGTATGATAAAAAATACCTATCTATGTAGTGTATTGTATTATGTATATCAGTTATCTAGTACCCATAACACAAGCTCTGCTTAGCTTGGTGCTAGATAATGATGTGTGAATAGTTCAGCATTATTTTTTGTTTTAAATTTATTGGATTTTTACTTTGTACTAACATAATATCATTTACATTTTCTTTACAGGAATTAACCGAAGTAAATTCGGAAGAAAAACATTAGGTACGTACCTACTTAATATTTAATCGTAGGGTAAATTAAATACTTATTCAGAGAGCCGTTTTAGATGGGAGTGTTTTTTAAGGATGAAAATATTTGAGGAGAATATTGTAGTATATGTATATATTAATGTATGTATAATATGTGTTTATTTTATATAATTTGTTAAAATTTATCGCAGAATGTTTTTTTGCGGAATTATATTAACAATGAATTTCCACAAAGTAACGAATCTATTATGTATCCGGGAGTCTATGGCCAAATTCAAACCTAAATAACGAGTGTTTGAAAAAGACGGGCCATGAGCTCAATTTTACATGAAAACATAAAGAAGAAAACTATATACTCATTTTCTACACCATGTTCGGCTTAAAAAATATTTTTAAGTTGAAAGTATAATCTTGATCAGATTTAATGGAACCTTTTCAATGAAAACGTCCAACTGACGTTAGGCAGTTGATAATAATGAATCTAATTAATAATTATTTACGCGATGACGACGACGCAATAATAAATACGTTTTGCTTTTTATTTATGTGAGTTGTAAGGACATAAACTAGCCAGGCCATCTAATGTGGGCCGTAGAATAAGTTAAATAAGATTTATAAATCTATGTTATCTGAAGTAAATGATTTATTTATTAAGCTAAGTCTGTAAGCCCTTAGCAATAACTGTTTACTCTATCAGTTTGTATACTAAAATAAAGTTAACCTATCCATTAAGTGCAATAATGTCAACTCTACCTATCCATTAAGGCGCATACCCGAGCCAATCTGACAGCAATTCCTATTTTATCATATTTTTACGTTTATCATAGGAATTTTTAAAAATCCTACGTTCAGTTTGTGGTATCTATTATAAGCTATTTTTTAATACCTCTTTTATAATTTTATCTCATATAGTTTAGGAGGAGATGCAAAAATAGAGTTTGGTGGCCAAAAAGCGCAACTTCGTATCTCTTCCTAAGCTTTACAAAATGAAACTATTACAGAGGCATTAATAAATAGCTTATAATAGATACCACAAACTGAACGTAGGATTTTGAAAAATTCCTGCGTTCAACTTAATAATAAGAAATAATAGTTGGGGGTGCCACTTTCGGTGGTGTATGGGCCTTAAGTGCTTTCAATGCTGTAATGTGATAGATTGTTTGCTGCAAAAAGATATATTTTTTATGTTTAATTGCAGGATGTAGAGGAGACTATAATGCAACTTCAGGATGTGATAAAACGTGTAAAAGGCGTTGTCCCGGGCCTAAGCCAGCGGTCTGCGAGTGCCCTAAAAAAAACAGCTGCATGTGCAGACGACCATACTTGTATGACCCTACAATTAACAAATGTGTGAAACGGAAAGACTGCGCACGTAAGAATATTTAATGTTAATTGTATTGGCTTTGATTGTCATTTATTTCAACCATATGAAATAACGGGCCACTTAGTTAAGTCCATGTCTAAAGTCAACTAAGACTAAGACTTTAAAGACTTTTTTCGTAAGACTTTTAAAAACCATAGTACCGAAAAGCCTTAAAGAAAAACACAGTAAAAACTACGAAAATCTTTTGAAGGAATGCAACATACTATCCGTCTACTTGAACTAGCGCTACTGGTCGAAAACTACTTCAATTGTAAAAACTACAAAAACCATAACATTACTACAAGACAAGTTGTCCTGAAAAAACTTAAAATTACAGATGCCAAAAATTTCTATGGAACAAGAAAAGTGGACTACATAGTTCCCAGGTTGATAAACAACATCCCCTTAGCTACTAAAAATAAATTAACTATACCAAACATCAGATACAAACTAAAAAACTATTATATACAAAAACGTAAAGAAAAATAATACCTAAATCAATTAATAGTAAAAATTAAGAAATCATTTAAAATCCTAAATTATAAATTACTAGTTCTTATCATTAATTAATAACATATTAAAAGCAAACGTAACGACTAAATTACTTCTTATTAATAACTAAAAATTACTTTTATTGTAATAAGTTTTTGTGCACCCTGTACTGGAGCGAAGTCGGTGCATTCCGCAGTGTTCAACAGTAACTTCGGGAGGCTCGGCCACCCGAACATCGAACAATGCGTTGATAATCTGCACACTTTGGTTTACTATAAACTACCTACTTATGTCACCTTTTTTTTAGCCACTCTGGTTTAATGATAGTGTATGTAAGTTTAATCTAAAGTAGGTAATATCTACTTACCTTAAGAAATTGTTTAATGTATAATTACATGCCTGTTTCTAGTTTTATAAAATAAGTGTACCTACCTAATGGTTATGAAGATGGCCCGCACGTAGGTGCCTATTATGTTCGTACACTTCTTACCACTAATTGTATCTAACCCGTTGTATCTTCTTCCGCTAGTGGACAAAAAATTGAAGTGAATTAAAGTCAATTGCACCTTATTTCTTGTTGATAGTAATAACTATTTATCAAGCTGTTTATATAGTAAAAATTTGACTTGTCTAAGAACTTATTTTGTAAGTCTAAAGAAATAAACGATTTGACTTTGACTTTGACTTTGACCCGAGGAATGTAACATTCTGCACAAATCCTGACGGGTTTAGAGAATGTTAAAATTTAAGATTAGATTAAGTTTTTTATAAATAAACAAATACAAAAAATACAATACATGGTCTAGAGTCCATGGTTTAGGTAAATTATTGCTATTTTTAAACAAACATTATTTAACACAACAACAGGTCCAACAACCGAAGAAGATACTACTACTGAATATATCACCATGGAAGATGAATCAACAAAAGAAGAAGATACAATAACTGAAGAAATTACAACTGTTGAAACAATTACTGAAGTTAAAACAGCAACTGATGAAGATAAAACAACAACTGATTGTATTACAACGACTGATGAACAAACAACTGAAGAAGATAAAACTACAACTGATTGTATTACTACAACGGATGAATCAACAACTGAAGAAGACAAAACAACAACTGATTGTATTACTACAACGGATGAACCAACAACTGAACAAGATAAAACAACTACTGATTGTATTACTACAACGGATGAACCAACAACTGAACAAGATAAAACAACTACTGATTGTATTACTACAACGGATGAACCAACAAACGAAGAAGATAAAACAACAACTGATTGTATTACTACAACAGATGAACCAACAACTGAAGAAGATAAAACAACTACTGATTATATTACTACAACGGATGAACCAACAAACGAAGAAGATAAAACAACAACTGATTGTATTACTACAACGGATGAACCAACAAACGAAGAAGATAAAACAACAACTGATTGTATTACTACAACTGACGAACCAACAACCGAAGAAGATAAAACAACAACTGATTGTATTACTACAACGGATGAACCGACAACTGAAGAAAATAAAACAACTACTGATTGTATTACTACAACGGATGAATCAACAACTGAAGAAGACAAAACAACAACTGATTGTATTACTACGACTGATGAACAAACAACTGAACAAGATAAAACAACAACTGATTGTATTGACACAACGGACGAACCAACAACTGAATGTATTGATACAACAGATGAATCTACAACTGAAAACGATGATGACTGTGAAGATTATACACCAGAACCTGTAACAACAACAGTTGAAACCAGTACTGATTGTGATGACTATGATGATAAAACTACTTCTCAACCCATAACTACCACAGACTCTAATGATTCAGGCAATAAACCATGCCAATGTTCTTGCAAGTGTCCGAGTAACGGTATGTTGTTTTTGAATCAAATAATTTAATAATTAAATGTCCCACTCGATTACAAAGCAAACCTATGTTTTGATCTACAAAGTTATCACACTAATATTACAAATGCGAAAGTTTGGATGGTTGGATGTATGTATGGATGTTTGTTACCTCTTCAAACTATTGAACTAAGCAGGCTGAAATTTTTATACAGGTAGTTCTAATCCCGGAATAAAAAATAAGCCATTTTTTTAACTTATAAATTAGATCCCGTGGGATATAAACCACCATTAAACGTTTCCATAGGAATAACGCATGCAAAGCCGCGGGACGCAGATAGAACTATGGTGGATCCTACGAAGAAGGGTGGCACAACCGAACAACTTTAACTGGAGGGACACTACCAGAAATAATCATGACACCGATCGATGTCCTAATTATACAGGGTGTTATTATTTTAATTTTAGCGGGTTCGATTACTGGACGAATAAATCATGTAATATTTAAAAACTCTTTTAATTATTATTTTTTAAAAACACGTAAATATTTTAGTTGAACAAAATTTTATATCATGAATATTTCGGGTTGCCCTCCATATTACGTTTGTTTCCACTCCGTACGTACACACATAAGAAATATCAAAAAGACATGCAGATTGGTTATAGATTCAGGCGTTACTTTGCGGAAATCCATTGTAAATATAAGAATGAAAAATATTTAGTAACAATTCCGCGAAAAATAGTTTCGTCTCTCCACGAGACATCATCTAACTAGTTGACGACTTATTTGATAAATGTTCTTTCATTTTGTATAAATGTGTAATTTTGTATAATTTGTTAGATTTTATCGCAGGTTTTTTTCGCGGAATTGTTACTAAATATTTTTCATTCTTATATTTATGCAGATTGGAAATTGATTACAATAATATCAACATACCTTAACTTCGACTATAATATTAAAATTGGTCAAAATGATGTCGCCAGTGTTAACTCATTGTTCTGGACGCAAAGGTTTAAAGTTTTATAAAACATCCCAAATTATAGAAATCACCACCCAAGATGCTACAATTACATCGGAATGTGATGATGATACAACTACCGAATGCGATGATGACGCAACTACTGATTGTGATGATAAAACAACTACAAAATGTGAAGACGAAACAAATACCAAGTGCGTTGATGAAATAAATATCGAATGCGATGATGAAACAACCACCGAATGCAATGATGAAACAAGTACCGAATGCGATGATGAAACAACTACCAAATGCAATGATAATACAAGTACCGAATGCGATGATGAAACAAGCACCGAATGCGATGATGACACAACTAGTGATTGTGATGATTACACGACTTCTGAATGCGATGATGACACAACTGCTGATTGTAATGATAAAAAAACTACAGAATGTGAGGATGAAACAACAACTGAATGCGGTGGCGAAATAACAACTGAATGCGATGATGAAATAATTACTGAATGCGATGATGACACAACTACTGATTGTGATGATAAAACGACTACAGAATGTCAGGATGAAACAACTACCGAATGCAATGATGAAACAACTACCAAATGCGATGATGAAACAACTACCGTATGTGAGAATGAAACAACTACAGAATGTGAGGATGAAACAACAATTGAATGTGAGGATGAAACGACTGAAGGTAAGAATGTAAAAAAATACTAAATTAAATTACTATTATTTCTAAGGAATAGATTATCTTTTTATTTACAATATACGGAATTCTACGTCAAATTAATGTTTCAATAATCTAATGATGAATTATTTACTTTTAATAAAGGTGTTTTGTTTATATAGTGACCACCACTGAAGCTATGCCGACACTGGAAAAATGCCCGGAAGCATTGAAAAGACTTACACAAAAAATGTATGCATGGAACCTGAAGTTTATGTCTGTGAGTATCGCGACGTAAAACCGCAAGGCGCTGCTAGTACTTTATATTTAGGTAGCTTGCCATTGAAAAGGATATATAATTATTTTTATAATATAATGATGTTTTTGTCAACAGAGCTACACGCAAAAAAATCCCAATCGATCATTCAGCGCTGCACCATTGGCGTTTTGGTTCCAGCTAATATTTTTATATAGGTTCCTTATAGAACCTTATTCTTCTGATTTGAGTCAGTCGACGGCCGTGAATAATATAAGCGAGGTAAATATTAACAAAACAAAATTGTGCTAGGCATTTCACATAGTATCATCTGCCCCAAGCTAAGCAGAGCTTGTGTCAAGTTGTGTCACTAGATGAATGATAAACTATTAAGAGGGCGCATTGGGCGCCATTTTGTGAAAAAGATAGTCATAGGATTTGGCTTTCATAGGAGCGGGACGTTACGCATGCGTTTTTGGAACGGGGTAGGCGCAAAAATGATGTCTTTGTATATTTACAAGAAAACTACTCTACTTATGAAAAAACCCAACCGAGGAACCAAAAAATTAGCAATGACCTACGAATTAAAACAAACATATCTTCTATAGACCGCGGGGTTCCAAATTAGGTGCAAATTAGTGCACTTTGATGTTATTTTATCGTATTTTTTTTACTAAATTGTGTTTTCACACCAAGGAACCTAAGATTTTTTTTTGAATTGTATGTAATTCTTGTTTTTACTACGGGGACCCGTGATTACTGATATCTAGGCCTAGTTTTTTAGCAAATCCACTAGTTTCAATCCTTAAGGGCGGCCGTACACGGACTGCTTCAAGCAGTTGAGACCGACTGCTTAAAGCCGCGACCGCGCGGTGAACTATAGTCATGCATTCTCTGCCGTACACACGACTGCTCAAGCAGTCGCGACCGCTTCAAGCCGTCAACTGCATGACGAAATTCCATCGTGCAGTCGACCGCTCGCGAGCTGTTGCGAGGCATACACCGACTGCTTGAGCCGTTGACTGCGCTAGAGCAGTCGACAGCTCGCGGTTGGTAGCGTAGCCGCCCGAGCAGTTAACAACCGACCGCCCGAGCAGTCGAAGCCGACCGCTTGAGCAGTCGACGCCGACCGCTCGAGCGGTCCGTGTACTTCGCTCAGCCGCTAACTGCTCCAGCAGTCCGTGTACGGCCGCTCTAAGTATCCATATTATATTTAATTTTAACTAAAAGGATTACGATGCACTGAGATGCTTTGTGGTCTTTATTCTTATAAATTACA
This sequence comes from Eupithecia tripunctaria, assembly GCA_955876795.1. Taxonomy (NCBI): domain Eukaryota; kingdom Metazoa; phylum Arthropoda; class Insecta; order Lepidoptera; family Geometridae; genus Eupithecia; species Eupithecia tripunctaria. The sequence continues at coordinate 13,198,711 of OY041604.1, forward strand.
GTACAAGACTAGACGAAGAAGCAGTCATACAGACTAATTTAACTATGTTTTTAAAAGCTTTTTATTTGAAATCTAACCTTTAAAACTTCGCCTAGACCAAAAAGAATGGGATGGTATTTATTTTGTTACATAATTTTCAGGCTGTATGTCTTTGCAATGAAATAAATAAAGTCACCTACGACGGTATGTCGACCGGTTTGTCAGGAGGAGTAGCCATTGCAGTCAAATCCAACTATACATGGACAGCGGAGGCAGAGAGATTTATGCAAAAAGTCATAGTTGGTGATCTTTTGAAAAATTTATCGATAAATACTTTAAATGGAGCAGTGAGTATATTTTTTTATATTAAGGAGTCCCCTGGGATTCCGAAATTATCCTTTCTTGATTCATAATACAGTCTGCGAGCATACATGGTTTACGATGGTGTATTCCCGATGTCCCCATAGACGCTGTCTCCATTATGGGCACAACGGGAAGTCATCAAATATTCTTCCCGTTGTCCCCATTAAGATGATACCGTAATGTTCATGTTACCTTGTAACCTTTACTAAGTTCCTAATATAAAAATACCAATAGTATTTATTTAATTAATTCAAATAAATACTATTGGTATTTTTATATTAGGAACCTTTGTATTTATTTTTTAAACTTTTAGTCATATTTTAGATTTTAAAATCAACAAACAACAAAATCGGCGGAGTAATAGAAAAAACAGACGATTCTGATCGAATGGTGGGCACCAGTGGCGTATTGGTAAGTATAATATTCGTAATTTATGTTATGGTATAGATTTGAATAACAATTTTAAATATATAAACCTCAAGAAGTGCAAATTCTACACCGACAGTAGTATGTAAGAACATAAATTAGCTGTGTTAGACTTAGATATGCAAAGATTGTAGTGTGCTAGTTGATAAGTGATAAACTTGCTCGTGGTTTCTCTTCTTCCGCTAGTGGACAAAAAAATTAAGTGAATTAGAGTCAATTGCACCTTATTTCTTATTTGATAGTAATTACTATTTATCAAACTGTTTATATAGTGAAAATTTGACTTGCCTGAGTGCTTATTTTGTAAGTCTAAAGAAATAAACGATTTGACTCTGACTCTGACTCTGAAAAAATAAATAGGTCTCGACTGAGCTGACAAATTTTCTCCCCTTGAAGTCGAGACCCTTGGTCCGCAAGGTACCGAGGTTCTTTAAGCTTTAAAACAAGAGCTTCTGGTGACCCGAGAGCTGGTTAGTATCTGGCACAGCGCATCAGCATTTATAATAATAATATATTGGTTAAAAAACATTCATAATCAAATCACAGTGGGAATACAATAAGAATTACAACTATAGACGGACTGGCTTGGTATATTAAAGTTTGGTTCTGTGGTATCTAAACTAAGTCAGAGACTTGTGCTGTTGATACCACGTCCCTCCCACGAAATTTTATATTTATCATATTTCAGCCGTCAATAAGAGTTAATTATACATACAGCAGCGGGGCAATGCAGCCAATGCAGGCTGGTATCGAAATAAAATATTGTTTGTTTGCATAAATATAGGTTGACAATGATAGTTTTAAAAAGAGTAGGTATTACTACTATATTTGACTTGTTAGCAGTGCAAATCTTTAAATAAATTGAGATACATTGTAGTTAGCATATAAAATTAACAAAATATAATATTGACGAAAAATTGTACACATTTCAAGGTTTGATAATTATAAAAAAAATAACTTAAGTGGTTTTTGATTTATGTAAAATAAAATTTACTAGCTTTTTCTTTAGCTAATTCATATTTTTATTTTTACTTTCCTTGTATTCGTAATGAAAAGCACAGTGTTTACCTCGGGTGAAAGTAACATTTAGTCCCTCGAACTATTAGCCAAACCCCGTATCGGGACTAAATAAGTTACTTTCATCCCTTGGGTAACTATGTAGTATTTGTCGTCTGATCTATTATGAATATAACCACTGGTTGATATTTGGGATTCATACACTCCCCCACCCACCCCCCTTAACACGTGAGAAATAAAACTCCATAGAAGACGGGGCTTTCTTCCTTAAGTTCGGAATAGCTACTTTCTACGTAGGTACAATATTTTTTTTTTTTACAAAGTTGTTTTTTTTTCAGCTTGAAATATTGATCCATTCTAATAAATCAATTGTAAAGCCTTTCTTCGAATTACCATTCAAATACTCTGCAGTTAATTATACAATAGTAAGGGGAATGTACTATTATGCTGAATGTCCCAATTTACAGGCTAAGGCAAGTTTCAACTTTATTTATATTACATTGTATTATTTTTGTCTGCAGTTTCGCACGCGTTGTTTCTATGTAAATGTTTATAAGATATTTATATCTTTTGGAAGCTAATTTATGGGATACTAGCTGCGCCCCGCGGCATCGCACGCGTTGTTCCTATGGAATCATTAAAAGGTGATTTTCATCCCACGGGAACAGATTTATGGGATAAAAAGTAACCTATGTTTTATTCCAGGATTAGAATTACCTGTATGCAAAATTTCAGCCAGATCCGTTCAGTAGTTTTGGCGTGAAGAAGTAACAAACATCCATCCATACATCCATCCAAACTTTCGAACCCGCAACCTCCTGCGTTGTCCAGGTAGACCTTCGCCCGCTGCACCATGTGTGTATGATAATATTATTTAATATTATCATACACAAACATATATGTATATGGTGTCACATATCACACGATATATAATATTATCATCGACATTGGACTATGTGACAACGGACAAAAATATGGGATATAAATTATATTTGTTAGCTTATTATTATGATCCACAAAATGTTATAAAAAACTAACTTATCAGCTTATTTTTTTCAGATGATCAAAATAAATTCTATAGGAGGTGACTTCTCTATCATAATAGTTTTACCCTACAACCCGTTCGCTTTTGATGAACATTGGAAAAAAGTTACTACAGAAAATGTGTACAAATGTATGGAGAGCATGAAACTATGGTTGGTTAATGTGGAATACCCGCAAAAGAGTACTAATAACACTATCAATTTCGTCGAATTTTCCAAAGAGGTGAGTTGAATAGTACATTGATCGAGACGAGAAAGTGCCAATTCCTATTGAGTGTGTCATTAGGGTGTCGTTTGACCTGAGGTAGGAATCGCACTTACTCCCGAGTGATACATAGTGATTTATACTACACATTTGTGGAAAATCATCATTTCAGAATCTTCAAAATCACTCGAGTAAATTTGTGTCATCACATCACATAATTCTTATTTCAAAAAACCGATATTATACGGTGGATACCTTTTCTTTGTTTTGTTTGACCTATAACAACAACCATAGCTACCGGTTGATATATGTATCAGAACAGAAAATTAAAAAAGAATAGCACGTTAGAAATAGATTTTAATACACTTTTCTCTCCCGCTAAACGCGTTAGAAATGATACTTACATAGAGTTTTTCTTCCCGCATTTCGGGACGCCTGCAAATACATACTTTCTACATTATTTTTGGAAAAGGAGTAACCTACTTTCTGAGCAGGTGTAGTATAAATATAAAGTTATCTGTCAGGTCCTATTTTACTTGGAACTAGTTAAAGATGTTCAGGTGGATCGTTTTAGGATCTTTCTACGGCACGTTTGCTTATCCTTAAGTAAGTTTTCAGTAACTAAATAAATTATTTTGTACAAACTGAGCTCCCTACGGCTTGGCCTGCGTAGACATTTTAGAAATGCAGTGCACAACCCTAGGTAATATATTTATTATGTTACTGTTGTATGTTGTATGCAACAAAGATGAATAAGATTATATATTGTTGCATGCTATCAATTTAATTTAATTATGTACCTTATATTCATACACGATGTAAAAATTGTTCTTGAATAAATAAACTGATGCCGTGTGGTGCCGGCGGCATAGAATTTGTACCACCCCAATTCTTCCCGTGGGTGTCGTAAGAGGCGACTAAGGGATATCTTCTGGGGGACGGGCAGCAGCGCCCCCTGCAGAACAAATCTTCCACCAAACTGCGATCCCCAACCCGCATGCCCAGCGTGGGGATTATGGGCATTACCCCCCCATGAGTTAAACACCAAAAAGGCGTTTATCAGGGGGAGGCCTGCGTCCAGCAGTGGACAGATACAGGCTGTGGATGTGAATGGATGTGAAATGAACTGAAACTGAAACTATAACATTCTGTTTATTAGTGTAACTCTAATCTACCCCGGACGCGCCCTCTGAATTTATTATGTAGTAGTAGTACCTATAGTTTTTTTTCCAAAGATATACTAAAGAAATATCCACAAAATTACTGTCGCCTTTAACTGACCTTATTTTTATTTACAGATTAACATAACAAATTCAATATTTAGCGGAGCAGAATACAAGAATATGCTAGTTGGAGAAACTCAAATAAACTTGACCCAAGCTCGTCAACGCATGATATTGCAAATACGAAGTGGAGAGCCTTTGCCTCCTAGTCCTCGTAAGTAATCTTCAAACTAAAATAAATAGAGCTTTCTTTCAGAGGTATTTTATTGGAGTAACATGTTGGAACTCAACACCTCTGATGCTGGCTTAGAATTAGCATCACCCCAATTCTTCCCACGGTTCTCGTAAAAACTTTTAGTCATACTGCAATGACAGTAGTGTTGTAAAGTTGTCAATCGGCACACGCGCGCCCTCAATTCCTACGACGCTTCTTTTTTTGAACAGACTTATAGATATTCACCGGGTGCGGGGGGCATAGGAGCGCCTAATGCAGAACAACTGACTGCGATCCCCAACCGACATTCGTTGGAATTATGGGATATTACCCTAATACATCCGACAGAGAACCAAAGTTATCGACATAGCTCAAAGAATTAGCAAATTGAAGTGGCAGTGGCCATATCTCACGAAGAACTGACAACCGCTGGGGTAAACGAGTACTTGAGTGGAGACCGCGACTCAGCAACCGTAGTCTAGGACGCCCTCCGGTCAAGACGGATGACGATCTGCGAAAGACTGCAGGCAGATGCTAGAGGCGTCAGGCCGAAGACAGGGCGCTATGGCGCTCATTAGGGGAAGCCTATGTCCTGCAGTGGACTAGTATAGGCTGATGATGATGATGATTTCAACGAACTCAGCCACAGATTAGGTAATGTTACTCTGTAACCTCGGTGGCGAAACGGACAAAGGTCTGCTTGCGACCCAGGGTTCTTCGGTTCGAGAACAAGAATAAGAATAAAATATCTTTATTTTATAGACAGAACTTAGGTAGGTATACATAAGACTAAATTTTAGAACAAAGAAAAAAAATTGTACCTAGCTCCGTCTACAAAATTGGCTCTGACTCTGCAATGACTGGCAATCTAGAATACAACGCTGGTCTTCCGGCAGAGCCACTTGTTGGCGTTACGGATAAAATACTCACAATACGAGAGAAATGCTTGTACCATCTACAGATATTGTTCCAAATCGATGTTTTCAAATATAAAAACAATATATCCATTGTTACATATAGGGATATTGGCAATTCACTAACTTTCCGTGAACTGTGACACCAAAACGTTTGGCGTGTGAAGACGCCAGGTTTTAATTTATAAAATTTCATGTAAACCACCCTTGCAAAATAGTTGTCCAAAAATCAATAAATTAATAAAGACTGGTCAGGTCACCCACTTCGTTAAAATACACAGAATCATCAGTGGCTTGTTTTACATCCACGAAAGACGATTTACCACACTTCTTTTTCTTTAACAGCCTATAATGGGAATCACCTTACTAACAATTTATGAATTAAAATTAAATTAATTAATAGGTTATATGCATGTGACTCAAAAAGAACTGTGACTGAAAGCTAATAATTTTTTATGTATTCTCTATCTAGAAATATATCTGTATAATTATTTTTGTATTTTTACATGTTTATATTGGGAAATTTAATCATTGAAAATTTGATATTTTTAATCTCAACCGCAAAATTTCTAAACGCAGCTATTGGCACCTGAACTGTGAAAAATGTTCAAAATACTTGAACATTTTTGTATGGGCATGAAGTTTTGACTTTGAGTTGTCATAGATCCGTTAAAACATGACGTCACAAAAAATACAAACTCGACGCATCCAGTAGACTGGTGTTGCAGGTCTCTCCTTCAAACTCTTCCATTTAATTCTACTTTGGGCAGTTAATGTCAGTTGCTCCCGCTGTCAATGTACATTTTTCTTTGTTTAATAAAATATCTATCTATGCTCAGGTATTGTATTAAGTATATTAGTTATCTAGTACCCATAACACAAGGTCTGCTTAGCTTGGTACTAGATAAAGCTTTGTGCATCGTCTAACATTATTTATTTATGTATCTTTTTGATGTCGTCCTTCCATCCCATTTGTGGCAATCCCACCGGTCATTGTTATCCCTTTTTAACTGACTTCAAAAAAAGAAGGTTCTCAATTCGACTGTTTTTTTATATTTCTTACCTTAGAACTTTTGACTAGGTGGTCCGATTTTCATGATTCTTTTTTATATGAAAGCTGGTGCTTCCCGTGTGGTCCCATTTTAATTTTGTAGTACCTATAATACAAGCTCTGCTTTAGCTTGGGGCTAGATAATGCTGTGTGAATTATCCAACATTTTTTTATTTTTTTATTAAGCTATTGCATAGCTGGATAAAAGACCGAATCCAGAAATTCCGTAACGAAAAAACCTCACGCTCCCCACTCCGACCGGAACAGCGGTGATACTTTTTAGTTTTGCCATATATCGATGAATAGGAGAACTTTTAATGACTTTTTGAAATATGACGTTTGTCTCTTTAGTTCAGCAACTCGCCTCTAGATGGCATTGCAATAGCTTTACCGCGGCAGTCCCCGAGTGCCACACGTCTTTTTTTATCTATCTTTTTGATGTCATCCTAACATCCCATTTTTGGCATCGTCGCAATCCCACCGCCCTTTGTTTCCCCTTGTTCTGTTTCATTTATTTATTTGTTGTAATTGTTTCAGATGACGTACACAAAATCTTTGAACCGCAAAAGTTCTTCATAGCAAACGCTCCACATTGGCAGTTTATAGTGTCGCCATATCTTGAAGGTTTACCGATCGCATCCAGCATGACGAAAAGCTTCACCAAGACAGGATCAGACGAATGATTAACCGAGTTAAATATAAATTAAACCTTATTACACTGTACGTACTGTTTTAATTGTTTAACTACAACTTCTCCCTGCATTTTATATGGGCCCAAAAAATTATGTCTATTGTGGCACGAATCCGTACTGCCTCGGATCTAGTAGGGGTAACATATAGTACCTGTAGGCTCATTCTATAAACTCATCTCGAACCTCACTCAGCTGAATCTGCGGTGAGATATTAGTTTTGTATTCTGTTAAACTCGATAATGCTTGCAGCGCCTCAGTGACGAGCGTGGTAATGAAATGTACTAAGTTGAGTGAGATTTTGACATTAATTTGTAGACTTCGACTTTTTATTGACATAATATTACGAAATACATTCATTTTCTTTCGTATAAAACCCAAAAAAAGATAAATGGATTGGTCGATTATAGCTGTAACGCGTAGGTTGAATCCCAAACTCATTTCGATACTTCACTTCACTTGTTCATCTAATACACAGAATACCATTTCAAGGTGAAGTGATTTTGCGTTCGAAGTGAGTTCGGTCACTTGAGTGAATTCTAGTTCGAAGTCGAGATTTTTACAGAATGAGTCTACTGATGCGGTTTATCATTAACTTTTCTAGCACTTTCCCAAGAACTGATAAAAGCCCTATTGGTCAATATAATTTTGGAGCTGTGTAATCCTCTTTACCAGGCTTGCGTAATACTAGAATAGCGGCTTCTTTCCATATTGCCGGGAAGCAGGCTAGCTCTAAACATTTGTTAAACAAGCTTTAGAAAAGGTTTTCATCTGATTGAACTGCCTGTAAACATACATATATCGGTAGGGCTTTTTAGGCTGATGGAAAGCGGAGATGCGGCCGACGGTGTATCACGAAGGTCTAGAAGATACCTATTCACCCTTGACTTGAAGAGACCCAGGTTGCCTCAAATTTAAGTTCTGCCATGCTGAACGATGGGTCGTTTCTTCAGGCTGTAGGGTGTTGGTTTCTCTTGATTGTTCCCTTATGGTTTTATGTCCAGTGTTTTTATTTTCTTGAGAGTCTTTAGGAAAAAAGGTCATCTGCCAGCAACTTGACTGAGCCTTCCGGAGATAGAATTTTACCATCTTGCATCAGTAGCTTATCTTCTGGCTTGTGGTGTTTCTTATTCCTCTATAAATTCCATACCACAAGCTCTTCTTATCTTGCTGTGTGCAAAATCTTTTCTTTTATTCTTCTTACAACTTTCGGTGAGTATTCTCTGAGCCTCTGTCTCATATTATATATATTTGGTCCAATGTAAAAAAAGTAAGGAATTTAAAGTCGGTTTTAAGTTTATTAAAAACTAGCTGCACCCCGCGGCTTCGCAGGCGTTGTTTATATGGAAACGTTCGAAGGTGATTTATATCCGACTGGAACTGATTTATGGGATAAAACGTCAAATAAAATTATTTTATATAGTGTGATATTTTTTGACATGTATTAGTTTGTTTTGCCCAACCAACACTAAATAACTAAATATATAGTGTTGGTTGGGTTGACTTCACATTTTATAGATAGAATAGACATTTATTTAGCACACACATAGGGACACACAGCACAGAGGGAAAGTAAAATACAGAACAAATATAGTTACATTAAGCACATCAATAAAAGTTGAATAAAACTAGTACTATGACTAAACTTTAAAATTAAACAGCTCTACAAGACAGTCTGAAGATAAAAATTGGTCTTTTCCTAGTGCGCGGCTAAATAGGTCCAGCCTCAGCTTAATGCCGCTAGAACGGAAACAGCTCTGGTTTTCAGTCTGAACCCCTGGGTGACGTCACATTACGAGATTACCTTACGAATACCAAAGAGCAAAATATCTTTAACCAGCAGGAGTTTAGGTACTAATGCAACATACAAATAATAATGTAAACCATTATACTAATATAAACCAATATTAGAATTTAAATAATATACTAGGACAGAAGGTATCATAAAATATTACGTGGTCACACGAGTTAAATAAATACAATACAATACACATTTAAACTTAGATTTGAACGAATGTGTAGCAGCGAGAAGCTGCAAAACGGAATGAACCACGAAAAGCCACTGTTCTGTGTTTTTGTGTCAGTCAAATTAGATTAGAGCAAGATCTACGTGTATTATCTAGAATTAGTTTCATACGCCCATTCTAGTTTTTTGCGTAGGTAAGGGGGTGATTAAAATTTTATAACACCAAACAACAGTGTAGCCAAATGCAAGTCACGGCGTGCCTTCATCTTTAGCAAGTCTGACGAATTCAGATTAGTATAGATGTGTGGAAAATGTAATTAAAAAAAGAAAGATTTGGTATATCCCAAATAATCCTTTGATAATAATAAAGATTGAAAATTGTTTGCAACAGTTTACAGTTAGCTCAATTGTTTAAATTAAAAATACTAGTTACTTTTTTTTTAACTTTCCTTGTAAGTAAAGTATATTTCGTATTGGGAAATAGAATCGATTGAGGGCTATGGCTGTAAAACGATTAAAACGGTGCGTAAGTTTCACTTTGTTAACCACATAAATAGTGGGTGGTTCACAAACCACATAAATACGTAGGTATATTATAGTGTTCTGTGGTAGGAAAATTATTTAAATACTTCGCCGAGTGTGTTCAATTCTTTTAATACAACAAAAAAATCTGCACCTAAGCAAACTTCTATACAAAAAATCTGAAGGATATTGTTGAGTGAATAATTTACAAGTGGTTGTTTTGAAAACATTTTTACTGACTTACAAATAGTAAAAATAGAATAACTTGTAATAAAAAAATTACAGGTGGTCCTGTAATTATTATCCTAGGGTGGTCCCTAGTATAATTTTTTATACACATTTAATCAGAGTCATCATCTATAATCGGTCCGGAATTGAAGATGAAATCGGTGAACATATAAAAAATAAATTTGAGCCGAACATTGGACCTACTTTTTTCGAAATCGGTTAAAAACGAACCTGAAGTGTTTGCTAGTTTATTTACTATGTATTCTTTAACCATAACTACAGCCTTAAATCGAGACATTCAAACATTAATAATCTAACTTACGAGCCACGTCGAGTCACTCGCACAGCCAATTAATAATATACTTTTGTTAAAGAAAATTACGAAATAAAATGTGTATCTGCTAAAAAATATAAAATAAATATCGGTACCTGCCTTTTAAACATTTTATTGAAACAAGTGACTTTGTTGAATTGATATAAAAGCATAAATAGCCTTGATATTGATAATAGCACCAGACAGGTGGTGGAGTGAATATGGCAAAGCCGTTTCTGTTTGCAGCCGCTGCTGTGGCAAATTTTTTTCTGATCGTTTCGTCATCAGGTATGTTACAAAATTAATAAGTATTGAAAAAAGCTGAATCTCGGTAATATTAACCGGAAATAAGTCACTGTGCGTGATCCGTTAAGGCTACGTGCGAATACCTTAACGATGCTTGTAGGTTATTTTATATCCGAATTAAAAAAGGGTTCCAAACGGATTTAGCGTTTTGCAGTTATGTTTTTTTAGTTTGAAAGTTGATTTGATCGAGTGTTCTTAGCAATGTTTTGGGAATATCGTTGCAGCCTTACATAATTTTATGATAGTGTAGTACATCTAAACAAGGAACTCACAGATTTGATGAAAAATTATTTATTAGTTTCAAATAAACTTCATTATTATTATTATTATTTATTAAACGTGTGTAATTTTGCGAGTAGATGTTTAATATTGAAATAAATGAAATGAAATTGAATTCCGAGCGCACCTCAGGATTCTAAAATAACTCACGAGCGAAGCGACGGAGTTAAAGAATCCTGAGTGCTAGGGGGACAGTGTTTGCCCACGTGAAGAATACTCTACTTTTCACACATTCTGCGAGCAAATAGTAAAAGTGTGTTGACGTGTACTCGTGTTTCGCGGCATTCGTTTTTTATTCCACCTGCTGCACACAAGTTAGTTTTAATATCAAAGATCTCTTTGCGTACAATGAAGATATCCCTAGATCTTCTTGGTAAAAAAATTACACATATTTTTATGTTCCGAATTCAATCTCAAGGGAGAATTATGTTAAAATTTGGAACCTCAAAATATGTAGGCATAGAAATTTTAACAAAAGACGCTCGAAGAACTAAGAGACTTATTCAATTTGTCAAAATTTGGTATAAACATAAGAATAAATAAATGGTTAAACTTACACTTCTTACTACTATCTTCTCAGTATCATAACTTTCTTACGGTACGGGCAGTTCCTACCTACATGACGTATCAAGTGGATTTTACGAGCACAGAGTGTGAAAAGTAAATAATAATTATTTATTTTGTTAGATTTATTACGTTATTTTTTTCGTTACAGCAAAAGTTCATTCCTACGCCAGCAGTTCCGCATCTAGCAGCAGCAGTTATGCTTCATCATCATCCCACAGCGAGAGTTTTGCCATAGCTACTTCTGGCCATTCACAATGTAAAACAAATTTTGTTTTCTTTACTTCTTTCTGTAATTATGTGATACACGCATCAAATGCAGTGTAGGCCAATGTGCTTGTTTTTTCAATGAAGACAGGGTGGTAACGTTAGTTAGTAGTTGACTTCGCTATATTTTTACAGTATTGACTATTGATCAATGTCTACTGATAAATTTAGAGATTGAATGCTTTTAGTAAGTACGAGGATAGAGGGGACTTCGGACAATTTTTATAATATTTTATGATATTTTGAAAATTATCAAAAACAGTTTTCAACGTACTACAAGTCTCTTCAGCGATATCAAACTCCTTTTGACCTTGCAGTGTGTCTTATAAATTCGACTCGATTTAATGATAATTGATTACTGATGATTAGATACCTAACTATTGATAAAAAAACAGTAAAAAAAAATCGCGAGCTGAACTCATTTTAGCAAAACGAAGGTGATTCTAATACCTTTTAACCTTCATCAAAAATCAACTTTCGTCCATTTCACAGGAATAATACGAGCTGAGGTCCTTTTATAGGAAGAAAGAGGATGAGCGAGCTGCTTGTCACTTCTAAGGTGGAGCCTGTTAAGAAGTTCTCTTCTTCAGAAGCGTCGTGGCGTCAACACTATTTTAATCGTATTGCAATGACAGAGCAGTGTTGTGAACGTAACAAAATCACACATATGCGCGCCCTGAATTCCCACGACGCTTCACTTTTTGAACAGACTCTTGATGACCAAAATGAGTTTCTTACCATTTGACCTGGTCACATTCAATACAAAATATTTTATTACTATTTATTACGAGGTGAAAAGTTGGTTGTCATGTCTCACATGAGAGCAAAAGGTTTTAGATTCATGTTTGCCCTTGATAACTCAGCAGTCAACATAAAATCGTTTTGATCTCTTGTTGAACAAATAGCTATTGTCGTGAAAAAATAAAAGGGCCTGCAGTGGTACTTAATTCAATCGATTCGTTTCCGAAGCGAAACTATTCCGACGGAACTATAGAACGCTTTTATGATTTACAAAAAGTTTCCGGTATAGAATCCGACGGTCTTTCCGATGAATTAAAATACCCCTGGAGTGTTAAAATATTTCTAATTTTAGATCATCCACCTCCACCATGTGATAGGTCACCGCGTAAGCCACGGAGAACCAAAAGAAGATCAAAGTGCCGTAAGTATAAAAGATTACAACCACGAAGTAAAATTTAACGAGTATTTTGTAAAGAAAAAGAGGAGGTTCTATGTTTGGCTATGTAAATATGTATGTAAATTTTAGATTTTTATATAATTATATACGATATACGATAATTTCGTTAAATGAGGATAGATCTGGATAGTAATTTAGTTATTTTATAGAATGTTTTTAAAAACTATAAATTTTATAGTTTTTTCATGAATGTTCATGGATTCTATTGTCAGAACTGAACCAAATTAAAATTGGACCACACGGAAAGCACCAGCTTTCATATGCAAACAGTCGAGTTGATAACCGCCTCCTTTTTTAAAGTCGGTTAAAAATAGAAAATGATCCTAAAATGGTTCCATAACATAGTTATTTCCAAGGAATTTTAAAAGTATTTGTCCCACAAACTTTAAAAACCTGTGTAAATAAATATAGTATTTAAAAACGGTTTGTAGATTTTTCAAAACAATTAAATTATATTGTTTGTTCTCCTGGTTTTTATATTTCAATTTCGTAGTAAGTTGCCATCAAATTGTCTGTATTTTAAGAGATAAATAAGTGATTGAATTTCTTTTTCAGACGGCAAATATGAAGTATTTTCGAACTGTCCTGTAACAGTATGCAGGCCTAAGACATGTGATGAAGTCGGCTTTCCAGTAGCCTGTGTAGATTTGAACCCCAATGGAACATGTCCTGTTCCTCCAGGTTGTATCTGCGTTGAGGACTACGTCAGAAACCATAAGCACATTTGTATACCTAAGAAAGATTGTCGTAAGTTGTGTGTCCACTTGTGTTCGAATAAACATAACTTACTCCTTGCCTCTAAGGGCTCATAATACCCGGACGGCACTACCACTACCAACTGCAACCGTCAACTGTGTTGATGATGGCGACGCGTGCAGCTGCCTTGCAGTCGGCAAAGTCATCATCAGCCTATATTAGTCCACTGCTAGACAAAAGCCTCTCCTAATAAGCGCCATAGCGCCCTGTCTTCTACTTGACGCATCCAGCATCTGCCTGCAGTTTTTCGCATATCGTCATCCCACCTGGCCAGAGGGCGTCCTACACTACGTTTGCCGAGTCGCAATCTCCACTCAAGAACTCGTTTACCCAGCGGTTGTCGCAACACACAGTCGGCAACGTGCCGCCCGTGAATAAGGCTCTAAGGCCCGTATTATGAAAGCTTGCTCAGTCATCGATATATGCTTTAGCAACGCTTTTCTATGGCATAAACGTCACCCAAGCATAGCTCTATGACTGAGCAAGCTTTCATAATACGGGCCCAAGTCTCGTCACTTCATCCTAAAGATTTTACTGTAAAACATAGCTGGGTGGTATGGGCGACTCGTGAGCAAGTTGTCCTCTTGATATTCCATTCGGGTCAGTTGTCACAACTCGCCCGCAAGCCAATTTGTTAGCGAATAAGACGTCCTCTAACCCAAAACTACTACGTCTACGTCTACTATAATTAGTAAAGTAATATAGTAAAAGTAATACCATAATTAGTAAAGTGACAGCAGTCTTTAGAATTTCACGTCATCTCCTAAAAACGTACCTAAGTTAAGTTATCAATTTGTAATGTTACAAATAAAGATTTCTTATTTTTATTCATAATGTAAATTCACCCATGGATACGGATAAAACAATATGCACTGTTATTGCAGGTTCAATTTGTTTTCTAAATATAAATTATTATTTTTTACTACAAAATAAGTTCACGTAATCCGATTGATCGAACCATGCGGTCGAACCACGTGCCAGAAGCTAAAAAGGGTATATTTACCATAATTTCGTTATGATACCGTAAGTCGTGTCGTGATCGAGATAAATTCGTTATGATACCGTGAGTGAGTGTCGTGTCGTGATCGAGTTGAGTTCGCTAATGAAACCGGAAGTGGTAGCGTTCGTAGCAAAAGACAAACAATTAGGGTAGATCGGTATAAAAACTCACTCGTAGTTACTTCAGTTATTCCGTAGTCATTGCTAATGTCTCAAACTCATTCGATATCATGGTAAATAAATTTATTAGCTATCAAATAATATTCCAATTTTTTTTCTTAGAATTTACCAATAGTGTAAAACTATAATTACCATTAAACTTTAGCAGCGGAGCAAGCAGGTTTGAGTCCCGTCGAAGCCGTAATTATTTGATATCTAAAAAATTACCCATAGTGTAAAACTATAATAACCAACAATGTTTAGACGTGGTAAATAGAAACCAAGTGCGCAAGTAGCTTGGCAGTTTTTTAACCCACAAAGGCAGGCCTCTAGGATATTTTTAAGAACTTTATAAGGATTTTTCTACTTTGTTCCCAAATTTTAACTACCTAATTAGTAAGTTTTAATAACTTTGATTTTTTTATTTAAGCAACTTGTGGCGGAGATTGTAATGCAGAACCAGGCTGTAACAGTAACTGCAACCAACTTTGTTCGAAATTAAACGACAAACCTGTGGCGTGTACACTGGACTGCGTTTATAATAGCTGTGAATGCAAAAAAGGTTACGTTTTTGATGAGATACAGGATAAATGCGTCCACCCTTCACATTGCAGTAAGTACCCCAACGAAATGTATTCTAAATCCAACTATCAAGATTTTATTACATATCTATACAGCCTATGTACCTTCGCAAAAACTGCAAAACGACGCGACCATTGACAAAAATATAATAACGTCACACGCTCGCCTCATGAACGTAAGAACAATGGTTCTTTCAGCCATACGGCGGCGCGGCAGCAGGTATGCAGACTTAATGGTAATCAGAGTTTTTAGTTTTTATACATATTCTAGCTTTTCTAGATAACCTATACAAAGCCTAGACTGCCAAACGGCCGTTGGTGCAGTGCCTTGATATTTTTTTTTAGCCTAGGCGCCTCTTTTGAACTAAATGAGGACGGAAATAATTGGCCACTACTTCAGTCTCAAAATATCCTCACATGCAGTCAGTGCATGTGAGGATATTTTGAGACTAAAATATTGCTTTATTGTGGAAGATTTCGAGAAGCGCGTGGATGGCACCTCGAGAAGGTTGTTTAGTCAACATTATCAATCGGTGCTTTATTCTCAAATTTACTTACCCACTCTAAAGTGATGCATATTCTAAATAGATAAACAATTACATAGCCACAATGCCAATGTTAACATTGTTGTAGGAGTCGGTGGTTACGTATTATTGTAGGAGTCATTGAACTCCAAGATTACACAATTGGTTCTAGAGCTAGGTATTAAACCACTATGCAAATGCGGTTAATTAAATGCTTTCTTATGTCTATAATTATTATGCATCTGCTAGTAGAAATTCTTCTTTTTTATCAAAAAGTTATTCGGTTTGCTAAAGTAGGTTCCAGTAGGAAATAAAATAAGTCCATTTGAATAAATCAACTTTAAAATTGAACGAAGAACCCTTTACGTGTCATTTAGAAACGAATTCTATTCCATACAAATTTTTAAGCGAATCATTCCCTTCTCGTAGCGATCTGTCAAAGTACAAGCAACATCCGCAGATAGACTTGCTTGGTAATTCTATTCGCGGATAGACTAGGAACCGAAGAATTATGACGAATGCGGAATCTGACGAAAGGGTCATTAGAAGTTATCCACATCCGTCATTCATGACGAAACTGAACTGAAATTATACAAAAAACTGCTTCTGGCGAAAGTGTAATCTGACGGACGTGGTCTAAATCGAAGTAGGCACCTACATCACTAAAAATAGTTCATTTATCCATAGTGGGGCGACATGATAGACGTTGATCACCCTGACGTTTTAATAGAAGTCCATTGGAACATAGTTTTGTAGGTTATAAATACGTAATAGGTAACAATTTTAAAATTTTTTTTGGTTTGCAAACAAATATACTATGACAAAAATAACAGCTTTAATATGTATACGACTGAGACGCAAACCATCAATGAGCAATGCAAAGAAATCTAAATAAGGGGCATTTTTTTAGCTTTCTTTAGGTCCAGCATAATAAAATGTTAAGTGACTTGTCCATCACATCACACTAATATTATAAATGCGAAAGTTTGTATGGATGGATGTTTGTTACCTCTTCACGCCAAACTTCAGAACGGATCGGGCCAAAACTTATCACACAAGTTATTCTAATCCTGGAATCAAATACACATACACTTTTTATCCAAATTTTTTTGTATCCCGTTTCCATAGGAAATATGCGTGCTAAGCCGTGGGGCGCAACTAGTTAATAATGTTATCTAATAAAATTATTTTTAACAAAAGCAAACTTCTAGTACACTGTTGGATATATGTTTCCTCTAAAGAGCAGTTCAAAATGGTTCTTCTCAAATCGAAAGCACAGATTCAACTACGTTTTTTTTGGTAAAAACTTCATTTTCCTTGTAGCCTGTAAGAGCAACGAAGTGTACACTGACTGCGAACAGGCACAGTGTAGTCCTAAGACCTGTGACGAACTCAGGTTGCCTGTTCATTGTCCAAAAATTGATCCCAAATACTGCAAGAAAGGATGTATTTGCAAAAAAGGACATGTCAGAAACAAGCATGGCGAATGCATACCCAAAGATCAATGTCGTAAGTATAATATTTGTTAGAAATTAGTTTGTTTCTTTAGTTTCTTGATATTGATGGCCCCTGAAGCAAGTCTTTTGTAAAATGTATAAGTAAATAAGTACCTACTAGTAGGTGCTAGTAACCTCCTCCAAAGCTTCAAATCAAATAAAAATTAAACCAAGCGTCCAAATACGGCTGGTTACGGCGGGATAGCCAGACCACAGCCTGCCAGCTCACATAGAAATAGAATAGGCTGCTATGTTCTGTTTGCCAAAGAAAACGTCAGACAGAAACATATAAATATGCAAAACAAAGAACATGACATAGCCACTACCACATTACTTGTAATAAGGTACTATTATTACGATATCTGTGGGTACTACTTACTGGAATCAAGACAGATTGAAAGAATAATGCGTGAACTGGAAGAGGCTTACCCGAAAGGGGCCCTTACCAAAGAATTTCTAATAAAATTTAAGTTGATCAAATTATATAATGTAATATACTAATTTGAATTACAGAAAAAGACAATTACAATCAAGTAATTGAAATAAATTAAAACAACTGAGCTAACTGCGGACTGTTGTATACAATAATTGATTAAATTAGTTTACCCATAAATGCATGATATTTAAATTTTTAACCGACTTCAAAAAAAGGAGGAGGTTCTCAATTCGATTGTATTTTTTTTTTGGTTAACTGTGTGGTCCGATTTTCATTATTCTTTTTTTATATGAAAGCTGGTGCTTCCCGTGTGGTCTCATTTTAATTTGGTTGAGTTCTGACAATGGGATACATGAAAATCCATGTATACACTCTATAAAAAAATTAAGTTGGTTTATAGTTTTTTAAAATAAAATTAATTAAAACTTTTTAAATAAATCTTCTGAAATTCATTCGTATTGATGTGAAATAAATTTTGAATGTAATGTAAACGATGCAAGATTTGATCTCTATTGTTATGAGGTTATAGAATTAAAGTTTTTTTATTTTACTTTCAGTTACTTAAACTCGGTTTTAAAATACTTGATACTTTTTGTCAACAAAGCAAAACAACAAATAAGGTAGTTTCACACTACAGATTTCACAACAATTTCAATTTAACTGTTTAAATAATTAGTAGTTCACGTGTACAACTGCTTTGTTTCCACCCCCAAGATGTCTGGAAGAGATCGCTCTTAGCAATAATGCCATGCCGCCCATTATCCAACTCTATCATTTATCTTTTCCGTTTATTTTTGTATTTTCTTGGTGTGCAATACAGTTTATTGTAATTTTTTTTTTGTTTTTAACAGCACCGGTTTGTGGTCCACATGAATTCCACAGCAATTGCATGCAAGCAGATTGTGCTCCCCAAAACTGTACCCAACTGGGATTCCCAATCGTATGCGTAAGGGTAGATCCAAAACATTGCAAGAAGGGTTGCCTTTGCGAAGAAGGTTATGCCAGAGATTGCGATGGAGTTTGTATTCCTGTAAAAAAATGTCGTAAGTAATCACTACATAGTATAAGTCGCTTCCCGCTGTCTGTCTGTCCCTTTGATAGAATTGAATTGAATTGAATTGATATTTAAAACTATGCAATTAATTTTGATGCGTTTTTTTAATAGATAGTGATTCAAGAGGGAGGTTTATTATGTATAATACATCAGCATCGCATCCGTGCAAAGCTGGGGCGGGTCGCTAGTATAACACGCAATACATACCTACCTATTTATGTATAGATTAGTTTCTGAAAAGAATAGAAAGGAAAGACAAAGATAATAAAATATTCTAGAATAAAGAAAGGGATATTAATAAATAAATAAATATATATTTTTTTGTTATGTAGTAGTTTATTAATGTTTCTTAAGTTTAACCATATCTTCTATTACCTATATTTACAATTCTGCGGCCCGTGTAATTATGATTAAACTTCAGTTAAGGTATAACTTTTAAATCCATGATGGTTATTAATGCTAAAGTCATGTCACAACGGGATATTTACGAAGATTTGAGTTTTGTTTTGTTTCCACTTAAGGCGCATACCTGAGCCAATATGACAGCCCCCACCTATTGTATCATATTATTACGCTTAACATAGGAAATTTAAAAATCCATCGTACAGTTTGTGGTATTTACTATAAGTATTTTTTTAATACCTCTGTAATAGATTTATCTTATATATTTTAGGAAGAGATGCGAAAATAGAGTTTGGTGCTAATAAATAAATTGAGAAAAAAAATCCCCGCCTTGTGCGTGTAACTCATTCACTGCCCAGTCTCTGCGATGTAACCCGAAAGAGCGCACCGCAACTCCACGAGTCGAAAGGCTACTACGTCATGATGGGTCATGACAGTGTTAGCTAATTTAATGCCCGGTACTGACCGGCATTACAAAGCGTCATGAACCATCCGCAGCGGGCATGATGATAAGTTACGCCTTGTGTAAAAATCGGTCTCGTCGTTCGTTGCGAACGCCCTTGTTTACATGTACTGTCTGTACGAACGCTCGCTGTGACGTTACATTACGCCGCGTAACTCCGGACAATACCCTCCTTTACGTGTTGTTTCTATAAAGATATTTCAACGTTATTTCTATCCGATGGGAATTGATTGGTCATTTTTTGTTTGGTTTGGCTAGAACAACATCCTGTATGTTGTTCCAGATCTAAACCTAATT
The DNA here is from genome assembly GCA_955876795.1 of Eupithecia tripunctaria. Taxonomy (NCBI): domain Eukaryota; kingdom Metazoa; phylum Arthropoda; class Insecta; order Lepidoptera; family Geometridae; genus Eupithecia; species Eupithecia tripunctaria. The sequence goes on from OY041604.1 coordinate 13,218,645, forward strand.
CAATGCCAAATTAAAGCTCGATCCGATGAGTAGTTTTGGCGTAAAGAAGTAACAAACATACTTTTTTAAATTTTTATTTTTTTATTCGTTTTTTAAAAACCAGACCTATAATTACAGAGTTCTCCAATGTGTTACGTCTAGGATCGTTAATACTTGTATGTTTGTTACTTCTTTACCCCATCCATCCAAATTTATTATGATATTAGTATGAAGTGTGGTGTGATACTTCGGTGTTAAGTGTCTTTATTATTTATTTATTTATTAATACAGTTGGTGCATGATGACTTGAAAGGTATTAGCAGAGTTCAATGCTCTCAGTATTGCAATATTATGTTATTTACAACGTAGTAAATAAATAAGCACTTATTTACTCACTTGTTTGAAAAATACCTAAGGCACATTGGCATTTTAGCTGTGGATAAACATAATTATGAAAGCATTTGATCTAGTAGCTTTGTAACGATGGCAGTATTATTTTATTATTGACCTAAACTACAGTCATTGCCAAAAATCCCATAGGTACTAAATATTTTAAAACTCATGTACACTTGAGCTAATCATATACACAGATATTTAAATAAATAAATAATACTGGGCAATCATTTGAATTGGCCGTTGTGGAAATTGGTGGGGTGAAGATTTGCAACCCAACTCTGCCCGCTGAGGTCGTTGGTCAACCCACAGTAATACCTGCAGATCAATTTTATTACCAAACTGCGATTTCCAACCTGTATGCCGAGCCTGGGGACAATGAGGATATGATCAAAGTCAATAAAGCAATTGTCAGAGGGAGGCCAGCGTCCAACCATGGAACAGTCAATACTGTTCCATGGTTGCACGCTGGCCTCCCTCTGACAATTGCTGAAGGTGCTGAAGGTGTGGAGAGTTCAGATAAAAAATACTAAAATGAATTTACCGGAAATTTGATGCTTTGACAGCTTCTTGCGGCGGAGATCCAAATGCTGAATCAGCTGAATGCGCCAGCAACTGTGGCAGACTCTGTTCTAACTACAACAGAACAGATGTGGTGTGCACTCTTGAATGTGCAATAAACGGCTGTCAGTGCAGGAAAGGATATGTTTTCGATACCAATACGAACCGATGTGTTCTTCCGTGTGATTGCAGTAAGTGTCAAAAATTTTGTTACTCACACATGATTTGACATGACACATATTTGTGGCAAAATTAGGGACTTATGTATAATGTTAATGATGACAACCGTCTATTACAATGACCAAAGCAAAAAGCAACAAACTTAATCAGAATTGTGTGTGTTATGTACCTATAGCAATGGCAATAAATAATGATAACAATTAATTGTCTCTGTAGATCCCTTGGACCAGATTTTAGCTTGGTGTCGAATATGTTTGACGAAATGAATAAAATTGATAGGGGTGTTTTTGGGAGATCGCATATGTAAAAATATGGAGAAAGCTTTTGTCTCGGTGAATGAAATATATCTCGGATAATGATTTACGCCTAGGCATTTTTATTAAGACAATGGCCAAAAGTAAAAAAGTGTCTATTATAATAATATTATTAATAATAATAATGCTGGACAATTCAATAGCTATAACAATTTATTGACTTAGTAGATAAGTTAGACCAGGTTTTAACTTGGATTCAGACATGTTGGATAAAGTAATAAACTTCAACGTTTTTATGAGATCGCATATTATGGCCAGTCATTATCTTTGAAATAAGTCTTACATTCAATAATTTCTTTGACAGCTCCTACTTGTGGTAAACATGAAGTCTTCAGTACTTGCACGCAAGCAGACTGTGCACCCAAGAAATGTACCCAACTGGGATTCCCTATTGCCTGCCCGCGGGTGGATCCAAAATATTGCAAGAAGGGATGTCTTTGCAAGCCAGGACATGTCAGAAATTCAGATGGTGTTTGTATTCCAGTGAAAAAATGTCGTAAGTTATATTTGAAAGTATTATTATGTACCATAATATGGGTTATGATGAAGTGTCATGGATATGAAATAAGGTTATCGTGTAAAAGTAAGAGACAAAAGTAAAATTGAATGCATATTGACAAAAATATTAACTGGAAAAGCCATATCAAAAAATTTAATCTAAATTTTCTAGGTTTCACGCTTATTTATGGATCCGCTACGGAGTAATACTATGGGGAACTAGCGTAGAATTATCTGTTTATCTCTCGTAAAAGATGCGTGCGTGCCTATAGCTTATGTAAAATTACCAGAGACCTGTTAACTCCCCTTTATTCAATTGAGAATCCTAACCCTGGTTTGTATATAGATTCTAGACATACGCAAATTCGTAAGGAATTACTGAGTTTTTTCCAAGAAATAAATGACCAGTCCCACTGATATCAAACTGGATATAAACAAAACCGGTTGGAGGCAGAAACAAAACTTGAAATCATGAACATTTACAATAAAATCTCAGAAAAAGTAACTTGTCTCAATAAATAAATAACTTGTTCAAAACCAAACTGAAACACATGCTCAAAAAAATATTATTACGAACTTGACTTCTTCAATGATTCTTTTAGAAACTCGCAAATAAAATTGAAAATTAGCGTATCAAATAGTAAGTTCACTTTTAATAGAAAGGCACGGCATCTGCCAGTTTTCCATTGCAACACTAAATGGGAACATACATTGATTTTAACTTAAACTCACATAATCAGTAAGACCTGATTGTATGAATGCAATAAATACTGAAAACTGACCTATCCATCCAAGTAGACATTTAAACTAAAAATGTAGACAAGAAGAATATAAATAATACAATATGTATAAATAATAAAGCGTATTAAATAAATAAAGTGGATAGTAAATTACTAAAATGCTTATATTGTTTATGTGTCGACAGCTTCTTGCGGCGGAGATCCTAACGCTGAAGGTGCTGAATGCGCCAGCAACTGCGGCAGACTTTGTTCCAACTACAACAGAACAGATGTGGTGTGCACTCTTGAATGTGCAATAAACGGCTGTCAGTGCAGGAAAGGATATGTTTTTGATACCAATACGAACCAATGTGTTCTGCCGTGTGATTGCAGTAAGTGTCAAAATTGTATTACTCAATAATGTAACATGAGAAACGTTTATGTAAAAATATGGGGAAAGCTTTTGTCTCGGTGTATGATATATATCTCGGATAATGATTTACGCCTAGGTATTTTTATTAAGACAATGGCCAAAGCCGAAAGTAAAAAAATGCGTTTATAATAATAATGCTGGATAATTCAATAACTATAACAATTAATTGACTTGGTAGATAAGTTAGACCAGGTTTTAACTTGGTTTCAGACATGTTGGATAAAGTAATATACTTCAACGTTTTTATGAGATTGCATATTATGGCCAGTCATTATCTTTGAAATAAGTCTTACATTCAATAATTTCTTTGACAGCACCTAACTGTGGTAAACATGAAGTCTTCAGTACTTGCACGCAAGCAGACTGTGCACCCAAGAAATGTACCCAACTGGGATTCCCTATTTCCTGCCCGCGGGTGGATCCAAAATATTGCAAGAAGGGGTGTCTTTGCAAACCAGGACATGTCAGAAATTCAGATGGTGTTTGTATTCCAGTAAAAAAATGTCGTAAGTTATATTTGAAAACATTATTTTGTATGTATATGGGTCATCTTGACGTGTTTGAAGTATTAAAAAAAGCATAGCATGCAAAAGTAAAAAACAAAGGTCTAAGCTAAAATTTAAACTTGAACATCAAAATGCAGTCAAGCAGAAATACAATTTAATAAATAGTACTTATAGTTGATAAGAAACGTACAATTATATCACCGGACTGCGATTCCCAACCCGCATGCGTGGGGATTACCCCTCATTAGATAAACGCTAATAGGCCCTTATCTGGGGGAGGCATGCGTCCAGCAGTGGACCAATACAGACTGTTGAGGTTGGGCTTGAGGATAAAAAACGAATCAGATGCTTATTTATGTTTCGACAGCTTCTTGCGGCGGAGATCCTAACGCTGAAAGTGCTGAATGCGCCAGCAACTGCGGCAGACTTTGTTCCAACTACAACAGAACAGATGTGGTGTGCACTCTTGAATGTGCAATAAACGGCTGTCAGTGCAGGAAAGGATATGTTTACGATACCAATACGAACCGATGTGTTCTTCCGTGTGATTGCAGTAAGTGTTAAATTTATAATATTGTTCAATCTTATAACAGAGATAAGGTGGAAAGGACTGGGTTAGTAAGTACATTCGTTTATTTTTTCTATGTCAGCTATTTTTAAAAAGTACCTACTCAATTTAGTTAAATCTAGTTTTAAAATTCTTTGGACCTAAGTTTAAATTAATGATTTTAGCATTTTATATCATAAACTTTTATCCACATTCTACAGCCACAATTTGCAGGGAGTACGAAATGTATTCGGAATGTATCAACAATCCATGCCCAGTAATAAACTGTTCTCACGTCGGTATTTGGGTGGACTGTTTGAAATTTGATACCAAATGCTGTATCAAAGGCTGCGTTTGCCAAGAACCATTAATGAGAGAAGACGATGGCTCATGTGTTCCAATAGAAGAGTGCAAAAGTGAGTTTATAGTTATATCAAGATTTCTGTGAAATGGGTCCTAACTGCTCAACACTTTACTAACCTGTAGCGCTTGATATGTGTCTGTATCAAGGAGGCGGGTGATGAGGCTGCTCCAGAGTTTTTAACCTTAGCGTGATCGTTCATTTTGTTACTTATTTATTATGTACATATCTCATTCTGAATAAATTCTTTTGTAGTTTTTGTATGTTTGTATCCAACTACTGCCGATATTGCTAAACTATGATTAACATCTGCATCAATTTATCGTTGTTCGTTTTTGAATTCAATATTTTTTTATATTCTGAGCTGCGGTTCACTTGGCCCCATTAATTCAATTTTACTTTAGGCTTATTCGTTTCACAGATATCTTGTTTGAACTATATCACACACACCTTATACAACCTTTACACTAATTCGATACAATTTATATACTGAGTACATTCTGAATACACTTCATATTCACTGTTCAAATTTAAATTTAATCTAATTATGATTTTTATTTTACTAGATTGTCTGTTTAAAAAAAAACTATTGTATTTTACACTACCATAACATGCGAAACTAATTCATCATTTTTTTACAATTAACTTTTATGATTAGGAAGTTAAGTCACTGTGAATTTTGGTGTGAATAATTTAACCTAAGGACATCGGTCACAGGCCCTACAAAACTAGTAGACACGTTATAGTTTCTAGGTTCTACAAAATACATTTACTTAGTGTATATCTAATTAGAAACACGTATACTTATTTTAAGTTATTAAAAATTTAAATAGTTTCGGATTTGAGGTGATTCTATCTTGTTTATCTGCCAACACCATTAAAGCAGATATCGCAACGATGATATCGCAACACTATTAGACGGCGACGACGTTTTTCATATCACGTGACGTAAGGCTGTATAGCATAGCAGGCTCATAGCAATGATTAGTTATTGCTATGATCCTGCTATGCTATGCAAGTGTACATCGAAAATCCTTTAAAACTAATTTTAAAACTGTATTCAGAAGTGTCCGTTTCATTTTGTAATAAATAGAAAAAGTACAAAATCAATTTCAAATAATTTCATATAATTAGGTACGCAACAGTCGACGACAAAAATTGTAATGTTCATACATAGGTAGTTTATTACGATTCTATTAGCGAATCCTTTTTTTAGCTTTCTGTAAATATTTTAATTTCTATTGTAATTAGTTAAGCTGATGGCAATCCGAATTAAATAAATAAATATCAATTATGAACAAAATTTCACACGCCTTGGTTTTTGGGCAATTTTGACTGATCTCCTTTGCCGTTTATAAGGAGCAATAAGAGCAATATAGTTTCCATAGTGCCCTATTTACGGTTGTGTAATCATAATAGATTTTTTTTTATATTGACTTTGTTATGCTTCAAATGCGATAAACGTTTTCATTGACCTCTTAAATAAGTTTTTTAGGTAAGCACTGCCTACTTATAACAATAATACAACTTTTATTACAAAATAATACGTTTATTCTTTACCTGATCAGCACCAGTTTGCAAGAAAAACGAAGTCTATTCTGAATGTATCAACGGTGGATGTACTCCAAAGAAATGTTCTGAAGTAGGAGATCCAATAAAATGTGTAAAAATAGACCCTAAATACTGCATAAAGGGCTGCCTTTGCGACGACGGATATTTGAGAGAAGACGATGGGACTTGTGTACGAGAAAAAGACTGCAAAAGTAAGTCAATCAAGCTTTTTTTACTATCGCCTGATCGAAACATTAAAATTCAAACAGCCAGAACTTCACAAGTTATAAATTTCATTAGTGTATAAACTAAGGTCGCATATTCTTATTGTAGGTAATCTACTATAAATGGTGCAATTTGAAGGTATCATGGCAAAGGGCCATTTTGTTGAATACGATGACAGACCAGTCTGAAAGTAACGAGTTAAATGATTTAATTATGAATTTTTTCCTCATTAGAAGTTTGCAAGAAACACGAAGTCTATTCTGAATGTATCAACGGTGGATGTACTCCAAAGAAATGTTCTGAAGTAGGAGATCCGATAAAATGTGTAAAAATAGACCCTAAATACTGCATAAAGGGTTGCCTTTGCGAAGACGGATATTTGAGAGAAGAAGATGGTACATGTGTCCCAGAAAAAAAATGCAAAAGTGAGTTGTACCTAATTTAACTGGTCAGAATAAAACGAGAGGCATCATTCAAATGCGTAAGTAAAAACTCACTACCAATCCTGTCGCCTACCGAAAATAATCTGGCGGTTAAAGTTATGAGAAATCTTTGTCTATGAGTTTTCACAATCTATACTCGCTAGCGACTGTAGTAAAAAAATGTATGAAAACTTTTAAAGCGCCTCTAGTGGATAACTATCCGCTAGGTCGCTTCCTAACTAGGAAGGAACTTAAATTCATCGCATGAGGCGATCTAACTGTAACAACTCATGGTAGACACACATAAAAGTATACATTGTAATCATATCATCTACTTACTCATTAAATATGACAGCGATACTTTTTTATAAATTTATACGATCTTTCACAGAAAAATGTACTAAACCAAATGAATACTACGACCCCTGTGGTTACGACTGCCCATCTCAATCTTGTAAGAGTATTAACAAGACACAACATTGCCCTCTTCAGACCAGTGAAAACTGCAAGCCAATATGCAAATGCATAGATGGGTTTTTTAGGAACTTAATTGGAGAATGTATTTCTAAAAAACACTGTCGTAAGTATTTTTCATGTGCTTGGTTTTTATAAAATAATCACCGATGTCGTGATGTGTCACATTATGAAGTCATTTGGTTGTGTGAAAAGGTCTGCACGTGTGGTTGTCTCGACTAAAATAACAACCTTATGTCATTATGTTTCGCGCCATATTTATAAGGTGTTGGTTATTTATCTGTCGCATTCTTTAAAACAGTACTTGATAAATTGGATTAACTGTGATTTCAGTACAATGTTCTGGTGCACATGAATACTGGTCTTGCGGTGGCGCCTGCGACAATGTCTGCAAAGATATGCACAAACAGAACCAGACAAATTGCCCCATCGTCAACATACAGTGTAATGAAAAGTGTTATTGTGAGAAAAATTACGCTCGCGCGAAAAACGGCACTTGTATACCTATCAAGAAATGTAATGGTACGAGATTTTTTTTTATAAATGATTTAAGGTTCTGTGAAACTATAATAATGCTATTCATTATTTATTGATCTGTCAAAGGAACAGGTACTAAAATTAACGGCGATATATAAAATAGATGCTAGTTTGAGTCAGGGTACTATTTTATCTTATTATTATTATTACGTTGAACAATCGAATTTTTAAAAAATGGCAGGCAAGTCTATGATACCTACCATAAATAAGCTGTCTTTTAATACCTGTAATAGTTTTTTTTGTATAGTTTAGAAGGAGATGCGAAGACAGAGTTTGGTGGCCAAGTGCAACTTATCGGCCTATTAGTTCAACGTAATAATAAAGATAAAATAGGCGGTGGCGCTAGTGTGCCTCGGGGTACCTTAAATATGAACCCAATAGTTATATGATATAGATATATCATAATAGGATTTATAATTTATTTTTTATTATATATTTACAGAACCACAATGCGGTAAGAACGAAAGATACGAGAAATGTCCAGCTCGATTGACTGAACCGCAAAAATGCTCTGAACTAGGATGCCCTCGCCCAGATCCTTGCTCTGATGATGATAAATGTCCGATGAAACCTGCGTGTGTATGCATCTGTGGCTACGTCAGAAACGATAAAGGAGTTTGCATGCCTGAGAAAGATTGTCGTGAGTTATATTTTATTCAATTTATTGATTACACATCTAAGTGTAAACAATAAATTGTATAGCATTTTACATTATCCAGTTTATTGATGCCAGCTAAATGCGGTGATGATCAGTTATCAAGTGGCAAATGCGCCCGAGAGCCCAATTTCACCTTTTTACCTTACCTTACTTGCGTGTAATTAATTAATCCATGATTCAGGCAGTTTTTTAAATCTTAATCCATTGTTATGCTTTACCTACTTACCGGTGGTGTCACTCCATTTTAATGATGTTTTCTTTCGAATACAATCTATTAATTTGCAAAGTATCTACCACAAAATAAAAATGATATATACATATGAAATCAAATAATAGCCCAAAAAATTTCGACTTCAACGAGACTTGAACCCGTATTCTTCCCTAGTTCAAGACCTGTCGAAGCCGCAAATTTTTGGGATATTACTTGATTTGTTAGTAATTATTCATCATTTTACTAACCAAAAACATTTTATCAAAGATAATACAATAACTAAGCTTTTATTGACAAGTGTGCATAAAAAAAAATTAGAAATGTGGACGACAAGTCTCACCTCAAGTCACATGTCACCAATAGAATATAACGCTACATAATAACCACTAATAACCTTTCTCCGCTTTGACATAAAACGATTTTCTAACAATCATCATCACCGTCATCATGTCTATATTAGTCCACAGCTGGACATAGGCCTCCCCTAATGAGCGCCATAGCGCCCTGTTTTCTTACAATGACATAATAAATTTGGAACAGCGCTTTTTTGCCGTTATTCCACCTATGCATTGTAACTAGAAACTAATAGAGCTCGTCTCGTTTCCTGGATGTCACCAGGACAGAGTCAGTCTGAAAACCAGCGCTGTTTATACCTATAGACGAATACTAATAATGTTTGTACCCGGTTTAAAACAATTTAAAGCTGAGACTGATCCGTTTTGTCTCTCTTTGGTCACTACTACTAGTACTGGCAATGGTAGGTAGGTAGGTGACCTTTAACTAGTAGGTTAGGTTAATGTGAATATCGTGCATAACTTTAAAATTATAAGCAGTTATTTGTATTGGCTCATAATTAATAAAAAAAAAACCTACCTACTGTTTCAGTTTGATTGTATTTTGTGTAGCTAATTATGCCTTTATGCTGGAAAAAGTGCAGAAGACACTCCGCGTTACCTATCCCGTGCATCCAGCCCACACTGCGACGTGGATATTTTCGGGAAAAAAATGCCGTAAATTTTTTAAATCAATAAAATGTGTAAACGTAATAGAATATTCTTAAACATTGACCTTAGCAATGACTAAATCCCGACATAAATATTTTTCTGCACGATGTGAATTTTGTGATAAACGTTTTTACTCACCAATTAAATGGAGGTATATTGAAAAATTCAATAATTTAATAAGTCCATTTTTTACTGATCAGCACCAGTTTGCAAGAAAAACGAAGTCTATTCTGAATGTATCAACGGTGGATGTACTCCGAAGAAATGTTCTGAAGTAGGAGATCCGATAAAATGTGTAAAAATAGACCCTAAATACTGCATAAAGGGTTGCCTTTGCGAAGAGGGATATTTGAGAGAAGCCGATGGCACTTGTGTACTAGAAAAAGACTGCAAAAGTAAGTTCAATCAAGTTTTACTACTATCAACTATTCGAACCACCCAGCTCTTCACAAGTACTAAATTAATTGAATTGTGTATAAAATAAGTTCCAATCATTAAAATGTACTTAAGATGCATAATCTTATTGAAATCTACTATAAATGGTGCAATTTAAAGGCAAAGGACCATTTTGTTAAATACGATCACAGACCAATCTGAAAAAAATGAATTAAATAATTTCATTATGATTTTTTCAGAAATTTGCAAGAAAAACGAAGTCTACTCTGAATGTATCAACGGTGGATGTACTCCGAAGAAATGTTCTGAAGTAGGAGATCCGATAAAATGTGTAAAAATAGACCCCAAATACTGCATAAAGGGCTGCCTTTGCGAAGAGGGATATTTGAGAGAAGAAGATGGTACTTGTGTACCAAAAGAAGACTGCAAAAGTAAGTTTAATCAAATTTTTTTACTCTCACCTGATCGAAACATTAAAGTTCGAAACAGACAGATCTTTAGGTATTCATTATAAAATTGATTTGAGTATAAAATAAAACACATATTGTAATCTACTATAAATGGTGCAACTTGATGGTATCACGACAAAGGGCCATTTTCTCAATACAATGGCAGACCAATCTGAAAATAATAAATTAAATAATTGAACTATGAATTTTTATTTTCTCACAAGAAGTTTGCAAGAAAAACGAAGTTTATTCTGAATTTATCAACGGTGGATGTACTCCGAAGAAATGTTCTGAATTAGGAGATCCGATAAAATGTGTGAAAATAGACCCTAAATACTGCATAAATGGTTGCCTTTGCGAAGAGGATATTTAATAATAATATTTTTTTAATAATGCTGGACAATCCACACAGCATTATCTAGCCCCAAGCTAAGCAGAGCTTGTGTTATGGGTACTAGATAACTGATATACATAATACAATACACTACATAGATAGATATTTTTTATTATACATAGAAAACATCCAGAACGCCCTGAACAAATATCTGCAGATCGTACAAATATTTGTCCTGAGGCGGGAATCGAACCCGCAACCTTCTGCGTCGCAGGCGGACCTTCGCCCACCGAGCCACAGAGGTCGTCAGTGTGCATTTGAGAGAAGAAGATGGTACATGTGTACCTGAAAAAAAATGCAAAAGTGAGTCCTACCTAATTGTAACTGCTCAGAATTAAACGTCCCTCTCGTTTAATTCTAAGCAGTTAAAATTCAAATGCGCAAGCAAAAATCTACTACCACTACCGTCTGCCACCGAAAATAATCCAGCGGGGGAATACAAAACCTTACCTTGTAATCTCTTGCTCACTATATTATACCTTTTACTGTTTTTATTCAACGTCCTCCATAGCGCGGTGAGCGAAAGTACGCCTGCGATGCAGGAGGTTGCGGGTTTGATTCCCACCTCGGGACAAACATTTGTACGATCTGCGTATCTGCTCAGGGTGTTCTGGATGTTTTTTCTGTGTATAATAAAAATATGTATTATTTTTATGAGTATCGAGTACCCATAACATAAGCTCTGCTTAGCTTGGGGCTAGATAATACTGTGTAAATTATCTAATATTATTTATATATTATATTATTACAGCGTTACATTATTAAATTTATACGATCTTTCACAGAAAAATGTACTAAACCAAATGAGTACTACGACCCCTGTGGGTACGACTGCCCATCTCAATCTTGTAAGAGCATTAACAAGAAACAGAATTGCCCTCTTCAGACCAGTGAAAACTGCAAGCCAATATGCAAATGCATAGATGGGTTTTTTAGGAACTTAGTTGGAGACTGTATTTCGAAGAAACACTGTCGTAAGTATTTTTCATGTTCTTGATTGTCATAAAAAAACCAGTCAAGTGCGAGTCGGACTTGCGCACGAAGGGTCCCCTACAATTGTCTACACAAACGGCAAAAAAAAACATGTTTGTTGTATGGGAACCCCTATTTATTTTATTCTGTTTTATAGTATTGCGGCAACAGAAATAAGTCATCTGTGAAAATTTTAACTCTCTCAATACGGAACCCCAAAAATAACCGATGTCATTATTAAGACCTATACTTGGTTGTGTGCGATTGTGTGCATGTGTGGTTGTCTAGGCTGAAATAACAACGTTAGATGTCTGAAAGGAAATAAGACGATACCGAGTTCGACTCAAAATTATTGTGATGGTTAAGCTAGAATAGATTTTCAAGGATTAAGCCACAACTGATATTGTAGGTCCTAAGTCATTCACCCGACCGAGAAGAGGCCAGATACTACTATGTTAAAATTCAATTAGTTCTCACATAAAAATCGCCGATGTCATTAAAAAGTCTGCTACCTACACTTGGTTTGACCATGATCTGCATGTGTGGTTGTCTGGGAAAAAATTACACGGTTGTGTGCCATAGTGTGTGTGTGTGTGTGTGATTGTCTGGGCCAATATTTTACGGTTGTGTGCCATAGTGTGTATGTGTAGTTTTCTGGGCCAAAAATACACGGTTGTGTGCTATAGTAAGCATGTGTGATTGACTGGGCCAATATTACACTTGGTTGTTTGCCATAGTGAATATGTGTGATTGTCTGGGCTAATATTTCACTTGGTTGTTTACCATTATGAATATGTGTGATTGTCTGGGCTAATATTTCACTTGCTGTTTGCCATAGTGAGCATGTGCGATTATCTAGACCAAAATTACACGAAGTAGATTCGTTTCACAAGGATTAACAACATCACACCGTTAGTGATAGTCCGTATGACCGATGAGGCTAGAAACTACCATGTTCAAATGTGAATTAGGAATAGCTAGGCTTTTACCCTGCAAGGGGATGCAAACTAAAATAATAGCAACTAAGCAATTCAGGTCAGAATGTACGTTAGTAAAAGCGCCTTTGAATGTGTAAAAATAAAATCTCTCATATATTTCAAACGTGTAAGTTCTTGTTTACTGGGAGTGTCTCTGTAATTTATTACCCGACTTAGTCATATGTTTCGCGCGTACACCTGCCTTGTTTATAACGTGTTTGTTAATTTATCTGTTGCATTCTTTATTACCCTACTTGATGGATTGGATTAACTGTGATTTCAGTACAATGTCCTGGTGCACATGAATACTGGTCTTGCGGTGGCGCCTGCGACAATGTCTGCAAAGATATGCACAAACAGAACCAGACAAATTGCCCCATCGTCAACATAAAGTGTAATGAAAAGTGTTATTGTGAGAAAAACTACGCTCGCGCGAAAAACGGCACTTGTATACCTATCAAGAAATGTAATGGTAAGAACAATTTCTTCTCAGATTATATTGTCAGTGCATGAACTCATGCCCAATAACATGTCATGTTGAAATTACAGAACCTCAGTGTGGTAAGAACGAAAGATACGAGAAATGTCCAGCGCGATTGACTGAACCTCAAAAATGCTCAGAACTAGGCTATCCTCTGCCAGATCCTTGCTCTGATGATGACAAATGCCCGGTAAAACCTGCGTGTGTATGTATTTCTGGCTACGTCAGAAATGACAAAGGAGTTTGCATACCGAAGAAGGATTGTCGTAAGCTATATTTCTTTAGAAACTAGGCTATTGTCCTTATATCTAATTAGTCCGTCATGTCAGTTAAATTATCATATCGTTATATTGTACACATATTTTTCTTTTGTTAATTATACAAAAAAATATGATATAACCAGTTAAAGTTCCGCGTGATGTCACACCTTATGACACTTTTTAGCAACGTCACTAGCTCCAAACTTTGATGCGCAATATTTTTTACCCGCGACGAAACGGAGATTAGTAGGGGGGTATTTCAATTCATTCGAATTGCTTCCGAAGCGAAAACGTCAGATTCGAATTTAAATTCTATTACGACGGATCTTTAGAACGCTATTTTGATTAGTCAAAAGTTTCCGATATCGAATTCGACGGCCTTTCTGATGAATTAAAATACCCCTGCTGTATACCCTCTTACAAAAAATCTTCAAGGGGGAAAACTGGAATCAATTATAAATAAATAATGTTTGGAATAACCCAGGTATATGCGTTTAGGGTGTGATGTTGTTTGTTTGTGTCATTTATTGATTTATTGACAAAAAATGTCCCCAATATGTCTGATAATCTTATTGAAGGACTAGGTTGCATTTTTTTTCCAGGACTTTAACCTATTCTTCATTCTATTTGTGTCCACATTTCATGCTAACGATATTTTCAATCTTATAGCCTGCTGCGGTGGTGATCCAAACGCACAATCAGGATGCGGAATCAATTGCAACAAAAAATGTGAAGACCTCGATTCTGAACTTGTTCTATGTATTACTGAATGCAAGGATAATGCATGCGATTGCAAAGATGGATATTACTACGATAAAGAAAATAATAAATGTGTTCTGGCCTGTGAATGCCGTAAGTATAATATAAGTATTTATTTATTGGATTTTGAGTCATTGCTGACTATGTCAGTCCCGTATTTAACAAGCCTTCTACTTATACCTACTACTCAAAACATATTACATCTAAAACTAACCTAAATAATTTAATTGCCGCCTGCTCAGTGGAGCGGCTAAAATTATTTGGATAACACCAGTATCCGATAGGTCGACATTGTACAGGTCACTTAACTCTAGTATCCATTCAAGTGTCAAATTCATACATACTGCAACATTGAATCTTTTTGACTTGAATGAGTTTTCTATATGAATCTATAGTATGAATAAAAAAATTAAAAAACGTGTGGCACTCGGGGACTGCCGCGGTAAAGCTATTGCATAGCATAAGTCATTAAAAGATGAAATTTACCCTTTCAGCTAAAGTGTGTACAGGTGCCAATGAAGTTTACGAAGATTGCACCAACCCAACTTGCCGACCGAAAAAATGTTGTGAAGTAGGGTTCCCTTTGAACTGCACTGAACCACCAGCTTGTGAGAAAGGATGCGCTTGCAAAGATGGATACGTGAGGAACAAAAAAGGCATTTGTGTGACTCTTAAACAATGTGGTATGGACCCTTTTGTTTTTCGTTACTAAGATCAGTCTTGCCAGATAATATAATTGAAGAGATAATGCATATGTATACATTATTAAAAAATGTAGTCTATTCCGATGTCGCCGAAACTAAACTAAACTAATTTGACAGAACTAAAAATGTCACTGTCCCTGCCATAACGATCAAAATAATAAGGACAGCAACAATTTTAGTCCTGTCAGATTAGTTTAGTCTAGTTTTGGCAACATCTGAATAGACACCAGTATAATAACTTTCCTTAGTGATTGAATAAATACATGTTTAACAATAAATAAATAAAATAAATAAATCTAACAGGAACATGTGGTGGCGATAAGAACGCAGAATCGGGCAGCGGCGTGAACTGCTTGAAGAAATGTTACGACCTTCAATACCCCGACAAACCAAAACCATGTCCAAGAATTTTTAAATTCAACGCCTGCGATTGTAAAAAAGGATTTTATTTGGACGAAGTTAAAGATAAATGTGTGAGGGCTAAAGATTGCCGTGAGTATTTTTAGCAAAGTTTTTTACATTGCATGATCATTTTCATCATTTAGATCGTTTTGATTTAAATATAAATTTCCCCGGATAAAATAAAATTGGTTGAAGAATCATGTAACATTCTGGCCAAGCTGAAAATACAATGTTTGTTAAAATTGCCACCGTATGGGTTAACAAACATTGTACCTATTTTCACATTGAACATTAACATTACATATTTACGATTTTGGGATAGAATTCGCACTGCTTGTCAATTCAGCTCTTTCCTACAATGCTTATTGCTGACACTTCGAGCATTTATCGAGCAAAATGAAAATTTTTGATTATTGAGTTGAGAGATGTTTACAAACATTGTGCCTTGAAAATGACTAAAACAGCAACATGCTGAGGCAGGGACCCATTTTACCCTATACCACCTACTATTTAGTGTATAAATAGTAGGTGTAGTAGGTGGTGTATATAAAATAATGTATCTTTCTCTCAATCTCTCTCTCTCTCTTCTTGAGACTAGAATCCGTACCTTAGTAGAATAAATGTAATGGAATCTGTCTTGCCACTTTTTATAACCAAATCAACCACTAGGATGATGAGGTACCACCTGAGCTTCCATCAAATTCAAGTGGAATAAAACTAGATTTGTGGAGTTTTGATTTTTCATCAGAGAACAAGAAACGAACGAAAATATAGTGATTGCCGTCAGGTTACCTCCGGCTGTAGGGCGTTTTGTACCTATTGGTTTTTATACGATACTAGCTGCGCCCCGTGGCTTTGCAAGCCTATCCCACAGGAACTGATTTACGGAATAAAAAGTAACTTATGTGTTATTGCAGGCCTAGAACTACATGTATGCAATTACATGTATGCAAACTTTCAGCCCAATCCTTTCAGTAGTTTTTGAGTGAAAGAGCAACAAAAATGTTTACAAACTTTCGCGTTTATACTCGTAATATTAGTAGGATATAAATGCAGCCTATAAGTGGCCAAAATAAAATGAGTTAGGTAGACAGAGCAACTTTTGTTGAAGAAACTATATTTTTTAATTATTTTTTGTATGTACTTCTTCTTTACATTCTTCGACTGTGCCTTAAAGGCACTGTGTCTTTGATAAAGCACAGTTTATATGTAAACAGAACAAGAAGAAGAAGTTTATATGTAAACAGCTAGTTGCTAGTTACATGTTGCTTCAATAAACAGCACCTCCCCCCCCCCAGATATAAAAAAAATCACAATCATTTTTTTATTTTACATTTACCCCATCGAATGGAATACAAACATCATCGCGTACCTAGTCTCTTTGAATGATATATGTCGAACAGTTAAAAGCCTATGTTTTCCATCTTCTTGGCTTACTTCTCTTTTTAATTGACTGAAACTGGATGGCAGCGGCCCACAGTGATGCTACGCGGCCATGGCGACATTTTCAAGTTTTTAAAACTTTATTGACCTTTTATTAATGATTGAACACAGAGTGCTTGGCCTCGTTGCTGCCGGTAATCCGGTGTGAATTGAGCCTAACAATCCCGTTTTCCTTTTCGTGTGTTCACCTCACAAAGGCAACTTTAATAACTACTTTAGCGTCAACCTTTTCACGTTTGAGGGGTATGAGACGTGATAAGTCCCTTTTACCTTTAGCTTTATTTTATGAATATGTTGGCCATATTATTTGTATTCAAAGTATTTTTTTGCATTATTAGCGTGATCGAATTGGTTGCACGATGGTATTGAATGTAGTCAAAATACTGATGAGTCGGGTTTGAGTATTTTCACACCACTTTTATTTCGTTTATTAAAAAGTTATACCTAGACGTTCTTGGGATGAAGAACTGGACTAATGTTGCATCATATTTTTTAGCACACTGCTGTCCTGAAGACGAAATCTACGATTCCTGTGTGAACGGAGGCTGTGGTCATCGGAACTGCTCACAACTAGGAGGTCCAATACTGTGTATTGACCCTATCGAATGTTTTGGTGGATGTACTTGCAAGGAAGGATACCTCAGATTGGACGATACTGGGAAATGTGTGCCTGAAAATCATTGTCCAAGTAGGCTAACTCTTTTAATATAATTTTATTTCATGTTTTTTTCTACGGTCGAAATTCTAAGTCCTAGGCAAGTCAGAAGAAATGATCACTCAGATTCTGCCACATGGAGCGTAGATACTTTCAGATTGGTTTATGACCTATTATTACCTTGAACTTTTCAGAAGCATGCACCAAACCAAACGAGGTCTACGTAAAATGTCCTCCTAAATGTCCAGAAACCTGTGAGAGTCTAAACCAGACGTTCCCTTGCCCGCTGATAAAAACCAAGATAAATGAATGTGATTGTATCGGAGAGTGCCGGTGTAAAGAAAACTTTTACAGGAACTTAAATGGAGAGTGCATTTGTAAAGAAGATTGCTGTGAGTTTTGTGTGGAACTTTTTACGCGCAAATAAACTTTGATTTTTTTCAACAAAAGTGCACGCTGTGATCGATAAAAGCACGTGTTACCAATTTGGAAATCAACCGCATTGTTTAGATTATAATGCTTAAACCATCTTAGTTATACGCGGTTTTGAATGTGTCTTCTTCAGAATACATTTATTCTGTAGTCACTGCTTGCCCCTTTCGCAGTGACAATATTTTAAAGAACGATAACATATATATAATGTTGTTATATTCCTTTGAAAAAGGAAAATCGTTCTATTACAAAGTTTCAAAGAATATTATTAGTTACCATGTTGTACAAACATTTCAAATGACGGTGTAACTCAGTGTGTAAAATGATACAAAACAAAAGTGTCATACTATTGTTTTCTAAATTTAAATGCAAGTCGACTCCATGATTCACTGTTTTTACGGCAGCCATTATTTTCAGTGAAATGCACGGGCGCTCACGAGTATTTCTCATGTGGGCCGCCGTGTGACAACGTATGTTGCGACCTCGATACAAAGAGCAAAGACAACTGCCCTATAAAAAACGTGAAATGTGAAGAGATGTGCTACTGTGAGGATGGGTATGCAAGAGACAAAGATGGTGTTTGTATTTGTATTAGCGATTGTCCAGGTGAGAAAAAGGGGAATCATATACATAAATCATTTATTTGCAGGAATTTAGGTGCAATAATAAGGTTTATATATTTAAAAAATATATTGCAAAATACATTCTGCCTCGTCAAGTGGTGCAAAATGCAATATATTATATAAGCTGTGGTGGCTCTTTGAGATAAAAATTTCAAAATTTACCGTGCTTTCAAGTAAATCCAAGTGCATGGTGGTAAAAGTTTGATATGAACGATGATCAGAGAACAGTTCGAACTTTTACCATTAAAAGCTGGTACGTGGCATTTATTGTTTATATTTTCAGCTATAGAATATTATAATTATACATCTTTTTCAGGCCGAACATCGACAACTCCCAAACCAGTTGTGAATAGTACACTTGCGCTGGAAAAGTTTGAGCAAGGGAACGTGCAAAAGTCGATTGAGTTTTTGAAAGTTAGTATACTTATTTAAGTAAGTAACAGCTTGTTGCTCGTATGCTGATCAACTCTATTATCAAAGAATCAATGATTAAATCACTTGTCAACGTCAATTTGACAAGACAGAGAACGATTTAACAAGACTTACGATCAACGAGAGCGAACGAAGAACTGGCTGTGTGGTGCTGGCTTAGAATTTGCACCACCCTATCTCTTCCGGTGGGTGTCGTAAGAAGCGACTAAAGGATATCCACCGGGGGAGCATGCAGCAGCGTCCCCTGCAGAAAAATTCTACCACCGAACTGCGATCCACAACCCGCATGCCCGGTGTATGGGTATTACCCCTCCCAATAGATATATGTATAATAGGCGTGCGTCCAGCAGTGGACCAATACAGCCTGTTGAGGTTTAGGTTGAACGAAAAACCGGTTCTAGATAAGTCAGGATGTCTTACTTTACATGTTTCAGTGAAAGATGAACAGAGACATAACTGCAATTAAAAATCAAATTAAACAGAAAAACTGTATTGATTTATAGTGCTTTTTATTTGCAGTTTATTTATGACGCTCGGCCAGGAGAAAATTTCATGATCTCAATATTGTCCATACTGACTGTGCTTGCGCAGATCACGCTGCCTGCGGTGGGAGAGGCCCTTAAGCAGCTGCTGGGTTTCGAGAATCTAAGCAATAAGGAGGAGGTATTTGTCTACTTTTAAGCAGAAAAAGATGCACGCCTAGGGTCACCGTAAACAAAGTCTTAAAATGGTGTATTCCCGCTGTCCACATAGGTGGTGTCCCCATTCAATGGGAACACTATGTGACATTTTGTATTTAACCTCTTTAACTCAATAAAAATAATAAATGTTGTTTTTCTGATTTGGTTTGTGTTTTCAATAAGTGGCTCGAATCAATGATAAATTGTTTCTTCAACCGTTATTTTTACCTGTTATAAATTTAGTCCAGGTCTTGAAATACATCTCTGAATGTTTTTTAAGCTTAGTTGCAGCTTAGCTTAGTTTATTTTTAATGTGTGAATCAAAACTAAATCAGTAAATGATGTGCAATCGCTCCAGTTGAGCAGGGTTTGTTTAATTAAATGTTTTTTTTTCAGATCCGAACAATATTTCCAATCTTAATAGACAAGTTAAATCACCAGGAATACGGTAAATTGACTATTGCTAACAAAATGTATGGAAACATAATCTATCAGTTTACTAAACCGTTCATGGAAGATGCTACACTGTTTGATGCTGAAGTTGAAAATATTGACTTCAATAATAATGCAGAAGCAGCAGAGAAAATTAATGATTGGGTTCGTATAATTAATTATATATTTAAATAATATTATATATACGCATATTATAATGCGGAAAGATTTGATTGTTTGTTTGTATTAAATAGGCTCCGAAACTAAAAGCAGCTTATCACAGCACAACAGCTTATCAATGCACATTTTAACAAAAAATTAAAACATCATAGTTATGACATAATTTGTTAGCAAACGGAACCAAATATGACTTACTAAAATAACCAAAAACAAAACAAAGCTAAACCTTAAGCTAACTACCTTATATATTATAATATAAGTACCTAACATTTTAATAACTATGTAGTTAAGATTATAGGCTTAAGAATAATGTATATACATTCTCATTTAAGGCGCATACCCGAGCCAATATGACAGCTGTATCTATTTTATCATATTTTTACGTTTATCATAGGATTTTTTTAAAATCCTACATTTAGTTTGAGGTATCTATTATAAGCTATTTTTTAATACATCTGTAATAATTTTATCTAGTTTAGGAGGAGATGCGAAAATAGAGTTTGATGGCCAAAAAGCGCAAATTCGTATCTTCACAAAATTAAACTATTACAGAGGCATTAATAAATAACTTATAATAGATACCACAAACTGAACGTAGGATTTTTAAAACTTGCTGCGTTTAACGTATATATAAGATAAAATAATTAGGGGCGCCACTTTCACTGGTGTATGGGCCTTAAGTGAGCTGTGTTCTTTTGAGAAATAAAATTCTTTAAACTGAACTATAAGCTTACTTTTTAGGGAGTGACATAGGCTATATTTTATACCGCAATTCCCATGGGAACGGGAACTATGCGTGTGAAACCGCGGGGCACTGCTAGGGTATTAATAAAATGATTTATAACAAATTAGTGTTGTGCCGCGATTAAAACAAAACCATTATAATTATGTTTATCCTAGTTTATATTAGGATAATGTAAGTGCCTCGTAGTTCCATAATAACAGTATTTTTTTTTCAGGTGAAAACCAAAACGGAAGGTTTAATTGATAAAATTGTAAGCGAAGATATGCTTAGTGCCGATACTAGACTGGCAATATTCAACTGTATTTATTTCTTGGTAAGAAAGACATGATAACAAAATGTTATCAACATTTTGTATTTAATCTCTTTGGCCTTATATTTATATAAATAAATCACTGTTTAGATGTTATATCGTCATTATCTATGTTTGTTTACAGCCAAAACCGTAAAAAAAATACATATATGAAAAATACAAGATCCTAAACTTTCAGCACGAATTTCAGCCAAACTTTAGGCTGATTATGTTATTTATTTTCGATAAATAACATACGAAGAAGGAAAACTCTAAAATAAAGCCTTTATCAACATAGTTCTGTTATTAAAAGCTTGAAATTTATTTATTTATTTATTAAAGACCATCAGTACAGTATATAGGTATAAAGTTTACAAATAGTTTATTACATTTTAACAGCCCTTACAGGTCTTTCAAAATATACTAGTTGCTTATGTTCCTAACTATAACTAAATACATAACTAAAAAAAAATTAAAAAGCTTAGTGCAACAAAAATAATCCTTTACATTGCTTATTATTTAAATAAGTAAGTTATATAAATCTTATTTTAAAAGATACAACTCAATAGTTTTTTCTATGATAACCCTTGTGCTAAAAGTCTGTTCCCATTTTTACGCAGGCGTTTAACGAATAAATCATTGTGCATTTCATTCTATGATATAAGTATGTCTGTTATGACAGGCGAGAAAGCATTCATTTAGGCCACGCTCACTGATAAGTTGGGCCAGGCGACTAGTGTACCCTTAAGAAATCATTGTAGATATTTAACAAATAGCCATGTTTCTAACGGATACCTTACTTGTAACTGCCAATCGTTTCTGTTTTATTGCCAAAAGTACAAAACACCGACGCGGGAATCGCAGTCGCACTTGACGAATCTTGTTTTACCGCATATTTCTGACCCACTTAATGTATGTAGGTATAGACGGACGAACCTTATTATATAAAAATGAATCCTTATAGCTGTGAAGTGCTAGCTTAGAATATGCACCACCCCAACTCTTCCCTTTGGTGTTATAAGAGGCGACTATCATACTAGCAGCAGCGCCCCTTGCAGAACTATTCTAACCTCTTTTAGTTCTTAACCGACTTCAAAAAAAGGAGGAGGTTCTCAATTCGTCTGTTTTTTTTATTTTTTATGTTTGTTACCTCAGAACTTTTGACTGGATGATCCGATTTGCATAATTCTTTTTTATATGAAAGCTGGTGCTTTCCGTGCGGTCCCATTTTAATTTTATTCAGTTCTGATACTGGAATCTACGAAAATTCCAGAAAAAACTGTAAAAATTTAAGTCGGTTTATAGTTTTTTAAAACAAAATTAATTATATAGTACACAATTTCATTGAATCGGTATTAAGTTTTTCTGAAAAAATTAAAAAATAACAATACCAAACTTTCCATTTTCAGGGTGACTGGACAAAGCAATTTGATCCCGATAAAACACATCTCCGAGATTTCTATATCAACGGTAAGGACACGGTATCAATACCAACAATGTACCAAGAGGATAGATTCAAATGCTTAGATAGCAAAGATCTTGATGCTGAGGTAAGCAATAAAGTAGTCTAATTACATTAAGTTATACCTACTACTTGGGGGTTATGCTCTATGACCAATTCAACGTCTTACACAGATACGTCAGGATATTGGCGGGGAATGGTTTTGTCCCATTCCCCGCCAATATCTTGACGTATCTGTGTAAGACGTTGCATTGGTCATAGAGCATAACCCCCCTTGTATAGTATTATAATATCTGTGGTTATACTAAGAAAATTCCAAGCCCAAGGTGAGAATTATAGGCATTACCCCCATGAGATGACACCCCTGATTATGAGAAACCAAAAAGGCGCTTATCAGGGGGAGGTCTGCGTGCGTACAGTGTGACTAATATAGGCTGTTGAGGAAGGTTTACACCGTTTAAACCGATGGATTACAACACGCATTTAATTTTATTATCAGATATTTAGGTTATTGTATTGTACCCATAAAACAAGCTCTGCTTAGCTTAGAGCTAGATAATGCTGTGTGAATTGTCCAACATTATTTATTTATTATTTATCAGACATAGGTTCCTAATTATTTTACTCTGTATTATTTTTATTGCAAAATATTCCGACACTAATGTATTTATTTGAGAATAAAGAAACTGAAATTGAGCTCTTGTCGGTTATCATGTCACCTAATAAGTGCCTGTTTGAGGCGCATACCGCAAAACTGAGCCAATATGACAGCGATACCTATTTTATCATATTTTTACATTCATCATAGGAATTTAAAAAATCCTACGTTCAGTTTGTGGTATCTGTTATAAGCTATTTTGTAATACCTCTGTAATAATTTTATCTCTTATAGTTTAGTAGGAGATGCGAAAATAGAGTTTGGTGGCCAAAAAGCGCAACTTCGTATCTCTGCCTAAGCTTTACAACATGAAACTATTACAGAGGCATTAATAAATAACTTATAATGGATACCAAAAACTGAACGTAGGATTTTTAAAACTTGCTGCGTTTAACGTAATAATGAGATAAAATAGTTGGGAGCGCCACTTTCACTGGTGTATGGGCCTTAAGTCTCGAACCTAGTGGATTTGTTAAAAAACTAGGCCTAGATCTCAGAAATCATGGAATCCCCGTGGTTAAATATAAGAATTACGTAAAATCCATTTTTTTTTCTTTGGTGACTTAGTTGTGAAAACGCGATTGAGTAAAAAAATTACGATAAGAAAAATCATGAAAGTGCACTGTTTTGTAATTTGGTCAAGATCTCAGGAACCCCGCGGTCTATAGAAACGATTTTTGTTTTTACTCGTAGGTCATTACTAATTATTTGGTTGCTCGATTAGGTTTTTTCATAGGTGGTATAGTTTTCTTGTAAATATACAAAAACATAATTTTTGCGCCTACTCTGTTCCAAAAACGTATCCTCTGTCCCGCTCCTATGAACGCCAAATCCTGTGACTATTCTTTTCGCAAAATGGCACGCAATGCGCCCTCTTAATACGAATAATAATAATCATGTAAGTATGGTTTTGATTTCAGTGCGTCCTTTTGCCATATAAGGGAGGAGAGAACAGTTTGCTAATATGCATTCCGAAGGAGATAGAAGGATTGAAATCACTGCTGGATAAGTTTGAGCCTGACACGCTAGATAAAATAATGGATTCACTCGAGGATGAAAAATTGAAAATATATATACCTCGTTTAAAATTTTCAACTGATTTATCAGAATTGCTGAAAGATTTTTTGGTGAAGGTAAAATTACTATTAAATTTATTAAGCTCTTGCAATAGGTAATAAAGTTCTTCTGAACTACGGAGCTTAGACGTGAACGTTCACGATCGGGCTGGTCCACCAGTTCAAAGTCGCTCAGCGAGGTATAGAAAGAGCTATGCTCGGAGTTTCTCTGAAAAATAGGATTCGTAACGAATACATCCGACAGAGAACCAAAGCTATCGACATAGCTCAAACAATTAGCAAGCTGATGTGGCTGTGGACCGGCCATATCTCGCGAAGAATCGACAACCGCTGGAGTAAACGAGTTCTTGAGTAGAGTCCGCGACTTGGCAAACGAAGTGCAGGTCGCCCTCCGGCCAGGTGGGAGTGTTATCTGCAAAAGACTGCAAGCAGATGCTGGATGCGTCAAGCTGAATACAGGGCGCCATGGGGCTCATTAGGGGAAGCCTAAGTGGACTAGCATAATGATAGTTGGCTGATGATAATGATAGTTCTCCGTGATAAAAAAGTAAATAATGAATAATATATATTGTTTCTCAGATTGGTCTTGGAGTGATATTTGAAGAATCTAATGATTTTGACGGTATTTTTGAAAATGGAGAAAAACTTTTGGTTACTGATATGATTCAAAAATCACAAATGAATGTTGACGAGAAAGGAACCGAAGCGGCTGTTACTACTGGTTTGTATATTTATTAGAATAATATGGTTTGTATATTTATATAATATTTTGTGTGTACATGCATGCATGCATGCAGGGTGCATGCATGCATGCATGCAGGGTGCATGCATGCATGTACACACAAAATATTATATAGCCCTGTGTATTATAGCTTTCTTCTTAGCATTTGCTATTCTTAGCTTAACTTTGTAATACAAGCTCGGCATACAACCCATACGCCGCCTTACAATCACTATTTAAACGATCTTATAAATTTTAAGGCCGTGTGGCCATAAGGCCATATTTGGCGGCTTTGAATTTGCACCAACCCAAAACTTCCCACGGGTGCGTATGAGGCGATAAAGGGATATTCACCGGGGTGGGTAGCAGCGCTTCCTGCAGAAGAATTCTACCACCGATCTGTGGATGTACCACGGATTACGTGTACTACCCCCGTATTATAAAAGCCATTAGGCGCTTATCACGGGGAGACCTTTGTCCAGCACTGGAGTAATAATAAGTAGGAACGACTCTTGTCTGGGAGGCACGTTCTTATCAGGGCGTTTAACACCCTCCGTGCCATGTGTATCTTCTAGTCAAACAGTGTTTGAAACGATGTGTATTCAAAAGCATAAACCTCTTTTTGGTTAGAATACTGTGCTTCCCAACATTAAAGCTCTGGCCTAGCGCATTTTTTTTGGTTTAATTGGGCAGGAAATGGCATATTAAAAAAAGGATCGCCTTTCGAATTTCATTGTCCTTTTTTTTCGTGTACATGGAAAAGAACTGAAAGGCCCACGGATATTGGCACTGAGTGCGTTGAGTGCTGAACGCCAAAATATGCTTGGCAAATTTATTTTATTTATGCATACGATTTTCAGGTTTGATTTTTGGAACCACCGCTGTACAATTAGTTCGAAGCTTCGAATGGAACCGTCCTGGTGTATTCTTCCTGTTTTCGAACAATCATCTTCTATTATCTGGAATTTATGCAGGAGCCCAGCAATGAGGTGAATAACTTTGAGTTTGTTAACAAATGAACGTACATACATTTTTAATAGACTTTTGGCTTTTGGCCACTTGATTGGCTTTTGGTTCGTCCTAAGGTTCTAAGACCAGTTAACTAGCAAGGAAGAGAGAGTTTGAATTAATCTTCAAATGAAAATTACTCGTACAGTATCATAACACTTAAGTTCAGAAGAGGTTTTTTTAGATAACTTTATATAATATCTGGATGCGTCAAGCTGAAGACAGCGCGCCATGGCGTTCATTAGGGGAGGCATATGTCCAGCAGTGGACTAGTATAGGCTGATGATGATGATATAATATCAGCTTATCCTAAAAAACTACCAACAACATTTTGTGGAAATCCAAGAAGCTGAAACAATAAAACATCTTTGATTTGGTCGTAAGAGTACGAATCGGGTGAATACAGGACTAGCGGAAAACGAACCTAACAGAATACAGAATATATTTATTACACCATAAGTAACATGTCAATAACACAAAAATTTAATCGTATTTTATTAATTAATTAATAATAAAATTAATATATAAATGTCCTGTAGTATATAAAAAACTAACGATTAAATTTTTTTCGTTTCAGACTTGTCATGGACTGTAGTGCCTATCTCATTAAAAATATACTTGATTTTGAAATAATGATCCTGAATCTGCAATAATTATACTAGTGCTATAATAAATTATGTTTTCATGAATAAAACCATACCTGCAAATTCACTAGAAATATTATAATCTATGTAGTTTATAATTGTAAGTATATTGAAAATATATTTTGAACTGAAATTAGCTTCTTCAGTTGTATCACTGGATTATGGGCATTACTTTACATAGGATAAACGCACAGGATAAACGCCAATAACACGTTTATCGCGACGGAACGGAGACGGTATATGCGTTTAGGGATTTATGTTGTTTGTTTGTGCAATTTTTTCAACTACCAAACTGAACGATGGCCAATTAAGAATAAACGATCTGCGTCGCCGGCAGATACAGGACGCTATGAAGCCAAAGAAAGAAAATTAATTTATTTGTTTATTATTCAAAAGGCCGTGTGGTGCCGGCCTAGAATTTAGGTTATTCCAGTTTTCCCCCTTACAAAAAATCACTATTATTAATCATAATCACTTTTAGTACAGCCTATCTATCTACATTATTATTATATGCCCTGTATAGTATTATATTATTTGTGTATAGTATTAAATTATCTGCGGCTCAAAACCACGTCAAAATCGAGTAGTTTTATATCGCCCATTGTTTCCGCTAATGAAAGGTCCAAACGATACTACGAAAAATGACTAGCGCCGTTTCGCCCATTGAGGACCATTTTCATAATACATTGGTGTTTTTGAGAAAATATTATAAAATGCGTTCGTCGAACGACTACATTTTGACTATAGGTAGTCTGTGCTTTTCACAGATATCAGAAACTAAGGTGCTATTAGTATCAAGTGTTTCCACCATGGGAACGAATAGACCCCGCTAGTGTTTAATTTTGCTTTTTAAAAATTACAGCAACGCTGATTTTCTCATGGAACCGTGGGTTCGCGTGTTTTGGCGCTATAATGAGCGCCATATTGAAAATGCTGATAATGAAAATGATGTACCCAATAACTCCGTTTGTTCACACATATTGTATGTAAAGGTACCTACCGTTACCGTGGATGGGATAACCTATCAAGTATAGATTATGATGTCTTAGAAACGTCTCACAAGAGACCAGTTTCCAATTAATAGGTATTAACGGGACTAACGGCGGGATGGGAATATCGACAGCAGGGATCAGATGAAATTACAAGTTAGAGCGCCCTTATCCAGGGATTGTGAGTTGTATGCATTGACGCTTTGAGTAAATAATATATATTTAATATATTTATAATCACCCTTGTGTCGATGTGGATTAACTCTTTTCGTCGCAGTTTGTACTATTCTTACTTAAGAGTTCTTATGAACTCCTTCAAACCCCAACTCAAGCCCTATTTTCTATCTTCCGCTATCTAGACCAATTATATAATTTTATCTTTCTAATTCGCCATGTAAGTTTTTATGACAGTGTAGCTTAGCAATTAGATAAAGACGCAACACTAGTGAAAGTGGCGCCCCCACCTATTTTATCTTATTATAACGTTAAACATAGGAAGTTTTAAAAATCCATCGTACAGTTTGTGGTATCTACGAGTATTATAAGTTTGTTTTAATGCACCACACAGCTATTCTTATATTTCTGCTCCTAGCTGTGGACCAATATAGGCTGTTAAGATTGAGGTTTAGGTTATTTTGGAGTAGTTCCACTTCTTTTAGAGCTCATGTGTCAATGTGTCAAACGTGCCATCTCTTATAAGTCTAATTTATAGCAAAAAAAAAATATCTTACAAAAAAACTGTTCCGTCATCGCTGAAGCAACATGACACAAGATCACTTTATAACCCACTAAGGCGAAGCGAAAAGGAATGTATATTTTTTTGGGGGTCTATCTACATAGATAGATATATACTGCCAGAATCATAACCCTCCTTTTTTACTCTCTACCGCAGCGCCTGGACTATTATACAATTTTTATACCAGGCCTAGAACACCCGTATGCAAAATTGAAGCTCATTTCATTACGTTGTTTTGGCCTGAAGAGGTAACAGACATAACTTCTAATATAATAAAGCATGATTCTTCTGTATCTTGATGAACAAAATTATTGGATTAAGTTATTGGATATATCAAAACAGGAAGTCCAACTGTCTAAGCAAAGGAATGAAAATCACTTTCAAAGTTGGTTTGTAGAAATATAATGTTTATCTGAGAAAACTGTCCCAAGAGAAATCTAAGGTTGCTAACCCTTGTCAGAAAAAGGTAAAATAAACAACATACCTAATTAAATTTCAAAGCCAAAGAAAATTAAAAAAAATCGTTACTTAGTGATCCGCTTTCTCCCTTGATCCTTTGAAAAATGATCCGATACGCGGTGGATATCCTCTTTAGTGCTATGTGACATTCGTATCTAATGTATCAATTATTATAGTTTACTATGGGTAATTTCTAACCCCCTCATTCATAATAGTGTGCTAACTTAGCACAAAGCTCAATCTCGCTCCGTCTTCTTCTATTGACATAAGTCAGACTGAGAAATAACACTACTTAGCAGTTGTTTTATGTTAGTAGACCACTATGAATAAGGGGGCTAGAAATCAAATATATCCCAATCTTTTTGGGTATTTATTTGTTAAATAAATCAATGTTTTATAATTGAATAACCCGGTGTACATTATAAAATGCAAAGAAAAAAATTGGGCACGAAAAATTTCGGGTCTGAAAAACAACAACGGAACAATTTAAACTTTATTCAAAGGGATTTTTCCACTCGAGCTAGCTTTTGTAGAACTTATTTATAGCAGGCTCTTTAAGGTCCCCAATGACGCTCACTTTTATTTTCGTTGTTCTGACATGGTTTTTATTAGAAGCTATTTTGAACTTTGGGATTGCAACAAAATTAGAACCTGGTGCGATACCATCGTTATTTATTTTTCTAATGGGATTCTGATGAGCTGAAGAGTCCAAGAAGATTTCTAGGGAATAACGCTAGGGACCTGGATGCCTGCTTAACCTTTTATATTATATTTTAATATATATTTGATATTAATTACTATTTATCAAGCTGGTTTCAGAGCTATGCTCGCAGTCTCTCTGAAGGATAGGATTCGCAACGAATACATCCGACAGGGAACCAAAGTTATCAACATAGCTCAAAGAATTAGCAAGCTGAAGTGGCAGTAGGCCGGCCATATCTCACGAAGAACTGATAACCGATGGGGTAAACGAGTTCTTGAGTGGAGACCACGACTCGGCAAACGTAGTGTAGGGCGCCCTTCGGCCAGGTGGGATGACGATCTGCGAAAGACTGCAGGCAAATGCTGGATGCGTCAAGATGAAGACAGGGCGCTATGGCGCTCATTAGGGGAGGCCTATGTCCAGCACTGGACTAATATAGGTTGATGATGATGAAGCTGTTTATAATTTAAATAGTAAAAAAAAATTACTTGTCTAAAGCCCGTATTATGAAAGCTTGCACAGTCATCGATATATGCTTGAGTAACGATTTTCTATGGCATAAACGTCACTCAAGCATAGCTCTATGACTGAGCAAGCTTTCATAATACGGGCCTAAGTGCTTATTTAGTAAGCCTAAAGAAATGAACGATTTGACTATGACTCTGACTCTTTGCTTTATATGAGTACAAATTTCAATTATGTTTATGAAATCAGAAACGCAGAATTTCAGCAGTTTTCAACTTTATTGTCAGAGCTAAGTTACCTGTTAGACCTACAAAAGCACGCTCAACGTATGTGCTAGCAGAGTACTGCTAAGTACCTTCTATTATTTGGGTTTTTCTTGTCTATCTAGTACTAAGTAGTTAGTCTCCTGATTTTAGTTTGTTTCATATTTTATTTGTGTGTTTGTTCTACTTACCTTGTTAATTTGCACGCTATATCTATATACTCGTACAGGCATAGCGTTCAAATTAACAAGGTCTAGCTTAGCTGTGTTGATACCTTCAATTTTCTGTTTCCTGCTACTCCGCAAAATATTTTGCTAAAGTCGTGTAAAACCTTTCAAAATAAATTTTATAAAGCAAAATAAAATAAAAGTGTGTTTTTTGTAAGACATCGCCCTATTTTATTGAAAAGCCTGTTTGAGACGTTCTCCTAATAGAGCCGAGCCTGGGGCGTTATATTTCTGACAGTACGGTCTTTGCTCCATTTCCTTGATCCAAGTTGATGTCTTGGGGAATCTAAAAAGAAACAAAAACTTAGTTATTTCTTGATTTTAGAAGCCGCAGGCTAAAATAAGTGACTTTGTTTTAACGGTATTAGAAACATCATAATTTTATGTCATCTCCATATAGTAATGAGCTAGATAGTTCATTGGTATGAAAGCATAGATTTAACAGAACTGTAATCAGTCTTCTCTTAAAAGGACCTTTGATTAGTGTTACATTTGTCATATTAAATCTTACCTTGCATCAAGAGGCATAACATAAACTATAGAAGTCACGTAGGCTATGGCCGATATATCAGCTATAGTGATATTGTCACCAGCCAGATATTTAGCGCGGGATAGGAAAGATTCTAGAAAACCATAGGCTTCGGAAACGTCCTGTATTTGCCGAGGTGTTGGAGTGGAAGCACCGTCGTAAAATATTGACACCTGAAAACGGTAATGCGATCAGGTTGTGTTCACACTGACGTAGCGAATTTAACCAGTGTCATTGCTCGGTTCCTGACATTGGTTGAAATAAAAATCTCGTCATAGATCTGGTACTTGATTGGTCGATTCCGCTCCGCACAGTGTTCGGTGGTGTTAGTGTGAACGTGGTAGCCTCAGGGTGCTGAGCAGGAGTAGAAGCGGATTTTTATAGTTTTCTTCGGGATTTTTATAAGGCACGTACCTACTATTATATAATATATACGCCTATATTCGTCTGCTGCTAGATATTTTATATCTAGCTTATAGCAATATATTATTATAGCGGACGAATATAGGCTGTTGATGTTGAGGTTGAGGTACTATTATCCAACTGTCCATAGAGGTACATTTATAGACTATTGGAAATAGTTTCCAACACATTTATGCTTGCCTGTGTACGGGTAACCCGCACTAAACAACTAAATCCCTCCACCGTGCCCTAGTGAAACCCGACTAAAACTAGACAATAGACTCTGCTGACGTTTGCTACTGAAATTTTGACAAAAAAATATTATTTTGTAACAGCTGAGATCATGCGTGAGAATGCATGACTATTCCCAGCGCATCATAAAATATGCACCTATGCCCAACACGTAAGGTTCAATATTTTTAATATTAAACAACTTACAAAAATACTTTTTAGCCTTGCGAACAGGACTCCTGTGTCAAAGAATAGAATTTGATTAACGAGTGCCCTCTGGTTCAGGTCTTTCGGATACAATGAGTCATCTTTTCCATACTTGTCGACCAAATACATTATTATTGCGTGGCTGGAATAAAACGATAAGTAATAATAAGTTGATGATGACCATACTTAAATGCCAAAGTTTTAGCGGGCATCAATCGAGAATTGACTGATATTGTCATCACATTTTTTTGGACGTCCTTCTCTTTTTCTTAGTAATGGTCATATATTTAAGCAGTGCATGATTACCTCAATCTCAACAGCCTGTATTGGTTCACTGCTGGGCGCAGCCTTGCCCCCCTACTGATAAGGTAATGCCAATAATCCCCACGCTGGAATTGCAGTTTTGGGATCGTAGTTCGGTGGTAGAATTGTTCTGCAGGGGGCGCTGCTGCCCGCCGTCGGTCGGCCCCTTAGCCGCCTCTTACGACACCCACGGGAAGAGTTGGGTTGTTGCAAATTCGAAGCCAGCACCACACAGCTTGCGTGGATGATTATGGGCTACAAAATGATGATCATGATCAAATTATGAATACTTACCTATCATGGATTGTGAGATTACCGTCTTCAAGCACAGGTACAGTGTGCACAGGATTTTTCTGAAACAGTGTAGTTTTTTGTTGGATTTCAAGGTCTATCATAATCAACACATTTTTAGAACCTATAAGAGGATTTTCTTAAAAATGTTTCCCAATTATCAAAAACCGGAATATTTTGCATAAGTTTTTAGTTATTAATTAATTATTGTGTGTATCGGTTTAGATTTACAATTCAAGCATTCTAAAGAAATCTTGTCAGTTTCCGCAAACCGCCGCGCGGTGACGTAACTTTTTATAGAAAAAAACTAGTGTTCATGAATTACGGGACAGTAAAGCGTAATTACTGGACACGGGAGCACACGTGAAATTCCGGGACTTTCCCGGAATTCCCGGCCATCTGGCAACCCTAGGCTAGACAGTGCTGTGTGAATTGTCCATATTATAGACTAGTAGCACCCCGCTTCGCACGCGTTGTTCCTATGGAAATGTTAAAAGGTGATTTTCATTCCTCGGGAACAGATTTATGGAATAAAAAGTAGCCTTTGTTTGATTCCAGGATTATAATTGCCTGTATGCTAAATTGCATCGATCCGTTGAGTAGTTTTGGCGTGAAGAGGTAACAAACATCCATCCAAAAAACCTTTACATTTATAATATTAGTGTGATGTGATTATATTTAAAAATGAGCTACTTTGGAGTTATTACTTACAATTACAAAGTCTGGGTTGAGATGTTCTTTCGCTGGCATATTGACATCTATTGTTTGAAGAGATAGGTTTAATATATCGCATACCATCATGACTGCCCTAGCTGGGGGGCTAGCGTCGGTTTTGTATAGCTTTAGGGTCATCTGAAAATGTAAAACTTAATTTGTTTTGCCTCTTAAAAACAATGGTAAAGGAACGTAAACTTTAGAAGACACTGCTCCATGTCGAGCGCTTTAGATCGGTGCATTCGCACTGCACGATGTCTTGGAACGCGTCAGTTCAAAGTGCGTACAGTTACGTCGTCGCCATGGCACTAAGGAAGTGTGGAGCACCGTTAAACATAATATTCATGGCCCAAGACGCAGGTGCTCAATTCCGCCCCCATGTAGGGGCTCTTTATCAATTATCAAGTCTTAAAAATCGATTTTCCTTGTAGAATTTATGGACATGATCCACCATCCAAACAACCGACTGTTAATCATCTGAAGTGAATATTTATGTCACCCAAAGCAAAAAAAAATTGGGTAGGAAATACTTATATTTACTATTACATAGTATATAATAATTTTACGATAAAGTAAAGCTCTCGGGGCACTGTAATAATAATAATTATATATATATATATATGTATATTTATATAATTATTATAATAATAATATATTTTAGTATTTAACTTACTTCGTAAATATCTGCACCCTACACACACCAGTCTACTGAAGACTGTATTGTTTACCACTAACTGAAAGACTGTAATATAATTTGTTATTGACAGATGTGTTTCTTATCGTATGTTGTTATAACTGTTATCGCCGCAAATAAACAATGACTGGCAAATAAAATATATATTAAACAAGATAAAATATACCTAAACCAGACTACGGGATACACCGATTGTGCTTATTATTTTAACAATTAAATTGATCAACCTTTACATAGACCTCGCTATCATGTTAGTCCCCAATATTGTCTGACGTCATATACCACCATTGATTTTTAAAAAGGGAAGATGGGGTACTGGTTTCTCGAAAGTGGCAACCTCAAATTGTGTAAAATTGTGTGTCTTCCACCTCAGTCACCTGCGGCGGTCGTACTAGCGAGAAATATCTGTTGTCTCGGTCTCTGTTCGGTCTTAGGTACGTCTTTCCGTCTTTGTTCTTCTTTGTATGGCACAGGACTGTAAATATAACTGTGAGCGTATGTGTTTGCGTGTAGTTGTAACACATGCCAATTTTTGAGTAAGCGCTGGGAGAACGTAACCTATCTTCCCTTTTTAATTAATCAATGTATACCACCGGGGTATTGCGACGAATTAGTACTTAATTGGTTGAAATCGAACGAGTAGTATCAGCGCTGTGTGGGAACATAAAACTCGGCTACATACGTACATACATCCATACAAACAAATATAGGGGGCCTCATAAGCCTCCTTCATTGGTAGTCGGTTAAAAGTTATCGGAAAAGAGGTGAAGGTAATGCCTACTGTTTATTATAATACCTGTTGAAATAGGATTGTTCTGACTAATTCGATTAAATAGGCATCAGTTACGCATTACTTGTTTCAACGTAAAAATTATGTAAGTGTACCTATAAGGTATAGCGGCGAAGATACGTATAGGAAGAATACATTTCTATGTAACGTTGAAAAAAACAAGACACAATAATTGGTCACAGTCATGTTTACAAACTTTCGCGTTTATAACGTTAGTATTAACTGACGGATATTTATAATTATTATGAATATCCTACTAATATTATAAACGCGAAAGTTTGTAAACATGTCTGTATGTATGTTTGTTGCTCTTTCACGCAAAAACGACGAAACGGATCGGGCTGTAATTTTGCATACAGGTAGTTCTAGGCCAGGAATAACAAATAGGCCTTTTATCCCATAAATAAGTTTCCGTGGGTTAGGCGTGCGAAGCCGCTGGGCGCAGTTAGTCCTTTACGAAGTTGTTGCTAACTAGAGCTGGCTAGAATAAAATAAAATCAGACCGGTTTATGGTCCATTACATGCTTATTAGTAAACAAATAGCTTATAATTGCATTCATTTTATTTATTGCATTCAGCTCTAGTGCCGCTACAAACTCATGCACTCACATCGTAGTCTTATAAACGCTTGTAAGACCAAATTACAAGCCTAACTGTAACTGGTATCTCAAGTAATTTTACTCTTATTATTTTCTTTTATAGGAGCCTGTTCATTGTTTATTAATTCTGCTTTTTTAAGGAATTTATTTGCTTGGCCAATAAAATATGCCAGTCCCATTATGCAATCAAGTGCAAGTAACCGGATTATAATACATTTTTCAGTATGCTTACCTACTTACCTTACAAGAGTACATATTGCTTATACGAGTGCAACACTATAACGTGGCACTTAAAGGATTGTTTTGCTTGTTGGGATCATTTAAAAAGTTATTCGCTGTATCAAAAGATATTCGTATTTCATAAAAACATTGTACAAATCGACCCAGCAAAATACCTTTACCATTCCACAACGAACAAATGAATAAAATTTAAACAATTTATCTGACCAACAGTTACCCGCGGCCAAGGGCCCATTAACTATAGGTGGGCAGTAGCAAATATTCCGAAACTCATTGGCCATTACAATGAGATTAATGACGTAATCACGCCTCCTCAACACAATCACGCCAATTGTATTGGAATATAAATCTCGATAGTTTGTACATTTATTTATTTGGCATATTACTTTTGGTCACAATAGCCCGTCTGTTCATT
The DNA here is from genome assembly GCA_955876795.1 of Eupithecia tripunctaria. NCBI lineage: Eukaryota > Metazoa > Arthropoda > Insecta > Lepidoptera > Geometridae > Eupithecia > Eupithecia tripunctaria. The sequence goes on from OY041604.1 coordinate 13,254,749, forward strand.
GACTGGAAAAGCAACATAAGACAAAATATATTGTATTTGCATCACGTGTTATTTTCATCATTGTCTGTCTCTATTTATAGAGATAAAGCAAGGTAATAAATCAAAATAGATTTTTTTTCTGTGTATAGGAAAGGATTTTGTTCCCAAGCGACCACACCGTCATGTAAACAATTAACGTCTAGAAAATCAAAACAAACAATTAATGTTTAAAAACTACAAACTGAGGTTAAGAAGAAAAAAACTAAATTTTTAAAAACTAAATGTACCTACAGGCTGACAGAAATACAAATGTAACAACTTATGAATTAAGACCTAATTCTGCAAGTTTATGTAGCATCTGTTAATAGATTTTTAAAGTTGATAAAGGCGTCTATTATTCCAATTCTTCCCTAACTTCGCATCATCGTTTATTAATTTAATTAGTTTATTAGGTACACGACGCACAAGCAATTATATAATCACTCAAAAAGTAAATAAATATGATCTGGCTTAAAACGTTACCTATATGCACACAACAAATAATACAGTGTCATGATAAGGCGCATACACCGGTGAAAGTGGAGCAAATTTTACTATAAGTACATATTTATTGATATGTGTATGATACATTTTATGGTCTTAAATCTTAAATTAGTTTTCAACACTAGGGTTCTCTAATATAAACTTTAAACACTCTCAATAATGACGGTTACACACACAGTTATATATGTATAATAAAATTTTATCTCGACCTTGGACTAGTACAGGCAGATGATGGCGATGATGATGATTAAATAATGTGAAAGTTTCAAAGCATTCACATTGTCCGATGCAGTTAATTTTGACAATTATAATGTCGTTAAAAAGGTTCGAGAATTATCGCCATATTGTTTATCAGTCCAATGAGTCCATGAAACTTTGAACAGATTGTTTACGAGGCAGTGTCGTGGAAATTGCAATTTTCACTGTACACTTAATTAAACTCGTATATTTTCATGAGTTTTTCGAAACGGCAGTCTGAATCGAACGGAAATTATTGATATTGATTGTTATTTTCCAAGCTGTCTCTATATTATAAATTGCAATGTTTTATTGAACTAGTTAATACTTTCCTCGTATATAATGCACATAACCACGCACTCCAGGAGTTTTTAAAAACGCGGCGAGTCCTGTTGCGGGAAAGGTAGTACCAAAAGCAAAATAACTACAATAATAGTCATCATCATCAGCCTATATTAGTCCATTGCTGGACATACGTCTCCCCTAAAGAGCGCCATAGCGTCCTGTCTTCAGCTTAACGCATCCAGCATCTACTGCAGTATTTTACAGATCGTCATCCCACCTGGCCGGAGGGAATATTATAATAGCCTTAGTTAAATTACCATTTTGTAAAAGTGGTCATGAACTCATGAAATTAAAAGTTTTACTGAGTTTACCTAATTGAAAAAAGCATGTAAATTCAAATAAATTCCAAGACTTACCACGACCTACCACAAAACTATATAAAAAACTAAGTATCGATTTATTTGTTATTCTATATATCAATACTTATTTGAATTTTTGACATTTTTTTTTTGATTATCATCGCATAACCTTCTGCAAATCTAGTCTTCTAGCCGGGGAACGTTCAAGTCAAGATGATGATGGCTATTAAAATTTGCGACTTAGCAAATGTAGCTAAGTCGCAAATTCTAATACTCATACATAATTCTTTTACCGAACTAAACTTACTTTTAGATTAAATTAAATTAAATTTACTCCAGAAATAGTCTCACTTTATTTTTTATCATAACTATAATAATAAATATTTGGGAGATATACAGTATACATAATCATTTATACACACATCTTATCATTAGTACAAACCAGTATATTGCTGGCTTTACCATTACACCTATTAATTATTTATTTATTTTATTACAATCAGCTACGAAAAAAAAATCATGCAAACTACCACACAGCTAAGCTACCGAAGTAGCACTGCTGTTCCAGATGTCAGGATAAAAACGAGCTTAATTAAGGTTTCGTTTAATTTTGACGGGGCAGATTTTTAATGTGTTAGAAAGATTGATAATTGAAAGACAAAACTATAGGGGTAACTCATTAGACATTTTGGTATTCTAAAGTCAAATTATCAGCCAGCTAAGAAAACTCTCTAGTGATTACAGTTTTAACAGGCAAGAATGACCTACATTCTAGACTGGGGCATAAATACTGGTGTCCAATAAATCTAGGGAAGTGAGACGTACGTGAGCTCGACGGAATTTAAACCAGCGAATAAGAAGTTAAAGGAACGTGTAACTTTGTTAAATTCAGGCCATTCTTCGTGCGGTTTTCTAAAAGTACTGATGTTTTATCTTTGAATATATTCATCTAACCACATAACTTTGATATTGTAAAGTTTTATTCTCCTTAGATAATAATATAGGTAAACAACCGAGCGCGTGTTTTTTGTTTTTGCTAGCTTATTAGATTTGTTATTTAAAATCTACCAATAGAATATCAAATATAATGAGGTGATAGGGTGTGACGTTATTTTGATTGCACGGTATTGCTTTTTTTGAATTTTTTTCTGAGTTTTGGTGGGAACCGACCCTTATTCTTAAATAAAGAACCTTTGCAGGCAAATGTAGCACCATTTTGCGATACTGTCGTCCATGTCTCGTCGTTAATTTAATTCCATTGAAATAGTACTAACCAATTTCCGATCGCTGCGAGTCGTACATTCCTATAGATGGTCCTTTTAAACTCTCTAATTCAGTAGCTTTTTAAGTATACGTTTTTTTACGAGAGTATTAGGAAATCAAGGAGAATATTTAAAATGTAATCATAAAAATAATATGAAACATCCGAACGTCAGTAGGTGCTTACGGACAAACATGAAATAATTTGAATAATGAGAATTAGAAACGTTTTCGCGAGCTTTTTCGTAAAATCCACATTAACATTTCTCTGTGTGCTCTACATAAATACTTCATTAAGTCGCCTCCAACTTTGTACTTGCGGGAAATGCTAATTTAACACAAGTAGAGACCTTACTAGGTAATACTTACATACCTCAGGTAGGTCAATCTCTAGTTAATCTCTAGTACATTTAGAAAATGTTGCAGATAAAAACTCGGTCATTGAATTGCTCTGGAATTGTGAATATAAGAGAGAATACAGAATACATTTCGAAACAATACTACCTCTTGAGAGAATACCAGGAAAATATAATTACTTTGAATTATTTCTCTATCTAAGTTCCAGGAATTGGCATAGGATCGCTCGTTAAGTATCTGGTTTTATGTTTTTTATTATATAGGTAACTGGTATGTGCCAGCGGCTTAGCGTTAATATGGAAACGTTTTAAGGTTACTTTTATCCCCTGGGAAACTCAATATGGAATAGAAAATAGCCTATGTATTATTGCAGGCCAAAAACTGCGTGTATGTAAAATTTCAGTTTTGATCCATTCAGTAATTTTGGTGTCGCGAAGTAGCGACACCAAGCTAAGCGAAGAAGCGAAGCTAAGCAAAACATAGGCTTTTATTCTATTCCATATATGAGTTTCCTTACAAACGTCCATCCATCCAAACATCAATATTATCGCATTTATAATATTATATTAGTTTGATGAAAACCATAACAGCTCTTCAGTTTCGCGTTATAACAAAATTTTCTTCCAGCGTTGTCTCATACATTATACGCACAACAGTCTAATTAAGTCCTTTTTTAATATTTACATCTTCTTTCAACATAAGCCTGTGCATAACTTACATAAATTAAAACAGAAATTTGCGCATTGCACAAAACTTCTTAAACAACCTCTCACGCGTCACACGTTTAAACTACGTGTGAATTTTATATTCGTTAAGCCATTATTTCGTGAAATTAAAATACCAGAAAAACTAAAGAAGAGTTGTAAAATTTGCATATTTCGCTACCATAAAAACTTATGCCCATTCAACTTCAAAATTCCTTAGAATACAGAAGAAAATCCAAAAACATTTTCCTCATTAGATTTATTTCTGTGAAAAGGCATAATAATTTTTCAGCACAAAACTCGAAAGTAACTTTCACCGTTTGAATGGGTGACATTTTATTATCTCCGAGAGTTTTGTACATAAAATTCTCTAGACAATTTTTCAACAATGCCGACCCATGAATTTCAAATACGTTTTTATAGATAAGGGCCTTTTGTTGATACAAAATACGATTACGCAGTGTAACCACGCGAGGTCTCGACGATAAAAATTACAATACGGTAACAAGAAGCACAAATCATAAGAATACCAAGTTTGCATTAATGGATACCTGCTTTTCCTTTTTACGATGGAAAATTCTTTTATTGCTCCAAGTTTTATGCTGCGTAAAATCTTAGTTGGTATGGTAATACATTTTGTTGACGAAATCGTAACTTAGCAACAGGGCTAATGGTACTATGCAAAGGGTCCGTTGTGGATTGAACCGCTTAACCTTTTATCCGAGACCGATATTATTCCTATAAAAATACGATTGTTTCTCTGTATAACCTCTTTATGTACTTATCGTAATCTTTTTCAGGGGTTTGCTTTTACAGTAAGAAGGTCGTAGCTATTGATGATTTGGCTATAAATAAATGGTAAAAAAAGGACTTTGGCGGATCCGCCAAAGTCCTTTTTTTAATTTCTATAACCAAATGGTATGCTTATTCTTTAGCGCTTGTCCCGTTGGAGTGTCGTAGCAATTACGTAATGGATATATATCTATATATAACGTAGTCATCTTTAGCGTGATAAAACGTTACCATTTATTTATAGCCAAATCATCAATAGCTACGACCTTCTTACTGTAAAAGCAAACCCCTGAAAAAGATTACGATAAGTACATAAAGAGGTTATACAGAGAAACAATCGTTGAGGACTGTTGCTACCAGATACAATCAAACTCAGAAAAATGACGCCTATTATTGAGAGAACAGGGAGCTAATCAACCAACATGAACCTAGGTTCTCAAAAGGCAGCATAAGTTACTAGGTACTAACTACAACTACTTTCTTATCTTTTTAAACAGATTAAACCTACTTAAAAAATCATTGACTGGTTACGAAACTCTCTCAAAACTAATTTTACCATTGACTTGCTCAAACTATTTGATTAATATTTCCTTTGCCTTCTCATTTCATTTCCTATTAATAGAGCTATCACTAAATTGACTGGAAGAATCTTATCAAGCCATCACACGCTCCAATTAACTAGGTAATCCAGTTACTGCAAATACTTGAGAAACGGAACTCTGTGTGGCAGGTTTCAAAGGCGCTCGGTTGGAGTAAATACCAGACGGATTGCTAAGCGTTTGAGTGCTACCATATAGTCGGCCATTTCCATCCAGAGAAACGAAAAACCAGAAAATAAACAATAATGAACTGGTGTAGTGCTGGCTTAGAATTTGTAACACCCCAACTCTTTCGTGGCTGTCGTAAGAGGCGACTAAGGGATATCCACCGGGGGGCAGCAGCGCCCCTGCAGAACTATTCTGCCACCAAACTGCGATCCTGAACATGCATGCCCAGCGTAGGGATTACGAGCATTACCCTCTATGAGATAAACGCAAAAAAAGCGCTTACCAGGGGGTGGCTTCCGTCCAGCAGTGGACCAATACAGGCTGTTGAGGTTGAGGTTGAGGATGTAATCTAAGAAACCTAGAATCGAACCATATAAGATTGATTGTTATTTTTTGTTTTGAAATTATACTTACTTACTGTTCTCAATTTTAATTATGTATGTGTAATTAACAAAATTGATGTTACTTATGTCTGAATAACACGACATTAGCAACATGTATCTGAATTTTAATAGGATTTTGAACAAAAAGGGTCTGACTAAAAAGATACGAAATAGGTGCTTTACTACCATCTAAGCTAAGCGGCAAAAACTATGATGGTACAATGTGTTAAGTTGACAGTGGGTTTAATTGTCTAAAATAAAAGGCTCGCTCGATTATCATAGCTCTTAGCTGGGACAGTTATGACAATCGAGCGAGCCTACACATTTCACCGCATTGCTATAAAGATGAAAGAACCTTCAATGTAGAAATAACGTATTGGTATTTAAATCACGTCGGTAGGTGCTTCAAGCATGACACGCCAAATATCCTTACAGATAATCTCAAGCGAGCTTCATCTCAGTGCTCATTGATATATTCTCGAGATATGCTCAATATTTATTCGCGTTATTCCTTTGTGGAAATCTCTTCGCGATCATAAATCGCTTCAGTTGACATTATAACGTAGGGAGGCTTGGATTTATACGTGTTTGATTTAGAGTGAGGTGAGGGCCGTCATTTTACGGTTCTTTCTAGATATATGGAACATTTAGAACGCTCACTTAGTAATACTTTTTTAGAGTAAATCAAAAGGGTTCTTGGTTTTTGTTCTGAAAGCCGATTTAACATAATAGCACTCAGTGGAATTGGTTTTGTAGCGATGTGCATATTTTGTGACTTAAATTAAAATGCTTTTAGGTTAGGTTATAAGTATAAATGTGTAACATACATATAATATCTGTATAATATCAATCCATACTTAGGTAGGTACCCAGTAAACTCTAATGGCGCTCATGTTGAGCAAAAATAACCCTTTCTCTTTTTTCACAGAAAATGGAATATTAGTGATTCTAATTCTTCATCAGTTGTGAGGTCACCTCACAGGTTCCATCTGAAAACCAGCGCTACCTTGCATTAATGCGAGGTAGCATCAAGCTCAGGTGGAACCCTTTGACCTGCATCATTACAGCATTATATTTTTTTTGTATTTTATTTATTATGTACTATGCTAGTCTGTTTAATTGTTACTACCTACTTATACCTATCTGTTCTCTGTTGTTCAATAAATGTATCTCTATCTATCTCTATCTCTTATTTTAAAGAGCGATAAGGTTGTTGATGAGATAAGATTACTTTTATTTGCTACCTAAAGAAATATTTTTTTGTCGGTACTACTGAACTACGGTACGTTAACTAAAATAATTCATCAGCAAACAGTTCATCAAACATGGGGGTTTTTGCCAGGACCGATCAGTGCGTCCTACCTGTTATGACCTACGGAGCTGAGACGTGGACACAGACGATAGGGTTGGTCCACCAGTTCAAGGTCGCTCAGCGAACTATGGAAAGAGCTATGCTCGGAGTCTCTCTGAAGGATAGGATTCGTACGAATATATCCGACAGAGAACCAAAGTTATCGACATAGCTCAGAGAATCAGCAAGCTGAAGTGGCAGTGGGCCGGCCATATTTCGCGAAGAACTGACAACCGATGGGGTAAACAGTTCTTGAGTGGAGACCGCGACTCGGCAAACGTAGTGTAGGGCGCCCTCCGGCCAGGTGGGATGACGATCTGCGAAAGACTGCAGGCAGATGCTGGATGCGTCAAGCTGAAGACAGGGCGCTATGGCGCTCATTAGGGGAGGCCTATGTCCAGCAGTGGACTAATATAGGCTGATGATGATGATGATGATGATCTTTGCGGCGTTCTTCGGTGTAGGCCTATGTCAGCTGTGGACAGACGTCTGATGTTATGGCCATTAAGGATACCGACGATGAAAGCAAATACACTCTCGAATACACATTAGTAAAAGCTAAACTCAAAATAAATTACAAACAAGTTGTAGAACGCCGAACCCCTTCCTAAACAATACAGATTCACAATTCCATGAATTCCAAAGACTTCCTAATGGGATTCTGAACACGAATCAAATTAACCGATAAAGTTTTTGTCAGTCGTTATTAACCCAAAGAGACGTGCTCAAGCCCAACGCCAAAACGGGAAGCCAGAACGGGAAATGCAAGAAATTCAACTTCATGTTTCGTGAAATTCGAAAATTTTCATTTTATTCGGAAGTTTTTAATGAGAGCGTATGGAGGTCCAATTATTTTCGTTGGGAAGTTCGGAGGCAGGATCGGTATCGAAACTAGAAGAGTACTTGTGTAAAGAGTTGAAGCAACAAGCAAGTTGTTGGATCGGTGCAATCATTGTTATGCTGACTACATAATATTTTATACGTTTGTAAAATGGAACGAGATTGTTTCTGCGGTAAATTAAGGCGGTACCCCGACTCAAAGTAACGCCGCCAACTATTATATCTTATTATTACGTTGAATAATCGAATTTTCAAAAAAATATTATATATTATGCCAGTTTGTGATACCTTTCATAAGTATTTTTTTAATACCTTAAAGGTATAAAAAAGCTTATGGTAGGTATCATAAACTGGCCAATCAAATTTTGAAAATTCCTTGTTTCAACGAAATAATAACATAAAATAGGCGGCGGCGCTCGGGGTACCGCCTTAAAACGTTATTTATTTATTCATTGTTTGAAATAAGGGTAGGACTGTATTGGTTTTGATGTAAACTGTAGGCCTAGCACAGGCTTTGTTATCTAGGGTAGATAAGAGAAAATTACATCACATCGCCTATGAATGCGTAAAATATTTGTAACTCATTCCTTCTACTTAAAATAAATTACGCAATGTGTGAGGATGCTTTATATTTTTCTTGATTCTTCCCTAGACAACAATCCCCGTGCTTGCGCTACTGGTCACAAAAGGCTGTAGATAATGATAGAAAGTTGAAAAAACCTTTGCCAAAGTCACTACTTTTGCTAATACAATGGCTAATAACACTTTTTGATCTTTAATACAATGGTATAGCGACGGTATTAGCCATTTATAAAAAAGTGTACGCCACACGTATGCAATTTTAAGTCGCAAAATGTGGGGCAATAGCCTAATAAAATTAGTCTAAGAACATAGGAGTCCATACAAGTACCTATTTCAATACCTCGCATAGCAAAATCACATCACCCGTTCGGAAGAGTATGCTACAAAGAAACAATCAAAAAACAAGACCCGCATCAGGTAAAAAATTCAAGATTCTTGAATACTTTATTCAACCTAATTCTTTCCCATAATATAACTCACCGTTTATTCGACCTATCTACTATAAACAATAAACTTAAATGCATATGCATTACACGAACCTTCCTAATAACGATAAAGTAGATATAACGGCCTTCTCGATGCGTAGGCAAAAAATGTCGCACGTCCCGTCGGAAGGGATAGGGGGCTAATGACGTTTCACCTTAATAATGAGGACATGTGAGGAGACGAACTCTGTGTACGTTCAGAGTAGGGGTTGACTTTGTCCCAATCGGGGAGAGGAACGGTGATGAAAGAATAGATCAGCGAGTGTGTGGAATAATGCGCTCGCCGGCCATGTATGGGAGAAAGAGGGGACGCGTCGGGCCACGGTATAGGTTTGAATATACGCTTGGTTCGGCGAAAATAGGGAAAGAGGGTCACCGGAGAGGTTTTAGTGGGTCCTTGCCAGGGCGTCGAGTCCCACATAATTCTGGTCCCCCCAGACCAGTATATTCGGTAACGAATTTTCTTTTCTTTTCCTCGACGAATAAAAAAGGGGTTGACTTTAGCCAAAAGTCCTTGAGAGAGTATCTATTGAGTTCTAAAGTAAAGTGGGGTTTTTCTTTTCGGGAAAACGCCTCATGTCTTAAAGTTTTAGTGATTATTATATTCCCGTCTCGTAGCGATCTGCCAAAGTACAGTCAACGTGAAAATGAAATGTTGCCATAAAACGCGCATGGCCACATGAAGTTCGACTATGGGTTTGTTCAAACGCGTTTTTTCGACAAGAAATCTACGATTCATTCTGCGTGTGTCAGTGTTTTATTACGAATTTACTTTAGATTTTAGGCCGATCGAAAAGCCCGCTAGTGTCTCTAAACTGAGCCTTGTTATTCCGAACGGAAATAAACGCATTAGATGGAAATGGACTAGTGGGCTGGACGGTGATAGAGCGTACATATTTGATCCCCTTAGAGTCGAGACCATAGGTCTGTGGGATACCGAATAAGATAACTGAGTGTCTGGTCGAAGCGACACGTGACCCGTGAGCTGGGTATCTAGCGCTGTGCATCAGCATTGCCATATAGTGAGGCAATGCAGCCAGCGTCGCAGTACGTTTCCGACTAACGATCAGTTGAACTACTTGTTGAGTGTTTACAACAGTCTGCAGTAAGCTCAATAGTAAATACAAGTTCTAATTTATTTCTCTTCATTAATTGTAGTTTTGTTTTCAATAAAGTATTTTAACCAATAGTCTGTACATTCACCAACAGGATATTAGGGAATAAAGGAAGTGCTGCGTCGCATATGAAACGACCATTTTTCGCTGTAACGATTATAATGTCTAACTTCTTTCTCTTTCCTGCATAATCGTCCTCGTAATTTATTTATGAATGGTACAATGCCGTCGTTATCCGATAACGAACGTTTTGACATAATGCCTTTTTACTCATAGTACTTTTTGTGACTTTGATAGTACTTTTTGTGGGAAAAACGTAAACCAATATTTAAATCCAGTAAGGAATTTCATCTAGAGTCTGTTCAAAAAGAGAAAAGTCGTGTCGTTACGGTGAACTAACACATATAGTCGTACTGTAATGATAATGACAGAGGAGTGTTGTCAACGCAACGAAAGTTGTCAATTGGCACACGAACGTCCTCAATTCTCACGACTCTTATCTTTTTGAACAGACTCTACGGAAACTCATAACTGATTAATGTACGTCTAATAAAACGTAGCCTTTGTTTTATTCCAGGCCTAAAATTACATCCATGCAAAGTTTCAGACCGATCCGTTCAGTAGGTCTTGTGTGACGAAATAACAAACATCCATCCATACCATACATCCATCTAAACATAAAAACTTTGACATATATAATAAGAGTGTGAAGTAAAGAATCTCACGTCGATCTCAATTCGGCAAGAAAAAGAATTACCTACTTTACAACATTTTTGATGACTGATTAGTTAAATACAAAGAAGTAACGGTATTAATCTTGCTGGTTAAATACTGTAAGTAAGAAAAAAGTTACTCGTTTATTATTGTATGTAAAACTCAAACAATAGGCTGTAATTTCCTTTCATTGATTGAAAATCTATTCAGCCGGTCACAGACACGAAGGCCCTATTGTTCATACATTATCTGTTAGCGCCCCTAATAATAAACGGAAGCTAAAACTTGTATTTACTACTAAAAGCTATTAGCGGCTGGCTGTCCCAGCCTCATGAAAATTGAAGCAATGGACTCAACGAGCAGTCACGAAAAGACCCGAACAGAGTAGTGATACAACTTGCTCAGTCGTGACTTAGCGCTCATAGGGGACGGACGTACGCGCGGTTCCTATTCCCCTCCAAGTTAAACACGTACGATTAATTAAAATCCTACCCTCAAGAAAGAAAGGGAGTGCTTCAACGGTGTTGTGTTTGTGAATGAGATGTAACTCCAGTGATGATGAGGATGTATATTTTATTTGTTACCCTCGGTTTGTTGATAAAAGGTGAGTAATTACTAGGAAATTAATTTACAAGATAAAGCGCTACTCATTTGTGACTGTGAAACAAGATCTCGATCCTTACTTTGGTTTAAATTAAATTTTATAATTGCTTTGGAGTTAATACCATGTAAGGCTCCCGTAAAACTGTGGACAGTGGCCGTGATTGATGTTAAATAAATTAAAATTTACGTGCCATATGTTTATAGTTAATTGAGCTGCCTATTCAATTTTGAAAGAAATGTTTATGTTTCTTTGATATTGATTGAGTTTTTGGAGATAAAAATAATGGAAGCAGCTAGAGTCTGTTATAGGTCATTTGTTAATTAGGTTAGATATGACCTTTAATTGAGTTGGGTTGGATCTTATCAAGTACTCGTATAAGGTCAATCATGTTAGTTGTTTGGTAATGAAAGGTCAAAGTATAGTGATTAAAAGGGGATTACAAGGGGAATCCAATATGATTTTTCTGTTACTATCACACTCGTGTACTCCGCGGAGTAACTGTTCTGGTATAAAATATTTTTTGCTTTTCATCTCCTGGAATGAGGCCGCTGACCGATTAGAAATATGGACAAATCACACTAATATTATAAATGTTTGGATGGATGGATGATGGATGTTTGTTACCTCTTCACGCAAAAACTACGAATGGATCGGGCTGAAATTTTACATACAGGTAATTCTAATCCAGGAATCAAACATGGGCTACTTTTTATCATGGGCACAACATACTTTTTATCCCATAAATCAGTTCTCGTGGGATAGAAATCACCTTTAAACGTTTTTATAGTAACAATGCGTGCGAGCCGTGGGGCGCAGCTAGTTATTTAATATAATAAAATATTACTTGCTTTATCTTTGATCTATTAAACGAAAAGGTATTATCATAGGTTTTATTAGTTCATTAGTCGCAAGACCGATTAAAGTGGCACATAAGTTATGGATGAGTTGAACACTAAACATTTTGGATTGACCGACTTATCCAAGCTAGATGAAATTAAGTGGATGAGATATAGAGAGATAGCGTTTGGTGGCCAAAAAACGCAAATTCGTATCTCTGCCTAAGCTTTGCAACTTTTTTTTTAAACTATTACAGAGGCATTAATAAATATCTTATTATATAAACCACAAACTCTACGATAGATTTTTAAAACTTCCTGTGTTTAACGTATTAATAAGATAAAATAGGTGGGGCGCCACTTTCACTGGTGTATTATTTGTTAAAGCCCTTAACAAATAATAATAATAAATATTAATCCAAGTTATAATAGTTGGATATTAGTGCACTGGATCCAAATCTTCTTCAGTATGGCTTTGCATTGCGCGTTACCAAAACTAAAATAAGTTTCCGAAGTTTTCAATTATACACCTTTCGCCGCCCACATATCGCAGAAGGTTATTAACCTTTTAAGACATCGGTGTACAGTATTTTAATTCTTTTTGACTGAACTTTAAAACGCTATTTGTGAAAAATTCTCGATATAGAATCCGACGACGGCCTGTCCGACATATTAAAATACCCCTGAAAATCCTAAATTTGCGTTCCTTTTAGTTGCAATTACAATGTTATACTCTATTTCAAATCAAGGCAGCGATCGCAATGATTTATTCAACCAGTGACAGTTTCTTGTCCAACTTAGTATTAGTTTAGTTTACCCTTACCAGGTAAAATGTTATTAACCCACCGGAACTAGGAAACTGAGTAACCGCAGATTCCCTGAAGATTTCCCTTCAATGTTACGGAAACTTTCGGGTACACGGAATAAGCCTTTGGATATGACCTTTGGAAGTGGACTCATCTTCGTTCGTGTTTGAGAACGCGAACGAAGATGAGTGTGCGAATCAGGGGACCTATTCTCCACCACGCAATTTCGTGTTTCGTTTCGGCCAATTGGTGTACCCGAGTACACTGTTTGTCATCAGTGAGCGCGGCCTAAATGCATGCTATCTCACCTGTCATTATAGACATACCCGCGCGATAGAATAAAATGCACAATGATTTATGCCGCCGAACAGACTTTAGCAAAAGGGTTATCATAGAAAAACTTTTGAATGTATTTCTTCAAAATAAATGTATTTTAACTAATTAATAACTAATCTATGTCGGTAAATCGTTCATTTTAGAGTGTTATTTTCCCTTGTGTTATTTATTTTTGCCTAAAGTTAGCTAAAATTCTTGTTGAAATACGAAAGTTTAATACTAATACTAAGTTAGAAGCTTGTATTTATCAAACGTATACTTTTTTTACTGTTTTAGTTGTACACAAACATAGTTTATGGCGGTATAAATTGATTTCATCCTTAGTTTTGGATGGTTAACATCAAACAGCCTTGTAGTTGGTTTTTTTAGTTACACTTCAACGTTTGTATGAAAAAATGATGAAAATGATGCGACTAGTTCCACCTTATTAAAGTACCAATTAGCACGAAAAAGCAAAACGTAACAACTGGTTGCGTATTTTTGAGAATTATAATAGGCCCCCTGGCCAGGTTTGCAATTGTCAAACTGACGGTTTGTGTTATTGTAGAATAAATAAATAAATCATGCTAGATTATTTCACACAGTGATGTTTCCATGGAAAAGATTTAAGGTTGTTGGTTATATTTTTTGACATCATGTGGCATTTTGAGATTGACTGTAATTTCTTTTTCCCTCAGTTAGTAGCGTTTGTTTCTATCACTGTCATTAATGACAGTAACTGTCATTTTTAACCAACTTCAAAAAAGAAGGGGATTATCAAGTCGACTGTGTTTTGTTTTTTCTTTTTTATGTTTGTTACCTCAGAACTTTTGGCTGGGTGGTGGTCCGATCTTCATGATTCTTTTTCTATAAGAAAGCTTCCGAACGCTTTCCGTGTGGTTCCATTTTAATTTGTTCAGCTCTGACAATGGGATCCATGAAAATTCATGAAAAGACTATAAAAGTTGAAGTCGGTTTATAGTTTTTTAATACAAAATTAATTATTATGTTGATTTCAACTTTTGATAAATAGGTAATATTTAAACAGATAAATAATCTATGATTTAGATTGCAAACACGACGTTTTGACTTGTGAGTCGTTGGGAATTGCCATTTGTTGGCCATTTGTTAAGTCAATGGTAAAACGTACCTTATCTACAAAATATTATATAGATCTATGCCTACATGTTTGCAAAATTTCAGGCCTGATCCGTTTAGTGTTTTTGTCGCGAAGAATTAACGAATAAACATCCAAACCATCTTACTTGAATTATGTGATGATTTTAATTTGGCTAGCAAATTTATCACTTGGTTTTTTAATGTACTTAGTGGAAGTTGTTTACTTTACTTAGTTGAAACAGAGTTTCACTGGTCTTGTTTGTAGCTTTCTTGCGCTGACTGTACGAAAGTGACGTCTTACAAATAAAGCCACAACCACAATAGCTAGGTTTTGTTATCCAAGTTAGTCTTGCAATCAAAAATTATTTAATTTAACTTTGATACTCTACCTAATGATTAACTGAATAATCTGAATAGCCATAAGAGACCGTACGCACTAGCAGTTCTTAACGCGTGGTGGCTCTGTGACGACCTCTGTGGCGCGGTGGGAAAAGGTCTGCCTGCGACGCAGGAGGTTGCGGGTTCGATTCCCGCTTCGGGACAAATGTGTGTACGATCCGCAGACATTTGTTCAGGGCGTTCTGGATGTTTATTAATATAATAAAAAATATCTATCTATGTAGTGTATTATATTATGTATATCAGTTATCTAGTACCCATAACACAAGCTCTGCTTAGCTTGGGGCTAGATAATGCTGTGTGAATTGTCCAGAATTATTTAATAAATAATTTAATTTAATAAATTTAGTAATTTAATAATTTAATTTATTTAATAATTTGTGAATGGTCGCTGGTCTATTTGAAAGTTTTTATCTCATTAGGTATTGCCTGTAATCCCCATACTGGGCATGCGGGTTTCATATCGCAGTTCGGTGGAAGACTTGTTCTGTAAGGAGTGCTGCTGCCCTCTTCCGACGGATATCCCTTAGTTTCCTCTTACGCGAATGTCGTAAAAGTCGTCGGAGAAAGTTTGGATGATGCAAATTTTGTAAATAGCGCCCGCTGCACAACAATTTTACAACCGAACTGCGATCCCCAACCCCCATGCCCAGCGTGGGGATTATGGGCATTACCCCCATGAGATAGATGCCAATTATGCGCTTATCAGGAGTAGGCCTGCGTTCAGCGGTAGACCAACACAGGCTGTTGAAGACTCAGAGTTAGAGTCAAATCGTTTATTTCTTTAGACTTACAAAATAAGCACTTAGACAAGTCAAATTTTTACTATATAAACAGCTTGATAAATTGTAATTACTACAGACAAACAATTTAAATTGTTGATTTTTTTGACGTGTACAAAATCAGAAGTGCTTACCTATATAAAAAACTTTTACTGGCTATTTATCCGCTTTTAAGGGATTGACCTAGTTTTATAATAATAATAATAATATATTTTTATTGCAGACACAGTGATCCATATTTTACACGAGACAAACTTACAAAAAATCTACTAAATATACAGTATTTGTACATAAAAAAGTCACTTATACAATTATATTTCAGGAGGCAATATCCACCCACCGTCTAAATGTAATTGTATGAATAAGTCTTTCTGCCAGACTTCTAATAATCGAATTATCGCACGAGTCAACTCTGGACATAAAAGACGCAATCCTTTTCCGCTGAATAGCGTTGAAAGAGTCTACGCGGGCCTGTGTTAGCATTTCAGAAGCACTACAGAAGCGCTTCAAGCCCATCAGTTGCCTGAAAATGTTATTGTAGGCCACACGTATTCTATCATGCGTCTTTTTGGTGTACTCAGTCCAGAGCTGACAAGTGTAAAATGTCTGGCAGAAAGACCTAAACAACGTCAGTTTCACGTCAGGCGACGCCCTATAAAACTTCCTCGCGATCATGTTCCCAACGATACAGAGAGATCTACGCTGCCGTTCTACATCATCATCATCTTTAAGGCTAGAAGTCACAATGTGGCCAAGGTTTTACAATTTTATTAGTTAACAGTTCCTAGTGGGCAAAACTGCGGACAGAAGCTAGTGCGGCGATATAAAAACAAACGCTCCTATAATATCTGTAGTGTGTAGAAGTGTATCAAAGACTTAGCACGTAAATTGCGTATCATTTTGCGTCTCTAGTGTAAATACAGCTTAGAACTTGTTTGCAGATTTTGAAGTCTACTACACTTAACTCTAGCCAAGACAGGCAGACATGTCTCGAGGCAGTTGAATTAAGTTTACTATTCAGTGATTTGGTAACTATTTAATGTGAAACGTTCTAAGAGGGCACGTTGTACGCCATTTTATGAAAAGGATAGGAATAGGATTTAGCGTTCATAGAACCGGGGCAGATCATATTATGTACCTTTTTGGAACCGCAAAAAATCGAATTATTGTTTGTTAACAGAAAACTACACAACTTATTAAGAAACTGGAACAAAATAGTTTGCAATCATATACATAAAATATTGAAATATTTTTTCATATGCTATTTGTATGAATGAAAATTACTGCGAATGATAAAATGGGATGTAAACAACGAGAGAGGTTTATTTGTATATGCAAGACCTGAAAATTTAATTTGAAGTTTGTTGAAGACAAACCAAGTTCTGGTTTCTAGTGGAAAGATTGGTTGGAGCTTTTATTTTTGGTGGTGCTTTTTATTGAGTTCTTTTTCCAACCAAACCACTAGAGCTTATCTCAAAATGTTTTAAACAATTTTTTTAAGTTGGGAAAATAATAAAAATATATTCGTTTTCGTTTTCTTCCAAAAATTTATCACTTTGAATTGCTATACCTCGCACCTTGCATTATGGCTTGCTTGCCATACCGGATGTAAGGGAACTTCTTTTTAACCGACTTCAAAAAAAGGAGGAGGTTCTCAATTAGTCTGTATTTTTTATTTTATTTTTTATGTTTGTTACCTCGGTACTTTTGACTGGGTGTTCCGTTTTGCATGATTCTTTTTTTATATGAAAGCTGGTGCATCCCGTGTTTTCCCATTTCAATTTCGTCCAGTTCTGATAATGGGATCCATGAAAATTCAAGAAAAAACTGTAAAAATTGAAGTAGGTTAATAGATTTTTAAACAAAATTAATTATTGTACTATGATAGCGATCCAATATTTTCACAAAAAATCTTCTTTATTTCGTAGTTTCTGTGACGATACCTGCAACCACTTCGCCAGTGTGATTGTAGTTTTTGGATGATTTGAGTATGTTAGATATCTAATAGACTTCAAAATAGGAGGAGAGGAATAAAGGAGGAGGTTCTCCATTCGACTGTATTTTTTTTTATCTTTGTTACCTCAGAACTTTCAACTGATCCGATTTTGTTTAGTCTTTTTTTATTTTGAAATCTTTTCCCCTGTCGTCCTATTTCAATAGATTGGTCTAGTTTTGACAATAGCATCCATGAGAAAACCTTATTATTGAAGTCGGTTTATATTTTTTTAAACAAACCCAATAATAGCAGTACAATTTTGACAAGTTAGCGATAGTAAACGAAAACTTTGGTATTGTGCAAGCAAATCTATACTACTTATACTTATACATAAAGTTAAATTTCCAGTAAAATTGTCTTTGTTCTCAGAAAAACAAATACTTACAAATGGCACAAAATACGAAGCAGTCACATTTGGATGCTCCATTTCATTCCGATATCGTATTACGAAGCTCTTAGAAATAAATATAGAATTTCATTATTCTCCTGTTTTTGCGGGGAAGGAAATAATACGTAACAACCAGTTATTGACTCTTTCCGGTTTGTTATCCTCTGAATACACTTCCGACGTGTGGTTTCCGTGCGTAATTATTGTGTCTTATATGTGTTATTGGTAGGTAGATATTTGAGCTCTTATCTGTCATTGAATCTCGCGTTAACAATGACGAAGGTATTTATCGAATATATTCTTGGGTAAAGGATAGCCAATTATTTTGAAAGCTTTGCTGGTATTGGGCGGTAACCATACGGTGTTATTGTGTTATCGGCCATACATGTTTTGGTAGACAATGCTACACAAAATCAATAATGATTTTATGTGTAATAGAGACAATGAACGATCAACCTTTGTGGCACGGTGGGTGAAGGTCCGCTTGCGATGCAGGACGAAGCGGGTTCGATTCCCGCCTGGGACAAATGTTTATACGATCTGCATATATTTGTACCGGGTGTTCTGGAAGTTTTCTATAAAATATCTTACAAAAAAAAATGTCTTTTCGTCCAAAACGCGGTCGTCCAGTAAGCATTTTGTCCAATAAGCGTTTCGTCCAATAAGCGGTTCGTCAAGAATTCTAACGCTGTTCAGTACTTTTGCTTTAGAATTATCATAAATAGTTAAAATAGATTTCTCAAACATTTTTGAAAATGACACTGAATCCCAAATACCTATGACAAGTCACAACTATTTAGCCCTTGTTATCCAATCAGTTCTATAAAAGAAAATACTGCAAATAACAACAATCCAAATCAAGGACTAACAAAGTAGATTTTCAGCTTATAAAAAAGATCTCCCCAGTTTATACTTAAGTCTATTTGAGGCCCGAAGTAATTCGTTGTTAATAAGGTTACCGACTAACTCCCGAATGCTTCCCAGGACCGGTACTTTCAATCTTCAGGGAAATAAGATGGAATGTTTGTTCGGACCAGAACATTTCGTAACCTAAAATTTAGCTTTTGAGCTTGGTTAGTTTCACCCAAATAAATATTATTTTTTAATTCGCGGAGACGCTCGCTCTTTGCTACTTAAGTTTGAAGTTTCGTAATTGGAAGGGACAATTTTATTTAAAAAGCGAAGAGTTTTTAGAAGTTTGTGGCTCTTGACGTGTTCTTGTTAAAAATAGATCTTGTTAAAAATATAGCTATTGAAAAATAAACTTGCAATTTAATAATAGAATTAAATTAGAACGGGTAGGTATTTACTAATCAGCCTAAAAAAAAGACGTGTGGCACTCGGGGACTGCCGCGGTAAAGCTATTGCAATGCCATCTAGAGGCGAGTTGCTGAACTAAAGAGACAAACGTCAAGGTTTTTTCGTTACGGAATTTCTGGATTCGGTCCCCGCGCTCAAGGCCCGCGATAGAAGCTATGCAATAGCTTAAAAAGATTTTGAGTCTGACTCTTTGACAGCCTGATTTCGAACACAGTGCTTTGCTATGTATGCCTTACAAGAAAGTCACTTTAAATGTCTTTTTTCCTAGTTTTTTCCCTAATTTATCCTATTTTCTTTGCTTTCATATATGTTATGAATTGAAAGATTGGAAGTAGCTAGTGACGTTACGGCTCAATAAAAAGCGTGACCATTTTTATTAAGCTGTGACGTTACACGGAACTTACTTACTGGCTATATCTTCATAATTATTTGATTAATCGACAAAAGAAAAAAACGTGCATCTTCTGATTGACTGGCTAATTTAGAATTTAGAAGAACTGACTGATTATTGGATTTTTTTGTCGTAAGGTAATTAACAATTGAGCTAACTGTAGACTGTTGCAAAAAATCTATAGGTAGATCAACTGATCGATATCAATACGATTCGGAGTGTCCCCAAGACGCTGGCTGGATTGCCCCGCTCGCAGTATGATACGATGTTACGCTGCGCCAGATACTCATCAGCTCGGGTCATAATAAGTGGCTTATGTATTTTTGTTAAGGCGCATACAGGAGCCAATATGGCAGCGCCAGCTATTTTATCATATTATTACGTTTAACATAGGAAATTTTAAAAATCCATCGTACAGTATGTGGTATCTATTATAAGCTATTTTAAATACCTCTGTTATAGTTTTATCTTGTACTAGGAAGATATAAAGTAAATATTCGACCATTTCGGGATCAATCTATTCAATAATATTAAACCAAATAATCATCAAAATTGATCCACAATTGACTGAAAAATTCGTGAACATGAAAAAAACAAACAAAAATCTAACAAAATCCTTCCTCTTTAAAGTCGGTTAACAAAATGCCATGTAGCCGTGTGGTGCTGGCTTAGAATTTGCACCACCCCATCTCTTTTCGTGGGTATCGTTAGATGAGACTAAGGGATATCCACCGGGGGGCGGGCAGTAGCGCCCCTTGCAGAACAATTCAACCACCGAACTGCGATCCCGACCCGCATGCCTGGCGTGAGGATTATGGGCAATATTTTACGCCAACAAGGCGCTTATCTGGGGAAGGCCTGCGTCCAGCAGTGGACCAATATAGGCTGTTGAGGTTGAGGTAACATAATTACCTCAAATTAATTGTTATTTCTTTTGTTACAGAGTCGCTGCCCCTATCGATGCTGCACGTGGTGGTCCCAGCGTACCGGGTGCGCGGCCAGCCGGCGCAGCTTGAGTGCGAGTTCTCGCTGGGCACCGACACGCTGTACTCCGTCAAGTGGTACCGCGACAACGAGGAGTTCTACCGGTACATGCCCAAGTTCGACCCGCCCAAGCACGCCTACAAGCTGGATGGGATCAAAGTCGATGTAAGTCACATTCAGACTATGTTAGTACCGGATGCGCGGCTAGCTGGTGCAGCTCGAGTGCGAGAGGCACTGACACGCTGGTACCCCGTCAAGTGGTACCGGGATGAGCAGTTCTAGAGATTCGTGCAAAGTTTGACCGGCCGAAGCACGCCTACAAGCTGGATGGGATCTAAGTCGATGTAAGTCAGATTCAGACTATATTGATACCGGATGCGCGGCTAGCTGGCGCAGATCGAGTGCGTGAGGCACCGACATGCGGTGGTACCCCGTCAAGTGCTATCGCAACAATCAGTTCTAGAGGTACCATCGCCAAACGTAATGCATATCCAGTTTGAAACTATTTTGCTTTGCGTTAAAAACAAAAGATATCCAGCAAGCCGGGGTTGGCAACTATTCACTTCACAGAAAAGTCACCCTAGTGGTGGTATTTTTGCTGACTATACGTGCCAAGTTCGTCCCACCCAAGCACACCTAAAAGCTGGATGAGATTAAAGTCGATGTATTTGAGATTCAGTGTCAGTAGTACTTGAGACCTGTCTTTAACATAACTAAGGCAATTTGAGTTTCACTTCCTCATATCAACACATTCCTCACTTTATCGCAACGTTTGTTGTGAATTATTGATTCAGAGTTGTGGAATAATATGTTCAATTATTATTTGTTTAACTTGTTTAATGAGTGCCCTTAGGGGTTAATAGCAATATACGAATTTACGCTCTGTATTTAAATATAATATACAAAGTAGGTACATACGATATATTAAGCACGTCATTATACGTGTTTTATATTTTTGTGGACGTTGGTGCATGACAAAAACATTTGGGCATTATAACTAATTTTGTGTTCTTACCTTTTCTATCCATTTCTTGGGTTCCGTACCCAAAGGGTAAAACGGGATCCTCTACGTCTACTAAGACTCCGCTGTCCGTCTGTCATCAGGCTCACATAAACCGTGATAGTATTTTTTTTACATTATGATGATTTCTGTTAAATACTAAATAAACAGAATAAAATATTAAAGGGGAGTCCCATTCCCAACAGACCTGATTTTTTTGCCGTTTTTATAGATAACGTGTGTGTGTGAAAGGTACTACTCGCACTTGGCTGGATTTATTTTTTATTGTTAACGTGCTTAACACAACTAAAAGTATATTAGCGGTTCTCACTTTTCTCAATGCCATCGTCAAAGTCTGAAAATTCTTATCGACATATTTCTGAATTAAATAAATAAATATTTTCCCGAGACTAAGGCCCGTATTATGAAAGTCTGCTCGGTTATCGAACTATGCATGGGTAACTCTTTTCTATGGCACAAACGTCACTCAAGTATAGACATGTGACTGAGCAAGCTTTTATAATACGGGCCTTAGAGCATTTCTGTAAGAGGGTTACTGGTCTAACTCCCACGATCCATGGTAAAGTCAACCTAACACGGCTACTCCCAGAATTACATGTCTCATTTATTGTTCACAGTTACAAAAGTCAGACGCGCGTCACGTGGCGTTGCACCAAGTGACGCTGAAGTCGAGCGGCGTGTACCGCTGCGAGGTGTCCGCGGAGGCGCCCAGCTTCGCCTCCGCCGCCGGCGAGGGACGCATGGAAGTTATATGTAAGTGCAACCATCATTATCTAAGTCAGACACGCGTCACGTGAAGTTGCACCAGGTGACGCTGAAGTCTGAAGACGTACGGAGACTAAGCTGCGCGCCTGCTCAGCTAAGTCTCCGCCACCGGCGCCGAGGGACGCATGGTAGTTATGTAAGTGCAACAATCATTATTTAAGTCAGACGTGCGTCACGTGTCGTTGCAACAGGTGACGCTGAAGTCTGAAGACGTACGGAGACTAAGTTGGGCCGCTAAGTCCAGTTAAGTCGCCGCTGCCGGCGGCGAGGGACGCATGGTAGTTATATGTGAGTGCAACCATCATTATCTAAGTTAGACACGCGTCAGGTGACGTTGCAACAGGTGACGCTAAAGTCTGAGGACGTAAGGAGACTAAGCTGGGCGCCTGCCCAGCTTAGTGACGTACGTCTTAAGACGTTACGTCTGCGCGCCGGCGGCGAGGGACGCATGGAAGGTATTGTAAGTGCGACAATAATTTCAATAATGTACCTAGAGACATATAATCATAATCCCTTCTGCCAACATGCGTTTAGGTCGCCCCCCTCCAAACAAGAATAAACTGCCTTCATCCTCTCGCGCTCACTTTTTACAAAAAAAATACTTCGTGTCTAGCTTAACCCTCATGACCTTATGCCGAAATAAAATGCCATAAACTTGAAGACGCCTGAACTCAAAGCTGTACTCAGAATCCGGTTACATTTACATTGCTGATGATGATAACTTAAGATTATGAAAGTTATTTATAAGTTGTACAAGCCAGATTCCGCAAATAGTTCTCTATGAAAGTTGGTCGGCGGTCGGTCTGCACTGGACGACGTAAATAGGATTGAGCTGTTAGTTTAGCGCTTATGCAACTGACTAAGGTTATGGCCGTTACGGGAACTTATTATTATTGACTAATTTATATCAATCACAACTCAACCCATATCAAATACAGGTTCAAATTAATAAAAAGTCATACACAATGATATCAGATAGAATTAAATTTAAGGCCCATACACCAGCGAAAGTGGCGCCCCCAACTATTTTATCTTATTATTACGTTAAACGCAGGATGTTTTAAAAATCCAACGTTCAGTTTGTGGTTTCTATTATAAGTAATATTAGATATTATTAATGTCACTGTAATAGTTTCATAGCTTAGGAAGAGATACGAAGTTGCGCTTTTTGGCCACCAAACTCTATTTTTGCATCTCCTCCTAAACTATATGAGATAAAATTATTACAGAGGTATTAAAAAATTGCTTATAATAAATACCACAAACTGAACGTAGGATTTTTAAAAATTCCTATGATAAACGTAAAAATATGATAAAATAGGTATTGCTGTCAGACGCTGCGTGTGACCTAAAAACTATGATTATGACCTATAAATTTGAACTGCAAGGCACTAGTGTAACTAGGTTTAGTCAAATGAGCTTTATACCAATTCCTGATGAGTTGTAATGCCTGATGAAAATAACCTTTTTCGCGACTTACGACTTCAAAAACTGGTCGTTAGCATAGCAATTCAAAGCATTCACCACTTATTTAATATTAGAAACTAATTATGAAAACTACAAAACAATTACAGTACAGTAAATTGGTGGTAAAATTGAGAGCTGACTACAGAAAACTTTTTACTGAGTGCATACATACATAAATTATGTCAATTAAGGTAACACAAGTCTAGCATTTTTGAGCAAGTTTCGAGACTGGTATAATTGGAATCGACTGATCGTAACACAATTCGGGAAGTTTGTAAATAAAACGCTACTAATTGACTGAACATTCGAAATTGACTTTCAGATAGATCGTAAATATACCGTTGGCCGTTTTGTACCATTTGTTCAATTATTTTTACTTTTACACATAAAACAGATAAAATAATGATACTCAATATTTTATAAGTGGCCGGATTAAATTTTAAATAATAACTCCCGTATTCATAATGGTCTGCTAACATAAAACAGCTGCTAAGTAGGTAGTATTATTTCTCAGTGACGACTTAGGTGGCTTAGGTGTTATGTTAGCAGACTTATTATGAATAAGGGGGTAGGTATTAAGGGGTCAACCTCCTTAATACCTACCCCCTAGATTGATTTTTAGAATCTTATTAATTGAAATGATGAATTTTGTAGTGTATTCTCAAGTAGCTACACACTTATTAAGAATATGGCGGAGGGTAGCTCGGCGCGTCGGCGCCGACAGTCAGAATAAACTCACGTTACCGAATGGCTGCCTATTATTTCTGCTTCTGCTCCTATACCTAAATAGATACTTCTCATTAAGCCTCTTTTGTTTTCGGTAAATATTTTAAAATAAGCCTTTTTGTTTCCCTTTAGATTTACCCAGAGAAGGACCTAGAATAACAGGCAACGAAGAAGAGAACAGACGAGGTGATTCGTTGTTCCTTAACTGCACATCAGGGCGGTCCTACCCCGCCGCAGTGCTCAGTTGGGATATCAATGGAGAAAAGGTAAATAAAAACATAATTATCAGTAGTAGCATAAACTATCGTAGAAACTGAACATCAAGTTTTGTCAGATTACTTGTAAAATACGACATGTGAAGGAGTTCGTACACATTAACTGAAACGCAAATATTGCTAGACTTGATGCAGGGACGCTTCGCTCACTTCGTCACTCGGTCCATTAAATACCACATTAATCATATCAACAGCCTTCACTAGTCCACTGTTCTTCATAGGCCTTATGTGACAAGCACCTTATAAACTCTTTTCGTCAGGGGGTCATAAAATTATATAGGATAGCAATTCCACACGGCATCAGATTGGGCTGTTTCTATCAATGTTTCTATCAACCAGCGTGATAATCGTTCATGACATAGGCCTAATAGGTCTGTCCATTACTTGACCGAGAGTCAGCACAAATGTTGTTTTAAGATAATGATTTTTTATGAGGCAAAAATTATTTCGTTTAAGTATACAGCCCTAAAGGCTAGCATCAACTGGCATCGGACGCTACGCGCTAACCGCATCAAACAATTTTTTTATGTATAATGCCGGGTAATCGGTCCACTGTAACCGCAGCAATCGGATTGCCGACGCGACCGCCATTTGCAAACGAATTTGCAAAATTGACATCCGGATGTTCGTAGCAAACGGACGAATTTTGTACGAATGAGAATGGCGAACAGCCAGCGTTTACGCTGGCATGGGTGTGGGAAAGGTGGAAGAAACAGGCATGGGATTGCGTCCACTGATTGACAATCCGAACGACATACGCACTAAACGGATTGCCTACAGTCCATGCGTTCGCTCCGTGCGGTGCGGATAAGTGAACACACTTCTACGGCGAAACATACAAACAATAATAAATTTTGTTTGATGCGTAGTGGCCTACTATAGGCCAAGTACAGGGATTGGTGACATTTACGTCACTTTGTCATCGAATGCGTAAAATATTTAAAATACATTCTTCAATAATTTACGCAATGTATGACGATGCGATGCCATTCTATCTAGACCCTAGACAACAATAGAGTATATGCATGTGACTTCAAAGAAGCTAATTTTTTTTTACGTATTCACTTTTGATATAGAAATATATCTGTATATTTATTTTTGTATTTTATGATGTTTTTATTCTGAAATTTAATCATTAAAAAGTAGATATTTTAAGTCTCAACAGCAAAATCTCTAAACGTAACGCTATTGGCACCTGAAGCGTGACGTCATACTTGAACATTTTTGTATGGGCATGAAGTTTTGACTTTAATTTTACTTATGGAACTCGATGATCCGTGACGTCATAAAATGCAATGGCTAACATGGCAGCGTTTTTATCACCCGAAACTGAGTGTAGTTTTACTTTTAGTTTTTTACCTCAATAATTTAATTTTTTTTGGGTGTTATATTTTTTGTCCATTATGTATTAACCTAAATTATCGATTAAAAAAAATAAAAAAATCCATGCATATACCCTATCCCCGTGATAGGTCTAGAGTTTGGCATATAGGAGAGTCCGATACTATACTGTCGACGCTAGCCTTAATAAACCCGGCCAGGCTCCTCAGGACTCGGCCAATATATGACATGGATGTGATATATGTTTATTGACGCCCTTCTTTTTTGAACCGACTTCCTTTTTATGTTTGATACCTCAGAACTTTTGACTGGGTGGTCTGATTTTCATGATTCTTTTGTTATATGAAAGGTGCTGGTTCCCGCGCCGTCCCATTTTAATTTGGTTCATTTCTGACAATGGGATTGAAAATCCATAAAAAAACTATAAATGTTGAAGTCAGTTTATAGTTTTTTTTAAAACAGAATTAATTATTATGCCACAAATGCGCAATTTATTTTGATCTAATCATATTTATTTAGTTTATATAATCTGAGAAATTTCTTAGAAATAAAACATAAAATCTTTGTGTTTTTCATAACTTTATCATTAACGACGATCATTATTTATCTTAATTGAGTTCGCGGCATAATGAAAATAAAATATGGTTTCAGTTCGTGTTTTAATAAGCTACATTTAAATACTTTGTGCAGTTAAAATGAATACCTGCCGTAGCGGGACCTTAATTAAAAATGATGTGGTCGTTAAAATGGAACAAAACATCAAATTAAATTAAGTTTTGGTTGGTTAGTAAGGCTATATAATTTTAGCTGTTAAAAACAGAGGCGAAGAAAATTTTAATGGTATTTTAACAGACAAAGACTAATAAAGGCTGTTTTCAATTTCGTTAAGACCGAGACGTAATTGGTGTTTTTCGTAGTAGCTAAGAAATCTTGTTACAGCTCCCGAAGAAAGAGATCTTATAAGTTGCGAATGGTGTCACTTATGTTTGTCTGTGTGAATGTTTGTGTCATCGTTTAACTCCCAAACAAACGTACCAATTTTATATTCGTTTTTAACCGACTTCAAAAACGGAGGAGGTTCTCAATTCTACAGTTTTTTTTAATGTTTGTTACCTCCGAACTTTCGACTGAGTGGTCCTATTCTCCTGATTCTTTTTTTATATGAAAGCCGGTGCTTTTCATGTGGTCATTTTAATTTTGTTCAGTTCTAATAATGGAATCCATGAAAATTCATGAAAAACCAATAAAAATTGATGTCAGTCTATATTTTTTTAAAACAAAATTAATTATTTTCTCGCAAAGTGAGTTCATCTGTAATTTTTTTAGCTTTGTTTCAAGAAACAGAGTAGGTATTCAATTTGTTTTACAAGACTAGCTTGATAAATTTAAAATGTTTTAACGTATCGACGACCCCTGTGGCGCGGTGGGCGAAGGTCCGCCTGCGACGCAGGAGGTTGCGGGTTCGGTTCCCGCCTCGGGACAAATCGCTGCTTCCCTGCAAAACAGCCTCAACTCAAAAATGTCCAAAATCGTTTTTATTGCATAATTGCTTATTAAATTAGTTGGTTTATGCTTTGTGAAGAAGACACCCAGGCTTTTAGCGATAGTTTTCACAAAAATACAAAAATGCCCCTATTGTTCTACCTCATTTGGTCGGTTAGTTCGGAGCTACACGGCCATATTGTTAGTTGCAACCAGGACATCTCCGTGTGCGCACGTCACTTATGTGCTAAGGGGTCACATTCCTAATAATTTGGTAATTTTGTAATGAAAATTATAAGCAAAATTGTCGTATTTTAAGATGAGGCTGCTTTGATCTAAAAATTCATGTAAGTACTACAATATGTTTTCAACTAAAGGGCCTTATTTTGTGATGCGGCCGCTTTTTTCTTACTGCTAGCAAGTATGTAATAATTATTTAAAATCAAAAGTGTCATTTTTGAATCTTACTGCTTTGAATAGAAAAATATTAGGCAGATTCTTATGTTTTTCTACTCAAAAAAGGCGTTCTTGAAATGCGGTTGTGTTTGATAATAATTTTACCGTCATTTTAGGAAGAACTCTTAAAACTAAAACGTTTTTAAAGAAAAACGCTTGCATGCCGGCAGAAGCTACTTATGGCTTCTGCCGGCATGCAAGCGTTTTTCTTGGACTAAAAGCAGATAATGTGTTAATCTTGGTCTACATATTAAGCGAAGATAATGCCTGATCAGTTCGGTAGTTTGTTTAAGTGATAATCGTTCATAAATCAAATTATACCTACTAAATATTTTTAATACAGTGGAATTATTTTTGTAATGTTTTCTTGTTTTAAGTTTTCTTTATAGCTTTTTAATCACAATCAAATAAAAGCTGGGCACCCTGGCTAAGGTTCGGCGATACTTCACACCAGGACAGCTCCTTAGTTTATTTAAGGCACAGGTCCGAACTCGCATGGAGTACTGTTGCCACCTTTGGGATGGCTTGGTTAAATACCAACTTGGAGCTTGTGAATCGATTGAAAGACGCGCTGTTAGACTTGTAGATGATGTCTCATGAACACAGGCGACGCGCTGCCAGACAGTCAGTGTTTTACAAGTACCACTTTGGTGATTGTGCGCAAGCATTGCACGATCTTATCCCATCTTCTTCCTTCCATCATAGGACCAGCAGACGCAAATTTTACCACCCATTTCTGATCGACACACCACAGTGTCAAACCAAAAGATTCTGCTCTACTTTCATAATATCCACAGCCAAAGAGTGGAATGAACTTCCTGCGTCCGTCTTCCTTCTCTTCTTGGAGTCTTCAAATCTAGGGTACATAAGTTTCTTCTGGAAAAGCGTGCTTTATCGTCGCTTTCTTAAAGTGTGTTGGTAGCCAAACGCTTGTTTATTACCAGGCGTATTACAACATTATTCATTAATGAATTCAATATCTCTTTTTGGCAACCAAAGAAAGAGAAAAAAAAGAAAAAGACAAGGAAAATGTCAGCAACAACTTTGTTGAAGTAGTCTACGATTTGCAAGCATTAATGCCGTGTCCTCCAGGTGAAAATTCAAGCTTTTAATACATCTCAAAATTGAATGTGCTAAACTTTACAATCACAGAGCTTGGCACCAAAAATACCACTTGCTTTGTTTGGCACGAGGGAGAAGGAGCCAGAGGTGTCAATGAGTGTTATGTTCCTACTATAATATAAAAAAAAAGATCTTAAATAGGATCATATACATAGGAATATCAATCTTATGGTTTATTTTAATAAAATTTTTGAACTGTGGTTATAAGAAAATAATGTCTGTAAGGCTTTATTTTAAATATGTATTTTTTATAGTTTAGTATGTTATTCTTTTCTTTGATAACTTTTGATTTTTTGAGTACTTAATGTTGGTTTTTCGAAATTAACTAATGATTTTTTGTCACTTGCGTCATTTGATTTAATAATTGAATGGAAAAATATGTTTTTTTTTATAATCTAAACAGACTTATCTTACTTTATCCGAGTTTCAGTTACAGCTACTCTAAAATTAAAAATACATAAGGGTTAAGGGAAAAAAGGCGCAGGTAACGGTATACTTCATTTATATAATATAAAACATAAACATGCAAAAAACTAAAAAAAATGATTTGCAAAACTTTGACGGGCTCTCCTGAAAAAACAGAAATTTTGATTTGCGGCTGTTTTGCAGGGAAGCAGCGAAATATTTGTACAATCTGCAGGTATTTGTTCAGGGCGTTCTGGATGTTTTCTATATATAATAAAAAAATATCTATCTATGTAGTGTATTGTATTATATATGTCAGTTATCTAGTACCCCTAACAAAAGCTCTGCTTAGCTTGGGGCTAGATAATGCTGTGTGAATACTGAATAGTCAGCATTATTTATTTATTTATTGAATAATCTCTCACAGGTGACAGAATCAGAGCTTCTAGTTGAATATCCGCCTACACAACACTCCCATGGGCTGCTGTCATCGGCTCTTGGACTCCGTGTACCAATTATCGGAAGAAGCATGCAGGTCCGATGCACTGCACGCGTGGCCCCAGCTTGGAGAGAAGGCAGTGAGGCTGTGGTCGGCAGCAGCCATATGACTGACAGCAAGGAGGCCATGCTGCTAGGTGAGATAACACGTCATCAATGAGTTCTTGTATGCCGATCATCGGCAGTAGTATTTAAGTCCAGTGTGTCTATCATGAGTTGTCACAGTCAAATCGCCTGACGTTATTACAGTAGTTACGTAAATACGCATATAGTTATCCACAGCGCATATTAGTACCCAACTATCCGCTAGAGGCGCTTTAGAAGTTTGCATATTTTTTTTAACTACAGTCGCTAGCGAGTAAAGATTGTCAAAATTCATGGTAGACACACTGTGCATAGCTCGCTTGGTGCTAGCGTTGCAGAAAAGCAACAAGGAATTTGTCGGAAGCAGCCATTATGACAGACGGCAAGGAGGCCTTGTTGTGTTGGTGAGATGTTACGTCACTAATCAGATCACATGGCGGCCATCTTATTAGATGCCTCTTATGATATTGCTATCAAGTTCTATATGTGAAGTCTAGTTACTATACCGTATCCATCGAGCATGTAGAGGTAGAATATTAGTAAACAACCCACCCATACTTAACCTAAAATTCACTTTATTGGCACGTCCTTTTATACGTAATTTACATGACTAGTCGATTTGAGATCCTTTCTTCAGTAAATATTGCTTACAACTACATTTGAAAATCGACGGCAAGCAAGTGAAGTTTTGATAATTGTGTCGTGGTTTGTTTATTAACGTTCTACATGCTCGACAAACCATTAGATACCTATACCGCATCTACATGATACGGTATAGGTATCTAGTTGATAAATGTATTCTGTAAATTATCATAAATATGATTATTTCATTTTGTTATATCGTATAACTAATAGTATAACTAGGTGGACTAACCCTTATTATTTCGTAGCCAATTCAATTCAATATTGATGCTACGGCGTAGCAAGCTACGTAGCACCGTAGCATGTGCTACGACGTAGCAATAAGGATTCTCACATCACGTGGGATGTTTACGGCGTGTACATTCGCAGAGTAGACTGTTTTACAGGCCCGTTTTATTGTATACTTATTTATTCGGCGATGGCGCATGTGGTTGTGTGAGCGAAAACACACATATTACTGAATCTGGTATACTAGCATGTGTTTCGAATCGTTCATACTATATCTGCGAACGCAGATTAATTAATTAATTAATTATCAGCCTAATGATTCCCACTGCAGGTCAAAGGCCTTCCTCCCCTCCTTCTACTCATCACCGATTTAAAATAAATTTCAAACTATAAAGTTAGTATTCACAGTTAGACTGTTTCGTTCTCCACCTATAGTTTTGTTAAGTTTAATTTTCTATGATAGAATAAAAAACTTTCTCTCTCGAAATGAGCGTTTTCAGCAACAATGCAACAAAATTGTCTTCTATGGAACGTGACACAGCTGGCAGCTGTTTTATTCAGAAGCCTAACTTTTTACTCCTTTTCAGCTCCTACTGACGAGCCAACTTACTGCACGATTTTAACCCAACTTGCTTTCACGACATTCATGTCAGACACCCCGCGGCGATACTTGAGAAAGTCATTCCTTATATAAGCTCATTTTTATAATAGCTTGTGTTATGAGTACTAGATAACTGATAATAAATAATACAATACACTACATAGATAGATATTTTTTATTAGACATAGAAAACATCCAGAACGCCCAGAACAAATATCTGCAGATCGTACAAATATTTGTCCCGAGGCGGGAATCAAACCCGCAATCTCCTGCGTCGCAAGCGGACATTTGAGAGGTCGTCAAATATATCCACTTTATCGTTATCATCGTCATACTCATTAGTTTTCCTCATCATCTGTTTACAATTATTTATAAAATACTTATAAAAATTAAAACATTTTTCATTTATTATTGCTTCAGTTTAAATTTATTCTTTTTTTTATTTTTAAGGTGTCTGCACTGGGCAGGGCAAAAGTAGTACCTTCCCTTTATTCATAATGTTTACCGACTAAAAATTCAATTTCCAGTTCTAGCAAATAAAACTCGAACTCCCAGCAAAATTGTGCCGTCAGTCACACGCAACAAAGTCTATTCGTTCCCCAAGAATAACAAAGCTCATTTGTTTCAGTGAGGAGTTCCGCGTCTACGTTAAGGGTAACCCTGTTAACACTTTCGCTCGCGCTGTTACTCGCCGTGCAATCCGAAACGTGATAAATTATCTTTTTACTTTTATTAGTAGCTGTACCTAGTAAAACGTTTAGCGGTATGCGATTTTGAATCGTGGATTGAATGTGTTTAGATTCAGATTTAGTTGAACGTTTTGTAGAGCTTTGTGTGAAACAACGTGATTGAATTATTTGTTTGGTAACAGTATGGGATCTGCGATGTTGTTTTGTTTTTTTGCAGTCTTTTGTTTTGCGTGTTCTTGAATCTTGTTGCAATAATTTGTAGCTGTATTATGATTAATGTTTTTTATAAGAGGAAAAGTCAAAATAATTCCATACATGAAACATTTACAATCTCAAACGGCTACTCAATAATTCATTTGAGTTAAGAATTCAAACAATGTTGGGTAAACAAAACTTAGCTTATTAGAAATAACTTTGATAAACAAAATTTTAGCTCATTAGCTGAAACTTTGTTTTCCAATAATACGTTAGTTTTATTTCGGGATAAAATAATGGTAGGCTAGAAAATTGTGAAAATGTAAATGATATTTCGAATATAGGTAAACATATCTGTCACATATTTTCAGTTTTGTACTTATTCTGTAAAACAAATCTTCTTTATATCTATGTTTTAAATAAAATATAGCAGAAAATTTTGTGCCCAAATCAAAATAACTGAAACAATGTTTAAGAAAATATTTATTTTCAAACCAATTAGCATGATTTTCATAATGAAAAGTTGAAGAAATAGTTTAAGAATACTTAATAATTTAATTAAGACAATTTAAATAATATTGTAAATAAATTGCTTTCGATCGCCTTGATAGAAAATATTGAAATGTATACTAATTACCTACTGCTGCTATGACTGAACCTTCTTAGATATCAAAAATTTTGTAGACCCTTTTTCATTAGAATTTTATCAGATTTGAAGTAAGTTGAAAGAATACTTTGATAAACACGGGTTTATTCATCTTTGTTTACACAAAAATTTGTAACTAACTTAACAAAAGAAACAAATAAAAGTAAAGTAAAAGTAAAGTAAAAGTAAAGTAAAAGTAAAGTAAAAGTAAAGTAAAAGTAAAAAGTCTTTATTTAGGAACATAATTTAGGTAAAATGACAGAAATAGGCAACGATACGACCTGCAGAAGTATAAATACTGTGTCGCAGATCGCAACGCCCACCTCCATAAGAATTATAATTTACAATAGACACAGTTGAGCTAACAGCAGACTGATGCAAATAATCTAGAAGTGGTTTAAGTGATTGAACTGGTTTAACTGTAACAATAACAATCGGAAGCGTACCTTAGACGCTGGCTGCATTGCCCCGCTGTATTGTAACACTGATGTGCTGCGCCAGATAATCACCAGCTTTTGGGTTACGCGTCGTTTCGACCAGACGATTGATTATTCTGATTATTTTGATTATTCTGATTATTCTGACGCTCTGTTATAGTGTAAAATGCAGGGATATTAAAATATTCAGGCTAAATTGTTGAAAAGTTGTTCAACAATGTAAGTGCATGCTGGCATTATGTAGGTTGCTAGTTAATTTTAATACCTGTGTTTTTATAGGTTGTTTAAGTTTTGATGGTAAAATGTGGTTATAAAAACAATGAAGCGGTGAAATAGCGTGGGATATTATTAAAATAGTAAAGAGGCCTTTCTGAAAACTTTTGAGGTGTTGTTCTTGTTATTTAATATCAAAGGTTTTCTTTTCGGCTTTGGGATGTTTTAAAGGTATTTACGACAAGATATTTATTTTGCTGTAAAAACCTGGCCATGGTCTCTGTTTTTATGTAAATAAGTAGATAATAAACATTTTTATTGTTTCATATCAATATCTATACTTATGAATAAGCTAAGTACATTCTATGTTTTCAGACTTCCTTTCCATGATCGTCGATGATTATACATACATGTATTTGCAGCAATGTTTGTTTTATTTCTTGATCTTCCTTACAATCCTAGTACCTACCTTGATGGTCGTGCACAATTTTGGCATGTCACAATTGTTTTTTTTGTTTTCTCTGAAGAACTGAAGAAAATAAATTTAAAAATGTTTGTGCATGCGGACTAACTCGCTAAGGCTTGACCTATTTGTATGGTTTGAAAACACACGAATCACAGCATTTTAGCATATAGCGTAGGTATATATTCTTATGCAAGCATACCTTAAGGCCCTTTTCACATGCATACGATGTGGTGGCATGGTCAACGCCGCCGTGGCGTGTCAAGTAGAAATGTATGAGCTAATCACCCTGTCACGGCGACCGTGGTGTGTCGGTAGGTATGCATCTGAAAACGGACTGAGGTTTTCCATGACAACTTGTTTTTCTGCTTAAGGCGCATACCCGAGCCAATATTGCGATGGTTTTTTAAAATTTCCTATGTTAAATGTAATCTACATATATAAAGATGAAATCCGTTTTCCGTTGTCACGACATAACATGAAAACGGCTTAACCGATTTGGCTGTTTTTTTTATGTTTGTTAAAGTTCAAGGATGGTTTTTACGGCGAGAAAAATTCGAATAACTGCCGGGAAAATACCTTTAACCCTCGGCATGCCTGGTAGGGTCTCTCAGACCCACCAATGCAGAAAAATCGTTGTATTGTATTCGAATTTGAATTTCGCGCTTTACCGGTCTCAGTAGCTGACCATTGTGAACCCCTTGATGCCAAACACCAGATTTCACAGTCTTGTGAGTGCTCATTTTGAAGAAGGACGTGCTTAAACCTCGTTCGGGTCCCACAGACCCAGCCAGGCACGCGGTGTAACATTTTCATGTAGGTATTATTCGTGATTATTTACTAATTTAATTTAGATAAAATATAATAAACTTGTAATAAACGTTGAAATATGTAAAACGTTTTGTGTTAGGCACTATTTGTATGTAGGTAGGAATAAATGTATGTTTCTATTGTATACGTGTGTCGTAGCGAGTAAAATATTTTTATATTCCTATGTTGATAAATTGAGTATCAATGTATTGACTGTTGAAATCCTGGTGGAATAATATTTTTTTTTAACCAACTTCAATAAAAGAAGGTATTGATTTTGTCTGGTGAAGCCAAATTTTATGATCTGGCCTCAACCTCAACAGCCTGTATTGATCCACTGCTGGATGCAGGCCTGATAAGCGCGTTGGCGTTTATTTCATGGGGGGTAATGCCCATAATCCCCACGCTGGGCATGCGGGTTGGGGATTGCAGTTTCGTGGTAGAATAGTTCTGCAGGAGGCACTGCTGCCCACCCCCCGATGGTTGGACTCTTACTCGCCTCTTACAACACCCACGGAAATATTTGAGGTGGTGCAAATTCTAAGCCAGCACCACACAGTTCGCTGGAGTCGCTGGAGGGGTGAACCGGATGCTGGACGGCCTAGCTTCAGCCTTGCGACGCATCGATCTCGGCATGAAATTGGATAAAACCAAAGTCATGATCCGGGGCTCGTCGTACATGGCCACCCTGTCGAAATTGTTTCCAAGTACTTACCTTAAGCAATTTTGAGAAGGAGGCCAAGAGGAGGATCCAGTTAGCCTGGGCAGCGTTTGGAAAAGGTATCCATACCACAATGCTTGAAAACTAAAGTTTTCAATCAGTGCGTCCTACCCGTCATGACCTACGGAGCTGAGTCGTGGACACTCACGATACTCCACCAGTTCAAAGTCGCTCAGCGAGCTTTGGAAAGAGCTATGCTCGGAGTCTCTCTGAAGGATAGGATTCGTAACGAATACATCCGACAGAGAACCAAAGTTATCGACATAGCTCAAAGAATTAGCAAGCTGAAGTGGCAGCGGGCTGGCCATATCTCACAAAGAACTGAAAACCGATGGGGAAAACGAATTCTTGAGTGGAGACCGCGACTCGGCTAGCGTAGTGTAGGGTGCCCTCCGGTCAGGTGGGATTACGATCTGCAAAAGACTGCAGGCAGATGCTGAATCCATCATGCTAAGAACAGGGCGCTATGGCGCCCATTAGGGGAGGCCTATGTCCAGCAGTGGACTAATATAGGCTGATGGTGATGATGATGATGATGATGATGATGATGATGATGACCACAGCTATGATCATGATCTGGGTCTGGCGCTAATTGAACCAAACCTACAATCAAGAAACGAACACTCGTCTTTCTTCGAGTCTTCGGAATAGAATCGCCAGTCGTATTGGACTCCAGGATGAACAACCAACTAAAAATCTGTTCCCGATGTAAAGTGGAGATGCCACGTTTGTCCATCAAAAAAAGATCGCACATCACAATGTATCTGTGAGACATGCAAGAGCCACATTTGCCTGAATCACGCTATATTTCTGTGTGGAAACTGTTTGCAAAATGAAGCTCTAGAAAACGATGTTTTAAGCGAGGAGGA
This sequence comes from Eupithecia tripunctaria, assembly GCA_955876795.1. Lineage (NCBI taxonomy): Eukaryota > Metazoa > Arthropoda > Insecta > Lepidoptera > Geometridae > Eupithecia > Eupithecia tripunctaria. Next base: position 13,291,598 of record OY041604.1, read on the forward strand.
CTAGAGATTTTATAATAAGATATAAGTTTATAGAAGTGCCTAAATGATTCCTGAAGTTTGATCGACATCTCTTTTGTTTTAAGTTGATTTAGCGTGTTTGTAACCATAATAGTTCAATTTGACGTTGAAATAGTATAAAAGTTTAATAACAGATTTTATACATAAAGATATTAGATTTTAATATTTAATTTACTTATATCCTCCGAATATATATCAAGTTTTCATATAAAACAATAAATTATGATAAAAGTCAACAGCTTGCACCCCAAAGTTAATTTTAAAATCCGGGTCTCACAGACCCACCAGGCATACCATGTAACTTTTTACCACCAGGCATGCCGAGGGTTAAACGTTTCCATAGGAACAACGCGTGCGAAGTCGCGGGGCACAGCTAGTAATAAGATAAAATAGGTGGCTGCAATAGTTTTGGGTCTTCCCAACGCGTTGAATTCTAAGAAGTGTGTTAGTATTAGTACCTATATAAAATATTATCCAAATTATATAAAGTAAACAACATTACCGCTGAAACGTAATTAAACCGAATATCATAACAAAGTAGCATTTGTAAAATGCGACGATCGCGTGAGGCTGCCTCCGTTTCCGTTTCCAAACCGTTTGTATTACGTTTCCGCAATAAAATAAATGTTTTCTTTCATAAAAATAGGCGGAAAGAACGAACTTTTGACTGGCTGTATTGATCTTTGTTTGTTTGAGTTTGTAGAAAGGGTTGATGACTTGTCAAGCCTATACGGGAACGGTAGATGCGTATTATCGGTATACGCAATTACCGTCAAATGCTACTTTGTTAAGATATTCGATTTAATTACGTTTCAGTGGTAATAACTTTATACAATCTGGATATTATAAAAAAATGATTTAGGTACTAACTGAGACCGCTATTTCTGCCCATGACGTCATCCGCAATATTAATAAATAAATTAATGGTCGATTATTAAGACACACACACAGTTTTATCTAGCCAGATTTAGGTATACTTAATACAATATATTACATAAAAATAGATATTTAATTTTACTACTTACATAGAAAATAACCAAAACACTCTGGACAATAACTTTCTCACTACGCAGATATTGTTGCGGGTGATGTTTTCGGCTCGATTGCTTTGAAAATACCTATAATAGAAGTTTTTTTTATTCAGCACACAAGGACAGCACAGAATACAGATTAAAAATAGGTAGGTATAAAAAAAACACAGAAAGAAAATAACTAGTAGGTACTAGACTTAGGTTAGATGACAATAAAAGTAATAGAATAAAATATAAACTTATACCTACCTAATCTACCTACTTACTAACTTGGAGTGTCAGTGCTGCCGAGGTGAGCCAAAACGGATCAGTCTCAGCTTTATGCTGTTTTGCACCAGGGTGCAAAACAGCGCTGGTTTTCAGACTGACCCGGTTTTGGTGACACCAGGAACCGAAACGAGCCATATAAATTTACTTATAAAATAATAACTACAATAGTAATAATAATAATTATAGGTACAAATTAAACAATCTAATGTACATGGTACATACATTGCTTGCGGAACACAATTACTACACTACAGTATACAAAATGATCATGTCAATGTCCAGAACGTAGTGCCAAAGTGGTTAGTAGCAAGCCATTAAAAAAGAAGTTGAAGGTGAAAGTTATGACATGTATGGAGATCGAGGTTATTTCTATAACATGTGGCTTGTTGACATGCGTGACACGTTGTAAAAACTTTATTTTTGGTAATGTGAACAATATTTAGCAATTTACATTATTATTCTGTGGTGTGTGGCAGAAAAGTATTAAAAAACGATTGGAAGTAGTAATTCCTACCACCAGTATAGCATGGTGGTAGACGGATAATAACAAAAACAGATTGGTCTGGACCTGCACCCCTAGATGAATTAATAGAAAGATAAAAAATAGAAAGGTAGAATAATCTTAATTCAAAATCATAAAGCTGTAGACGTTCCCTATCGGCATATTATAAATACTGACTAACGCTTTGTGAACTGCGTACGCTCCGTTTCGTCTTTCTTGGTAACATATTTACTACTTTTCGTTAACCAAAGATGAGGAAACCAGATCTAATGACACGAAGTAAGCCAATTCGTAAGTATTTTGTGTGTGTAGATCTATAAGAACGTAACACGCATCATCACATCGACATAATCGTATTTTTTTTCGATATTATTGAGAAAACATACCTAGCCTTTTTTTTATTATCCTGAGGGAAATACGCACGCATATCGCACTGCGACGGGCAGACAGTGCGATTATGTGGGACCCCAACACCACGTAAACCCTCAGGGTGCTTCCGCCTTTGCCGCTTGTGGTGGGAAGATGTGACGCTTTCGCTTTCTTCCACGAACCCACCACGGCTGCCCGATATCAGGCCCTTCACTGGGGGGTGTGGAGCACCCCCCTTCGGGACGCGCCAGAAACACATGACGTGCCGCGACTATCTTGGAGACCTCCGGACTCCATCCGGACAACCCCGTGTCCGAACGCCCAAGGTCTCCCAGTGCGAGTGGCCCCGTCGCCTGCCACACGGTCGCAGAGGATAGGGAGAGCGGCCTACGCCATACCGACACTCCTCTTCCCCTGCGACCCCCCCGCGTCCGCCATCAAACGGTGGTGACCCCACCAAGACCGCGGAAGGCAGGGAGAGCAGCGTACCGCAATACCGGCACTCCTCTCCCGCCGCGGTCTCCACCTCTCTGCGGCCATGTTGCCCATACAGCATGGCCGCTCGCTTCATTTAAGGTGCCTCCCATACGACACCGTAGCCTACTACCGCTCCATAGAATTAACATTTCCATAAAAACAACGCGGGCAGAAACTAGTGAACAATAAAACTATGTTAGAACTTACTTCATCCACATTTATTACTGTCATTTAGAGGTTACTTTGTCCATTTATGAAACTTAAACAAATAATATTTTGAGATATACAGTTATCTTGACCATAATAAAATCTGCGAATTTGTTTTCGTATTTTTTCGCCAGCTGATTGTGTAACAGAAGAGCGACGACTAATTCTAGGAATTTTACTTGATAAGAAAATATTTTCGGGCGCTGGCGAAAAAATACGAAACTACTTCGAAAATGCTAAGTTAAACCGCTTCCATACAAAAACAGTTTATAGGTTTTTTAAAGCGTTATTTCATTTTCAACTCTAATAACCTCAATTCAACTCTGATCTCTATTATTAAAAACGTTAAATAGTCAAATAACATTTTATTGTGAAATAAAATAATATCCCATAGATATCCACTACGACCAGTGAAGTACTATTACTAGCGTAACTACGACGTACGCTTTCTTAATAATGACTGAATTTACGGGTTTACGCATCAAAAAACAAAAACCTTAGCATCATTATCATCAGCCTATGTCAGTCCACTCCTGGACCTCCCTAATGAGCGCCATAGCACTCTGTCTTCAGCCTGCTGCATCCAGCATCTGCCTGGCAGGCAGATGCTGGACCATTAGGGAGGTCCAGGAGTGGACTGACATAGGCTGATGATAATGATGCTAAGGTTTTTGTTTTTTGACGCGTAAACCCGTAAATTCAGTCATTATTAAGAAGGCGACCTGCAGCAGGTCTTCATCCCACATTGCCTTGTCCTACGCTTGCCCGAGCACCATAGCATTTTACTTTTATTATTTACCTTCATTTTACTGATTTTGAACGTTGCTTCAGTTCAAGTTCTAAAGTGTAAGATAAATTAATAAAAATATATAAAATATTGCTGGACAATCCTAACAGCATCATTAAGCAGAATTTATGTTAGGGGTACAAAATAACAGCTAATAATATCAGTATATTAAACTTAATACTTATCCAGTTCTTTTTGAATTTATGTAAGCTGAGAAAACAAATAATATCCATAGTTCATAGTTCATAGTTCATAGTATTTATTCATAACACAACATGTTACAGGTCAGATAATATAGATACCTACATTGGTACCTTAAACATAGTAATAACAATATCAACATATAATAATAATAAAATAAATTTAATAAATTAGCAAGTATGTATAAATTATATCAAATACTTTCTTACTTAATTACAAATTGACAATATTAACATTTGATATCCGTGAATTCACGGAAGTCATAAAAGGATTTTTTTACAAGCCATTGTTTGATTTTGGACTTAAAGGATCTCCGAAACCATGTTTACCTTCGACGGGACTTGACCAAGGGTCCATCCCTCAGTAGGTACCGGTGATTGATAACTACAACCAACACACCAGGAAGTCAAGTGATAAATAGGTAGGAAAGAGTAAAGAACTGTAGGATCCTTCCTCTCGTATGTATAGTCACACTAATTGTCGCCAAATACCTCAATACTCTGAATTATGACGAATATTATATGTAGGTGGGTAATTCTCAAAGGGCTCAAAAATACGTGACCGACTCGAAAAAACACATAAAAAGTATCCGTAGCCCTATGATTCTTTTTCAGGTAGTAGATTAGCCAAAAGTAATAGGGGGGGCCTATTTTAGTTTTTAAATTTTCCTATTCTAAATAAGTAAAAATAAATAAAAACCTTGGAAATACTGATTTTCGTGGTGCGTCCGGACCTCATGTGCTAGTGTTCATAAATTTTTATCTCATTTCCTATAAATAATAGCACTATTTCACACAGGTTCACAATAAACCAGATAGTTACTAGCTAAATTGACACTATTACTACGTAAAAATTAGCTTTAGTTAATAAGATACAACTAGATAACTTCGCGTCCGACGTTTAGCTCTGATAGCCATGGCGCGCACTAATTCATTCATAAAAACTGTACTTTAGTAACTACGTGAATAGTTGTTAGACAGAGACAAACTGTCAGTCGCGATCCATCAGTGATGAGAACAGCACGTGTCCATGTCTCCGCGTCGCTTCGAAATTACGGTAAGTAATCACTTTCCGTGGCTTGGTATACCGCAAGTTCTGATTACCATGTAGACTATAAATTCGTTCATACTAATCCTATTGTTTTAATTATTTTAATAATATATGCTTAGTGTGTTACTAATTTCTACTGCAGACATTAATGTAACATAAACCAGCAAATTAAGAAATTATTTAGGATTTTCAACTTTTTTCTGATTTTCGTGGTTTTGATTTCCATGTTTTTCGTGGACAAAAAGTACACGAAAGGTCAGTGAAACCCACGAAAATCAAATTTGCAGGCTTATTAATATTTGTTAATGTATTGTTCTTATAACACGGCTTACACATTGTCGTGTTCACGGTATGACACCCTGACCGTGACAGTGTGTAAACCTGTTGAAAGGTCGGGAAAAATAAGTAAATAAACGCGATAAATACCCGTTAAATCAATACTCAGATTCAGATGTATTCTTGAGAGTATCACTCATACTATTTTCGCCGCTCATTTGTTTTATATTAGTATTCAAAATGCAGCCATTTAGTTGCGAAAATAATATGAGTGATATATTCACGAATACATTGAAATTGACCACCTGATACTGATTATAAACACTTTCATACAAAGATAAATATTGTAGTTGTGATTTTTGTTAATAATTTGATTGTTTGATCTCAATCAGAATAATATGAAGATAGTGATTACGGTTATAACATTTTTTAATTAGGAAAGGAAAGACTCAATTGGTAACTACTTGGTTGTGTTGTGACTCTGCCATTTTACTCAGCAAGTCGATTCAGATGTATTCTTGAGTGTATCACTCATAATACTATTTTCTCCGCTCATTAGTAATTAAAATGCAGCTAATTAGTTGAGAAAATAGTATGAGTGATATATTCACGAATACATCTTAATCGACCAGCTGATACTGATTATATATACTTTCGTACATAGATAATATTGTTATTGTGATTTTTGTTAATAATTTGTTTTATCTTAATCAAAATAACTTCAGCCAGGTTTGCTCAAATTGCAATGCCCGAAGTAAATACATATAGCTTATAACCAATGAATATGGGAGGGATTAGATAAGCCTATTTTACTAGTAATTTAGGTATAACTCCATCGTTAGTATCTAGAAACGTGACTGATTATTCATAAGATTGTTTGATCTCATGTGATCTCATTGAATAACTTCGTAACCGTTAGGCCAATAAAGTTCCCTCCACTACCAATAAATTAGTAATCAAATCTACATATAGAATATTTCGTCATTATGTGTAATTTCAACAAAAAAAAATGTGCCACGAAAGTCAGACAAAAACTGAGTTTTCGAAGAATCACCCAGGTATGTATGCGGTAAACATTAAAAAAGTAATTATAGAAGTGCTGAAATAAGGTTATGCAAGAACGAGGTGGTTGTTTCACCGGTTCTAAGGCTAAGCCATTTGACATGATACTTAGCTGTTCTATCTGGATGTGATGACTAATTCATCGGACTGTGATGGTTGTTCCATCGGACTGTTGTTCATTGAGCTATGATGGCTGTTCCACCTGTGCTCTGGTTCAGCGAGCTATGATGGCTGTTCCACCTGTGCTCTGGATCAGCGAGCTATGATGGCTGTTCCACCTGTGCTCTGGTTACTGATTCTTACTGTTATGGGGATAATTCCCCTTATGGCCTCCATCCTCCCCTATAGCCATCCCGTTCCTCACACTTTATCTCTGATCTACTTGTCCGCAGATAGACCAACGAATTGGTATACACACAACAATTATAATCTGAAACTGCTTCTAATATCGGTGGCAAAAGATCTCAATTGCATACAATGTAACTCAGTCTCTATCTGCGTGGAGCTGCGGCGCGCCCCTGCGGGTCGCACCGCAGAGCTGGGTAGTGAATGCGTTATACACTAACACCTTCATGGCCCAAGACGCAGGTGCCAGTCTCTATCTGCGTGGAGCTGCGGCGCGCCCCTGCGGGTCGCACATTACTATTTAATAAATGGTATTACACTATTAAAGATTTCATGAATAAAGTCACTCACCGATGTGTCTCGCTCATTGTCTCGTAACAGACTGAATCGTCGGCCGTTCATCGCCGAAGGACCGCGCTGCGCGCGCGCGCTTCGCCTCGACCGGTTATGGCCAGTCCGCTAAAATCTTTATCAACCTACCTACAACCTAGGTAGGTACTCAAAATATTTCTTCGCCTTCGCGACATTCCCCCCCTTCAAGGAAGAATGAGAAATAAAGATATTAATATCAATACTATTTATCAAACAAGGATTTTTATCTCAATCACTTAATCTACCTTTGAGCATTAACTGAATTTACTGGTGAAACAATTAATAAGTAAGTGGTCCACTCCTTGACCTTTTCTCTGACTTTAACCGCTGAAGCCCTGATTGGCCTCATACTAATTTCTACTGTAATCAGTATTTCATTATTTGATCAGTATTTGATTCTGGTTGCACCGCAGCATGATGTACTGACTTTATTCTATGTTCCTCAGAACCTTTAGCTCTGATCAGTGGAACTGGGTCTACATTTGAAACTACACTTTACTCTTTGTTCAATTAATGCGCTTTACGCCAGGTGCTACAGAAGACCTGCCCTGCATTTGCTCTTCATTTTTCTCTTCATCATTCATTTTCTCTTCTTTGAGTGGCGGTCTTTTGGTCTCATACTGTATTTTATAACTGTATATTTTCTTTTATTTATCATTATACTTTCTTGTTTTGTGAGCCAATAAAAATTATCTTATCTTATCATTTGGTACTCAATTTGTTTGAGTGGATGTGTCTCTTGCTATGTCTCTTGCAACTTTTACCTGCCAATCTAAAAATGTTTTCTAGTTCTGCTATCCGTCCAACCCTCCAGTGCGCTCTGTTTACCTCTGATTTTATCTGTAGATAAACCTTTCTTGTATTGATTGGTTAACATCAATCTATCCTGCAAAATCATCGACACGCAGATAATCTTGACGAGTAAGCACGTACCTACTCCAGCTCAGCAACTACCGTCGTCGTAAGCGGTTGTGATCATAGCTTCAAGCTCTTTCATTTTCGTACACAACTGATTGTGTGTGTCCAATACTCTCTTCATAGTAGACACCTTTCCTGTCAAAACCTCTGTTCAGTCCATACCATGGAACTAATTCTGGTATAAATTTCAGCGTCATTTGCTCTCTATGTGTAGCTGTCTGTTTGAATTATTTAACGTTATCCGATACAATGTGGATACAATCAACCATGGCAATTTGTTACTGCTTGTTGCATAGTTCTTATGGAAAGAAAATATTCTCCGACATATAGTTCTTTTACTACTCTCTCTATATGGCAAACCTAGCGTTGCTTTTAAGTCAAAAGTCAAAGTTAACTTAACTTAAGCATATTTGATTCTAATTTAATTTCATTCTTCGACAAAATCTATAGTAATAGTATTTGTAAGACCCTCCTCATCCAAAGAGTTAGTCTAATTTTCTTTGTATGTTGGGCTGCTGCGGGAATTTTGACAGAAACCCAACCTGAATTTTAACTTTAATACTTTGACTGCCCTGGGCGCTCACGATACAAGTTCGCTGCAAAGCAACGCAGCGTCGCATACCTTTACTAGTCTATTTATCTGCCTTGATACTCACTCTATACCAGACAGATATTGTTTTGTTGGTAGGTTATTTGTAGTGACTTAAATCTGTTTCATTTTAGAAATCATTATTCGCGGCACAAATGGCAGAATTACTTTACACCGTCTCAAAACTAGTTTGCTGTTAGTCAAAGTAATTGTGATTTTATTTCACCGGCACGGGCGTTTAGTCACGAAAGGCTCGATCGGCCCATGCCAATAGTAACTCTGTGGGTTTACTATAAAAAAAACTGTGACATAATTTATCAATCTACATCACAATAGAACTGAACTACCAGCAATTCTCTTTTAAGAGCCAGAACGTTATTTTAGTCCCTTAGGGGCACTAATGTAGACTTGCCAATAACAAAATTAACATTAATATTAGCGTGGAAAGAACTGAGCTTATTAACAACTACGGCGTACACTTGCATTGAAGAGTCTGTACAATGCACTTACAATTACAACTTATACACACCTTAATAACTTCATTATTATTTTAGCTTCTGTCTCTGTTGCATGCCATTTTTCGTATTTTGTACACCGTAATCGGTAAAACATGTTGATACTTGCATACCTGTTTATTATATTATTATCTTTATCTTTATCTTTATCTTTATCTTTATCTTTATCGTTATCTTTATCTTTATCTTTATCTTTATCTTTATCTTTATCTTTATCTTTATCTTTATCTTTATCTTTATCTTTATCTTTATCTTTATCTTTATCTTTATCTTTATCTTTATCTTTATCTTTATCTTTATCTTTATCTTTATCTTTATCTTTATCTTTATCTTTATCTTTATCTTTATCTTTATCTTTATCTTTATCTTTATCTTTATCTTTATCTTTATCTTTATCTTTATCTTTATCTTTATCTTTATCTTTATCTTTATCTTTATCTTTATCTTTATCTTTATCTTTATCTTTATCTTTATCTTTATCTTTATCTTTATCTTTATCTTTATCTTTATCTTTATCTTTATCTTTATCTTTAATCTAGGTTTCTATCACAACAGAAAATCAAAATTTGTAGAAACAAATTCAGTAATGGCCTCAAAAATCTGCCTTTTTACAAATTTTACCTGAACTTTGGACGTTCGTAATGTACTCATTAATTGTATAAGTAAACAAAATATTTAGATAGAAAACTTGCAAATCTAATGGAGATTCTAAACGACAGAAAGTTTCATTTCACACAAACTTGTAAGGTTTACTGAAAAACATTTATTTCCTCTTGCAAGTTTCATGAAATTTCTAAACACTGGTTTTCCTAGGGCCGATTACCCGCGAGTGAACGGCGAAACTAACCAAATGCCGACGAGGGATCAGGCGCTTCCTCTCTCTTGTCGCCTCTTTCTTTTATATTGCGCTGGTTGAAACAACAAGCTTTTCAATCACGCTCTCGTTGACGATAATAGGACCGGGAAGGCCCCCCTTCATTTTTGTGGATGATAGCAATAATTACATTTTAACAACTTTCGTTATTTAATTTTACATCTTTACGAACGCAAGCAGCTTCCTTCTGTATGCTTTTGTGGGATAGTCGGATTGGATACAGATTTTAGGATCCCTTTCCGTTGAATGTATTATATCATTCAGGAGGTAAACCGTGAGATAGTTAATACGCCAATGTACTAAACTAATTACGACTCTCTACAATTTCACTGATTTTGCCTGACCAAACAAAAACTAATGATTATCTTTTCCCTCGAGAAAACCAAAGATAAATCAATTCATTACTATAATTCTTATCATGCCTGATTGATTATTTCTGCATATTATAATCTACTCATAAAAGGCACATTCATTTTACGTGGTGATTTCGCACCAAAAAGTGAATACTGGTAGGTTTATTTAATCAGTAATGAACAAGCATCTTTAGGCTATAGTTATGGCTATAGGTATTTGACTCGGCAATGCTCGAACGCTAACAGCCGTAACTGAGAAAACGTAATCTTTCTCAGATCTATTTACAATGACTAAGCAAGGTTTTAAACAGCGCGGTGTTTATAGCCATATTCATAATTATGCTAACTCTCTGTTTTAGCTGACTTCATTTACCACCGTCTCTGTGCAAATTTTTTAGGACAAAATATGGCCTGGTTATACGCACCATATTCAGAGCAATACTAACACTTGCGATTATTTCTACAGGTGCTTGCCCTGTGACCACAGATATCCGAAACTAAGATTGTGCCTGTGACCTTCTTGAAAGCAGTTAAAGCAACGGTTTCCTAGTTGAGCTTTCCTGTTCTGAACATTTTTGTACCTTGTACATTTGGCATTAAAATAATCTTGCCTACAACATATACATTTTCTCGTTAATTTCCTCTTAAGTGGCTCTTCTGAACTTTCTGAGACATTGTTTTGTCTTTTCTTTGATTGTGTTTTACTGAATTGTCTGTTATCATTTTTGTGTTTGTCTTTTCTATTATTATTATTTATACGTGGCCTATTGTTCGTTTTTTCTACAGCTTTTATATGTAAGGCTACTGTTGCTATTTTTTCTGTGATGTCTTTCTCTTCTATATCTGCCGGTTCTTTAATCTTTACACCTATTGTGTCTGTCTTTAGTCTATTTGAGGTCTCTATAGCAGATATTATGTATTCTAGATATTTTCTGATACCGTCTACTTTTTCTTCTTCATCTATCATCTTCATTCTTACTTCTTACTTCTTAGATTAGATCTTTAGGGAATTTCTCCATTATCATCACTCCGAGATGGTCAATTTACGTTTTCGCCTACGGAGCTCAATACGAGTAGGTGTCTCTCTATTTCATTGAGTACATATCTGCATTATTTTATTTTATTTGTATTGACTGGTTTTGTTCTGTATAATGCCACAAAATGTGCGTCAATAATCACCGCAGGTTTACCGAACTTTTCCTTTAGAGTTTGGACAGCTATGCTATTATTTGTGTCTAATCCTTCTACTTCATTGATATTTCTACCGTCAATATTTGATGAGAATTGGTCCTAAATATGGTAGCTGTCATTTGAGAATGTCACCATCAAAAGTAAATTTCATTCTGGTCAATTTACCAGAAATATTAAGATTTCCGCCATTTATCGTGGCTGCACTGCGTTTTTCATCATTGCGCTTGATACAAATATCTAATTCTGTTCCCAAATCTTCAGCCTGAATTTGTATATACGTGTACTCGGTGATCTTAGCAGTGTCGGTTTCTGTAGCTTATTTACAATAGATGTGGATTTCTACCACAAACCTCTGAGTAGCACTCTTAAGTTTAGCTCCGTGGTACTCTAACTCTCTTTAGTAACCTTCACCATCAGATATTTGCTTAATGGCACACTGGGCAGAGTTTATGCACGATTGTACTGATTCGTACAATAATTTCAAACGGGTTAGGACGATACTCATTTTAAGTACAGTTACTCATTTGAACTGACCATGAGCGAAAGATCTTGTCTTTATCTAAAATCTACAACAACATTGTAATTTATTTAGCAACTTACTTGTATTATGTTCTTGCCTACCTATGTTTCTTAGGTAGGTACTAAGGTAGCAATTACGAGCTATTCTCAATATCTTACACGCAGTTTTTCCCAACGTCTCATGTGAGACGCCACCTCTTCCCAACGTCTCATCTTTTTGCATTAGGACTGTATTTGAAGCTTTATTTTTATTTCAAGATTGCAACAATTTTATTTGTGACTTGTTATCTACTATCTACGTGGGTACAATGGAATATAGTAGGTACATATCAACGTAAGTTTCTACTAAAACCCCACGATATTAGGTTTATTTAGAAGGTAATTAGTGGCTTTTTAACCTTCTGCAACCTTATTTAGTTGTATTGTCCAGCAGTGGACTAAGGCCCCTCTCACCCGCTGAAGCAGTTAGGCACTTAATGCAAATTGACTTTCACGATCAAAAATTAACACAGCATTTGTAACAAAAAACATTATCTGAATTCACAAAAAATTACGTTACTTTGTCTTGTATAAATATACAATGCCCGAACTTGCTTGGTAGGCCTATTATATATTTTATTTGTAACACATTAGGTAGATCTTTTAAAAACCCAAAGTGTCATACAGTGTAAGAACACCCTAGATACCTACTGCGGGTCTAGTGCTTAGGTAGATTAATTATCTTGCTCAAAGGTTGCCTGGAACAAATAAGGCCGCCCATTGCGCCAACGGCCTCATTCTTTGTTTTAATTCTTTATAACATAAACAATTTTCTTCAGAACTTTACTTCAAAATCGTTTTTATCTCAGAATCTGTGAAAGCTACCACCTTCCTAATAAAGTAATGTTACTTGGATATTTTATCTTGAATTACGTGTATTAGTAAACACGTTTGGTGAAAGTTTTCTCAATAGTTTATTTTTAGGAAAAATATATATTTTGCACTCATTTTGCTATTTATCTCAGGAACAGCACACATTTCTTCTTCGGTTTTTGTTTTGCTAAAAAACCTAGACTTATTTCTTGAGTTGTGTCTTTTAATTTTTCGATTGGTTGCTTCATCAACCAATCGAAATTAAGTAAAAACGCTTTTGGCAAATAGTAAATTCGGTGCACGTATGCTCTGTACTTCTCACTCGCAAGAAAACCATATCTTGTGATCCCGCTCGAAATCCATCTCGTACCGGCGTTATTGCACACTCTTAACTACCATAAGTTAGGTATGTATGTGGTAAACATTAAAAAAGTAATTATAGAAGTGCTGAAATAAGGTTATGCAAGAACGAGGTGGTTGTTTCACCGGTTCTAAGGCTAAGCCATTTGACATGATACTTAGCTGTTCTATCTGGATGTGATGACTAATTCATCGGACTGTGATGGTTGTTCCATCGGACTGTTGTTCATTGAGCTATGATGGCTGTTCCACCTGTGCTCTGGTTCAGCGAGCTATGATGGCTGTTCCACCTGTGCTCTGGATCAGCGAGCTATGATGGCTGTTCCACCTGTGCTCTGGTTACTGATTCTTACTGTTATGGGGATAGTTCCCCTTATGGCCTCCATCCTCCCCTATAGCCATCCCGTTCCTCACACTTTATCTCTGATCTACTTGTCCGCAGACAGACCAACGAATTGGTTTGGTATACACAACACACAACAATTATAATCTGAAACTGCTTCTAATATCGGTGGCAAAAGATCTCAATTGTATACAATGTAACTCAAAGTCACTCACCGATGTGTCTCGCTCATTGTCTCGTAACAGAATGAATCGTCGGCCGTTCATCGCCGAACACTCGCCGAAGGACCGCGCTGCGCGCGCGCGCTTCGCCTCGACCGGTTATGGCCAGTCCGCTAAAATCTTTATCAACCTACCTACAACCTAGGTAGGTACTCAAAATATTTCTTCGCCTTCGCGACACTAATATTATAAATGCGGAAGTTTGTATGGATGGATGGATGGATGGATGTTTATTACCTCTTCACGCCAAAACTACTGAACGAAACGACTGCTATGGGCTGGAATTGCATACAGGGTTACCTGTAGGCAATTCCAGCCCCTCCTCTTATTTTGGAATCAAACATAGGCTACTTTTTATACCATAAATCAGTTCCCGTGGGATAGATATCACCTTCAAACCTTTCCATAGGAACGCGTGCGAAGCCGCAAAGCGCAGCTAAGGGAAGTTTTTTTTATTTCTAGAATTATCAAAATATTAATAAAAACGTAGTGATGTAATAATACCCTTTTTAACTTAGGCCTCTTTTGCCGGGTGTTATTACCCTTTGTTCGGTGTAGGACAGATTCTGGATTAGACAGATTCGTAATTCGGCAGTTTCGTTACTCGACAGATCGTGAATTGGGCAGATTCATATACCCGGCAAAAAAGGCCTTAATTAAAAATTTTATTTTTTTTGTGTTTTATTTGGTGTTCATAAAGTACACCAGTGCCATAAAGATATTTATAAAAGAAGTGTTTATAACATGTGCATAACTATTTACAATAAATTACCATAAGGACTGAAATAATTAAATGGAAATATATTTATTAAAAAGTTAAGAGGCTACTGCAAAATGCTGAGATAGGGTCCCTTTTTACCCAATATAATAATGAAATGAATTAGATTTTCGAAATTACCCATTTTTTTTTTTTTTTTTTTTTTTTTTACGGTAAATAGACCTTTGTTTGACCGCAATCTCACCTGATGGAAAGCGAAGATGCGGCCGACGGTGTATCACGAAGGTCTAGAAGATACCTATTCACCCTTGTCTTGAAGAGACCCAGGTTGTAATTAGCCGGAAAAACAGAGGCAGGGAGCGAGTTCCATTCCTTTGCGGTGCGAATAATAAAGGTGGAGGAAAACCGCTTAGTGCGAGTGGAGGGTACATCCACCAAGTATGGATGGTAGTGCGCTGTGCGTCTGCTTGAGGTACCCCGGCGTTGATCGCCAATTGATCAGACGAGCAGCCATCAACGACTACACGAATGGATCTTTCCCTCAGAAAGTCGCGAAGCCAGTTGCAGAAGAGGTCTGGAAGTCCGTATGCTGGAAGCTTGTTAATAAGGCTGTCGTGCCAAACCCTATCGAAGGCTTTAGAGACGTCAAGTGAAACCGCGATGGCTTCACCGTGCTTCTCAATGGCCTCGCTCCATATGTGGGTGGCATACACAAGAAGATCTCCTGTAGAACGTTTTCGGCGAAAGCCGTATTGACGGTCACTAAGGAGGTCATTGTCTTCGAGGTATGCCAGGAGTTTGCCATTCAGGACACGCTCCATGCACTTACAGAGCAGGGAGGTGACTGAAATGGGGCGATAGTTAGTGGGATCAGCTCGACTACCTTTCTTGGGCACAGGCTGCACATTAGCAAGCTTCCATGACTTGGGGACTTTACCAGATTTCAAGGACAGGCGAAAGAGTCGGGTAAGGATGGGAGACAACTCAGGAGCGCAGGACTTCAGCACCACAGCCGAGATTCCGTCCGGACCACTAGCCTTATTCACGTCGAGACCACGCAAAGTTTTGAGCACTTCCTTTTGATGTATGCGGATCTCAGGCATGTTTGTACTACATCGAGGAAGGCTGGGTGGTGAAACATTTGAGGTCTCAAGACGTGAGGCCTCTGCGAATTGAGTCACAAATAAATTAGCTTTCTCATTCGCAGTGTGTGATAGCGATCCATCCGGGTTCAGCAATGGGGGAAGTGAAGGACGGCTAAAGTTGGCTTCGACGGATTTGGCTAACGACCAGAAGGCCTTACTCCCTGCTGGAAATGAGGCAAGTCTAGCTCCCAGTCGTCCGATCCGCTGAAAGCGAGCCTTCCTTAGCGTCTTCTTAAGGGACTTGGCGGCTTTGTTATAGGCTGACTTCCTAAGTGATGTATCTGTTGCTTTACTGTTCCGGGCGTCGACCCACGCAAGATAAGCCCTGTGTTTTTGCGCCGCAGCACTGGCACACGAGGAGTTAAACCACAGGGGAGTCCTATCAGAGGGTGAAGTATCAGTGAATGAAATAAAATATTCCATTGCACTTTTAATCACCCACGTTACAGCATCGGCACAGACAGATGGATCACAGGATATGAAGCAAAGAAATGACGCATCTCATCCCAGTCTGCTGACTTGTAACGCCATATTCGTCTGTTACCCTTAGGGGTAAGATCTGGAGGCGAATACGACGATACTGACCTTACCATGCAGTGATCTGAGCTTCCTAAAGGGGGTAGCACAGACACTGAATTTCGGTCTGGGTCATTGGTCAGCAGTAGGTCCAAGCAATTGGCGGTGTGGCTATCAACGTCAGGGATCCTGGTCGCCTCTAGCACGAGCTGGGAGAGGTTAAGTGACAAAGCGAGTTTGTAGGCCTCTCGACCAGCATGATCGGTGTTCTGGTACGGAAAGAGCCAGTCGCGGTGGTGAGCGTTAAAGTCTCCTAACAGTACCAGTTTGGCAGCAGGGTAGCGTCGTTGAACCACATCAGCCGTATTGCAGATGTGATCGAACAGCCTGGTTGTCTCAACATCTCCAGTATGTGACCGATAAAGACTGGCATAGATGATTTTATCTAGACCAGTGTCCACCAAAATCCATATCAACGAAAAACCGGGTTCCTCGAGGTCACGGAGGCGCAGACAGCAAATGTCGTCCCGGGCATACACACACGTTCCGGCCTTGGGTTTAAAATTGTGCTCCAGGGTGTAACCTGGGTATGTGAGGTATGCAACATCTGGAGGCTTTCGTATCTGCGTCTCCGTGAGAAACAATAAGTGGGGCTTCGCAGTCTCTAGGTGGTGATGGACTGAGTCGAGATTTGAGTGCAGTCCTCGGATGTTGCAGAGGTGCACGTTAAGCGAGAGGACGTGCTTCCGCTGTGAGCACAACTTATTATTTTTGGACTTTTTCATGAGGAGGGTGAGTTAGGTGAGTGGGTGGACGGCAGTTGAGCGCGGCGTTGGTCAGCGAGCACAGGTTTAACAGCAGGATTGTGCATCATTGGAGGGCTGAAGATGGAGACTGCGGGGACGCCCGAACCCCCCCGAGAATGGCTATCAGGTCCTCTCATCCGGTCGCCAACCGGCATGGTAGAGCATTCCGGGATTTTTCGCGAGGCGGCGGGGCAGCCTTTCACGTGTGGCTGGCACGCTACTTGGGCCCCCTACAACCTGCGGTCGGCCAGCGGAGAACCGTGCTTCGGATCCCGCTACCCTCCATGTTCAGCCGCCCGATACACTGGCCTGGATGCTGTCCTGCAACACTCTTGCTGTTCCAATGCAAAACTGCTCAAACCCGTCTCCTCCACGATGGCTACTCCGGACCACATTCCGAAACACAACAGAGTTGCTTCACGGTCTGGCTTAGTCCGGAGGGTGGTGACAAGCCACGGCCGAAGCCTACCACCAGAGAGTATCGCTCTTAGCACCACCCAGAGGACACGTGTAGGGCAACAGAGGGTCATCGCCTACGGACGTGAGCGATATAGTCCTCCATAGTGTTAACTATAATAACCGAAAAACTGTAAATGAGTTTGGATCCTAATGTTTTGTCTGCAACTATCCCCATTCCTCAATTCAACATAGTTTTTGAATCTAAATTATTAAAAAACGTTGTATGGAAAGTAATCTCAGAACAGAAAATAAATAAAAACTTGGTAGAAAAATAAGACAATACAAAAAGTGCCTTGGACAATTTGTCACTTGAGTAGCTTGCTAAGAACCAATTTATAAATTCTTTCAGCTAAAGCTTTTTGTATCAACGCCTTTTTGACGATGGATAAATTATTGAAACCATTAAAATGGCAACGTGAAAAGGAAATCTTCTCTCTAAGAAAAAGCTTTCTGCTTATTTTATATTCAAAAGCATTCATATTTTCTGAACGGAGACATTTTATACATGTTTCGGAATTAATGTTTTTGGACGCAATGTTTACTTACTTATTTGATTATTTTGAGCCCCAGTCATGCGTGTGGCCCAATGAATAGGCAAATCAAATCTTTTCTGAAAAAAAAAACTATCAAATAAAAGAAATAAATTAGAACAATTATTTACAATTGAGCTAACGGCCGACTGATGCAAACAGTCTACTGTTAGTTCAATCGATCATAATAATATCCAAACCAGTCAAAGCGTCCAATGTCTTGATTTTCTTTATCACCTGGAACAAATATTTTCAAATCGTACAAACATCCAAAGCAGGAATCGAACCCGCACCTACCTGCTTCTCATCGGTCGTCGTAGTACGAGTTTTGCAAAGTGCATGAAAACTATACAAGTTTACGTTTTCTTGCATTTCTCTCCTTGCAACCTTGCACCCCAACTCGATGTAAAAATAGAGAGAAACTACTTTTAATAGTCTACACAACAATGCATTCATAGTAAAAAAAAAATACTCGCTGCTAACACGATTATATAGTAGTTTTTTTTAGATTAGTAATTTAGTGAGTATTTTTTTAGATTTTGCATTTAACTGATTTGGATTTGTTAATGCCGTGTGGTGCCGGCGGCATAGAATTTGCACCACCCCAATTCTTCCCGTGGGTGTCGTGGGCGACTAAGGGATATCTTCTGGGGGGCGGGCAGCAACGCCCCCTGCAGAACAAATCTTCCACCAAACTGCGATCCCCAACCCGCATGCCCAGCGTGGGGATTATGGGCATTACCCCCCCATGAGTTAAACACCAAAAAGGCGTTTATCAGGGGGAGGCCTGCGTCCAGCAGTGGACCGATACAGGCTGTGGATGATGTGGATGGATGTGGATTTGTTAAGGTGACTTTGGGCGTTTTTTACAAAAAGGCATTTTAAAGAAAATTGGTGACGCCGCGCCGTTCAAATGTTATTTCAAAATACCATATTAATCTGCGGTTTCATTTGTTTATTAAAAGCTTAAGTTAATAAAAATCTAATAAGATTAACAGAAGATATTGGACATGCATTTTGGAACGATGAAGTTATAGTCAGGTAAAATTCCACGTGATTTCACAGTTTAAGACACTTTTTAGCAAGGTGTGACGTCACTAGTTCCCACTGCCAAAATTTGACACGCTATATTTCTGTATTTTTTATTAAACTGCCAAAATTAAATAAATAAATAATGCGGGACAAATTACACAGCATTATCTAGCCCCAAACTAAGCAGAGCTTGTGTTATGGGTACTAGATAACTGATATACATAATACAATACACTACATAGATAGATATTTTTTATTATGCATAGAAAACAACCAGAGCGCCCTGAACAAATATCTGCAGATCGTACAAATATTTGTCCCGAGGTGGGAATCGAACCCGCAACCCCCTGCGTCGCAGGCGGACCTTTGCCCACCGCGCCACAGAGGTCGGCGAAATAATATAAAAAAAGACGTGTGGCACTCGGGGACTGCCGCGGTAAAGCTATTGCATAGCATTTTGTATCAACTTATGCAATTATAATTTTACTTTTTTATTTTTTTCATGCAGTATTGCTTTTTCTTTGATATTAATTCAAGTTACACTTTTTGAGCCGAGCGTGGTGACCGATAAGAAAACAAATTTAAAATCAGCAATGTATTTAAAACACTGCCAACCTCTCACTCGAAAGCTAGTACACGTGCACTCGCTGTCCACAGCTGTAATCCGCCGCGGTCGTTCACCCGCCCGACACGTAAAACTCCCGCCGCCGCGCCGCCGCCCGCGCCCGTGCGAGACTAGGTACCTAACCTACCTACCTACAAACTTATCATTCCATAAATTGACCTAACTACTACCTAACCTACCTACGATTAAATTTCCGGCCATGGCCTTGAGCATGCCTATCATTGATTAGAAATAAAAAAAAACACATTTAATTATGTCTAAAATACCCTCGGACACCCGCAGGCTATGGGGTGTACGAGAGTATTTTAGATAAAATTTAATGTGTTTTTTTGGTAGGGCCACAGCCACAACAGCACAGCTGAAATCCGTGGTTGTTCTCCCGCCCGACACGTAAACTCCCGCCCGAGCGAAACAAGGTACCTACCTACAAACTTATCTTTGCATAAATAATTACCTAGTAGGTAGGTACCTAACCTACTATTTAATCAGCGGCCATGGCCTTGAAAGCATGCCCATAATTGATGATAACTTAAAAATGTAAAACACATTTAATTCACATTCACATTTTGCCTTAAATTAGTACCTACCTACCCACTCGTACACATAGGTATGTCCGCGCTACCCTGCGGCCACAGGCGCCGAAGTCATCGCATTTTCGAATCATTCATCATAAAATAATAGGTAGGTACCTACATAGGCAACCCCGCGCAAATATCCGCACCGCCGCCGCATTTTACTCAAATCCTTTAGACTCACGGATTCCGGCGGAAGCGGCTCGGAAGGATGCGCCCTGATGCGCTTTAACAGCAGTCGGCGACAACAGCCGACTGCAGGTGACGGCAGCCGACTGCAAAGGTCGACAGCCGACGACCGTTCGGCCAGGTGGGATGATGATCAGATAAAGACTGCAGCTGCCTGCAATCTTTAGAAGATCGTCTGCATGCTGGATACATCAAGCTGAAGACAGAGCGCTATGGCGCTCATTAGGGAGGCCGACCTATGTGCATCTGTGGATTAGTTATAGGCTGATGATGGTGATGATGCCTTTCCGTTAATTCTGGGGGGCAGGAACACATGCCCTACGATAGTCCTCAGATGGATCCCTACCTACCCAGATGTTAACCAAACATCTCACTTGATGCCCGCAGTTTATCGATAGCTACCTAGGTAAGCATTTGTCCATACCTACTCCCTCGCACTAAACATAATGTAATCATGATAAAAAAAAACACTAACCTTATTAAATGCCTCCTCTAAGGATAACTATTATCTAACAAACTCACAATAATAAAACACACAACACCAATAATTAATAGGTATAGGTACACAGGTACACACACTGATCTGCCTAGCCAACGCGCTGCGGCAAACGGCAAACATAAACTTATCTGCCTAGCCAACTAATAATTAACAAAAGAAAATCACGAAACATAAACATACTAACCATGTTTATGCACCGCGCATTTGTTCAGACTGAATAACGAACACGTAGGTACTAGGTACTATACTAACTAAAATGGTTTTTACTATACTAACTAAAATGGTTTTACTATACTAACTAAAATGGTTTTTCGGTAAAAGTCAAAGAGTTTACACGCGCGTATGCGGCCTTTGCTTAGCCCGCCCGCCCCGCCGCGCCGCGCCACGCCATGCCCCAAACGTACAAACGTAGGTTATAGGTATGTGTGTATGTACAAACGTAGGTAGTACTTATTGTAGACAAAGTAAAATGTGTTTAAAATAATGGACCTAGCAAAATTCACGGACGGAGTCTCATTAAGAAATAAAATGAAGCACTCGATAGTCTGTCCACCCTCAGTACGTACACGAACACACTCACACATTGATATCATAGTCTGTCCATCGACTGCCAGCCATTACGGCATTAGACGTCAACAGATGTACAGCGTTGTAAACAAATGTAAATAACGAAAAATGCATTCTTGTCTTCTTGTCGTGAAATGTCGCGGAAACCACAGTCGTTTCGTCAACATAAAACACGGGATCACATCCACAAATAAATTTATTGGTTCATCAACGTATTACTTCGATGTGACACAAAATTATTATCAACAGAAAAATCAAAACAAAAACAAAAACTGTCTTCACTTTTGAATCTGTAGGATTCCGTCCGTAAATTTATCTACGTCCATGTTTAAAACATTGATTAATTAAAAAGGGAAGATAGGTTACGTTCTCCCAGCGATTACTCAAAAATTGGCATGTGTTAGAACTACACGCAAACACATACGCTCACAGTTATATTTGCAGCCCTGTGCAATACAAAGAAGAACAAAGACGGAAAGACGTATCTAAGACCGAAGTGAGACCGAGACAACAATATTTCACGCGAACCACGACCGCCCGTGCCGCCGCCGCCGCCGCCGGTCAGACGGTGACTAAGGTTGGAGCACACAATTTTACACAATATGAGGTTGCCATTTTTGAGAAACTAGTACCTCATCTTCCCTTTTTAATTAATCAATGGTTTAAAATGTTAAAGTTTCTAATGAATTATTGGCATACTTCAAGGTCATGGCTGCAAATTAAAGTACGTATGGTTTATCCATATTGAATGAAGCATGTTAGTTAACAAAATACGACACAAATAACAAAATCTCACTTGCTTGGCGTCGAGTTTCAGATATAATTGTAAGCAATTTTTATTGAAGGCAGGATCTAAAATCGACAAGTAATGTAAATTACGTATGCGTATACGGACGCGCCAACGTATGTTTACGTTTATGCCCCATTCAAAATGGACACGGTATAGGTAGGTACAAATCACACTAATATTATAAATGCGAAAGTTTCTATGTATGTATGTATGTTACTTCTTCAAGCCAAAACTACTGGACGGATCTGACTGAAATTTTGCATACAGATAATTCTAATCCTGGAATCAAACATAGTCTACTTTTTATTCCATAAATCAGTCCCGTGGGATAAAAATCACCTTTTAACATTCCTTTGTCTGAGTTTAACGTTTCCACAGGAACAACGCGTGCAAAGCCGCGGGGTGCAGCTAGTTATTTACGAAAAGATAAGTTTGTAGTCTCGTCTCGGGAGTTCTAGGGCATTTACACGGACTACAAGTTGACACGGACTGCAAGTTGTACACGCATCGACTGCGGTCGACGGCTTCCATTGGCTGCAGTCGACTGCAGGCGAGGCGTCGTCGCCTGCAGTCGACTGCAGTGCAGCCAATGGAAGCAGCCAATGAAGTGCCGTCGCGACGGCACTACCCGGCACGGGCCCCGGCCCATGCCGCGTGCCCGTGCCGCACGTCGGCGCGCCGCCGGGGCGCGCGCAAGGGCGTGGCGCGGGCGCGGGCGGCGGGGCTACCCGAAGGCCTTACGCGCGCGCGTCTTTGATTTTTACCGACAAAATTTAAAAAAAGGAAACTTGAGTCTTATGATTATTACTTTAGAACTCATAGGAGATATGACAGCGCGATTTCGGTCGGCGGCTACTCAAAGAAATATTCGGCTTTTATAAAGGGATATAAATAATTTTACCTAATTTCACGAATGTTTTTATTATTTTGTTTTAGTACGTGATCACTAACTGGTCTGAATAGTCGCGCGCGGTGTTAACGTAGGTACCGACTGACCGTATCGTGTATTTTTTGATAATTATTAGAAGCAGTTTAGTTTATTAAGTTTTCAGTATTTTATTGAGTTAGTGTTATTTTTATTTATTATTGTTAGGAAGGTACCTACCCACCTACGTTATGTTTAGTGCGAGGGAGTATGGACAAATGCTTATGTGCTACGGTGAAGCTAGAGGAAATGCGTCACAAGCCTTGCGAATTTACCGGGATAGGTACCCAAACCGGCAACATCCGGTTGATGCTAGAGTCATCACGGCGGCCTATCAGAGGGTTCTGAGTGATGACCGGATTACTCCTCAAAGGCGCGGGGGTGGCAGAGAGGTAGGAGTTCAGGTGCAAGAACGGGTCTTGGACCCTCGTGTAGAAACCCTCGTGTAGGAACGCGGACTGCAGCAAATCTGCTTAGAGGTCGTGGAACCGTAGTATCCCACCCGACTGTGCACAGGATCTTAAATAAAATGTATGTATATAGAGTAGGTACCTACTCACTCATTTTCTTTCACAATTTTTTCGTGACTTTCTTCATTAATAATAATTGCACTTTGTTCATTCATATTCAAAACACTTTATACACAAATTTTACGAGTACAGCTATTCACTGTTGTACATAAATACCTATATAATATATTATACACCTATATACTTTCTCATAAACAGCTGCATAAGTATTCGTACGATTATATTATACGACGCACACACAACCCGTGCCGAAGACTGCCGAACTGAAACGACGTTAGACGATGCGATGCACGGCCTTCAAGCCACACCTCCTTGCCCGGCGGCGGAGTGGGGGGACCTCAGGTTTTTGCGTTACGGAATTTCTGGATTCGGTCCCCGCGCTCAAGGCCCGCGATAGAAGCTATGCAATAGCTTAAAAAATGTTTAGAAAAACGTTTAGTTGTTTAAACAGGCCCGCTGTTGAGTTATCGCTCAGCGAACGTACCCACCACATCTAATAATAAAAATAAGAATAATGATATAAATGTATGATTGGAAAAGTTAAAATAATTAATAATACAGGGTTGAGAGTCCCCCTATTAATAGAATTTGCTTGTATTAGACATCTATATATCTATAGAATTTTATTTATATGTATGGGCACAACCATTGATTTAAAAAGGGAAGATAGGTTACGTTCTCCCAACGCTTACTCAAAAATTGGCATGTGTTACAACTACACGCAAACACATACGCTCACAGTTATATTGCCAGTCCTGTGCAATACAAAGAAGAACAAAGACGGAGAGACGTATCTAGGACCGAAGTGAGACTGAGACAACAATATTTCACGCGAATCACGACCGCCCGGGCGGTCGTGATTCGGCGCGCCCGTGCCGCCGGTCAGACGGTGACTGATGTGGGAGAACACAATTTTACACAATTTGAGGTTGCCACTTTCGAGCAACCAGTACCTCATCTTCGTTTTTAATAAATCAATGACCCCAGCCAAATAAAACCAACATAAACCAGTCCTGTTACCAAAACCCAATAATCACACTTTCGCACTCGCAACTGTCCTAAGAGCCCACATTCACAACTTCCAAACTTTTCCCTTCAGGGTTAGCGAAGCGTAAAAAGTGCCTACACGGGCCGCATCCTCTTGATAAAACCGATTAGGCGTCCTTCCACTAAACTTTTTTATTCGTACTTTATTCAAATCGACAAGAGGGACCCGACGGGGTGTAAAGGCCGATAGGCCGCTGGTTTAGTACCTGCCTTTGAAGAGATAGTGGACGAATGCAGGGCAATGGTTCTGTGAAGCAAACCTTGTCACGCAATAGGTACCAAGTTTAATTTTATGAGAATTTAGGGCGCGAAAACCATTTATAGTGGGATATTTACCATGATGTAGTTTAATTTTTGTCATTTATTTTATTATTTTATTATAAACTAGCAGCGCCTTGCGGTTTCACCCGCGTAGTTCCCGTTTATGTGGGAATACAGTGATAAAATATAGCCCATGTCCCTTCCTGAAAAGTAAACCTTTTAATTGCTTATAGCTGCTCTTTTGACAATTGTTGACATAAACCTTATTTAGAATTAAATTTAAATTATTGTTTAACTGACGTTATTATTATTAGGCCTATTTTATTTTAGTTTTCTTTGACAAAATTGCTTATAGCTGCTCTTTTGACAATTGTTGACATAAATCTTATTTAGAATTAAATTTAAATTATTGTTTAACTGACGTTATTATCATTAGGCCCTTCTACTGCCGATTATTAATTTAAAAGTTATTTTATAATTAGATAGGTACGAGTATTGCTTAATTTAGAAACTACGGTCTGGCTAATTTAGCAAACTGAAGTGGCAGTTGAGAAGCCATATCTCGCGAAGAACCGACAACCACTGGGGTAAACGAGTTCTTGGGTGACCGCGACTCGGCAAACGTATTGTAGGACGCCTTTCGGCCAGGTGGGGTGACGGTCTGTGAGCGACTGCAGGCAGATGCTGAATGCGTCAAGCTGAAGACAGGGCGCTATGTTGTGACTGTTTATATAAGCAAATAAATGTTTGTCTTATCTATCTGTATCTAAACCTGAATTATAAGCAGATATAAGCATCACCTGATGCCATTTATTTATTAAAAACGTAGATGAGGCACCGGTTGCTCGAAAGTGGCAACCTCAAATTGTGTAAAATTGTGTTCTCTCACATCAGTCACCGTCTGACCGGCGGCACGGGCGGTCGTGATTCGCGTGAAATATTGTTGTCTCAGTCTCACTTCGGTCCTAGATACGTATTTCCGTCTTTGTTCTTCTTTGTATTGCACAGGACTGGAAATATAAATGTGAGCGTATGTGTTTGCATGTAGTTGTAACACATGCCAATTTTTGAGTAAGCGCTGGGAGAACGTAACCTATCTTCCCTTTTTATATCAATGCCTGATGCACATTTGAACGTTCCAATTCCATAGCTACAAACCATTCAATGCGTGCCTATGCCGAATATCCAGTACGTTGATCATAGAACGCACCCGCCCCGAATATCAATCGAAATCTAAATTGGAGACTCCAAATCCTAATGTTAAAGCTCGATTGCGAGTGACTATACTGCAATCCGATTGCACTTTGAATACACAACGTTAATCCGTTCTATCATTCTATCGGATGGCCTCCGTGACTTAGTGGAAGGCGTGCCGCAACGCAGAAGTTTGCGCGTTCGATTCCCACCGCAGGATAACCTCAACTTCAACCTCAACAGCCTGTATTGGTACACTGCTGGAAATACGTCCAGCTACGCCTCCCCCTGATAAGCGCCTTATTAGCATTTATCTCATGTAGGGTAATGCCCATAATCCCCACGCTGAGCATGCGGGTTGGGGATCGCAGTTTGGTGGCATCATTGTTCTGCAGGGGGCGCTGCTGCCCGCCCCCCGATGGATGTCCCTTAGTAGCCTCTTACGACACCCACTGAAAGAGTTGGGGTGGTGCAAATTCTAGGCCAGCACCACATAGCTTACGCCGCGCTTAGAAATACAGAAATACAATTTATTGGTTAAATCAATTTACATGTCAGGTTTGCTTAAAATAGTTGTAATATACACATTGTAAATACCTAAATAATGATATGATAAGTTTGTATACTAGGTACACAACTCATATAAAGTGGTCAAAATTAACACATAATAATCATTTAAAAAACAAATAATTATAAATTTACTTTTCAAGTAGTTCATTCACCGAATAGAAGTTCTGCTCGACAAGCCAGCGTTTCAACTTGGTCTTAAAACAACGTAGACTGCCATCAGCTGTGACAGAGTCTGGTCAATTTATTGTACACTGCCGTGCCCATAACATGCGTCAACTTTGAGGACTTCGTGAGGGAGCGGGCGATGGTAGCAAGTCTGCCTGCGTTTCGCGTCCCGTATGAGTGGGTGTCGCCGTTATTCCTGTACTCGTCTAGGTTCAACCGAACATACACCGCCACTTGCATTATCACAATGCAGGGCAGTGTAAGTATACCTAGTTCCTTGAAATATGGTTTAGCGGAGACGTCACGTCGGATATTAACCAAGGTCCGAATAGCTCGCTTCTGCATACGGAAGGCGCGCTCCCAGTCGGAAGCTCGCCCCCACAGCTCAGCACCATACTGCAACACCGAGTGGAGTGTTGCAAAGTAGCAGCTTTGTGCCACCTCCGCCAGAACCACGCGAGCCACCCGTCGGAGCGCGAAGCACGTGCTGCCCATCTTCCCGCACAGCTTGCTGATATGACTTTCCCAGGTCAGTGCTTTGTCAATTTCGAAGCCAAAAAAGTAGTGGTTTTGGATTGTCTGATGACAGCGTCATTTACACACACCACAAGCTGTTTCGTTGTTTTCCCAGATAGTCGGAAATGTATAAAATGAGTCTTACTCAGGTTTAGTCCCAGCCCGTTCATCCTGAACCACCCAGCTAGTAGGCTGGCCGTCTCATTCAGCTTTTCCTCTAGCGTGTCTACGAACTTAGCAGTGACGACCGCGGCTACATCATCTGCGTACATGAATATCTCCGCGGAGGTCACCGCTCCGGGTAGATCGTTCAGGAGGGAGAACATTATATTCGAGACGGATGATCCCTGCGCTACCCCCATGGTAGGGGAGAGAGGCTCTGATCGTTCATTACCAGTACCGACTATCTGCGAACGGTCGCGTCATATCCGTAAGAACGGCGTATGCTGCTCCGTCGATCCCGTAGTGCCTCACCTTACTGGCAAGTACGGCGTGGCTGGCCACGTCGAACGCTTTAGACAGGTCGCAGCATAACACGGCCACCTGAAGCTTCTGCTCACGCGCCGCCAGCACACGCCGCACCACTTCACGCGCTAGCGACGTCGTGGAGTAGCCCGCGCGATACGCGTACTGTCGGGGTGACAGAGCGTCCGTCTCCCGCAAGTACTCCACCAGTCGACTGCTCAGACCATTCTCGAAAACTTTGGCGACAGCCGGTATAATCGAGACTGGCCTGTAGCTATCCATGCTTTCTCGCCTACCTTTACCTTTAAATATAGGAGACACCCTACTCACTTTGAATACTAGCGGATAGACTCCTTCTTTCAGGCACATATTGAACAGATGGGCCACTACGGGGGCCAGTGGTATTATAGCACCTCTAAGGACATCTGTGGAAAGTCCATAAACATCTTTAGACCGCTTGGGAGGTATTCGTTTGGTCGCGGGATAAATGTTTACGTAACTTGCTCGCTGACCTGGCAACTAGATACTCAGACAAAGATTGAGGGTTAACTTGGATTATACTATCTCCAAATGACATAGAACAGATAATTGGCCAGCAGACTGAATTATTAATTTAAATCAAATAACCAAGCATCAGCATACAAAACGAACAAACAATTTAACCTGCGTACTTACAGAATTAGATTGAGGATGAATTATAATGTCTTAAACTACTCAGTTCGAATCCTGTCTGAGCGAGTCGGAATGAGTTTTACGTTTACCTCAATCCCATTTTTAAGTACGGGTGTTACTTTGTTATTATGTAATATCTGCGGAAATGGTCTCAAAGTCAAGGTACTCGTATCTGAGTACTAAGATTATGATGATACCGTGTAAAAATTACCAACAAAACTTTGTATTAAAAGAAAAAAGGAATCGCTTGCGTTTGATACAACAAACCAGTGGACGGTCTCCTTTATGCGGTCAGACATTAAAACTAGTTCTATTAACTGATAGAAATACCTTACTTATAGCAGGAGCGATATTGATTTGCGTAGTTTCGACTATGCTGTGGTATTGTATGTATTATAAGTTCGGATGGCGACTTACTATTTTGTAATCATTATCATTATCAACCGTGGAGGAGGTGTGTATGTCCGCTACAGGACATGACAACTGTCATTCAATTGTCATGTCCTGAGCCTGTGCCTGCGACGCAGGAGGTTGCAGTTTTGATTCCCGCTTTGGGACAAATCAAAAGTTTGTATGATCAGATTAGAACAGGGTCTATGAATAATAAAAATATCTATCTAAGTTTGTAAAAAAAAATTGTACCTATATGTCTCTGCTTAGCTTGGGGCTTGATGATGCTGTGTGGATTGTCCAGCATTATTCATTTATTTACAAAGGCCTCCCCTAATATCACCAACGACCGGTCCAAAACACGGCTTCTAGTGAACTTCACTTGTCCTGCTACTGAATGGATCGGGTCGTAATTTTGCATATACAGGTCATTCTAATACTGGAATCAAACATAGGCTACTTTTTATCCCATAAATCATCGGTGGGATAAAAATCACCTTTAAACGTTTCCATAGGAAAAACACGTGCGAAACCGCGGGGTTATTAGTAGTATTTTTTATAATAATTTGCCGACTTAAGTTGACGAAATAAACACTGATTAGGCCGCCTCCAAAGTCTCGCAAATTTTTCCAGTCATCAGACAACTGTTCTGAGATTTCTCTAGTCATGTTTTTCAGGCGGTTTTTGTAATTTAATCTTTCTGCTTCTTCTGCGTAATTTAGCTTTGTCCCCTGGATCTCTTTCCGACCGGGTCGCACCATTTAGTGGAGTGGACATCAGTGGACATCTTGGTATTGTGTGTGTGTTGAATATAATAAATTCGCAAGTAATTCTGTCTGTATGTCACCTTCACGCATAAACGGCCGATCTAAATGAAATTTTCTTTTAGGTGGGATGACGATCTGTGAAAGACTGCAGACAAATTCTGGATGCGTCAAACCGTCACTCATGAAGAGAGGCATATGTCCAGCAGCGACTAAAGTAGGTTGATGATGGAACAGGTTTCTTTACCCTTTTCAGGCACCAGGCTCTCACCTCACACCAGTCTGGCCAAGATTCATGGTCTGAGTTGACGAACGACCCGGAACGTTATTGTATTTAACAAGCAGCAACAAGTTAGAGTTTAAGTATTAGTACAAGTGTGTTCAATGCGGGGGACGCCGAGGCGCCTGACAAAACATCCAGATCCAAGTCAGCGTCCAAATCCCCAGCTGGTGAGTTTACTTATATGTATTGTAGTCGGGATATCTTTAGCTAATTTTGCACTATTGTTGAAAAAACATGTTAAAGTGTTCGCAAATTTGGATCACTATCCTACAAACATTACCTTTGTATTTATAAATATTGTTTAACGTTTGTGAGAGAGAAATAAATGATTTATTATTATTATTATTGTGGTGATACCCATAATTATTTTAGACTAGGATGGAAAAAAAATACTGATATTTCAGTTCTTTGCACATGCCTATAATAACTAAGGCCTTCCTGTAATGAAGCAAGCAGAATACGTCGTGGTGAGAATACAGAAATAGTTTTCCTTAAGAAAGCTTCCTGCAGCACTAATTCTTATATTTTTTACAAGGAAGCGGCGACACGGTCATCGCAACATTTTGACTTGTTTTTTTACTTTATTAATTGTTTTAAAAAAACTATAAACGGACATCAATTATATAGCATTTTCATGGATCCAATTGTCAGAACACGAGCACAAGGGAAGCACCAGCTTTCAAATAAAAAAAGATAAATATCGGACCACCCAGTCAAAAATTCTGAGGTAATAAACATAAAAAAACAAAAAATCTGATGAATTGAGAACCTCCTTTTTTGAAGTCCTTCACCTTCTTCCAACACAAACTAGGTTTGTAGTTAACCCGCTTACTTCACTATCACCGACCCGCCAACGCGGGTCGGTATACACTTCGCTTGCGGGGTGAACCTTTTGGATTTGGTTGTCAAACGAATCTTAGTACTCTCGGGATCCCCGTGGTAAAAAACCAAATCCTTTAATCCCCTTGAATCATAATAAACTCAATTTGTCTTTTTCACATGAAATAAAGTTAAAATTTACAAACCGACAACGTAAAAGTTGTAAACAAGCTTTCAATGATGTTCCAAATAAATATTACCGATTTAAAATTATCCATTATTGAAATTTTTATATTCAGGAAATCAGAGGCCCCCAACTAATGAATTATGTTATAATCTTTTATTTAACTTGCAATGTATGTAGTTTGTTTGGGTGGAATCTTGCAGCTCAATATTGAAGCAGATATCGTCAACCAATTAAGCTGAAATTTTGTATAGGTACGTATATAAGTTCGGTAACAATGCAATGTCATGTTACCATCGAGATGATCTGATGATGGAGACAGAAAGTGGCCATAGGAACTTCTAAACGAAAAGACTTAATCCCGTCGAGTTTGAGTTCGTTGGATTTGTCTTTCCAAGTGCTTTAATGTTTAACCTTTTCTTGTTTTTAAAAGAGATTTTTAAAATATTAAAACTTATTTAGTAATGTAGTTATTAGTACGTTTCAATTGCGCTCTTTAAAACGATGCCCCACACGGACATATTTACTGTCATTGGAATTTTCAACCCCCTCATCCGATATATCTAGATATGTTAGACCCCTCCAATTATGTCGCATGTCACCGAGCTACAAATGCTGAGAAGAATTAAACGAGATAGGTCAGGTCAAACCTTACCGTACAGCGTTTTCCATAATTTTGTAATTTTCTTATATCTTTTTGAATAACTAACATTTTTATCGAAGAATTCACTTTCTTTAGCTATATTTATTACCGAACAACGTTGCTTTTATTTTTATTTTACTTTTACAGACATTGGCAAAATTATGTCAACCCAGACGTAGAATTAAAAGAAGAAAAGAAGAAGAAAGAAGAATTAAACGAATGATTTATTGTAATCGGACTAGTAGTTTGACGAGTAGACGCAAGTCTGCCCCTGATAAGCACAGGTGTTTACCTAACTCATAAGAGTAATACACAAACAACCTACGAGTAGGTCAAAATATCTGGGTGCTAGGCTAGGCAATGCTGTGTAAAACCCAACAGAAATTTCGCTGCGATATCTCTTTTATTTAGATACGTCTGTTGGGTAAAAGGGCACTGACCCTACAGATTATGACCTAACCACGCCCGGTGTACCTCAGGGCTCCACACGCGCTCCGTGCATAATGTAGGCTTAGACGGTCACGTATTTTTCAAGTAGCTCCAGTCCGTTTTGCCTTTGAATAATTGAAGAACAAACGTCTGTGCAAATCGTGTGACGATTTGTCTTGGAAAATTTGATATTGAATTGCAGTTTTGTATATTTCTTGCTGAATACGAAATAAAGAAATCAGCTGACATAGACTGGCTAATCAAAGGTAAAGACAGAAAAGCATGGAGTAAAATGGAGGAGGCCTTCACTCGATGAGAGGTCCTTAATATTTATTAATATTAATTTAATTCTAATTTTTTTTGTATAAGTGTCATATATAATATTAATCTATTCATAATTAATTTTGTAAATTCAATTCTATTAAGGAAATAAAAGGCTTTATTATTATTATTATTATTATTATATTTCTTGCTGGCATAATTCTGTGCAGGGTAAAGGAGTGGTGTTTTGAATGCCGGCGAGTATTAATCTTATGGATTCATAAACAAACAGCTGCAAAGTGTATTGGAGGTAGCTTTCTATTCCCTGGTATAGTCGACGACGCAATCATGAATCATCATAATGACACTTTCATATATCTATGTACCCATCTTAATATCGTACTTATGCCTTATATACCTAATAATAATATTAATAAGGAATAGAGAGTGCATTTGTATTTGCGCGCCAAGTGTGCACTATAAAATGTTCTGCGCACCTGGCTAGTCTTTGTCATGGCCGAAATTCGGCTAGGAGGACATTATTAATAATTATATTTACTAACGCGCATTGATTCTGGTTAGAATCTATGAACTGTCATATAATAATAATACTTACCTACAATACTGACATGTTTACAGAAGCTTTCAGTTGAGTTTTGTTTTGTTTTGACAATAATTATATTTTTATCTAATAAATATATGTAAAAAAACTAATGCGAGCATCAATACAAACCAACTCTGCTTTAATAGTCCAATACTAAACATACTTAAATATGTTCCTACCTATATTGGTGGTCCTTATTACAAGAAGATCCTAGGGCCTGATTCCACTAACACAATCGCCTCACTATGACACTATTATCGCTTCATTATCGCGTTACAATCACCGCCATTGACACCTTTTCGTATTCTACTAACACGATCTTTTTTTGTTTATGCCATATCTATGACTATAACGATTATGATTATATGCCCTACCACATTATTGACACGATATTATAAGTCATAGAGATTGTAATCTTATGGTATTGGAATACCAAATAAATTTACGACTAAATCTCTATCTTAATCGTATGGCACCATTATGGCGCCATCATAGCATTTTGTTTAAAAAATAGTGGAATTAGGCCCCTGGTAACTTGGTTACTGTAATCTTATATAATCAATAGCAATAGAATTAATGAATAGCGCAGGCTAGTAAAATAAAACGAAATCTTATCAAGAAAGCCATATTTCTCCATAGATGATTACTTTAATGATATTAATGCTTGGCCGGATGTCGCCCAGTTCAGCACCAATAATAGTATGTAAGAACATAAATAAGTTGTGTTAGATTTACTTATATTTAAAAATATGACAACTATCTACTCTTGAGTTGCATTAAATTTAGACTTAGATATGCAAAAATTATCTGTATGTGAAAAAGAAACCACTAGCAAGTTTATCGCTTATTTGCGATTATCAACTGTAAGCGATAAACTTGATAGTGGTTTCTTTCGCTAGGGAACAAAAAATTGAAGTGAATTACAGTCAAATGCACCTTATTTCTTATTTAGTATTAATAACTATTTATTAAGCTGTATACATAGTCAAATTTTTACTTGTCTAAGTCCTTATTTTGTAAGTCTAAAAAAATAAATGATTTGACTCTCACTCTGACTCAAAATAAGACGACAGCCAAAGGACTAACATCGTTCGGCTAATATGCTGATAACGATGATGATGGAAAAGGAAAATAGTTTATTTTAAACAGTTTATTATCTATTTTATTGACGCGCTCAAAATGAAAAACCATAAACAAAAGTAAAATAGTAATGTTGATTCAGCAAACTTCATTTTCCTCGAAAGGTGGAATAAACCTTCAGATTGATTTGATAAGAATAATATCATTTAATTCCGATCTCGTCTTAAACACTGAGTTCATTACAGAGGCTCACCGAAATGACTTCGCTAATGATGTCATGAAAGAAAATTGGATTCACCTAAACAGGGAATGAAATTTGAATGAACTTTTAAAACTAATAAAGGACCGCGGTAAAAGATTTATTCCATTAACATAGCTTTTAATAACTTTCAAGTTAATTAGAGAAAAAGAATCATGATTTCATTATAATTTTTAATGAAATGTGGAAGTAGCAAGAGGTTGCACGTTTTACTTAATCAGTTTTAGCTTATTATTTTTTATAGTCTAAAGTCAAAATACCACTATCTCAGTCACCTGATCGAGAATGGCAATGCAGCTGACGGTGTATCACAGAGTCAGAATCAGAGTCAAATCGTTTATTTCTTTAGACTTACAAAATAAACACTCGGACAAGTATAATTTTAAATATATAATCAGCTTGATAAATAGTAATTACTATCAAATCAGAAATAAGGTGCAATTGACTCTAATTGAAACTGAAAACCAGCGCTGATCCGCGCACACGAGTGGTTCAGCACAGAGCTGAGTTTGACCCTTTTTGGCCAACAGGGGCAGCACAGTCGCCAATTTTACATCTGTATGCACCATTGATTAATTAAAAAGGGAAGATGAGGTACTAGTTTCTCGAAAATGGCAACCTCATATTGTGTAAAATTGTGTGTTCCCACCTCAGTCGACGTCAGCCGGCGGCGGCACGGGCGGTCGTGATTCGCGTGAAATATTGTTGTCTCGGTCTCACTTCGGTCTTAGATACGTCTTTCCGTCTTTGTTCTTCTGTGTATTGCACAGGACTGGAAATATAACTGTGAGCGTATGTGTTTGTGTGTACATGCCAATTTTTGTGTGAGCGCTGGGAGAACGTAACCTATCTTCCCCTTTTAATTAATCAATGGTATGCACCTATCTATGCAAATGCAACTAGGTTGTGACCTTCCTACTTATAGCTATTGTACCTAACTATGTACTCACCTGTTTTGGCCGCATAAATGTATCTTTATCTTTATCTAATTCACCAAGTTCTAAAAGACACATTCACGCTTGACTAGAAGAGATCTAGGTTGTAATTGACCCGAAAAAACTAAAGCTAGCAGTGATTTTAAACGCCTTCAAAACAAGGAAGAGGTTTTCAATTCGACTGTATTTTTTTATTTTTTACCTCAGAACTTTTGACTGACTTGATCTGTTTTGCATGATTCTTTTTTATTTGAATGCTGGTGCTTCCCGTGTGGTCCCATTTCAATTTGGGATCCATAAAATTGAAGTCGGATAGTTTTAAAAAACAAGTCAATTGTCATTCCTCAGCAGAACCAACGGGTTTACAAAAATAACAGCTGCATTTACGGGCGGGCCTTTGGCAATGACATGAATTTTATCCGAACGACGTAAACCACGTTTCATGAATGAAATCCGAGCCACGGGCAAAAGCTAGTCACATCACACTTAATCACACTAATCATCAAACTTCTTACTATACTATCACACTAATCACACTATCACACTTCACACTATCACACTATCATCACATCACACTAATGGATACATGGATGGATGTTTGTTACTTCTTCACGCCAAAACTACTGGACGGATCTGGCTGAAATTTTGCATGCAGGTAATCCTGGAATAAAACATAGGCTACTTTTTATCCCATAAATCTGTTCCCGTAGGATAAAAATCACCTATAAACGTTTCTATAGGAACAACGCGTGCGAAGCCGCGGGGCGCAGCTAGTTTTAAATAAGCTTGTGACAGCTGTGCTGAGACAAAACGGGCGAGCAGACGCTGGTGTAAACTAACAAAGGTAATGAGTAAAAAGCTTTTATGTAGGTAATTACTTAAAAGCACCTGCACGTGCTTCAGAGAATCATTTACGTGAGAGCTAGACAGTGACATTATTATTGAGATAATATTTGCATTCTGTTACAAAATTTAAAACAAAAATTTGTAAGCTTTTTTCCGTCTGATGTCTGTAAGTTAATCAGTCTTCGGTTTACAATTATGCTGAAAGTTGGCATACGTACTAATAAGATAACTTAGTGATGATCTGATGACGAAGCCGGGAGGCAATGGGAACTCAGCATCATCATCAGCCTTTACGAATACACTGCAGGAAATAAGACCTGCCCGAATGAGCGCCATAGCGACCTCTCTTCAGCTTGACGCATCTATGGTTTATCCATTTTGAATGAAGCATGTTAGTGAACAAAGTACGACACAAATAACAAAATCTCACTTGCTTGGCGACGAGTTTCAGATATAATTGTAAGCAATGTTTATTAAAGGGAGGATCTAAAATCGACAAGTAATGTAAATTACGTATATTTATTATATATTATTACGTAAGGACGCGCCAACAAAGTGAATTTTTGGTTAAGTATGGGCGGTTTGTTTACGTTTATGCTCCATTCAAAATGGATACGATATAGCTTCTTCCAGCAGTAGGAAGCTCAGTATTAAAACAATATAACCCAGATAAGTTAGTACGATTAGGCACTTTTCTTTATGATATTTAGGGTCTGATGATGGAGCCAGACTAAGGGATATCCACCGGGGGGCTGGCAGCAGCGCCTATTGCAGAGCAATTTATGCCAAATAACTCCAATCCC
The DNA here is from genome assembly GCA_955876795.1 of Eupithecia tripunctaria. Lineage (NCBI taxonomy): Eukaryota > Metazoa > Arthropoda > Insecta > Lepidoptera > Geometridae > Eupithecia > Eupithecia tripunctaria. The sequence goes on from OY041604.1 coordinate 13,328,393, forward strand.
CAACCTGCATGCCCAGCGTGGAGATTATGATCACTACTCCCATGAAATAAAAAGTAACCCTGAAAGTTGGCCATGTGAACTTATAAGTTTCAAGATATAAAGCTAAAAAAGGAACAAGTTCATTGCAAAGGGAAGCTGCGTGATTCAAAGTTATTGGAAAAAAATAGACAAATAGAAAAAATGTTACAGCGGCCTTGAACAACGAGATAAGCGTAATTGATTGCTTAAAACGGTTATGCAAAGTAAATTTTATATTCAAAACTAAATAAAATATTTTGGTTCCACTCCAATTGCTATTTTATTTACACCTGTACTTCTGTCGAGTAGCTAATGTGTCGAATCCAAGAATCTGCCCAATTCACGATCTGTCGAGTTACGAAACTGCCGAATTACGAATCTGTCTAATCCAGAATCTGTCCTACACCGAACAAAGGAAATATATAAGCATAAAAGCTAATTTTATCCTTAATTTTGAAAGTCTAGTTTAGTTTAAGTTATTTCACAAAATACTGATCGGCCAATCAATATACTTAACCTACTAACGAACGTCCGTTTTAGAAAATACCTCTTATTATAAGTGTAATCGATTATGAAGAAATAGAGCTATGGTTTTTAACTGTTAAGTTTTTATCTGGAAACAGTCCCGACATAATTTTATCGAGATTTTGCTTTCTAAACATTTATTCTAAGCCTCTTACACGACGTAAAAAATGGCAAAACTCTGAGAGCGGTAAAGTAGGTAACTTCATTTTACTTTATCCTACCGGATGCAAAAAACAAACGGGCAACGGGTATTAAATATGCAAGAAGGAATTTTAAATAGGCTGAAAAAATAACAACATCGTTTGAAAGAACACGTAAAAAGGCCTTTACTGTGTATATTTTAAAGAGCTTACCTAATTTTTAAAGTTTACATTTTAAATTCTAAAGAAGTTAAAAAAAATGGGCGTAACTTTACCCTTTAACATTGTTTTCTGAATTAGCTTGTATTTTTCACATTTTTGTATATAAAGTAAGTAAATTTTGATAGTATTATGCGCTTTAATGGCTAAAGTCCGTACAAATACCCAGAGATGTTCGACTCGTACGATACCCGTCTTCGTGCCATCCCCGTATTAATGGGCGGACGCAGGTTCGAATCCTGTCAAAGCCGAAAATTTTTGGTACATTATTTTATTTTTATCTCTTAGGGATAACAAACAATCATACTTAAATATTAACAGTTAATAGTAAAGTAACTAAGTACTAAAAGTATGACCAGCCCCGTTATCCGCAAGTTACAGTAGAGGGGTGGTGTTATTTGATTTTTTACAAGTAGATGCGTAATGTAAGTGGCTTTTGGGAATTACGTATGGGTACCGCACGTGGCGGCAAACGATTCACTGGAAACTATCAAAATTCCCGATCCCATTATTTAGCTAAGATTAACTCAAGATACATATATTATCGTCAACTGTGTAGATACAAATACTGAAATTTTTTGGGCACGTGGCACGGAATGAAGATTCGATGGAGCGTCTCGTGGTCTTAGGCAGAATGGAGGGCATGAGGTCTCGTGGTCGCTCTCAAACCACATGGTCTGACCTCATCACCTCTCTGACACAGTCCACCATGACCGACTGCTCCTACAATGCGACCAACCGAAAAAACGATGACGGCGCATTGCACAAGCAGCTATTCATCAGGACCTTATCATAACCACGATCACTCTGCCAAGCCTAAGAAGAAGATCAATTTACTGACATTAAAATGAAAAATGTTTATTAACATTTTAATCTTATACAACTAAACAGCTTACACCAGTGAAAGTGGCGCCCCCGACTATTTTATCTTATTATTACGTTACACGCAGCAAGTTTTAAAAATCCTACGTTCAGTTTGTGGTATCTATTATAATTATTTATTAATGTCTCTGTAATAGTTTCAATTCGTAAAGCTTAGGCAGAGGTACGAAGTTGCGCTTTTTGGCCACCAAACTCTATTTTTGCATCTCCTCCTAAACTATATGAGATAAAATTATGAAACGCGCAAAAAAACTTAGTGCGAGTGGAGGGTACGTCCACCAAGTATGGATGGTATTGCGCTGTGCGTCTGCTTGTCCTGGAGTGGAAGGGGGATGATGGGATCAGGTCATGTAGTTCAAGTGAGCATTCTCCAAAATGTATCCTGTAAAAGATCGAGAGACAAGCAACCTTGCGGCGGTGGTCGAGACTTTGAACCTTAGTCTCTGCAAGGTACTGCTCGTCAATGAGTCTGAAAGCTCTTCGTTCGATCGAGTCTAAGGCTGCAAGCTGGTACTTGGCCGAGCCGTCCCAAACATGACAGAAATACTCCAAACCAGACCGGACCTGTGCTTGATAAAGGGATAGAAGCTGTCCCGGTGTGAAGTATCGCTTAACCTTATTTAGGATCCCTAGCTTCATGGCTGCTGTTTTGGCCTTCGACTCGATGAATGTGCCAAAGTTCAAAGTTGGTGTGAGAGTGACACCGAGGAGCTCCAGTTGATCCTTTATAGGTACCGGTACGTTGCGGAAAACGGGAAGCTGGACAAGCGGACTCTTTTTTGCAGAGAAGAGACATGCTTGCGTTTTAGAGGCATTGAAGTTAACCCGATTGGCTTTGCCCCAGTCTGAGACTGCCTTAAGAGTTAAGTTCAAGCGCTGCAACATGTCTTCTCTCTGCACCTGTACGTCATTCCGGCTGGCTTTCCCGTTGGATAGGTACCTTTCAACCACGGTACTGTCGTCTGCGTACCCAATGATACCGGGTACCAGCAGGTCATTAAATGTGCAGCAGGAACAACGTGGCAGAGAGTACTGACCCCTGAGGTACCCCGGCGTTGATCGCCAATTGATCAGACGAGCAGCCATCAACGACTACACGAATGGATCTTTCCCTCAGAAAGTCGCGAAGCCAGTTGCAGAAGAGGTCTGGTTTACAATGGTAATAAATTACTAATGATCCGCGCACTAGGCGTAGCGTTGATCTACTATCCAGCAAAACATTTCCTCACCTAAAGGCATGACATAGTTAGTTGTATTACTTAGTTGTGTAAATTTATAATTTACTAGCTGCGCCCCGCGGCTTCGCTCGCGTTGTTCCCATGAAAACGTGTAAAGGTGATTTTCGTCCCACGGGAACTGATTCATGGGGTGATGATGCCTATGTTTGATTCTAGGATTAGAATTACATGTATGCAAAATTTCAGCCCGATTCAGTAGTTTTAGCGTGAAGTGGTAACAAACATCCATCAATACATCCATATCCAATCCATACCAACTTTTGCATTTATAATATTAGTGTGATAGGCGTTTCTTTTATTCTAGGCAAATACCCACAAAAGTAAAAAATATATAATTATAAAAAAAATAAGGAATGCACATGAGAAAAAAGATCATCACAGCACACTTTTCCTTTTCATATAAGTACATTTTCAGAAGAAAACAATAATTACAATTTCTGATATGACAACCAAGACAGATCGTCAGCAAGTCAACAACATAACTTCTCGGAATTCTGAGAATTTTCGAGTTGTTTCATTTCGAAGTAGCTGTCGTCTCTTTAATTAGAAATTAGGCAAGTCATAAACAAAGTCTTTACTTCGCCGAATCGTCCCATCAATCTGCGGCCAGGCTCTTCATTAATTTTAATAAATCTTTGCGTGAACAGTTTGTGCTTCGTTCAGTAGAATCATCCACATCCATCCACAGCCTGTATCATTCCACTGCTGGACGCAGGCCACCCCCTGATAAACGCCGTTTTGGTGTTTTACTCATGGGGGGTAATGCCCATAATCCCCACGCGGGGCTTGCGGGTTGGGGATCGCAGTTTGGTGGAAGATTTGTTCTGCAGGGGTCCCTGATATCCCTTAGGCGCCTCTTACGACACCCACGGGAAGAATTGGGGTGTTGCAAATTCTATGCCGCCGGCACCACACGGCATACGTCGCGAGTAGAATCATAGAGCACCCTTAACCTCAACCTAAACAGCCTGTATTGGCCCACTGCCGGACGGCAGGCCTTCTGATAAGCGCCTTATTGGCTATCTAATGGGGGGGGGTAATAACCCATAATCCCCACGCTGGGCATGCGGGTTGGGGATGGAAGAGATGAGATGGTGCAAATTCTAATTTTAAAAATTCAATTCATGGCAGTAATTGTGTTGGAAACTAACTGAAATTTTGGTAACTTGTTTATATTCCATCATTCAAGATTTTCACTGATATCCATGCCTACTTAAGGCGCATACTCGAGCCAATATGACAGCGCCACCTATTTAATCACTATAATAATTTATGTTCACATAGGAAATTTTAAAATTCCATCGTACAGTTTGTTGGTATCTATTATTTTTTGAATACCTCTGTAATAGTATTATCTTATATAGTTTCGGAAGAGATGCGAAAATAGAGATTCGTGACCAAAAAGCGCAACTGCGTATCTTTGCCTAAGCTTTACAAAATGAAACTATTACAGATAGTATTAACGCATTAAGGTAATTTTTTTTTGGAAATCTAGTCGGTTCTTACGGTCTGGACACTTTACGGATTACATCATTTTCGTTTATTGCCCAAAAACTTGTAAAGGTTTTGGAAGAACATAAAAGACTATCAATCATGGATCATCCTGTAACCTGTAGTCTTCCTTCTGCTTAGAAATTTATATTGTGCATTAAAAGAAAGGAATCTTCAAATGACCCGTTAATTTTTGGTTTTAGCCGAATTAAATATTATACATTTCAAGGCAATGAACGGAAGGGCTTTGAATGGTGTCAACGAATAATTCTATTTTACTCGCTAATTTTATTTTAGTAAAATACCAGTAAATTTGACCTCGTATTATAATAAAAATCATCATCATCCTGACTCTATTCTCTTCCTCATTAAAAATGGTTGATAATTGACAAAAGTTAACGAAAGCTCGCGACGCGTAAGAAACCGCGACTCGGCCAACGTAGTGTAGGACGCCCTCCGGCCAGGTGGGATGACGATCTGCGAAAGACTGCAGCCAGATGCTAGATGCGTCACGCAAGACAGGGCGCTATGGCGCTCATTAGGGGAGGCCTATGTCCAGCAGTGGACTAATATAGGCTGATGATGATGATGATGAACGAAAGTTACTTAGCTGTTAAGTAGACATTCCAGGTTCAAGTATTTAATAATAATGCCTAATGTTCTGATAACCATTATATTTTCGCAGTTTAATCATTGGCATATTGTTATAATGGAGTTAGAAATACAAGGTCTGTCTGAATAGTTTTAGGAACTTTGGAAATCGGATTGATTATTGTTTAATGGAACGATGACCTATCTAAAAGATAAAGTAAAGTAAAACTCTTTTATTTGACACAAGTAAACGAAAACAAATGAAATCCCAAAAATTCGGCACCGATGTGAATAGTACCCTCAACTTCACCTCAGTACAGGGATGTCATAACCGCTAGACCACCATATCTAAAAACTCTGGGACTTTTTACGGACTTTATGTAGGGATGTAACATAATGATGTTCACATTAAACTATTAAGTCGGTATGTTTTATAATTTAAAAAGACAAATTTCTAATTTAGCAATATTATCATCGTGAGTATTTATTTATCAACTAAACCTTTATTATAAGGTTTACTATTGTAATGTTAGTTTAAGAGTAGAAGAATAGTCAACAGTCGCAAGCCTGGCAACGCGCCTGGACGACGACAGAGGACGTATCGATGTACAGGAGGAAGTAGGTATATAATTGCAGCATTTGGGACGTGTTCAAAGAAGAGTCCCTTCTATTCTGTTATTATTTATTCTTATGCTTTAACACCTATGTGCTAATCACGCTTATACTAAGAAATAGAGCTTTATTATTTGTAAAGCCTATCTGATATGTTACGAGGCTGACTTGCTAATAACACTCATTTACAAACATCTGTGGTTTACTCAGTGGTTTACTCATAAACTAATATCAAAAGTAAACCTTATAATAAAGGTTAACTATTGTAATATTAGTTTAAGTTGGTAAGTAAATAAATAATGACAACCTAGTTCTCTACAAGACAAGGGTGAATACTGTGAATAGGTATCTTCTAGACCTTCTTGATACACCGTCGGCCGCATCTTCGCTTTCCATCAGGTGAGTACCTACCGTGCGCGCACTCACTACGGTCAGTCGCACTCGCGAGCACCACTACCTATTTGTCATACGAAAGAATAGCAAACATGTCAAAGGCAACACTAGCTTGCCTAGAGCAGCTGCTGATTAAATTCATCGCACCGATAGAGAAAAAGTTTGACTCCGTAATCAAGGAATTGAAAAAAATCGAAGAGAAAATATTGATTTTAGAAGCGAAGAATTCGCAAACAGCTGACGAAGTGGGTAGGTCGCAATCCAACCTAGTCACAACGAAGCCAAAGACGGGTGGCTCTACCGCCATGCAACAAAAAACATCGCTCAACCGACTACAGCAACATCAGAACGCAGCGTCTACAGGCACGCACACAGCGGCGATCCCCACCACCGCGCCACCAGCCCGCGACAGAGCGCGGAGCCGCAGTCAGCGCGCGCCCGAGCCGGCGGCCACTCCTGCTAGTGCGCCCCGGCCGCTCGGGCCGCCGCCGCTGTCGACATCGACACCTACAGATGCAGACTCGTATGATGCTACTCAGACCTCGGACGCAGCTGAAGAATGGAGCACAGTTGTACGTAGACCTAGGAGGCGACCGGTACGTCGTAATGTAATAAGGGGTAACGGCTCGATCGATAGCGAGCTACAAACAGTGGAGCGCGTACGCAAAATTCATGCTTGCTTTTTTAAGCCAGAAACGACGCCCGAAACAATACAGTCTTATATGAATAAAAAAAACCCCTGTAATCAATACAGCGTAGAAAAACTCAGACTATCTCACGGCCACTACTCTTCGTTTGGCATAACTGTACCCAGTAGTCTATTTGAATTCTTCATGGCTGCAGAAAACTGGCCACCAAGTACCGAAATCAGTGAGTGGTTTCGTAGCGGAGCCGGACGCGCGCACCCCGCTGCGTCCGGCGCGCGTCACCTGCGCCGACCGGCTCGCGCCGGCAAGACCGGCACCGCGGCTGCAGCAGCCTCGCCCGCCACCGGGACATAACGCGCTGGTTCTTTGCCATATTAACATTCAAAGCCTGCGCAATAAGACGAAGAGACTTGAAGTTTCGTTGACCAAAGAACTATCGTGTGATATACTTGTGCTCACGGAGCACCACTTAAAGAAATTAGAAATAGATTCAGTTACACTTTGTAACTACGACCTAATCGCATCCTATTGTAGACCTAAAATAGAGCATGGTGGAAGTTGCATTTACGTCCGGTCTGGCATTAAAGTTAGTAACCGACCAGATTTCTCTGACTTATCACAAGAACAGATTTTTGACGTTTGTGCAGTACATCTATTACACGAAAATTTATTAGTCGTAGGAATTTATCACTCCAACTTAACGAGCCATGTAGACTATTTAAAGCTATTTGATAAATTGCTTCGTAAAATTAACGACGAAAATCTAGAAGCAATATTAATGGGTGACATAAATATTAATACCTTAGCGAGTACATCCGTCAGCAAACAACTGACCGATATCATAAGTGCGCATAACTTCACCCAGCTTATCGACTTCCCAACACGCATCACTATGGAAAGTAGCACTCTAATCGACCATGCCTACACGAACCTCAGCCATGAGCGCATAGTGAACCTCGCCGGCGGCGTGGACCCGCTCCTGAGCGACCACCACGCGCAGCTCCTTACCGTCTCACGGAGCACCCCGCACCCCCCGTCCTTTGTCATAAAGAGGTGCTTCAATACGTTGAACTCCATTAATTTTGTTAATGCATTAGAGACAATTGACTGGCCCGTAGTAATCGGAGAATTTAAAAACGACTGTAACGTTCTATCCGAACGCATTCTCACAGCAATAGTTAACAATATTGATACCTGCTTTCCACTGAAACGCTCACCCGCGCAACAAAACTCCAAAAACTGGGTAGACTCAGATATTCTGAACCTAAAATACCTACTATACGACGCAGCTCACCTTAGAAGTAGTTTTCCCTCCAATGAGGGTCTAGCAAAGTTTGTAGACGAACTAACAATAAAATATCACTCAATGCTAAAATTTAAAAGGACCAGCTTCTATTCCGACCTAATCCGCGGCGACCCTAATAAATCCAAAAGGATGTGGAAGGTAATAAATACGGAGCTTGGTCGCCACGGGCGGGAAAGAACCGACTACACAGACCACATCCAGAACACCGATGGCCAGCCATTCTCAAGTAAAATCGAACTCGTTGACGCCCTAAATAGGGAATTCGTGACGGCAGCAAGTAGGTGCGGCGCCCCCTCGGCCGACGTACTGCGCGCGGTGGCTACTCTTGCGGCGGACTCTAGCGCTAGTGATGTGTCGCTGCGGATCAGCCCGTTCACAGCGTCCGAGATTTTTAAAATCATTAACACACAGGTAGCCCCAAAAACTAGTTCCGATGTGTACGGCATTTCGGCTAGGATTCTAAAATTAGCCGTGAAATCCATGGCGGTCCCCATAAGCGTACTGTGTAATAGCTGTGCAAAGAAAGGTATCTATCCTGACAGCCTGAAAAAAGTTAAAATTAGCCCCCTATATAAGGGCAAAGGCAAAAGATCCGATCCAAAATCATATCGACCGATCTCATTAGTACCTGCTATTAGCAAGGTACTCGAAGTAGGCCTTAATAACAGGCTCTTAAAGTTTGTTACCGATCGTAACATCCTTTCGGAGCGGCAATTCGCGTACAGAGCGGGCCGCGCCACGACGGACCTGGTGCGGGAGGTGGTCTGGCGCGTGCGGAGCGCGCGCGAGGCGGGCCAGCGCGTAGCTCTGCTATGCTGCGACCTCTCGCGCGCGTTCGACACCGCAGATCACTGCCTTATAGTCAACAAACTCCAGTTCCATGGCATACGTGGGCCCGCCCTATCCCTCTTAACCTCTTTTATGTCGAAAAGAACGCAAGTAGTGGTAGGGGACGGGGGCCGAGTCGTCTCGTCTGAGCTGGAGAATGTTATGGGCGTGCCCCAGGGATCCTGCTTGTCGAACACCTTGTTCAGCCTGCTCCTCAACGACCTACCCGGCACCATAGATAACGCGGAGATATACATGTACGCGGATGATGTAGCCGCGGTAGTAACCGCACCCACAGAAAAGGAGTTGGAGCGCAGGTTGAACATGGTCATCTGCCAACTGGAATCGTGGTTTAGATCGAACGGTCTCGCGCTAAACAGAGAGAAAACCTGCCTAATCAGCTTCAACCTAAACGGAAAGGCATACCCTCTTAATGTAGCAGCTGGAAACACGGCGCTGGAACAAGTTCACACTATAAAATTACTCGGCTTCCACCTGGACAGTTCCCTCGTATGGGACAAGCATATAGACAAACTCTGCGGTAAACTAGGAGGGTCCTGCTTTGCACTACGAAGGCTAGCGAGCACCGCGTCGCGCGACGTAGTCCGATCATGTTACTACGCGACCGTCCATAGCGCGCTCTCCTACGGAGTAGAGCTGTGGGCGCGGGCCGCCGACGTCCAGCGGGCCTTCGTAATGCAAAAGCGAGCTCTACGCGCGATGGCAGGTGTCCCTAACGATGTCTCGTGCAGGGAGCTGTTCAAGGAATACAACATCCTCACTCTCACCGGCGAACTAATCTACCAGGTGGCTCTGTTCACCCAAAACAATGTGGACCTGTTCCAACGCCGTGGCCGACACGCCACCCGAGCCATGCGGAGTAACAAATATGACCACCACCTGGTCACACCTAAACACAAGCTAAAAAAATCTGAGAGGTCAGTGTATATCATGGGTCCTTCAGTGTACAATCGGCTGCCTGACCGGATCCGGGATGCAGCTTCCATATCTATTTTTAAGACAAAATTAAGAAAGTGGCTTATTGAATTAGTTTTGTATGACATAAATGAATTTTATAAGTTGCCACTATCATAGCGATAGTAATTATTATTTTACATTTAATTTAATTGACATGTAATAATGGTATTATGAATAAAATCTGTATCTGTATCTGTATCTGAGATTGCAGTCAAACGAAGGTCTATTTACCGTAAATAAATAACCTAACTATTGGAAATTATTGAATCAGATTTTAAGCATCATTTTAAAATCAACCCAATCATACCAAACTATATGCTTATTATGAGTTATTATAACTCATATAACTATACATATAATAGTTCAGAATATTTCAGTTCAAGCATTATTTTAACCACTCTGAAACTAAAAGCTCAATAAAATAGAACCCATTTGATATCCAGTTACAAAGCGTGTTCATTATTGCTTCAGTTTCCCAAGATCCGCTCTCGTTAGGATAGAGTTTATGAATAATGGACGTGGAAAATAGAGGAGTTACCTCTAGGTTTAATGGAAAGGAATCGAAGAATGCTCTTTGAGGTTTTCTATCTTCGATTTTGCGTATAATTGACGTTTTTCCGCATTACGCTTTTGTTGAGTCTTTGCATAGAAAATAGCTTATTACAAGAATATACCTAGAACTTTGGTAATTGGTTTTCTACGAGGAAGCTGTTTTTCGGCAAGCGTTTTTATATTATTCCGCTAAATTATGTAAAGTATCATGGATAGATTAATGCGAAAGATAAAAGTCACAATCCAAATAATAACCAAGTAAAATCATAAACCAACCAATACTGAAATCATTTTTAATAATCTCGCGTCCCACCACACAAAATCCACAAATAAAGGAATTTTCCTCTTGTCGTAAAATATGCCCGAGAATAGAAAAGGGAACGTAAATGGTATAATCTTTAACTTTCTGACAGTTTAATAAGATAATAAAATAAAACCGCGAAATAAATTATAGTTTTACGATAAATTCGTTGGGATCAACGACGTCTTTATTTATCGAAATGAGGTGTGAAGTTGGTTGTTGTAGGTATATGAGAACCTGACCCGATTTCTTTTTATTTTTCCTCTTTCAAATTATTATTTTATTATGCACTTACCAGACATAGTCAGAAGTCGCACGCGTTGAACAAAGCCAAACACTTGCCGTACCACACAACGTATCTTTTGATAGATTCATTGCTTTCCTATTGTGACATCAGCACGGGTGTTGAGGTGTTATGCATACATGTATTTCTTTCTTTCTTTGGTTAAATTTGTACCAAAGTAAGTAAACTGAACAATATTTGGCCTACAATAAATGTGGCGGCTAAATTCGATTGTAATTCACATCATCGGAATGGAATTCTATCGTTACGCGTGATTATATAATAATGATGCATTGATTAGAGTGATTTAATTCAACGCTGTTTTGTTTGATTAATCATTAAAACGAAATGTTTATATGGGGTTTGTTTTAAAAAAAAACTATAAACCAACTTCAATTTTATGGTTTTTTCATGGATGCTATTGTCAGAACTGCTCCAAAGTTAAATGGGACCACACAGAAAGCACCAGCTTTCAAATAAAAAAAGAATCATCAAAATCAAACCCAGTCAAAGGTTCTGAGGTATCAAACATAAAAAAATACAGTCGAATTGAGAATCCCTTCTATTTTCAAGTCGGTTATAATAGGATTTTTGTTTTAGGAGGAAATCGCACGTAATTATATCTGAGCTTAACTAAGGCATTTCTTCACTTCACTTAGATTTAAAAACACTTGAAATAGCGTTTTTTTACAGTTTTCAAGTAACCTAGCGTTTTTGTAAAGTTTCGGTTTAATAAAATCGCATTCAATTATTTTTATGCTATTTGTATTTCGTTCGAACATGAATTTGTTGGACTTGTGTCCACTTTACATAAGAGGTCAACAGCGAATAAATAATTTAATAAAATTTCATGGAATCAAACTTCATACACAATACACGTAACAAGCTAACACGAAACTACAATTTGAGATTTTGAGTTTGTTTAAGCGGTTTGCTTTGTTATTGAACCGCCTTGCCCTTATTTTTAAATCTAAGCAGTTCCATTCCTTAATACATAAATGAGTGCATCGAGTGTTTTTTAACTCGTTCTTTATTTAAAATCAACACAAACTATTCAAGAACAAATAAAAAGTCGTGCAACGAGTATTAGTTGTTTCATAGCCCGTTCCATACAATATAAGTAACATTGTGTAGATGGTTCGTTCTCCCAGCAGCGCATAACCTGTGTTGGTGTGACAACTAAACTCAAAGACGCGCGCTAGTCCCAATCTTTTTCAATATACCTACCTAATGAACAACAAAGATAGTACCTACGTATGCACCTAGACTAAAGTGCGACCGAAATAATAATACGGCGGCGACGCCATAGCTCCGACTATGACTGAGGTAGGTGGACTAAATGTATTATTAAATGAATAAAATAAATAACGCTGGACAATTCACACAGCATCTAGCCCCAAGCTAAGCAGAGCTTGCGTTATGGGTACTAGATAACTGATATACATAGAAAACATCCAGAACGCCCTGAACAAATATCTGCAGATCGCACAAATATTTGTCCCGAGGCGGGAATCGAACCCACAACCTCCTACGTTGCAGGCGGACCTTTGCCCTCCGCGCCACAGAGGTTGTCGTAAATGGAACCTTATTTGACGGTTCCAATTTCGAAAAGTTAGTACTTAATCTCCTGAATCACTTACATAGTTGGCCACCGTTCTTAGTTTAAAATCAACACAAACTATCACGTAACAAATTAAAGTAGCGCATCGAGTTTCAGTGGTTTCATAGATCGTTCTTAATATCTGCACAAACTATCTCGAAACAAATAAATCACAGTAGGAAACCAACTACAGCCAAACAGGGCAGTTTTTCTTGCTGAATATTAATGAGCATGGGTACACAATCTCAGGGTATATCTAAATAATTTATCGCCTAGCCAGGTGTCGCTGAAGACGAATTTACATGCCGAGTGGTGTTCAGAATAGGGGTAATTTATAACGACACGTAGGCGCTTTGTCGAAAGAGGAATAATGCCTATGAATACGAACTGGGGTTCTCAGTCCATATATCTCCATGTTCTCTGATAAACAGTGTCTGCACTCTCAAGTCTTTTTGGTCTCATGAGTTAGGGGCTGCTGATGGTTTAGGGTGTTTATTCTTTCCTCACCTGTGTTGCCAGCACCTATCTATCATTATCTTAGCTTAATTTTAAATAATAATACTATAACGAATTACTTTACTTAATCTCCTTTTTAATGTTATTTTTCTTGGAAGAGCAGGATTCCCATATATCTCTTACCTAAAAGGGAATCTCAAACACTGTTATATTAATTTACATTAAATATTTTGTATTTTTGTATCTATAGATCTGTTTCAAATAGGTATTTTACGCATCTAAAAATAACCGAAAAGCTTTTGAGACAGCTATAACCTAGAAGAAACTTCGCTGAGCTAAAAATCACCTTAAAGATTACAAAAGTAACCTTCTGGCAACGCTAATTCTTACATACCTATCAGCACTTTTACTTTCACTGCAGAGCATCCAGCCCCAAACAAGGCGGGTTTTGCCTTAATCACCACGTTTGCCAGACGGATTGGTGATCGCACGTAGAGCTCGTCTGCAGCTTCCTTCTGTGTGTTAAAATACACAGGAAGCTGCGGACCACCCTCTGGTGTGTTCTTTTAGTCGCTTCTCATGACATCTACGGGGTGAATTAACGGGGCCTATTCTTACGATGCGACCTCCACAGCGAGTCTTTAACATCCGTGTTCTTAACTATCTACGAGTATCTGTACCTACAGTAGAAACATACTCGCACAGTCTTGCTCCTATTTTTTTAATGTTTGTTACCTCAGAAGTTTTGACCGGGTGATCCGATTTTGATGATTCTTTTTTTATTTGAAAGCTGGTGCTTTCCGTGTGATCTCATTTAAATTTGCTTCAGTTCTGACAATGACATCTAAGAGTTTTTTCCATTTAGTGAAGTCAATTATCTATAATGTGCTCTTATTTTCTATAACCAGTTTATTGCAAAAGTAATCACCGCCCATTAAGTAGGTATTGGTTAAACTTAATTAAATATACGTATTATATTTTTCACCACACTCGCTTAAAAATGGTGACTTAGCTGCTTAAAAATAGTGAACAAAACTGACTTTTGCTCACATGTGGATTTATAGTTTTTGTTCAACAAGTGGGTAAAACGATTTTTGTTGAGGGTGACGATATTAAATTCCGAGCTAGCGAAGCAGTCGTACACACATTTGACTGAGGTAGCGAGGATCCAGGGGCGGCCTTATCGCTTAGAGGCGACCTCTTAGAGGTAACCTTTGTATGGAAAGAATTAAACTAATTTAAGAAAGTTAGGGCGTGTACTATATACTGTAAAATAGATAATACACATCATTTTCAATAATCATCATCATTATAATCTATTGCAAGTCTAAATGTAAATAAATTATAGAGACTAAAATCTTACAGCTTAAAGCTAAGATCCGTTTAAATATGAAACCGCTGTTTACCGAAGCAAAGCTTAACTAAGGCATGTCGGTTCGAAAGTTAATAGTGGTTTCGAAGTAAATTCTGTTTTTCAAACACATTTGGTACATAATAAGATGGCAATCAAAATCGTAATTATAATATATATCTGGCTTACGTTTTTTTTCTCCTTCGCTTACGTTTGTCTTGTAGAAAAGTAGGGTACTTAAGATGTATGTACATTTAATGTAGATTAGTTTTACAGATAAATTAGAAATCAACAACTTTTGCAAAATGTGCGTCTTAAAATTATTCTGACAAACAATATTATAGGATTTTTTTTCTTGTGACTCAACTTGCTAAAATATGCACAAAGCCGGGGTACATTTTGCAAGATGCCTAGGATGATTTCCTTTAATGTATTTTAAGCTAATAAGGCAAAAATATGTACAAACGTGAGCTTAGCTTACCCTCAAAAGTTTCATTTAGTCAGTAGACGCGATTGAAGTAGCTACATAAAGTCGACGATATCACACAATCGCGAATATTTACATAGAACAGGAAAACCATAAAGGAAAACCAACATGGAATTCATCCTTAAAAAACCACCTCCACGTCTCTGTATACATAGTAACCTTGCCGCAATTCATACGTGATGTTAATGTAAACGTTTCTTTGGGACATGTTTCGTCACTCTGCATGAAAAAGCTTAGCGAGCGAGAGAGAGCAACATTATGCGCCGAAAATCACCTCTTTCACCTTATTGGCCTGTTCTTTAGAAGAGCAAATTCATTTTGGCATACCTGTAGTATAATAATAATTAGAATTATGTAAAATAAATAAAGATTTTGAGATGATTTATTGTGTTGTTTTTATTTGATTTAAAGCACAGCTGGCTTAGGTGTTTCTTACCTCCCCCCAGGCCCGGCCAGACCTTGGATGGGTGACTGTGGTTGGGCATTTCACAAATGAGCGCGTGGGTCTGATGACGGATGACACGTTAAATAAATTGTAGGCTAGTTATGGCTAAGTCACCCGGTCCATAGGAACTTATTTTATTTTATTTAATTAAATAAATGTTTAAGCGTATTTTTATATTTTTTTGTCTAATAATCCCCTTCACCAACGAAAATTTCATGGTTAAGGGGATTTGTAGATTTTTTGTCTAATAATCCCCTTCCGCGGCATAATCCGATTTTACGGGGATTTTTAGACAAAAAGTCTAAAAATCCCCTTCGTAGGGGATTCTATAAGGGGATTAGTAGACCAAGCCGACTACCATGTCAGTTGTGGACAGACGTCTACAATGGTGATTTACTAATTAGTCAATTCATTCTCTCTCTCTCCGAATTGGCGTAGACAAGAGATCATTGATCTCAATGATCAATGATTTGATGATAATAAAATTTATTAATAAATTGATTAGAACAACTAGCTGTATATCTCATGAAATCATTATGATGTAAAGACACATCTATAGCCAAATAGTCAAGATTTTGATCAAGAAAGTAGGTAATAAAATGTTCTGTGTAGATGACCCAATTTATTCTCTAGAGTCTGTCTGAGCTAATATAAGTAGTATTGTCTAGAAATGGCAGCTTCTTTGGATAATATTTAAGAAAATCAATCTGACTGATGCAAAACGTATTAATAATATGTTATTTACATGTAAGACGGAAGCAAGAACAAACTATAAAAGCCACCTTTCAATTTTGGAAAAAAATAAACTCTACATTAAAACAGAATACCATATTGCGTAGAGTTTAAAAATAGGTTTACGGGGCCTTTGTTAATACTGCAAAATCAGATTACCCAGGTAATAAAACTCAACTGGAATCTTTATAACTTCGACAATTTTATATTGTACGAAAGGATGGCTTGGAACTTTCTGACCTATTTTTTACGCCCCGGGAATTGTATTCGAAACTTTACGTTTGCCTTTTATATTTTACAACGTTGTGTTATTTCGAATTTATGAGAGTAGAGAAGCTACTTCAACCTTCGTTGTGTAGAATAGGTAATGAATGGATACTCTTGGTGAGCGCAACCTGTTTTTTGTAATTCCTATAGCTATTAGTGAAAAGCCTTGGTGTTAGCAGAGCGTATGTTTATATCTATCTACCCACGCGGTTCAATTTCGTCCATTAATGTTTGAATGTCATTAGTTCAGTTCAGTTCATTTTATTTATTTATAACTAGCTGCGCCCCGCGGCTTCGCACGCGTTATTCCTATGGAAACATTATAAGGTGACTTTCATCCCACGGGAACAGATTTATGGGATAAAAAGTAGCCTATGTTTTATTCCAGGATTAGAATTACCTGTATGCAAAATTTCAGCTAGAACCATTCAGTAGTTTTGGAGTGAAGAAGTAACAAACATCCATCCATCCATACATCCATACAAACTTTCGCCTTTATAATATTAGTGTGATGAAGTGTGATAGTGTGATGGAACGTATGTACATTACAGGTCATAACATTTTGTTAGTTTTAACTGTATAACATAATTTTATTGCACTTATGTATCTTTGCAACACATTTGCAAGTACCTCACTTGGTCACTTTCTAGCTCACAAAGCTCATTCAGGAAATAATAACCATACCATCACCTACAGTGAAATAAATTGAAGGCCTGTTTCTGACAATGTTTGACCAGTTTTGGTATTCAGCTGTCGAGAGAACCCGGCAGATTTCAGAGTGACTGGTGTACTAATTTGCATTCACGACCAAAATGGATCGTGAGGCTATTTTGTCTGCAGCACTCTCATTTCCTGGCCGTGCTATTGCGACCGAACTTTATTCGAACTTTAATTTACGAGCTTTGCAACTTAAAAGTTTAGAATAGTGGTCTGAAGATAGAGGAAATTTAATTGTTTTGTTTTTTTGACTACCAAACCTATATTATTTATAAACAGAATTTTCTAATCAAACCGTTCTAACATCATGGCGCGGTCCACCTGCGTGGAGATTCGCCCACCGCGCCATGATGCAGGAGGTTTCGGGTTCGGTTCCTGCCTCGGTACAAATGTGTTGACGTTCTGCAGATATTTGTTTAGGGCGTTCTGGATATTTTGTATGTATAATTAAAAATATCTGCCTATGTAGTGTAGGTATTAATGCCTTAAGTATATCAGTTATCTAGTACCCAAAACACAAGCTCTGCTTAGCTTGGGGCTAGATTAAGCCGTGTAAAATGTCAAACATTATTATTAAATTAATAATATACATATGTGTATATGGGAAGTGATTTATCGTCTTCCTTTCTTCGTACTATACCTAGCTACTTCAGCCCGCGGTTTCGCCCGCATTTTTCAAGTAGCCTATGAACAGACAAAGGCAGGGTGGTATCCTAGGGCTGTCCCCGGGATACCCTTTAACACCCTGCCAAATTTCATGAGGATCCGTTCCACCATTTAGGCATAAAAATTTAACAGACAGACAAATTTTCTTTCGCTGTTAAAATATTAGTTAGTATATTAAGTATAGATGTACATTGTGTACATGTACATTGAAATTAAATCTATCCTCTGTTTAAGCACATGTATGTACACACTTTTATATCTTTGTCTCTTTCTCCCAATAAGGTTTGCTGGAAGAGAACTCATATTACGGTTAAGCTCGACTTTGCCATTATTTTTCTTTTAAATGTTTTACCATTTTGTATTATTTTGTGTAATAAATAATTAAGAATTAAGAATAGATGTGGATGTCTAAGGTTTGAGTTGTTTGTAGGTACTTTGTACCTTACAGGTATGGAGATTATTAAGATTCAAAAACAGAACCTCAGCTTTGTTCAAGAAGAACATTCACCGCAGTGTATGCTACCACTTTCAATAACCCAAGTTTTTTGTTCTTTTACGTACGTTCCGGTTTTTGCTCCACGTTCCGTTCCACGCGGTGCAAATTGGAAACAAATCAAATATGCATCGTTCGTCCAACCGTGAGATGGAATACTCGCATTAGCGATATATTCGAATATCAGATCTATTCGGGATTCGTTGGCGCACTGAATCATAGCGAAATAGAGTTTTGCTTTGACTCACAAATTCGTGGAGTACAAATTGTTTTAAACCAGATGATCTAGCGTGAAATCATTCTTCAGTAAAATATATAGTTGCAACGTGTTTGTAGCTATTCTGTTGTTTTCTCTGTCTCTAGGTATAAGGTTGGGTGTCAAAATAGAAGTCACCTGCTTTTCAATTTGAACTGTTTTAATAATTTTCGTTTCCGTAACAAAGCTAAGCAGATAAAAGAGCTAGTTATAGTACTTGTGGTAAGCTAACGAGGAGACTAGTGAACGCTAAAAAGCTTCCAGTACATATTTTTTACTTTCTTTTCTCGGTACTCATAATCGAGCTGCGATTCGATTTTCTCTGCTATTTGCGAAGCTTTTTTTGCTATGCTACTAGGGGATTCGGCTGATTTGACCTTGTTTATGATAGTAATGCTAGTATGGTTAACTCCATCACTGCCCGCCGGTGCAGTGCGTCGCATTGTGCATTTACTTGAACATGTGCGTCGGGGGCAACGAAATTTGTGAGTAGTTACCTCGTCACATGTAACTTTTTATGAAAGCAAAACCACTGGCAGAAACTAACCCTAACACAAATCACTTATTGGATTCCTGCGCGGCCAATAGATAAGTAGGATTATCGTTTTGAATGGAAGGCATATTTCAAACGATTTACAATGGTTTAGCTCGCTTTTATTAGTGTTTCATTGATAAATGAGCAAGCATTAGTTTTGTGTGTGAGCCTTTGCCGGTAAATGCTACGGTCACGGAATGGACAGGCGTTTTGACACAGATCATTGCAAAGCCGCTGGTGTGTTCTATTTGCTGTTTGGGTAAAACAAGCTTCTACAAAAAAGCTGGGTATCTTGCTACACGCTGCTACGGTGTAGCAAGTAATGATTCGTAGCATTTTGACATTCCTTTCGTCTGTGGTCGAACGTCTCGTGATTGGTCCATTTTAGTGGCGGATCTGTGGCTGGTCGTTTTATCTGCCTGAGTAAGGCTTGTCACAGCGCTTTTTTAGAGGGTCTACACTGTTTTTTTATCTATGATAAGATTTTTATTAGAGTGGTATAGATATATCCAAACAACCGGTCACTTTGCCTTGTGGTCGGTCTATCTACTCCCTGTTCATCATCAAAAACATGAGTTTTTCATAAAAATTCGCCGGTCTTTTTGAGTGGTCAGTTTATGGTCGTGTATTGTGTTTTTGTGGAAATAACTTACAGATATGGATACTGGTAATTGTTGTTTTTCAATAATTTACACACTTGATACCAGTTAACGTGGTTTTATTTGGAAAATAATGAATTTGAGCTTCAGCGTTGCGGCGGTCGGTTGGCTCCATGGCAAAAAGTTTGATTTATCAACAGAAGCGATTAGCTTCTGTTGATAAATCAAACTTTTTATAATTTTTTAATACAATTTTTATAATTAAGTAGAATGATTAATCAGATTCAAAGGCATAAATAAAACCTAGGGCTTCGCTAACAAAATTCTGAAAAATATTTTATTTCCTTCTTGACCCCTGTCGGTGTGTGAGTCTTAGGACGGTGCACACAGTCGCGTCATTGTTAATTTATTCAAGATGGCCACCTCTCCCCAGATGCGCCACATGACATGAAAGGTGAAGTCGTCTGCTGAACATGTCCCGTTTAAATAAGAAGGGTTTTGCCATAATCACAACGCTTGACAGGGTGCTCAAGCGGACTGGTGGTCTTAGTTATAAATACACAGAACAGAACTAAATACCCTTCTTTTATTAGCTTTGGGCCTTTTGTCGAATAGGGTATACGCATCGATTTTTTTTATTGTTTTAATCGATTCTTTAGGTCTTTATTTAACCCAGGAATGATAAGACGCTCACTGAATTTCGCATTAACAAGGTAAAAAAAACAAATCAAAACTACAATCATTTTCGGGTGATAAAAACGCTGCCATATTGGCGCCATGTTTATGTGACGTCGACGTACACACTTGATTAAAACCTTTGGTGACGACCTCGGTAGTGATCAACTCAGGAAAGAGGTTTTCCGAAAAAACTGAAAATAATCGACAATACGAAATGTCAAGTGGGCAGAATAGTGTCAAATCAAGGTGCAGCAAGCAGAATAAAAAAAGAAGAAATGCGTACAGTGATGTCACGTCCGCTCTAGTCAATGGAGTAGCGTTTCGAAATTTTGCGATTGAGATTTAAAATATCAATTTTTCAATGGTTAAATTCTACAATAAAAACATCTCAAAACGCAAAAATAAATATGTAGATATGTTTCTATATCAATAGAGAATACGTATATATTTTTATAGCCATTTTGAAATCACATGCATATACCCTATTGCTGAAGGACACGGTACAAACATTATTATGAATACAAAGCATAAACATTTTTGACGGTAAAACGCTTTTTTTATTTGATTTTGTTGTTTTGTTTCTCGATTAAAATAACTTCGTCGGTCGAACAAGTAAGAAAATAAATTCTCACTAGTTTGACGATGGAACTAATCAATCGACCTAGTGATAACAAACGACGACATCCACTGCATAAGTAGGAAGCGTCGATTTTTACGCTGCGACCGCTAAAGCTAGTTAAAAAATGCCGTTTGAGTAAAACTAGCTTAAAGAGCTGAGTATCTTGCTACGCACTGCTACGGCGTAGCGGCGTAACAAGTAGTTACGATGTTTTGTGCAGCTAGTAGTTGTAGCCAGCTGTGTCGTGCTTACAATTTTTACTACCCCATCTCTTCCCGTGGGTCTCGTAAGAGGCGACAGGGTAATCCACCGGGGGAGGGTTATTTCTGTATCAATAGAAATAGTTTTCAAACTTAAGGGACTTCAACTTACTATATGAATTAAGTTGAAGTCGGACGCGTCGACGACGTGTCGTCCGTGTATTATGAGCACTAACAGGGGGCTAACCTAAGACTGGTGTCACAAACAGCAGTTTATGTCGTGGCTGCTTCCAAGAAGAGACTGTAGAACACGTTGTCCTGCACTGCACGGCCACAGTGGAGGACAGACATAAAACGGGACTGAAGTGTCTCATTGAGGCATCTACCACCCACACCCACAGAAAAGCTAAAACGAAGCTATCAGTCACCAAAAGTCATGCTCCGATACTTCAAGGAGCTGGGCTGGTTAGGACCTACATGGGGATAAGCACAATACATGCTCCTATGCGAGATGTCCGTGCAGATCTTAGTTCCCCTACTCAGAATTAGAATTATAAGACTAACCTATCGATAAAAGTTACTGTAAGTGGGTATAAACCGAAACTATATCTAGTAGTGCGAGTTTAACTAGCATGCCAGTGGTTTTGTTTTACCTGCAGCTTCAGCCAGAATGGTCGAACGCGCTAATTTGCAATGCGAGTGCGGCACTTTTCACCGCCCGGTGTGCAGTGGGGACCTGCTTTCGACAGGTAGCGGTAAATGTGCGGTTCTTTGTTTATTTTGAAAGCACTTTTCAATGTTTATGTGACTTTTAAATGCAGTTTTGGGGATTACGAACCACTTTTTTGTCTGGCTAAGTCCGTTTGTTGAATTTTTAGTTTTATGCACAAAGCGCGGTGTTAACCTTTTTGCAGAGTTAAAATGTTTGCAGGCGAATAAACTTTGCGGGCCTATTCTGGAACGGAGTTTCAGTCGTCATTGTATGCTTGTGATATGAATTATTCGAGTCATTAGGATCACAACAAACCATTATACACCACAACCATTTTGTGTTAATTGTAACTGCAATGTTTGTTTTGTTTTCGCTTTTCATTAATTATTTCATCTCTAGATTTTTTTTAATGCGTGTTTTTTTCGACCTTTTTATTTGCTTAGCTTTGCGGTATCTCCAAAACCGTAATATTTTTTCTTACATTTTTGATGATTTTGAAGATTCAGTCAATTCACTCAGTCCTTAGTCAAAGAGTCCATACTCAGGAACCTTCCGTGCACGAGTCAGTCTTATAAAAATCTAACGTAGGTATTTACAAACGTTGATTGTTAGTCATGTGTATCTCCAATGAAGCGTTCATTCATAATTATAAAATTGACTCCTCCCTCGAAATTCGTTTAACCTACACTCTGATTCATCATTAAATTAATCATTTCATTAATTGGAGTGGTGGTTAGGTCACGCAACGCTCTTTTACCGCAACACAGTATTTCGAAGCTACTCATTAAATTATAAAGTTTCTAATTACCTACATTCTATAGAAGTCGTGGTATAGAGCTCTTTTGGGAAAATTGCTGAATATAGGCACCGGTAGGAAAAAACTTAAACCAGATTTGAGTTAGTCTCAGTCAAAAGCTATCGGAAATTTGTAACTTGAGACCAGTTTAAACCTGATTTACGTTCGAATATTTGGGAATTAGCAAAGGTCTAAACCTTTGCTTGATGCCAATAGTAAATGAACTTGATTATCATAACCAAGTCGCACCTAAAATAACCCAAACTTCATACTTCACATACTTCACGAATTCCTAATGTTTAGGAATTCGTGAGGTATGTGAAGTAGGAAAATATATTTAATATAAATATATTTTTGAACAGTTCTAAGTAACCCTCAAATAATCCACCTGATTAGTTAATAGTTATCAAAGCTTCACAATCTCTTTAGTACTAGATATTAAGGGATTATTTAGCTTTTGACGCGATTGTATACAAAGCCAAGTGAATTTCTTGTTAGGTATTGCTGTCGGGATTTTAATGCCCTAGTTCAAAGGGAAATAAACATTCCAGTATTTATTCCAGGTTATAGAACTATAGGACAATAGTTTTTGAACGTCCTATGGCCGAGAACGGGACCTTTATGTAGTATCTATGGTCACACACAACACACACACGCACGCACTCGCACACACACACGCACACACACACACACACACATACACGCACACCTATACTCATTGAATTACATGCGCGCTCACTTCCGAAATAGCTAAAAATAAATAACAATCTTGTTTATTTTTGTTTCTGTTTTTTAGGTTTCTGAATAAAGATTTTGTATTTGTTTTTATGGTCTGCATAAAGTTTCTACATCTGAATCTGACGGTCCTCAGCAAAGCGTTTCATAGTAATATAGCGTCGTCGCTCATGATAGCTTCTAGCGTTGAGCTGATTAGATCACACCAACGCGTATAATTCCGATCTCGTGATCGTTTTCCGTCCGTATCTTGCTGGTCCAGCAATGATGGAAACAACCTGTCCGAAAAACTCAAGGATTCTGTGTAGATAATTATGTGTTGGAAAGTCTGGCTTTTATTAACCGACTTCAAAAAAGGAGAAGGATCTCAATTCGACTCTATTTTTAATATGTTGTTGTTGTTGTTGTTGTTGTTGTTACCTCAGATCTTTTAACTGGGTGGTTCGATTTTCATGATTATTTTTTTATATGAAAGCTGGTGCTTTCCATATGGTTCCAAGTTATAATAAGTTTTAATTTGGTTCTGACAGTGAATGAAAATCTATAAAAATTTAAGTCGGTTTTTAGTTTTTTGAAACAAAATTAATTATCTTGATCTGAAGCATCTTACGCCAACATTTTACTCAAATGCTTTCAGGTTTTTGAACAGAGGTTGGAAAAAAGGGTTGCTAAAGTCCAGTCTTCCTCCTTAGGGGAGATTTCAGCGGTGAAAACTGGAGTTTAGCAGGGTAGGGTAGTCCTGAAATAAATTTTTTTTCAGTCCGTCACTATATTGGATATATTGATATATTTTATTTGATATATTGGACTAGTATATTTTCCTTTGTTGATGACTCTATGAAAATATTTAAGACACTAGCTTTAACACACCTTTCAAGTATATTCGTCGATTTTTTTAATCTAATCTCACCCTGATATTCGGGAGATACCATGCATTATGTAACAATCTTTATCTAGGTATATTATAGCTTGACCATTTCATCATTTTCCCATTTGAGTTGTTCGTAGTTGTATGTTGTAGATATTTATTCATAAATGATAATAATGCTCAGAACACTACAGTGTCGAGGATGGCATGGCAGGATCATTCATCATGTTCACATTTGTAGCCGCGGCCTGTCATTTATCAAGATGCTAGTAATGAGGGGGTCGTACATGACAAGCGTCTAGGGTATAGTTCTAATGAATCGCTAGATTTTATGAGGCTTCTGAAAATACACTATACTTTAGGGGACAGTATCGCTCACGTCCGTAGGCGTTGACCCTCTGATACCCTAGATAAAGATAAAAAAAGGCTTCGGCCGTGGCTTGTCACCACCCTCCGGACTAGGCCAGTCCGTAAAGCAACTCTGTTGTGTTTCGCATTAGTCATCTTCTAGACCTTCGTGATACATCGTCGGCCGCATCTTCGCTTTCCATCAGGTGAGATTGTGATCAAACGAAGGTCTATTTCTGTAAAAAAATATACCACATACCTTGTCAAAGTAAGATCACAGTAGATAGCACAAAACGCAAGGTGTCAAGTTTAAAAGCTGGGATCTAGGTGGATATCCAGCATACAGTGATTTCTATCCCACGGGAATAATAACTGATTTATGGGATAAAAGTAGCCTATGTTTGCCTATGTTTATTCTAGGATTAAAATTACCTGTCTGCAAAATTTAAGCCCGATCCGTTGAGTAGTTTTGGCGTGAAGAGGTAACAAACATCCATACATCCAAAGTTCATCGCTAGTAGTGGACGTTTTTGGACTGATATTTTTATTAATAACGTTCCATTCCATTTCCCTTCTCCTAAGCGACGCCACACTCGTAATAGCCTCGAGCCAGCTTAAAAGCCGGCTCGAGAAGACTGTGATAAACCACAGTCTTCCTGCAACCACCGCCACAATGTCGGCGGTTCATCCACTGAGTGGATGGTTTCGGAACACACACACTCACAACAACGTTGTCGCTAGTGGACAAAATATTTAAGTGAATTAGAGTCAATTGCACCTTATTTCTTAATTGATAGTAATTACTATTTTTCAAGTTTATATAGTAAAAATTTGACTTTTCTAAGTTCTTATTTTGTATGTATAAAGAAATAAACAATTTGACTCTGACTCTGTTTTCGTTCTCCGTAAATCGCGGTTGCGACCCGAGAACCTTTACTCCCCAGCCTATCAATCCAGCGAGCTATTATGACCTGGATAAGGAATAAGTAAGCCCTCCATCCCCGTTACTCTAAATCTTCCATTTGACCTTAAGAAAATAAAAATATAATTAATAATATAAATTTATACATCAATGGGAAGCGGAACGCGTGCGCGCGCTTCTTTCGCCCTGAAGATGTCCCTCGTTAAGGGATGAAATGTTGGTGTTCTTCCAACTCAAACAAGGTTCGTAGTTAACCTGCTTACATCCGTAATGAAAATAAAAATAGTTTAGTATGTATCGTTTATTACACAAAGTCCATAGCTCTTTTAAATAAAAAAAAGAAATGAATACATTTTATAAAAAAAAACTAAAGACGACAGTCACCAATGTTGTCGGTATACATTACCGTAAAACAAAGATTGAAACAAACTACTAACTATTATAATAAAATACTCAATAACAGATTCAAACATAAAATTTTGAATTTTATGTTCGAACTGATTATTTTTTCAGTGCATGATGTACGATCCCGTCTGCAGCATTGATTTTATTTAAAAAAATTCTATACCTATAATTTTGAAAATCTTTTAGTTTCCTTAATAGTGTGGAGGTGATATAAAATAAATAACCCTCTCAGTGTCCATGACGCATATGTCATCCCCTCCTGCGGTTTGAAGCTGCGTCGGGACCCAGGGGTGGCAACGCATAGACTGGGCAGTAAAAGTGTTAATTTATCGGACAGGCTGCTAATAGGCATGTTGCGTGCTCAACTTCACAACAAAGCGGTCATTCGTGTGCTAACAGTAATTAATAATGCTTCTGCAAAACGATTTTATAATTATTTTATTATCAGCGGAGTTTTAAATAATGAACGCTTATTAAATTTTCGCATTTCGTTTGCTTGCTTTTCATACAGTAATTTGTAACGATAGATTCAAAGCAAGTCCTGTTATTAATTGGTTGCATAACTTATTATAACACTGCTACAGCTATTGGTGCAATTCTGAGCAACTGGAAGCTAATGTATGTATAAGAAACATTTCGTAGAATTTCTCAGCTATGGAAAACATGTATGTATGCTTTGTAAAGAGAAATTAAGAGCAAATTATGCTTCCGCTGATTCACAAGCACCATCAAAGGAATACTGATATACAGGATGATATGGAAAGGGGTACTTAGCCGAAATGGAGGGGTGGCCTTTTCCTAGAACCCTAAGTTCCTAAGTTATTTCTGCTGTGATGCTGTGTTAGCTGCACAGAACTTGTAATAGTAGTAGGTACCTACCTTATTATTACGATTTCTGTGGTGATCTATGTGGTGCTGGCTTAGAATTTGCACAACCAAAGTTCTCCCGTGGGTGTCATAAGAGGCGACTATTCTATCGGGGGTGGGCAGCAGTGCCTCTTCCATATTCCTGGGCGGCCATACCTATGGCCGCCCAATGTTCGTACATTACCTATGTCTCATGTTTTGTCTGTTATAATGTATTTTTGTTGATGTACGTACAATTAAGCATATTCGTACGTATTGTATCGTATTGTATTATGTCCTTCTCTGTAGGCAAAGACTACCACAGAGTCACCACGGAGACCACCCAATGTTGATGTGCTAGACAACGTAGTACCTATGTCTAGGATAAGGTGGCGTGACGAGCTCACGAGCTTATGCTCGAACATCCTCCATCGTGGACTGTTACAGCGTTAAATGGCGAGGAAGGAGGCAAGGGAAGGAGAAATGGCAGGGTCTTGTCACGCATTTGATCCTTTTCTAAGTGTACATTTATTGTATCTATGGAAATAAAGCATTTTTGAATTTTGAGTCATTACTCAAAATTAATTGGCAGAGTAATGACTCAAAATTCAAAAATGCTTTATTTCCATAGATACAAATAAATGTGTGCATATGCATATTTGGCAATGGCCAAATATGTATAATTATATTATGATTATACATAGGTAACATATAGTTATAGATAGATAGATAGATAGAAAATTCTTTATTGCACACTTATTCAAAGAAACATTACAATAGAACAGCTTAAAAACTAAGTGACAAGTGGCGGTCTTATCACTCAAGAGCGATCTCTACCAGACAACCGTGGATGGATAGGATCATTGGATAGTACTAGGGGATCGGTGTGCTCATGAAGGTTATATAAATAAAAATAAAATACTTTATATATATACATACATATAATAACACTTAAAATATACTACATACATAACATTACTTATATATACCTACATAAACTTCTTATATTCATAGGGACATAGAAGGTGTGTTATACCTTTTTTAATTCTCTTTTGGTATTGATGATGCAATGAAGTCATAATTTATCTATCTATGTCGGAAGATCGGTGTACATACATTACATATTTATATGTGGAACGTTCTAATAACGTAAGTTTACGTAATCATCTTCATCTGTACATTCGTTTTAGAGATGGTAACAAACATGTTCACGTCTTCATCCTAAACTTTCTATTTTATGTAGGAAATAGCTGTTCCTATAAAAACATTTAAAGGTGATTTCTTTACTGGGGGGATTGATTTATGGGGTAAAAGTAGCCTTTGTTTGATTCCAGGATTGGAATTACCTGTATGCAAAATTTAATCTCGATCCGTTGGGTAGTTAGGCGTGCAGAAGTAACATCTATGCAAAATATCGAATTAATAATAAAAGTGTGATTGCTATTTCTTATCCTAGTAAAATGTGTAGGGAGTCATGGTAGCTATAGCTACCAAAGAATTATGTAAAATGTCAGAGTAAAATTAGATAGGATAAGTAGATATTAGATAATTATTTCACACACAAGGTCAAGCAATTTAAATTAGAAAGTTGTGGTGGTTTAATAATTATCACATATCACATAGGTATCGAGGTCATTGATCTAATGTTATGTTATGCAGTACTTGGTCGGATAGTAATTCGTCAACTGAGTATTTTACAGCAAGTAGGTTTAGTTTTTTCGTCTTTAATTATGTTGGGGATATTTTTTAAGAAAAAGTTTAAGTAATCGTCATAAGATTAGTTCTTTTTAGTTCCACTAGAAAATAACGATAGAAATACTATCCCAGAGCAACATTACAAAAGTTTATTGTTACGGCTTGTATCTACTACTTGGGTTGTGAAGTCCTGACTCAATTAGCGAACCATTTATGAAATTGAAGACGCCTGTTTTCTTAGGTCTTCTGCTGATTGTTTTCCTGCCTCTGTTAGGATTCACTGCTCGTATTACTCAATTAATTTGTTTTGTTTTACTCTGCTTTAATTTTCCCTTATTAGCATATAGATTTTATCGTGAATAGACCATTGCTTGACCGCAATATCACCTGATAGTAAGTAACGGTGTGGCTGATAATGTTTTTTTTTTATCAGAAATAGACTTTTGTTTGACCGCAATCTCACCTGATGGAAAGCGAAAATGCGACCGACGATGTATCACGAAAGTTTAGAAGGTGGCTACTCCGGACTACATTCCGAAACACAACAGAGTCGCTTCACGGACTGGCTTAGTCCGGAGGGTGGTGACAAGCCACGGCCGAAGCCTACCACCAGAGGGTACCGCTCTCACCACTACCCGAGCACACGTGTAGGGTAACAGAGGGTCAACACCTACGGACGTAAACTATACTGTCCCTCAAATGTATCACGAAAGTCTAGGATACACTTATATAACTCACCTACGTTAGATATCATTATAATGTTTGACGTTTTGGATGTAATTCTGTTAGTCAAGATTGAATAAATGAATAATTATTAAAATAAATACTTTTGTCTTAAAATCACTTTGAGTGGGGCACCACCATTTGAGTGGGGGGATAATGCCCATAATCCCCACGCTGAGCATGCGGGTTGGAGGTAGTAGAATTGTTCTGCATTGCGGCGCTGCTGAACGCCCCCTGTGGATATCCCTTAGTCGCCTCTTACGTTACCCATGGGAAAAGATGGGTCACATGGAAATGGATCTAGCCCCAATTTAAACGTTTCTTATACATATTGCATAAAAAAAATGGAAAAACATAGGCTATATTATTATTTAAGAAAAACACCACGAAAACAAAAATCTTGAATTGAGCCCACAAATCCCCATCGTGTCTAAGGCAGCTCGCCCACTTTGCCTCCAAGGCCTTCAATTCGCTGAGCAAACATCTAAAACACAACTCTTTTGTGCCTTAATGAAGGCTGTCAGAGGAACAACGTTCAGAGACTAATGTGGCCTCACCCGGCCTTACCCCTGTTATCTTTATGGCCCATTGTCTGCATTCGGCATTGTCATGGAAGATTTAACTTCATTGAAAGGTAGTCTAAGTACCTTGAGATTTGTTAAGCAGTGTAGGAATTAATTGAAATAATCAAGGTGGGTGCTTTCTCTTTGATTTTGGTCTTTTGTTGTCGAATTGAATTTGTATTGAACGTTTAGAAAATGATGAGGTTTTATTGTTGACTGTTTAATACTGTGAAATTACTTGAAGGTCTAAATTAACGTAGGTTTACCTGTAAAGGCGCAAACACATTATTGAAACGCGACGCTACGCTACGTATCGAGACCCTACATCCTCTACGCGCATTTTATCGGGACGGGTGTGATGTGATTCTGGCCTTAAGAAATTGTAATATGGTTTGATTTAACTCAACACTCATCGCGTTTTGTCGGGTTGCGTAGCGTTTCAATAGTGTGTGGAACCTTTGTAATTTTTTTATGTGATTACATCATGATTATTTTTTAAACTCCAAGACATATTTATCGCTGCAATCCAAATACCTAAGGAAACATAATAATTATATTCAGTAATGTATCATCATCATCATCATCATCATCATCATCATCAGCCTATATTAGTCCACTGCTGGACTGGAGTAATGTATAGTCTACATTAAATGATGAATAATTTCTTATAGCTTTAGCCCCATCTATCCCCAAAGAAGCAATCACAAGCAACAAATCCGGATAACTACGTATTGGTACTTAGCAAAAAGTGTGACAAGAATCTAAATGTGTTATGAAATATTTTATTTCTACGCTATTTCATACACAATCGTATCATCTCGAAAACACGTATTCCTCCAAAGTGCTCCATTTAAACTATCTAAGATCCGATAAGAGTCCAAAGCCCAGAGGACGCTTGAAATAAAAGCTTCATTTGTAAACTTGAGATCTTGAAAGCCATTTACCGTTCGGTTACATTCCAAGTTCTATTTTAATCTACAGGTCATCAAGACGTTCTGTTCGGGCACAGTTTAGGGCATAGGTCAAGTACCTTTTCATAGGAGGTATTATGTTTTTTAAAAGGTGTATACAGGGTTATTTTCAAAAGACCAGCAATCATTGATTATATAAAAAGGGAATATAGGTTACGTTCTCCCAGCGATTACTCAAAAATTGGCATGTGTTACAACTGCACGCAAACACATACGCTCACAGTTATATTTCCAGTCCTGTGCAATAAAAAGAAGAACAAAGACGGAAAGACGTACCTAAGACCGAAGTGAGACCGAGACAACAATATTTCACGCGAATCACGGCCGCCCGTGCCGCCGGTCCGACGACGGTGACTGAGATATGAGGTTGCCATTTTCGAGAAACTAGTACCTCATCTTCCCTTTTTAATAAATCAATATTCTATTTTTTTTTTATTTTTTTATTGACCAGGTTTTTAGAACCATCAGCAATAACAATACAATTAAATACAAATATTCTTTCTTGTTAGCCTTTGTCGACCAGTAGACTGGTGTAGGCCTCCTTCAAACTCTTCCATATTAGTTTGAAGGGTTTAGACGTTTAACTCACCCGCCTGCTCAAAACGTCCTGGTGAGTGGGAAGTAATCCACCTAACTGGGACTATGGTCGCTACCGTACCGTCCGACTCGGACTCCGCTACCTGACCTAAGTGACTTTCCTCCTCTGAAAGTCACTGAACTTGTGAGCCGTCGTGTTCGCCTCGCAAGCCCCCCCTATCTCTCGTTAGTTGGTTGGCCTTGGTTCCCACTGGGGTTTTCACCCAATCTTCACCAAGGTTGGACAACGTAACAGGGTCTACCGCGGGTAGGTGAGAGTGGAGTTGAGTGTCAGAGGCTAAGAGAAATTAGTTTCTTGTAATCGCATAACACCCCTAAGACCCCAATAAAATATTCTTTATTGCACACCAAATAAAAACAGGAACACAGGACAGCAATAGACAAATACAAATTACGTTGCACAATGGGCGACCTTATCGCGTTTGTTCTACGACTTTAAAATAACTCAATTATTATCATTAATTCGAAATAATTTAATACGTTGATGGACACTACTAGTATACTGATTGTAACTAATTTGTCACTACTTTTTTTCATACGTTGCCTATAGGCGTAGTGTCACAACGCGTGGTAAAATATATATGTAACACGACATTACGTCTATACGCCTATAAACATTTTTGTATGGGCATGAAGTTTTGACTTTGAGTTTACATAATGGGACTCGATGATCTGTGAGGTCATAAAACGCAATGTCTAACATGGCAGCGTTTTTAACACCCGAAACTGAGTGTAGTTTTACTTTTAGTTTTTTACCTCAATATTTTTTCTTTTTGGGTGTTATATTTTTTTCGTTTATGTATTAACCTAAATAATCGATTAAAAAAATTAAAAAAATCCATGCATATACCCTATTAGGGACGTCGCACATGCCTTTTTTCTAGTTCATAATTGTCCAATATTTCTATGCCAACGAAGCTCAAATCGAAATTATCAACTCAAGAACAAAATATTTTCTTATAATTCTGTAAAAGCAGTTCCTGCAACGTGTTTAAAAAACAATTCCACTCGTTTTTTATGTCCAACGGAACGAAGTAAATGAAGTTAGCGTACCGCCAAGCTCTTTGTTAGAAATAAAATGTTCCTCTATTTCCGAATCTACGGGAAATGCACTACTTACACTTGTCCGAGCCGTTTTAATTAGAGAGAGTGATAATTATTCTTTCATACTGCCTTGGAGAGAAATATTATCACTGCATTGAAGTGAACATACGTTTTATTAAAAGTAGTTGGTAAGGTCACTAGGTACAAATGTTATCAAAGTGCTTTATTTCCTTTGAAATTATATCCTCAACCTCAATAGCCTGTATTGGTCCTCTGGTAGACGCAGGCCTACCTCTGATAAGCGCCTTATTGGCGTTTATCTAATGGGGGTAAAGCCCATAATCCCCACGCTGGGCAAGCAGGTTAGCGATCGCAGTTCGGTGGTAGAATTGTTTTACAGGAGCCGCAGCTGCCCGCCCCCCGGTGGATATTCCTTAGTCGCCTCTTACGACACCCACGGGAAGAGATGGGGTGGTGAACATTCTAAGTCACATAGCTTACTTTTGTTGGATCCTACTTACTTATACGTAAATATATCAAAGTGCTATAATCCTTTAAAAAATTATGAAGTAAAACTAGGAATTCAAGTGATCGATAAGGTTTTAGTACAATTTTGTTGATCGTATTGCTGGACGCCAGCTGTTCTGTTAATAGATTCTTGTCCCAATAGCTTATTGCATTATTCAATCTCAGGCGAATAGCAACAAAGTTCATTTCCCATTGACGGAATAGGCTTCAGTTATTAATCTAGGATCAGGGGTCGACGCGATCACTCTGCGTCCTCGACCAGCGGCACTGGAGTAAGCGATAAATCGCGAGGCTCTGCAGTGCAGCGTTCCACGTTGTATGGCTTTATAATGGAACAGTAAATTGTTTTGTATTAGGTTTTTATGAAGGGCTGTTCATAATCATAATCTCTTTATTGTATAAAAATGGTATAATAATTATCCTTCCGTCAGTGCGGCATTTACAAAGCTGCGGCATGAAAATTTTAATACCAATTTTTTCATTAGATTACTTAATCCCCCTCAGCATTTATTATTGGGTTTGTTAAAAAAATTATTAACCGACTTAAATTTAATGGTTTTCTCATGGATGCCATTGTTAGAACTGTACTAGGTAAATTAATTAAATGGGATCACACAGGAAGCACCAGCTTTCAAATTAAAAAAAAAAACTTCTAAATCGGATCACTTGTCAAAAGTTCTGAGGTTACTAACAAAAAAATACAGTCGAATTGAGAACCTCCTCCTTTTTTCAATTCATTTAAAAATAGACACAAAATATACCTTGTAATATTAATTAAAGTATATCTGCAGTTAACGCAGTGTCAGTGACTTGCCAGTAAGTAAGTAGGAACCTACAAAAGTAAGCTCGAATCATACTCCCTTTAAAACTAAAACGTCATCTCTAAGACAACAATCCCACAAGTATCACAGCACTTTGTACCGTCTCTCGGGGCTTACTCCTTTGTTTTCTAAAACCCGAGCTCTTTAATACTTTGTAATGGCGGCCAGGCAAATTCTATGCGTCTGGTTTCTGATGTGAGTTGGGTCTATGTAACATGAATACGTTTATGATTATGTGGTTGCGTAATGCGCGTAATTAAAGTGGTTATGAAATACATTTAAACTACGAATAAGAATAGTCAGGAACAGTAACTGCTTTAAAAAAATGCCCCAACCAAAGTTGTGCTAAAGTAGGCGGGGCTTAAAAGTCGGGCTCAGCACGCCATCAGTCGGATATTTATCTTGCAAGCGAACACACGTCCAGTCTGCACAGACGTTTGCGTGAGTATCTTTGTGAAATAGCTGTGAATCATCATGCCAACATGTGTTGTGAAGTGGTGCAGGAGCCATACAAGATTAAAATGCCTAGGGATCACTTTTCACTAGTAAGTAGTAGCTAAATTATAATTACATTCATAAATGTTCAAATACGTCATCAAAATGAAATATTCAATACTATGCAATATGAAGTCAGTAAATTTTTGACTTCGTTTTTTTGTTATTAATACAAAACAATATTATGGTCAATAATACGCAAATTGAAGTCAGTTATTGATTTATTATATTTGAGATAAATATTTTTTAATGAATTTTTTTCTTCTTGTTGATGAAATATTGAAATGTAACAAATACAATTAAGATATAATTATAACACTTATGTATGTATTTATTTTGCTTGTATTTTGTGTTTTAGTTTTCCTGCCGATCCTATTCAGAAAAATAAGAGGATAAGTGCAGTAAAGCTAGAAAGACGAAAAACAATTACTAATGAAAACTATGAAAACCAGCAGAGTATAAAACAGTAGGGAAGAATTGCACGGTGTTATCAAACATGTAAGACCAACGACGCTTCAACTGCCAGAAACCGTGGAATAAATTATAGGCTTTATTACCCGGCTTTATTACCCGGAAACTGCAAGCCAAAATCAACTATCCAGAATGAATGAAAATGTATATTTTCACAAGCTAATTAATTTGAAAGATTTCGATGTACTCTCGTATCCATCGGTGGTTTTGTTTAAAATATGCTCACGCACCGAGACACTAATAAGATATAAAAATAAATGACCACGGAAAATCACTTACTCGAGCTAGTAATCTGTCAGTAATATCAACACAGTGTTTTTCTAAAATACTTGATACTGAAGATATTATCGTTGAACTTCTGAAAATCCGTCTTCACTACATTGCGAAGAAAGACTCCTTTTTATTGTCTTCTAGACTAAAACTTAATAAATAAATCATATTTCGCGGAACATAGATTTCATTGATGTGTGCAAAGTAACAAAAACAAATTAATAAAAAAACATTGTTAACCATTATATTATTTTATTAATAACTTGGTTCGCTCTACTTATTGCATGACATCATCCACGCCGCCTTGTTTCAGCTGTCATAGCAGACATTGCAGTACGCGCGCGAACCAATCACCGCTTTCATTTAGCAAGCGCCAACCAATCCCTGCTTTCGTTCTGAATTCAACTAATCACGAAGCAATGTCTAATTGGAACTTTGGCTATGATTCGTTTTTTGACTTATACGTCATTTTGGTTTGAGCTAGGCACACTTTTTGTTTGAAGTTTGTTCTGAATTACCCTTCCTGACTATTCTTATTCGTAGCTTTTAAAGTATTTGTCTATCATTGGCTTCGGAAAAACTTTCTTAGCCATTTTTTGTCTATTGGTCTATGTTTCTTGAAATGTCTGTGAATTCAGCGCCATCTTCCGCAACCGCATTTTCCACTGCTAGTTATAGTCAGAGTCAGAGTCAATTCGTTTATTTCTTTAGACTAACAAAACAAGCACTTGGACAAGTAATTTTATTAACATATATTATGTTAAAGAAATTACTTGGTCGTAGGTGTAACACAAACACAAGCTCAATTTAAACACAAGCTTAATTACTTTTAAAAAAGTAATTACTTTTAAATTAATTAATTACTTTTAAAAAAGTAATTAATATCAAATAAGAAATAAAGAGCAATTGATTCTAATTCACGTTATTTTTTTGTTCACTAGCGAAAATGAAAATAATTATTGTAACACCCACTGGTAGACCAAATAAATAAAATAAAATAAAAAAATTATAGACGTTCAGAAGATTTAGTCATCCATCACGGCCCTATGCTACCGTTGACGCCCAGCAACGACTTTTATTTTTACATTAGGCACTTATTTTTCAGCGCCTTTGGCAGTTATCTTATGGGGGTAAAGCCCATTGACGAGAACCTTAGTTTGATGGTAGAATTGTACGACAGGGAGCGCTGTTTAATCGCCTCTTACTAGGTACCTATACCTGCGAGAAGAGTTGGGGTGGCGCAAATTCTAAACCGGCAACAAACAGCACTGTAGCATCAATTGCAAGTCCATCGCTCTAGAGGTAGACGTAGACAGTTTATCCTTTTGGACCGACAGGATAATAAAACCAGGAATAAACCGGTATATAACAATAATTTCAACTTAACTTCAACCAACACATTGCATCCCGCAAATTTAATTTCAGTGACGTCGCTAATTGAATTCTATCTTCGCCATAACGAGCAGACTGACGTTAACGAGATGTTAAAAACTAGTCAAAGGCAAAAAGCCGAGTTTCCAGTTCCGGCGATATTGAACGAGTTTCCCCGACCACGGATTGAAACAGTAATTGGTTTTAGCCATCATATTTTGTAGATAATGATGTAAAGAGACATCAATGCACAAAAGAATCGAGAAAATAAGAATCTTGGTGAATTACGTCAATTATATTTGTCGTTGGCACAATGGTTCAACGCTAGTTTTCAATTCGTGCGTGTTATACCTATAACTGTTGTACCTACTCGTATAACCGCCCAATACATGGTGAAATGTTCATTAGACCGAATACAAGTTGTAAGGCCATTTTCCAGCAACGGAATAAAGTCTTCGAGTTGTTTCTGGTTTAAAAGATAGCCTTTAGATACGTTGTTCTAAACTAACAGAGATTATTAAGAATTAGTAATAACTAGTTACCTTTGTAAATCGTATAAAGGAAATTACAGTTTAATAATAGAAACAAATTAGAACTACTAATTACAAGGACTGATTTAAAAATCCATCTCTCTAAAACTGTTAAATTTGTTCTATGTAATAATTATAAATTGCTATACTTTAACGTTTCCATAGAAACAACGCGTGCGAAGGAGCTATAGGCTATAGGCACATTGGTTAACAAATACAGTATCATACTTAAATGGTTACAAAATCACTAACAAACGCTATTTCTGTCTGACTGACCTTTATTTACGTTGATATGACAACCACCAAGACAAAGGTCGGTGGTAAATTAAATATACTGAGTCCTTAGTATGAGTTTGGCATAGCTTACGAAATCTATAAAAGTTATTTATGACGCGTAATCATAATCATAATCATTTATTTGTCTGAATGTATGTATGTACAAAAGTTCTTAAAACATGTCCATTCAAAATTTTTATTAATATTATTTTATTTTTTTATTTGGATTTTTATAATAAATGATACTAAATGTCAAATGTCAATAAATTAAATTCAAAATTCCAACAATTCAAATTCATAATAACAGGAAAATTAGTCGTAAAATTAGGCGTAGTCGGGTTTTAGCTATGGCGGATGTAGGAGAAATAAAAGATGCGTGGACGTTTAAGACGTTTATTGTTTACTTACTTACTTACTGCCGTGGCATAGTGACCCGAAGTGGATCTTGGCCTCCGACACTAGAGATCGCCAGCTGTCCCGGTCCCTTGCCGTTTCAGTCCAGTCGACGGCACGAAGTTCTAGCAGATCTTTCTCAATTTCGTCGTTCAAGCGGTACCTCGGACGACCAATAGGCCTTCGGCCATTTGGGCGACCCATGTACGCTCTGCTGGCTGCCCGATCCTCCCCCATTCGGACTATATGTCCGAATATTGTTTAGGAAATAAAAATATTACAGCAAAAATACAGCCACTTGTTATCGGCCATTGAAAAGAAGAGAGAGACCGAATGCAACAAAATGTTGCATGCTTAGATAAAATATATAAAATTGTTACCATTTATAACTAAATTAAGGATAGGTACAGTCATGGGCTCGGTTCAGACGATGTATGTTGAGATTGATCTTAATAGCGGATACATCATTATTTTGTCAAGATAATTCTGATAATAAGTAAGTAAAACCTAGGTACATTGTACACATTTTATGTATATCTTTCCACATGTCTAAGTGCTTAAGTTTAAAGATGAAATAAATGACTTTAGTTTGTTATATCTTGCGATTCTTCGCATTTGAGCAGGACAACTTTAACAGTGGTAGTAACGTTTTCGATTTTGTTATTTTGCAGACCCATGCTACCTACTCTGGCGTTTGGTACCACAAGCAAAGGTAATAACAGTCCAATCCACTAATGAGTACACGCTACACGAAGCGACTTCAATAAGATCGCCGTGGGGCTAACGATGCCGTCAGATCAGATTCATGTATTGTATTTAGACCTCTCTTGATGTATTGAGGTCTTATTGTAAACTAGCTGTACCCTGCGGCTTCGCACGCGCGGATCTTATGGAAACGTTAAAAGGTGATTTTTATCCCACGGGAACCGATTTGTGGGATAAAAGGTATGTATAAGTTGATTCCAGGATTAGAATAACCTGTATGCAACTTTTCAGCCAGATCCGTTCAGTAGTTTTGGCGTGAAGAGACATCCATACCTACAAACGTTCGCATTTATAACATTAGTGTGCTAGTGTGACATCTAAAGGTGCAATTAAGGAACTTTAACTGCTTTATGTTTTCAAACAGAAATTTGTTGGGGTACGCGCCAACTTGGCTCGCCTAGGCCCGTATTATGAAAGCTTCCTCAGTCATCGATACATGCTTGAGCAACGCTTTTCTATAGCATAAACGTCACTCAAGCATAGCTCTGTGACTGAGCAAGCTTTCATAATAAGGGCCTTAGACTCGACCCTAAGAATGATAGAAAAATAAATGAATAAGTTTTAGGCCAGAAAAAGTACATTGTTACCCAAGGGATGAAAGTAATATAGTCCCGGGCGGATACTTTTCGTCCCTAGGGCCGAAAAGTATTATTTTCCATATCCCGCTTCAGGCAACTTCCGACCTACTTTCCGAGTATGGTTGGTAAAAATATTTTTCAGCATTCGACCGAAAAAATAAGTGAAAACAATTTTAAGATTACTTTAAGTTTTTTATTTAGTACGCGATCTCACATCCGAAAAACAAGAAACCATCCTAAAAAATCGGATCGAACTAAACGCGAGAAAGTATTTTTTGTATTAATTTTCACGTCAATAGTTATGTATATTACAAAAACATTATATATAAATTGATTTTCTTTAAAAACACGACCAAAAGCTTAGCCTTTGCTTCGCTTAAGGTCCCTACCATATTCGCTCTAAGACTTTTAGGTCTAAAATGAAAAAGCCGCAACCGGAAAAATCTTTTCCCTGAAAATTCATACCTTCTTCCGCGGTAAACTATGACCTAGCCATTAGCACAGGTGGGAAATAACATAATGGGATCCATTAAACCGGGGCGGCCACCGGCGCCGCAAATGCATTAAGTTTTTGTTGGAAAAGTTGAGGTCATAGGATATTAAAACGTGGCTTGTGTCGCATGTGTATTATTTCTTTAATATTGATCGGGTTAATATTTCACAACATTTTCTAGTTCATTGAGATGATGCGTGGGTAATTAGTCAAATCTGTTGATAAGGTATGTTCTCCCAGCCAGCGCTTAAACTTAACATCTGGGCCGAATTCGACTATTTTTTTAAACAAATGCTATAATGGCACTATACGAGAAAGAACATATTTGTTAATCATGGCATAGAGTTTAAAGTTTAGTATAAGTTTAGCCGTATACTTACTACCTAAATAAAAAAATAAAGGCATTACGCATTTATTTATATAAATCCGTATATCAGTATTATCTACGCGACCTTCAAAGAATTCCCCACCGAATCGTATAAGTAGTATTTACGCTGGTAACTAAAAGTAATTATCTATAAATATCAATCCAAATAAGTAGATGACAATTTAGCTGGATTATGTTTATTTTGAAAAAATAAATCATTCACCAGAAAATAAATAATATAATTTTTACTTTTTCGGTTTGTCTAAGACAATCAGTTCCAAATAACTCGATAGATAGTGTTTGATAATGATCAAAGATTCACTAAAAACTATTTTTATTTCGATTCATTTGAACCTCATAATATTATTATGATATTTAGATCAACCCCATCACACTTTTAATAAGAATTTGCTTAAGTTTTCATCCATTGGTTTTCAAATATGAATCTAATTCTTGGTATAGCAATTTCTGGAAAGTTTTCTTTTATTTTGAACTTAATTTTAAGCTGAAGGTAATTGTACGAATTCAAGACAAAAATTGTGTGAACCAATCAGGACTTTTTACCGATTGTACAAATTAGAATTGTACGAACTGCCCAGGTACGGAACTTTTCTACGACACTTGAAACACACCCTTGACACACATTTTCACAAACTCACGGGTTCTTAGACGAATAGTCTGACAAATTAATTATAATTAACTTATAAATGATGCATGTTATGTTTAACCATATAATTTTTTTATTCAATAATTAATTCTTTTGTATTAATTGCGCACCTTCCTATGTTCTGAATCCATTATTTCAAAACACTCATGGACCTCAAGATACAAGCATTCTTGCTTAGTTTGAGTTCCGCTGGAACTGTACTGTATTAATATTGCATGTGTTTTGTTAAATTAATATTTCATTATTATAATTAAATAATATAAAATTTGTCTAGACACAAACTTATACAAGGTGTTTGGTACATGTACCAAACACCCTGTATACTATGAAGTTAAGAATAAACATTAAGTATAAATGTGATTCAAAACAAGTAGGTACACATGTCATGTTTTGTTTTGATATTTTTCTACTAAAATATTAATAATATAAAATATTATATATAAATATTAATAAACATTATAATTACATGTATTTGTTTAATTATATGTTTTTTTTTCTATCTATATATCTATCTTAGATTATTATTTGATTATTTATTATTATCATTAGCTTGGAGCTAGATGTGTGAATTGTCCAGCATAATTTTTTTTATTTATCCATTTGTAAAATATACTTGCACATATAAGATGTAGTAAGCTTTTAAAATAAAAGTGTTAAAAGTTACAATTATTCAGTATCATTATTTTTATTTCAATTAAAGATACCGACAAGAGGTGCAACGGCAATAAAATACTCTCAGCAGATCAGCACAGCGAAAGTAATCCATGTGTTGGATCTCTCCCAACTCGTCGAGATTACACAGCCTACGCTCGTGTCAGGCCTAGATTGGTATCAATGACGAGAATATGCCTGCTGGCAGATACATTAGCAGATTTCTGTACGTTGGCTGCGCTGAAATTTGTGTTTTAGGGTTTAAAAAGAGACCAAAATAAAGCTAAAACCTTGTTGAATAAAACTTTTGCCGAAGAGGGTTTTGAAATAGGGATTAATTTCTAAATTCCGATTTTGTTCTGTATTTATTTTATGGAAAAAATAAATTCATGAAAATGCATAGAAGGCATATTTTCATGAATTTATTTTGTTATAAACATTATAATTACATACGTTACGTCATTTCTTCGCTTCATATCCTTGGCGGCAAACGTGCTTCACTTCCTGTGATCCATCTGTCTGTGCTGATGCTGTAACGAGGGTGATTAAAAGTGCAATGGAATATTTTATTCCATTCACTGATACTTCACCCTCTGACAGGACTCCCCCGTGGTTTAACTCCTCGTGTGCCAGTGCTGCGGTGCTAAAACACAGGGCTTATCTTGCGTGGGTCGACGCCCGGAACAGTAAAGCAACAGATACATCACTTAGGAAGTCAGCCTATAACAAAGCCGCCAAGTCCCTCAAGAAGACGCTAAGGAAGGCTCGCTTTCAGCGGATTGGACGACTGGGATCAAGACTTGCCTCATTTCCAGCGGGGAGTAAGGCCTTCTGGTCGTTAGCCAAATCCGTCGAAGCCAACTTTAGCCGTCCTTCACTTCCCCCATTGCTGAACCCGGATGGATCGCTGGCCCACACTGCGAATGAGAAAGCTAATTTATTTGTGACTCAATTCGCAGAGGCCTCACGTCTTGAGCCCACAAATGTTTCACCACCCAGCCTTCCTCGATGTAGCACTAACATGCCTGAGATACGCATACATCAAAAGGAAGTGCTCAAAACTTTGCGTGAATAAGGCTAGTGGTCCGGACGGAATCGCGGCTGTGGTGCTGAAGTCATGCGCTCCTGAGTTGTCTCCCATCCTTACCCGACTCTTTCGCCTGTCCTTGAAATCTGGTAAAGTCCCCAAGTCATGGAAGCTTGCTAATGTGCAGCCTGTGCCCAAGAAAGGTAGTCGAGCTGATCCCACAAACTATCGCCCCATTTCAGTCACCTCCCTGCTCTGTAAGTGTATGGAGCGTGTCCTGAATGGCAAGCTCCTGGCATATCTCGAAGACAATGACCTCCTTAGTGACCGTCAATACGGCTTTCGCCGAAAACGATCTACAGGAGATCTTCTTGTGTATGCCACCCACATATGGAGCGAGGCCATCGAGAAGCACGGTGAAGCCATTGCGGTTTCACTTGACGTACCTAAAGCCTTCGATAGGGTATGGCACGACAGCCTTATTAACAAGCTTCCAGCATACGGACTTCCAGACCTCTTCTGCAACTGGCTTCGCGACTTTCTGAGGGAAAGATCCATTCGTGTAGTCGTTGATGGCTGCTCGTCTGATCAATTGGCGATCAACGCCGGGGTACC
Source organism: Eupithecia tripunctaria (assembly GCA_955876795.1). Taxonomy (NCBI): domain Eukaryota; kingdom Metazoa; phylum Arthropoda; class Insecta; order Lepidoptera; family Geometridae; genus Eupithecia; species Eupithecia tripunctaria. The sequence goes on from OY041604.1 coordinate 13,371,041, forward strand.
TCAGGGGTCAGTACTCTCTGCCACGTTGTTCCTGCTGCACATTAATGACCTGCTGGTACCCGGTATCATTGGGTACGCAGACGACAGCACCGTGGTTGAGAGGTACCTATCCAACGGGAAAGCCAGCCGAAATGACGTACAGGTGCAGAGAGAAGACATGTTGCAGCGCTTGAACTTAACTCTTAAGGCAGTCTCAGACTGGGGCAAAGCCAATCGGGTTAACTTCAATGCCTCTAAAACGCAAGCATGTCTCTTCTCTGCAAAAAAGAGTCCGCTTGTCCAGCTTCCCGTTTTCCGCAATGTACCGGTACCTATAAAGGATCAACTAGAGCTCCTCGGTGTCACTCTCACACCAACTTTGAACTTTGGCACATTCATCGAGTCGAAGGCCAAAACAGCAGCCATGAAGCTAGGGATCCTAAATAAGGTTAAGCGATACTTCACACCGGGACAGCTTCTATCCCTTTATCAAGCACAGGTCCGGTCTGGTTTGGAGTATTGCTGTCATGTTTGGGACGGCTCGGCCAAGTACCAGCTTGCAGCCTTAGACTCGATCGGACGAAGAGCTTTCAGACTCATTGACGAGCAGTACCTTGCAGAGACTAAGGTTCAAAGTCTCGACCACCGCCGCAAGGTTGCTTGTCTCTCGATCTTTTATAGGATACATTTTGGAGAATGCTCACTTGAATTACATGACCTGATCCCACCATCCCCCTTCCACTCCAGGACAAGCAGACGCACAGCGCAATACCATCCATACTTGGTGGACGTACCCTCCACTCGCACTAAGCGGTTTTCCTCCACCTTTATTATTCGCACCGCAAATGAATGGAACTCGCTCCCTGCCTCTGTTTTTCCGGCCAATTACAACCTGGGTCTCTTCAAGACAAGGGTGAATAGGTATCTTCTAGACCTTCGTGATACACCGTCGGCCGCATCTTCACTTTCCATCAGGTGAGATCGCGGTCAAACAAAGGTCTATTTACCGTAAAAAAAAAAAAAAAAAAACGTTAATTAAATTAGGTCTTATACTATGGTCACAGAGATTTAAGTGAGAGTGATGTGAGTCAGATCATTTGTACATTTTTTTTTTATAATATAAAATAAGTTTCTAGTGAGTTATAAGAAAGCTTTATGATGTGACATCGGTTCCCTAATATGAGGTGCCACATAATATTATATTAGGTTAGAATAAAAAAATAAATATATTTATTGACATTATTATGTGTACTTAGCCGAAAGATCATATTTTGTTGACATGGCAATATCGTGTTTTTCTCTAAGAGTTTCAAAAACCCTGACAGCCGCCATACATTCGATTTGTCGATCCTACCCAGGCATGCCTACGGCTTCATGCTATCGTAGAAATTACATTAGGCTATCGAAATTGAACGAGCGTAGGCAGAGTTTTCCGTGTCCACGCTAGTTATACAGTTTGTTGATCCTAGATGCAGCAAAAGCCCTAATGAATATCCTAAAATGAACAAGCCCTAACATAGTTTTTTTTGGAACTGCATATAATATATCAATAAGAAATAATTGGGATATTTTTACTGAAAAAACAAAGTCAAAACTCAAGTAAGTGGAAGTAGCCAGACGGTCATACAACCCGCTTTATCGCGGTTCTTAATTTTCCTGAATAAAATTAGATTACACCTAAATATATGTATGTATTTCGAGACAATTTCCTAACATTTTTGTTTCTTTGTTGTACTTATCTATTTTACTTAATATATATCTAGTCCACGTAAGCTTAAATTAGTACCTTAGTGAGAGAATATACCAATGGAACGCACCTTGACGGTCGAATCGCTCACTGCGCAACCTCAAACCTCAACCTTAACAGCCTGTATCGGTCCATTGCTGGACGCAGGCCTCCCCCTGATAAACGACTTATTGGCGTTTAACTCATGTTAAACGCCAATAACCAATAACCGCCCACGCTAGGCATGCGAGTTGAGAATCGCAGTTTGATGAAAGATTTGTTCTGCAGGGAGCGCTGCTGCCCGACTCCCGGTGGATATCCCTTAGTCGCCTCTTTTGACACTCACGGGAAGAATTGGGGTGGTGCGAATTCTTACCATACAGCTACTTCTGCGCCACAGTGGACGTAAAACAAGAGATTTTGACTTTGTAGTTCCTAAATTTCGGCACTGTAGCATGCATTATCACATAATAACATGTTGTTTGCATTTACAAATAAGTACTCAATACACAGAAATAATCGTAGTCTTATTTACAAAACTCTTTTTTTATACTGAAAAACACAAAAACGTTTGTTTATTTTTGCTAAAAACAGCTATTAGTAATTGCTGAACAAGTTGTGTCATATATGTTGGTACCCACCTCTATCTATAATACATTTTAAAAGGTAAGTATATATAAGGTACCAAAGTGAAGATGATAAGCTATACAGCGTAGAGAATAAGCGCTAATTTTAACGGAACTTTCGCTCAGTCGTTACTTTTTCCCTTTCGCTGCACAAATTTTCAGGTCGAAAATGGTGAATTTCGCGATATTCTGCGGAGATGAACCTACGTGGAATATTTGCCACGTTTGCTGCACCGATTGAAAGCAAATTATTTACGGTGAGCTGTTTTGTCTGCCTGTGTATATTTTCTGCAGGTATTGTTTTGTGTGATTTGTATTGCTTTGCGAAGTGCTGGCCTTTGATGCCTCTCAAAGGATGTTTGCTAAATGGCAACATTTGGAATCAAACTTTCAGAGAGACTCTAAGGTTGCCCAATTGGGCGGACTTATCGAATAGTCTCTCTGAAAGTTGTACTTGTGTCTTCTGTCATGTTTTGTATATTGTGTATTTGTAGCCGTGTGGTGCTAGCTTAGAATTTGCATCACCCCATCTCTTCCCATGGGTGTCGTTAAAGGCGACTAAGGGATTGCCACCGGAGGGCACGCAGTAGCGCCCGAGGAAACATACCTCAACCTCAACCTCAACAGTTGTTGGTGCACAATAAAGTATTTTGTAATTTTATACACTATGGGTAACTTCTAATAAATAAAATAAAAACCCAAAAACTTTTACTAAAGTCACGTCGAAATTAAAAATAGTTTTTGAGATATTATTTTGTTTCCTAAGAAATATTTTTTTTTACTATTATCATTATGTATTCGCGATAAGGTCCAATTAGCGTTGGTCCTTTAGTATAAAAAATACTCTCTCGTAGAAAGTGTCTTTATGTATTCGAATGTAGGTAGCTCCTCCGTGAAATCAAAAGGTGACATGATCCCATAATAATTCGATCAGGTACAGTATGCTGGAAATTGACATCGACATCGACGAACTAACGTAAGACTCTAAAGAACATTTTTGAATCGTGCTCCTTCGATTTCATAATCTTTCTGTATAACGTTCAATCTGAACTGTGAGCGTTCGGTCCACAATTTTTCGAAATGCTGGGGAAAACTGGAGTAATCCCTTTAGGTATTGCATTTTGCGTTCTCATATGTGATTTCTGATCCAGAAAGAACAGTAAACCTAAGTGGTTTTCTTTCTAAATACCATTCTCCGGTATTTTGACTTCTGGGTTTGAGCCACATAACTAATGACGGTGTTGCATCAAGTCCGGTTAGAAGCGAATTTTTAAGCACTTTCATTCGTTACTACGTGAAAAGTTCTATGCGGTCTTTAAGATAAAATTGTACCTATACCGTATCCATTTTAAATGTTGCATATTAGTAAACAAACGACGACACATATAACTTACTTGCTTGGCGTCGAATTTCTGGACAGGATCTAAAATCGACATCTAATGTACATGCTACTTTCAAAATGGACACGGTATAGTTAGAATGGCCTTTATCTCGTGGTTATCTTGATCCAAGAACACCTGACTGTTTTATTAGTCACTTACGTGCATCTTAATTTATTGCCTTATTTCATTCCATTTAAGTCTACCTCGGAGCTAGCGTCCCAAGACTGGAAATAAATGTTTAATGTAAGAAACGCGACTCCAGTCTTCGTAATGGGAGAGTAAATATCGCAGTGCCTTCCATGAATGAATAAAATATCGGCTTCTGTGCTACGATAATCCAACCGCAGGGAATATTGCTTACTCTCGCCTGCCATCGGATTTGGTCGGGAATTATTGCGCTGACCGCGGAGCAGCTGGTCGGGTTAAATTAGAACTGTAACTTTTGCTGCACAAATAACTAACCTCATTTTCTAGTTTACACGTAGGTGGGTAATTCTCACAGGGCTCAAAAATACGTGTCCGACTCGAAAAAACACATAAAAAGTATCCGTAGCCCTATGAATCTTTTTCAGATAGTAGATTAGCCAAAAGTAATAGGGGGGGCCTATTTTAGTTTTTTAATTTTCCTATTCTAAATAAGTAAAAATAAATAAAAACCTTGGAAATACTGATTTTCGTGGTGCGTCCGGACCTCATGTACTAGTGTTTATAATTTTTTATCTCATTGCCTATAAATAATAGCACTATTTCACACAGATTCACAATAAACCAGATAGTTACTAGCTTAACTGACACTATTACTACGCAAAAATTAGCTTTAGTTAATAAGATACAACTAGATAACTTCGCGTCCGACGTTTAGCTCTGATAGCCATGGCGCGCACTAATTCATTCATAAAAACTGTACTTTAGTAACTACGTGAATAGTTGTTAGACAGAGACAAACTGTCAGTCGCGATCCATCAGTGGTGAGAACAGCACGTGTCCATGTCTCCGCGTCGCTTCGAAATTACGTTAAGTAATCACTTTCCGTGGCTTGGTATACCGCAAGTTCTGATTACCATGTAGACTATAAATTCGTTCATACTAATCCTATTGTTTTAATTGTTTTAATAATATATGCTTTTTGTGTTTATAATTTCTACTGCAGACATCAATGTAACATAAACCAGCAAATTAAGAAATTATTTAGGATTTTTAACTTTTTTCTGATTTTCGTGGTTTTGATTTCCATGTTTTTCGTGGATAAAAAGTACACGAAAGGTCATTGAAACCCACGAAAACCAAATTTGCAGGCTTATTAACATTTGTTAATGCATTGTATAACACGGCTTCCACATTGTCGTGTTCACGGTATGACACCCTGACCGTGACAGTGTGTAAACCTGTTGAAAGGTCGGGAAATAATATATTCACGAATACATCTTAATCGACCACCTGATACTGATTATATAAACTTTCATACATAGATAATATTGTTTTTGTGATTTTTTTTAATAATTTGTTTTATCTCAATCAAAATAACTTCAGCCAGCTTTGCTCAAATTGCAATGCTCGAAGTAAATACAAATAGCTTATAACCAATGAATATGGGAGGGATTAGATAAGCCTATTTTACTAGTAATTTAGGTATGACTCCATCGTTAGTATCTAGAAACGTGACTGATTATTTATAAGATTGTTTGATCTCATGTGATCATGTGATTGAAAAAACGTGATAATTGATGTTTGATTTTTTGTAATACTCTCTTAGTTTATATATTTAATAACAATATTTAATTTTGTTTCTTAGTTTTAAGAAAATTAATATATTTTTATCTGCTTACTAACTTTTTTATTATAAACCTACCCGAAATTTCTTCTTAGAATGATTGTAATAGGCTAGTTCAAACAAAACGTACATTTCAACACATTAAAGTTCAATAATTTTGTATATTTGATTTCGGTGGTATGAATGTTGATTTCCATGGACACCATAATTTTAAAATTGAATAACTTCGGAACCGTTAGGCCAATAAAGTTCACTCCACTACCAATAAATTAGTAATCAAATCTACATATAGATCATTTCGTCATTATGTGTAATTTCAACAAAAAAAATGTGCCACGAAAGTCAGACAAAATCTGAGTTTCCGAAGAATCACCCAGGTACTTGAAAAACTTCATGATTTAACTGATCTGTCAATTACCTACGCTTATGCTGCTGAACGGATCCTTATTACAAAGAAAATTATACTGAAATAATATAAATAAATTAAACTAGAACAACTGAGCTATTTTCAGACTGTTAAAAAAAAACTACCGGTAGCTCAACTGATCCATTTCAACACCAAGGGTCCCCAAGACGCTGAATGCATTGCCCCGCTATATGGCAATGCTGATGCGCTGCACCAGATGCTCACCAGCTCCGAAATTAGGAAGGGTAGACGCAGGTGTTGCCTGCATCTCCTCCAATAGATTACCTAACAGGTAACCTGTTGACTGTTGTAAACCCCTGCTTACGATAAAATATGAAGAAATACGTATATATATAATTATTTTGAAAAATATCATGTCGTTGACTACCAACAAAATAGAACATGCTAGGTAGAATTCCTTAAATAACCTTCTTTGGTTTGGACGATTGCTAAAATAAACCTGAATAAACAAATCGGGGGTAACTTTTCGTATTGCTTTTTGCGTTTTGCTCCAAAAACGAATGCATTGTGAATAGAAAAAATATTTTTTCACAGAAAATATCGTGCGCAGCATGAACTTTTTCTTCGCAACGTTTGCCTTTCGTAGAAAATAATCTAATTGAATGACTAGATGATGCTGTGTGAATTGTTCAGTATTATACATTTATAATAACAAAAATATGTCTCAAACATTTTCAGTATATTTAGATACGAGTAGAAATAAAAACTAAGAAACTCACTTCAGTTTATGTATGTAATCGTGTATTTTTTAAGCTATGAATAAAGATTTCTTTCTTCTTTCTTCTTTAGAACATTATATTTTTTTTAATATTGAACATAGAAACCATTAACCAAATATACGGTTCTAAAATAAGTAAAACATTTGGCCAATATAATTAAAAACGACGTGTGACTGGTTTGTTTATAAAACTAAGTTACATTGAATACCAAATCAAAATATAAACTACTCAACAATTGTTTGAGACAAAATACTGTAAGTGCACAATGGTAGAGTTAATTGTAAGAGCTAAATAGGTGAGCTATTTTATATCATATCGTATACGGACGACATGCGACCGTCGGTAGTCGTTTTTCTTACAACAGGCATGCAACGTACAGACGTAAGAAGTGTGTCATAGTTTTTATAAGCAAACTCTACATACCGTACGAGTATTTACTTAGTAATCAGCTGCGAACCTGGACACAGTATTTCAGGACTTTAAATGCAAGAGCAGCTGCACCAAAAATCCTTTTTGCTCATTCGTATTTGCTCAGCCGAGGTCCAATGTTTGTCGGCGGGTTAAACAAAACGTTGTTTTCGACGCTGCACCGCTCCGTATAATTGCTTATGTGCTCAAAGTCATAGACTGCTCGTTTATAGCGGATTCCCACGAAAAGAGAAGTAGGTACGTACTCCCCTGTTCTGTGCCGCTTCGAATCAAAGTTACCTACTCGTTTTGACTAGGAGGTATTTAGTTTTAATATCCCTCTGAAAGTTATATTTATTCATCTGATTCCACTGTTTTTATTCCAAAGGTTTATAAGTAGGTATATATTTATTTCTTTATTTGTGTTTATTTTTGACCCATCTTATCTTCGATATACCAGTGACGCTTTTAACGAAAAATTTACACTAATCACGAAACATAATACATATAATGTATGTACTTGGAACTAATCAATTATTTTGTGGTGGCGGGCTGGGCCGGCCAATCAAGAAGAGAGATCCGATTGGGGTTAGTTGTTTCTGAAACACACACCAGGCAGATAATCAGCCAACCAAACAAACACCTAATCATACGTGTAAGCACTTTTTATGTCAAGATTACAAGTTGAAAACAATAGAAAAAATAACAAAAGAGCATCTCATAAAATTTCTCGAAATTGGTCTCTAAAGAACGGGTACCTCCGGGAATGGCGCCCTTGGGGAGTAACCCATAATTTTGAGAACTAGTCTATTTTGATAAGTATCTAAATGATGACAGGTTTCGAAATAATCAGTGAGAGTCGTTAGTCGTCATCGTGCTTCCTAGGAAGATGTTGACACCCTACTCTGTTCCCTTTGGAGTAATGCCAAAGACCAACTGAAAACACCGCATAGAAAATTAAACTAGACAAGTGCAAATTTAATATACCTACTTAATTACTTACTTAACATAACCTCTCCACTGTAACTTTCGGATAACGGGGTTGGTCATACTTTTAGTAGTTAGTTACTTTAATATTAACTGTTAATATTTAAGTATAATTGTTTTATATCTCTCAGAGATAAAATAAATAAAGTGCGAGTCTTTATGACATTGCATCTAAGTTTTGGATTTTAGAAGTTCGGATTTTTTCATTGCGCCAAGGAATAAGGTGCATTTGCAGATGATTTCAGAATAAATCAATGATTGGAGTTAACTCCAATCATTTAAGCGGAATTGGGTCTGCACAGACAGACAGATAGAGAATTAAGTGATCCTTTTTAAGGCGCGAAACTCTAAAATACCTATTGTCACAGACCCATTTGCTGTCGTCTTGACTTTCAGCTTACTGAGGAGATTTGGTAGTTCTTTCGTGAATGTACAGACGATACTTAGCGAATTCCATTGTCTAAATTAATTGAATTTGTAAACGAAACAGCAAGACTGAGGCGCTTTGTTTTCCGACCACATTTTCTGATTAGTAGAGAATCAATTTACATTCGTTTTAATGCTAACTAGTTTCCATTGGGAACGAACAAATAGTCAGTAAATAAAAATGAACAAAGGTCTCAAATCGCAGTTTAAACTCTTTATTCAATAGAATCTACTCAAAATACAAAAAAACAAGAAAGAGACACATAAAATAATAGTCTAACGATTTCGCAATAAATAAATTGTGTTTATCAAAATATTGTTCTGGGAATTCCTAGATGTAAATTTCATATGATTTTCGTATGAAGATCTTTTTCCTATTTTTTTGTTATGATTGTAACAAAGTCGAGATCAGAGTTCGAACATGATTATTCTTAGTACATTCTCGTTGCGAACAATACTTCCTACTTTACTTTATCATTTCGAGATGAAACATTTTATTTTAACCTAAAGAAAATGTTTCATCCATCCATCAAACCTATTAATAAATAATTTTCATTGTTGATAGAAGCATGCTTACCAAACTTGTTATGGTTAAAGCCCTCAAGTTAAACATACCATCTACTATAAGGTGCCTACAGATCGCGGTTGTTAACGTGTATTTCATCTGTAAACAATACACGAACTGCGTTGGTACGTGATAGAAGATTGTTTGTCGGTTTGTCTACCTATTCTGTACAAATTGGTTAATCACAATGTACAAACTGGAACGGAATGTGTTGACAAACACTTTGAAAGGTACTTGGAAGGTTTAGGTAGACTGTAGTAATATCTATTTTCTATAAAAACTATCGTAGTTTGACGAATTCATTACGGAGGTATTTTGCCAAAAAAAATTCAAGGGGAAAACTGGAATCAATTTTTTTGAAGTTCATTTTTCACGCTTGAGCCAAATTTCAAGGGGGAAAATTGAAAAAAACCCTAACCTCGTAATGTTGGTGTTCTTCCAACACAAATAAAGTTCCTAGTCAACCCGCTTACATCCGTAATGAATGTAGTAATAGGTATAATCCTCCTTGTAATGTCATAAAATATATATTTCTTTTCTTTTATAATATATATTGCTATATTTCTTTTCTTTTAAAATATATATTGCTTTTCACTTTTGAAAGTAAAAAAAAACATCTAAGATAATTTATTGTATTGTTATCAATTATGAAAGCTTTAACGAAACCACGATACGATACTTTTTAGTATCTATGTTTATGTATATCTTTATCATAATATTGTTATCTCTACGTAACCAAACGAAATTATGCCATTTCTCCATCAGCGTTTAGAATTTAGTAGCACAACGTTGTTTTAGTGACCTATTAAGTCATAGTGTATCGATACAACGGATGCATGGGGCGGAAGCGGCCTGCAGTGCAGAGCCTCAACAATTTATGGGCTGCCCTAGTGGCCCGCTGCGGACACAGAGTGATCGTGTCAGGCCACGATCCCGGCTCCATCAGTTTTTCAACGGAACGCGTGGACACTAAGCCTTTCTAAGCTTATTTTCATAGAAGCAACCTCTGAAACGGTCTGAACTGTATGCCTGAAGTAATAAAGGCGTTTAAAACCTCCGGTGCTTTTATTTAAGCAGGTCGTTAGCTTGTTTTGTTAAAATAGAAATATCCAGAGGTCAGGCACCTCTGAGTGTTGTGAAGTTTTTAGTCAGAAAATAATTCAGTGAGATGGATGCTCCCAGTTTTTTGTGGCTGGAACTTGTGTAGCTTTAAATATCAAAGTGAATGTGTGATTTATTTTATTTTACATGGAACAACGGTATAGTGTGAATGCACCCTTGTAAGTTCGAACTAGTACAGGCTGAAGTAAATAACGGCTCAGTTTCAGTGTATGTGACACATTCCTAGTTTTTAGTCGACAGCCAGCGCCAACGTCCAATATAAATGGTATATATGGTGCACATTTTTAAACTGGAACGTAGTAAGAAATTTAATAATGTTCCGTTTATGATATCGAAATAAAATAAAAGACCTACGGGCTGAACGTAAGAGAATGAAATGAAAACTCTTTTGTGATGAGAGTGTACCTTAATGATAGCTCCCCAAGTTTTGGTCACCAATAACACTAATATTATAAACGCAAAAGTTTGTAAACATTTATGTAAACAAAAGTGTATGTTGCTCTTTCACGCAAAAACTTAACGGACGCTACTTAACGGATCGGGCTGAAATCTGCATACTGGAATAACACATAGGCTTTTTATCCCATAAATTAGTTGGATATGCGTGGGAAGTCGCGGGGCGCAGCTAGTATGAAATCAAAAGTTCGAGCTCAAAAATATGCCTAGTAAGAGTAGAAGCGAGGAATAAATTAGCGATAGTGTTTTGTTATCTTGTTTCCTAAAGGGATGGTCTCTCAAAAGATGTTAAATAAAGTTAAATCACAAAATCAAGAGACTTCAGAACAAAGATCTCGACGGACGTGCCCTTTAATAAATTGGAATATTTCCATCAAAGGCAAGCCGATAGGCCGACATAAACATCTAAATCATAATCAGAGTTGTCTCGTAATCTCTCTTTGCTTTGGATTTCTTGTTTTGTTTTGTAAAGGTTTACAGTTTATTTACTGGTTGCTGCCCATGGCTTTGCATTTTAATAGGATAAAAGTAGCTTATAGCAGTTAATATAATTAAAAATATACAGCGTTATTGCTAACTCACACACTGTGTGAACTACAGGTTCGGACAATTACTATACTAATATTATAAAGAGAAAAGGTTTGATTGTTTGTTGGTATTGAATAGGCTCTAAAACTACCGGACGGTTTCTAAAAATTCTATCATCATTTTCAGAGAGTGACATGGCTATATTTTATCCCGGAATTCCCACGGGAACGGGAACTACGCGGGTTAAACCGCGAGGTGCTGCTAGTCCATAATACGTTTGTGATGATGCTAGTTCTGCATTCTTAAACTTGGTATTAGGGCCGTACTCCATACAATAATCGTTTTTAAGACAATCTCTGAATTAATAGTAGGAGTGGGAGATCGGTCTTCAGTAGGTACCTAATTCATTGAGTTCCAGACCGCAACCTTAACCTCAACAGCCTATTTGGTCCACTGCTAGACGCAGGACTCCTCCTGATAAACACCTTGTTGGCGTTTATCTGATGGGCGTAATGCCCATAATCCCCACGCTGGGCATGTGGGTTGGGGATCGCAGTTGGGTGGTAGAATTTTTTTGCAGGGGCAGAAAAATTCCACCACCTTAGTCGGCAGTTAACAGCACTACACAGTCGAGTTCCATACACATAGGTTTTATTTTTTCATTCTGTAACAGAGATGATTTACAAAAAGCAAATTAAAATTATGGGGAGTCAGCAGCCATTACCTAAACATAATAAGATCTTCACAAATTGTCGCGGATGTAATTTTTGTACTTACAGGAATAATTTGACTCAATATCCCTTCTATCCCTTCTTCCTTCTGTAAATTAATTAATATGTCGGCAGCATGCATTTATTGCAAGTGACTGTAAAGCGACCACGTACTCTTTGATGCCTTTTCAGCAGCATAGAGTAAATTACCAAAGTAAACTCTGTGAGTGAGTAGCCTTTACTGGTTCGGTAATGTAATATTCGTTTTGAAACTGTACCTATGTAGGTAATAGGTATAGTTTCACTCCCACTTTGTGGCTGGATGTTTATAAAAAAGACGTGTGGCACTCGGGGACTGCCGCGGTAAAGCTATTGCAATGCCATCTAGAGGCGAGTTGCTGAACTAAAGAGACAAACGTCATATTTCAAAAAGTAATCAATAGTTCTACTATTCATCGATAGATGGCAAAACTCAAAAGTATCACCGCTGTTCCGGTCGGAGTGGGGAGCGTGAGGTTTTTTTGTTACGGAATTTCTGGATACGGTCCTCGCGCTCAAGGCCCGCGATAGAAGCTATATATTATAGCGCAATATTTTTAAGCAATAGCTTAAAAATATTTCGATACAGAAAAGAAAGTAACAACGATCATAAGTGGTTTTACCTATAGTTTGACCGAAACCGCTGTACCGCGCCTGAGGTATGCGCGCGGCGAGACGGGGGGAAAGTAGTAAGACGCACACGAGATAAATATCCAAAGATAGTTTGAGCGCTATCTCGTGATGTCAAGACCATCATTTTTAAAGTGGCCGAATATTTTAAGAAAAGAAGAAAACTTTGAATATAAAAGTGATCGCGATAGAAGATTTAATATTATTATCGATCCATTAATAATAAATTTGCACAATGACTCGAAGTTCCAATGGCGAAACGGAAGATAAAGTTGAAGCAGAATCTATGTCATAATATCTGTAGATAATTTAGTTATAAAAAACTATAATCGTTACATAAAATAAACATTTCGTTTACCTACGATATCCTTAGATCTATCTGACAATATCGATCTCATGTGTACTCTTGCTCTTTTTACCCCGGCCCCCACCTCGCCGTACTAAGGAGCGGTACAGCAGTTTCGGTCAAACTATAGTTCTATGTAAGGCCTTGTTTATGGAGACGTGGGGCGTGTAGCGGCGCGTGCGGCGTTGCGTCGGGCGTCGCGTTGGGCGTTTTGCACAGTTCATGGAGACACTGGGCGTGCAGTAGCGCGTACAGCGGCCATATCATCGCACACGCCACGCGCATACACAGACATATCGCATTGTACGGTGATGTTTATGGAGAGGCGGGGCGTGCAGTGGCGGTGCACGCTGCGTGCGACGACGCCGCGCCTCACGCGTAAAGACAAACATTTCGCAATGAACCTTGATGTTAATGGATAGGCATGGCGTGAAGAGAGATTTAAATTGTTAGATGGGCCCTTCCCGTAGCGAAACGCGTGTTTGTTGCCAAACGAAGCTCACAAACTTATCTTAGTCATTTTGAATCAGAGTAATGTGTGTTTTTGTCGCATGCTTGTTCACAAAAGTTCGTGCTATGTGATTGCACATTAAAAAGCAATAATAACAGTTAGGTTTATTGACAGAAACACTAATTTTATCTACTCATAGTGTGCGTGCGTTGACATTTTGAAAATGCCACAGTTTTTCGGCGTGCCCATACGCCCAAAAACTGTGGCATTTTCAAAATGTACCTTGCTGTACCTCTAATGATTTAAATCTTTGGAAGAAAAAAGAACAGCATTAATACACACATTACCTAGTCGGTAAAAATAATAAAATACAAATGTATTGGCCTTCGACATCAAACATTAGGCAATCACTAAGTCTGGTACGAAACTGCGTGTACGGTGCAACCGCATCATTCTCTCGTGTCAGCATTTTTCCCTTATTGTAGCATTGTCAAGGCGCGCGCTCGCATCAGTTCATGTTAGCCCATCACACCGGGCGCGTGTCTCTTATCATTATCATTAGCTCGTAGTTGTTGGAAATAAATCCATTTATCAATTAATAACATCTATCATTTTAAAGGTGTAAGAGACCTTACATCTTTATGGTCCTTCGAGCCACCGAAGGCGGGACCAGTCGCGTGTGCATTTGTGATATTAGTGTGTTTTACCTAATTATTGGATTGCACCCCTGCGACTTGGATCGCCGCGTAAGGTAACCAGCCAGCCTTCGGTGAGTTATCAAGCTTATCAATATCAATCATCATCATGGCGATGACAATGGAAGACGTCATCCAGACCCAGTATCAACTGATGGGGGCGATGGATACCCTCCTCACCAATTTTAAAAAAGATGGTCCAGATAGGAAAACGGTTCTGAACGTCAAGAAACGTCTGAGTACACTTGAATCCTATTGGCAGGACTTTCAAAATAATCACATCAAACTCAGCGGATTGGAGGATAAATCTCATGAGTATTTCTCCTCAAACGCATATCTTAGATCAAAAGCGTTCTACGAAGAAGCACGAGCGTATATCACCAAGTATTTGTCTGAAGTTTCGGAGGAAAAATCTCTTCTGCGTCCACCGATTCCCTTAGGTGCAGCAGGGAAGTCCGTCCCTTCGACTCCGGGTAACACTACTCCGCAGCCAGGGTACGTACCTTCACCTATACTTCATCAAGACCGCGGCACTAGCAGTAAGACAGACGAAATGCTACGCAAACAAACAACTAATTTTAAGGCATTTTTTCGAACCATAGGCAATATTAATGTCGAAATCATGTCGGATAAATGGGAATTTGAAGATGCTTTAAGAGCAATCGAAACACGTTGGTCAGCGATTGACTCGCTTCATTGGGACCTTGACCTTGAGTTGAGCGGCATAAATGAGGAGTATGAAGCGACCTTCGGTAGTTACGAACAGAGGTATCTTAATATTAAGAGAGATATCAATATCAAGATGAGTTCCATGGTGCATCGCAACAAGTCTACACCAGTCATCGACCTACCTACTTTTGGAGGTAGCTATTATCAGTGGGTGAGTTTTAAAGATCTCTTTACAGAGACTATTCATAAAAACCCAGCCTTATCAAACGCGCAGAAAATGCAGTTCTTAAAAAGTAAGGTCAAAGGAGAAGCCGAAAAGCTCATCCAACATCTGCATATCACATCAGAAAATTATCAGGTGTGTTGGGATCTTTTGAATAATAGGTATAATCATAAGAAGATGATTTTTACTTCGCATATCAATCTTATCATGAACCTGCCGGTGATGCAGCAGCAGACCGCAGCGCAGCTGAAGAAGGTCCACGACACCACCAACGAATGCTTAAACGCTATCAAAAACCTAGGCGTTGATGTATCAACCTGGGACCCCTTTCTCGTGCATATCTTATCACAAAAACTAGACCCTGATACATACAAGGATTACGTCTTAGCTGTGAAGAACCCGAGAGAGCTACCCATCCTCCACGAATTTTTGACCTATCTTGAGACCAAGTTTACGTCATTGGAGACATCAAAACGCAAGGTAGAAAACACTAAATCTCCCCAGCAACAGGGGAAAGATTCATCATCATCATTTATAAAAAATCAGAAAAATGAACATAAATCGAATCCAAGAGCATATCATACAAACACAAATTCTACGAAATGTGATTTATGCAAACAGAATCATGCTTTATTCCAATGCAATAAATTTCTGGAATTATCGGCCGAGTCAAAGCGCAATACGATAACGAAACTTGAGCTTTGCAAGAATTGTCTGTACTCACACCATGGGAAAGCATGCATTTCGGAGAAACGTTGCCGCGAATGCAATGACAATCATAATACGATTCTGCATAATGTTTATTTTAATAATAAATCTAAAACAAAGACACACGTATCTTCTAACAGTAACGTGACTCAAGCTCAAAGCGTAGCATCTCAAAGCGCCCCGACTCAAACAGAGACAGCGTCGAATAACCATGCGTCATCAGATAATGATAACAAAGAAGTTTTATTAGCTACGGCAAAAATTTATGTACAGAAAGCTGATGGAAGTTTTGTTACGATGCGTTGCCTCATAGATCAAGGATCTCAAACATCTATTATCTCTGAAAACGCGGCTCAACTTTTAGGGCTGCCGCGTTATCCTCGCAGGGGGGTAATAACCGGTGTGGGGTCCAAAATAAACAACTGCAAGGGTATCATGTCTATCACATGTGGATCGATCCACAGCGACTACGAGCTTCAAACTGAAGTTCATATCATGAAATCACTTATCAATAATTTGCCAAATCAATCATTTCCTAAGCCTAACTGGACCTACCTGAATAACCTACCTCTCGCGGACGACACTTATCATATCAGTAGCCCAATCGACATACTTTTTGGAGCTGAAGTTTACGCGGAGATTATACAGGGTGGTATTATCAAGATGGAAAATTGCCCAATTGCACAGGAGACTCGATTTGGTTGGATTTTAAGCGGAAACGTACAGAAGAGTTATCACTGTAACGTTATTATCAATGATACCGAGGATTTACAGAGATTTTGGACAATCGAAAGTATCCCGGAAGAGCAAAACATATCGGAAGAAGATCAAAAGTGTTTGGAGTATTACGACCAAACTACAGAAAGGATGGAAGATGCGTTTTGTAGTGCGCCTTCCATTTAAATCAGATTTATCTGAGAAGTTGGGAGAATCAAAACCTGCGGCTGTCGCGCAATTTCGGCAACTTAAAAAACGCTTCGCTAAACAGCCAAAAATTGCCCAGGAGTACATATCATTTATCAATGAATATATCAATTTGGGTCATATGCGTCAGTGTAATGAGATTGCATCAAAGGGATGTTACCTGCCTCATCACCCGATACTACGCACCGACTCTACAACAACAGCTCTTCGAGTGGTCTTCAACGCCTCTGCGACAACATCTACTGGTAACAGTCTGAACGATTTGACATGCCGTGGGCCGAACCTACAACAAGACCTATTCGAATTGATTTTGAAGTGGCGCCAGTACGAGTTTGTTATAATGGCAGACATCGAAAAGATGTTTCGACAGATTATGGTACATGAAGACGATCAATCATATCAAAAAATCATCTGGATGCATGAAAATGATCAAAGACGGTGGCGTGAGTATGTACTTTTGACGGTTACTTACGGAAATGCCGCCGCGCCTTTTTTGGCTATGAAGACGTTAAAGCATTTAGCCAAAATTGAAGGGAACAAATATCAGTCCAGTAGAGCCGCTAAGGCACTGGAAGAAGACTTCTATATGGACGATCTTCTAAGCGGAGAACAAACCATCGAAGCCACCAAACAACTACTAACTGACTTGATTCAGTTACTGAAGTCAGGGGGGTTCAATTTGCGAAAATGGGGCTCCAATCAACCTGAAATTATCAATCATTTACAGCAAAATCAAGATGTCGAACAAAAGTCATATCAGTTCAGATCGACAGAGAGTACTACGAAGACTTTGGGATTGGCATGGCATCCACAAGATGATCACTTCACATTCCAGCTAAAGGTCGACGTCAACGAGAGCACTGCCAAACTGACGAAAAGGGTTTTACTCTCTAACATATCAAAGATCTTTGACCCTCTAGGATGGCTTTCACCTATCACTACAAAACTGAAACTACTCTTTCAACAAGTATGGACATCTAACACAGGATGGGATGAACAAACATCTGAAGATATCAAGAATGAGTGGGAGAAAATCAGGAAAGACCTTATCAATATCAACAGAGTGAAAGTACCTAGATGGTTGAAAACAAACAAAGACAAAGAAATTGAGATGTACGGATTTTGTGATGCATCCCAAAAAGCAATTTCCTGTGTGATCTACTGTAAAATAAAAAATCAGAGTGAAGTAAGGTTGGTCACAGGAAAAGCGAAAATTGTAGCTGAGAATAAAAACTTATCCCTGCCTAGATTGGAATTGGCGGGTTCTCTGCTCTTTTCAAAACTTATCACTAAAGCATTAAAATGTCTGCCGGATTATAAAGTTAGCATTCATTGTTGGACAGATTCGATGGCTGTACTCGGGTGGCTCAATGGGGACCCTAGTAAGTGGAAACCCTACGTCGCTAATAGAGTGAGACAGGTAGTCAAGGTTGTGCCAGCTGAAAACTGGCGCTTTGTTAAATCATCTGACAACCCCGCGGACTGTGCCAGTAGAGGAATATCAGCAGAAAAACTGACGGAATTATCATTGTGGTGGAATGGTCCGGTATGGCTATCTTCGTTTAACGCAAAAAGTGAAATCCTCAAACCAATTTACACTACAAACGAAGAGATAAAAATACAAACAAACGTATCAACACAAAATAAACATAGTAGCGATATCATTCAAGACTTATTGTGCAAGTCAAGCAGTTTGTCGCGAGTAGTGCGCGTCGTGGCGTGGATACTTCGAGTGACTCGTCACAGTGACGTCACCTCAG
The DNA here is from genome assembly GCA_955876795.1 of Eupithecia tripunctaria. Taxonomy (NCBI): domain Eukaryota; kingdom Metazoa; phylum Arthropoda; class Insecta; order Lepidoptera; family Geometridae; genus Eupithecia; species Eupithecia tripunctaria. Next base: position 13,389,318 of record OY041604.1, read on the forward strand.
CGTGCTTATCACTATCGGAGTTGAAAAATGCTCATAACAAAATCATCGAAAATATTCAAGAAACAGACTTTTCGGAAGAAATGGCTGACTTAAAAGCAAACAAACCCATATCAAAAAAGAGTCGGTTACTGAATCTGTCGCCTTTTGTAGATGAAGACGGATTGTTAAGGGTTGGAGGGAGGCTTCGGAACGCAAACATCAGCTACCACAGAAAACACCCTCTCATAATACCTAACAATTCCCGACTAACGTCATTATTAATCGATCAAGCACATCAGCAAACATTTCACGGGGGGTCGCGCCTGACGTCATCACACCTCAGACAGAGGTACTGGATTTTAGGAGGAAATCGTACTGTTAAAAAGACTCTACGTACCTGCGTCAAATGCAGACGAAATGATCCCTACAAGCAATTTCAAATTATGGCGGACCTACCGGAATCCAGGACAAATCCTGGACGTCCGTTTTATCATGCTGGAATTGATTTTACAGGATATGTCGATGTTAAATATAACAAAGGAAGAGGAGCAAAAACTACCAAGGGGTATGTAGCGGTCTTCGTCTGTATGGTGACGAAGGCCGTCCATTTGGAGTTGGTATCAGACCTCACAGCTTCGGCTTTTTTGGCCGCGCTGCGCAGGATGGCTGCCAGACGGGGAGCGCCCGGGCACATCTATAGTGACAACGGGACAAACTTTGTCGGCGCCAATAATATTCTACAGAAAGAATACATCAATATCAAACAAACCTTATCAGACGAAACATTTATCAATGAATTATCAAGCATGCAAATTCAGTGGCATTTCAACGCACCATCTTACCCCAGCGCAGGAGGTTTGTGGGAGAGCTCTGTCAAAAGCCTCAAGTATCATATGAAGAGAGTGATTGGAGAACAAAAACTCACCTTCGAAGAGTTTTCGACCATCTTATCCCAGTTAGAGGCGTGTTTGAATAGTAGGCCGCTCTGCGCATTATCAGAAGACCCTGACGAACTGGACTGCCTCACACCGGCACATTTTCTATCGAGTGGGCCAACCCTAACCATCATAGAAACAGAGAAAGATCTACGCACGAGATGGCAACTCACGCAAAAGATTTTTGACGACGTATGGAAAAGATGGCGGTCGGAGTATTTAAGCCAGCTGTCTATCAGAAGTAAATGGAAACAACAACAGCCAAATATCAAAATCAACGACATTGTTATCATCAATGACGCCAACCTTCCCGCCGGCAAATGGGCGTTAGGTAGGGTTGTAGAGCTACACCCCGGCAAGGACAAGTGTGTTCGCGTCGTATCACTTAAAACAAAAAACGGCATTATCAAACGACCAATCATTAAACTATCGACAATCGTTCACGCGCCGGAAGAAGACACGAAATCGGAAAAACCCGCCAATATCAAGACGCCTAAATCACGATCAACTATGACGTCAATCCTTCTATCAATTTTTGTGGTCCTGAATCTACTTACAACAGCATTCGGGTCGCATAATATCACAGCATTGAACAGCACGAAAGGGTTATATTTCGACAAGATGGCAAATATCCAGGTAATTAGAGACGATTGGAAAATCATTGTCTATTATGACATGCAACCCTATTGGGAAGGTTTCGCAGCAATGGATAAGTTCTTCAACAATCTTATAAACACATGCGACAACACAAAGGGCAACGCACCATCACATTGTAAGATCGTCCTTACACAATTACAACACGGCTTTACAGAACTCCGCTACTACGATCAGAAGTTACTGAATCAGCAGTTCTCAGCACGCGACCTTCATCGAAAGAAGCGAGGCCTTATCAACGGCGTCGGGTACATAGCGCATCAGCTGTTCGGAGTACTTGACGACGAGTTCGCACAACAATATCAAAAGGACATCGATATCATACACACAAACAACAATCATTTAGCGATGTTATGGAAGAACCAAACATCTGTTGTCGAGTCTGAATACAACCTTATCAAAAGAATGGAACAATCTATCAATAAACAGCACACACTAATTGATATGCACATACAAAGATTAGAAAGCTCAGCTAATCAAATAACAACCGAAATACAACAGCTCGAACTTAAAAACGAGTTTATCTTATCAGCTATCATTGCAAATAATATGTTGTCTAAATTAAGCAGCATACAAGAATCATTATTAGATATCATTACCAACGTAAACAACGGTAAATTTAGCATACACCTACTCACGCCGGAACAACTTCAACAGCAGCTAAATATCATTTCCGGTCAACTACAACAAGATCTATGTCTACCTATAAGTAACATACAAACAGATTTGTGGAGGATATATCATCTTTTGCGAATCAAAGCACGAATGACGAAATCATACCTTATCTTTGAAGTGAAAATTCCTCTCGTCAGCAGGGAAACCTTCGAAGCCTATCAAGTTCTTCCTATCCCTCGAATGGATAGAGATAACACTATCAGCATCATTCCAGTAGCAGAACATTTAGCTATAAACATACAAAAAGATACATACGTACCTATAACAGATATCAAATCATGCCTTAACACAAACACAGATACCTATTTGTGTAATATTCAAGGTCCCATTTTTAAGATCATATCCGACATGAGCCTATGTGTCAAGGATCCCGGCACAAGTACTTGCCTAATTCAGTCAACAAAATGCAGAAATACGTGGAGAGAATTGCACACGCCCAATACATACTACTATTTTTGCTGTGACGTTTGTTTACTACGAATCATATGCGAGGATCAAATATCAACCGAACAGATAAGCCGGGCCGGCATCATGAGTCTCGGTCAAGGTTGCATAATAAAGGGAGAGGACTTCACCATCTACTCACCTCGGCGACCATCATCAAACATCCATGTGCACTCTGAGATTTACGTCCCTGAGATAACAATTGCACCGATAAATCATATCATAAACATAACCGTTCCTATCACTGCCAACTGGACCTCTGAAGACAAAGAAGAGAAAGCCTACTTGGCGAAAATAAAAGAACAAATAGAACAGATGAAGAACGAGGAGAGTATTACGGAGAATATCACTTATCACGACGTACATCAATACACCGTGATCTACTTGATTGTGGGCACGGGGATCGCAGTGGGAGCAGTCTGCGCGTGGAGGCGCGCGCGCCGCGGCCACGCGCGCTGGCGCGCTGGCCAGCTGCCAGCGCCCGCGCGCGCTCCGGCGACGGCGGCGGCCCTGGCGGTGGAGGCGCAGCCTCTGTCACTGCCGGCCGCCGCCCCGCGTTTCAGCAGCGTTATCAGTGATACTTGTGTTAGTAGTGGTAGTGCAAGTGTCGTACAAAGTGATCGTTTAGATAAGGCGTCGTCGCCTATTTTTCGCGCGATCGATATCAGTGAAACCAAGATGTAGGACTTGTATAGGTTAAATATTTTTACTTAGCTGTAGTTTTACCAACTAAAATTGTTTTTTCATCATGTACTATCATTAGCATTTAGTATCATTATCATTAATACTTCTCGTATAGGTCACTCTTAACTTTATATCAATTAACCCGCATCTTCTCATCTCGCTGTCGGGAATATGTACGGTGCAACCGCATCATTCTCTCGTGTCAGCATTTTTCCCTTATTGTAGCATTGTCAAGGCGCGCGCTCGCATCAGTTCATGTTAGCCCATCATACCGGGCGCGTGTCTCATTTATCATTATCATTAGCTCGTAGTTGTTGGAAATAAATCCATTTATCAATTAACATTATCTATCATTTTAAAGGTGTAAGAGACCTTACACTGCGAGAAGGATTTTCTCTAGTCCAAAATGAAAAGATCTCGGAGCTAGGTAGATCTAATCATTCTAATCTTATTTAAACCTTTTAAACGGCGCATTGACCCCAAAGTTTTGATAACCTGATTGAACAGGCGCTTATCCCTAAAATCAAATTGCCAAAGACAAATTCAATGAGCCTTGGTATAATTGGAAACTCCTAAAGGTAGGGGTAAAGGTACTTGGGAACGAAAGTTTCAATAAAGGTTTGTTGGCCCATTAAAACGGCCAGCTGTTGTTTTTAAGGCATTTTACCATTCGACCCCCTAACTCCCTCTACAGAGTGTAAACAGTTTTAATGGAGGGAATCAAGGGTCTCGTTTGCATTTGTAAATTAGGGGTCAAACGATTACATTTAATTAGAGGATGTTTTGTGACCAGTGACCGCGAAACAGATATTGATTGGAGGGCGTGAATTGAATTAAGTTGACGACAGATTCTCATTGATGGGTATTTATTACGTAGGTAGGTATAAAATTATTCCTTTCCCTAAATACGGAAGATGTAGGTTGGACTACTTGGAAAAAGTAAAACCCTGAAATGACTTACATGGAAATAGAGTGATATTATTGATTTTGGTCATTTTATTTAATTATTTCGCTGAGCATATGGCACAATAGACCACATACACGCAGTGAGGTAGATTATATAGAAGTCCGAAGAGTATAATTAGCCCCTGATCTAGTCTGTGTGGACCTTTGACTGTGTCGAAACCTGGGCTGTTCTGGAATCCTTGCAGCGATTCCAAGTAGACTGTCGTTTTATCGAGGTGCTGAGATGTCTCACGGCGCGGCGATGAATAAATAAGGTGAAAAAATTACTGTCAAACCCTTATCGTATGTTATTTTCAGATTTCATCTTTATCTTTTATATTTAGTTGTTGTTTTCAGAATTGAAGTAATACCCGCTTAAGCTTTTTTATACCATGTAAATATTCGGATATTTTATAAATAGTAGGTCTTTGCACAAAGTACCTTACAGTTTTGGAAAGAAAACATGTTAGGGCCAAGAGTAGATTAGCTCAGTTATCTAGTGTTGAATATTTAGGTGCCAAAAGTAGATCAACTAACGACAAGATAATCCTACTACTATTATAACGCGAAAGTTTGTAAACATGTATGTTTGTCCCTATCACGCAAAAACTACTCAACCGATCGGGCTGAAATTTAGCATACAGGTAGTTTTATCAAATAAATCAGTAGGATAGTTCCCGTAGGATAGCATTTGGACCAACTGCTGACTACCAAGTGTCTTATTGTGATAAGGGCTTGGATGGGCGTGATAGACTTTGCCAACTACGCAGTAAAATAATTGAAAAAAAGCCATTTGAATTTAAATCCGAATAAAAGTAATTTAGTCTTTTATTGCTTCTCAAATTATGTTATTTTCTTCGCCAATACATTTAAAGTAACGATCACAAAACCCCTCTTTGCAATTTCATGGTGCAAAGATGGTATCTTTACCAATTATGGTCCATAAAACGAATGCCCATATTATCGTAAATCTCATCGTACACGACACAATTTCACTTGGTGTTGAATGAATTAGTTCAAATTGCTTTGGGGCATGATTTTATTTTTACTTGACTAGCAGCTTTGATTTCTTCTCTGAGAAGTTTAGTAGGTATCTGATGCAGGTGATAATCACCAGTCCACTTATTAGTCCATCGTGATCATTATGTATTAGCTGTGTGGTGCTGGCTTAGAATTTGCACCACCCCAATTCTTCCCGTGGGTGTCGTAAGAGGCGACTAAGGGATATCCACATGGGGCGCCCAGTAGCAAACCCTGCGAAACAATTTTACCACCCAAATGCGATCCTCAACCCGCATGCCCAGCGGGGGGATTATGGGTATAACCCCTCATGAGATAAACGCCAATACGGCGCTTATCAGGTGGGCGCCTGTGTCCAGCTGTGGACCAGTACAGGCTGTTGATTGCTGATGTTTGAGGGTTCTAAAACATAGCATGTTCGTGTACTGCTCAGTAGTTGTAGGTATTATTGTATAGAATATATAGATATAGATATATATAGATTTATTACTAGAGATTAGAATGATTATCATTATCTTCCTCAACCCGATTTTACTATTTTGGGACTGATTTTAGACCTACAAGAAGATAGTGTAATTTTAAATAAGCTATGCTGAGTAGTTATGTAAGAACATATCAAATGTGATGTGAGTCAGATATGCAGCTTTAATGCATAAAGTTGTTATGCACAAGGTTTTCTTTTCTATATCTATGCGCCACTTTGGTAAGCACTTAAAATGTCACTGAGATGAATGACTTACCTAACTTTACGGTTCACCTTTTTGCTGGAAACTTTAGAATTTCTATTTAAGGCTAATGGAAGTGTCTGTCGACGAAATTTTCCTCTAAAGCTCTATTTTTTTCCTTATCTCAAAATATAGCACATTTCTATAGAAATATTTTGGTACCCAATGTCCCAACATACTAAGAAATTTATCATAGGAAAAGAAATAACTCAAAAGAACTGCTTTCTAACAAAACGTCCATCTGTTGTGAATAATTATAAGATTTGCTTAGTTTAATTAAGATAAAAAAATAACTAGTGCTGTTCGAGTAAAAGTACAATTAGCCATTAGATGACGTTACTAATGTACTAAACATAGACAATTTCAATTAAAATACTAAAGATATCAATCATCTACAAAACTAAAACATAATATACAAGAAAAAAATAAAAATAAAAATTATTTATCGGTCATTTCTGCTATAGCTGCAGCCAATGGGTTCCTTGGTCCATGTAATGACACGCGGTCGGACGCCGGGCTTTACGCTTACATGTATTATCGAACATTTTCCATCTAAATCATATAACATAGTTTACGAAAGTGCGGCAAGGGTACACGAAAGTACGGCAAGGGATAGAATAGTGACGATTCCAACAGTCGTGATTTTACTTTATGAATGATTTTTGGCCCTATCTAACTTTATTAACTTTAACTTTTTAACATTTTTATAAGTAAGTTATTTTGTTTTTTGATTCTGATTAAGGAGTAATGCATATGTAGATTATTATTCATTGCCTTTTTACTCTAAAATAATTTGTAAATAGCGCTAGCTTCCACCCTAGGATAACCTGTGTTGCTGTAGGTAGCTATAATGTACGAACAGTTTGCAGAAAAACAAAAACTTTAGCTACAAAGCAGCAAAACAGTTTGAAATTGAATCTCTTTATGAGTCTGTTCATCGTTTTTCAGTGTATTTGTGTGTCAAATGAACCGTATCATTGCGAGTGCTTGTGGAATTTCCCTAATTGCGCGTGAAATGTGCCGATTTACGTCGCTGCATGTGTATCGACAATCATTTGTGTGATTTTTTGGAAAAAGCTTCCTCATTTTGGGAAAGACCTTGCAACATACATAAAGCATTAAATGGTTAATATAAAACAAATATTTGTGTGACACACTGATATTGCTTAATATTTTAACTAAAATGAATGTAATTTGAATGTAAATCTTAAATCACAACCAATAATTATAATTCATAAAACTATTAAATTTTAAACCTTATTTTAAAATGACACGCGGTCGGACGCCGGGCTTTACGCTTGTATTATCGAACATTTCCCATCTAAATCATATAACATAGTTTACGAAAGTGCGGCAAGGGTACATGAAAGTACGGCAAGGGATAGAATAGTGACCGTCGAGAACCTAGTTCCGTGGGGTAACGAGGTTCTTCGGGTTTTTAAGAAAATATATGAGCGTCTAGTCGAAGCAACGCATGACCTGAGAGCTGGTGAGTTTCTAGCGCAGCGCATTAGCATTGCCATACAGCAAAGCAATGCTGGCTACATTGCTGTGCTGTATGGCAATACTAATGCGCTTGGGCGCGCGTCTTGGGTACGCTCCGACCGAGCTCATCTGAACATGAGCTTACCGATATGGATTGCAACAGTCTGCAGTTAGCCTAATTATTCCAATTGTCAATACTAGTTATTTCTTAGTTTAGTTTAGTTAGTTTGTCGATTTTATTTTTTGAATTGTTTTTTGAATTTTGCTTTATTGAATTGTAATTAATTTTAAGTATTATAGTTACTAACATAGCTACATTATTCCTGTAGCTGTGCTTGACCATGTACCACGTAAACAGAGCCATCGGCAGAAGCTAGTTTGGATGTAATTTTATTATATCATCAAAAGGAGATAGGTTGAAGTGCAGAACCGAAAGCCTTAGGGGACTGCTTTGACTTTGTCATGTAAATCAAGCACTTTGCCCAGGGGGGTTCCTCAGCTCATATTGTGAATATTTTAGCCATGTCTACTTGTCTTTTGAAGACTTATTCCCAGAATTTATACATTTGAACATTTATAAGAATCTTACATGGCTTTAAATTGAATTTCGCTTTTGTTAAAGGCTTTTTTTTCTGTCTAGTCTAACTTTTTATAAGTCCAAGGTAGAAGTTTGACATTGATCTAGTTCAGTGTCTATATAAAATTTTCGATCAGTTATGGCGTACCTACCTAATGAGGTAAAAATACTAGCAGCGTAAGAGGGGACGCCCCGGTAACTAATCTGCGAGGTGGCTATCTTGGTACCGCTTGGGCAACGGCAACTCACACGCACAGCCAGATCTTTGATTCTATAGAAGGTTTTTATGTGTTTGTCTGTTGTCCTCCTGTCCTATCATGTTTTATTGTGAATCACCAATAAAAACTAATAATTGATCTAATTATCTTAGTTTCCACGTCACGCTAAGCATTCTTCACTAATTTTGAAAAGAGTAGCAGCGGCTTACTTCACTCGCCTGTATTTGTTTTGTATAGGTTTCATAACAATTTTCTAAGCCGCCACAAACACTAAAATTGTCAGGACTCCTTCCACTCACTGTCCTTATTTTTTTTCATAATTTTCTTAGGTAGTTTGTAATCACCTGAAAAAGTATCAACAATTTCAGTGGCTCGTTCCGCTCGTCGATATTTATCTTTTTTGGAGATTTCTTGGAATAAAACGCGGCGTAGTGGAGTTTAGTACCACGCCACGCCGCCTCTGGTAACAATCATACAATCTTTCGCATTTATTACCTTATTGCGACTCACCTGCACCGTACAAGTATGCAAGTGTCTTAATTATCATATTCCACCATTAGGTATAATGTTTTGATCTGAACCTACAAAAAAAAGTGTAGTAACTTGTCGGGACGAACACTTTAAACAATTAACAATTTTTTAAATTGTTAATTGTAATTTTTTTACCGCCATCACACTAGAGAAAGCGAATATTTGGCCTAATTGCATACAATAGTAAGCGACGTACGCGAATTAAGTTAAGAATACAATGATCTTTTTCTTTAACCTCGTTGACTGTACGATAACATCTGTTCCCAACTTCCCGCTTCGCTACAGAAACTCTGAAACGCTGACATCCGAAACAAGAGCATTTCCTTTCAATTGTATTTCCCAAAGAAAGTATAACATGATCTGAATTGCTGAAACTACTCTGTTAACGTTATCGTACACAGAAATGGCACAATCCAAACAAATTCATATGCAAAGCTATCGGCATAAAGGAGTATTATCGTTGCTTCCATCGAGACAACGTTCGCTTCAACGGTATAATATCGGCGATACTGTGTCAATGTGAAAACGACTTCATTCTGGATCAAATGTTCTATCACATTTTAAATAAGGCAAGGGAAGAAACGTAAATGAATAGAGTGGTATTCTTAGTCGATCGGAATTTTTGATGACTATATTTTATCTATCAGGTGATCGGAACGCTTTTTGTCGCTTTATGTCGGTCAACGAATTAGCATTGCCATTCAACGTACCACTGCTTTCCGCATTCTGGGCACTCTGATTTTTGGATGACGGCTTAAATAGAAATACTTTATTATTATTTAACTCATCAGCATATCGGCAATTTATAAGAATCATTTGATAGGCTGGATGAGGCTAGCGTAGGAACGTAAGATTTCAATTTAATTAAATGTACTTAGATATAACAACGGTAGCATTTACATAAATGAAAGTACATATACTTAACAATAACAATAATTTATGGTTTAAGATCGATTAGAAGATAGCAATAATAAAATGAATGTTTGCAAAGGAGGAGACGTTTTAAAGATGATGATAATAAAAATAATAATACCTAATTATGAGTTTGTTTTAGAAACTATTAACATTATTATGGTTTTCTCATAGATGCCATGGAAAGCACCAGCTTTCAAATTATAAAATAATTATCAAAATATGTTAACCCACTCGAAAGTTCTAAGTTAACAAGCATATAAGACCTTCTTCTGTTTATGAAGTCTGTTAAAAATAGCCCTCTGCTCAATCCCATGATACATGCTTATTTGAATAAAATCGGTTCAGTATACAAAATAATAATTATTAAAGCGCATACCCGAGTCAAAGTAGCGCCGCCGCCTATTTTATCTTATTGTTACGTTTAACATAGAAAATTTTAATAATAAATCGTACAGTTTCTGCTTCATGCTTCTGTAATAGTTTTATTTTGTAAAGCTAAGGCAGAGATACGAAGTTGCCCTTTGTGGCCATCAAACTATGTTTGCATCGACATACCTATACCTACTGTAACGGTCAAATCAAATCGACAAGTAATTTATTAACTTGTCTTTTTCCTCTTTTCTATTGCAATCCAATATACTTATAAGATTTGGTCAGAGATATAACTACAGTACATATCAGTAAGATTAGGTATCTCACGGGCCTCTATCATTTCGGACTCCACTAGCAAGTAAGTCGCGGTCTCTGTCATTAATCATAAGTTTAGAAACTTGCATCATATAAACTTGGTTGCTCTTGGGGACGAAGACGATATTAATGCTGTACTGCTCTTAAGCTAACAAGTTACCTGCTATAAATACATAAGCGTGTCCCAACTTTGATGGAATTGTTTAACGTGTTTACATTTTTGGACACATGCGAGTCTGCAAAGTTTTCGAATTAGTTAGAGGGTTACTTTTGCTAATGGTGATGTATAAAGTAACGGCTTGGGGTGGTTAAAAACGCTTGAAAATGATTTCGGGTTTACTTAAACTATTTTCTTGATTCTAATGAAAGAAGCAAGAAAGAAAAGGGACAGGGAAAATATTATTAAAAACTACCTACACAATTAATAAAATAATTTAAAAATACTATACTTAGCACCATCGAGATAGAATTTTAATTCTATCTCGATGCTTAGCACGTATAAAATCACAGGTACCTACGAACATTTATAGGTACTAATAATAACACAATACGTATACTATAAACCTAAGTATTTTGTTGGTACTTGGTACTAAGTAACCCATTCAGCAAGCAGACGAGCGTGTGTGTGTAGTTCTAACAGGTCTTGACTCAGCTTGTTGCTCTAACCACAAAAACTTCTACAAGTAATTTAGTTAGCAGATACGTTTTGCGCAAACTGTAAGCCATTTGCTATAAACCCACGCTTAAACAATCTATGAATCAATTGTCGTTTTGCAGTCTTGGTCACAAGATAATTTTTACTTAATTAAAAAATATGTCAAAGTTGCTTTGCCCTATATTATATCCTGGCACAAACTCGTAGCGATTATTTGTCCTAATTCGGTAGGTAACCTAACTATTTTGTCCAACAAAATACAGCTCCGAGACAGTCTCTGTGGGTGTCGGTAATAGATTACAGTGGTGTCAACGACGCGTCACCGACCGTTGTCAACGCTCAGCGCAGCGGCTGGCACTGAAGCAATTTGATGTGGTCCCACTGTGACGGACTTGTTACAGGCCAAAGGAAATGAGGTTTCGAATGTTTCACTGGTTAACCAATTGCAGGCTTGTTTTTTAGTTGAATACACACGTAGTTGGTAAGGCGTAGCAACAAACAAAAGACTTTGTTTTGTGTTGATAAAATTCCGGGATAGGAAGTATTCCCGTTTGGTACCTAACATAAGACAAATAAAAGAAATCACATTCCTCGTAACAACAGTAGTATCGAAGGTTATTTTTTAAATTAGCACTAGTTGTCGGCAAGTCATCAGTAGTCCTTTATTTTTCGGTAACTATGCACAACAATCATCCGGTGGAACAGCGGCTCTTTTCTTTGTGACAAAATAACAGTGTAGAATAAATAGAAAAACACCTACGTATATTTACTGTCTTTTTTATGTATACACATAATATAAGGAGTACCTTACTTGTGACGATAAAATGATGCATTTATCCGCGTAATCTATCTGTCACTGATAATATCATTCAAAATTTCTATCAAATAAAAGTCTCCAATCATGCACGGTTCTCTGGTAGAGATTGCTGTGATGAGATCGGCAATTGATACATTTTTGTAATTTTAGTTCTGTTTATCAATTGTTTCGTTAGGTGTCAAATCAAAATCAGAATTTTCTATCAACCTATCATCACTTTTGTGTGGTTTAATCCACATATTAAGATGCTATTTTATACTATTAGAAGAAAGAACTTCACATGTAGGTAGGTTAGTAAAGTCTAGTCGCTTCAAAAGAGAGTTCTTGTTTAGCCCAGTATATACCCGTCCAGCGATCTCTATCTGTCAGATAACTCTGCAATGTATTAGACCATTTCCTAGAAAAGCCATGTTATCGCTGCCTATTTCTCAGGGAATAAGTCGGGGTGAAAAATTGAGTGGAATGTGTTAGTTTTGTAGACTTTTTGGGCACTTTGAACCTTATAATCTTTGCTATTAGGTTTCTTAAGTTTTTAATTAATTTGTTCTTGGCCTGTTGTGTATTTCTTTCTCCTTAACTTCAGCTCGTATAGCCCTTTAAGTGAGTTGGGTGGGTAGGTAAACACGTACTCCGACAAAATATTATTTCATTTATGTAATTTTGTATTACATTTTTAATTTTATTGTTTGTAAGTTACGTACTATTTCTGTTCCGAGCTGTATCAGAGTTGAGTTTGTTAATATAATATATATTAGGTCCTTACATATGAAATTGGCGTTTTTCGTACTGGCCACTTTAATCACAAATTTCTCCTCTTTGGTAAGGAATTCCAAATTCAAATTTGTACAGCTATAGACTCATGTATTTGTGCTTCGATGATCGTCATTCATTTGTTTTTTTTCTTCTGTTTTTTTCTGTTTGCGTCACTCATTTTACAAAATGGAAAACTTAAAATATCGCATTATTTACGAGTACGAGTTCCGCCGTGGCACTAGTGCTGCGGAAACAACTCGAAGGGTGAATGATGTGTATGGCGGTCGTGTTGCAAAAGAAAACACAGTTCGTTTTTGGTTCCAACGTTTTCGTTCTGGAAATTTCGACCTGCAGAACAAGCTCCGTGGACGGCCTGAGACTCAAGTTGATAATGAAGAGTTGAAGGCTATTGTGGGAGCGGATCCATCGCAAACCACGTCCGAGTTAGCTGCAGGCTGCGATGTTAGTGATAAAACTGTTTTAATTCACTTGAAGCAAATTGGGAAGATTAAAAAGCTTGAAAGGTGGGTACCTCACGAATTGACTGAAGCAAACCGGCAAACGCGCGTCGACTGCTGCGTTACATTACTAAACCGGCACAATAATGAAGGTATTTTAAACCGAATCATTACCTGTGATGAAAAATGGGTTCTTTACGATAATCGGAAGCGCTCAGCGCAATGGTTGGATCCTGGCCAGCCAGCCAAATCCTGCCCCAAGCGAAAATTAACCCCAAAAAAGTTACTTGTAAGCGTTTGGTGGACTAGTGCCGGTATTGTTCATTACAGTTTTCTCAAATCTGGCCAGACTATTACGGCTGATGTCTATTGTCAGCAATTGCAAACCATGATGGAAAAGCTAGCGGCTAAACAACCTAGGCTGGTCAATCGCTCCACGCCACTGCTGCTTCACGACAACGCTAGACCACACACTGCGCAACAGACGGCTACTAAATTAGAAGAGCTTCAATTGGAAAGTCTAAGACATCCTCCGTACTCCCCGGACCTTGCTCCAACAGATTACCATTTTTTTCGAAATTTGGATAACTTCTTGCAAGGGAAAAAATTCAACTCCGATGGGGCAGTCCAAATCGCCTTCAAAGATTTTATTGATTCCCGTCCGACTGGTTTTTTTAGTAAAGGGATCAATGAACTACCTATAAGATGGCAAAAGTGCATAGAAAATAATGGTTCATACTTTGATTAATTAAATATATTATATTAAAAAATATTCGACTTTTTGTTCCTCCCATACAAAACGCCAATTTCATATGTAAGGACCTAATATTTCTCTATATAGATTTTTGTGTCTATTAAAATAAATAAATATTGTGGTCGGGCCATATTTCATCCAGAATTATGAAGATGCAATATTGGCAGAACTTGAGATCATCATCATCATCAGCTTATACAAGACCACTGGTGGACATAGGGCGCCCCTAATGAGCACCATAGCACCCTGTCTTCATCTTGACGCATCTAGCATCTGCCCGCAGTCTTTCGCAGATCGGCATCCCACCTGGCCGGAGTGCGTCCTCCACTATGTTTGCCGATTCGGTTTCTACTCAAGAACTCGTTTACCCCAGCGGTTGTCGGTTCTTCGCGAGATATGGCCGGCCTACTGCCACTTCAGCTTGCTAATTCTTTGAGCTATGTCGATAACTTTGGTTCTCTGTCGGATGTATTCGTTACGAATCCCATCCTTCAGAGAGACTCCGAGCATAGCTCTTTCCATAGCTCGCTGAGCGACTTTAAACTGATGGATCAGCCCTTTCATGAGTGTCCACGTCTCAGCTCCTGCGTAAGCTAGAGATCGTAGTGATACTATTATGAATTTGTTTTCTATATACTTTTATGAATAAACTAATATGATACTAGTATGAATTTGTTTTCAACATGATGCGCGTAATTCTAGCAATTTATGAAATACGTTGTGTTTCTGTGTTTTGAAAATAAACTTAATGTTGCACTCATGCATTATTGTTTGAGATTTGATAAGTCATTTATAGGTCGCCTATATTTTGAATTTAACTATGTGGCCGCAAAATTTGATAGTCACGTCCAATAAAATTAAACAACTTTCTTATCAAACCAATAAATTTTCGAGATATCGAACATTTCATAAAATGCCTATCTTATTATTTCGATCTCATAAATCAAGTTCTCTTCCAAACTTTCGAGAGCTACGTGTGAATTAAGAATCATTAAGGTACGTGATAGGTAAACGAGTTACTTGACTTTCAGACATCTTTGATAGAACTTTCACTTGATTAATTGCAGAAAAACGCTGTATATAAAATGTCTGCGTTTTTTATTTCTTTGTTAACCTGAAGATTTAAACAAAAGTTATATATTTTCAATCGTTATTTTAACTATAAGAAGCAAATCCATTTTTTTTTACTCTTACGTTCAAAAAATCCTAACAAGCCGTCGTCGTCATTTCAATGCGGCAGCGTGATAGATTTATCATGCATATCGTAATATGAATAGTACGATAGTACGCCTGAGGGCACGTCGACACACAAATATGGATTTAGGTAGCAGTACAGTACAATTCCCCCGAAGCATCGCAGGCTCCCAAGTTCGCTCATAAATCCACGCCTTACATGATGCTTGTTTGCATAATACAAGACTTAGTCGGCTTTGTTTCATCAGTTTGAAATGTACTATGAATTTGTAAAAGTTGATGGATAGTATAATCATAAACGTGCTGCATTCTTTGTTTGTAAGCTGCTGTTTAAATTATTTTGTTCAAAACGGGAAGTGTGCGATTTTGGTGTCACATTTTATTTTTCCTTTTATTTTTGTTTCATGTTATTGTTGCCGGATAAGCGTATCCGCTCGATTGTACTCGCAATAGAGTTTCAATTTAAAAGAAGTGCTTTTTGTATTAACTTATTGAAATAAAAAGGGAAATGGTGCAGTTTTTTTTATTGACCTTTGTTTGACCGCAATTTCACCTGATGGAAAATGAAGATAATGTTCGAAGGTGTTTAACTAAGGTCTAGAAGACACCTATTCACTCACTTGTCTTGAAGAGACTCAGGTTGTAATCGGCCAGCAAATCAGGAAGTCAGTTCCTTTCCTTTGTTACATGTTGACAAAAACCGGGCATATCGCTGATTAAATTCCAAAGGGCCACAATGCAAAAAAAACCAAAATCCTTTTTATTCCAAAAATTGTATCTAAATCGTCTAAATTTTCATATTCGAAAAAGACACCCATGATTATAGCGTTAAAAATGGACCAATCAGACAACCGCCCCTTTCGCATTCTGACACTTTGGTGACCAACTTCAGGGCAAAAGGGCCATCTTGTCAGTTGAGTCCTTGTCGTCAGCGTAAGTGCACGTAATTTATGTGAAAAAGGGCCATATTGCGGAATAAGTCTGAGTTGCAGTAAAATTTTATAGACTAAAGTACCATATCTTGGAATGCGGCTGTGTGGAATATAAATATCACGTAAGTACAACATTATTTTGTATGCTAAAGTGCCACAATAAAGAATGTGTCCACTTTGCATTTAAATACTATGAGATTATGATTTATTTTTTAAGACAAAAGTGCAATTCTTGTTTTGCTTCTGTTTTGTATACAAGAAAAAGGTGAATACGATGGTATTTCTTAAAACAAATCAGACTCGTTTCTTTTATGGCTTTATTGATGTTTGTAAAGGTTGGCCTGAAGGCATGAAAATAAATACGAAAGCACACAACATGCTCTATTATTCTAGTAAGAAACTAATACTTGCATTGTGAAATGTACATTGTCGATACTAACATTGTTATTTAGCCGTGAAGTCCATTCATTCATTGGCTTTTTGTTGCTAGATTCATATAACTTATTTTGTATTTATATAAGCTGTAGGCCGCCTTCCTTGAAAAATAAATTTAATAACAAATTAGGCGGTATAATAGTGCCTAAGTTTTTTAATGTCTTATTTTTATGTTAACATCATAAGTTAACATGAATTTTCTTTGTTTATAGAATGGATAGCTAGGCACAAAAAAATATAAGTATGGTAATAACCAAAACTGAAAATCTTCAAACAACTTCAATAGTACATCTAGCATTAACTCAACTCCAAACATTGCTGATCAAGAATTTTGCTCACCGTCATTAGTGTCTAATGATATCCAACTGAGCACTACAAACAAGCTGGATAGCGAACAAGATAATCAATCAATGAACGACTCTTTTGATACGAATTCCATACGAGACAGCCAACTGAACCTTGATCTTTCTTTATCTGATTTTGAAAGTCCTAAAACAAGACCGAATTTCATCGTTAACGAAAGTACCTCCGCCGACAGGGACTCAGATAGTGACTCTAGCTCTAGCGATGTCTCAACATGCTCAGATTTTTCTGCTCATGATAGCGTTAAAGATCCCGATTTTAAAATCGACGAACCTGAAGCTTACTCTGATGAAGATATAGATCCACCTAGCGTTGTAACAGAGCCACCTAATGTTGAAGCTTCCGGTATTGAATTGCCAAGAAAGTCTCGAAAAAGAAGAGCCCATCCAGAGTTTTGGAAAAAGAACAAACTGATGCGAAGCGGCCGGCGCATATCAGTGCGACCAGAGTGCTCTCAGCGCGGCCTGCGCGTGGTGGCGCGGCTGGTGCCTCGCAGCGCAACCTGCGCGCTCTCTGCACGACCTTCGCGTGTTGGCGCGGCTGGTGCCTCGCAGCGCGGCTTGCACGCTCTCCGGCACGCCTTGCGCGTTGTTCAGAGCGGCCTGCACGCTCTCTGGCGAGAACTGCGCGCTCTTTCGTGGCTTGTATTCTGTCTACGCAGCCTGCGCTTCCCATCGTGGCTTGCGTGCTGTCTGGCATGTCTTACGCGGTTTGCGCTTACTAGGGTGTACCAGCGCGTAGAATGTCTCCTCATGTGTGGATTTTTGTTTACATGTTCGAACTGTGGCCTGCGCACTGCTGGTGGTCCTGCCTCGTCGACGACGTGTCCCTGGTGCGTGTGGCCCTTAATGTGTGGTGCAGTTGACCCTTGAGGTGTAGCGCAGTTGGCCCTTGAGGTGTGGTGCTGTTGGCCCTTGTGGTATGACACGATGGCCCTTGAGGTGCAACGTGTCTGAGGCCCTGGATGCTGGTCGGCTTTGCAAACCGATCAGTCGCTGTGTACCGTAAGTTCGCAGTGTGCTTAATTTAGCACGTTGGCTATGGTTGTGGTTGTTATGCAGCTGAATATGTTGTCTTTATACTTTGAGATTCAACGATGAATTTTTTTTAGAAAGTATTAGAATATTCATCTGTTTGTGTACTAGGAGTAGTACATTTTGAAACATAACACACTAACGTGTATAAAATGTCTCATGACATTTTTGTCACGGGTTACAGCAGCTGATGGTGCTGGTTGATTACCAGAGGTATTTGGTATCGTGTTTGATATTTTGGTAATCGATGGTGCTTGTTTGACCCGAACAGCCCATTGAAAGGTATCATGGTAATCGATGGTGCTCATTTGAACCGAAGAGCTCATCGAAAGGTATTTTGATAATCGATGGTGCTCTTTTGAACCGAAGAGCCCATCTGGAGGTATTTTGGTAACTGATGGTGATGGTGCTGGTTTGGCCCAAGCAGCTCTTCGACAGGTATTTATTTGCTGCAGCTAGTTGGACCCAAACAGACCTTTGAGAGATTTTTATTTGGTAATGCTGGTTGGTCCCCAAACAGCAAAGGTAAAAATGTTTTGGTAAAAATGTACGAAAGTACATGGTGATGGTAAAAATGAAAGTACTTGGTGGTTATGGTAAAAGGTACGACATGGTAAACCTGGTCGGAACGGCCAGGGTATCAGGAGTGACCGTGATGGATGTGGTTTTATTTGAGGTAACGTATAGTAGTCGCTTTACTATAAAAGCCAAAGGTGTGAGGGAAGTGGACTGATTTTGCTGCGATCGTCGTGCTGTACGGACGTGCACCCTTGAGTGCTTGTGGTATCGTTGCTTAAGTACCTTAGTGTAGTTCATTATCATCAGCCTACATTGGTTCACTGCTGGACATAGGCAACCCCTATTAGCTAGTGGCTTAGTGTGGTTGAAGTATTGAATTTGTCACTGTCTTGGTTAATTGAGTCGAGTCTTTCAAGTATAACCCTTGTAGGTTATGAAAATAGTGTTTCTTTTAAATAAATTAGCCTTTGATTGCTAAAAATATTATAATTGTGGTGTTGCCTTATCTGTAAGACAGATATTTAATTATAACGATCCGTAATAAGGTTTAGAGTTTTAACTTTTTAAGTATTTTGTTGCTTGTTTATTAGTTACGAGTATGTAGTAGTTTATCAACACGTTATTTTCTGTAGCATTTATTGAAAGGATCATTTTCTGTTATCTTTATTTATATCCCAATATCATAATATGCTTTTTGTGTTTAATTAAGGTTGATTGTCATAGTTTTTTCAAGAAAAACATTCAATAAACATTAATTATTTTTCGATATGTGGCGTTTTATTTAGTAGAGTAGACAGATTCAACAGTCATTTTTATATGCAAAAGGGACTCATGTGATATTTATATTTCGTAGATAACAGCTGCGGCAATTCCTTATTAATAAATAAATAAAGTTTTAAAATACGCATCGAATGATATATAATTCATAAATGTAGCATTTATACATTTGTAAAAAAAGTAAAAATATCACGATGAAAAGTTTGATGGGCTCTCCTGTGAAATTTACCGTTTTCGCCTTGTGGCCGTTTGGAATTTAACCAGCGATATGCCCAGTAGTGGACTGTTGAATGAACTAAAACATTATTGTGCTAATAAAATTCAATATACATGGAAGTCTTATATCTAAATAATAAATAAATATTGTACAAAAGGCGGCCTTATCGCTGAGAGCGATTACTCCCAGGCAACCAGCGATATGGGATATGATATGCGATATGATATATTATGGGCTGCCGACGGCGATGATGAATAAACGAAGTTTGTATCAAAAGACTTGACAGTTAGTTAAAGCTTCTCATGACTCGGCCAACCTCGGCGAACACGAAAATGCATCTGAACCATTTATATTTTCATAAACAAAGATCTGATTTCCAAAACCCAACTGAACAGGACCATGTGTCTTCATCCAATTGCTTCTAAATTATCTCATTCTCGTTTAATGGTTACTCTGCATTGCAAACACGTTCGAATGTCTTCTGTAACGAATAAATAAGCTTAAGAGACCGATATTTCACTCGTAAGCAATAAGTTTTAAAGGCTTGTATTTTCAATACCGAAATTCGAGGAAAACTAGATAAACAAGGAACTACTAGGAGTATTTCCTTCCTATTTGATTCTAAATAATTATTTCCTTCCTATTTGATTCTAAATAATTCCTCAACCTCAACCTCAACGGTCTGTATTGGTCCACTGCTGGACGCAGGACTCGCCCTGATAAGCCCCTTGTTAGCGTTTATCTAATGGGAGGTAATGCCCGTAATCCCCACGCTGGGCATGCGGTTTGGGGATGGCAGTTTGGTGGTAAAATTGTTCTGCAGGGGGCGCTGCTGCCCGCCCCTGGTGGATATCCCTTAGTCTCCTCTTACGACACCCACGGAAAGAGATGGGGTGTTGCAAATTCTAAGCCAGCACCACAAAGCTCTAAATCATTTAATAGTTGGAAATTGATTAGAAAAAGCTTGATTAGTAAAAACGTATATACATATATACGAGTAAGTTCTTATAAGCATCAACTAACCATAAAGATACGCAACATAATCACGGTACATAGAATATATGTACCTGCGTAAACACTTAAACCCTACTAAAAATTAACGATCTTTTCTCTGTTTAAAGATTTTTTTGTACCTACTAGTTATACAACAAAGCCACTGAATACGACCAACTCTCCAAAATCAGTGAAGTGTAGTGTCAGAGTTAACTTTAAATCTCAATCCAGTACCAGATTCAAATAAATCAAGGTCTCATCTATTTTCAAAGGAAACCGAGCTTTAAAATACAATGTAGTTCATTTTACATAGATAATTTCGAGATTATCTTATTCTCAAATATGAGGCAAAAGGCATGTTCTGCAAACCACTCGTATGTTACTAACTCTACCTAACTATTTTATCTAACTCTCTATCCACTTTAGAACAACTGAAGTGACTTCGAGGTTACTCTATTTATGCTTCACAAATTAAAATGCAGCGGAATGTATTTCTTTAGAAACGGTCTTGGATGTCAGGTTTTAAGTGTCACTTAGAACCTAGTTCGTGCTCTATCTTGTACCTGCTTGCGAACCCAAGCTCTGAATAAGTGGTACCTCCCACCTGGGTAGGGTATGGCGTAGTTATTTATGTTGAATATTACACAGCTTGTAAGGTAGATTCAGTAGCATGTAAGTCAGCTGAGACGAGTAATGGGTGAAATAATGTAGAACAAGTTTGAAAAACATTATTTGATGAATTGGTTATCACACCTGTATTAATTAAGTAAACTAGGCTAGTTTTAGGTAGTTATCATTTTAAAGTACGCACCATTTTGCCTTATATAATTATTACGTTCTATCTGATTATTTTATTTGTTATTAGCACTCATTTTGCCTGAAAAACAGGTTTTTACCTAGTTTAGGCACCCGCAATATTTTATACGATTAGAATTTAAGATGAACCTATTTGTTATCCTTCTAGCCCTAAGTTATTTTGAATAAATTATTATTATTATTATTATTATTATTATTATTATTATTATATTATTACCTTTACTTTAAGATAATACAATACAAATGCTCCTTTGTCCAGGCAACCTTAGACCTTCTTAGACCTGTGAATTTTCACTAAAGCTAATCAAAGTATTTATCTAGCATTGAAAAATTTATTATTGGTACTTTGCTCTACGGATTTATGTTTAATTTTTTGGAGCAGTTCTGTCCCCTAGTTGCTGAATGCCTTTGCCCCTTACTAGGCAAAAATCTGCTCACCGCCCTTTTTACTCCCTAACTAATTTTTTCTGATCTAATAAAATCTTTGAAGTTCGTGTATAGCTCGTCTCGCAGTTGACGCTTTGGTATGCGCGAGGTAATTTTTCACGTCTCATTATAAAAATTAAATACTCTAATTAGTCTGAAACCTATGTAATTTCACCAGCCTATTCCCCGGGATATAAATCAAGTCAGGTAACAATACGGTTCAAAACTCACAATAAAACATCCCGTTACACTTTATGAAGTAATAAAACAGTAAGGGCGCGGTTAAGGCCGGGTCGTAATGAATGAAATTAAAATACTCCAGCTACGGTCGTTAGACTTCACAAATGCATACCTAACAAGAAAGCTGCTATCAATTTAATGATGAGAATAATACCTTAGCCAAAGTGACACTAGTCAAACACCCGAGTATTACTTTAAGTATGTACTTAAATACATAATTTAGATTCTTAACAACCTTTATTGAAAAATAAAATTACAATATAAATAAATTAGCACGAGGTAAATATTATAAAAACTTGAAGAATTCATTACGTTACGTCCGTAATGAATTTTTCAGAGGGTTAACTATGAAGCTTATTTGAGTAAGATGCCCTCGTTAAGGTATGAAACTTTGGTGTTCTACCAACACAAATTAGGTTCGTAGTTAACCCGCTTACATCCGTAATGAATGAGATAAATAATATAAATAAATTAGCACTACTCTCTTGTAACTCAATTTAGAATTTTGAATACTTCACAATTGAAACAATTGAGTTTACTGTAGACTGTTGCAAACAATTTACTGGTAGCTCAACTGATCCATATCAAAACCAGACGGAAGCGTACCCAAGACGCTGGTTGCATTGCCCCGCTGTATGGCAATGCTTACGCGCTGCACCAGATACTCATCAGTTCTCTGATAACGTGTCATGTCAGACGCTCAGATATTTGTTTTAAAAAAATCGAAGAGCCTAGTTACCCCACCGGACCAAGGGACTCAACTCCAAAGGGAGCATCTGTGTAGACTCTGTAGAGACCTGCGCCTCTTGGGATTCTCGGCCAAATCTGCCGCTGCACCAATCCTCATGGATGTTCTCAGAAGTTGGGAAGGCGTAAGTGAGTCAACGCATGTGGCGTACCACACAATTAGTTCCTTGTAATAGAACCTGCAGTAGGCGTAGCACTGGGTTTGTTGCCTAGGGAAGAATATAAAAAAATTACGTCACTCTGTCATCGAATGCGTAAAATGTTTGTAATTCACGTTGAGAAGTAATTTTTCTCTATTCTACCCTAGACAACAATCCCCGTGCCAGGCCGGCAGAACGTATTGGCAACATAAACGCAGTTGTCCAATGTCAACTGTAGTGACAGGTTATTAAATGTGTTATCAGATTGCACTTTGTTTGCATGGGCAATCCGTTCTACTCCAGTTCGTGCTGCATCTTTGGTCAAATAAATAAATACGTTACAATGAATGGATATGGTGGATGTGGACTTAAAAATCTGAATCAATCACAATGAAGAAAGAAAGAAAAAAAAATAACTTTATTTTTAACTTCAACAACAGAAATTCCTAGGTGATATTTACAGACGAAATAATAAGATAATTAAAACTAAATAATAACGAAAAATTTTATCAAATATTCCACTAGCAGAAAAAGTGTTAAAAAACCACTAACACGTTTAAATATCAGACGGGCAATGTTTTGGTAGCTTTTCTTTTGTAACCTATATCAATCTTCAATGTCAGTGGTAGGTATAAAAGCTCCAAATTAAAGGTATTCTCAACGCTAAAGATGTTTTCCAAAAAAACGTTATCTAAAAGAACAGATTTCTAAGAACATAAAACATTTTTACCCTTTCCCAAGTCTCGATTGTACATTTTCCCAACAGTTAGAGATGAAAAGCGAAATCACATGAGCAAACATTTACTGAATCGGACAAGTAATCTTACTGGGGGATCTTTCCTAAACACATAATGCTCAGTTTGGAGAAGATGCTAGATCCCGTTTACAGCTGAGCGGATGGACAATCTTTCAATGATTTCTGCTGAGAAGTTTCAGTAAGTTTTGCGAACCAGTGGCTTAGAAATCTGTTTTCGGTTGCTTAGGCTTCTTGTTTTGTATTCGTGGTTATTGTTATAGCTTTGTGCGAGTAATTTGGTTATGATAATGTTTGTTACTTTGTTGCTCTGTTTAAAGTCAATGTTCGAATTGCTTTGTAGTAGAATTTGTGAAAATCATTTGGAGCTGGATTTAGTGTCAGAGTTAAATATTAATCTCAATCCGACTGGATTATCAGCATACTATAGCAGCTATTCATATATAACTTCAAAATAATCATTAAAATCAGTCTCTGAATGATGGAGAAATCTGCGAAAATATATAGAAAAGACATAAATGCAAGCGGACATAGGACCTCCTCCTTTTCGTAAAACATAAATATACAAGAGACAAGATACGATTTACTACTTTTTATTCCGAAAAAAGCGTATTATATCGCATGTCGTAGGAGCTAGTATTATGTATGTTAGGTTGTAAATCATCTTACTAGATCAATGAAAGAATAGATACAAACTTTCAATAATAAAGCTACGTTTTATTCTGATCGAGGTATCAGAATAAAACGGCTACGAGCAGAAGCTTTTAAAAATATACATTACAAACTCTCCGATAATCGTTCATCTACAATCTCGGTATAAAATCTTCAAACTCCCAAAGTTGAAAGGTTCAACATAATTGGGCAACAATTTATATCTATCTGAATTGTTATTCTCATAAATCGATCTAGCACTCCCGCGGGACGTATCGGTGTCGAGCCCAACGAAGCGGCTCAAATCCGATTATTAGTAACCACTTTCCTACAAAAGAATCGAAATAAAATTCGTTTGATTTTCGTTTTTAGCTGAACAAAAGGGCTCAGACACTTTTTACTTATCTAGCTTATTTATAAACATGGGGTGATGGTTCGTTTTTGCGTTTATGGATGTTGTTATATATTATTTATTTTATAGATATCATCAGTTTTATTACGAAAATTTTGACCGTTTACGATATTAGGATTATAGAGCCTAGATTCTTCAGTCACGAAATCGCATCGAGCCTTTATTATGGTCGCTGAAAAAGCCAGAAATAGAAAATGTGTGAATTTCTAATCATAATCATAATCATAATCATAATCATAATCATAATCATAATCATAATCATTTATTTGCCAGAATGTATGTACACAAGTTCTTAAAATTATATATGTCCATTTACAATCTACCCTGAAAGGTGTGCAAAATTTTACATTAATAAATTATTCTAAAAGTCAAATGTCAATCTAATAAATTCAAAATTCTAACAAGTCAAGTTCATAATAACAGCTAAATTAAATTAAAATCACAATGAGTCCAAATCATAATAAGGTACGAAACAAGAAAAAGAAAAAAAAATTAGCAGAACATAGTTTAAAACTTTATTGTTAACTTTGTTTCGTGCAGAACATCCGATAAAGGCCATATGCAGCTAGAATTGCCTGGCAGACACTAAACGGCAAACAACATCGTAATATCATTAGGCGTGCTACACACTAATTGTAATTACCCAGTGTGAAAGGGTAATAGCGTTCGCTCGTTCCCTTAAAAGCACTTTAAAGCGTTAGTGAGAGTAAACTTTGTATACTAAGCTTAGGTGCTGCTAGTTTATGAATAAAACTCGTTACCAAGGTGCTTTATTTTCTTGTTTAAGTTTTTATTGATGGATTTTCAGATGAAACACGACATGGGTTTTTGCAGGACATGAGAGTACCAGGGATAAAAATATTTATAGAATTTTTTGTTTTTATAGTCCAAAAAGTTTTATAGTAGTCTCTCCAAATATACCTACTTACATTAGTTCAAAAAGTGTTAATCGTAGCTTTAATAGTAACCTAGTATTAGGTTATGAGGTAGATAAAACATGTCATATGGGTAAGCGTGTGGGGTTTAATATAATATAGAGTGCTCTTGTGTTTAAAGACGCATTTACGAAAACGAACGTAGGGCACCCACGTTCGTTTTCGTAAATGCGTCTTTAAACACAAGAGCACTCTATATTATATTAAACCCCACGTTCGTTTTCGTAAATGCGTCTTTAAACACAAGAGCACTCTATATTATATTAAAATAATAGAATTTCTTCTACCAATTAAATAATTCATTGTAAAAACAAAACGTTAGAACAATACCATAAAATAATAAACAAACCATTCAACAGAAAAAAATATGAATCGAGTAAATCCAATATTGCCGGTAGGGATTGAATTACGTTATTGTTTGAGTGACCCAGAATAAATAAGTCTGTTTTCCAATTGAAATAGGTACAATAATAGGTTTCAATCTAATTTCTTTGAGTGCTAAGGAACGTTGCTGGACAAGAAAGTACCTAATTTAATTTAGAATAGATTTGCTAATGGGTTGCAACTTTAAGGTTAAAATTCTTACCACTCAATGCTTTGTTTGTGCACTCACGCTTTTGATGCTTGCATGATTGCTTTTGGTGCACAAAGTACGCCGTCAGGCCTAGACCTCAGGCTTTCAGCCCGTACCTACGCAACAGAGTAACGTAATTAGAACTACCTTTTGCCGTCTATTGCTTTTGTTTTTTGTAATAATTTCAGGGCCAATGACTCACACCTCTAAGTTCAAGTTGCACTTGAGTATGGGCAGTAAATGGGTTAAGAAACCGCTCATTTCGTCTTTGTTGTCTAAATTCACGACCTCTGTGGCGCGGTGGGCGATTCCCGTCTCGGGACAAATGTGTGTACGATCTGCAGATATTTGTTCAGGGCATTCTGGATGTTTTCTATGTATGATAAGAAATACCTATCTTTGTAGTGAATTTTATTGAGTATTATCAGTTATCTAGTACCCATAATACAAGCTATGTTTAGCTTGGGGCTAGATAATGATGTGTGGATGGTCCAACATTAATAGGAAAACAATAGAATATCAATGAAATCAAGTTGCGTCATATCATTATTTAAAAATATCTCTATAACGCGAAGACATAAACAATAAAAATACATTAGAATCAAATCAAAAACTCTTTATTTCTATAAATACAGATTATAAAATGAAAATAAAGGATATATTATCAGGAAAAAACTGCTTACTCATTGCTAAAGGCAAGATATTTTTAAGTGGAGGGTAAATCGCAAATCTAATCCATCGAGACATACCTACCTTGCAATTTGTGAGGTAACTGATACGCTCTTAATCGAATTCAGCCAAAAAGCGCTTCATTTGACGTTTCTTCTTATAACGAGGGATGCGTGTTTGATATAAAGGGTGGTGTCTGTTGATAGATGTCTGTCAACATATTCCAGAGCTTATGAATTGCTCATATCGCGTGAGTTTTTCGCGTTATTCCGTTACGATGTCAGTAGTTGATATTTTTTATAATAATGTACTGTACACGAAATTATATAGTTACAAAATATGCGTTTTTTATTATGATAACTTTTACAAATTCGGTTTAAAATCATTTTGTCTTTGTATATGCATACGCATAAGTTTCAGCTATATCATTTGTATGTTAAAAAAATCAAAATTCTTTATTAAAAAAGAACTGATCAAATAATACAAACAAATGAGAACTTGTATTTACAATTGTGCTAACTGCTGACTGTTGCAAACAGTCTAAACCAATCAGGTAGCTCAACTGATCTGTAATCAATACCAGCCAGTCGGAAGAATCTGGCTGCAAAGATGCTGGCTGTTCTCTGCTTTATGACGAGTTATTCCCAACGTCTCATGTGAGACGTTCTCTATTCTCATCGTCTCACGTTTAGTCAGAAAGCTTCTTATTACTATATCTACAAGATCTGTTGATCATGTTTTTTAAGAATGGTCATTAACAATAAAGCAGTTGAGCTAACTCAACATTGTTTAAGAACAGTCTGCAATCAGCTCTACTGTTTCAACCTACAAGTTTAGATACTTTTATTGAAATTCTATGTTTTCATTAGTTTTAGGTGCAAATGACATTTGTTAAAACGGCAATATCTTTTATACTATTAAATGAAAAGTGATGACAATATTTACAATTTTGATGAAAGCTGTCAAATTTGGATCATTCATATCTTGGAAACTACTCGTGCTAAAGACTGCGCTTTATTTATAATGTTCTGCCAACATAAAACAGCTGCTAAGTAGTGTTATTTCTGTCGTAAACTGTAGTCTGACTTATGTCAATAGAAGAAGACAGAGCGAGATTTTGCAGTGTGCTAAGTTAGCCGACTTTTATGAATAAGGGGGTTTTACAATTACATTATACCTATGTATATTACAAATACTTACCTACTATCGGTATCACACGTCGATGTAGTTGGTTAAATATTAACAAATTGAATATTGTACCTATTTAAACGTGTGCATAACATTAACTTTATCCAATTTCTGTTAAATGTTAAAGCTTTATCACTTTATCAGATAAAACATCGAAATGCGGAAAAAATAAAATGAAAATATGAAAACACAGAAATTCAATCCTGGAGATAAATAAGAATCATGATATTGCCCTAACTTAATTTCATTTCAAATTTGTTTGGCTTCATGATTGCGGAGCAAAATAATAAATGTTGGAAGAAATTATTTATTACCGGGTACTAGAGCCTCAAACTCAACAGCCTGTATTGGTCTACTGCTGGACGCAGGCCTCCCCCTGAAGAGCGCTTTATTGGCGTTTAATCTCATAGGGAGTAATGCCCATAGTACCCACGAAGGGTATGCGGGTCGGGGATAGAATTGCGGGTAGAACTGTTCTACAGGGAGCACTGCTGTCCGCTTCCCGGTGAATATTCCTTAGTCGCCTCTTACGACACCCACGGGAAGAGAGGCAGAGGAGCTTTGGAACAAGCTCGAGTGCCTTCAGAATTTGGGCATCCGTTTCATATACGGATTGGATATACGTAAATTCGACCACGTGTCTGCTTATAGAGCCAAACTCAGTGGCTACCGATACGCCGGCGCGGCGCGATCTCCACATTCTGTCCTACCACTACTTCATTCTCTTCAGCCCCGTTGCTCCGACATACCTCCGCGAACGTTTTCAATTTCTGGTTCCCCGCAGTGTGCCTTGTAGGACGGCAATGTCACTCCGTCTTTCCAGTAGGCCTGGAGGCTCTTTCGCCGCGCAAGCAGTCAGATTGTGGAACTCTATCCCCCATGAAATTCGAGCCAACCCCTCGCTAATCATATTTAAAATCAAGGTCAAAGAGCACTATCTACCATCATAAATACTATGTTATAATTATAGTATACATATTATTATAAATGTGTATTTATTTATAGAGAATACCTCTATAAATAAATACACATTTATAATATGTATACTATAATTATAACATAGTATTTATGATGGTAGATAGTGCTCTTTGACCTTGATTTTAAATATGATTAGCGAGGGGTTTGTATTTATTTATAGAGAATACCTCTATAAATAAATACACATTTATAATATGTATACTATAATTATAACATAGTATTAGGTTTATTTTAGTTATTATTATTTTAATCTATGTATGTTTATTATAAACATATTATGTATATTATTATTCTATTTGTAATTTGTACACTTCCTCTAACTATTCCATCGCCTCTCCTATAACTAAGGTTTCGCTGGAAGAAAACTCTTTGTCAGGGTTAAGCTCGCCTTTGTACATATCTTTTAAAATAAGTTCATACTTTGTTTTGTTTGTGTGCACAATAAAGAATTACAGAAGAGTTCGGGAGTACTAAAGCAAAAAGGTTATAAACAACCTTTAACATACGTAATTGATGAAAAGTAATATAAGGTCAAAATAACTCAAATCCAATTTTTTTTCAAATCTGCACTAACCTCAACCTTTACATCCTATATTGGTCCTTTGCTGGACGCAGGCCTCCCCATGGTAAACGCCTTATTTGCTGTTATCTCATGGGGGGTAGTACCCATAGTCTCTACGCTGGGCATACGGGTTTGGGATAGCAGTGGTAGAATTTTATTGTTTTGCAGGAGGCATTGCTGCCCGCCCTCTTTAGATATCCCTTAGTATTTTCTTAGTCAGGTTTAAAATGGCTCTATTCTCAGAAATAACTCAGTAACCTCGATTTTAAACTTTGTTAGTATAATTAGTAAGCCTCAGCCTCACACTCAGGTATTTGTTTTAAGAAATCAACTAATATTCCAAAAAACTCAATTCCTCCTTCAACGGCAATTCCTCTCCGTACTGAGAGAAGAATATGGGTTCAAGTGCCGTGAATTCGCTTACCCATCGACTTTATACCCAATAGACGCCTAATACCTATTTATTCGCCATGCAAACAAGTCTGTCAACCAACTGAGGTGTGCGGGCGCGGGGAAATGAGTGCTAATTGGTCCGGTCAAGGTTACGTCAAATCATAAACATTATTAGGGATGGGGTACTTAGTTTCTATGAAAACAATTATCGATACTTGTAACAAGGTATATTTACTAATCACATAACACTATCACACTAATCACACAAATATCATAAAGGCGAAAGTTTGGATGGATGGATAGGTGTATGGATGGATGTTTGTTTTCTCTTCACGCCAAAACTACTGAACGGATTGGGTTAAAATTTCGCATACAGGTTGAGTAAAATGCCTTCCATTTACTTTACATTTAGATAGATAGATAGATAGACTCTTTATTGGGTACACACACAAACAGCACAGGAAAAGTAACAAAAAAGAACAGTAACAAATATCAAAGGCACACATAATGAAGTACATACAGGTAAGCAGGTAGATAGTGAACATGAGGTAAAAATAAGAAAGTGAAAAAGTGAAAAACAAAACCAAGAGCTAATATAGGCACCTACCTACTAACAGTGCCTTATCAACAGGTGCTACCATGGTATTTAGATATATACCATGGGAAAAATGTAATTTTAAATATTATTTTAATCGATTTTTACAGAATTCATTATAATCGGGACTAATTATTTATTACAGGTAATAAACTCATATCGATACTCTAATCACAACCCGGCCCGGAACGGCACTTCACTACTTGCACACACCTTATCAGAGAAACAAAGAAAGCAGATATACAATTAGTTATCAAAGAAAGGGATGCACAGTTAGTGACGTCGACCGGCCAACCAAATTAAGTTGAACTCTGTCAAAACTAAAATGAATTAGCAAATTTTATTCTATTTAGGAAATAAATAAGCTTAACTGTGAAATGTTATTCCATTTGTTTTAAAGTTTGAGGTTTTGCTCTATTTTCCACACCATTTTATGCTACAAGGAGCCTTTGCACCAAGGATAAGTATTAAGTAGTAAGCGAGCGCAAAGATGTTCACGGGTCACTGATCTGGTCGTTACTGCCCGAACGTTAGAGGGCGTGGATTTATATAAGATCTATTTGCCTAATGTGTTACCTGAAAGCGTTCGCCCTTTATTAGGCGTCTATTGGGTAGAAGGTCGATGCGCTTACCCTTTCTCAAAAAATTACTGTTAAGTAACGTAGGAGCCGAAAAACTTTGGGTTAACTCCACGTACAGGTGAAACATTAAAATTTATCCTTAAAATTTAATCTTGTACAAACCTCTCAAAGAGATACATTTTATAAACAGATAGTCGGGTCAGTTCCCCTCTACAAAGATTGTTTTGACAGTGTCCTAAATAATTATTCATTCAAAAGTTTACCTACTTTCGTCTATCCGTGATCAGTCTAAGCTAAATACTCGTTCCGAGATATTCTAGATTTCACAAAACAGAAGTTCTGGCTTTAACAAAAAACAAAACACTGTCGCTAGTTTTTGTTTTAACACTAACCTTACAAGCAGTTGCTTGTTAACTTCAGCTTAGTTATTAACGACCTCTGGTCGACCTAAGATGCTCCCGCGACGCATGAGTTGCGGGTTTGATTCCCGCCACAAGACAAATGTCAAATATGCACGACTTGTAGATATCTGTTCCATCTGCTCTGGGTGTTTTCAATGTATGATTAATAATAAATGTACTCATATCTATGTTAGGTATATCAGCTACATCTAGTAGGTAATCTTAATCATAACACAAGCTCTGCTTAGCTTGAAGCTAGCTGTGTTATTTGTTCAGCATAAGGTTTTTATTGCAACGATGGATCTTTTTTAACCTATAAAGGTAGGTTGCAGAAGTAAAAAAAGATTTAGGTAGATAGCCAGTAACATAAGTAACTGAATTTTGAGTAGCATAGAGGTGTTAACGAGATTTTGAAAATAACAACGTTCACCAGCTTCCGTCGTTCACCGTACCACGACTTAAGATTCATAGAAGTGCAGCTCACGTTCCTATATTTCGGGATTCCAAAATCGGAACGAGCAGACAAAGCAGATTAACAATCTTAGGATTCTAAGGGCAGTTCTGTTTAGGATTCGGAACACGATTCAAATTAAGTGATAAAGCGCTCGGTATGCCTTGCCAGTGCAAGCCTGTCACCCGGTAATAGTCAAAGAAACGACGTGCTTGTTCCTTACAGTGCTACATAGTTATGAGTAGCGCGATCTGATTTTGAAACGATCACATAATGTAATGCACATTATGCACAGTCAATTGGCATAGTTCGTGATTCCGAAGACGGGTAAATAAATCATTCAATTCAGTCTCGTTCATACCTACCTAAGAGGTTAATCTACTGAAGAAATATGTATTCCTCTTCATCCATAAAAAAATCTCGCTTAAAATATGGTAAAAGAAAATACAATGAAATAATTAAAACTAGTATTTACAATTGAAACAATATAATAATATGGTAAAATAACGATCACTATAATGGTAAAAGAAAATTACAATCAAATACTTAGAACTTGTATTTACAATTGAAACAATTGAGCTAACTGCAGGCTGTAGCAAACAATCTACAGGTTACACCATACTTCTTATACTCTTTTTCTCTTTTAATTCCTTGTCGTAAAAGATAAAAGGCATCGATGATGATCTGAAATCTTTATTTTCTGGTCTCATTAAAAAAAACGGAACGGTCTGTTTTACAAAACGATATCTAACTCGGATTTATCTTAAAACCGATATCCGATTTTCAAAAGCCTCATTTTGAAAAAAATATGGATTATACCAATATACAATAATTTAAAACATCAAAATTAAACCAAAACAGTCGTACAAAAGACTAACATATGAAAATATAGGCAAATAGAGCTATTATTTTCGAGGCAATACCCAAAAAAATGGTTCCACTGTGTAACAGAGCAATTGCTTTTTCACACATTTTAAACATTAAACATGCTTAACTGTGAAGTTATTTTGCGATCTACTGGTACCATAACATTTCACTTATACAGAAGATATATTTCAAGACTATTATTATTATTACCTAATACAGTAACGTACTTGGAAATAAAATTCCGTCTAAGTAATTGTCCCTGCGGAAAATTTTTCCACATAGAGAACCAGTTGTCTTGCTAGGTTATCTGAGCGAGACAAACCATTGTTAATACCAGCCAACTGCTGGACATGAATAAAAGAGTCTTCCTTCAGCGTCTGCTAGCAGTATTTCGTAGATCGTCCTTCTACCTGATCATTGGACCCTGCACTTCATTTGGCAAGCCGCGGTCTCCATTCTAAAACATCTATTGCTGAATAAATAAAATAAATAAATTAAAAAAAGAGCTACAAAATAATATATATTTCTTCAAAAAAATGCTTTCTGACAGCTTTCTAAGAATTTTTATATGTTAGTGTTTTTCAAGGATACATTGCACATAATTATCATAATGCTTTAAATGCAATAAGGAAAAAATTCTAATTGGATAAAACAATGTTAATTGCTGTTACTTTATTACAAAAGTCGAATATCCTTCTTACTTATTTGTAGAAGATTGTGTCGCACACAAAATTCAGTCTTTAACTGTGTAGTACTGCATTACTATAACTGTATCTACTGCAAAAATAAGCAGAAGAA
This sequence comes from Eupithecia tripunctaria, assembly GCA_955876795.1. Classification (NCBI taxonomy): domain Eukaryota; kingdom Metazoa; phylum Arthropoda; class Insecta; order Lepidoptera; family Geometridae; genus Eupithecia; species Eupithecia tripunctaria. Next base: position 13,422,871 of record OY041604.1, read on the forward strand.
TATTCGACTTTATAATACCTACAGCAATTAACTAATACTGAATCCTAAACAAGCAGCCGGAAGGTTTAATTGCTTCGTTAGAGTTTAATTAGAGAGGGGAATTCGAGCAACCGTATCGATGTGGCTTCAATGATACTTGGCGGTCGGTACCTACCTGCGTGGCTTCGTAGATTCTTGGAAACTAAGAAAATCACACCACTATTATAAACCCGAAAGTCTGTCTGCAACCTCTTCACATTCAAACTACTAAACGTGTCGGGCTGAAATGAAGTAATTTTATACCTGGAATAAGAATAAAAATCACATATACAATCATATAATATGCTGGCTGTGGTTTGCTTAGATATTTTTTCTTTGCATAAATAAAAGAAGTTAACATTAAACAGATAAATCTTATTCAAATTAGGGACACAATAGAACAACGAGAAAAAACAAGAATTCATGAAAAACCGTGGGCGGTACAGGACTTAGGTATAGGCTATTTATAAACAAGAAAGGAATTTTTAACACTATTTGGAAGAAAAGCATTTATGACTAGGGATTTGTTACGAAATGGTAGATCGTCTCCCATATAAACAGTTATAATGCCATTACTATTTAAACCAAATAATTGAGCGATAAGTTTTATTCGTGTTGAGATGGTTGCTAAATCAATAAGATTCTACCATACGATTTACTACCTACCCGTACCCTACTATGAAGTAATTAAATATAATTTTTGAAACTGCTTTATTAGACTGTAACATATCCCAGGGATATACATAGAACTATGTCTTTCTTTCTTATGGACCTATAATATGTGCGAGTGGAATGCAGCGTAGCAGGGCTACTTACAAGTATAATTCAAATCGCCAATTCAAAAGCCGAAGACAATCAAGATTGAACTTCACTTGGTAAGTTCGTTTGATTTTTTAATAATTACGTAAACGTATATTTTTATTTAAATTTAAGATTTGAAATACGTAACTAAATAAATTACATTTATGGATAATGCCATGTTATAGTTTATTAGTAAATTACAATACTTAGTTTAAATAACGACATTAAAAATCATAATTATTAGAAATTGATACAAACACGAATTTCTCATAATTATGATTTATAATATCGTTATATATAAAAATCTAATTACTAAATATTGTACTTTACTTTACCTACTTGACTTAGAATTTGGTGTTACCAACAAATGTATTTTGTTGTATTGTATGAGAGGTGAGTCACGTTAGAGGTCTGTGTTTTGTACTTCTTTGAAGATGGTGGGTCGACGGGATTTTTTATTTCTGTTTTTACCACACATAGGAACTCATATTTTGACCTCATATTCGATTCATATTTTTAATAATACCCACTCTAATATCAATTAAAATAGTGGAAACATTATAATTTAGAACTAGTATTTGCAACTGAAACAATCGGGTATAATGAATGGATTGTTTTAATTTTTTAATCGATTATTTAGGTTAATACATAAGCAATATTGCAGTCAAAAAAAAAAAATTGAGGTGGGTGATAAAAACGCTGCCATGTTAGCACTTGCATGTTATGACGTCACGGATCATCGAGTTCCTTATGTAAACTCAAAGTCAAAACTTCGTGCCCATACAAAAATGTTCAAGTATGACGTCACGGTTCGAGTGCTAATAGCGTGTAGAAATTTTGCGGTTGAGATTTAAAATATCTAATTTTCAATAATTACATTTCACAATAAAAAATCATAGAAAACAAAAATAAATATACAGATATATTTCTATATCAATAGAAAAATATATTAGCTTTTTTGAAGCCACATGCATATACTTTATTGAGCTGCAGCCTTATTTCAATTCAAATGTACCTATTGAATAGGGATATCCCTGTCATCATTGTTTCAAGTTAAAAATAAATACCAAAAATCTAGCAAAAATAATTCGTTGAAGTTATCCCTCCGCTGTGACGTAAGAAAGTTAAACAAAATTATGTTTGTGACTGATATCACACCAGTGTAGAAACTTTAAGGAGCGCCATTAATTCCATTATTAGGTGGAGCGTGAATATAAACGCTTTATTTTCTAGTCTGGTATTTAGCTTTCTAATCAAGTCAGACCTATAAAACTGAATTAAGGTTGGCATTTAGCTATTTCGTGATAAAAATGTCCTTCGTGTCGTGTTTCTTAAAGCGTGATCAACGGTCAGTTGACACGCGGGACGATCACGCAACTTTCTGAATAAGGCTCGATTCCTACCAAAATTGCTATTATTACGGCTACTAGGTACAACTTTTTTGTAAAGGTGAAAACGAGAAAAAAAATAACTTAACACCAACAATCCATTAATGTACTTTTGAAACAATATTCCTACTGCGAAAGTGCGCAAACGCACTTTATCGTATTATAGTATCACACTTAATATCATAAATGTGATAGTTTGTATGGATGTATGGATGGATGTTTGTTACCTCTTCACGCAAAAACTACTGGACGGATCTGGCTGATTTTTTTTTTACTTTTTATCCTATAAATCAGTTCCCGTGGGATGAAAATCACCTGTTAACGTTTCCATAGGAATAACGAATAGCGAAGCCGCGGGGCGCAGCTAGTTTTGAATATTAGAATTCAAAACACACAAAACTTATATTCTTCATATTTCGAGGCTCTGGCCACGTGGCGTACGAGTCTGTAAACCATTAATAAGGTTGTTTGTCTAGTGTCAATAGTTACAGCGTGTTGTCACACATTTGGCATGAAATTTTAAGTTAACAGATATAACATAAACATACTCTACTTCAAAAACCTACGTGTTTCCGTTGGTCTGGTTTAACAAGCATTTATAACACTTAACAGTGTCTTAACTATTTATGTGGTGCTGGCTTAGAATTTACACCAGTCAAATTCTTCCCGTGGGTGTCGTAAGAGGCGAGTAAGGGATGTCCACTGGAGGGCGGGCAGCAGCGCCCCCTGAAGAACAAAACACTCACCAAACTGCGATCCCCAAATCGCCCAGCATGGGGCTTATAGGCATAAGCCCCATGAGTTAAACGCCAATAAGGTGTTTATCAGGGGGAGGCCTGCGTCCAGTAGTGGACAGATACAGGCTGTTGAGGTTGAGGTTGAGTGTCTAAATAGTTAGACATTGATAGAACAAAAGTTTTACTCTGGGTTTAACTATGTCTTAGCCGTGTCTGACAGTAAACCGTCATAAAACGCAAATGTGTGGTAACGCTTTTGTTACACACGCGCTTAGATATCTAACTTTTTTGTAGTACCGCTGAAGGAGTCTAACATCATCGTAATCTTTACCAGCAATCAGAACTTCATGTTTTTTTTACACACAGTATTAGTTGGCCCCATGATAAGCAGAGCTTGTGTTAATATGTTATGGGTACTAGATAACTGATAAAGATAATACAATACACTAGAGTCTATTTAGAAAGAGAATAGTCGTGGGAATTGAGGGCACTCGTGTGCCAATTGACAACGTTTGTTGCGTTGACAACACTGCTCTGTCATTGCAGTACAACTAAAAGTGTTAGAGCCTGTTCAGATGGACAGTTGTATGCGCGAGTGGTCTCGCGCGCTTCAATTATTATTGTGTCATTTCATTTTATAAAAATAGGCATTACCCGCATTAGATAAACGCCAACAAGGCGCTTATCAGGGGGAACCTTCGTCCAGTCGTGGACCAATACAGGCTCTCGAGGTTGAGGTTAAGGTGACCATGTGACCTGCACCGAGTCTATCCAGTTAGATACGAGCAAAAAATACGATCCTTTCAAAATCGGTTGAAATAAAATACATTTGCAGCCTCGCTTCCCCAATCCGCTTGCCATTATAACACGAGACTGGCAAAGAGCATTCAGTTCCGTGCTCTCATTAAAAGCGTCAACAGCGCGAGCGCCAGGCAGTGTCTAGTGACGTCATTTGACGTCATGTGACGTCATTAGCCAGTAATCACGCCAAGGGATTGCGTTCTTTGTTCCAACGTTCTGTTCCATTCTGTTGCAACCTGGCATGTGTTCTACTGTTTTTGCACAATGAGCTTGCATTGTGACGATTTTAAACAATGGTTTATTTAACAATGTGTTTGCGAAGATTTTATGCGGTTTTGTTTTGGGGCTGTACACTTTAATTAAAATAATGCAGTCAAATCTTATTTATGAATAGAAAGCAGGTAGGTACACCATTATTTAATTTAATTAATATCTTAGCAGCTTGGAAAGCTATCATGCACTTGCCGCTAATGGATCGAAGATCAACCCGTTCGTAGAGAGGCTAAACTAATTGGAAATATAATAATAAACTAGCAGCGACTCGCGGTTTCACTCGCATAGTTCCCGTTCCCTATGGGAATTCCAGTATATATATTTATTTTTAATTTGTTTGTTTAGCTGCTGGTTTTCCTTAAAATAAATAAATTATAGCCTACGACACTCCTAGAAAAGTAAGTTTGTTAATGATGAAATAATTTAATCGGTCCAGTAGTTTAAGAGCCTATTCTATACAAACAAACAAACAAACAATGAAATCTTTCCTCATAATAATATTATTATTATAATAATATATAATAAATAATTAATTATATTCGACGACATGTCTAAGTTATGTTTAGTTTAGCCATAATTGTTGAACGTTGATCGTTCAACAATCCGCATTGGCAAAACAGAATGGTGCTGTGTTGTAGTACTAATCATAATGTGATGAGGACGTGAGCTTTTCAGAATATTTTGACCACCTAGCCGTTTCACAAACGGGCTGGTCCCAGTCCTATCATTGTCTGTGTGGGTATGGGTGATTGAAAAGCTTGTTGTTTCATCCAGCGCAATGTTAGAAAAAGAGGCAAAACAAAAAACGAGAGAAAGCGCCTGATCGTTCGGTTGGCACTCGGTTACTTTTGCCGCTCACTCGCGGGTAGTCAGTCCTAGGATGAATAGTGTGCGGAATTTTCGTATAACCAGGAAATACGTGTTTATCAGTAAGCCTTACAAGTTTGCGAAACAATACTTTGTCGTTTAGAATCTCGAATACATTTGCAAGGTTTCTTTTCTAAATATTTTCTTTACTTTTACAATTTTTGAGCACGTACATTATGAACACCTAAAGTTCAGGTAAAATTTTAGCAAAAAAGGAAATTTTTGGAGGCTTATACTGAATTTGTTTCTCTAAATTTAGATTTTTTGTAATAGAAACCTGGGTATAGTGCTCAAGATACCAATTAGTTAAATGTTTCAAATAAAAGATCTGTAACAAAGCCATAAGAACATTTGTATAAAAATAAAGACGAGTTGGTCGCTTTTAAGCGTTTCCATAGAAACAACGCTTAAGAAACCGCGGGAGAAAATTGGAATCCTGATAAGTTAAGTGTATCAAATCAACACTTTGTAACACTATCTCAAATAGGTAGGTACATCTTTTTCACCTAGCAACGTGTATTTCACCAACTGCTTATCCCCTCGAATACTTGAGTGAGGATTACATAATCATTAAGACATTTAAGCCGCGGTCTGAGGAGGCTTAACACTCGGGCCTTTTGTAATATCTTTTACTTAATAGGCTTAATGTTTCATACACTTTTAGGGACTTTCCCTAATTCTCTACAAAATTACTCTGCGAATGACAGAGATTAGCAACGTGGGTGTCGTACTTACATAAAGTTATAAGTTAAATTAATAAAATGGCTGTCACCGGCTCCTTTATGCTCCTGTGCTCTATTTTCGGTGATAAGATAATATAATTCTAGTTTTGTGAGAAAAAATGTGCTCTAACAAAACAAGTCTCAATTCGTAGAGAGTCTACGAATTAAGACTTGTTTTGTTAGAGCACATTTTACACTTCAAGCCCAATACCGTGTCCACGTCTCCGAACCGCACCTGGAATGTAACATGCAATGCAAGGCAATTAATGCGCGATTTGCGCTATCTATGATATTTTCATAGATCCTCTACGAGATTCTTGTAGACCCTCAACGAGATTTTCGTAGACCCTCTACGAGATTTTCGTAGACCATCTACGAGACATTATGTTTATCATACGAATTTTGTAGAATAGTGTTTTTAATTATTATAGGAATCAACATAATTTGCAACTGCATTAAAATCGGTTACAACTATCTAAGAACTATCTAGGAAGGAAATTTACGATATGATTTTCTTAGATATGCCCCAAATAGGTATATATGGGCGTATTATCACCACATAAAAATATTATCCACGCACCGTACGACTCACAATAGAACAATTTTGTAGGCGCTGCGGTTTGGACCCTTAATAAATAGTACGTGGTCACGTGATCCAATAATAATGGAAGTAGGAAATCGTAGAAATTCTTGGTTGTTTTCCGTTCCATAAGAAAGTTTACCCAACATTATGATATAACTCGGAAAGATTGCGAAGGCTTGCTGTTCGAGTTTTGCTGTAGAATATACTTACCTGATAAATTCAGGGCATAGCAAAGTACCAATGGTGAACCATATTTTATTCGATAATTTGTGTAGTTTGGCCCTAAGTAATTAACATAAGACATTTTCAGTATAACAAAGCAATGTCAATTTCGTGTCTAATTCATGAGAAAAATTGGTTCCTATAAGGTATAATTAAGTTTTTATATTGGAAACAATAACCTGAAATAGCGGGAATCCTTCAGTAATACCCAACGTAGATGTAGCGATTTCGATATACCCGAAAATTTCAGCTTCACATTTTTACATTGAAATCGCTGCTCGGTGTTAGGGTTGGCGGGTATGCATTGTTCATGCACACTTGCAGCAATCATAAAATACTTCTGTCTCAATGACTGAGTGCATAAATATGCGTTTCCTCCGGGAAATCTTCAGGCAGCTGTAGTTGCCTCGTAAAGCCATCTAACGAAGGTCCGTGGAGAACACACTCTTTTATTCCCATCAAAAAGCACGTTTGGTAACTTTTACTCGCCACGTTCACTCGAGGCTCGAGGTAATATGGAAAACTTTTGAGCGGGAGCTAAATAAATTGTATAAACTATGTTGAGTTTGCTATTGCAATAAGCGTTTTTGTGTTATTGTACGAGCTGAAGCGTTTTTGAATACAATTAACTTTCTTCTACATAATAATATTTTTTTCATCCCACCATCTCGGAATGAGTATTTTTAATCTTCAATATCTGAGTGGAAAAGCCGTTTTTATTCTCTAGAGGATAAAGTAAATTGAATTTAGAACATCGTGTGCACTTAGTTTGTGAATTAAAAAAAACATTAAACCTATTTACTGCTACCTCTATGGTGCCGAATATATCATACAATTTTTTTAAACTCAGACTTGGTGTTCTTTTTTCAATTTGCTTTGTACGCAGTTCTTTACGCGGCATTTTTTCACGTCATTGTTAAACCTTATATTAAAAACAAGAAAACAAAACAAGTGAAAAAACTAAAATGAGTGATTCTCTGAAATAAAAGTGTACCTATCTTGTGATTGTAAACGTTTTTTTTTGCATTTAGTCATTTCCTCGCTGAGGTGGAATGAAAAGTTACGTGTTGCACTCGAGTGCAAAGATTTTTCACCTCGTGCTCTTTTGATTCCCTTGCTAACGCTCAGGATTCTAATTTTGAATCACTCGCTGCGCTCGTGATTCAATTTTAGAATCCTTCGCTTGCTCGGTCATCAAAATTGAACACGCGGTTAAAAAGCAACTTTGCACTCTTGTATAACAAATAACTATTTACCATAACAAAATAATCCAAATTATATTTAAATGCTCATGAACTTTGTATCATTTAACTTATTGCCCAATTTTTCTTTCTTTGTTTAAAAAAAACAGAACATGAAAAAATATCAAATTCGTCAAGCCATTTTAAAGTTTTAGAGACATCGACGAACGGCAAGGGATATTCTATAATGCAGATTAAAAGGTTGGGGCTGATGATAATGATAATTTTATAAAGTTACATTACATCACATGAAATGAAGAAGAGAGGGGCACGTAAGTGTACGGCTAATTCTCAACCAAAGTTAGCTTAACTAAGTTTTGAATTTAGTAAAAACTGGTTTGTTTACATAAATAAACTAAGTTGGAATTAAAAACTTAGTTATACATTATTAGATGTAAGAAATTTAAGATAAGAAAGTTTGTAAAATAAAATGAATATCATTTGATTTCAAAGTGACGTATTTCATCTTCATATTCTTTCATCATATTCTTCTCTGAAAATGATGATGATGATGTCGAGGCAGGTCTTTAACCTAAAATAGCACGAGGCTACAATAATAATTAATAATAATAATTACTTGTTTTAAATGCTTCCAAGCGCAGACGAGTTTTGCTGAACAAATTGCGCTATTTCATCCTCAAAGTTTAGTATCAAACAACGAGTAAATAATTTGACCTATAATTTGACAACAAACAGACAGACTTGATCTGATTTGCTCATCTTCATTAGAAATTTTGCAGATAGGATTGGGTTGTTAAATTATTGTCTAATCGGAGAAACCAACAAAAGTTAGGGGAATTGATTAAACCTTTCGACTGTGGACGAGCTTGGCAAGGCCTAAAATAAATAAAAACAACATGGCGGACATGTGTGGACAGCCTTGACAAGGCTGCTTCACAGATTAGCGATAAAAAAATCTTCCAATTTTTTTTTGTGTGATTTTGGTATTCTTTCATTAGTTAAGGTATAGAATTCGTCATAAAAATGGTCAGTTTGCTCTGTGATCGGACTGTTTAGTCCCTGTTCATCATCAAAAACTTAGTTTTCGAATCAAATTTTAAAGGTCTTTTTGAGTCGTCGGTTTTTGGTCGTGTTTTGTGTTTGTGTCGATAAAACTAAGAGATCGGGATAGCCAAAGGTATGTTCTTCAATAATTTACACACTTGATACCATTCGTCGTGGTTTAATGTAGAAGATAATGCATTTAAACTTCAGCGTTGCAGCAACCGTTGGTTTCGTGGCAAAAATTTTCATTTATCAACAGAAGCTTATCTTTTTATTATTTTTTCATGCAATCAATGCTATTTAGTAGGATGATTTATAAGGTTCAAAGGACATTAACAAAACCTAGGGCTTCGCATACAAAAAATCAGAGAAATCATGATTTTTTTGATTTTTGAACACGGTCTGTGGATCAGCCTTAGTTAGGTCAAACCTGGGGGCCATCTTGATTTTACGACCCTTTGTAAATGCCGCACTGACGAAAGGAGAGGTATTTTATAAAAGTGCAACAAGGTGTTTTGAATAAAAAGGCTATAAAAGTAGCGGTGAGGAAATAACCTTACTAAATAAACAAAATTTTATAATAAAAAATAGTTACCTACATACTTGCGTGACTTGTACGTGACGTGTATCGTGGACAAGTGGATCGTGGACTTGGACACAAAAAAATACAAAAAAAGCTTGTAAATTATTATGTTATCAGACGGAGATTATGTTTAGATAAACTTCACATCAAGGAAGGTAGGAAACAAACATACAAACATCTAAGTATCCAAACTTTTGCATTTGCCGCAGCTTCGCACGCATTGTTTCAATGGAAATGTTTTAAGATGATTTAAAGTAGCTTATGTTTGATTCCAGGATTAGAATTACATATGTTACTAGTATAGCATTATATTTATCTATGCCTATGTGTAAATTTGAGCTCGATCGATTCAGTAGTTTTAGCGTGCAGAGGTAACAAACATCCATAGATCTAAACACACAAACTTTCGCTCTCATACTAATCATGTAATGTGATTTTAAGGTACTTAGTAGAGCTATTCCTTTACTAGAGCTAATTACACAGATTAAGGACCAACTAATCATAATGTTTCATAAAACGCTTGAGTGCGTAGGTATAACGAGCGTCGTTAAAGTGGACTAAAATGCGAGAAATAAAGCCTTCTCGGATCTTACCACGCTATTTATTACCTCAAATTCCTCAACCTCAACAGCCTATATTGGTTCACTGCTGGACGCAGGCCTCCTCCTTAAAAAGCAACTCATTAGCGGAGATAAAAGCCAATGAGTTACTTATGAAGGCGGAGGCCTTGATAAGCAACTCATTAGCTTTTTTTTCATGGGGTCTATTGCCCATGATCTCTACGCTGGGAATGTGGGTTGGGCATCGCGGTGGTAAAATTGTTCTTCAGGGGGAGCTGCTGGCTACCCCCGACGGATATCCCTTAGTCGCCTCTTACGACACCCGCGAGAAGAGTTGACAGTTATGTTTATTGGAATGTAAATAAGATAATGTTCGACGATAGCCGTTCTACTTGTTATTGAACGACTGGACAGAGTATATTTTTGTGCTTAATTATTTAAATTTTATTAAATTAGTTCTAATTTGTTTTTATTATTTGTTCGCTTATAATTTTTACCATGCATGTAGAATGTTAGTAAACAAACCGCCCATACCTAACCTAAAATTCATTCTGTTGGTGCGTCCTTTTATACGTAATTAACATTACTTGTCAATTTGAGATCCTTCCTTCAATAAATATTGCTAATAATTACATCTGAAAGTCCAAGCAAGTTCGTTTTAGTTATTTGTGTCGTGGTTTGTTTAATAACATTCTACATGCTCGATGAATATGGTATAGGATCAAAACTAACTCTTATGTCACCTTGCTCGAAAACGAAACTTCGATTTCATTATAAAGATGTAGAATAGATGTCGTAGATCTATTTATCCTACAAATCTATATTTGTTATGTAATATGAAATCATTGGAGTATGCTGCTGTACCTAATGTTAAACCTTGACACAATGATAATAAAATTAGAAGATTAACGGAAACGTTTTACGGGCATATTTTTCACAGAAAAATCCAGATTTCTTGTCTTCTACGCGAAGTTTTAAGACAACAGCTCAATTTTGCCTCTTCCATAGCCCATAATCAGTGCCGATACCAATAACCCACTAAACCTACCAAAAAATCTTGCTACATTCGGCAATATTCATCTACATTGTTACTGCCGAGTACGTGAGGATAATGCAAACATCCCCACACGAGACATGTTTCGTCACTTTAGCTGAAGAAGCTAAGCATACACGGGGCGACATACGCCACATTTCGTCAAGAAATTGCTCCTCTCACCTGGCTATTCAGTAAAATGTTTGCGAACGAATCGTGGAGCTGTGAAACGAGTATGGAAAGTTTTGAGTCCTGAATGACAAATCGGTGTGTGCATTTTGGCTTTTCTTGTTAGTACTATACTGTAGTAGTAGTAATTTAGACTAAACGAGCGTATGCTCATTCTCTCCCCACGTCGTCAAATCCATTTTGTGTAAGCAGATCAATCAAATACAAAAATGCTTTATTTCCATAAATACACTAAATTTACACTTAGAAAAGGTCTAATTTTACTATAAAATTACACTGACAAGGAAATAATTTGAATCAATCAATCAAATCAAGATTTGCAAACAACGGGTTAAAAGTTGGTGTATATGCTTATTATAAAATATCCATTGCGATGGCTTATCAGCTAGCATTGATGTGCCAAAATTATATAATAATAGCAAATAGACATGCGGGTCGGAAAATAATGTATTACTATTCAAACGACATACATGACAAAAAACATTAGTCTATACAAAGTAACAAAAAAATTAACAAATTTCAATTAGGTAAACAAAGTCAAATTATAAAATGAAATGTCAAAACTGATACAATTTTAATATTAGAGTCCGTGAAAAGTCAATTGAAATGAGAAGTTTTCTTAAGGTTCTCATTTTATCGCGTATTCTGTGAAAAATAACTCAATATCTATAGCTTTTTGTTGGACGGACGGACGGACAAACAGATAGACGGTTGTGTGTGTTGGTAAAAGCATTGATTTATTAAAAACGAAGATGAGGCACTGGTTGCTCGAAAGTGGCAACCTCAAATTGTGTAAAATTGTGTTCTCCAACATCAGTCACCGTCTGACCGGCGGCACGGGCGGTCGTGATTCGCGTAAAATATTGTTGTCCCAGTCTCACTTCGGTCCTAGATACGTCTTTCCGTCATTGTTCATCTTTGTATTGCACAGGACTGGAAATATAACTGAGAGCGTATGTGTTTGCGTGTAGTTGTAACACATGCCAATTTTTGAGTAAGCGCTGGGAGAACATAACCTATCTTCCCTTTTTAAATCAATGGGTAAAAGGTAACAACTATGCCTCGTTAGTACCCTTTGGGTGGGTTTTTGAAAATCAGACGATTTGAATTGACGCGTGGTATTTTACAGGAGAACAAACAAAAGGTCTACCCAACCTACCTATTTAACTAGCAAAATAGTAACCAAACCACAGCCACATGTCGCTTTCAAACAACGATTTATAATTCATTACGGATGTGAGCGGGATAACCCTATTTGTGATGTAATGAATTCGTCAAATTACGATCGATTTTTGAAGTAAAAATTTATTTAGCGGCGTTGTGCTTTTTTTTTGCATGGGATTAATGGTAAATTTGTGTCAGGGTCACATGATGCTGATCTAACCTGTTAGATTAGCCTCTCGTGACCGTGGTGACGTAACATGCCTGGATTACTGTAATTTTAAGTTGGCACTATTTTGTAAGCTAGCAGCCTACTTAGATGAGCTCATCTAAGTAGGCTACTAGCTTCCTAATAAATAGATGTCACATATCTATTTATTTTTACCAAAAACTGGTAGCCCACGGCGTGTTAAAGGTTAAATCTAATGAATTCTTCAGGTAAAGCATTCATTTGAATATATAAATCCGTTGAAAAGCAGAACACATAGTCAACCGCTAAGCTAAACCAAAATAACTTTAAATTTTGCACGCCTAAATTAAGCTCACGTCTAAACACTGATTAGCACTAACTTCAGACTGTATTTGGTATGCAGCATCAGAAAGCAGCTCGATCGATTTGGACTGCTTGTGAGACTAATTTGCATTCACGACCGAAATGGATCGTGACGCTATTTCACCGACATCTCACCCATTTCCTTATTGCCTACAATGCCTACACAACTTTGTTGTGCGTTTCAGTACATGGGAGCAAGAATGTCTATCTATACTCATATTCTAAAGAAAAAGATTTGATTGTTTGTTTGAATGGAATATGCTCTGAAACTACTAGACCGATTTTACCATTAAAAAGCTTACTTTTCAGGGAGTGACATAAGCTATATTTTATCCCGGTATTCCCACGGGAACGGGAACTACGTAGGTGAAACCGCGTGGCGCTGCTATTATCAAATATAGCCACAATAGGGTATATGCATGGATTTTTTTTATTTTTTTTAATCGATTATTTAGGTTAATACATAAAAGAAAAAAAATATAACACCCAAAAAAAATTAAATTATTGAGGTAAAAAGCTAAAAGTAAAACTACACTTAGTTTCGGGTGATAAAAACGCTACCATGTTAGCCATTGCATTTTATGACGTCACAGATCATCGAGTTCCATATGTAAACTCAAAGTCAAAACTTCATGCCCATACAAAAATGTTCAAGTATGACGTCACGCTTCACGTGCCAATAGTGTTGCGTTTAGAGATTTTGCTGTTGAGACTTAAAATATCTACTTTTCAATGATTAAATTTCACAATAAAAACATCACAAAATACAAAAATAAAAAAATAAATTGTCAAAAGATAACAATGTGCGGTAATAGTATTTTTTTTATTCAAGCATGAGTAAGTGTGGGAACTTTTCAATAAAAGATTATACCTATTCGGATACCTATTATCTATCCTCTATCCGAATGGGTAGGTATATTCGACAGGCCACATACATAAAAATATTTTTCTTTCTATCCTGCGGAGGAGCATTTATTTTTTCATAATCGACAAGCACAATAAACGTTATGCTATTATTATTTATTCAGTTAAATTACAATTATAATATCCACTTACCAAAGACATCATGGAGATTCTTTGACCCAAAGGAAAGCCTGTTCCTATTGTGTCTAATTAAAGGACCTCTAACGATGCTGCGCCTGATACAGCTCGATGCACATATTTGTTTCGTAACTGATTACGAAATGGAAAATGAAACGTAATTAAATTTAATTTAATTTAATTAGTACATAAAAAAATACGTTTCACCCAGCCTTAACCACCATTGTGTAGTACCTACATCATCAACAAGACTTTAGATATTTTTCTATTGAATAACTACTTACAACAAATGAGTTTTTATTTAAACGCATAAAAATAATAACAATTAATAGTTATAAAGTACCTATTAAGGAACCAACTCATACTGCCTTTTCACAAAATGGCATTGCGCTTTCTTAAGCCTAGAATGGCACACACGATACACGTTTTGGGCTAATTATAACTATAAAAAATATAGTATACTAAATAATTATTGTGTAAAATCCTACTATGGATATTTTCAGGTTTAAAGAATGACGCTTCTCGTCATTTTCGTTCAGGAATGACTGGTTTTGTCGTTGAATCGCGCTCAAATTCGAAGGATATCTGGTTTTTTTATTTGATGACGATATATCATTAAATTTCTTATAAATCGTGTTTTTCTAATCGCATCTTAATAAATTCCTAACTCGTATATCAAAAGTTCATACGTAGTAGGTAGGTATATGTGTTTAATGTTTTTCTGAAAGGGCTATATCTCTGTCTGCAAATAGTTACTTAAGCCGAGAAAAAAAATATTGTGTAGCAGAACAACGACAATCCTTTAGAATCATCTTTAATCCTGACTTTGCGGGGTTTTTAATTTTGATAATATTTTTTGTATTTAACTCTTGCGTAATAATAACCCTTTCAACTCCGCTGAGTTGGAAGAGTAGATATTGGAAGAGGCGATTAAGGGAACCTACAGAAGAACGGCAAAAGCTGTGTAACACCTCAATAAGACTGAAGAATAAAAAAATCTAATTAGTCCGTCTGAAGATGTAGCCAGTTTAAGTTCCGCGTGACATCACAGCTAAGTAATAAGTGTCAGATTTTTATAGGCGTGACGTCGCGCGTAACAAGAGCTGGCTACACATTCATCATTTTCACGGCTAAGTAAATAGTCTGACACTTTTTACCCAGCCGTGACGTCATTTTTGTAATTTTTTGTTAAATCTGCCAATCTGCCTGCAAGCGTAGTGAAGCAAAACGGGAGGCGTGTTCAGCAGTGGACGCATGGAGACCTACTTCCACTAGACACCTAGTAATTTGTTTTTAAGAAATCAAACAATATCTCAAAATATTTTGAGCACGACGGGACTTTAACCAGCATTCTTCCCTCAGTACGGAAATGTGTTAACCAACTACACGACGAGGTCAAATGAAGTGGAAGTCACATATCTCTCGGACTTCAAGACAAGGGTGAATAGGTATCTTCTAGACCTTCGTGATACACCGTCGGGCCGCATCTTCGCTTTTTTTATCAGGTGAGATTGCGGTCAAACAAAGGTCTATTTACCGTAAAAAAAAAAAAAAAAACTTCATACGGACTCAAGTGCCGTCCGTTATAGTTATCCTGAGTACACACTCACAGACACACTGCTTACGCACTATATTATTTGTTTTTTTCGTTAAAAAGATTCTTTATTAAAGTTTTTTGATTAAGTTTTTAACCATTTACTGAAGCGATCATCAATTCATGGAATTTTATTCAAATTAATGTTGACCCACTTGAGCCAATCCTTGCCGAATATCGGCCACGGGGCGGCCAATCTCAACGAAGCCATGTGAACAGAAATTATGCGCAAACATAGGTTCACTCTTATAATTACTTTTGTATACTGAGATAAGTTATAGTAAAATTAAACGTAAAGGAATAGGTATAACAAAACTTACGAAGCTTAAAAGTGTGAGGTATTCCGTTCTCCGTAAAATATTACAGAGACCAAGACCCAAGAAGAAATCCTCACGAAATAATGCTAGAGAATTTTGAGTACGTGAGCACATCTTGAAATGAGTGCACTGCTTTAAAGTGCACTTAAAGGGATTGTATTGGATTGTAGCTTCTTATTTTAGAAGTTAAGAATTCTAGAACGAATTCCATTAAAATGAAGAATAAAGCTTGGACTCGAAACGGTAGAATGGAATAACTATTACGTGATAAGAATAGCTTTTGACACTGCACCGACAGAAAGCTAAATTGAACGTTGGTTTGTAGTCTGTAGGTACTGTTTTGATTATATTTTCTGTGCAATACAAGAAAAAAAGAATTTTAAAGTTAGGTACTTGAATAAAGGTAGATTTTGTTTTTTGTAGTTTTTGGTAGGTTTTTATAGATGTTGAACTGTTTTATGGTTATTTAAACTTATAAGTTTAGGTACTTTATAATCACGGTATCGGCCAATCGCTATAAAGAGCCCTTTTACAATTTTCAGTGCTTTATATTTTTAGGTTGCTTCGGCAGTTTTGCCTACTATTTATTGCAGCATGAGTAGTAAGATTGGACTGTATGTGTGTTAATTTATTACGAGTAACAAAAGCTGGTAATCAGAAAGAAATCTTATCTAAACTTATTTATGCCTATTACAAGTTGCACAACAAGATTACGTTATTTCGGTAACTCTGAAAGCTGTTTTCAGAGATAAATTTAATTTAGCTTTAAACTTTTCAGCAACAGATGTCCAACACATAAAGTTGAGGACCAAGATTCGACGTTTGTTTACAAAATCCCGAGTTGAACAGTCTGGTCAGACAAAAACATGGACAATGTTTTTTATTTTCCAAAGAGAAAATCTACTGTGACGTAATATCCAAAATCTAGTAGTCTCGTATTAAACGTAACATTTTGGACGATTTATTTGTTTGACAATCCATAGAGATTTATGTACAAAAGAAAAAAATATCAGTGCTGCACTAATAGCATTTGTTTTTTTGTCCGTATGGTTTTTTAATTCTAAAAGAAGTGACTCTACGGCCCGCATTAGGAAAGCTTGCTCAGTCATAGAGCTATGCTTGAGTGACGTTTATACTATAGAAAAGCGTTGCTCAAGCATAGATGAATGATTGAGCAAGCTTTCATAATACGGGCCTTAGTCTTGATGACCTAACTTTGAAATTGGTGCTTTAATATATACAACAACACGCTATGTATAATATGACAAGGCAGCATAGGAACTGTCAGTATTTACAGTAGTGTACCGATAAGTAACCCTTACTAAGTTTAAAGTAAATATCTAATTGTTTTTCGTTATTATAGTTTTACACTATAAATATTCTGGATATACCGCCTCTATAAATATAAAGTGAGTTCCGATTGTACTTCAGTGCAATGTATCAAAAATCTATATTCACACGCTACCCAATTTACCCTATTAGACTCAATTTTGGGTGGCAAAGTACGAATTCTGATGCCAACAATGCATTTCAGTGATTTCAACCAACCAAATGGTTGTTTCGCCATTACAAACGTTGATTAACGACATATAGTTTAGCGAGTCGGCATGCGCGTAGCATCGTGAAAGCAAATGATGCGGCTACGGGACGGACAGCCCTATCAGAGAGACTAGACAAATGGTAATCAGTGAATTTACGTAATATCACCCCAGCAAAAAGTTTTAAATTACATTGTTAGTGTATAGATAGTTGTTACACTTTTAAATTAGGAATAGTGAAAGAAGGAGAATAAAGAAGAAAAGAAGTCATGAGAAGCTCTTGCCCTGCTGTGGAAGTAGTGGCTATTTTTTTTATTGATAACTGTAAAGCGTTTGGTCACTATCACACTTAAGAGAGCAAAGATGTTGCCTACGATGGATCGTCGGCAACATATTCGCTTTTTTAACACGCTCGCATGCTTTCCTGGAAGTAAATTATTCACTCGGGATCAGAAGACTCCGAGAATGTACTCTACCGGAAAAACAGACGCTGGAAGTTCATTTGAATCTTATTATTATTTAAAACGTGGCTTTGGTGTACCGCTAAATAGGTAGATTGTTTTATGGTATTTTTAGCAATCGGTTAATTCGTGGTGTTATTCCCCGCAATTCAGTCTCAGAGAGCCCGTTCAGCCGCCCGTACTTATATACCCGTATTATATACCCGGATTATGAGAGAGAAAGAGAGAGAGAAAGAGAGAGAGAGAGAGAGAGAGAGAAAGAGAGAGAGAGAGGCAGAGGGAAAGATAGCATCATTATTTGCCCACAGACTTGTTCAATATAATAATATCACGTGCACGTGGCTATTCTAGCTGAAACAGTGACTGGGAGGATAATAATATGATTATTCTAATGTTTAATAAATAAAGAAATATACAATTATTCTTATGTTAAATAGTGGTTTATTAAGCTTGTAGTGGGTTATTGTAATGTCAACAGCACAATTTCCATACAATTATCATTCTACTAGCGTTAACGTCAACTGAAAACCATTTGTCTTGCTTCACTAGGTGGTTAGGAGCGCTAATTCCTAACAATCTATACCACACTGTTTGTTTAGAGCGTGACACAGTTTGTTGTATTTGCTTTGAAAAAGCTTGATATAGTTAGTTTTTACTTTTATCGAACCATGTGTTCAGTAAGTTCTAAATTAACTACCTTGCATTAGTGAATCTTCTATACAAAATTATACATAATCAAAATATATTTAGCTTGACAAATATGTTGTATCACCGGGTAATTTTATGATATTATTATTGTCAATAATGCTTTATAAGCTTGTTTTTTTTTTTTTTTTTTACGGTAAATAGACCTTCGTTTGACCGCAATCTCACCTGATGGAAAGCGAAGATGCGGCCGACGGATGATACCTATTCGGAAGATACCTATTCACCCTTGTCTTGAAGAGACCCAGGTTGTAATTGGCCGGAAAAACAGAGGCAGGGAGCGAGTTCCATTCCTTTGCGGTGCGAATAATGAAGGTGGAGGAAAACCGCTTAGTGCGAGTGGAGGGTACATCCACCAAGTATGGATGGTAATGCGCTGTGCGTCTGCTTGTCCTGGAGTGGAAGGGGGATGGTGGGATCAGGTCATGTAGTTCGAGTGAGCATTCACCAAAATGTATCCTATAAAAGATCGAGAGACAAGCAACCTGGCGGCGGCATTATGCTGAGTTTAATCCTTTTGCCTTAATTTTAGCTTACCTACATTTAAACCTACTTTACGACTTAGAAACTAAGTTCATTTTGTTATAATTTGTTACCTACACATGCAGGTTACGTATTAGTATTAGCGTACAGTTGGGCAATAAATGATTTTTATTATTATGATTATTATTATTTAATATTAAAACATGATTAGCCCTGGCTCTGAGCCAAACCGCGCAATTGATTTCTTTTCAATCTGCCATTTCAGCTTTAAGAAATAAATAGGCTAAATGCATGCAGGTTACGTTTTATAATATTAGTGTACAGTTGGGCAATAAATGATTTTTATTATTATGATTATTATTATTTATTAATAATACATGATTAGCCCTGGCTCTGAGCCAAACCGCGCAATTGATTTCTTTTCAAACTGCCAATTCAGCTTTAAGAAATAAATAGGCTAAATATACACAATAAAAGTGCGCTGTTTTCTGTATTTTTTTTTGTTTGGTACCTATTTTGAAATAAATGAATTGTGCCTTTATATGCATTGAAAATAGCAAACCTATTGTATACTCGGATTTGAGATTTTAGGTGTTCCGCATTTTAGAGTTGAGGAACTCTAAAATTCGGAGTTCACCAAGCCTGGTTATATTTATTTCCCGTCAGTTTAATACCCATCTAGTGAAATCGCTGGAAAGCAAATGATGTGGCCACGGAACGGACAGGCGTTTCGGGCTGGCTGAACGCTGTAATTTGCACAGCGTGCACTTTTCATCGTGCTTGTGCAGTGTTGGCTGTTGGCATGGATTTTGGATGGTTTTGGTGGTATATTCCTGTGAAATATTAATTAATTTATTAATATTTTGTATAACTAAACGTAATCGCTGCCCAGTCTGGTCCGCCGTGACTGGGCAGTGAATACGTTACCGCTATACTGAGCTCCAGATGAGCAAGTGCGTCCAAGGCCATGATAGTGTTAGTTAAATTTCGTTTAGTTGCGACCAAGGTTGCCAAACGTACGAGGTTCCTCGTACAAATACGAGATTTGTGGTCTTCCGTACGAGGTACGAGGACACTATCAACCTCGTACAATATTGTACGAGGTTTTGACATATTAACCACGGAAGGGTGATTTCGTTCGTCCGTGCATCAACAATGTCACTGCCGCATTTGCGCGATGATTGTCTATGGTTCGCTATCCCATCAACCGAGAAATCCCCGAGAAATAAAACATTTCGTTCCTCGCTTAGGTCGTCTCTATCACACATAGCGCTAATTGCTACTTTCTCTGTTCCTTACGTGTGGAGTGTTGCAAAAATATTTTTAATGCAAATTGATGTTTTATTTAGTAGAAATCCTGCTAAAGTTTATTTAACTGTGTAAAACGTCCTTATTTTAATAGTTTAATATGCCTTATTTACCTTTTAGATGAATGTACGAGGCTCGAAAGCCAAAGTACGAGATTTTTTGTTGCTTACGAGGAAAAAAATTCTACGGTTGGCAACCCTGGTTGCGACTTACAGAGTAACACCTCCGCTACACGGAGCTCCAGATGAGCGAGTGCGCCATGTGAGTGTTAATTTAGTTAAGTTTATCGCATCCACTGCCTAACCTCGGTGGTGCGACACACAAGGGCGCGCCGCCACCAGCGTAGCTCCAGTTGAGTGAGTGTGTTCAAGACCATGAAATGTTAACTCTCGGTCGACTTGCGTGGGCTCGCTTATTAAGTGATTTGTGAGTCCCAGTGGCGGGGAGGTTAAAATCATCTTCTAATGCCATCACAAACCATGGTTGGGAATCACTAGACCAGTCTTGCCAGTTGAATTAGCAGTTCAACAACCTGTATTGGTCCACTGCTGGACACAGGTCTTCCTTACTAAGTGCCTTATTGGCTTTTATCCTAAAGGGGGTAGTTCCCATAATTCTCACGCTGGGCATGTGGGTTAGGGATCGCAGTATCCCTAAGTCGCCTCTTACGACACCCATGGGAAGAGTTGGGGTAGTGCAATCTCTAAACTGGCACCTCACAGCAACAATTCGCAGATTAGGAAGCAAATGGACTAAAATAATAAGTTTTTGCGGAAAGTGGAGACAGTTTCTCCCTACGGGGGATTTACAAACTAAGTGTAGACTTTCCTTTGTCAATAAACTTTATTTTAAATTTATAAATATCTCTAATCAAGCGGTATTTTAATCTTGTAGATGATTTTACATTTTAGAAGGTAGATAAGTCTACCTACTGCAATCTCAGGTGGTTGAAATTATCCGAGCCTGGGGCGTTGAGAACGTATCTAGTTAATACCTATACCTGTTTCTCTTGTGCTCATATCAATATCAAAGACTCTTGATTACAATAGTAAGCTCTCCTGCGTAACAACGATATATCAAAGATACATCCTCAATTTTCGCCTGTCGAAATCAACCCAGACAATTCAATGAGACGATCAAAGGTGTTCATCAATATCTTGGCAGTTTGACGGCAATTTAATTCGTCTTCAATCCACATTGACGTCCTAATGGTGTTCCCGATCGTTAGCGCTCCCTTGCCTCCATAGTAATCCGATTTCATTGGTAGTTCCGACAAATTTGCGGTCCGTTGAGCTAGAACCGCATGCCTACAGAAGGACTGCGTTTGATCGTTTGCACCGGTATAGTGCTGGCGTGTGGGTTCAGTTGACGGCACGCCAGCACTATCCCGATGCAAATGATTATTTTAGCTTTTCCGAGACGATCACCAAGAGACGTAGGATCTTTTTTTTCAGCAGAGACCGTTTTATAGAATTTCACCAAGTTGGAGTTCATTTGATCGCAAAAAGTGGCACTTCGTTCAACTATATATATATATAAGAAAGTCGTGTTAGTTACACTATTTATTACTCAAGAACGGCTATACCGATCTGGCTGATAAGTGGCGAGACGGCTTAGAACCAGATAGATATCTTGTTTCTGTGGGATGTGACATAATAAAATCCGCGGGGGCAAAGCCGCGGGGCGCAGCTAATTAATTTATAATTAAATAATACAAACAATACTCTTGAAAAAATAAAACAGTCTGCTGCAAAATACTGCGAATTACTAACCTTTTCACTATTTTCTACATCTAAGGCGGTCGGTCTTACGTACTTGCCTGAGTCGCGATATTACTAGCTTAAAGTAAATGCTCGATGACCCACGATGGATTATCGCCTAGCCCACATCCACATATCACGCTTGAGGAAGAGGTAAGGCAGTGATTAAAAGGGCCATTTTCTGTAACGATATGGCGAATAACTTGTGCTAAATATACCCTTGTTAATCTGCTTAGGGAAATATAGATTTCACCGCAAATGAGCGGCTTCGGTGCAATCTTGATCGTGTAATTTGATGCTGGCGATATTTTCAAAGATAAAATCATTTTAAATTAATATTTTTACTTTGAGTGTTTTTTGTCTCCTAGTTGTTGTATGTACAACGATTTAAGTTAAAAACTAACTCCAGTCGTCCTTTTCAACGAACTCATTATTGAATATCTATTTCACCGACTTGTAGTGTAAGGCTTCATTATGTTCATTAATAATCAAAATTAAATGATTTACACTCATCTCAATAGTTTTTAGTTTCCCCTATTTAATGTTCTCAGCATCAAGGAGCTTCCATTTTTTATTTTACTATTACATACATAGGTTGTAACGTTTTGTAAAATTGTTTTATTTTTATAAAACTCCTTAAAACAGAGATCATAATTATTTTCACTTCGCCTTTTAAGTTATTTCCCAAGTTTTATTCACAGTTTCATCTGACTCAACGGATCTTTAATTTCCGATCAGAATTTCAAAACTTCACACTCTTTGTCAAATCCTTCACACGGCAAACGGGCCGATTATCCAAGGATTACTAATCTCGATCCAGCTTAAATCCACTGTTCTATTATCGGCCCATGACCCACCGTGGAGGACGCTTCAATTAACGAAATGAATAATTCGAGGCTCCAAATCTATGTGTCATGATTAGCCTGCCGATTCGAGTTTGCATATCATTAACGGATAAATGCCACATTCGGAAATATCGCCTCAGTTTGGTTTATAGTACTTATGATCTATTTTGTTAACGCATTAACTGCCCAGCTGCGACACGGGCTCGAGACATTTTACAACATTTTCTCAATCGGAGGCAGATAGAAAACGTTTGAAAAGGGAACTGAGTAACTTTTCGTCGTGAACTACTCAGGCTCTCAATATAAAGTTTTAGAAGTGATCAAATTTTGAACGAATTACATGTGACATTCTGTTCTAAATAAAAATAAAAGAACCTCACTTTCATTGCCAATCACACACATATTCGTCTTTACCTGCTGCATCCTGCTTAACGCTGGGCAGTGGATGCATTAAGTTTAGCTATATCGTGACAAAGACTCATATCAAAAAGGTGAGCTTTTTCATTCATTATTTTATTGTAATATTGTCGATTACATGCGGACAATACAACAGTATCAAATTTCAACATGAAAACATTTTAGTGTCTATACCACTCTTTGAATATCATCCAATGCTTTTGGAAACGCTAGACAATAATTCTCTTTCATTAGTACTTTTTGTTTACAATTGCAACTCGTGCGTAGCCAGGAGAAACTCTGCAACAAAGTTACATCAACGAATCCCAAACAAATGTCACCCGAGAGTCGTTTGAATAAAGTTACTCTCACTGATTTATGTGGAAACTTTCAGCTTTGTCCCGCACTGAATGTGTGGGACCTGTTAGTGTGGCCAGAAATTACGTAAAAACCGGACGATTGTGCGTTCAATGGACCGAGAAAGTCGGATAAGATAAGCCGAATGACCAAATAAGGCTTATAAATATTATTTCTAGCATTGTACTTTTAAAAAATATAATAAAAATCTGTTTATTTCGGATAAAATTGATTCATAGTAAGTTAGCACAAACAAACAAGGAGAATGAGCGTTAGCATGTACTAAGATCAACAACCTATGATTAATTTAAATATATTTTGGCTCATTAGAATAACGAGACGTTACCGATAACAGAATCACTTTGCGAACTGGGAAAGCCAAGCCAAATAATAAATTATAATCCTACTAATATTATAAACGCGAAAGTTTGTTGTTGCTCTTTCACGCAAAAACTGCTGAATGGATCGGGCTGAAATTTTGCATAGAGTTAGTTCTAGGCCTGGAATAACACATAAGCTACATTTAATACCATAAATCAGTTCTCGTGGGATAGGCGTGCGGAGCCGCGGGGCGCAGCTAGTTTTTTATATAAAAAAAAAAGTTAATGCGTAATCGGAAGTGATTAATTTCTGGATTACTTATTACACCAGCAAGCCATCAACTAAAACATCAACTAAAACATGGATACTTGAATAAATCCTATAAATTTGTTCATTTAAAAACATTACATTCCCATTTTGTACTCATAAGTTAAATGTAAAATTATCGAAGCCGGACGCTACAGCCCCATTCATTGTATAACAGTTCTTCTATCTCGTTTATTCTGTAGTCATCCTGAATTCCCAGTTGTGTTTCTGTCATCAGTAAGTATTGAAAATAATAGCCGAATACGAGTATAAGAACAACTTGGTTTATTATTAAAACATTGTTTGTAGTTGTGCTGGTCATCCTGAAATTGGGCAAGCACTCCGTTATATTCTAGTAGTTAAATATATTTTTAACCTACTTGTAAAAAGGAGGAGGTTCTCAATTCGACTGTATTTTTTATGTTTGTTACCTCAGAACTTTTGACTGGGTGATCCGATTTTGATGATTATTTATTTGAAAACTGGTGCTTCCCGTGTGGTTTCATTTTATCCAGTTCTGACAGTTTCTACACTTAGAAAAGGTCAAACCATATTAAAAAATACACTGACACGGAAATAAAGTGGTATTTTTGATTTCGATCGCTTCGGTATGTGGACTAAAGTAAAGAAACTACGAAGAAACCTGCCTGCTAGTTGTTATTTTTCGAGTTGGAGCAAAATCCGACATATATAATCTAATATTTTATAGTAAGCCTTGTTGCATAATAATGTTTTGACAGTTTGTTTGAATTTATTTACTGATAATTTTTGCAGCTCAGTAGGGGTTAAGTTGTAAAAGCGTATACCCCTTTAAAAGATACATTCGTTTTATGAAGCCTAGTTGTGGGTAGAGCGAATTTATGTTGTTTATTTCTAGTATTTACATTATGTATATCCCTATTTTTTGGGAAACTATTGATATTTTTATAAGTATACAACAAGTTTTCATAAATATATTGATTTGGTACTGACATTATATTTAATAGTAGATAAAAGCTTTCGTGATTGTCAAATCTCAAGGTAGAAGCACAGGTTTCGAAGAACTGTTGCATGAATATCGTAGCTAATAAGTTGTTGGCACTTTTCATTGAATAACG
Source organism: Eupithecia tripunctaria (assembly GCA_955876795.1). NCBI lineage: Eukaryota > Metazoa > Arthropoda > Insecta > Lepidoptera > Geometridae > Eupithecia > Eupithecia tripunctaria. The sequence goes on from OY041604.1 coordinate 13,448,137, forward strand.
GTAATAATGGGATTATGTTGCTAATTAGCTGCTGGAAGCAGTTTTTATCAAGGTAAAAGTAATCTATAGATAAAGTTTGATAGAGAGTTGAATAAAATTAAGTCTATACTCTTTTTAAGCACATGTACCATATAATGTTTGTCTCTCTCTCTTAATAATATTTGCTGTAAAAGAACTCATAATAGGGTTAAGCTAGCCTTTGCCATCCTCAACCTCAACCTCAACAGCCTGTATCGGTCCACTGCTGGACGCAGGCCTCTCCCTAATAAACGCTCATTGGCGTTTACCTCATGGGGGGTAATGCCCATAATCCCCACGCTGGGCATGCGGGTTGGGGATCGCAGTTTGGTGGAAGATTTGATCTGCAGGGGGCGCTGCTGCCCGCCCCCCGGTGGCCTTTGCCATAGGTTTTACAATATTGTATTATTTTGTGCAATAAATAAATAAGTGAGATAGATTCATGTTATTATTATTATCAGGAAGACGCCATCGGCGTACGGGATTTGCGTAACTACGCAAATCCCGTGCATCGGATACGACGTCGTCACAAAAATTGAGTTCCTGCAGAACTTTTTTTGGGTATAGTTGTCTAAACTGTATGGATACATGCCCCTCCATGTAAATGTTAAGGAGGATAGATGCCAGTGGTGTATGATCCCTGGCCTGCAAATCTAAGTATATCACACTGATAGCATTTTTTTCTAAACTATAGAAGTTAAAGATATGAACTTGACGACCTCTGTGGCGCGGTGGGCGAAGGTCCGCCTGCGACGCAGGAGGTTGCGGGTTCGATTCCCGCCTCGGTACAAATATTTGTACGATCTGCAGATATTTGTTCAGGGCATTCTGGATGTTTTCTATGTATAATAAAAATATCTATCTATGTAGTGTATTGTATTATGTATATCAGTTATCTAGTACCCATAACACAAGCTCTGCTTAGTTTGGGGCTAGATAATGATGTGTGAATCTGTCCAACATTATAAAAAAAAAATATATAAAAATATTTTTAGCATTTATCAGCTTGTGCAGACGACTAATTTGGCGCGCACTAATTGTACACGAGGTTCATTTTATCATGCGATCAATTCCCGCCTCGGGACAAATGTTTGTACGATCTACAAATATTTGTTCCGCGATGTTCTGAGTATTTTCTATGTATGAAACAAAGGATATCTTTCTATGATATCAGTTATCTAGTACCCATCACACAAGCTCTGCTTAACTTGAAGCTGGGTGATGCTGAGTGGATTGTCCAGCAATATTTATAAATTATCTTATACCTCTAAACGAGCAATTCTTGTATATATATCGCAGCCAGAACGTAGAATTAGCCCGTTTGTAAAACGGCAAGGCCGTTTACAAAACAGCGCCATTCAGCTAAATGCCTAGGCCGATCGTTGAACGATCGATGAAATCAACGTTCTACAATATGGCTGATCGTCTGTAAAGCCCGTTTAGAGAATAGCTAGGCAGTTCATCGTGCCTGGGCTGATAGCCAAATGAAGACTGTTTTTGAGTTCTGCCTGCGCAGAATCAACAGTTAGGTACCAACCTATATTACCCGCTATGACATCAATTTATCTGCCAAGGATAGTTGCTTCAAAATCGGGTTATTTATATGTTTATAGCATATTAGTATGAAAATGAAATGTGCTAACTAAACCGTATACCAATGATATACGGTTTAGTTAGCACATTTCATTTTCACCTACACACGTACAGGATAAGTTTATTATAAATTTAAGGGAACCGAATTCTGAATCCGACTCTGTATCTGGGTAATTCTCCAAGGGCTCAAAAATACGTGTCCGACTCGAAAAAACACATAAAAAGTATCCGTAGCCCTATGATTCTTTTTCAGGTAGTAGATTAGCCAAAAGTAATAGGGGGGGCCTATTTTAGTTTTTTAATTTTCCTATTCTAAATAAGTAAAAATAAATAAAAACCTTGGAAATACTGATTTTCGTGGTGCGTCCGGACCTCATGTGCTAGTGTTCATAATTTTTTATCTCATTTCCTATAAATAATAGCACTATTTCACACAGGTTCACAATAAACCAGATAGTTACTAGCTTTACTGACACTATTACTACGCAAAAATTAGCTTTAGTTAATAAGATACAACTAGATAACTTCGCGTCCGACGTTTAGCTCTGATAGCCATGGCGCGCACTAATTCATTCATAAAAACTGTACTTTAGTAACTACGTGAATAGTTGTTAGACAGAGACAAACTGTCAGTCGCGATCCATCAGTGGTGAGAACAGCACGTGTCCATGTCTCCGCGTCGCTTCGAAATTACGGTAAGTAATCACTTTCCGTGGCTTGGTATACCGCAAGTTCTGATTACCATGTAGACTATAAATTCGTTCATACTAATCCTATTGTTTTAATTATTTTAATAATATATGCTTTTTGTGTTCCTAATTTCTACTGCAGACGTTAATGTAACATAAACCAGCAAATTAAGAAATTATTTAGGATTTTCAACTTTTTTCTGACTTTCATGGTTTTGATTTCCATGTTTTTCGTGGACAAAAAGTACACGAAAGGTCAGTGAAACCCACGAAAATCAAATTTGCAGGCTTATTAATATTTGTTAATGTATTGTATAACACGGCTTACAAATTGTCGTGTTCACGGTATGACACCCTGACCGTGACAGTGTGTAAACCTGTTGAAAGGTCGGGAAAAATAAGTAAATAAACGCGATAAATACCCGTTAAATCAATATTCAGATTCAGATGTATTCTTGAGAGTATCACTCATACTATTTTCGCCCCTCATTTGTTTTATATTAGTATTCAAAATGCAGCCATTTAGTTGCGAAAATAATATGAGTGATATATTCACGAATACATTGAAATTGACCACCTGATACTGATTATAAACACTTTCATACATAGATAAATATTGTAATTGTAATTTTTGTTAATAATTTGGTTGTTTGATCTCAATCAGAATAATATGAAGATAGTGATTACGGTTATAACATTTTTTAATTAGGTAAGGAAAGACTCAATTGGTAACTACTTGGTTGTGTTGTGACTCTGCCATTTTACTCAGCAAGTCGATTCAGATGTATTCTTGAGTGTATAACTCATAATACTATTTTCGCCGCTCATTAGTAATTAAAATGCAGCTAATTAGTTGCGAAAAAAGTATGAGTGATATATTCACGAATACATCTTAATCGACCAGCTGATACTGATTATATAAACTTTCATACATAGATAATATTGTTATTGTGATTTTTGTTAATAATTTGTTTTATCTCAATCAAAATAACTTCAGCCAGGTTTGCTCAAATTGCAATGCCCGAAGTAAATACTTTATTTTTGTAATACTCTCTTAGTTTATATATTTAATAGCAATATTTCATTTTGTTCCTTAGTTTTAAGAAAATTAATATATTTTTATCTGCTTACTACCTTTTTTATTATAAACCTACCCGAAATTCCTTCTTATCCCTTTGGCTGGCGACGCCATTTTGCAATTTTTGACGCAACTGGCAAGCACCCGCTGGCGTTTTTAGCGCGCAGTTGCCGCGCGCTACAAAAATCAATATTTCTACATGATTTTGTATGAAACTACTTAAGAACCTTATATCTTTGGAATGGTCTTGAATGCAGCTATCAGATTGTAAAACATTTTATGCAATTTTGTTGCCATTTGTATTGTCAGTCTAAGCTTAAAAGTAGAGAAAGATAATTTTTGGCCGTTTCACAAGTATAAGTCTGAAAATAAAAATAATTCAAACGATTTTTAAGAAAATTAGTACTTTATTTACATAACAATACACTAATATACATTATTCAACCAAAACATCACACCTCTTCATACATTTTTTTCACTCAACAAGTTTCTAAAAACCTGCCGCGTAAAACACATCCCGAAACAAAAAATAGGGCATGTTTATTATTGAATTCTGAGAAGTGTTTAGGTCAAGTGTCTTTTGTTTTGCTTTTGTTTAAAAGTTCGGTTCAAATACTTATCACGTACAAAGATTCAACTATGAGAAGTATTTAGTTCAATGTTTATAGATTTTAACAAAAGCCACTTGAGAACAAGGTCTTCGCAAGTATTGTACTACAGAGCAAGCTCTGTTCCTTTATTTGAAAATATTTTTAGTCTTTCTATAAAAACATGAAGTTTACTTATGAATCTACATAAAAACAGACCCTGTCTGGTCAGGTTTCTTTTCACTTTCAGACACACAAATAAACACTTTTTTCAATTGTTTTCGAGCAGTCCTTTGTCACGCGCGAACGCTCACGAATGACTGCAAAATTGCCATGAAATTTGTTTGGCGGTTACAATAGAAACACAGAATATAGTTATCCTTGTCTTTTCTAGTAACAACCATACAGGATAAAAAAGGATAGATGTATGTTTCATTTTATAAAAACGGTAAATAATGAGGGACCAGTAGCTGGCCGCTTGCCATTTGGAGACCTTGTTATTGGAACCAGATACTGGTCGCTTGCCAGGCAAGGGGTTAGAATGATTATAATAGGCTAGTTCAAACAAAACGTACATTTCAACACATTAAAGTTCAATAATTTTGTATATTTGATTTCGGTGGTATGAATGTTGATTTCCATGTACACCATAATTTTAAAATTGAATAACTTCGTAACCGTTAGGCCAATAAAGTTCCCTCCACTACCAATAAATTAGTAATCAAATCTACATATAGAATATTTCGTCATTATGTGTAATTTCAACAAAAAAAAATGTGCCACGAAAGTCAGACAAAAACTGAGTTTCCGAAGAATCGCCCATCTGAGATGTCAGAATAATGTAATATGTTTAATGCAATAAAAATGTTTATTATTATATATTATCTGCCAAGGATAGTTGCTTCAAAATCGGGTTATTTAGAATATGTTTATAGCATATTAGTATGAAAATGAAATGTGCTAACTAAACCGTATATCAATGATATACGGTTTCGTTAGCACAATAGATGTCAGGAAGACTCTTCCTGACATCTATTGGCGAATACTAAAATACCATAATTTCTAAAAACTAAAATTTATTAAAAAAATATCGAGCGAAACTCTGTCATCCAGGTACTTTAGATTAATGTTTGAGCTTTAAAAGGGCTTAAATCACCTCGAACGCTCACATTCGCATTTCACGTGGGTACAGACTTGAGTAAGCTTGATGGTTAAATTAATGTGTTACCCAACATCGACGTGTTAGATGTTTCAAACTTTGACTTGACGGAACCTGTTGCGTCATACTCCTACTATTTCTCTTCATTGCAGTACATACACGGTCATTTTGATCCATATCACTTCTGACATCAAAATAGCTAGTCGATTCAGAGTCCTTAGGGTCTTAAAATGCCAAATTTTAGATAACCGTATAATATACCCATATATGTATATACGGTACGGTATATGTATAGTATACGGTTAACCAAAATTCAGTATTACTGTAAATTATCTTTTGTTTCTAATCTTGTCAATAATATCATCGTTTCCTTTCTATACATTAAGCGCTTTTTAGGCCCCTACTTTCCAGTACCGACTGAACTAAGTAGCTTTACACTTAACAAGTCAATGGTTTTCGAAAACTAAGCGTGAAGACGCCAACGCAACCCACCAACACGCACAGGACCAGCGTGGTGGGTCATGGTCCAAACCACCCTATGATTGATAGCCCACACAGATGGCCCCAAGTGCCCGGCGACACTAGCGGCTGTGCTGGCGTTGACGGGCGCCATGCCAGCCCTGGGGTCAGGGGTGCTAAGAATCCCCGGGTGAGACCCCACCGTCAAACGACTCTGGCAACGTATAACGGACGAACTCTGAGGCTTGACCATCACCTAGCGCAGTTGGAAGTGGAGTTAGAGAACATTAAATGGCATGTTCTGGGGTTATGCGAAGTCCGTAGAGAGGGGTAGGACACCGTAACCCTAGACTCGGGCCATCTTCTCTACTTTCGCGAGGGTGATAAAACATCCCAGGGTGGCGTAGGTTTCCTCGTCAATAAGGCCCTCGTTAACAACGTTCAAGAAGTCTCCAGTGTGTCGAACAGGGTAGCGTACCTGATCCTTCGGCTATCCAAGCGGTATAACATGAAGGTAATTCAGGTCTACGCACCGACCTCGGCACATTCGGATTATGAAGTGGAGGGTATGTATGAAGACATATCCAAAGCCTTACACAACACCACTAAGGCTCACTTCAACGTTGTTATGGGGGACTTTAACGGCAAGGTGGGAATCCGGACTGGCAATGAATCCCAAATAGGCCCGCATGGTTATGGAGTTAGGAATCACAGGGGGCAAATGCTTGTCAACTTCCTTGAGAAAGAGGGGCTATTTTTAATGAATTCTTTCTTTAAGAAACAGCCCCAAAGGAAGTGGACATGGCGAAGCCCCGACACTGTGACTAAAAATGAGATCGACTTCATCATGACGGATAGCAAGCACATATTCAGAGATGTCTCAGTGATCAACAGGTTCAATACCGGATCTGATCACAGACTGCTCCGAGGCACTCTGAATATCAATTTGAAGCTTGAAAGAAACCGTCTGATGAAGTCCACGCTCCGACCTAACACAATCCAAATCATGGCGGGCACCGAGAAGTTCCAGCAGCTTCTTGGGAATAGATTCGCTGCCTTGGATTCCACTGATGACGCTGACGAGACCCTACACAATCTGGTCGAAACGTTGAGGAACGAGGGCATCAGGTTCTGCCAAAAGCAGCATACTGGCAGGAAATCCAAACTCTCGGATGAGACTCTCGGGCTGATGGCAAAAAGACGGGAAACCACCCAAGCGACTTCGTCAGAGAGGTCAGACCTGAACAAGCGAATTGCGAAGATGGTACGGCGCGACCTTCGGAGCTCCAACACACGCCTCATTGAAGAGGCAATAGAGCGAAACCGAGGGTACAAAGTATTCACTCAGCAGCTTGATACATCCGACAGAGAACCAAAGTTATCGACATAGCTCAAAGAATTAGCAAGCTGAAGTGGCAGTGGGCCGGCCACATTTCGCGAAGAACCGATAACCGCTGGGGTAAACGAGTTCTTGAGTGGAGACCGCGACTGGGAAAACGTAGTGTAGGACGCCCTCCGGCCAGGTGGGATGACGATCTGCGAAAGACTGCAGGCAGATGCTGGATGCGTCAAGCTGAAGACAGGGCGCTATGGCGCTCATTAGGGGAGGCCTATGTCCAGCAGTGGACTAGTATAGGCTGATGATGATGATGATGATGAAGCGTGGAGACGTATTTATTATGTGTATCGCTCATACTTTTTGGCCGCATATAATGTAGATTTTATTAATAAATAGTAGATATCCCTTAGTTGCCTCTTACGACGGCCGTAGGTAGAGTTTGATTGGTGCAAATTCTAAGCCGGCACTACACGGAATTATGCTCGCCCATGCACAAATTATGAGTCTATTCTCTAGTTATATACCTTCTTTCTAAAACATTGTCACGAACGTGACAGCCGCTGTCACGTATATAATATATGTTTATTAAATCACTCAAATTCTTAAATTACCAAAGGTTTTGTAAGAACCTTATGGATTGTTATTATACTATGAAAAGTAGTTTCTTCCAGTAGGGGCACTGAAAAGCGCTTGATGGACAAAAACTAGGTCATTTCAAGACAAGGGTGAATAGGTATCTTCTAGACCTTCGTGATACACCGTCGGCCGCATCTTTGCTTTCAGGTAAGATTGCACGTTGCAGGCCGCCAGACTCGAAACGCTCTTCCTGTTACTATCCGAAAAGCTAAATCCCTTCCCATCTTCAAAAATATGGTTCATCAACACTATCTGTCCACTCTTGATAAGTCTTCCTAATATCCTTTATGCTATTTTGTTAATTACTATTCCTTTTCCTGTGTCTTTTTGCTCTGTTTATAAATATGTAATCGATTCTTAAATATTGACTAGGTAGATACCTACTTACCTATATTAATACGTCATCAATTACGCCACCGTTAGCTTCTATACGTACCGATCCTATCCATCCAAAGGTTGCCTGGAAGAGATCGCTTTTAGCGATAAGGCCGCCGATTGTGCCACACTAGATTATAGTTAGCAATAAGTCCTATTTAAATTCTTTTTTTGTATTAATGGTGCAATAAAGACATACCTAATTAATCTATCTATCTATCTATCTATTGCACGTCAAAAAAAAAGTTCTATGGTAGAATCTGAGTCACCCAAAAGTAAGGCACGCACAAGTAAAGTCCTTATTTTTTGTTTTACCATGTACCTATAATAATCAAAAAACAATATTTCAACCATTGTTACTCTTTTTAACGGTCTGGTTTTTGTCAAGGATCATGGATCGGAACTATTCTGTATAGTCAAACCCATAGACTAAACTTAGTTCGTCATCCCGTCAATTTATCAATGTCCAACAATAAAACAAAGTTTTCGATCTGAAACTTCGATAACATTCAATCAAATTCATTAAAGCTGTATCTATTTTAACAAAAGTTGCCAATATTAACAATAGGGTATTGTCGGAGCTATCTACCCTTTTAGTAAAGTTTATAGATTTTGTAGGGCTCCGTAATAAGGCATATCTAGCCAGTGCTTGAAAGTAACTCGACACGTTGATCTACGTTTAGGCAAGCATGATTTACTATCAGAACGTTTCAGACAAGACCATTTGTAACGAGATGCTTTGTATGAGCATAATGAGTGTGCAAAACTGCTGATGATTATCGGTATTACCTCTAAGGAAAAAAAGAACTCTCACAGAATCACTTCTCTGTTCCGATCAGCCACAATCCTTTTTCTCAGGAATGCGAGGAAGCTGACATTCATTTCAAATACTCAAGCTTACCTCGACCTCGACTCGTATAGGGCGTAGTTGCATGCGGGTTGGGGATCGCAGATCGCTGAAAGAATTCTTCTGCAGGAGGCGCTGCTTTCCGCCCCCAGTAGATTCCTTAGTCGCCTCAAACTCAACTCTTCCCGCGGGTTTGGCTTACCAAACCCGCGGGAAGAGTTGAGTTTGAGGAGTTGAGGTGGTGCAAATTCCAAGCCGACACCTCAAGACTTCAACTTCTTGGAATTATTTTTATCGTCAAAGCAATAAATACGGTGGTCTTTGCCTATGCCGCATATTTTCACACTTTCAAGAAGCAAAACGTATAGGGTTACTTCCAGTTGACATAAAATATAATCATAGTAGTCAAGAAGCACATGACCTTTGTAGCTAGGTAATTTTTAAAATATAAATACAATCAGCGGGAAACATTATTTTAAAATTCATGACGGCAACATTTCTATAAAAGCAGCGGTCTTGCTGTCTCTGGTACATTCTCTCCTCCGTAGACCGAGACACGTTCTCGGTGACCCCGTTGACCCACTCACCGCCGCTAACCCGGAGGTGACGTCAACCGATTCGTTACCGCACACTACACAACCGACCAAAAACCGACCCCGCCGGAAGCGGGGTCGAAGAATTCCCTCCTTCCGCCCGCAGGTGCATTCGTGCACCTAAGGCGTAACCTCCATGCCCTCTCGTAGCATCTGGCGACAGCCCAAGCCGAGGCTCGCACCTAAGTGGTGGCCCTTGTGCGTGTCGCCCCAACCTAAAATTTACCGGCGAGGCGCCATCTGCGCCCGCCAAAAGTCCGGTAACGCTGTCATGGCCATCTGCGGTCAACAGCATCATAGTCCATTCGAAAAAAAAATAAAAATAAAAACTCTGGTACATTTTCGCTCCAGCCGTCGTCAGGTCAACAACTTGGTAAAATACACTGTTACTATGTCCAACTTGGTATCGAATTAATAGTAACCGTTTTTTGTAAAATATTTTTGAATTTATTATATAATTTTATTGTTAGATGTGTTTTTCATATTAAATTTATAGACCCGCTTAATATACCTATACAAGTGTGCGAACCCTTGGTGTGAGAATTCGACTTGCGTTTTATCGGTTTTTTAACCCTGGTATATTCTATTAAAACTCGAATTTAGCCACTCAATAAAGGTCAGTAAAATACTTTTAGAGTGTCCAATATCAATTTGATACCACCGCTAAAATGGGTGAAACGGTTAAATGATCGGGCTAAGCTAATAAAATCCAATGGAATTCTCAATTTATTCATATGGAAAAGCAAAAATAGTAACGTAATCCTCTAGTAAAGTGTGGACGCGGGAACCAAATCCCTACCAGCTTACTAAAACTATTTTAACATTTCATGAGATTTTCGATATGTTCATAGTTATGACTGTCTTTGAAATCTACATAAAGAAGTCGTTTTTCGATTTAAAGTAGACAATATTTTTAAGAAGTCCAATAATCTACTAAATTATAATAATATATCAACTTCTGTAGGTAAAACAAAATTGGAGTACTATTATTAGCTGAAGTTCAATTGCATATTTTCCAATTAAAACTATTTTTATTGGTATCCAAAAGTATAATTTATGAAGGATGTGTCATTATCCATTTCAGCACAAAACAAAACACTTTTACTCTGTAATTTTTTTTGAAACGTCCACTCTCACGAATCTTAAAAGAAGGCACTTTTTAGATTCATGAGATTTAAAAAATTGATTTACAAAGTAATCTTATACCTAAAAAGATCTAAACCATGTGTCCAAGCCATCAGAAATCATTAATTTCATATAATACCTTATTTAGGGGTAGAAACCCTTAAAAAATACCACGATTTGTTATCACATTGTGACAATCCACTGATGCACCCATATCGGGGGTTGTTACAACGTGACACCCCACTGACAAGGGGTGGATCGTGCAAATACAAAAAAAAACATTAATCAGCAAATTATCAATATTTTTAGTTTAGGTAACGCAACATCTATTTTCTTCACGTTGTATGTTAAAACGCTATCAATATTATAAATTACGGCCTTTCTTAAAACATGCTTTTATTTCCAAGAGCCCCAACACGCGATTGGTCGATCAACCATTGATAGCATAGAGTACTTACTAGTTTTTATGATCGTAATGAGACAGAACTATGTCAAAGTAAACGTTTTTTTTAAACAATGAGGCATTTTCAAAGTGACAAAAAATAGTTCGGCCAGACTGAATCAAAAAATCTAAATTGAAATGGGGCAAACGGGCTTTGATTGTCAAATATAACCCTAAAAGACTATACTATTTTAATTTGTAGAGTTCGTTATCAAATCCTTAAGTCTAGCCTCTGTTCTTTCGCAAAAGATTCCTGCCCATTGAGTCTATTGTCTATTGAGTAATAACAAAGTAAATAGCGATTTATTTTTTTAGAAAACGCCTCGTTCGTGCATTGTCAAAGTGATTTATGTCAATGCATTTCCGAGCGCTTTGGTAAGTTTGTTTCGGTTTTCAGTTTGAAATGGTTCCATCCCATTCTCTGCCTGCGGTTGATGTACGGCATAGAATATTTTACAGTTTGTACGATATTAGGTCGCCACTGCCGTGTGGGTGGCGATCCCAATCGAATTTATTTAGCAATTTCCTTCGCTCTAACCACCCTAACGTGTGACCTACTACTGGCGTGAGTATTTTTAGATATTGCAATTTAAAATGTCATTTAAAATTCTTCTGTAAAATGTTCTTCGTATTCATATTGGAGCTTCTGCAAGGCGTAAATTAATCGTAAATAGTTCCTCATCAGAGCTGTGGTGGTACCAGATTGTCAGGAAAGAGGGTTCCACCACCTCTCAACTTGCGTGAGTTACAAGCACAAGACACTGGTGAGAATCTGCGCAGGACAGGAAAAAATGGCGACTTCTCTTATCGAAGGCCAAGAAACACTTCGGGTCGTTAAGCTGGGTTAGGCTACATCTCTTCCGACGAATCTACTCTTTTGCATAGGAAAGTAAGTAAAGCCTAATCGTAGTCATCTACGGCTCTTTAATTCCGTTTTGCTAAGATTTTGGCGCTACCAGTTTAAAATAAAGTCATAAAATGTAAAACAAGGCTTTGAAAGCAAAACCTGTGATTATCAAAAATACGCGCATTGTTGAAATAAATTCATATTACGCAGATTGGAATTTATGACATTTTTAGTCTAAATACTGGAGCCAGACGCATAATGGTACCATCAATCAAGGTATTTTTACCATGACATGCTTTGTGCGTGTAACTGAAGGTCATGAACCTAACGACATTAATTTGCTTTTTTTACCATTTTTGCACTCATGTACCTACATACATTTGAAAATAATGCAGGACAACTCACGCAGTATTATCTAGACTTTATGTTATGGATAACTACAAGATAAGCGAAATACATCCTCTCAGCTGGCGGGACCTGTAACGTGATATGTACCTAAACTGGCGGAGCTCGCCACACGTCAGCGCGCGACCGCGCGTGAGGGAGTTCTGACGCATTATTTCGCAGTTATCTCGATTAACTGCGACGGAATGTGTTACGTGTTATATATGTTTGGATTTTCTATAAAATTTCCTACAAACTAACTAGTAAATACTCTGAAGTTGTTTAAAAATATCGAAATGATGATTCATGGAAAGTACGAGTACGGTATGTTTACATTATAATTATTTTTAATTATTTATAGCACAAAATACGATTAATAATAAGAAAAACTTTAGCCTCTCGCCGCTAGGTGCTAGCCGCATGCAGTGAGTATTCTATTGAAGACTCACTAGTCTTCAATTGAATACTCACTGCTGGCTAGCCCGTGAGGAGGTTAGGGCATCATCATTAACTTTAGTAGCCTTTATGAAGGGAATTTTAAAATAAAATTATTTAGTAGACACTATAAAATACACAAATGAACTTTTGTTACAGAAATAAGCAACTACTTAGTATGTACTTACATACTGAATAACTAAACACAGGAGAACATCTTTTTCTTAACAGGTGAACATTATTGAATTTATTAGCAATACAAAATACAAAATCAAACAAACAACAAAAACCTTATTTTCCAAAATATTAAGCTCTGTCCTCTGTGATAGCTAAAATACAGCTGTGTTACAGGTGAACAGCTTCTGTAGTTAAGGCCTATACACCAGTGAAAGTGGCGCCCCCAACTATTTTATATTATTATTACGTTAAACGCAGCAAAATTTAAAAATACCACGTTCAGTTTGTGGTATCTATTATAAGTTATTTATTAATGTCTCTGTAATAGTTTCATTTTGTAAAGCTTAGGCAGATACGAAGTTGCGTTTTTTGGTCACCAAACTCTATTTTCGCATCTCCTCCTAAACTATTATATATATATATATATATATATAGATAAAATTATTACAAAGGTATTAAAAAATAGCTTATAATTGGTACCACAAACTAAACGTAGGATTTTTAAAAATTCTTATGAAAAACGTAAAAATTTGATAAAATAGATATCGCTGTCATATTGGCTCGGGTATGCGCCTTAAGTAATGTATTGGTACTAGGTACTACACAGCTGTGTGGTACCGTCTTATAATTTGCACAACAACAACGCGGGAGTCGTAAGAGGCGACTAAGAGATATCCACGGAGGGCGGGCAGTAGCGTCTCCTGCAGAACAATTCTACCGCCAAACTGCAATACCCAACCCGCATACCCAGCGTGAGTGTCCACTACCCCCCATGAGATAAAATAAATAAATAATAATAAAATCCTTTTATTTCGGACAACATAGATCATAAAAACAACAATCATAAAAACACGATAAAAACCAATAAAGCAACTATTAGGGGGAGGCCTGCGCCCAGCAGTACCCATTAAGTACCTAGTCTTTATGGTGTTGGGTAGTTTAAGAAAGTCATCCTTGCAAATGCTTTTTAAAAATATATTCTTACAAAATCGAAAAAATCTAATCTTAAATCAATATAAATATTCGAAATTTAACCTTTTCTTATGTTAATCTACTGTATTTATGGAAATAAATAGTTATTGAATCATTTAAAACTTAATTCTTGTAAAGAAAGTTATAATAATTACGTAAAATATTTCCGGTAAAACTTTGCGACCGATGTCGGTCGCCATCTATGTCGAGACTGATTGCCCAGCACGGAACAGAGGAACAGCTGTTGCTCTATTCTGCAGCCATCCTATTTTCGCTTTGGCCAGCTTTTGCTTCTGTTTCTCGGATATAGTCCTTTCCGAGACGACGATCACTGACGCTGATCTCATGTCTATTGTCTAGTTTCGGATTTTTGTATAAAATAATTCCGTAACTTCTTCTAAAATATCGAAACTGGGGCAATTGGGTACCGGAAGTTTTCCCGAGTGTATTTCTTTGCGTTATGTATGTTTTTTATCCAATAAAACGTATGGGAAGACATGAAAAGCCTGGGATTTTGTCGAAAAGTTTTTTATTTGTCAGGGAAATTTGAGGCTTACTTTGTTTTGCAAGTTATTTCCAAAGGAACTGATTGAAGATTTATAACAACGGTACACGATGTATGTACCTTTTCCAATGTAAATTAAGAAACCTCTATGAGTTTGTCTGCTCTTGGAGCCATAAAATAGTAGATTGTACACCGAGTTGAGAAAGTGGCCATTTTCTATCGAGTGTGTCATTTTCATAAACACACGAGGTAGGAATCGCATCTCCCGTATATTGCTTTATACTACACCAGGAAAATCATCGTTTGATTTCTTCAAAATTACCGAGTAAATTCAAATTGTAAGCTACAATTTACCAATAAATGCGCGCACGTACGATTTACCCATGGTTCTTTTTTGAATTATTATTCTGTTTTTACTTTACATATTTCGCCAGAAAGGACATCATTATTTATTTAATTTAATAAGCACGAAGAAATCTTCAGCGTAAGGCAAGCACAATAACAATTGAGAGCAATTTACAGTGGACATTAATTACGATTTTAATAAGAGGCTTCGCAAAAGCCTATTAGAAACAAAAGACTTGAGAAATAACCAAGAACAATACATTAGGAATGCTGTAAGGTGCCTTTGTTGGCATTCATTCACGGGAAAGGCATTCAATTTTGAATGTTTTTAACCTTTTCTAGCGGATGTTAACCTACATCTATTTTAGTAAATATCTGCGAAAACTTTTTAATTACCGACGACCTCTGTGGCATGGTTAGCGAGGATCCACCTGCGACGCAGGAGGTTGCGGGCTCGATTCTCGACTCGGGACAAATGTTTGTACGATCTGCAGATGCTTGTTCCGGGTGTTCTAAGGTACGTATTCTAAGGTGTTCTAGGTATACTAAGATTATGCTGTGTGATTTTTTCCATATTATTTATTGTTTTTACATTTATTTAATTAGCCCTCTGCTTAACTGGGGTAGAGACAAGTGCTGGAGTGGAGACCGCGACTCGGCAAACGTATCTGCAAAAGACTGCAGGCTGATGCTGGATGCGTCAAACTGAATACAGGGTGCTATGGCGCTCATTGGGCGCAACCGACCGGCATTCGCTATGAAGCGAATATGTCACGTGATTTGTTACGATTTTTTCCCTACAAATCTTTCAATTGTTTTCGATTCGCTTCATAGCGAATGCCGGTTGGATACGTTCTTTGGCCTTAGATGGAACACGCTTTCCAAGAAGGAACTTAGTCACTCTGGCTTTGAAGACTCCGGAATTGTACTAATTGATTGATTGTTTTCTGGCTAAACCAATAAGCAAGTACGTTCTATTCTTTGCCGGTAACTAAAACTAAAATTCTAACATAAATGTTTTTTAATCGCAGACTTGTATATTTTATTCAAATATATAAACACGATAAAAGAAGACGGCATGTAAAATTTAATTCACCTTACTGACGCTTGTTACGATTAGTCTCTAATGTTACGTCAATTACTCATAACTGTTTTAGGTATAGCAGCGAAAAAGTATTGGATAACTTATTAAGTTTGAAGTGATTTGTTTATTCAAAGAGTACCATCAAAGTCGAGGTTTCAATTCACTATGTCAGTTCGCAATAAAAGCGCTGGAGGGCATATCTCGTTACCCATCCAATTAAAGTTTCCATTCGAGGGGCGAATATTTTATGAAACGTTGTTGGTTTACACGTTGACTCAATATTTACAACTGTTACTATAGTATAAGTTCCTAGCTTCTGCTCGCAGCTTTGTACCACCTCAACCTCAACCTCAACAGCCTGTATCGGTCCACTGCTGGACGCAGGCCTCCCCCTGATAAGCGCCTTATTGGCGTTTATCTCATGGGATGGTAATGCCCATAATCCCCACGCCAGGCATGCGCATCATCACAGTTTGGTGGCAGAATTGTTTTCCAGGGGGTGCAGCTGCCCGCCCCTCGGTCCCTTAGGATATCCCTTAGTCGCCTCTCACGACATCCACAGGAATATATGGGGTGGTGCAAATTCTAAGCCAGCACCACACAGCTTTGTACGCTTTACCGGATAAATAGCAGCCTGTATCCGTTTCTGGGAGTCTACCTTCTTGCCATATTTCATTAGGCGGATCCTAAGCGGTTTATGTGTGAAAAGGTAATAGACATAGTTTACTTTCGAACTTATCTCTACCCATATACACGAGCTTGTGTTATGGGTACTAGATAACTGATTTACATATATAAATGTTTTTTATGTTATGCACTTAGAAAAAATCCAGAATATCCTGAAATAATTTGCAGATCTAAATTGCAATAATTTGTCTCAAGGCGGGAATCGAACCCACGACTCGTAGGCAGACTTTCACCCACCGCGCCACAGAAAGAAAGAAAGAAAGAAAAGGTAGGTTATGCATGTATTTTTTTGGTTTAGCCCAACCAGCGGTTTTGATTGCTTTAAAGAGTTTCTCACGATCTTCGCGCTTATAATCGTTTAAAAGGTTTTCCTATTGCAGTAAAGTAAGGTAATAAATAAACAACTACGTTTATATTTATTGAGTCGTGAAATGCAAGAAAATTATATAATAGTGGAGTAATTATCATTATATCTTCTCCATGTTGCACAGAGTCCCTTTTGATCATGAATTCAGTTTTTTTTTACCACTTCATATTATGTTATCTCTTTCATCATTTTCTAGTAGCTATTTTATTGGAACTGCAATATCGACTTATACCTTGGTAAAGTGTATGGTGGTGAGTGGTATAGTAATTGCATTTCATCGTTCTCCTTTTCTGCAATTCTCAATATTTCTAAACCGTTGTTGAAAACAGCTCGAATAAAAAATACTTCATCGTACGGTGCCTTCGTGCAAAATCACCATCATCCATCATAGGCCTATTTTTTTCGTGTATTTTGCCTATTTTGTTTTTTTTTTATTTAGATTACGAAAGATAATAATATTAAATGATGCTGGATAATTCATTTAGCATCATCTAGCTCCAAACAAAGCAGGGCTTGTGTTATGTATACTAGACAACTGATATACATTATTACATTAAATATACTTCTAGCACACACACACTAATATTATCAATGCGAAAGTTTGTATGGATGTATGGATGGATGGATAGATGAATGTTTGTTACCTCTTCATGCGAAAATTACTAAACGGATCGGGCTGAAATTTTGCATACAGTTAATTCTAATCGTGGAATCAAACAAAGGCTACTTTTTATTCCGTAAGTCAGTTTCCGTGGGAAAAAATCACCCTTAAACTTGTTCATAGGAACAACGCGTGCGAAGCCGCGGGGCGCAGCTAGTTTTACGTATATGGGTATTTTCCATGTATAATAAATAACAAAGAAAATACCCAGAAAAAACCCCAAAACAATACCAAACATCGTACAAACATTTGTGCTGAGGAAATCGAACCCGCAACCTCGTGCGTCGCAGCCGTCGCAGGTGGAGTTTCACGCGCTGCAGGGAAATTTAACTGGAAACGGTCTGGTCGACTATTCAATGTATTCAAGTGATCGGCAGAACAACGCCGAACTACCTGAGAGAACAAAACACTCATCAAAGCAGATGGAAATAGATTCATCTTAATTTCATTCACAAATGAGACAATCGATCGGATCCCAGGCTCGTTTGAGGGACTTTATACCAGGATGCAAATGTCAATTTCAATTTGATTGCTTTCCATACCCCTAATTGATAAGGTAGACACTAATCCGAGAGTGGCTCCTCTCATCTGCCTTAATCTGATTATGCCACTGTAGTGCAGCTATACTATAATGTAGTGGATTTAAGCAACATTTAATAGGAACGTATTAACCTATAGCAGATTCTGAACTGTTTCTTGCTTCAGGAATCAAAGCAGTTGGGCTCTAATTAAATTATTTTCTAGCACAGGCGTCGAATCACGACTTTGAATACTAATAGGGTATATGCATCGATTTTTTTTATTGTTTTAATCGATTCTTTAGGTCATTATTTAACCGAGGAATGATAAGACGCTCACTATATTTCGCATTAACAAGGTAAAAAAAAACAAATCAAAACTACAATCATTTTCGGGTGATAAAAGCGCTGCCATATTGGCGCCATGTTTATGTGACGTCGACGTACACACTTGAATAAAACCTTTGGTGACGACCTCGATAGTGATCATCTCAGGAAAGAGGTTTTCCGAAAAAACTGAAAATAATCGACAATACGAAATGTCAAGTGGGCAGAATAGTGTCAAATCGTGGTGCAGCAAGCAGAATAAAAAAAGAAAAAATGTGCACAGTGATGTCACGTCCGCTCTAGTCAATGGCGTAGCGTTTTGAAATTTTGCGATTGAGATTTAAAATATCAATTTTTCAATGGTTAAATTCTACAATAAAAACATCTCAAAATGCAAAAATAAATATGTAGATATGTTTCTTTAACAATAGAGAATACGTATATATTTTTTTAGCCATTTTGAAATCACATGCATATACCCTATTGATAATATTGATGGTTTGTTTTTGTTTTTAAAGTTATTCTATAGTTAACATGAAAGTTTTACATCGTAGATCTAAACACTTTTTAGAACCTTTCTAAGTACAAGACCAATTGATAATAATTATAACTCAACGGCTAAGGACGCCTTTAATAGTTTTTTTTGATAAAATTACTATTTATATTTATAATACTTATGATATCATGCACTAATAAATTATACAAAACACACACTATCATACCACATCACACTAATAAGTATTATAGAGGCAAAAGTTTGTATGGATGTATAGATGTTTGTTACTTCTTCACGCCAAAACTACTGGACGGATCTGGCTGAAATTTTGCATACAGGTAATTCTAATCCTGGAATAAAATATAGGCTACTTTTTATCCTATAAATCTGTTCCCGTGGGATGAAAATCACCTTTTAATGTTTCCATAGGAACAACGCGTGCGAAGCCGCGCGGGGCGCAGCTAGTTTAACATAAAATGTTAACGTCATTAAGAGTACTTTGTATAGCGCGTATTTTTATAAATATTGACGGTAGTGGTCGAAGATGTCATAATGATCATAATAGTCAAAAAGACAGCCGCTTCCTTCTGTTTATTTTTAGGCACCTCTTCTGCGATCACTGCGTGATTATGGTAAAGCCGCCCTTGCTTGAGAGACGGTTTGAGAGACGCACGTTCAGCTTTGGACGTATGTGTACTGGAGGGTTAAATAATATTGGAACCTCCATTGTAAACACGCGAAAAAAGGCAAAAAAAACTCGCGTAGACGTTCATAAAAGTACCAAAACTCCCTGTATTTGTATCGTTTAAGTAGTCGTAGTACAGGCTATGTGTAAATCTTATCAATAAGTCGTCAAACTCTGGATTGAACCAGGAAACAGCTAAGGAGGCTGCAATCGCGCAAGTCGGCCGGGAAAGTTCGCGAATGAACTTCGAGAAACTTGTAAAAGCGGTAAAATAAAAACTCGTTACGCCAAATCGGCCACTAAAACCCGCGAAGCGAAAATTCTATCCAACTTCAATTTACTTTCCAGAATCTTTTGCTGTCTACTGAGATGTTTTATTGGAAAACGAGTATAAACAATTGCATTGATTGCTATTTCATTTGCGAACAAAAATAAGGATTTTATATAGATATTAAACATTTTGAGCTCAGTAATATAAAATAAAATAATTAATACAAAATGTTGGACAATTCACACAGCATTATCTAGCCCCAAGCTAAGCAGAGCTTGTGTTACGGGTACTAGATATCTGATATACTTATTACAATACATTTCATAGATAGATTTATTTTATACATATAAAACATCCAGAACCGAATGAAATATCAGAAACAATGTGTCCAGAACGCACGGCACAAATAAATATCTGCAGATCGTACAAACATTTGTCCCAAGGTCGTAGGTGGACTTTCGCCCGCTGCGCTACAGAGAGGTCGTTGAATCGAATAAAATATTTATAAGAAATCTACTGAATTACTTTATCGACTCAATCACTAATTACTCACTTATTATAAGAGCTCCCATCGGCACTCTTAACCTAAAAATGTATTAAGCTGAACTACATAATGTGGTTATAATTGTGTCTATTTGGTTGAATTCTCCCAAGTGGGAAACCTGGAACGCCAAAAATCCGTGAGGGGTAGAACTGGAATTCATAAAAATAAATTCCAGTTTTCCCCTTTGAAGTTTTTTTAACAGGGGGAAATCTTGAACTCAAAAAAATAAATTTTAGAATATTTTTTTTATTTGTGAGGGAAAACTAGAATAACCCAATATTCTCATAATGTAATGTATGTTCTATCCGGATGACCGAGTTTCGCTCGGTAGTTTTGGTAAATTTTGTTGTTTAGAAATTATGGTATTATTATTCCCCAATAGATGTCAGGAAGAGTCATATTTTTCAGTTTAGTCCTTAAATAGATGAGAATAAAGTTGATTTTAGAATAAAATTGTATTTTATAAACACGAATAAAATTGTATTACTATTAGCTTATAGATGTCAGGAAGAGTCAATTGATTACGATAAAGTTGATGAAAGTTTATTGAAAACACTAATAAAACGACATTTCTAAAAATGAATCCTAGCTAGATCGATTTATCGCCCCTGAAACCCCCTGTATACTAAATTTCATGGAAATCATTGGAGCCGTTTCCGAGATCCGGATTATATATAGATATATATATATATATAATACAAGAATTGCTCGTTTCAAGGTATAAGATTTGTTTTAGGTATAGCCTTCGTGTCACTGACAAACAATATTATCATATAATTGAAGTCAGTTTATAGTTTTTTTTAAACAAAATCAACTTTCAACTATTAGGACGGATAAACAGAATTATTGCAATACTGGAAACGTTTTAGATTCAGAAGGTATGTATAACATAAAGCTGGGCCGCTATCGCAACATTTGAGATACAGCTTTGCACACAAATCACGCCGCTGCGTAATCAATCAACTGCCTACGCGACATAAATAATCTGGAAAACAAACTAATCTGAGCTGCAGACCTCAATCAAACAGCTGGTCACCTCTATGGGGTAGTGGCGGAACGTATTGATCAGACGGTTGCGAGTTCGATACCTCCTGCCCGACAAAATATAAGAAAAAAAAATGAAGATGCATAGTGCAAACGTTTATCTGGGTGCTTTAAGTTGGTAAAAATAAATAATTTATTTTAAATACTCAAAACTGGAATTCAGCCTACTATGGGGCTAAAAATATGAATGACTAGCTGCGCTTCGCGGCTTCGCACGCGTTGATCCTATAGAAACGTTTAAAGGTAATTTCTATCCCACGGGAACTGATTTGTGGAACAAAAAGTTACCTATGTTTGATTCCAGGATTAGGATTACCTGTACGCAAAATTTCGGTCTGATACGTGCTGTAGTTTTGGGGTGAAGAGGTAACAAACATCTCTCCATCCGTACAAACTTTTGCATTTATAATATTACTAGCTGCGCCTCGCGGCTACGCACGCGTTGTTCCTATGGAAACATTAAAAGGTTATTTTCATCCCCACTTTCATCATCCAAAAGTATGCCTATGTTTTATTCCAGGATTAGAATTACCTGTATGCAAAATTTCAGCCAGATCCGTCCAGTAGTTATGGCGTGAAGAAGTAACAAACATCCATCCATACATCCATACAAACTTTCGAACCCGCAACCTCCTGCATAATATTAGTGTGATAGTGTGATGATAGTGTGATGGATCAACGGTCACCCAATCCTGTCCCCTAAGAGGATGGTCGGGCCAATACAATCATACCACTTTCCATTAAGGCTGGTTGAGTAACTGTTTGCAACCTTGCTGTTATAAAAAAAACTGTTATCGCTACGGTGACGATTGGCATTCTATGTTGTGTGTTCGAAAATAATAAATGTATTTTATCAAGCTAAAATAAAACCCCACTACGGATCCGATGTATAGATACTGCCTGTTATATTTCGCCTGAACTATTAAAGGGATCGGGCTCAAAAAGTATTCTTTCAAAATATATTGCGTATGGAGAACAATTCTACCACCAAACTGCGATCTCCAACCCGCATGCCTAGCGTGTGGATTATGGGCATTACTACCAATAGATAAACGCTAATAAGGCCAGAGGGAGGACTGCCAGCAATGGACCAATACAGGTTGAAGTTGAGGTTTGCGTAGATGTCCGTACTTATAGTAGAAATGTGAGAGTTATTCTGTCAGTCTGTTACCTTTCACGCCTTTTAAAAGCCTGATGAAATTTGGCAGGCAGGCTTTCGTCAGATACTATTATCCTTAGAATATAATATGCACAAATTTTCCGGGAAAACTTCGTGTAAAATCGCAGACAGATTTGTATTTTATAAGCATTCAAAGAACTCCGGGAGGAAGTCAATTATCCAAATTACTCAGTCAATTATAATATAAAATGGGTACCAAAGTTACAAGTACCAGACAATAGGTATTTATGAGAATACCCCTTGACCTTATTGAAACGAACCAATTACTTCCAGGCACTTCTAGGAGATCAAGTAACAATGAAGGAATTATGGAACTCAATATCCGATAGCTTTGTTGTCTTAATGATATAATACCTGGTCTACTTTTATGTTATGTAATATTCCTATGTTACGCAGAATAAATATTACTGGATATAATTATAAATAAATACCAACATTGTAACATACACACATTCTGTCAGGTAAAAAGCTTTAAAACTTTATCTAAAACCCTAGGCCTGGCGATCGTGACGTAAGAATTGACTCCTACACAGCCCGTGGAAGCAGAATCAGGATACCTTCCAGTGGAAGGACAGTTTGCTCTTGTATTTTGTATTGTACTATATTTGTATTTTGTATGAACCCCACCGCGATGACTAACCGCTTGCCAAATATGGTGCTTATGGAAGAAGCGCCATGTTTTGGGTAAGCCTTGTTCAGCAGTGGACAGTAGGTATGTCCTTATGAGATGTTAGAACCATCAGTATAAATAAGTAAAAGAGGAGGGGGCTTCTCAAAATCGGAAGGCTCAAATAAGATCCACCCACCTCAGTCCACTCTATTCGAACTGACGATGCCACCGGCGTTCGTGTTTCGCGTGTGTATTTCCTTCTTGGTCACATTTTAGTCTATCTATCTTTGTTGTTCATAAGGTAGGTAGACCGTGTGGTGCCGGCATAGAATAGCACCTCCTCAACTCCTCCCGTGGGTATCATAAGAGGCATCTAAGGGATACAAACACCGGGGGATGGGCAGCAGCGACCCTGTATACCGATAACATCACCCTCATGCCCAGCGTGGGGTTAATGGGCAATAACCTCCAATGAATAATAAAGCCAAATAATGGCCCCCAGTTCCCGGCCGCCTCGCTATTCTTGGCCATGGTAGCGGCCATGGTAATGGCGGGGCAAGAGGTGCTAATAATCCCCGGGCTACGGTAGGCATTACTCAAAAAATTGACCCTGGCGACGTTTAACGGACGCACTCTGAGGCTTGATCACCATCTAGCGCAGTTGGAAGTGGAGTTAGAGAACATTAAATGGCATGTTCTGGGGTTATGTAAAGTCCGTAGAGAGGGGGAGGACACCGTAACTTTAGACTTGGGCCATCTTCTCTACTTTCTCGAGGGTGATAAAACATCCCAGGGTGGCGTGCGGTCAACAAGGCTCTCTCAAACAACGTTCAAGAAATCTCCAGTGTGTCGACCAGGGTAGCGTACCAGGTCCTTCGGTTGTCCAAGCGTGAAGCGGTACAGCTTGAAGGTAATTCAGGTTTACGCACCGACTTCGGCACACTCGGATGATGAATTGGAGGTTGTAAGATTAGAAATAACGTGTCTTTGCTTTAATATATAACACAACAGAGGCCATTATTGTTGAGTTAGCGCGCTGGTAGAACGTAACATATTTATAGATCTTACTTAGATCTTTATGGTTAGAACTTAAAACACAACAAAATAATTATAACACAATAAAAACAAAAACTTGACTTGAACTCGCAATCCGAAGAGGAAGTAATAATAATTTTTATCCTGTCGTAGGAACCTACTGTTTAATTCCAGAGAGCAAATTAATTTTCGCTGAATTAGCATTTTACAAGGCTGGAGATGAGATTTTATTTACATTTTTTATAAGTAACCAGTTGAATAAAATGTAATTTTTTAGATTTAATAAGCGGTGAATATTTCGCTGAGGGTACATAATAGACTTAATTTTATTCATTAATTTATCAGGAGACCATTCCCAAGAAGCAGATATTTTAGTCGCACGATTTTGATTATTTTAATTGGCTTTTAATCTGATATATTTGAAACAAATTCAACTAATACTGCTAAAAAAACGAAACCGACAAATGTAAACTAGGAATATCGTATATGCCGCCAAAACTAAACTAATCTAATTTGACAGAACAAAAAATGTTGCCGTCTCTTTCAAACCTAACCTCACAATGAATAGAGACTAAAAGAAGGGGGTTACCTTACAAATTGTCCGGTAGTTAGCAAAATCTCAATCAAAATTTATGATATGTCGTTTAGTATGAATGGTAAGTGTTTAAAATGCAAAATGCACAATTCCTCACCAACGCGCCCGCCGGCATGTGAAAAATCGGCACTTTCTTCAGATTTTCGGTTATATCTTCGTTTAGGTACATTTAATCTATAAAAGCAGACCATAAGGGTATGTTTCACATGAAAAATATAATGTTCATAAAATAGAATGGAATAGAAAATACTTTATAAAGCACATTGTAATCTAATAGATACTATTTACTTACATCAAGAAAAGCTATAACAAATCGACAATTGGCAATCTCTATCAAACTACCACGGATAGGAACATGGAACAGTACAAGGGTAGTTGTGATGATGAAAAATAACAATGATGTTCATCCAACGGACAAGTCACAACATATTTGGAACGTATGCAGAACTAATTCGGACATTGTTAAACAGACCCTCAATTTAAAGTTTAGTCAGCAAAAATTGCGCCTCACCAATAGGGTGATTTTTCTGTGAAGTGAATAGTTGCCAACCCCGGCTTGCTCGATATCTTTTGTTTTGAACGTAAAGCAAAATAGTTTCACACTGGATAGGCATTACGTTTCGCGATGTTACATACATGGATATAATCGCCCGGTTACATGAAAAAAATATCAATTTAATTTAAAACCTAAAAATCTAAATCAAATGCTGGATTCAACAAAAATAGAAGGTTTACTTTCTATCGATAATGGAATAGCACTGTCGGGCTAATGGAGGAATCCGATAGGTTGTCGACGATATAATTTCGATGTTTTATTTGAAAATCTAACGCTGATAAACTTTTAGTAAGATATATTGACAGTTAATTCTTTATTGCACACTTAAAATAATTAAGAAACAAAATAAAAATAACAAATAATTGATTTTGTTTTCAAAAACTAAAAACCAACTTCAATTATATAGTTTTTTCATGGATTTTCATGGATCCAATTGTCAGATCTGGACCAAATTAAAATGAGAAAAGAATAATGAAAATCGGACCACCCAGTCACAAGTTCTGAAGTAACAAACATAAAAAACTGTCGAATTGAGAGCCTCCTCCTTTTTTGAAGTCGGTTAAATAAGTGACAATTGGCGGTTTTAACGCTCACGAATCATCATCATCATTAGGAATTTGTGTGCATTATTAAGCTTATACAAATCTTACATATAAAAACGAATATTGTACGAGGAATATTGTTTCAAATTACAAAAATAAACTTTTTTGACCATTGATTAATTAAAAAGGGAAGATGAGGTTTTTGAAAATGGCAACCTCATATTGTGTAAAATTGTGTGCTCCCACCCCAGTCACCGTCAGGCAAATAGTAATTGAAGAAACAGAAAACCAGCTACTACTCTACTTATACTTCTTGTTGAGCAACATTATTCTAAATATTCACGGGTATTTATTGCGTTATTAATCTATTTTTCCCAACGCTTCAACAGGTTTAAACTCTGTCGTGGTCACGTGATGTCTGGTGTTCTGGAGCTACTACCGCCTTTGCGAAGCGGGGCTGCATTTTTTGCAACTACCCTATACTTGGTCTTCTGAACTACATAGAAATGTCCATCAGCACACTCGGACGACACACAACACTAACCGTGTCCGCGATACACTGAGAAACCGGTCTACGAGTACACTTAGCTACAACTGGATTCAACGAGGCAGACAGTCTGTAGCCGTCTTCACGATTGAAATTAGCATATATCTTAATTATGTTGCTTCCCGAACCATTATCTTGTAGTGAGCCTTTCAGTGCAGATAACTTGCGGTTTATGTAGTTCAATCCAAGGTCCTAAATCTACTCTTTGCTCGGCTATTTATTGCTTGTTAAATTATTAATTTATTATTATGTAGCAACGCCCGCAGCTGCAATCGATTCTGTAGGGAACTTGCAAAGGTAAGGGGTGATTTTCACTGGTTGGTAATGGCGTCCAAACGGCATCTGTGAAAGTGAATTTTTATCAGTATATCTGCCATTTTTTTATGGAAAGAGTGACAAACGAGCAACGATTGTAAATTGTTGAAATTTGTTATCAAAATTCGTGCTCTGTTAAAAATGTGCATCGTACTACGTTACGACAATATGGTCCTCATAATCAACCTGGTGAATCAACAATTCGTGCTGTTATCTCTGGGTTTTTTTGCCCCAGTTGGCTGAGTTGATCTTAGTTGACATTGTGGTTTCATCAAGACGGTGCCAAATGCCACACAGCTTGTGAAACAATTGACATGTTGAAGGATGAATTTGGTGAGCAGCTTATCTCTCGAAATGGCCCTGTGAGTTGGCCGCCAAGATCATGCGACTTAACGCTTCTTGATTATTTCTTGTGGGGTTATGTAAAGTTGTTTCTCTATGTAGAGAAGCCAAACATGATTGAAGCCTTACAGGATAACATAATACGCGTGAAATACAGCCCGAAATGCTCGAAAAAGTGACGCAAAATTGGACCATTTGAAACGGAACCGCGGACAACATACTTGAAGTTTTATTTAAAACGTAAATGGCAAAGGCCAATTTAACGATTCCAATAACATTTTTGAATATATAATGCAAATTTGAGTGTTTTATTCGATATAAAAAAAACTACTCTTAAAAAAATCACCCGTTACAACGTCGTTAGGTGTTCGTAGACATTTCGCCATATTGGCGAGTGGAGTGTAGATCGACTTGATTGATAATAATTTACTAAGAATATTTCCAATTTATCCGTTACTCCTTTCACATGCAAGAACACCAGCTGTCTTTTCACATCGATGTGCCCCTGTTTGCGCCTCCAGCTAGGCGGACATCCGATTCGAGTATTGTAGCCATTCCATTCCAGAACTCCTTAAACATGATCTAGCTCACCTTGCAGATATTTAGGGAGCAACATTATGCTGAGACGAAACCTTTTGATTCGCTGCGTTCTACATTTGCTGCTCTAAGAATTAGGTAACTTTTAATACTGTTCTTATTTAATTCTATTATAATAGTTGCAGGCTGTACTAGTGAAGTAATAAAAACATTTTCTTTCTTTGTATATTGTTAGTAATGCGTTGTGTAGTAGCTTTGTTCAAGGCCTAGTGCAATAATATGGGCAAAATTTATATTTTTGATGGCTTATCCCAATGAAGTAGAATAGTAACTAAAGTTATATTCATCCACATTTTGGGGTTATCATTCAATTTCTTCAATATTTTATCTTCTCATAGGCTCAGATCAATCAAAAATATATGCAGAGGAACTGATCCTAATATTTTTCATAAAATAAAACGTAATTGAGCAATCTATATGTTGCAACCTGAAAAATTGTTTGCAAAGTATTTAAAATTATTTCTAAACCCATCTTGGTCACAGATGGGATTGTGGTCTTCCAAAGGTGTAATCCTAATAAAAACTCATCTCAAGATCAAAAGTCATAACGCCCCTAAGCCAATACTTTTGACTTGGAAGGATAAATAACGCATTTTATTATTATCCGGTTTCAATGTAAGCCCGCTCCGACCGAAACGGATAAGCGGATAAAAGGTTGAATATGAAAATTCCCCACTTCACAAATAAAACGTTAAGGGCGCGTAAGCGATTACGTCATAAACGCTGAAAAATGACTCGAAAACCTAAATCCGGTGCGCTTCCTCCCAAGAGAAAAGTACGTAGACATTTTAGAAGATTATTTTAACTAACTTTACCTTACGTACCTACAATATTATGCTATTTTATGCGTGTTTTCTGCTTCTTTGGTTACATTGCTAAACAAAGCCCGGATTATCCGGAAAAACTAGTTGTGTTGGCAAAATGTATAGAACACATTGTGTAAAATTGTAATTTTCTTTGTTAATAAATACATGGGATCCGCTCAATTCCGCTCTGTCAATGATAATAGCTTCGTTAATTTTAGCTTCTGCTTTCATATACCTCCCAGGGAACACATAACACCGTTCCTAAATAAGCATTTCATTATGAAAATGAAATCACGTCAAAAACTGCACTGAGCATGCCTTCTCTTTGGCTTGATTCACTCTAAAACACCAGCATATCTTTATGAGAAGCTTAACTGGTCATCAGAATGGCGCGCATCTCGGAACAGGCAGTGTGTAGCGCCACTCGCTACGCCGAGACATGCATCTGCCGCATTTCGCGGAAGTTTTCGATATGCAGCGACTAAATGCTGGAATAACATCCCGCCACCAATTAGAAACACTTGTAGCATTTACGGATTTAAAACTAAGTTGAAGCGGTTTTTAATTCAGGAACAAAGAAAGTGGGAAGGCATCAATAACAATGATGATTCGATAATTTAAGGGTCATATCTTATCCTATTTAATTTTATTTATTTACTATACTATTTTAATTTGGGTTAAATCACATAGGTAGATACTAAAAATACAGACATGCTTTACTTATATCGTTCATTTTAGTGGGTAGGTATTCATATATGTTTTATAATTTATATTTTCATTAGTGTATTAGTATGAATAAGTTTAATTTTCTAGTTTGCAAATATGAATTTCTATTTATGTTTGTTTTGCGCTCTATTCAATTAAATGACTTACAAAATGGTGGGTATGTGCACATAGAATTAAATATTAATAAGCAATAAAAAAAAAATGATTTACTTACTTTAAGCTTATCAAGGTATCATACAAAGAGCAGTGTGCGTTTGTCGTTGGTGATGTAACTAACCACACAAGGGTCAACATAACACCAGCGCTGTGTAGGTAATTTATACTTATCTACTCAGTAACATGCTGAGTTGATACCTTTTTGATTCGACTTGATGGTTTTCCAAGCAGGTTGCGGAAGTTATTAGGTACATATTATTTTAGTATTAAGTTTCACATCAATTCTTTTCAATTGGTGATTTTTGCTTGCATCAAGTAGCTAGTTGTTTTTATAATGTACCTCACCTATCCTAGTGTTAATTTCTTAGTTTAAATTATTATCTCGTAAGTTTTTTCTTCCATAAATGTTTAGTTGTTGTAATGTGTCGTGTCAAATAAACCATTTCATTTTCATTTCATTTTTTTATAATTATGATCACAGCAAAACCACAAAACTTGGGAATTAACTGCCAAAACCATTATTAACCAACCACAACTATGTTCATTATGAATTTAAGCGGGTTAACTACGAACCTTGTTTGTGTTGGAAGAACACCAACGTTTCATCCTTTAACGAGGGACATCTTCAGGGCGAGTGTGGTTCTAGACGCGCGCGTTCCGCATCCCTTCGAGCACACTATGTTTTTTTATACGGGCAAACGAAGACACCTTTTCATTGATAAAATATGCTTTTACTGTGCAAATTGGAGGAAAATTTCGTTGTTTTTTTCTAAGGAATTGCCCACAATCCAAACTTTTGTGTATTATCAACAACAAATAGGTTGGTGCAATTTTCAACAAATAAACATTTTGTTTAACGACCAGCTAGTTCTAAATCAGTCTATCCAAGGCTAGGAGCGTTGACACCATGCAAGTGACATGGTTACTGCCGAGCCCAGCATCCTCGCATCAACTGGATAGATTCATTGCAAGTGTACGAGACACACTGACGATTTAGCGGCTGGCTGGCATAAATTGCTTAGTGCTAACAGCTGATGTGTTGGGTCAGTATTCATGGGTGTTTTGATGTCATAGCCAACTGAGTGGCAGTTGGTTACTACATCAATAACATGGGTTTAGACAATCAAAATATAGAAACACTTGTCGTTTACGATCGCTGACAGATTTTTTTTTATTTGCCTAGAACCGCACTCACCCTGAAGATTCACTCGTTAATTTCTGAAAAAAAATTTAAATAAAAAGAATTGGTTGCGAAATGTATTCCCAGAGACTCACGAAAATTGTGATTTACAATATACATTATCACTTTTAGTTATCGTTGTCGTAAGTGACTGTTACATCAAGATAAACTTATTGAGAGTCAGAGTCAGAGTTAAATCGTTTATTTATTGAGACTTACAAAATAAGCACAATAGTATTTTTTTTACTATATAAACAGCTTGATAAATAGTTATTACTATCAATTAAAAAATAAGGTGCAATTGACTCTGATTCACTTCAATTTTTTGTCGGCAATTTTTTATACGGCTTATATTTAGTTTTTGTGCTTTCCTTTATGTTAAAAAAATGCAAGTGATCATCCCCAGTAATCCGACTAAACGTTCTGACAATTTTTATTTTGTGATGAACGAGTTTACAATTTTGTGTTTTCCTTTAGGTCAAATGTTAAAAAGTGTGATAGCTGTCAAATGACGGTTATTGCTGTCATATGCAGGGCAGTGGGAGCAGCAATGACGTAGTGGTCGGCCTACTACGTCGTTGCTGCTCCCGCTGCCCACTGTAAGCGCACCTTTACCAGTGTAATGAGCTCAATCGAGCTGTCTCCCCCAGCAATCCAACGATACGTTCCAACAATTTCCTGGTACACGTGATGAACGAGTTTCCAATTTCAAACATCGGTAAGCACTTTCCAGTCCTTGTTTTTTCGTGGAATCGAAAAACAACAAATGAGGAGAGAGATTGTGGCGATAATTGAATCTTGAGCTTCAGTTTTTACGTCAGTTTTATGCTTGAATGCTTGGGCCGTTAAAAGTGCAGACGACGATTTCTAAAGAACGTTTTTGGTTTTGAGCGTCTTGATTTTAATATGGGGCCCTTCCCACGAATGCGAAATTGTGCCTATAAGGAGCTCAAATTTCGTTTGTATTCTAAAGTCTCAATCAATATAGATGTCGCAAAACTAAACCTAACATAAAAGCACATTAATAAAGAAACGGTAACATTTTTAGTGCTGTCATAAGTTTAGTTTTCTATCAATATAATATATAAAAATCTTACGAGTTCTAGGGTCCTAGTTAAAATATAGTAAAAAAAAAACTTGAAGAATGAAAGAAAACCTTACAAAAACTTACGCCACTGCATAAATAAGCAGATTTCTGTTTCTTTTGAATTCCTGAAAACTAGCTAAGCGCACTCGCTTGCACGTTTTTAGATGCAATTCAAACAAGAACAAATTTTATTTTCCTAACCCTCACTTTCCAATTGTTATTTTTTCGATTCCATCTGTTTTTATAGAAATTATTTGTTTCGTAGCCGGTGTTGGTGTATCGTAGACATTAATATGGCATATGCCATCTTTGTCATTTTCTTAACATTCTACTTAGCAGTAAAGAAATAGACCAGGCATGCAACCGGTAACAAATATCGTGACAGCCACATTCAGTCATCTCCAGGAGATGCCGCCACAAGAAAATATCTCTTGGAGTCGTCTCTACAACTGAAGCCTTAAGACCAGTCTATTTGAGTGACTAGCCATAATGAGGACTGCAAACATTGGGATTCTTCGTGTAAGAGTTTGGTGAAAAGGGAAAAAATTTGTTGAAATTCGTCCAAAATGCTACTTATATGAGTATCTAAGCAGATTTAGTTTCTCTTTATGTGTGTTCACTGACGTCACATGTAAAGGTAAAGGGTGGTCCACATTTGACTTTAAACAAAGGCTAGAGCCACAACGTTTAACAAAACAAAAGAGACCTTTGTGCTTCGGCGACATTTTAATGTTGAGTATGTGACTCCTTTGTTAAAGTATATGGATAAATGTCAACGGCATATTCTTGTTACCCTGAGGCAGGTTCATGTCATATCACAGAAACCATTATTACAAAAGTTATTTCAAAAGTCAGCAAGAATGCACAGTAAAATATATTTAAATTAGGATTTATTTTCAGACAAAATAATATCTTATAATAAATAAACAATGTTAGACAATTCATACAGCATTATCTAGCCCCAAATAAAGCAGGGCTTGTGTTATGGGTACTAGATAACTGATATACTTACTAAGTGTATCTGTATGGACACTATATAAATATTCTTTATTATACATAGAAAACATCCAGAACACCCTAAACAAATATCTGCAGATCGTGCACACATTTGTCCCAGGCGGGAATCGAACACACAACCTCCTGCGTCGCACTGTCATCGTACCTTCGCCCGCCGCGCGAAAAAGAAACCACTTGCAAGTTTATCGCTTATCAACTAGTACAATCTTAGCATTACTAAGTCTGACTGTTCTTACATACTATATTGTCGGTGTGGAACTGGGCAACATCCAGCCAAGTCCAGATATTATAGTCTTAATTTGGTTATAGGTCATAGTCGTAAGGAGTAACAAAACTAAATATTGAAAACGGGCTGTTTCGTATTTAGTTTTGTCAATTGTTCACCCAACCAACCCACCAACTACCAACCAGCGCCCCGCTATCCGCAAGTTTCATTATAAAGAACTTTATTGAAATAAAAAATTAGAATCACCAACAAAACTAGTATTTACAATTTAAACAAGTAAGATAACTGCAGACTTTTACGAACATTCTACAGGCAGCTTGACTGATCCATACCAATACTAGTCGGAAGCGTGCTCAAGACGCTGCTGGCTGCATTGCCTCGCTAGCAATGCTGATGCGCTGCACCAGGACCTAATTCCACTACTTTTTAAACAAAATGCTATAATGGTGCCATAATGGCGCCATACGATTAAGATAGAGATTTAGTCGTAAATTTATTTGGTATTCGAATACCATAAGATTACAATCTCTATGACTTATAATATCGTGTCAATAATGTGGTGGGGCATATAATCATAATCGTAATAGTGATAGATATGGCATAAACAAAAAAAGATCGTGTTAGTGAATACCAAAAGGTGTCAATGGCGGTGATTGTAACGCAATAATGAAGCGATGATATTGTCATAGTGAGGCGACTGTATTAGTGGAATCAAGCCCCTGGTATTCAGCAGCTCTCAGGTGACGCGTCGTCGCTTCGAGATGATAATCTGCAAAAAACTGGAGGCAGATGCTGGATGCGGCAAGCTGAAGACAGGGCGCCATGGCACTAATTAGGGGAAGACTATGTCATGCAGTGGTTAATGATCGCCGGGTTGGTCCACCGAATAACCTTCCTACCTAAGGAGACCTACCCTCGATTTTAGATAAGAGAGAATGCTAAGATTTCCATCACATACTTAAGAATGTTCAAACTAAAAGCGGTTCATCCGTTTGAGTTTTACCTTTGCTTTTATTGTCCCATTGCAGTGCTTTGTTTATAATTTTCTCTTATATTAAGATTGTTTTCACAATAATATTAGAAACAACTTTTTTGTAGCCCGCGGGTTCATGTATCTATGGAAACGTTTAAGGCCCATACACCAGCGAAAGTGGCGCCCCCAACTATTATATCTTATTATTACGTTGAACGCAGGAATTTTTAAAAATCCTACGTTCAGTTTGTGGTATCTATTATAAGCTATTTATTAATGCTTCTGTAATAGTTTCATTTTGTAAAGTTTAGGAAGAGATACGAAGTTGCGCTTTTTGGCCACCAAACTCTATTTTTGCATCTCCTCCTAAACTATATGAGATAAAATTATAAAAGAGTTATTAAAAAATAGCTTATAATAGATACCACAAACTGAACGTAGGATTTTTAAAAATTCCTATGATAAAGGTAAAAATATGATAAAATAGGAATTGCTGTCAGATTGGCTCGGGTATGCGCCTTAACGGTTATTTCTATCCTATCTCCGTACATTAATCTTATACTTCAATGCTCCCACAAAGGCTCAGTTGCTTTTTTTTTCAAACAGCAGCTTGAAAAAAAAATGTAAGCTAACAATGCAGAATATTGCAGTGCTATTTCGAGCGTGCTTTCAATAGAATAAAAATAAAAATCTCTTTGAAGGCGAGTAAATTTTAATAAAAGGTTAACGTGTGAATTGGCTTTATGCGGTGATTATTTTTTTAAACAATCGCTCAAAATGTCTGTTGCTAGATATCAGAGCATGCACTACATATCAGACTGATTTAGATGTATTCGTGAGTGCTATTCTTTTCGCTTTCTTCATAATTCTTCATACTTATTAGCTGCATAGCCGCACTCAGATATGGCGCAGTATCTTTATAATTATTATTAACTAGGGGCGCCCCGCGGCTTCGCATGCGTTATTCCTATAGAAACGTTTAAAGGTGATTTCTATACCACGAGAACTGATTTATGGGACAAAAAAGTTTCAGCCCGATCCGGTTAGTAGTTTTGGCGTGAAAGTAACAAACACCCATCCATCCATACATCCATACCAACTTTCGCATCTATAATATTAGTGTAGTTACTATTGTATTTATTGTACCAAATAGTAAGTTAATTAATAATCATTATATAGATACTGCATACTGATACAAGATACCTGTCAGTTTTCCATTGCAACACCCATAATGGGTACATACTAGTGTTGCCGCAATATCGATAGTTTGCCTATCGATAGGTGACCTTGAAATTCAGTAACACTATTGATTGGTCTATCGATAGTATCGATATTTTCGATAGTATTGATACTATCGATAGAGCGACGTACGGTAATCATATTGACTTTATGGCATAAAATCGATAGTACCGATAGTATCATGACAAAACTATCGATAATATCGACAATATCGATAGTATTGTATAAAAGCTATCGATACTATCGATACTATCTTTATGTTGATAGTATTTGACTATCGATAGTGGCATATTTTTTAATAGTATCAAGAGAAAGTAAAGGTAACATGCGTATTAGGTACCAAATTTTTTTTTTGTTTTGGGGCTCCATTCTTAACGCACAATTTATTTATCTTTCACAATAACTTTGAATATAACCAATAATAATTACTCATATTACACGTACCCACTTAAACTCGAAAATACTAACGATACTATTGAATCATAGGCCACTATCGATAGTACAAAACTGTCGATGGTATCGATGGTATCGATTATATCGAAGGTTTGTATGCAATACTAGCGATAGTAACGATAGTATCGATAGTTTAATGATATAAGATGTGCAATACTATCGACACTATCGATAGTATTTGACAAATTTAATGGTATTGCTGCCTAACACACTATCGATAGTATCGATACTATCGATAGGCCAGTCGATACTATGTATTTTTCGTGACTATCGATAGGCTATCGATAGACTATCGATATTCGACTATTGATCGGCAACACTAGTACATACTGTAATCTTAACTTAAACTCACCTTATCACTAAGACCTGATTATATGAACGCAATAAATACTGAATACAGATAGTAATACGTTGATGATTACTTATATACTATCACTGAGTACAAAAAAACGTTTTATTAAGTAAACATTAACGTCACTGAAAGATCTAACGACATAAGAGGTCTACACCATCGACCACATCTTCGCTTTTCAAGATTGCTGTCAAATAAAGTCGAATATAATAATCGAATCTATAATAATCGAATATATAATAATACATATATCAAATTATATCGACGATAAAACAGTGATCAGCGTGTATAGAATGATTGATACTTACCAATATTATTTGAATAGACAAGCTGATATTTCTGCGTTTGCAAGAACCTTAAACTTTTAGCAAAAGCGAAGTTCGCTTGTTTTCTTATCCTGACATAAAGTCAGAGTGTGACCGAAAAAAGTACTATCAAGCAACTGTTCTTATTTGACAGATCTATAAAGCTTTATCAAATAATTCGTTAATCTATGTACTCGTAGTAGTTGAAAAGTCAGCTCATAACGTTATTTACAGTAAGATTTAAAGTATTATCAGTTAAAATGGTGTCAAAAGTAGTATTTCTCTGTGTATTCACGTACTTTATCAATTTTTCAACCTGCTTCACATTTTCTATTCATTTTCCGATGGAGTCATTTGCCTCAACATCCTACTTACCCTCGGAAGAGCTCTTTCTATTAACCCTACCCCAATTACTTGTCCCGGAGCAACCTTGTACGAATGTTCGTTGTAAATGACGTCAAAATATCCTCGTTACGGTAAAACACTCAGCTTCCATCTTGGGGTTCACGGAAGTTCATGGCTTTCGGGTTTATAAACCAGCGTCATGATTCTCGGAGGCGTATTTGTGATTTTCGAAGGTTTTTGTTGAGTTGTAGGCCGAGAAAATATAGACACGTTGAGTGATACGCTACGTTTTTTTATATTAATTATGTCAGTACCGAAACAAATCGTCAACGAATGTTCAAAAATATTACATTTAATCCATGTTGAATTTTTAGAATTTTTTAATGTACAGAAACAAGACTAAGGTCCAGGATATAACTTTGAAAATAAGAAGACAAAAGTGGAAATGGGTCAGGACACCTGATCAGAGGAAAAGACAAATGGAGTAAATTAACAACACAAAGGTATCCAAGGGATGGAAAAAGAAAGAGAGGTAGACCACAGAGAAGGTGGGACGCCGACATTAGACATGTCGCGGGAATCACATGGGGTAGAGTGGCCATAGAAAGGCCAGAATGGAGAAGATTGGAGGAGGCCTTTGCCACCTGGCAAACGGACATACAAAAATGGAACAAAAGAGAAATATATGAACCACAAAGAAACAGTGTTTTGTCCGATTAAAGGTTTATTATATAATGTACGGAAACAAAGAATTTTGGATTTTATTGGATTGTTGACGTAAAACAAAATAGGTATTTTAACAGTGATTTGGTTGCGTGTATATCCAAAAACTTTAAAAAAGTATTGCTAAAGAATCGTTGATAAATTAAAAAGGGAAGATAGGTTACGATCTCCCAGCGCTTATTCAAAATATGGCATGTGTTACAACTACACGCAAACACATACGCTCACAGTTATTTTTCCAGTCCTGTGCAATACAAAGAAGAACAAAGACGAAAAGACGTACCTACCTAAGACCGAAGTGAGACCGAGACAACAATATTTCCCGCGGATCACGACCTCCCGTGCCGCCGGTCCGACGGTGACTGAGGTGGGAGCACACAATTTTACACAATATGAGGTTGCCATTTTCGAGAAACTAATACCTCATCTTCCCTTTTTAATTAATCAATGTTAAGAATATATTAAAATAAAACAACATAAAACCAAACCTGATCAACATTTTAAAATAGAATTCGAGTCGTTTCTGCACCGATTATTTTTAAGTGATGATTGACACTGATGTTGACAACTGAAGGGTCAACAAAAGTTATACTTGGTATTCAACGCTGACATAAAATGCATTATTAAGTGCCGACGAGAGAGGCTCTTTGGATGTCCATTAGAGTGACGTCACAATGCCATTAACGAGAGATAAATGACCCGTCATTTAAAAACATTAATGCACCCGTAGGGCAGGTTATATTTTTCAGACCCTTTTAGGGTTAACTCGCTTTTTCAATTTGTGAAATCTAGGATAACCAAACCACTGGTTAACACACATATTTTTAGGCTTACCATTTTCACATAATAACTATAATATAGTAAGTAGTAACCCAGTTTACTAAAATTAACTAAATTTAATGTAAAATTGCTCAGTGAATGAAAGATACCTTTGATTCGGACGAGATGAACCCCTCCTCAAAAGTGAAGTTGACATCTCGTCCGCAGACGAGTTTTAGAAGCTGACGAGATTGTACCTTACGTGCGTATTTGCCCCTTAACATAGTACAAATCATAAATCATTATTTCAGACGAAAGATCCATTTCAAATAGGAAATACCATTCTACATAATGATAATTCACAAGTAATTAAATAATAAATAAATAATGCTGGACAATTCACACAACATTATCTAGCCCCAAGCTAAGCAGAGCTTGTGTTATGGGTACTAGATAACTGATATACATAATACAACACACTACATAGATAGATATATCTTTTATTACACATAGAAACATAATTTAGGTATACTTACATTAGTGGTAGAGCACCCTGTTATTCCCATCGCATTTGAATCAATTGTTTAAAGAGCCATGTGTCAAAAAATTGTGCCTGTGAACATTATGTGAACAAAAATAGTGAAGAAGTCATAGCAAAAAAGCGGAAATTAGATTACTTTTTCCACAGAAAAGGCTTGAAAAAATAACGTCTAATTTCGGAGCAATATTGCAAACAAATCGCCCAAGATCTTTCATAATCTTTGAATAGAACGGTGCAGGCAGCAAATTCTTCCACCACGCTCTTCCGCAATAAAACGAGAATAATATTAAAAAATACACAAAGCGAATACCCTCTCCCATCGCTCAAGATCTGTAAACAAGCTAAGTGTTCGAGCGAAACTAATTTGTTTCTCCCGAGATGGAATTAAAAAGTATGACAAGAGATACAAATTGCTGCGCCTTCAATTTGCCCCTATCCCTTCTGCGTTTTGTTTGTAAAAACTCATTTATTAGAAACAGCTGGGTATTGCCTGGAAGTTTTATAAATTTACTGTTATTTTTAGAACATTGCTGAAAGATATACATATGTATAACTTGACAAAACTTAGTGGAGCAGTTTTGTTGATATAAAACTAATACTTTGTAAGTGGGAAAAAATACCTTATACATTGTAAAGAATTAGTAAGACGCCATGAATTGCCCGCCAACACGAAGTAAATCCCCTTTTTTCTTTCTAGTAGATCGATAGTTGGATATTTGGTAATAGTGGACGTACCTACGATTCTGCTAACCAATCAGTCTACTATAATAAAATAATAATTAATGATGGAAAATCCACCCAGCATCATCTAGACCCAAGTTAAGCAGAGCTTTTGGTATGGGTACGATAGATCCATCTGTAAAAATAAGTTCTGTTTTACTGAGAATAAAATTCTCATAGAGCACGAATTATCTGAAGTGTGTAAGAGAATTAATGATCTTTCACCCGTTACATAAGGTGTTAAAAATTACAGAAAGTGTCATAAATGGCAAAAATTATCAAAAATGGCAGAGCGTGTCATAAATTACAGTCAAAAATATGTGGATTTTGCCATTATCGCCAAGCTTGGATTGGTGATTCTGCTGCTAGTTCCATTGCAAATACGGTGGAAAAAGTAAACAAGGATATTCTTGATCCACATAAGCCTTCGGTCTGCGGTAAGTGGCGGATTAGAGCGCTGGTCGGTACCTTTGTAATGTACAATGTAGGCAACCGTAATGCAGAAGCACTTTTCTACGGTAAAAATATAACGAAAATGAGAAATATTTTATGCTCTGTTGTTTTTAGGTGTTGATGTTGCTTGCTACTTTTCTTTTTCTGTTATCAGAGGTAATGGAAAAGATGGTTTTCAAATGTTGAAACAGAGCCTTTTTTGCCTATCGTGTTTCTACTCATACAGCTAGAACACAAAACGGTGACACCGCTGTGCTTATGTGCGTTACTGTGTTAAAGCTAGGCGCGCACTAGGCAGGCTGGCTGCAGCAGCCAGGCTGTGGCAGCCAGTAAAACATAATGACGTTTTATAGGAGCCCGCGCACTAGGCAACCAGGAATTCCTGGCTCAGACCGCAGCCAATACAACAACGCGCAACGTGTTTGCGCAGCCGGCTGGCTGCGCGCAGTCAGAACGTGTGTAGGCCAAATGTGGCTGCAGTCAGTCTCCACGCACTAGTTGTAGCAGACAGACGTATTTTGCGTTTCGAACTTTTTAAAAATATGACTTTCGATACAAAGAGGCTGCTATAACTGGCTGCGCAAATATTCTAGCTGCCACAGCCTGGCTGCGCAGCCAGGCTGCCAAGTGCGCGGGGTCCCTAAGCGTATTTATAATTTTTATTAGAGAACTGTAAGATAAAGATATATTATTAGAATATATACTAGAATATCTACTATGTTCAGTCACGTAGGTATGTGACTGAACATAGTAGTAGTATATGTATGATATGTAACAATAATACTCGTACTTCATAGTAAGTATAGAGCATTCTTTAAATAAATAACTATCACAATGATGGCAGTAGTTCGTACAGAATCAGCGGTGTTTATTATGTAGCGGTTTCCCGGTTTCTTCAAGGACTAAATGAAATCTATCACTTGAAAATTTTTAAGGTTATCAATAATTGTACAATTAAATTATTCAGTCGAAACCAATCACAAAACATTCAATGAAAATCTTTTTGCAATTTCTATAAATATTTTTATTGAATGTTTTGTGATTGGTCGGTAGGGATAAAAAAACTTTTGCTTTGTAGATAGGAAGTAGGAACAATAAAAGTAAATTGAAGTTGGATAGAATTTTCGCTTCGCGAGTTTTAGTGGCCGATTTTCAGGTTTTCATAGAAAAGTTAGGACGCTACAAGTTTCGGCCGGCAATTGCAAACTTCCCGAGTTTCTTGGCCGCTTTATCTAAAGCCGAGGACTTTTCCGTTGTAAAAATAACTTTTAAATTACTGAGCCTCATTAGGTGCTAGTTCTGTAATAGTTTGCGTAAAGATGCGCTTATAGATAGAAGCGGGAGAGGAAGCGGATTGATGAGTTTTAAATTAATCATTTTGCAAGCTATAAGCTAGTGGATTCCTCTGCAAACCATTTCTACTGCTAGAGCTAACCACAAAACGAAGTTACCACATACTTTCCAAGGCCTACTGGACTGATTTTCTTCCCATAAATCGGTACCCATGGGACAGACATCAAGGACATGCAGCGAGCAGAAACTATTTAGTCAGAATAATAATTAGTCAGTTTATTCTATGGAACTACAGAAGCTCTTCCTAGATATTAGTAGAGATGCAAGACTGCATCGCCATATTCAAAGGCAAAGTAGACACAGACACATTAAATTGTAGCCATATTTCTCAGTACTCTACATCCCAAGTTTAATCTCACAGCAAGTGCCTCTGACTGAATACCGCCGCAACTCCTATAAATTGAGCGGAGAACGAGCTTAAAACGATACATTTATAATTTTATAGGAATTCTAATGCACTCGGAGTGCGCTTTATAATATTAGACTAGGTGAAAGGAAAGAACTGAGGACAAACATGAAAACTC
The DNA here is from genome assembly GCA_955876795.1 of Eupithecia tripunctaria. Lineage (NCBI taxonomy): Eukaryota > Metazoa > Arthropoda > Insecta > Lepidoptera > Geometridae > Eupithecia > Eupithecia tripunctaria. The sequence continues at coordinate 13,489,683 of OY041604.1, forward strand.
TCTTTACTTTTAGTGACTTTGTAAGCACGAGAGATTTTATTCTCACTTTTGAAAAGAGGTTGACCTACTCTCGGTGACTCAATCGAATAGTCTCGACAAGGCGTTCCAATTTTGCATGGGACTTGATATATTATTCTTGGACTTCGACCTACACAAATTCCATAAATTAAGCAAGCTTGCCAACAAAAATAGTGTGTGGCTTTTTTACTTAGCATTAGATTACCCATTTTCCTAATACTTATTAAACAAAGGCTAGACAAAGGTGAGGCACGACTAGCCACGACGGTTTCTCATTAAGATTCATGGCTTTAAAACCTTGCCATGCAAACTAAGCTTTTGTTTTACAATATTTTTTCACAGACACGCAACTTCAGTTTAAAAAGTTTAAGCACGAATTATTCTTTTGTACACGCTATTCCTGGAATTTACTTTTTACTCTTTTAGGTCTAGGTACTCTAAGGTTGTTATAACATGCATAGATTTAATTTTCTTTAGGAACAATATTAGTTTATTCATTTAAACCTAAGGCCTTGTTTACAGAGACGCGGGGCGTGCAGCGGTGCGGCCTGCATTAAATTCAAACATATGGCTTTGGAAGAAGAGTGTGTTTACGGAGAAGCGATTTTACACGCGTTTATTTGATTTGACGCGTCGCACGCGGCGTTGTTCGCGGCGTGCACCGCGACTCTTCACGCCCAGCCATAAACATCAACGTACATTGCTATATGTTTTTGTTTACGCGTGCGATGACGTTGCCGCTGCAGGTCCGCGACTCCGTAAACATGGCTTTGCAAAAAATGCGGATTCGTCTTTTATATTTAAACCTTTGTTTAACAATATTTTGATGTCATTGTTAATAGCCTTTGATCACGAAGAAGTCTAGTCCTTTAAGTAAAATGCACACAGTAGAAAAACGTTCGCAACACGATTCGTCATTAAGATTGAGAGGGTCAAATTACAGGTACTATTGACCAAATCCCATCCGTTTCTGATGAGAAGTAGTCTGACTGTAAATCCCATTATAAGTAGGCCGATAGTCAAGAGTATTCAATCAGTTGTGGGTGGATTGGGTCGGCAGCGTTACGTGATACGAAGGCAAATTGCAATTCGGGTCAGATTGCATTCCCTCACTCATTAATTATTGATTGCTATTTCAACAGAGGCTGGTCAGATACACAGAGTGGTCACTAGGATTGGGCACGAGGCACGAATCAAAGGCTCAGCTCTTGTCCAATTATTTCACTATCTACGAGGATTTCGGACAACCTCGGTTTTGCCTTTTATTTATGTTTTCCCAAAAAGTAATTTTTGATGTCGGTAAATAGGAATTTATTCAATAAAAGTTTCTACAATTGTAATTACTGTATCGGGTCTGTTTTCTGAGAATTATAAAATAAATATAATTCAATTGAGCTAACTGTAGGCTGTTACTAAAAATCTACTAATAGCTAAACTGATCCATATCAATATCAGATGGAAGTGTTCCCAAAACACGCTGGCTGCATTTCCCTGCTGTATCACAATGCTGATACTTACCAGCTCTTTTATAATAAATGAAATATATCAGAAAAACTTAGTCTTAGTTAAGTTAAGCCCATAACTTTACCCTTGACACAAAACTCTGCTTAGTTTGGGGCTAAATGACTAAGTTGTCCATATATTTTTTTTGAGAAAAAAATAATACTTAGCAGCTGTCTATTCGTTACAAATCCCCTTCACATGGTCAATGGCAGGAAATAATTCGAATAGTCTTTTATTTCACATCTTTCACCCTCTATAGGTACTTCTTTTTGGTGGTTGCAATCCACAAATAATCCAAAACACTAGTAGGTAGCACACGACTGCGTTCCTAATCCCTCTTAAACAGATTATAAATTAGATACTTTGTTAACCTCAGAACAGAGAAATAGTCCCAAACCTTTTGCATCTCAAGAAAGAATAAAACACTTACGTTGAGAGGTACTCAGTCTTGACTCTCATACGAGATGATATCGCTATAATAATACCTACTAATGGGAACATAGATCTGCTAGAGCTATCATTTAAATTTCAAAGCGTCAGGGTCTAAATATCGCTTTCCTTCGGGAAAATCGTTAAAGGGATGGGCGAAAGATTTTTATCAGTCGATTGCGTCCCAGTTTTCCGGCGTTTTTAGTGGAACGAATCATGGGATGGCTCTCATGGGTATAATTGGTTTCGCTTTAGGAATTCAAGTGTTGATTATAGTCGAATGCTTTTAGATTTAAGTGAACTAGGCGAGTAAATTGAATTGTTGAGATTATTTAAATATCACCTTGATGCGAATAGATTGCCAGATGGTAAGCATTGGAAAAAGTTATGTTTTCTTATGCTGACGAGCGACTTGTGGACGATGTGATAATAAGCGTATAAATTGGCCCTAACCTGCACAATTTAATAAAAATCACGCTTCTATGCTAATTCGTAAATAAAGACAATAGAAATAGAGCCTTCAGAGGGTTAACTACAAATGTATTCGAAGAACCCATTTTGCTATTTATCTCAAGAATTTTCCAAGACCCGCTCAAATTCAGAACGAATCCGTCAAAATACAATAGTTTGCATATTTCACGATCAAGAGGATAATTAATGAGTATGAATCGGTTTTGCAGATTATTTTCTATCTGCAAATAATGCAAACAGCAAATAATCTGCAAAACCGATGCATACTGCAGTTAGCTCAATAGTTCCAACTGTAATAAGTTCTGTTGAAATAATACGAACTTGTATTGAGATGACTCAGCTTAAAAACCATTGTTAATACGAACGGATCCTTTTATAAAGCTTTCAATTGCAAATAGGAGGTTCAAGCACGTTGAGGTCACAGATTCAGGATTTATGACGCAGAGCAAAACGAGCGGTTATACAGAATCTAGTGAACGAAAAATAGGGATAGAGGAATTGGGCCATCCATTTTTCATAGTTTTATTTATGTTAGTCCATTCAGCGAATGGGCTTTGCTCGTAAGGGTCCGAGATATATTTTTGAGGTCACATAACGCTAATGGTGACTTGCAGGCTTTTCTTATTATGAACTGAAATTGCTCGGGTTTTTGATATATTTAGAGTTAATGTCAGAAACTGGAAAAAGATTTATGGTTTTCGGGAACAGCTAGAAAAATATGAATGAAACCTAATTAGAAACTCAGAAACATCTCAGAATGGGAAGCAGAAAAGGCGTTCTTACGTGTTGAAGAGCCCACATTGTCAGCTCATATTAGACATAGCTAGGCCTCTTCCAACGAGCGCCATAGCGCCCTGTCTTCAGCTTGCTGCGGTCAGCTTCTGCAGTCTTTCGCAGATTCCTTCGGTATCCTGGTTAAAAGTTGTCCAAAGCTACGTTCACCGAGTCGCAGTCTCCACTCGGTGTTCTTAGAACACGAACCTATCCACTAACGAAATGGTATAACCCTAAAAATAAACCGAAAAAAAAAGATTCTGTTATTTTTTAATAAAGGTACCTACACAATAAGACCTACTCGTAGCAAGAACTTATTTAATAGGATATAACGGCGAGTTTATCCAAGAAAAATAATTGTCTTCCATTCCAATTTATAGGATTAGAACAAGAAGAGGAAGTTATAGAAATATCTACAAATGTTTAATTATGTATCGTTGATTTCTTTATACAGACGTCATTGTTTTTCCAGTTTATCCATGAAAATCACTGAAAACTTATAACAAAGACTTGAAATACCTACTAACGAACGTACCTACCTACATATTTGTTTCATACATCAAGTGATCGTGCTCCAGCCACCGCACGTCGCTTTATATGACTGATGCCTCCACTCATTTATAAATTGACCTCACCAGCGAAATGTCAGCAAAAATATTGAGCCTTTTACCAGAACTCAGCTAAGAAAAATATGTAAAAGCTCTTTGTAATTCAAAAGTAAGATAAACGTTTATTTAACTCGATCTTTATTAAATTATTTTGTTTCTATCCTAAAATAAGAATCATTTCGGAGCGAACGGTTATTATGTAAGAATAATAATATAAATAATTATCCAATGGATTATCGGGACTAAAAGTATTTAGATTTTCTTTGTGGATATTATTATAAATATTCACGGGTGTTTATCGCGTTTATTTACCATTTTTTTCCGACATTACCGTTGAAGTACCTACCCGTGATTTTTATAATAATGTATTCTGATCGCGTAAGTATAAAGAACTTTCTTTGTGGATGTCAAAAAAACTGACTTAGAGCTCATGTACACGGACTGCACGTCTAAAATACACGAAAGGCAAGTTGTCGACTGCAAGGCTAAGCTGTAGGCGATTGCAGCCGACTGGAAGCCAACTGCAAGCGACGCCAGTCGACGACTGACGTCGCCTGCAAATTGCCGTCGCCTGCAAATTGCCGTCGCCTGCAAATTGCCGTCAATATACAAATTGCCGGCCGTGTGTGTATTTGAGACGTGCAGACCGTGATAAGATCCCCAAGGGAACCATACGAAGGGTAGTGGCTTTCTACTGTGTAATAAGTTAAAGTCACCTCCACTGAAAATTAGCACCAATACGTCCATGAGCATGACAAAAACCCAAAGATTTAAATCATTGAAACGCCTTTATGCCCAAAAACAGTAGCATCTTCTTTGAATGGATGCGTTAACAAAATGCCGACGCACGCACACTATAAGCAGATTCGGCAGATAGCTACGAGATGTAAATGATACGCTTAAAAAATTGTATAGAATAAAAGTCGATTCGAGGTAACATGCTAGGTACGTAATAAGAACTAATTTGTTGGAGGCATGTTCACCAGTGGACGTACCTATGTGTTCTGTTGAGCTACACCTTTGTTTGTGCTCTCATAATTCCCTGCTGAACTACGAGTAAACAATGCTTTATTCATGTTTAGTTGAAGTTAATTACCATTTTACTGTTGCAACGTATGAAAGTTAAAGTTTCATAACCTAGCAAATAAACAATATTTTTTTTATTTACGAGAATATTCTGCGCAATGTTTCTAGAGGTAATTTACCTAGATTATACCCGTTCGTACGCGTTGTTTCTATGAAAACGTTTAATTAAACGTTTTATTTAAATCCCATGGGAACAGATTGATAGGACAAATATAACAGGCTTACCGATGTAAATTTTAGCTAGATGTAACTTCCATCTATCCAGCCAGACTTACTTTCACATAAATAATAGTTTGATGGTAGGATAAGAACATGTAAGAAGAGACTTCATATTTCGTAAAACATAATTTCGATGGAGTTAGAGTCAGAGTCAAATCGTTTATTTCTTTAGACTTACAAAATAAGCACTTAGTACCTACACAATTTGTTTACTATTTAAACGGCTTGATAAATACACTCGAGAGCAATGAATCCGGGTCACTTAAAGAATGTTAAAAATCTCGGAAACTAAAAATGATAGGTTAATGCAAAAAATTGTATTTAATAGACAATGTAATACTCCTTAAATGAAAGTAAAAAAAATATGAGTCACCATACATTTTATTAACACAAAATTACATAAAGAAAAAAACTGCTGATCTCTCCTTAAAACAAAAATAGGAAACATGAAATTTTTGAACTTTATTACGATTTTCTTGAATTTTAATAAATTCTTAAATTCGTATTGCCTCCTCGTGCTTCCATTACTGCGTTTACGCGGTTTGGCATGCTGTACACCAAGTTCCTTATACGATTTTGGGGAATATTCTCCCATTCCTCTGTGAGAGCAATTTTGAGCTCACGAAGCGTGATTGGGGGAGGGTTTCGTTGTTTTACGCATCTGCCTAGCTCGTCCCAAGCATGCTCGATCGGGTTGATATCCGGGCTGCGCGCTGGCCACTCCATACGAGTAATGTTCATCTCTTGAAGGTAGTCATTCACAATCCTACCTGTATGAGGTCGGGCATTGTCATGCATAAATATAGCATCCTCACCTAAATTGACCATAAATGGACCAACGTGATCATTGAGGATTTCTTCCACATATCTTACGCTAGTTAAAGAGCCGTTTTCTATGATCACCAGCTCTGTGCGACTTTCAGAAGAAATTCCGGCCCACACAAGTACAGACCCACCACCGTAGGCTACTTTTTCTACGATGCATGCTTGCTTGAATCTTTCCCCTGGTCTTCGATACACTCTGTGTCTTCCATCGTCCTTGTAGAGCATAAATTTTGATTCGTCGGAGAACATAACTTTTGACCAATCTTCAATACTCCAATTTACGTTTCTTTAAGTGACCCGGATTCATTGCTCTCGAGTGTAGTCATTAATATCAAATAAGAATTATGGTGCAATTGACTCTAATTAATTTTTTTTTAAGGTTCAACTGGGGATTAATTGCTTTTATAAATAATTTAACTACAATAATAATTAAATTTATTACTACGAACTAGAAAGGTTCCTATATGAAAGAAACAAGAATAAAATGACGAACTTCACGAAACACAAAACCCATTTGTTTAAGTATGAAACACGTTTGTATTAAATGCTGACCGCAATCATAGGATTTTTTACACTAACAAATAAAAACGGATCTCTAAAAGTATCGAAATGAGAACCAACCAAAGTTGGGAATAATTTGTTTACCTACAACAGAAAATTCTGCCTCGGAAACAACAGCGAGGAAAACATTACCCTCATTTGTTGAGTAGTTCATAGTTTCAATAACCTATGCAATTAGAAAATGAAAATATTCACAGTAAATATTGCACAGGAATACCGTACCGTACAGTCAACTTCAAAAACATTATAAAAACATTCACTAAAGTTATATACAACAGGATATATACCATAATTTGAGTTTTGAGCGCACTATTGCCTGCCGAGTAACGGAGCACATAAGAGTGGTAAAGAATCGGGCAATTAAGAAGTCTGCCATAGCCGAGCATCTTCTGGAGTCTGGTTCAAACCACTGGATCGAATTACACAATCCACAAGTAATCTCAACAAAGCGACATTATATACCAAGATTGGTACAGGAGGCCATTGAGATTACCAAACACAGGAACTTCAACCGAGAAGAAGGTTTCCAACTATCCGGAACCTGGAACCCTGTTGTGAGAATGTGTAGAAAACGAAGAAGTGATGTACTAACCGAACCGCGTTGTGATACCGTCAGTGTCGTGTGTCGTGATCGAGTTGCGTTCGATAATGAAACCGGTGGTAGTGGTAACATTCGTAGCAAAAACTTATATATCTGCCCATTAACTCACTCGCAAGACATTCAGTTATTCCGTGATCTAAAAACTCAAATCATGGTAAATATCCCGTTGTAAATAACTTTAGTATTAATAACCATGATGGATTTTAAAGTTTTAAAACATTCACATTCATAATTTTGTGCCTAAAATACCAATTTAGTACAATAACTGTAGATAGGTATTGGTGAAATTAACAATGTGCATAATATTATCATTTTATAAATGATAATAGTATCTATTCTCAAAAAATATACCGAAGCGTACAGTCAGCTTCAAAAATACGTACGAGCTAGTAAGCTATCAATCAATAAACATTGAAATTCACTAACCGTTTGCGGCAACGGCGCACCGGGGCGTGTAGTGTGTTAGTAGGTATAATCATTGCCATCATTTGTATACCGTATTCAACCATGAACAATTACTAGGAGTCCGGGGTTCAGAATCACCAACTTTCGGTTTAGTACACAAGTTTTGTGGCACCCTGTATAAAAAGTTAAGAGAAAAGCCGTTCTTAACAGGCATCCGATTTTCATGATTCTTTTTATTATGAAAGCTCGTGCTTTCCGTTTGGTCCCATTTTAATTTGGTTTAGTTTTGACCTGTGGTTTTGACAATGGGATCTATGAAAATTCATGAAAAAACTACGAGTATTAAAATTGAAGTCGGTTATAGTTCTTTAAAACAAAATCAATAATTATTTATTTGGAATTTACATACTTAGTAGTTTTTATCATTCATTCAGTGAGCACCGCGGACCTATACTATATTCGCAGCTGATTGTACATTATTTATTTATTTGTAGATTGTAAAAATTGAAATGGTTCAATTCTTTTCCGACGGACAGTTTTGTTCCGCTCGGAGTATGCGGCCTTTAGGCCTAAATCACACAGTGAAACTGGTGTCGAACTACATATGTTATCACTAAAAGTGTACGCGTTGTCACCACGGTTGTGGCCACGGTTGTCTGGTAGAGATCGCTCTTGAGCGATAAGCCCGCCAATTGTCACTTAGTTTTTAAGCTGTTCTATTATATTGTTTCTTTAAACATTATACACTAACACCTTCATGGCCCAAGACGCAGGTGCCAGTATCCACCACGTGTTGCTGCGGCGGCGCGCCCCTGCGGGTCGCACCGCAGAGGCTGGGCAGTGAATACGTTATATGTAATTATATAAGTGTGCAATAAAGAATTTTCTATCTATCTATCTACGTGCGCTGGGATGGCAGCCCGGCCGAAAGTCTGTAGTTTCTGAGTGAATTCGTCAAATAATTTCGGCACTAAAAGTGTTTATCGGGATCGCAGCGGCCGGCAGCAATACGACGAGCACTTTCAATGATACGCGGCGAGCACTTTCAGTGCCACACGGCGAACACTTTCAGTGACACGCGGAGAGTACTTTCAGTGACGAACTTCCGACAATTATTTGACACGAAGCAATAAGCAATAAGACGAGCAATTTCAATGACACGCGGTGGACACTTTCAGTGACACGCGAAGAGTACTTTCAGTGACCAACTTGTGTCAAATTATTTGACACTAAAAGTGCTCGCCACGTTGCTGCCAGCCGCTACCATTCGGGTGTGAATTGAGTCTTACGCTTAAGTTTAGCGCATCATACCGTAATAATACTATATTGTTTGTCGGGATGGCAGCGGCCGGCAATAAGCAATAAGACGAGCAATTTCAATGACACGCGGTGGACACTTTCAGTGACACGCGAATAGTACTTTCAGTGACCAACTTGTGTCAAATTATTTGACACTAAAAGTGCTCGCGTAGCTGCCGGCCGCTACCATTCCGGTGTGAATTGAGCCTTACGCTTTAGTTTAGCGCATCAGACCGTAATAATTCTATATTAAACACAATGTACCACATATCATATAGATACCTAATAGGCACATTATAGTATATTTACTCACCAAATGACCGGACTATTAATCTAGTAACATGCTATGTCAGTGGGCTTCATTGTTAGCAGGTGGTACCAGTGATTAATTACCAGCAAATGCATTGTTCTCGCGTTAATAATCAATTAGTAGTTTGCTCAATGTTGCAGCAAAGTGATGATGAGAATCAATGGATTGCACATTATGGAATTTTCGAATATTTTATTTTATGCAGAGATCTTAACATCTTATAGCTATATAAAATTTAGTTCATTATATAAATAAGTATCTATATGTCGCTTACCATCATGGACGGTAAGATTGTAGCCAAACAAAGGTTTTACGAGCAAAAAAAATACTTTCGATTTTTTTCTAAACAAAAATAAAGCAGTCAGTTTCAGTGGCATATTTTTTTCTTCCTTTGCTTTTCCTTGTAAAAACCGTATTATCAACATAGTACAATGACCCTGCTCTGGGCCGAAATCTGATATTGCGATAATTATTGCCCAGACTGGTTCCGGTCCATCTGTAGAATAGAAAACAAGCCGGGGCCTACAAATTGGGTATTTGGTATCAGCTGTCACCGTCCTTTTCTATTCGATATGACGAGGGATAATAAGTTTGTAAATGTTCGAATCCTGCAAATTGTATATCCTTCCTGATACGCTGACCTTTGGATTGGAACTTCTTGGATATTGATGAAGTTATTCCCGGTTTACGAAAATCATCGGGAAAGTCGTACTTTTTTAAAGAAAGGTTAGATTAGGTAAAAAATAAAAGCAAGATAAGACTCAGGAGGTACGTAAATTCAGATTTGGTTTAATTTATTAAAATGAGATAATAGACATGACAAAAAAATAATAAACATTCAAAGTAGTTACAGTCATTAAAACTAAATAATTTATAAATTATATAACCTATACATTGCGTAAATTGAATGGATGTGAAATAACCATGGTATTTCGTGTTTTAAGATTTTTTATTTTTTATTTATTATTTGGAGGTAACAAAAGTGACTCGAAACTTCAACAGACCAATACAGGTGACAATGTTTGTAGAGCGAAGTCAAACCGACCTTAGAGCTTCATCACATCACCATCACATTAGGGATTTTCTTTCGCTGCAGCCGCGGCATTGTCGCGACGTGGTCGCTATGTCGAACATAGGCCTCGCTTGATAGCACTCTTTCTATATTCCGCTTAGCGACTTTGAACTGCTCTACCGGCGGCGGTAAATACAATACAATACACCTATGTACCTATTGAGTTATTATAAAAGTCGTTGAACAAACGCTGGTGCTGTTGGTGCTAGGGTTGTTTGCTGTGGGCCTTCTCGAAAAAGGAAAAAAGTAGATTCGTTTACGTTGTCGTGCAATGATTTGCACGACAACGTAAACGAATTTTTATGTTTGCATAAGATTAGCGTTTGTACGAAAACGAATCAGAAACTTCGATTTCATTTTCAATAGTACAGGCCCTGGTCTTTTAAAAATAACCCTATATCATAACTCAGTATCATTATGAGTGCCTCTAGAGTTAGTATCAGAAACCATTCACAATACCTTTACACAACGATCATGCGAATAGGGCGTGCAAAGCCCACTATTATCTGGGTTAGTAGAATGCTCTTACGCTTTAGTACCGGGATTATGTTACTATTTCCCCGTCCTATTCGGATAAATCTTGCGTTTTATTGGATTTTATACGCTTATCCCTGTTACAAATGATAGTGCATGGCGCTAAAACGCAGCTTTTTCTATAAAAACTTGAAGCTATTCCGCCGTCAAGGCATCTGATTTTTTTGTTGTGACAAAAAAGTAGAACGAGATTCTTCGCTTCGGAGCCGTTGTTTCAGGATAGAAAAACAACCTTCAAAATAAAAAATAAGTAGCTCTTAATATTACGTATAAACTTTATTCTAAGTCAACCTCAACCTCAACCTCATCAGCCTGTTTTGGTCCACAGCTGGACTGGACGCAGGCCTCCCCTTGATTAGCGCCTTATTGGCGTTTATCTAATGGGGGGGTAATGCCCATAATCCCACGCTGGGTATGCGAGTTCGGTGGTAGAATCCAGAGGCTAAATTCTATGCAAGTATTATAATATTTGCATAGAATTTGCACCATTATTGTTGTATGGAAACCTTTTAGCTAAGATGTTTTTATCCCTTGGAATCTTGATGTGGGATAAAAAGTAGTCAATATTTCATTACATAAAGATAGGTATGGAACTAAATTTAATATTATCAACAAATAGATGAACCATATGAAGGAAATAATAAGTTTATAATTTTCATCATTATGTTACAATTCGGTAGGTAGACAATTAAGAACAAAGGTTATATATAACCTCACCTCACCAGGCAGTAGGTATTGCTCCACAGTTGGACGCAGGCTTCCACCTGATCAGCGCCTAGCTTTTATCTCATGGGAGGGTAGTGCTGATAATCCCCACGCTGGGCATGTGATTAGGGATCGCAGTTCGGTGGTACAATAGTCCCGCAGGGGGCGCTACTGCCCGCCCCCGGTGGATATCCCTTAATCCCCTCTCTCGGAACGGTGGGTGGGTACGTTCCTTAAATATTCAAAGTGTAGGTAGAATCTGAGGTCAGAGATCGCTAATAAGTGACTGGTAATGAAACCTTTGATGTATACTTATGTATATTCGCGTTGGAATGTAATATTCTGTCCCAAAATACCCCTTCTATTCCTCATTTCTCATGATAAAATCAAAATATCAACCCGACCAACCCTTCGTCAATTTGTGCATAACTTAGAAACATGACTGGTATATTAAAATACTTGCTTGTTAATGAAACGGGAATTATTTACCCATCGTCGAAAAGTTATTAAATTAAACAAAATACAGAGTTTTGTTATTATCACGTTATGAAAATCTTATGCTGTGTTTTAAGCATAGCTGGTTTAATCCTAAAAAGTCCGAAGTTTCCTGGTATTCTAAATTACAACAATGTTATTTTAACTCCTGTATAGTAATTTGATGGTAATTTTCAGGCTTAGAATTTGCACCATCTTCTTCCCGCGTGTGTTTTAAGAGGCGACTAAGGGATATCCACTAGGGGGTGGGCAGCAGCGCCCCTGCAGAATAGTTATACCACCAAACTGCACCGCATGCCCAGCGTGGGTATTACGGGCATTATGCTCGATGAGATAAACGCCATTAAGGCGCTTATCAGGAGACCTGCGTTCAGCTGTTTTTTTTTTTTTTTTTTGACCGCTATCTCACATGATGAAAAGCGAAGATGCGGCCGACGATGTATCACGAAGGTCTAGAAGATGGCTACTCCGGACCACATTCCGAAACACGACAGAGTTGCTTCACGGACTGGCCCAGTCCGGAGGGTGGTTTAGCACCACCCAGAGGACACGTGTAGGGTATCAGAGGGTCAACACCTATGGACGTGAGCGATACTGTCCCCCAAACCACCAATACAGGCTGTTCAGTTTAAGGTTGAGGTTATTTTTAGGTTATGAATTTACCATATTGCATTGTAATAAGTAGGTAAATCAGTTAAACTCTTTCTAATCATCTTCTTTTTTTTCTTACCACAATCTCTGCTTAGCTTGGGGCTATTTAAGACTGTGTGACTGGTCCAGCATTATTTATTATTATTACAAAAAAAAATGTTAATTTTATTCTACTGAAATAAAAAAGGATTCTAGTTCATAAGTCGAATAGAGAAGAGGAATTTAAGGACCGTGGTTGGAAGTGTAAGATATTGAAAAGAAAAAAGAAGAAGAGAAGAAGTTGTTGTTGCTTGTTGCAAAGTAAGTGTGGACTGTCGGCTGTGTTGTGGTGTGTCTGACAGGTGGGCGAGAAGAAATATGAAGTCCGACAAATGGATTACAGCCAATTTATTATTACACAATAAACAGCATGTAATTAGGTCATATGCTAACTCTAATATTTCACGATTACAATATGGATACAAGGCTAATCAAGCTAGATGAAGATCAAACGGAAGAGAGGTTGTGTTTTACAGAAAACCAAAGTGAAGAAGAGGAATGACAGACATCCGTCATACAACTGTCATGTCATCGCTGGCACAGATACAAAATAGCGTTTACAGGAATCGATTATAATTACAACACTTCCCCTCTATTTCTCAAAAACGCTCTTATACTATATTGCATACAATTATCCTATCATGCTTAACATATCTTAACATAATAGGCACACAAACATAGTATCAAAGTCATACCATATCATTTTAACATGCCATACATTAAAACTAACATGTTTAGAACTCTATATACACTTCAAATTAAGTTCATTAATAAAATGCTTGTGTTTTGTGGAACCTAGAGGTTTAGTAAGTACATCTGCTAACATATCTTGAGTAGATAGATATTTCACATCAGCAAAACCTTTCTGAATTAAATCTTTTACATAATGGTATCTCAAGTCAATGTGTTTAGTTTTCTTATGACAATATTCTTTAGCTTCTAGTAATTTATGTGCACTCTGATTATCATTGTAAATTGTAATATCAAAGTTACGATTCAAAATTTCAAATAGAAAATTTTTGACAAAGTACAAGTCTTTACAGATATCACTTATAGCTAAATACTCAGCCTCAGTGCTACTTAAAGCTACACAGCGTTGCTTGCGCGATTCCCAATTTATAACGTTCCTACCTAACTTGATCACAAAACCGGTGTAGGACTTTCGGTCCACAATGTCATTGGCCCAGTCAGCATCTGTAAAAGCAGTTAATTTTAAATTACAGCTCCTATAAAAACATAGTCCATAATTTAATGTTCCCGCTAAATACCGTAAGAGGCGTTTCGCAGCTAGCCAATGAGTTGCATCAAAACCATTGCTAAATTGACTTAGTTGACTGTAAGCAAACGAAATATCAGGGCGTGTACACACTGACAAGTACATTAATGACCCTAACAATTCCCTATAATGATAGACGTTGTCATCAAGTAAATTGCCCTCTGGCTTACATAATTTTGAATTTAATATCATGGGAGTACTGACAGGTTTGCAGTTTTCCATCCCATAACGCGACAACAGTCTTTTAATGTAATCAGATTGATCTAGAGTCAAAATTCCTTTTGCCGTGTCTCGTTTAACATTGACGCCTAAACACATTTGCAAAGTACCAAGATCCTTTACACTGAACTCTTTTTCTAATAGTTTTAACAAATCTGTTTTTAGTGTAGAGCAATTGCTAAAAATATAAAAATCATCTACATATAGAGCCACAATAATTAAATTCTTGTCCTTATTTTTAAAATACACACATGGCTCACATTTGCTCTGAACAAAACTATTATTTGACAAGAGTTGATGTACTTTTAAGTTCCACATTCTACTGGCTTGTTTCAAGCCATATATACTCTTAAGTAACAGACAAACTTTATTATTATCTTTAGCAAAGCCTTCAGGTTGTTCCATATAAATTACTTCATTAAGATTGCCATTTAGAAAGGCAGTTTCTACATCTAAATGGTCAATATTCATGTTAAGTTCATTAGCAAGAGCAAATAATGTACGCATAGTGCTATGGCGAACTACAGGAGAAAAGGTGTCACTGTAATCTACCCCCCTCTGCTGAGAAAAACCACGAGCAACTAGCCTAGCTCTATGCTTATCCTTACCTGAAGAGTCTTGCTTAGTTTTAAAAACCCACTTACATTTAACTATATTTTTGTCCTTAGGACGATCTACCAGTCTCCATACTCCATTTTCTATGAGTGCCTTATATTCCTTCTCCATAGCTAAGTACCAGTTCTTACCATTCTGTGACGACATAGCTTCCCGATAGGTAACCGGATCTGAATCACGATGCGCCAACAAAGATAAATCATATTCATCATACCTGACTGGTGGCTTGCCTCGAGTACTACGCACGGGTCGCCCAGTGTTGGTCACCGAATGCCCAGGACTAGTCACCGCAAAATCCACAGGTCGCGAGGTGACGGTCACTGACGGCTCAGGACTTTTACCGGCTTCTTCCCCTCGATAGGACTGGGGTTGCCCAGTGTTGGTCACCGAATGCCCAGGACTAGTCACCGCAAAATCCACAGGTCGCGAGGTGACGGTCACTGACGGCTCAGGACTTTTACCGGCTTCTTCCCCTCGATAGGACTGGGGTTGCCCAGTGTTGGTCACCGAATGCCCAAGACTAGTCACCGCGAAATCCACAGGTCGCGAGGTGACGGTCACTGACGGCTCGGGACTTTTACAGGCTCCTTCCCCTCGATAGGACACCTCAACTGTTGTCCAATTGTTGTCCTCATCAGCTGATACAGGGCTATGATAGCCCGCTGTCTCATCTCCAGTGCAGTACTCGGAATCTGAAGCTGAAACTACAGAAATACTGTGCTTATCACTATTATCACAGAGTGTTTCATTATTTTCAGTCATATTAGAATTAGACTTAGAATTATTTAAATTATTATTACATTCACTCATATTCAGAATATTTTCATCATTACAATTATTATTATTAGAATTGGAGACCATGTCAAAATTATAAGAATTCACTTCCTCTACCTTGGCATCATTATTCTGAACATCTTTCAAAAATTTATTTTCTAAAAATACAACATTCCTGGAATAAAGAATTCTCTTTGGATTTGAAGAATTGACTAATCTATAACCCTTTGTTGTGTCACTATAACCCACAAATATTTTCATAGTAGATTTGGGATCTAATTTCTTACGTTTCTGCTCAGGTACTAAACTGTAGGCAACACAACCAAATACTCGCAGGTGACTAAGTTCCACTTTGGAACCGGTCCATACCTCCTCAGGCAGTGATCCAGCCAAGGCGCGGGTAGGGCATCTATTCTTTAAGTACAATGCAGTCATCACTGCTTCCCCCCAATAACGCCGGCAAAGACCAGACTCCTGCAGCATACAACGTGCCTTCTCTATAACAGTACGGTTTAGGCGCTCTGCAACTCCATTTTGCTGTGGGCAGTAAGGAACTGTAACTTGATGCACAATCCCTTCTGACCTTAAGTAGTTACATAATTTATTATTACAATATTCAGCGCCGCCGTCAGACCTGAGACACTTAATGGGAAAACCAGATTGTTTTTCTACTAGGGCTCTAAAATCTATAAAACTGGACATTACCTCGCTTTTATAATGTAGCAGGTATCCCCAGCTTTTCCTGCTAAAATCATCTGTGAATGTCAGGAGATATCTCGCTCCTCCCCAGCTGCACATCGACATCGGGCCACACACATCTGAATGAACAACCTCCAGCGGTAGATGAGCACGCTTAGAATCACCAATGGGGTAGGGCCTAGCCGCCATCTTCCCCTCAAGACATGCAATGCATTCATCTAAACTAGTCTGAAACATAAGACAGTTATTTCTCCGCAGAGTACACATACCATCATATCCAAGATGTCCCAGTCGTTTGTGCCATGTCGCAGTCGGCACACACGCCATCAGCGCACTCTTATCCCCCTGGCCTTCATCCGTCAGGGAGGCGGAAGAATGCCTCAGCTGCTGCGAACATAACCTAAAAGTGCCATTGACATTCTCAGCTTTCCCTAAATATTTCCCATTAACTTTACAGTTTTTATATAAGTGACACCCATTCCCATTAAAAACAATGGAAAAACCTGCTTCTGTAAGCTTGCTAACAGATAAAAGATTTGTAGATAAATCCGGCACAAGCAACGCATCCTTACACACAATAGAATGATTTCCAACTTTGAATTCTAAAGTACCCATACCTGTACTATCCAAAGTATCATTATTCGCAATACACACTTTATTTTTAATATATTTAAAGTCTTTAAACAAGTCCTTATTGTAACTCATGTGATTAGTACAACCCGAGTCCACCAACCAGTCACTTTGACGAACACTTAATGCCATCTCAGCCACAAAAAAAGTTTCTTCCTTTTTGTCAGAGTTTTTCTTGTCTTTCTTTAATTTAAAACACTTCGATTTGATGTGCCCTGGCCGTTGACAGTAGTGGCAAATAATCTTCTTATTATTATTCTTATTGGCAGCAAAAGCCATAGGTTGCTCACTACTATTGTTTGTCTTGCGAAATTCTTCTTGTAGTAGACGAGTACGCACTAAATCACTATTAAGACTAGACGAGATGCACGCAGTTTCCATATTTGACACCAACACATCATACTCTGCTGGTAATCCACTTAGCAAGATTTCTGCTACTTCAGCATCTTCGATTGTGCGGCCAATATCCGCTAGTTGCTGCACCAAAGTCATAACAGAATAAATATATTCACTCATATTTGAGAAATGTGTTGAATCTATACGATGCAATTGCCGCAGCAGGAGAACACGCCGATACAGGCTTTTGTCATCAAAAACAGCAGCCAACTTGCTCCATGCTTCCTTAGAAGACTTCGCGTCTCTAATATACTGGTATAGTGCCGGTTTCACCATCAAACAAATGCGCGCCAATGCGCGTTGATCCTTTATCGGGTCTGGGTTAGTTTTGTCTATACACTCGTACAATCCTTCCAGTATGAGTATCTGCTTCATCACAAATTTCCAGGTAATGTAATTGCCGATGCCTTCTAGCTTGTCATGAGAACTCCCGGCGCCGTTGCCCATGTAGGCCGGCTGCCCTGAAGTGTGGCTTTGTATGTCGCCACCAACATTGCCTTGTTCTTCGCCCGCCATCATCGTCCAGCAACAACCAACACCACTAACGAATCCTCAGCACCACTTGAATGAGCTGGGACCATAACCTGTTGCAAAGTAAGTGTGGACTGTCGGCTGTGGTGTGGTGTGTCTGACAGGTGGGCGAGAAGAAATATGAAGTCCGACAAATGGATTACAGCCAATTTATTATTACACAATAAACAGCATGTAATTAGGTCATATGCTAACTCTAATATTTCACGATTACAATATGGATACAAGGCTAATCAAGCTAGATGAAGATCAAACGGAAGAGAGGTTGTGTTTTACAGAAAACCAAAGTGAAGAAGAGGAATGACAGACATCCGTCATACAACTGTCATGTCATCGCTGGCACAGATACAAAATAGCGTTTACAGGAATCGATTATAATTACAACATTGCTCAGCGTGAATTCAGAAGCTATCTGATAAGCGAGCTCAGCACCAATATGATAATAATTCTGGACAATTCACACAGCATTAGTACGCTTGTTTTGTTTGTGTACATTGCTACAGTTTTTGGTGGTCGGGGCGTATCTAACGATTTATATCTATGCATAACAGGATAAATGATAAAATGATAATAAAAAATTAAAATTAAAATAATTTATTTCAGACCGTAGGACCATAGACACATTAAAAAACACACAAATTACAATTTCAAGAATAAATTAAATAAAATAACATAGCAGTTAGTAGGTACACAAAATAAAATTATAATAATATTAATAGAATTAGAAAAGAAAAAATATTATTATATTTTCTTAATAAGAATTACAAAATATAATATAAATAAATTAAATTGAATGTTACAAGTCAATCAATAATGATATATGAATTTATTGTTGTTTAACTAGGTGGTAAAATCACAGGTAGTGTCTGGAAGGGTGACGTTCTGTCTATACAGATATGTAATGTTGTTTTTCTTTTGAAAGAAGTAACCATTCCACTTCCTTTTTCATAATTAATTGTTAAGCGATTAGAGTATTTTCTTAGCGATGAGTACCTACTCCAATCGCAAAACCTAAAAAAAAAAATATAGCAGTTTGTTAAAAGTTGTTTGATAGAATCAGAGAGTTAGCAAAGATGGATGGGATTCATCATCACTAACTACCTCCTTCATTTCATACTAAATGAATGGGATATTGTTGTATGTTCTCTCCTATAAGGCAGCGAACTATTTCTCATTTAGTAAAGTTTCGCTTAGCCATGAAGCGTTGCAAATTAAGTGGTCTTCTCTTGAAAGTCCTCTTTATGAAGCGGGTACATTTAAAAACTTCATTATAACTTCACGGAAGGTTGCCTATGGGGTGTTTGAGGTAGGGCTATTCAGTGACTGGACTTGTACACTTCAGATACGATTTGTCAACTTACATACATTCGTTAGGTCAAAGTTTTTGGTATGAACTACCGAACGACTGGATTGAAACTCGATGGCGTCGGTAAAAACTTACAATAAAATCCCAGAAAACTTAAAATGTCTAGAAAAAAATAACTCTTTCGTTAAGATACTGCGCGATACCTGCCAGTTCTCCATTGCAACACACATAATGGGTACATACTCTGAACTTAACTTAAACTCACCTTATCACTAAGACCTGATTGTATGAATGCAATAAATACTGAATACTGAATACTGAATGACGGATATGATCATAGCTTTTAGTAGTTTAGTTGCAGTCTTTAGCAAGTTTTTGACAAATTCTTTGATGGTTAATAAAGTTTATACTGTAATTCCTAAGTAATCTAATAATAATAGTCTTGGATGACAACACTATCACATCTTTTCCAATTTCAGATAAAGCAACATAGTTCCTTACAGATTTCTATAAGGAGACGTATAAAGTGGAAGCAATAATAATAACGGTCGTTTTCAATCGTGAATCAGCCCAAACTTTTACTATGACTCAACCCAGGCTGGTTTTACTGAGTGATGTCGAGACACGAGTTAAAAATATCCCATATGATCTTAAACCATCACAATATTAGAACATCTGCATATTGGTTCATCCACTTGTAAGCATTGATTTAAAAAGGGGAGATAGGTTACGTTCTCCCAGCGCTTACTCAAAAATTGGCATGTGTTACAACTACACGCAAACACATACGCTCACAGTTATATTTCCAGTCCTGTGCAATACAAAGAAGAACAAAGACGGAAAGACGTATCTAGGATCGAAGTGAGACTGAGACAACAATATTTCGCGCGAATCACGACCGCCCGTGCAGCCGGTCAGACGGTGACTGATGTGGGAGAACACAATTTTACACAATTTGAGGTTGCCACTGTTATGTATGAAGTAATGTGGCAACACCACAACTGTAAAATGTCAGTTCTCTTCCCATAATAAATGTCTGTACAAGCTGAACGTGTTATTATTCTACAGTATTTAGCAGTGGCGAACGAGGATAAAAAACCAGTAATAAAACTGTGTGGGGTGTGTGGCGTTAAGAAAAAGCGATCGCCGATAAAAATCAATTTACAGTCAGTGTACAATGTCAATAGGACAGATGAAGGAGTTCCTTGTGAAGAACGGGAACTGGTCGTCGTATGTGGAACGTTTAGAGATGTATTTCGTGGTGAATAAGGTGGCAGAGGAGGTAAAGCTCCCTACCTTAATCTCCGTAATGGGTGAGGAGGCTTACGAGCTATTATCGACTTTGGCGAGCCCGTTGAAACCATCAACCATAACCTATAAACGAGCCGTCGAATTACTAGCGGCCCACATACAACCGAAACCTTCAGTGCTAGCAGCAAGGTACAAATTCCGGCAACGGCGACAGCTAAACGAGTCGATAGCGGAGTACGTATCAGAATTGAAGAAGCTGTCAAAGTATTGCGAATTCGGAGCTGCGCTGGACGAGAACATTCGCGACCAGTTGGTCTGTGGTTTGAAAAGCGAAATCATGAGACAGAGGCTGTTTGCCGAAGAACAATTGGATTACAATAAGGTGGTTACCCTGGCGCTATCGATGGAAGCGGCCGAGCGGGATGCTGTGGAAGTGGCTGCGGATACAGCGGAAAGTCTTCATTCATTAAAAGCCAATCAGTGCAACAGGTGCGGAGACCAAAGGCACTCCTCATATAATTGTGCGTATAAAAACTATGTGTGCAGCGGGTGCAGAGAACTGGGTCACCTGAGAAGGATGTGCCCCAAGAGAGATTTGAAGGGGGGAGATTATGACCAATGGAGACGAGCAAGGACAACGACTGAGCATAATCGGCAGGATGAGTCGCGCAGAGAGCGGGGGTTTGGTCGAATTGTTGGCAGTGCTGGCAGCGGTAGGAGAGAGACGCGCGGGCGGCGCGGGGGTGGTGCGGGGCGCGGGGGCCGCGGGCAGCGGGCGCCGGTGCACTTACTAGATGAGGAAGATGGCGGAGAGCAGGGTGAGAATGTTCTGACCCTTGAGGAAAGCGAGCAGGAGGCAAGGGAAGAGGAGCCCATGTTTCAAATGTCACTGAGCAACTATAAACCGGTGTGTATATCACTTAAAGTCCATAAGCATCTACTCAGTATGGAAATTGATACAGGATCTGCGTTATCATGCATAAACAAAAAAGTTTATGACACATGGTTTAGCCACTTAAAATTGAAACCGTGTTGCTTAAATTTAAGATTCTATGATGGCTCCACAATTCAGCCATTAGGATTCATTGAAACTGTGGTTGAATATAAGGGGGTCAGTAAAATATTAGACTTATATGTTATGAATAAAGGAACAACAAGTTTGCTAGGTAGACAATGGTTAGCGGAATTGAAAATACCTATAAATGTATATGTACCAAGGAATATGTCCAGTAATTATCTTGGGAATAATGATCTGAACATCAAGAAAATAATTAATGATATAATTTCCAGACATGAATCCCTGTTTGATGGCACATTGGGAAAATATACGGGAGTTACGGCAGACCTGTGCGTGCGTGAGGCGGCGGTGCCGATATTTCACCGCGCGCGGCCGCTGCCGTACGCGCTGCGGGAGCGCGTCGACGCTGAACTCGACACCATGCTGAGCACGGGCGTCATCGAGCCTGTCCCTCACTCAGACTGGGCCACGCCCCTGGTTGTAGTAAGAAAAGCGGATGGAGGTTTGAGAATTTGTGCCGACTATAAGGTAACTCTTAACAAAGTCTTAGCGATCGATAGGTTTCCAGTGCCAAAAATGGAGGATCTATTTAGTGATATTAGTGGCAATATGGTTTTCACCAAGTTAGACCTATCACAGGCATACAACCAGGTTGTGCTTTCGCCAGATTCGAGGGCCTATACGGTCATCAACACGCATAGGGGTTTATTCAAATACTCACGCTTAGTATATGGCCTTGCATCCAGCCCAGGAATCTTTCAAAAAATTATGGTAGATTTGTTTAAAAATATTCCCAATGTAGTAGTATTTTATGATGATATCTTAATAAAAAACAAAGATATTGACAGCCATGTTAAGACAATAAAAGAAGTCTTAGGCATACTAGAGAAAAACGGACTTAAAATCAAAAGAAGCAAATGCGAATTCTTCGCCAAAGAAGTAAAATACTTAGGATACATAATTGATTCAAATGGTGTCCGGGTAGATCCTGATAAGATTAAGGCAATAACCACCATGCCTCATCCGACAAACGTGACTGAATTGAAATCTTTTCCCCTTCCTCCCGGACCTCCGTTTTGAGTAGACGTGTTTGACCTGCGACAGTTTATTTCGTAAATTTAAATACAATTTTCACAATAATAACGTTTCAAGAAAATAGGACCGCATAAAACAGAAGGAGTTAACATTTACGGGCGCACGCACACAGATTACGAGCCAACGCAAGAGTGAGTCAACCCATACATATTATTACTCCTCTGTGCACACATCAACTCAGCTCGCACACTAACACAACGATCCCGCTGCGCGCACGCACCCCGCCCCGTCGCCGCTGCGCCCCGCCACCTCCGCACGGCTACCACACATGCTCGCTTACTACCTGAGTGAACGCACCACACACCGCTACAACGCACAGGTTGCCACTGCACTGTACTGCACCGCGCACCGCTCCACCATCGAGCGCTTATGAGTGCCTGGTACTTTGCGCGCTGCTCTACAAGTACAATTTACACTCACAGACGGCGCTAGGCGACGACAACAAACGCTCTCCCTGTAACTAACTAAAACAGTAGCTTAACCTACGATGCCAATTGAACGTTCTCCCCAGGCGACGACGTCAACAGACACAGAATTGGTTCTGCCAAAAGAGCTGAATTATGATTCCGCACCGGATCTATATAGACTTGGTAAAACCGGACAAGAGCGAGCCAACTTTGTTACTAATGTATTAAGCAAAAGAAGGAGAGAAATTGGCACAGATGAGTTAAAGGACGCGATTGATGACATGAGAGAACTTCTCACTAACTCTATGACGCAACAGGATTCCAAGCTTTCTGCTCTTATGTCTACCGTCAAAGAAATTAAACAGCAAAATGCTGAGATACAAAAGACAGTGGATTTCTTGTCTGAAGAGCAAAATAATTTAAAAAAGAAATTGATGAAAATGGATAATGAAAGAAAAGACCAAGTACTGTACATAAAATCCCTTGAAGATAAATTGGAAAATATGGAACGTTCGTCCCGCTCTACAGGACTTGAATTCCGTAACTTTACACAAAAAACAGGCGAGAGTAAAACTGACCTCATTTCGCTAGTTATCAAAGTCAGTGAAAAGCTCCAGACGCCTGTTCAGATACACGAGATCAAAGATGTGTTCAGGACGAAATCTAAAACCGAAAACAAACCGATTATTGTAGAGTTGACGTCAGTAGTAAAAAAAGAAGCCATTCTAGACTCTCTAAAAAAGTTTAAACGGGATAGAAATGGACAACTGGAGTCCTCATCCCTCGGGGTACAGGGCTCGTCGACTAGAGTCTTTATCTCAGAAACGCTTACTTCTAAAAATAAGAGATTGTTTGCATTGGCTCGAGATTTTGCCAAAACCAACTCCTACAAGTACTGCTGGACGTCACATGGTTACGTGTTCATTCGCAAAAGTGATGGCCAGCCCGCTATCCGAATCACGAGTGAAGACGATTTAGCACCCTTGAAAACCAGCATATGACTACTACATAAATATTTTTTTAAATACATTTGCTGTAACTTTTCTTATATTTGTATAGATTCTGCTAGTTTAATATTTTTTATTATTATTTGGCTTATTTTAGATTTTTTACACTACCAAGAAACACAAAACATACAAACATACACACAAACACAACCCAAACACAAAATACCAAAATTACACAACAAAAAAACACTATTATCACTATTTACTAGGCTGTCTAACCAACTAATATATTCCGAACCTATTGTACGCTTGGGAACTTTCTCTGAATATTGTTACCATACTATACACGCTTTTGAATCACTGATCATTTTTGCCCTTCAATATGGATAATACACCAAACGGATTAATATCGCAAGAGCTAGATGATCTTTCAATGACACAAGCTTTTTTATGTAACCCAGAAGATTGTACGTCCTACTTAAATAATAAGGAAATTAGTAATATTCTTATGACACTAAATATTAGAAGTATTTATAAAAACATTGACCAATTTCAAATTTTCTTACACAGATCTAAACTAGAACCAATACTCATTATTTTGACTGAATGCTGGTTACAAACCCACATTCAACCCCCCGTGTTACATAATTACAATACATATATAACAACTAATCTACGGAACCAAAACGATGGAGTCGTAGTATATGTGAGAGATTGTATAGATTGTTCATGTGAGGAACCATCTTTTAAGGATGGCACCTGTCTGTTAATTAAATACAAAGATACAGCTATAATCTCTTTATACCGATCACCATCCATTAGGAATATAACTAGTTTTCTCTCCTCGTTGGAAAATTTAATTAATAAATTAACTACCTTCAAAAATATTTACATTATAGGCGACATTAACATCAATATACGGTCAAGAAATTCGGATCTTAATAGCTCTTCTTATCTTGATTTGCTCTATGGTTTAGGTTTTTTACCAACACACACTTTATGTACACGAGAGAATAAATGTTTAGACCATATTTTTGCTAAAACTGAGTATTTGGGTACTTGCTTGGTCATAAACACATTTATTACAGACCATAAGGTTGTCTTGCTTGGAGTTAATGATGTGCCTAAACCTAAACCAGAACGCACTGTAAAAAAGATAAATTATGAGGAAGCTATTAAACACTTAATAAATACTGACTTAAACTCTATTTTAAGCAACTGTGATCCTAACCAAGCAGCAGAGTCCTTAACAAATGCTATAATTAATTCAATTCGTATTAATACTAATATACTATCTGTATCTCGTAACCAACGTATTTTAAAACCATGGATCACTGGTGGCCTACTACGTTGCATTCGCAATAGGGACCAAATGCACTTAAAACTAAGAAAATTCCCTAATAATGATGTTCTTAAAATAACATATACCAGGTATCGGAATTACTGTGGATCAATTATAAAGAAGCTAAAAAATGCATATGAAAGAGCGGAACTAGAGAAAGCCGGAAATAACACTAAACTAATGTGGCAAAAGATTAAAGACTTTACTAACACTAATAACATACGAACCCCTTCTTCCGAACTAATAAATACGCATGACCCAAATAAATCGCTAGACAATGTAAATAATTTTTTTTCATCCATTGGTAAAAATCTTGCCCAAGCTATCGAAAACTCACATGGACAATCTACTACGCAATTACCCTCTTCTACTCTTAACTCTCTTGTACTATTAGAAGCCACAGAGAAAGAAATTGACTCTATAATTATGAACCTCAGGAACAGTAGTGCCACTGGCTGGGACGAAATACCAACCACGTTTGTTAAAAAAGCTCGACATATTTTAATACCCTATCTATTAAAAATCTATAATCTATGTCTTAATGAAGGTGTCTTTCCTGATGTTTTTAAAAAATCTCTTATCCATCCTATCCATAAAAACGGGGACAAGAAAGATGTCAATAACTATCGCCCTATCTCTGTCCTGCCTGTCCTCTCCAAAATCTTCGAAAAAATATTAAATAACCGACTCGTGAACTTCCTGGAAAAGAACCATATTATTTCTTCTTCCCAATTTGGTTTCAGAAAAGGCAAGAGCACAGAAGATGCTGTCAATTACTTAATAAATACAGTGACAAAACAGATCGATAGTAAGGAAAAAGTTATTGGCGTCTTTCTTGACCTAAAAAAAGCCTTCGATACTGTGTCGATTCCGATTCTGCTTGAAAAGATGGAAAGGTATGGTATACGTGGTATACCGCTTGAGATGTTTAGGAGCTACTTAAGTCATAGATTTCAACGGGTAAAGATAATGAATTATATAAGTAATGATTCCCCAGTGTATTTCGGTGTTCCCCAAGGAAGCGTCCTTGGCCCGAGCCTCTTTTTAATTTACATTAATGACTTATGTAACATGGCCCTAACAAAGGGAACTGTCATCAGCTTTGCTGACGATACAGTCCTTGTATTTCACGGAAGGACGTGGTCAGAGGTGCACTATTATGCTGAAAGAGGCCTTGAAACTGTATCAATGTGGCTCAATACTAACTTACTAACATTAAATATTGAAAAAACTAAATTTATGACTTTCACGATCACTAAATCAACTCAACCACCAGAATCCTTTAAACTGCTACTACATAATTGTCATCGGGCCTCGTCCTTAACACATTGTACAATTTGCACATGCCTAGAAATTAAAAAAACTAAGGAAATTAAATATTTGGGAGTTATAGTTGATGACATGTGCAAATGGGACTTACATGTTGGGTTGCTGACAGGTAGAGTACGTAAGTTATCCTGGATATTCAAAAAGTTGAGACATATAGCGGATACTCGTCTTATAACTATTGTTTACAAAGCTCTCTGCCAATCTATAACCCAATATTGTGTCTCCGTTTGGGGCGGAACACATAAAACCACCCTATTGCCGTTAGAAAGAGCACAAAGATGCGTTTTAAAGGTCATGTCCTTCAGGCCGTATAGATATCCGACTAGACTACTATATTCTGAGTGTAAACTACTAACCGTTAGACAGTTATACACACTACAAGTCATATTAAAAAAACACAAAATAACTCCTCTCGACAGAAATCTACCATATACAAGAAGAAACTTTAAAATTTGCTCTAATATTCAACCCCGTACAGCATATATAAAACTACAATTCACATATATGTCAAATCATTTATACAATAAAATTAATAAACAGTTGAGTATACACGAAATTACCTACTCTGAATGTAGATTTAAAACGTCTAACTGGCTGTTAACTCTAGATTATGATCAAACTGAAGATTTTTTACTTTTTGTTAGATGATTGTATAATTCTATCTATTCGAACTTAATTATACACACAGTACTACACAATTGACATTACAACTAAAAACTTAATTTAAAACACACACACACACAACACACATGAATGGTATCTCCTGTTGCCCGGACTCTCAAGAGCCCGGTGCCCTCAGGAGCACCAATCACATACACACGTACACATAACACAAACAACACACCCCTCCCCCATTCACACACACAATACACACAACCTCATACACACTCATGGGGTCTCCTGTTGCCCAGACTCTTATGAGACTGGTGTTCTCAGGAGACCCATCACTTAACATTATTATTTTTTTTTTTCATATTATTGTTTTAAATTGATTTAATTTAACGTTAGATTGCATATTTTATGTTAAGAACCCATGGAAGGAGGTCCCCAAGATACAGGTTTATCCTAGTTTGGGGATCAAAGATGTAATAGTTTTAAGACTTGAATCTTTTTCAATAAACGTTATTATTATTATTATTATTATTATTATCTTTCATAGGAATGGTTAACTTCTATGGAAAATTTATAAAAAATTAAGTACTCACTTAACACCTTTGTATGAACTTTTAAAAAAAGGAAGACATTGGACATGGGGAAATGAACAAAAAACAGCTTTTAGTCAAGTAAAACTTTTCTTGTGTAGTACAGATACTCTAACTCATTTTGACATGGGGTGCGAGTCGGTGTTGACGGTGCGCGAGCGGGCGCGGGCTGGGCGCCGTGCTGGCGCAGCGCGCGGGGGGCGGTGGCGCAGAGCGCGTTGTGGCGTACGCTTCACGTTCACTTACCTGTCACGAGTTACACTACAGTCAAATTCATAAAGAAGCACTGGCAATTGTTTTTGCAGTTGAAAAATTTCATAAGTATTTATACGGCCGGAAGTTTGTGTTGCGTACCGACCATAAGCCTCTGGTAAGCATTTTTGGACCGAACATAGGTATTCCGACCGCGGCAGCCAGTCGATTGCAACGTTGGGCGATCAAATTATCGGCCTACGATTTTGATATCGAGTATGTTAGGACAGATAAAAATACGGCTGATGCTCTGTCTCGCTTAATTGGATCACAAAAGAGCGAGGTCGCTAATAAAGAAGTAGATCTACCAGAGCAAACATATTTGCATTTTGCAACAGAGGCAATGTTGTTGGATTACAACACGTTAAAAAAAGAAACGAGACGCGATCCAATATTAAGCCGGGTATTAAGCTATATAGGGGATGGCTGGCCAGCAGAGGTCGATATTAAGGAACTAAAACCATTCCACGATAGAAAAAAAGAACTTTACGCCGAGCTAGGCTGCATCATGTGGGGTCATCGCATTGTGGTTCCATCTTCGTGCAGGAAAAAAATTATTACCGAACTTCATGACCCACACATGGGTATAGTTAAAACGAAATCATTAGCCCGTAGTTATGTGTGGTGTCCAGGCATCGACGAGGCGGTGGAAGTGGAGTGCCGGGCCTGCCCCGTGTGCGCCGCCGTGGCCGACGCACCACCGGCGCAAGCCCCTCACTCCTGGCACTGGCCTTCACGGCCGTGGTCGAGACTTCACCTAGATTTTTTAGGGCCAATAGAAGGGTTGACCTATTTGGTGGTGGTCGATTCGTGTTCGAAGTGGGTGGAGGCCATTAACATGAAAAGAACGACGGCACAGTTTGTTATAGCGGCCCTGCGGGATTTATGGTCAAAGTTCGGTCTTCCAAAGCAGAC
The DNA here is from genome assembly GCA_955876795.1 of Eupithecia tripunctaria. Lineage (NCBI taxonomy): Eukaryota > Metazoa > Arthropoda > Insecta > Lepidoptera > Geometridae > Eupithecia > Eupithecia tripunctaria. The sequence goes on from OY041604.1 coordinate 13,518,492, forward strand.
AGTGAGTGACAACGGGCCCCCTTTCGCTAGTTCCGAATTTCAATTATTTTTAAAGCATAATGGCATAGAACATATTTTTTCTGCGCCGTACCACCCAGCATCTAACGGAGCTGCCGAAAACGCGGTTAAACTATGTAAGCGAGTAATCAAAAAGGCATTAAAACAGAACATCAATGTAGATATAGCCTTATGTCGTTTTTTGCTAGCTTACAGAAACACTGGTCACGCTACTACAGGCGATAGCCCCGCCAAAATTTTACAAGGCCGTAACCTACGAATGCGTTTAGACAACCTAAAGCCAGAAAGGGAAGCTCGCGTCGCAGCGCGCCAAGAGCGTAGTGAGCAGCATGCCGGGGGTTCGAACCGCCAGCTCCCATCGGGCGCACAAGTTTGGTACCGCGAATATAGAGGGTCAGATAAATGGATGCCAGGTACTATTCTGAAGCAGTTAGGTAGTAGTAATTACAGTGTAAATTCAGATTCTGGAACCGAAATTCATAGGCATATCGATCAGCTAAGACTCAAAAGTTCAGCCAGTGACAATCATATCGCTGAAAATAAGGTAGGATTAGATATAGTGGCACAAAAACTCGAACTTCGGAAGCATTCAAGAAAATCGTTAGCAATGCCTACAGCCAGAGGCGAGGACCTGGTTAGCGAGGAAGTACTTTCAGGAAGGAGCAGTAATGCGCCAAAAGTAGCAACGTCACCCACATTGTCTGAAGTACAGGTTGGCGTTACACCAGTGCCCTCTTGTACCCCCCCCATTAGTCCCAATGTGTCATCGGACAAAGCAACAGGTACTAGCTCTAGTAACAACGACAACTTACCTATTGATAGTAAAAGAGTACGGCAACCGCCTAGGCGTTTTGGGTTTGAAGATATAGACTAGAAACCTAGACTTATACTAAATTACCTATAGATACCTGACTAAACCTACCTAATTATAAGACGGGTTGTTGTAACGTAGATTAACACATGTTTTTTAGTTTCTTATATAGGTCATTTAGATTGTTAGATTATTGAGTGTACAGAAGTACTAAGTTACTCAAGTGGTACCTACTTAATGTTATGTTATTTGTTTTTTTATGCCCATAGGGCTAAGTTAGTTAATAAGGGTGGAGGTGTTATGTATGAAGTAATGTGGCAACACCACAACTGTAAAATGTCAGTTCTCTTCCCATAATAAATGTCTGTACAAGCTGCACGTGTTATTATTCTACAGTATTTAGCAGCCACTTTCGAGCAACCAGTAGCTCATCTTCGTTTTTAATAAATCAATGCTTGTAAGGCTTATTTTTGCATAAAAGCAATTGGTTTGCACAAACACAAGTGAACAATAAACTTGTAAGCACGACTTCACCGACCTGACGAGAAAAAAGTTTATCCATGGTTTGATAGTCCCCGCTCCTGGTACAACTGCTGACCTAAGCTTTTTCTTCCCCCTTTGCAGCAGTAAGTAAATGAAATCTGTTTTACTTTCGCCCATTTCTCACGAAACTGCTTTTTTCGTTCTTCGTCCAAAAGTTATTTACCTAACCGTTGCAAAAACCTTATTTCTTCAAATCGATATCCCATCTAGAAATAAAAATGTACTAGCCTGGCCCATCGTCTGCTTTCTTTTGGCATGGTTTTGTTCAAAAAGGTATCGCCTGTTTATTGCAAGCTCAATCCCAACAGCCTGTATTGGTCCACTGCTGGACGCAGGCCTCCCCCTGATGAGCACGTTGTCGTTTATCTCATGGGGGGTAATGCCCATAACCCCACGCTGGGCATGCGGGTTGGGGATCGCAGTTCGGTGGTAGAATAGATGTGCAGGAGGCGCTGCTGCCTGCCCCCCGGTGGATATCCCTTAGTCACCTCTTTCGACACCCACGGAAAGCATCTTACATACAGCAATCTATAATATAATGATAAGTCGGGGTTTCCTTCCTGACGCTATAACTGCAGAACGCACGAACCGATTTCCACGGTTTTGCATTCGTTGGAAAGGTCTCGGGCTCCGTGAGGTTTATAGCAAAGAAAATAGGAACAACGCGTGCGAAGCCGCCGGGCGCAGCTAGTTTCTTATAAACTTAAGCCGTCACCAGAAGGCTGAGTGCCCATAATGTGGGCATAAAAATATTATATGAATTATACTTTTATGATATGCACACATTTCTGACCTTCCTTCTTCTTATTCTATTTGCTTAAGATTACTTTGGGTTCGGAAATTTAGGAATGTGGGAACACTCCCGATCCATATTGGATAAAAAGGAGGATAGGAATAAAAGACTCACTTTCTATGTGAAAACATAATCTAATCGGTAAGTTTTTAAATTCAAAGTTTGTTCGCTGGCATTCTCAGTCTGTAGGAACAGATAGATGCGGTAATACCACCTATACCTGAATTAGATTAAGAATTACATGCGTTTAAATACTTTTTTACTATAGAATTCAAGTCATTTTTGCACAATGCACCCTTTTATCACATAATATTAGGTCCTTACATATGAAATTGGCGTTTTGTATGGGAGGAACAAAAAGTCGAATATTTTTTAATATAATATATTTAATTAATCAAAGTATGAACCATTATTTTCTATGCACTTTTGCCATCTTATAGGTAGTTCATTGATCCCTTTACTAAAAAAACCAGTCGGACGGGAATCAATAAAATCTTTGAAGGCGATTTGGACTGCCCCATCGGAGTTGAATTTTTTCCCTTGCAAGAAGTTATCCAAATTTCGAAAAAAATGGTAATCTGTTGGAGCAAGGTCCGGGGAGTACGGAGGATGTCTTAGACTTTCCAATTGAAGCTCTTCTAATTTAGTAGCCGTCTGTTGCGCAGTGTGTGGTCTAGCGTTGTCGTGAAGCAGCAGTGGCGTGGAGCGATTGACCAGCCTAGGTTGTTTAGCCGCTAGCTTTTCCATCATGGTTTGCAATTGCTGACAATAGACATCAGCCGTAATAGTCTGGCCAGATTTGAGAAAACTGTAATGAACAATACCGGCACTAGTCCACCAAACGCTTACAAGTAACTTTTTTGGGGTTAATTTTCGCTTGGGGCAGGATTTGGCTGACTGGCCAGGATCCAACCATTGCGCTGAGTGCTTCCGATTATCGTAAAGAACCCATTTTTCATCACAGGTAATGATTCGGTTTAAAATACCTTCATTATTGTGCCGGTTTAGTAATGTAACGCAGCAGTCGACGCGCGTTTGCCGGTTTGCTTCAGTCAATTCGTGAGGTACCCACCTTTCAAGCTTTTTAATCTTCCCAATTTGCTTCAAGTGAATTAAAACAGTTTTATTACTAACATCGCAGCCTGCAGCTAACTCGGACGTGGTTTGCGATGGATCCGCTTCCACAATAGCCTTCAACTCTTCATTATCAACTTGAGTCTCAGGCCGTCCACGGGGCTTGTTCTGCAGGTCGAAATTTCCAGAACGAAAACATTGGAACCAAAAACGAACTGTGTTTTCTTTTGCAACACGACCGCCATACACATCATTCACCCTTCGAGTTGTTTCCGCAGCACTAGTGCCACGGCGGAACTCGTACTCGTAAATAATGCGATATTTTAAGTTTTCCATTTTGTAAAATGAGTGACGCAAACAGAAAAAAACAGAAGAAAAAAAACAAATGAATGACGATCATCGAAGCACAAATACATGAGTCTATAGCTGTACAAATTTGAATTTGGAATTCCTTACCAAAGAGGTGAAATTTGTGATTAAAGTGGCCAGTACGAAAAACGCCAATTTCATATGTAAGGACCTAATAATATGAAGTTGTAAAAAATTAGCTATCAAAAGTACACGTCTTCTTCTAAATTTTCGAATAACCTGAGTGATGACATTATAGCAGAAACAATTCTATAGGTAAGCGGCAGCCAACCATAGTTTAGTTAGTTTAGTTTCGGTACTGCGCAAACTCATACCAGTCATTTGTTTTGGTATTGCGCTGAGAGATCAACTGAAACGAATTAAAACCAGGTGCATTTCCAACATGAGAATAAGGAACGTAAAGCCTTAACCAATCCAAAGGCTTTGTTCCTAGCCTCGCATAGGTATGTGAGTGGTTTCCTACTAAAACTGCTAACATCGGAACCTTTTCAGAGAACTCGTAAAATCCCAGTTGGATTGTGGCGCTTAAACTACCCTCAATGAAATATGCACGTTCAATTCCTCTGGCCAGATATTCAGGCGAAAGTAAAAATATTTCAGTCTATTTGTGGCCGGCCCTTTATTTTATGTTCTGGGACATGTTGACTTGGCCAAACGGAGAATGAATTTGTTAACATTAAATCTAAAAACGATATTATTTGCCATGTGTACAGTACATATAGTAAATTATAACGTATTGTATACAGTTATCTAGTACCTACCCATAACATAAGGTTTGCTGAGCTTTGGGCTAGATGCTGTGTGAATTGTGCAGCATAATTTATTTATTTTGTTAAGTATAAGGCATTACAAACAAATGTACAAACAAACATTTGTATAAGGCATTAGGTTACAATGATGACATAAATATATAAATAAATAAATAATTACGAGGATGATGGATGGCACTAACTTTGGGTATCGTATATCTAGCAGCTGTGCATTGCATTATGAGTATGATAACTGTGTTATGATTTTACGAACAAAAAAATTGGTGATAGACTTTAAAACTCTCTACGGATTTTATGATCAAAGCAAAAGCTCCTAGTTCAATCACACTACGTTATTTTCACTAGAAAACTGTTAAAAAATAACGTACACATGTAACGGTACACACAATTTTTCAAACCAAGGCGGCAAATTTGATGGATATTGGGACAGGAGTACTGTAGCTGTAGCTTTATTTTTCAGCTTTGGTGATCTATCATCTATCTGTTTCAGTTAAAAGAAAAAAAAAATCTGCTTCCGTTGGTGCCATTGCTTGATAACATAGTATACCTAACTGTTTACGCTATACTGTGTTATCAATAGCGGGAACGGATTAACGTAAAGTTTAATTTACAGATATCAAACCCGATAATGTGTTCATTTACAAAAGCACCTCTGATCCAAATCTTGATAGAACATCCCACGCAATCTCCCATCTGAATAATACCACCGTAGTACACGAAGATGCCCCCAAGGAGTCTCGGAATTATGCTACAAATGTGCCAACTGCTGAACCGTTTTACGACAGCAATGACGCTTTGAATCGGATTTGGATCACGTTCCTCGGAAGCTGACGTGTGTGACAATCTAGTAAGTTGCCGACTTGCATAAATTTGCAAGATTAAGCAGGGGCAGGGGGCCTCAGGCCTATTTGCATATACCTTTTGAATCTTCCTCTTGCTTTCAGTATTCATAAGTCATTTTCAGGATAAGGTATGGAGGGTTTGTTTCCCTGTGTTTAGGTATGGAGTGATCTGTTGTAATATAATAAGTTCATTTGAAAATTAAATTCAGAACTTTTTTTTGCGAAAACAGATTTTACTTAACTTATTTTTGTTTAAAATCCCAGTGAAATAGCCTTTTAGAGCCCTGAGAAGTTATTTAAATTTAGCGCAATTTTTTGTACGCCTCAAATTTCTGTGCAACTTGTTCTCAAATATTTTTAAAAAATAAAATTGTTTGGCATTTATTTAGGAAAACATTTCAAAATTACTATCGGGTTTTAATTCCTTCTATTTCGGGCATCCCAGTAAAAGGGTTTGCGGTAGGATCCAAATCAAAAACAAAGGTACTTTTGAATCGGACGAGTTGTCCACTATGCTTTTTAGAAAAAGCACAACTCATGCGCAGTTATTTCGTCAATGAAATACATCCTAACCCAAGCAAAAGTTTAAAGTCATAAGTATTGTTTTTTTTTGTCACAATAATAGTTTATTCGAGTTACCAGTCTAATATGAAGTTATATTCAATCTGCCGTAAACATATACTTATTCTTACTAAAATAAAGGTGGAACACATCAAAGTCACTAAAATATAACGTCAGGAAATAAATAAACTCAAATTATTTATCTGGAAAAATCATCAGGCACATCTTTGTTCTGTATAAATCACCTGCAATCTGCTTTGTCGGGTTGTTTTTGCCGTGACAACGCTTGATACGTGACCTGAATTTATCTAAAAATGATCATTGTAACTTTAGAACAAGGAAACAATATTATGTTCTTGTAAAATACAGTATGAATTCGAATTCAAATAATATCAGACATTGTAAATAACACAGGTGGCATTATAAATTAGTAGATTCTCATAATATTATCTAGCCGTTAGGTACCGGCAAGTTGAGAACAAGTTGCACAGAAATTTGAGGCATACAAAAAATTGCGCTAAATTTAAACAGCTTCTCAGGGCTGGAAAAATCATCAGGCACATCTTTGTTCTGTATAAATCACCTGCAATCTGCTTTGTCGGGTTGTTTTTGCCGTGACAACGCTTGATACGTGACCTGAATTTATCTAAAAATGATCATTGTAACGGTAGAACAAGGAAACAATATTATGTTCTTGTAAAATACAGTATGAATTCGAATTCAAATAATATCAGACATTGTAAATAACACAGGTGGCATTATAAATTAGTAGATTCTCATAATATTATCTAGCCGTTAGGTACCGGCTTGTGAATATCATTAGCGTCCAAATACTCAAACACATGTCAGTTATAAGCACGTTGACATATTTTCATTGAAAATTGTCGGAAAATCGCGACTTGATGTGTTTGTGTATCTGGGGGTAAATGTGCTAAATAGGTTCCATAAACATTAAAATAAATCAAATAGGTTAGTTAGATACAGTTTGTATTGGGTACACACACAACCAGAAAATTAACAAAAGAACAGTAACGGTATATAATGTAGGTACACATATGAGGTAGGTAAGCAGGAACACAGTTATAAGAAAAACCATTAGAATGTATTCCATCTTCTATAACTGATCTCGTTTTGAAACATAACCAGCCTTCCTAGCTTCTAAATTCTCCGTACAATTTCAGAGTGACTTACGGGGGTATGTTGCACATTATATATATATTGTACATTGCTGATATAATACGCCACGTTTTGCCTCCACCTCCGGCTAAGACCTCGCCTAGAACGGAAGCCTTACTGATATTATATTCAGGATTGTGTCCAACTGGAAACGGTTGCATTTGATTTGCAACGTCTTAGAATATTAGATACCTACCTGTCTCGTGTCCGTACAAATACGTACGGGATGATGTTGCCAGCTTGGATCTGCTTATTCAACGCTTTTGTTCTCTGGAAATGTGCATAGTGCTTGCATGCATTTATTTTACTCTGCATTGTGTTAGACTGGGTATTTTAATTTCAAACACGGGATTAGTAAGTATTTGTGAATTTCGTTTTCAGATGATATTTTTAACTAGCTGGGATCTAGCTATCCAACGGAAATTGATTTATGGGATAAAAAAGTATGCTTGCCTATGTTTGATTCCAGGCTAAGAACGGATCGGGCTGAAATTTTGCATCTAGGTATGCAAAATTTCAGCCCGATCCGTTCAGTAGTTTTGCCGTGAAGGGGTAACAAACATCCATCCATCCATACATCCATGAGTTTTTAATATTAGTGTGATGTGATTTCCTTACTAACAATTCCTTATTATTGTTCTAAGCCATCCAAGCCCTGGTGACCTCTTCGATGCGCATCTCCTCTTCTCGTCCTATCTGACGGATATACGTATACAAGGCGACAGTCAATGACCGCGCCGCCTTAGTAAGGCAATTATTGAAATAATATTTTTAAATTAAAAAAAAAATCGTTTTGCGGCTCGGATTCTTCACTGAATATTTTGATGTGTGGCATCAGGTGAATGACCTCTTTCAGTATGCTGCACTGACTGCACGACTCTCTATGATTAATAACTAAGGGTTATTTTGAATTCTTTATGCCGATAATGTATCCCATATAGAGACGTACATACAGACATTATTATATTATATTATTTGTCTGTATGTATGTCTCTCCTCTATATATGCGTGTGTCCCGTATTTCCTACCACACAAAAACTTTAAAATTTTCATACCTACGACCCTTGAATGAAGATGTGAAGAGATGTGTAGTAATTAGGTAGGAGCCACAGAATAACCATATACGTACAGTAAAGTAATCTAGTACTAAGTACCTACGTAGTACTGCTACATTTTGAGTAAAACCAGTTTCCCGTCTAAAACAGTTTGATTACATCTGCAGTAAATGTACGCGTCGCATCGCGTCAGCACTTACACGACACACAAGTGCGCGAAATGTACTCGAATTTACCCAATTAGAGGCACTTTTATTTGCTCTATTTCCACGGTAACTGTGAAAAGAGCTTTTTTGTCACGATACGATACGATAAACTACATTAGTACAAGGTAATTTTTTTTTAGGAAACCTAATCTTATACACATACTGTAAGCTGTACCAATATTTATTTGACTATTTCCCCCTATTGCCCCTAACACAAAGGGTATATCTCAACTTCAACAGCATATAGCTGGACTCAGGTCTCCTATGTATGTCTCCTATAATGGTAATGGGTATAGGGTATAGTAATGGGAATGGGGTATGGTAGTCTACATAGAACGATCACATCTGAGCGATAGATAAAAACAAATTGAAACATTTTAATGAATTTAATTATGCCGACTCGTTGTGATAAATCAATCCCAATGTACCACCACGTCTCACAAAAGTCAGAGCGTCGTGATTTAGAATCTACATCATTGATTTATTTATATTTTTCTTTATTGCCTATTTTATAATTTTCAGTCAAAATGACAGCTGTCAGATTTGTGAATGAAGTTTTATAACAGTATCTTTGCATAAAGGAGTATTCCGAGTCACTCTCCAAACCATACGCTAGTTTTCCTTGTAAAACCGAACAAGAAGGTAAAGAAATTTGAGTCGTATCGGTAACACTATAAAGTCTCAAGTACAGCACGTGGTGGAAGGAGAGTCGTCGCTGGCACGTGCCCACGGTCTTGAATGTTTATTGCAATGAGATTGCGGCATTACTCGAGTTATAAGTATGTGGACGTACTGCGATTTAAACAGGTCAACGTGACACTGTAATGCCTCGTACACATCTATAAACCGCGCGTGCAATGTAACATGCAATGCAACGCAATTCGTAGATCTATACGCCTAGCTCGCGCGAACCGCCGCGCCGAACCATGTTACAGGCGCGGTTCGTAGATTGTGTACGCGGCATACGATCATTTGGTAAGGTTCCATGATTTTGGAGCTGGAGTAGGTTACTTAGCGACATCTGGAGAGCTTAGTAATGCAAACACGTAGGAAGTAGCGCTTAAGATAATGGCGCTATCGGATTCCAGAAGTTATAATAATGTTTGCGGAACAGATGTTGTTTTTGTAATTTTTAGAAATGGAACTAACTAATAACCAAACAAACTCTACATAATCGAGTTACTCGGCCGATTACTCGTTTTGGCAAACATCAAATCGAGTAAACTCAATACTCGATTACTCGGTTAAACTTGTACTCGGCGCATCTCTAATCAAAAGTGTAACCCAGTGTGATAAAATTTATCCTAGGCAACCTTGGTATGGAAAGAAATTAAAACATTGTAGATAGGAATGCCTACTCAGACAACCTAGCTATTTAATAGAGAGGAATCGGTAAATCCGATAAAAAGTAAACTAAAAGTATTATTTATTGCATGAAATACATGCACAATGAGGTTTTTGGCATTAATGTGATTGATTGCAACCCGTATGACCAGCGTGGGGATTATGGGCACTATCCCCCATGAGATAAAAGCTAATATGGCTCTTAAACAGGGGGAAACTTGCGTCCAGCAAATGTACCAATTTAAGCTGATGTGGTGATTCAATGTATTTCTACTGTGACGTTTGCATTTGCAATATCTATGGTGCCTTACTAACAATACCTTATGTGCCTTACTAACAAATATAAACAATGCAGCAGAATTGAGTCTCCTTCGTTTTTAAATCTGTTGTAATCCAAAACGTTAAAACAAAACGAAGGATGATCATTTACCCTAACATTTGTAGACCAAAGAGTGAGAGTAAACTTACTATGCCCACATTACGTGGCTACCGCCTTAGCGGACGACTATGAATACACTTTAATGAACATCACGCATTCAATGGAAACTTTTTAATCACTGACCTGCCCTCACACTACATTTAAACAAACGTACTAACAAACTCTCAACCTCTCACCCTATACACATGTACCTTCTCCGTTCGTCGCTGGAAAAATGAGAGCCACCTTTAATGTGTAACCGAAAACTAGACAATGTACACAGTGTGTGGACAGTTTTATAATAGCTCAAAAACAATGACCTCACGGGTAAAAAAACCACTGAATCAAACTCGGCAAGATGTTTTTTACTCATAACTTAATCAATGCTGAATCATTAATTGTATTCCATAGGTATACAGAGGTATTTTCATTTTTCTATAATTAAGTTTCACTATAGACCCTGCTGGGCACACAATATGTATGGAGAGAGAGGAGGACGTCGTTAACTAGTTAAAAATTCCTAACTATATCGTATCCATTGTGAATGGAGCATAAACGTAAGCAAATCCGCCCATACTTAACCTAAAATTCACTTTGTTGGCGCGTCCTTTTATACGTAATTTACATTACTTGTCGATTTTAGATCTTCCCTTCAATAAAAATTGCTTGCAGTGCGATTTTGTTATTTGTGTCGTACTTTGTTTACTAACATGCTTCATTCAAAATGGATAAACCATAGTTAGGAATTTTTTACTCGTTTACATAGTTTTATTTTTCGTTTAAATATTCGTCAACCGTGTAATGCCTTTGTGGTTAACAAAATCTTTAGTTATTTTACACAAACAAAACCAGTTTTGTAATGTCAAAACTTCAGTTATCCTAGATTCACCGCAAATAATAAAAGTAAACTGCTTTGCCAGCGTTTACCGAGCCTACCGCCTCAGCGCGCGACTCTGAATGCACACTAATGAACATCACGCGTTCAATAGAAACTTTTCAATCACTGACCTGCCCTCGCGCTAGATTTCAACGGTGGGCGGAAATGGGAAACTTGTGATTTTCAGTTAGTACATTTTTATTGGTCTTTCGAAACAAGTAAGTTGTTCCAAAAATGGGCGGAACTTTATTACGGTAATTTTTTTATGCAATCAAAACCACTGGCCCACCACCCCTCACTACACCACTCTATAAAACCCCCATAAAATTAGTCAGTATGAGTCTGCTTGGAAGCCCCCTAGAGGGCTCTGGGGGGCAATTCTCAAAAATTCGGAATATTCCCTAGGCGTGTGCGTAATACTTCGTCGGTCATGCGGCATGTCGGTGTAGTATATGAAGTCACAAATAACGACACGTAGAACAAGAAGCCACAAAGTATGCACTTGTGAGATATATCTTTAAGTAGCAGGTTATTGACCTCCTTCAGTATGGATTAGACGTCTCTTCAGATTCTCAAACTCGTCCACGGAAGAAATGTCCCATTCACTTTTGAGAAGGGGTACAACTCGAAATAAGGGGCCCGTATGTTGAAAGCTAGCTCAGTCATCTATGCTTTAGTAGCAATTTTCTATAGCATAGGCGTTGCTCAAGCATAGATCTATAACTGAGCAAGCTTTCATAATACGGGCCTTAAGCCACGTGACTTTAGATTCGTACGAGGGATAGGTACATATCCTACTTGGATTTAATCCTCACAAGTGAAGTGAACAATTCAATCGCGTTCAGAAAAGATTTGAGGTTCACACAAGATAATTATACCCTAATCATTTAGTATGGTGTACTAATTGGTCAAAAACCCTGTTTAATAGGAGACATAATGTAACTAACTAACTATTTTAGAACTATTTTAAGAAACAAACATTGCTCAAAAATTGTTTCTTACTTCGGTGTGGATATATCTTTACATTCACGCAACGTGAAGCGACGTTTGAAAGATTCCTTTCTTTTTGTTTTCTCGTGAGAGACACGTCTGGTGCGTCCATTGAGAGCAGGGATGCATTGATGTTATGTACACCAACGTTACTCAAATATAAAACACTTTAGCGTTAGCGCTAAATGGTTAGCCATGATAGTTTTAAAATATAAATGTATGTTTTATCATTAGGTACTCGCACCGTACACAAACAGGAAAAATCGCAGTCTGTTTAACTGAGACCTCAAGAGACGCACGCGGTAAGAAATGCTAACCACGTTTGCATTTTACTTTGAACGGGATGGGACCTTTTCGAATTACCTCACAATTAGTAGCCTTTCCAAATCAGCAAATCGACAATAGATACTTTCATCTTGAACTGTAATTTTAGATAGCCGAACATTATTCTTGACAAAGTTCTACCAATCTGATAGCGCGTGGATTATTATAGCCAAAGCGCTACACTTCTAAAAAGCCCAAGAAAGTTTAACAAAAGCTGAATTAAACCTTACATTTTTAATATAGAAAAGTATATTTTCCCCTGCCACCCGTGGAAGCAACAATGCCTCTACCTTGGGTCAAAGGCTATTGTGGCCGTTTATTCTGCTCAGAACAGATAACCTCGTCGATTATTTGATTTAGATTCATGTGAGATACAGGTTCATGCAATAACGGAAGGTATATATCATGTTTCAAGGATGGTATATCATGGTTCCAGATAGCCGTAAATGCGGTACGATGAGTCGTCCATATAGTAGAGAGTATTATTCTGAATGATTCAGTTAATAGAGCTATGGAGCGAATAGCAAGTATTTTGGGGGACAGCATCGCTCACGTCCGTAGGTGTTGACCCTATGATACCCTACACGTGTCCTCTGGGTGGTGCTAAGAGCGGTACCCTCTGGTGGTAGGCTTCGGCCGTGGCTTGTCTCCGGACTGGGCCAGTCCGTGAAGCAACTCAGTTGTGTTTCGGAATGTGGTCCGGAGTAGCCATCTTCTAGACCTTCGTGATACATCGTCGGCCGCATCTTCGCTTTCCATCAAGTGAGATTGCGGTCAAACGAAGGTCTATTTCTGATAAAAAAAAAAAAAAAATAGACGATTTCTGTGGCGCAGCTGGCGAAGGTACGCCTGGTTGCGGGTTCGATTCCTGCCTCTGGACAAATGTTTGCACGATCAGATATTTGTTCAGGGTGTCTTTGATGTTTTCTATGTATAATCAAAAATACTATACGTATATCTATGTAATGCATTGTATTTCGTATATTAGTTATCTAGTAACTATAAGACAAGCTCTGCTTAGCTTGGGGCTAGATGATGCTGTATGAATTGTCCAGCATAATTTATTCTTATACTTGAGACGAAAACAAGCTTGCGCGGGTCAGAACGTTCACGAATTAAGTGAGTCGAACCAAGGATAATAATAATAAAATAATAATTTTCCATTGAAATTTTTATACCCTTTTTAACGCCTTAACTCATTAGACAAGCTCTGTTTAGCTTAGGGTAAGATGATGCTGCGTGAATCGTCCACCATAATTTATTTATTTATTGACTCGAAACAAAAACAAGCCTGCGCGGGCCCGGCGCGGCCGTACACGAATTAAATTTAAGTAAGCAATAATATTCTAAACTAGGTCTCAACATTATCCGTGGAGTATGTGGCCACAGTCCTTAGGGAACACAGTAACACAACTCTATAATAAACTGACTTCGCAGTACACCGCGCCACACATTCTACGCTAAAAGTTTCTGCATAAATCACTAAGAGCAACTTTATTCAAACGACTCTGGGGTGACATTCGTTTGAATTTCACCTCGAATGTGCTCTCCAGCTACTTTCCAAGTGTGATCATTGTACCCATCTTGGTTTCAGGGGCACGTGTGGAACTTATGGAACTTACTACTAACTTTGTATTTTAAACTTTACACCTGTTAAAAACTACCGCACTTGCCAGTAAAGAGTTTGCTCTATAAGCAACATCTATGTACGGCAGGAGTCGAAGCGTAGGTACATATTTTTTTCAAGTTTCAACCATAGATTTAAATCGTTAGATACGCCTGACCACCAAAAACTGTAGCAATGCTTTGAAATGTGTCGCATTTTGTCCAAAACCTGTGCAATCTACACAAACAAAACAAGCGTACCTACTGAGAAAATAGTGTCATCTCTTTTTCTCACACATTAGTTGCAAACACTACTTTCTCTTTCGTGCACTCGCCAAATTTGTTATTGTAGTAATTTTTGACAATGCGGACGATAAAATAAAAGTTATTTCATTAACTCGAAATACCTAAGAGTGAAATGTTACACCTCTGGCTTTGTTTGTGTTTCTAGAATTGTTGTTGCGCTTTCGAAAGGCACACGTCATTTTGTGACGCTATAAACTGCTCGCAAACGTCCTTCACAACACGTCCGGCTAACACTGTGCTTAGATATATACTGAGTCCAAGTTTATGCATGCGTAAGGTTCGACTTGGACACAACACGACGGCGCGGTCTCACTGCGGTAAGGGCATATCTAACGATTTAAATCTATGGTTTCAACACATTTTTTGTGGGTCAATTCTAAGAAACCAAAATAAGTTTGACTTCATGGCATGATAAGCACTACCACCACGAAATAAATGCCGCGGATGTTATTTGATATTTTTATAGAAATATTTTTATTGATCAACGAGTTAATTACACTACGCTCGTAATACGTATTTGAGGGGCAATTGGCCGTTAATTGTACCTACTACAAACTGATCTGTCGTACTTATTTAGAGTCTGACTTTAGCCAAACAATGGCTTCATCATGGTGGGAGATCAACGAATGCCGTTCGCATTGGTCTTTCGCATTCGATCGTAAGCCTTTACTTGTTCTCGCTCGCTTTGTTTGTACCCGGCATTAGTAGTCTTTGTATATAGGTACAGGAACTACAGAAGTAAGATGATTGAATTTTTTACTGAAACGTAGCACCGATTTTGTCGTACTTTTGATAGATTTAAGATCTAGATAACGAGTAACCCTGCTTGTCATACCGGAAAACTCTCTAGTTAAAACTTCATCATAGTTGTCTCAATTTTGTTTCGGCTAAATGCAATGATACATTGCGTTTATAGAGATTGCTTTTATTAAACATAGAACTGGGCGCAAGTTAAGAGAGAAAGCTCTCTACATGTTTTAACCAACTGTTCAAACTACCGCAATTACTGTAGAAGACGAACCTACTCAAGAAAAGTTTCTAGTTTGTTCTACTCTTTGCATGTTCGTTAAAATTCATTCGCAAAGTCGAGTCGAGAGACTTGCATTTCTAATTTGAGTTAATTTTGTATTTTCTTGGAGGTTCAAATTAACGGTACCATGTGCTTTCTGTGACTCACTCCCTGTAGCGTAAAGATGACCTATTTGGCTCAGGGGAGGTAAGGTCTGCCTGAAATGTGATTCGTTGTGGGTCAAACTAAGAGTCAAAAATTTTTATTCGGTAGTAATTTGGGGAGGTCTTGGCCCGGCTGTGGGTTGAAATGGCCACAAAAAGTGTGTTTAAATTAAGAACCCAAAGTTTTTTAAAATAAGAACCCATACCTACTTTATTAATAATAGTCTTCATGTGCCACAGAACATTGCATTTATCCTTTTAAAATTTTATCATATATTGCAATCAAAATGCAAGCAATTTGAAAAATCGCATTGGAACAAAAGTGGTCAGAGCAATGACGATGTGAACCGCAGCATATGTTGAATCAATTTTACATGTTACCACACCCAATCCGTATTGTTTTTTTCATCAAACCGTATAAATGGTCTCTTTTAATACTGCACAATTTAATTCAATTCTTTTTTTGCAGTCTCGCTAAGCTAACTTTTATTTCTTTCGGCCCTCGCGTTCGTATGCAATCGATGAGTAGTTTTGGGCTATAAAAGGTATAGTAGCTTGCAGGCATTGAGTTAACTCAATACCATAAACTATACCAATACTAACTTGACTACAAATACAAAAAAATCTTACACCTACTCCAAATCTTATATTTACTATAAACTTACTTTATAGTAAATTTAAGATTTGCAATTCTTTCCTGAATTGCAAATCTTATAGAACTCGTTTTATGATAGACTTTCTCACAGTGGGGGCAGTTTATTTTCAGTTGGAAACTTTGTGACGGAACTTGCGACCTTTTCATACCTAGCCATTTATCTCTGTTGCAAAATCGTAGGGTTGCCAGGATCTGACTTTGCATAAAACACAATGTTATTTTTGGACTATCCACGCAATTTGGAAGCCAGCTTTGTCTGAGACGCTGCCAGTTTCTGTTTACCAAAGCGTAATTTGATTTTCCGAATAAGTCGGTAAGTAGGAGCCTTGCCGGGTCACAAACAGGACTTTAATAAAAGGTAATTTATTCAATAAAAGCTACGGAGATTCTGCGTTTATTTTCCTTCCATGAAATTGAAATTACAATAGCTTTGAAGCCTCTACCTTTGGACTATGAAAATAGTCATGATAGATGTTTAACGTTAGACTTTGTTATCACTAACCTTTACGCTTGTTGACTCCTGCGGGTTGATTTCTATTCAAACGTGTTTCTGACCACAGCTTTGGATGCGTTGTTTCTATAGAAACGGTAAAAGGTGATTTTTGTCCCACGGGAACTGAATAAGAGGATAGTTTATGTTTGATGATAGGAATAAAATTACCTGTATGCAAAAACTACCTAGTAACCCAATCACACTTATATTATATATGCGAAAATGTTTAGATGTATTAGATGGATGGATAGTTTGTTACCTCTTCACGCCAAAACCTCCGGACGGATCAGGCTGAAATTTGCCTACAAACTAGAGCTATAGGTGTGAAGTTCGAGATCTGGATAAACATATGCCGCGAGCTGAAACTAGTTACCAAATAAAACTTTAATTTTCCTCAAACAAAAAGTGCTTACTCTACCCACTCTATGATCATTAGTAATAAACCAAGCCATGTTTATCGGTTAAGTTAGATGTATTTGAAAAATATCATGTAACGCCTAAAAAGACTAACGTCACTCATAGCGCGTGTGAAAATGTTTATTTAAATAATAAACTGACAAACCAGACCGATGCGGAGCTGTCGAGAGCAGGCAGTGACGATGAAAAGCGGGCTGCAAATTAGTGCGTTGGACCGGGCAGCTCAAACGCTGTCCACTGCGCCGCATCATTTGTTTTCCGATAAATTTTGTACATCTAAATATAAATAAAAGTTTCGGGAATACATTAGATTTTTTTAAACGCTACCCATAAGATAAACAAACCCGCAGTACTTTACTTCAATTACGATTTTAAAACATAATGGAAAGTACTTGCTGATTTGAGATCCTTTCTACAATAAATATTGTGCAATTATATATCTTTATCTCGACTTCAAGCATGTGAATTTCAATTTATTATGTTGGAATCTATTGACATAATTTGAAGCTTTATGACAAATAGATCATATCAATAGATTTTTTTTTACATACACAAAACACTGAGGGAAAGTAAAGATAAAACAGAAAAGTTACAATAAAACACTAAAAACGTATTTTTTTTCTCGTTTCCGTGGAATACAGAGTTCTACGTATTACTTTTAAAATAACGATTCAGTTTTTTTGTCGACCAGAAAAATTAATTCAAATACGTATTATTTAAATCCTTTTGAATCCTTCTAGGATTTCAGAACATGTTGCCCGGAAATTTCTGATATAAATCTGATTCCCAGAAAATACCAAAAAATGTTTTGATTCGAACGGAATAAAATGTACGTTCAAATCGTTGATTTTTGGTACCAGCGTAGACTGTATTTTACTACAGAAATCGTGGATACAAAATTTGTCAGAGAAATCTAACCAATATAAAATTTGACAAATAGCCGATTTGATGAATATCTGATTTGACCAATGTCGTTCAACCACTCAGAAGTAGTTGATTCAGACTCAGACTCAGACTCTTCAAACGCCTTATATTCCACGTTAGTCACTCCGAAACCTTTCAGCCGATAGGTAATTTATCGGGTTGTCCAATTTTTTCGCGTACGACGGCAAATGGAAGTGCTTTTGAAATAGCCTTGTGATCTGTTTCGAGAATCCAAATTAATCTCGAAACTTGCCAATCTGTTTCGCCATTTGAATACCAAATTCGAGTTTTCTAACATCGGAGGTACCTAATAATGGACCAAAGAGTCTTTTGACTTTTGCGAGAGAGCTACAGGATTCGAATTATCTAGGATCGATTAATTTTGTTCCCTTTGTTCCACTGTTCCCAATCATACGAAGCAGAAATACTGAAGAAAAAAACTGTAGGTATATTTTATTTTTCCGTGGCACGTCACGTCCATTGGTAGAAGAAGCGGGTTTTTGAGGAGTGTCTAATAGTGTCTATACCCAACACCTTATGAAAAGTATTCCCAAATTCTAATGTGGTAGCCTTTTTGGGGTAATTTCAGTTTTTCCCCCTTTTTTATTCCAATTTTTCTCCTTGAAAAAAAAAAATCTCATCAAAAGTCAGAGGTTCATAATACAATCTACAACGTCGTGATCTACAGGGTGTAAATTTTGGACGGGGCAGTAAGGGCTATATGAAATTGTTCTTAGGAAACTACCCATCCCCATCAGAAACAGGATCGATTAGCTAAAAAAAAGTTTATGTAAAAAACGCTAATCTTCTAGAAATTTTTAACTATTTTTGAAAATCATTAAAATCATTATTGTGAATGGAGATGATATTTTTTCTAAAAAGAATGGGTAGTTTTATAAGAACTCTAGAGTTCTTATAAAACCCAACGACTAGTCGTTGCGCCCTGCGGCTTCGCACGCCTATATCACGGGAATTGATTTATGGGATAAAAAGTAGCCGATGTGTTATTCCAGGCCTAGAACTACCTATATGAAAAATTTCAGCCCGATCCATTTAATAGGTTTGCGTGAAAGAGCAATAAACATTCATAAAGACATGCTTCCAAACTTTCGCGTTTATAATATTAGTAGGTTTTTCATGTAGCTTCAACGGTTATGGTATCTGCCTTTATTGTCCCGTCCAAAATTCCCACGTTATATATTGAGAATGTAATTTGATAATGGAAGGCACAGGATCATAATAATTTAATTTATTAGATAAGGGAACTGTTATTTTACCTGGGATATGAAAATTTGTATTCCAGTCAATTGTAGCGAAATCTTTCACTACAAAATTCATTAGCAAATATGGTAAGGTCGGGTCCAACCTGCCTCTCTATATGAATAAAATTAACATCTTTTCTCCACAACCTTGTTCACGCTTTGCATATCTTGTGAAACTGAATAAATATTAAGTAAAATCATTTTTATTCATAGAACTCTTAAAAACGTATGTTAATATTTCTTTAATTTCAGTATTATTATGGGACGCAAAGCTTTTAGGTACTTATTTCATTTGATTATTAATTATAACCTTAAATGATTTTGAATAACTAAAATGTAATATATTCAATGAATAGAATTATATAAAATTGACGTTGCCGGGCCTCGCCGCAAATCTCCAACGAGAGATTGGTTACCCTGGTATTGATTCCCGATGAGGAAAGACGATACGTACACGTCTTCCTTTGATTCGACCTCGAATTGGCTTAGAATCTAGTTATTATAATAATAATGCCCTCCTAGCCAAATTTCAGCCATGGCGGCCAGTCTCAATGAAGACTAGCCAGGTGCGCAGAACATATGTACACAAGTATGTATATGTACATAGTGCATAGTACATAGTAAGCATATGTACATAGTGCACTCTTTATTCCCTCACTCTCATAACCCGATGGGACGGCGGACCGTCACGAAAGGTTAGTCTTTCGACTGTGAAAGTGCTTATTTAGGCATAAAATTTAAATTAAATAAAGATGGCGGAGCAATGGCCGCTCTGCGTACAGCCTACAGAAGGCTGCTCACATATCCGCCGTTTAAAAACTGTTATCATATTTTTTTGTAGGATTTTTGATATTTTTTAATTAGTTAAGGTATACAATTCGTCATAACATACAATTTATAATATTTAAAGAAACACATTAATATATCGCAGTCACAAATATTATAAAAAGTGAATGTGAGTTCGTACCCACTCGAATAAACAATAACCTTAACCATAAAACTGTCATCATATGTAAAGCCTTGTTGTTAAGTCTAAATCATCCACAACACAAAACCCAGATGATCCAGGCATGCGTGATTTCAAGTCGGGTTGGGCCGGCACTGCTGCAGAGCTATTTCAGTCTACATTGGTAGACAGAAGACAGGATCCTACACGGCAACTCCGAAGACATACCTATTGTCAGATGCTTCCAGATACTGCTTTCGTGAGAAATAGAGCAAGCTTATTGTAGGATTATTAGTTGGATATTTAGATCGTAGCTATATGAGTCGTCTGTGACGCGCAATAGCCATGACATTAATGTTATTATTGAAATTTGGCATTGAATAAGTTCTCGAAAAAACGAAAACCGCTGGGGTAAACGTGTTCTTGAGTAGATACCGCAACTGGATGGTGATCTGCGAAAGATGCTGGATGCTGGATGCTGGATGATGAAGACAGTATGCTATGGTGCCCATAGCGTAGGCCTATCTCCAGCAGAGTGAAGAAGTTGGACATGTTGTCAATACACCCAGCCCAGCTTCCTTTAAAAATAAACTTAAGCGGCTCATGCCGGCTCAGAGGAGGTTCTATAAGGCCCAGGATCTTTTAGACAAAGCATCATCATAAAATATCTATCAGTCTATCTGGCAGTGGAATAATATAGGCTGATGATGATGTTTTGGACTTGGATTAACATTTTGTTTCATTTCATTTATTACAAGGCCTTAAACATTAGTATAGTATCACATACTTCACCAAAACACACACATTGGCATGCAAACATTTTTAGTAGGTTCCTATAACATATAATGAATTGAAATGATCTTTACTAAAATAATTAAAAATTGAAAAATATTTAAACAAAGGTAGATATTGTTGATTAGTTTTTCAATTTTAGCTCTATGAGCTCCTTAACATAATCGAAAGCTTTTTCTATAATTTTAACCTTTATATTATGCATTATTATACAGGTAAGTCTTTGATGTCATCATTAGGGATTATACCTGGTAGGATGGATCTATACATGGCATGGCAGTTCTTACTATATAAGGCTGTCTACGGAGTTCTAGACAAAACAATTCTTTCTGGCCTCACGTACACACCTGGGGTATTTATCCTTAACTTTAGTAACTAAATTCGGAATCGAACCCGCGTCCTCCCATCGATGTTATGACACGGTTATTACCCACATTTGATATTATATTGATACTTTATTTGATTATTTAATGGATTATATATTTGATTTATATTATATTATATTATGGTATATTTATTATTATACATATATTTGATTTATTTATATCTTGATTTGATTACTTTATTTGACCTAATACAATTATCCATTTATTTCATTTATTTCTTACTTGGTTAATATAGGCTTTCCAGTTTCAACTTTGGTCTAATGTAAATAATATATACCTAAAAATTTTGTCAGTCCTACAGATACTATCTGATGTTCCTTGTAATAGATGTCAAGATGTTCACCTCTTTTATTGAAATTGGTAAACTGCATACAATTTATTTCATTAATGATAGGCTTAATATCTATAAAACGCAAGGGATCTTTACAGGTCTTCCGAAAACCCCACTCCACTTAGCCAAAGGGCGCTGAAAGTTTCCCCTTTGTTTTATTTACACATATTTATGTACCATAGATAGAGTTTTTAAAACTTTACACGGATACTGTATCAGAAAAGTTAGGAATATGCATTTCTACAGTTCCTGGTTGCCGGGTAGAAAGCAATCAACGTGGATGCAAAATACATTTTAACTTTCAACTTTACTATGAAATAACTATTCCGGAAATTGTTTTTGTAGTTCGCTGGTTTATATCTGATGCCTGAGTTAATATTGACGAGGGATCCCAATGCTGCAGTTATAAATCACATCACATCACATTACACTAATATTATAAATGCGAAAGTTTGTATGGACGCATGTTTTTTACCTCTTCACGCCAAAACTACTCAACGGATTAGGCTGAAATTTTGCATACAGGTCATTCAAATTCTAGAATCAAACATAGGCTATTTTTTAATTTATAAATCAGTTCCCGTGGGCTAAAAAACACCTTTATACGTTTCCATAGGAACAACGCGCCGCGGGAAGCAGCAAGTAATAAATAATGCTGGACAATCTTGTGTTAATCTGAGCTATATACATCTGCAGAGCTAGATGACTGATATACATAAAACTATTCGTTTATTTATTGTTAGTACAGAGAAAATGTCTAGAACACCCAGAACAATATTTGCGGTCGGGCGGAACGGAAGTAGGGTTTTTTGTAACATACGTTCCACATGTTGGACACACGATGGACACCATCATTCGGTTCCTTGTGGCCGTACAAGCAGGCTTATTAATGGAAATTACAGGAAAATTTTACTACGATTTCCCTCGTAAAGCCTGATCACGTGCACGTTTTTTTTTTTACGTTACTTTCATAAGGCCAGAGAGCCTAGACAATGTAACAATCGACGTCGAAAGCGATAATAGAAAAGTCCAAAAATGTATGGGTTTGTCATATGCCTAACATTGTAACGTGATCTGTTTCGAGTTTTTGCCTGCGAATCTTTCAATTGTTTTCGATTCGCTTCATAACGAATGCCGGTTGGCTACGCCCTCTGATCTGTCAAATGAAGATGGCTTTATTTGGTCATTTGCGTGTTCTAGTCGGTACGTGCTTCAAAACTGTCAACTTATTTCGTAAATCTTTCGAATGATGTCAGTCTTTGATTGAAATTTCTTTGGATTTTTTTGACTCCCGCGTCGGCCATTTTGGTTTAATTTGATTTCATAAAACAAATCTCAAAAAACTAACAAGTATTTAGCTTCTCGTTTCCTTTAAGTTAGTAATTTCAAAAGGCTGAGTAAAGTATGAACCAAGATTTAACCCTAAGCTGCGACCTACCTCCTTATTATTTCATCAACCGCTCCGTTTTTGGGGTCCGTACCTCAAAAGGAAAAACACAAACAACTGATTCTTCAACAGCCACTGCTGGACGCAGGCCTCGTCCTGATAAGCGCTTTTACTGGCTTTTATCTCATGGGGGGATAATGCCCATAATCCCCACGCTGGGAATGCGGGTTGGGGAATGCAGTTTGGTGACATAATTTTTCCGCAGAAGGCCCTCGGTAAATATCCCCTAGTCGCCTCTTACGCCACCAGCGGTAAGAGTAGGGGTGGTGCAATTTCTATGCCGCCTACTCGAACTACATGACCTGATCCCACCATCCCCCTTCCACTCCAGGACAAGCAGACGCACAGCGCATTACCATCCATACTTGGTGGATGTACCCTCCACTCGCACTAAGCGGTTTTCCTCCACCTTCATTATTCGCACCGCAAAGGAATGGAACTCGCTCCCTGCCTCTGTTTTTCCGGCCAATTACAACCTGGGTCTCTTCAAGACAAGGGTGAATAGGTATCTTCTAGACCTTCGTGATACACCGTCGGCCGCATCTTCGCTTTCCATCAGGTGAGATTGCGGTCAAACAAAGGTCTATTTACCGTAAAAAAAAAAAAAAAAAAAAAGCCTTCACCACACGGCAAAACAACAGCTGAATGGATATTTCAAAATATATATTATATATGGGTATACCATATATAATATATATTTTGAAATATCCAAGGGAATCACAAGAACACAAAACCTATAGGGCACTTACCGTTGATCCAGAATCATAAAATTTGGGAAGAAGCATGAACTTTTAATAATACGTAACCCTCGGTGCGCAAGTCCAACTCACACTTGACGTTTAATTCAATCTTTTAAATTCAGAGCCGAAGGGTTGCTATAAATTTTTTTTTTTTTTTTTTATTTTTTTTTTTTTTACGGTAAATAGACCTTTGTTTGACCGCGATCTCACCTGATGGAAAGTGAAGATGCGGCCGACGGTGTATCACGAAGGTCTAGAAGATACCTATTCACCCTTGTCTTGAAGAGACCCAGGTTGTAATTGGCCGGAAAAACAGAGGCAGGGAGCGAGTTCCATTCATTTGCGGTGCGAATAATAAAGGTGGAGGAAAACCGCTTAGTGCGAGTGGAGGGTACGTCCACCAAGTATGGATGGTATTGCGCTGTGCGTCTGCTTGTCCTGGAGTGGAAGGGGGATGGTGGGATCAGGTCATGTAATTCAAGTGAGCATTCTCCAAAATGTATCCTATAAAAGATCGAGAGACAAGCAACCTTGCGGCGGTGGTCGAGACTTTGAACCTTAGTCTCTGCAAGGTACTGCTCGTCAATGAGTCTGAAAGCTCTTCGTTCGATCGAGTCTAAGGCTGCAAGCTGGTACTTGGCCGAGCCGTCCCAAACATGACAGCAATACTCCAAACCAGACCGGACCTGTGCTTGATAAAGGGATAGAAGCTGTCCCGGTGTGAAGTATCGCTTAACCTTATTTAGGATCCCTAGCTTCATGGCTGCTGTTTTGGCCTTCGAAATAACTCTTATTTATCTACCGCCCCACCAATCTAACTGCAATAAATTCGATGTCAATAATTTATCAATTCAAGCTCATTTTGCTTTTGTTTGAGGTCACGCAGTCGCCCGAGGGAAATTAGCTCGTACGTTCGTAGAGGAATACTTCAGGCGGTTTACTACGCACATTCCTTACTTTACGGGGAAGTACCTATACGAATGGACTAAGACTTGAAAAGAGGCTTGCATTGATTGATTAAACCTCTAACATTAGCTAACATTAGTTGGTCGAATCGGAACTTATTGCTCGGTAAAGCGTAAAGGGATGAGTATAATTTTATTTAGTATCTAAATATAAATAAATAATGTTGGTAAATTAACACAGCATTATCAAGCCTCAAGCTGTGCGGAGCTTGTGTTAGGGTTATATTTTTAACTACACATAAAAAACAATAATAATAATATATAAAAAACATAACTAAAATAAATAATATACGTGTGCCAAAACAGCATGAATAAATGAGTATTTCTGAATATTTCGTTTCTGGAGTTGATTTGTAATAATTAATTTTGTTTTAAAAATTTAACCGACTTCAATTTTTATAGGTTTGTATGGATTTTCATGGATTCCGTTGTCAGAACTAAACCAAATTAACTTTTATTTTAATTAGCTTTTAAATAAAAAAAATATCATGAAAATCGGACCACCCCGTCAATAGTTCAAAAAAATACAGTCGAATTGAGAACCTTTTTTTGAAGTCGGTTAAAAGCGATTTAATTATAGTAAGTAATAGAATTAGCAAATATATACATAATTCACCTTTATAGATAGCTGTATCTTATATTTCTATCTTCGCCGTGCATCACTTTGAAAAACAAGGAAAATTACGATATTCCACGGCGGTGGTCACGCATAGCCCCGGGCAATCGGGTTTTCCTTTTTATTGCCCAAGAAATTATATTAGTAGCAAGTTATCGTGTTGCATGTCAATGACCCTGTAAAGCTGGTGCTCACTGCAGCTCTTTCAACTTAATTTTAGCTACCACCCATTGTTATAATTACAACGCTCTCTCAATGGAAGAGGTTAAGAGGTCTAGAGTTTTTTTTTTTTAATTTTTAATAATAAGTAGATTAATCTATTTCCTGAAGACTTCTGTGACACAGTGGGCGATGCTCTGCTTTGACATCTTTTCTTGCGCGAGTTTGATTCCTGTCGCGGTAAAAAAGCATATCAAAATATGGATTAAAATGCTAGTTAAACGTAATCATCATCGTTAGAATTATTGATTTTCATTTGACTACATTTGTTTAAATCGGAAACTATATAAGTAAAGTCTGCGTACCTTAAGAACGAAATTGAGAATGACGTCTTTTTCATGCTCAGATCAGATTCGAACTGACATTATGAATGCTAAGAAATAGCAAGCTGAAGTGGCAGTGGGCTGGCCATATCACGCGAAGAACCGAACTGCTGGGGTAAACGTGTTATTGAGCGGAGACCGTGACTCGCCAAACGTAGTATAAGACACCTTCTGGCAAGGTTACTGCGAAAGACAGGCTGGATGTGGCAAGCTAAAGCCATGGTGCTAGTGCACGTATTAGTGGAGGCCTATGTCCAGGAGTGGACTGTTATAGGCTGATGATGATGAACACAGCAAGGGAAGTCGCTGTGTGGTGCTGGCTTAGAATTTGCACCACCCCAACTCTTACCCGAACGTTTAAGCATCGTCGGGTGCGGTTGACTTTTTGTTTTTTTATGAGGAAAGATTTATATTTTTTTTATTTTTATGGATATTGGTACAGAACGCGTCGTGCGCGACTCCGTCTCATACTTGGCCAGTTTTATTTAGTAAGCGTTCGTCTGGCTTGTTGCGCCGCAGTGTGTTTGTATCTTAATGTACTACTCACTTTAATGTACTAATCTTAATGAACTACAAGGAAGGTTCATTTTTTATGCCCCCTAATATGAGCAGCAAAACAACTTTAATACCGCTAATGAAAATTAAAATACCTCGTTTTAAATACCGCTAATGATGCTTTTAAGTATTTAGGCAGGCCTGCCTTTCCCCGACGTAGGACTATACAGACCTTAAATAAAGTTCGTAGTACGTACGGTAGATAGCAGTCGTATGGGGAAGCCCATGTCCAGTATTGGACGTGTGTGAACTGATAATATGATGATTTATTTATTAATTTAACATCAAGATACAACGACAAATAGATAACAGGACTTAGCCCAAACCGTTACATCTTTCATATAATAAAAAGAACAACACTTTCACAATACAAATTACAGAGAAGAAAACTAACACAAACAAAATAAAAACATTAACAGAAAAAAAATATAAACAGAATTTACAAATTCAAAAGTAAAAAAAAAACAAAAACAAGACATTCTCACGAAAAATATAAATCCTTTAAAGCAAATTTATAACATTATAAAAACATCATAAAAACAGCAAAATAACAGAATATATGGAATAAGTCGATAGGTGTACGTACACACTTAAATTTCGGTAAGTAATTAAATTCCATTATTTTCGGAATATTCCAGACTATTTGTTGTAATAACCTTATCTGCAAATATATCAGCTTCGGGATGGCGCTTTAGGATCTGGTTATGATGATTCTGAGCGCGGCAGATAGGCGATTGTTGTCTGGCGACAGTTCGCGGGGAAATGCAAAGTAAAGCAAATAAAACCTGGACACAGATTGTGTTTTGTGAGCAAATTATTTCGCTTACACATGTGAATTGCGTAGATCCTATACAGCATGATTGTTAATATCTCATTTATGCAAAACTAGCTGCGTCTCACAGCTTCGCACGCGTTGTTCCTATGAAAACGCCTTAAGATGATTTATATCCCATGGGAGCTGATTTATGAGATAAAAGTGGGCTATGTTTGATTCCAGAATTAGGATTAAAGGTAAATTTCAGCCAGATCCGTTCAGTAGTTTTGGCGTGAAGAGGTCTCAAACTCCAAATCCATCCATCAATCCATCAATCCATCAATCCATCAATCCATCAATCCATCAATCCATCAATCCATCAATCCATCAATCCATCAATCCATCAATCCATAAATCCATCAATCCATCAATCCATCAATCCAACAATCCATCAATCCATCAATCCATCAATCCATCAATCCATCACTCCATCACTCCATCACTCCATCGATCCATCGATCCATCGATCCATCAATCCATCAATCCATCAATCCATCAATCCATCAATCCATCAATCCATCAATCCATCAATCCATCAATCCATCAATCCATCAATCCATCAATCCATCAATCCATCAATCCATCAATCCATCAATCCATCAATCCATCAATCCATCAATCCATCAATCCATCAATCCATCAATCCATCAATCCATCAATCCATCAATCCATCAATCCATCAATCCATCCATCCATACATCCATCCATACAAACTTTCGCATTTATAATATTAGTGTGGTGTGTGATAGTGTGAAGTTGTTAACACAATTGAAGTGTACAATAACGCCGCTACGAGATGGATTACGAGCGGGATGACAAGATATGATTTTGTGGCGAGTGAGAAGTATAATTTATTTTTATGTTAATTTGCGATGGGTAATAAAATTTACTATATATTTTGCCGTCTCAATTTCCGCAAATAGATACTTCAGTTTGTTTTTTATATGTGTACTTACAATCTTTTGCTGCAGCCGATATTCATTTTCCCATCAGAAAGATTTTTCCTTCATTCTTCAATATTGTCATAACCCGATATTTTCTCACAAAAATATTTGGACATCTTGGGTTATGGTGTTTGAAAATAATCAGGCAGTTTGACCCCTTGTTATTTAGTGGTTGGTTGTGACAGGTACGCCTCTCGGGAAATCAAGGGCAGATTGAAACCACAAAAAATACCTTTGCAATATTGTGAGAATAATCCTCTAGAGATGTGATCGACCTGTGGAAAAGAGGCGGTGAGATGTATGTTTAACCGATTTCATAAAAAGAGGGAAGGTTCTCAAATTCGACTGTTTTTTTTTTAATTATGCTTTGAGAGAGAGAGAGAGAGAGCGTTTGACTGGGTGATTCGATTTTAATGATTCTTTTTAACCGACTTCAAAAAAAGGAGGAGGTTCTCAATTCGACTGTTTTTTTCTTGTTGTTACCTTAGAACTTTTGACTAGGTGCTCCAATTTTCATGAAAGCTGGTGCTTCCCTTGTTAATTTGGTCCCATTTTAATTTGGTCTAGTTCTGATAATGGCATCCATGAGAAAACCATAAAATTGAAGTCGGTTTATAGTTTTTTTTAAACTATAAACCGACAATTCATTTTACTTTGCGATTTGATTAGAACTTACATTTATCTAGTGTAGATAAATAAATGGATTCGTAAATTTTTTGTGATGTTTACACATCTAACCAACTTACAGCCAGTTTCTAAAATGCACGAGCTTAGCCATATGAACATGCATATCTGCTTCTGGATTGATTACGAATAAATGAAATATATTTGTTTACATAATATAAAATCAGCCAAGAGCGAGTCCTCTCGCACAAACTTCCACAAACGAAACAAATAAAATTCAAATCATAATTATTTGTTGTTATTATGCATCGATCAAAAATTTCGCCGGCCCCGAAATTTTTGATCGATGTTATTATGGCAAGATAAATAGGTGGTACAATTGTTCAGCAGGGGGCGCTGGTGCCTCCCCCGACGGATATTCATTATTCGCCTCTTACGACACCCGCGGGAAGAGTTGGTGTAGGTGTACTAGGTGGTGCATATTCTATGCCGGCACACACGGCACTCAATGATAACAATACAATTAGATACATTTAAACTTACATCTTGCTACTAAGTACCTTTTACTGTAGAGGCAGAGCATTTCTCGAAAACAGAAGGGTATTATTATAGGAACGTACTCGTAGCTTTAAGCTTTTTAACATCGCATAAGTTTTGTTTGTTTTGTTGGTACCTTCCGCGTACTTCATGTTTCTTCTGTGCTTTCTAGCTATTATTTTAATCT